>CM043316.1:35015233-36491599 GCA_023736055.1 Quercus glauca | reverse complement strand
ATTAACGGGGCAATTATTAACTTTCATTTATGGAAAGTGGTGGCATCAGTTAATTAATGCCTTGGACATGCCTAAGCTCCCTACCTCATGATTAAAGGCACACGTTGCAAAATGGACGGCTAGATTGAGGTTTTGGAAAACAAAAAAAGGGCGGGAAATGAAGGGTCATGTCTACCCTTTCTCACTTCCTCTTCTCTCTATATAAGGAGGAACTTAGACCAGTTTATGGGTTCCTTTCTATTATTCTCTTCTCAAAATAATCCTCTCTTTTCGTTGTGAATCCCTCCGTTGATCCTCAGGCAATTTTTGGTGTGCTTCCTCCATTTTTCTTATTTGTAAGTCCGTTGTTTTCCTTCCCTTTTCTGCTTTATATTACTTTTATTCTTTTTCTTTCTTTCATCAACACCTTAGAAACCTGTAGATAATGGGAAAGTTTAAACCCATGGTTGATACACCTTGACGGTTAACTAGGTTTAAAAAAGCATATAACATCCTGATGATGTTAAGGTGAGGTATTGCCTTGAGTCCGAGGTAATACTCACGAGGGGGGAGGATAGGGTAGTGATTCCACTAGTTACCATCGTAAAAGGAGGAGTTAGGATCCCTATGAGTGATTTACTCACTAACTTTATAAGGCATTTTAAGTCTGCCCTGACCAATGTACGCCCAATGTGTTTAGAGTGGTCAGTAGTGTAGGTGTTCCAAATAAAAGGCTCGGCCTAAAATTGATCGAACATGATATTAATTATATATATAGTTTCCAAGATAGTAAAGCTTCTGGGTTTTAGTTCAAAATATGGCATTGGGAGGTGCAACGCATCTCGGGCCTTCAGGATTTTGAAAAAGAGACAGAAGGAGACTATTTGGTCATCTTAGGGAATTGGTACCTCGGCGGAATCCATTGTCCTACAATCGTGGGTAGAGCAGATTGGTAGATTTCATAGGAGTTTTTTTCATTTTCTTGCTCTTTGTCTATTCAAACTGCTTATCATATTCTTCTTGCTAATCCTTATTATATTTGTATTTTTAGAGGACCATGCCTTCAAACAGACTATTAAGGTCCCCCATTTACCCACATTCAAATGGGCAACTCCAGGCGGCATATCTTATTCTTAGATATTCCCCCGTATATTAAAGCTTTTAGGCCATGGGGAGAGCTATTACTAAGAACCTGTTGGTAAATCTAGTTTTGTATCTCATACAAAACACACAGCGGAAGCAACAAACATGGATCTATTTCATTCATGATTGATAACATGCACTATGTAAATTTCATAATTTAAGAACAAGATAGCATACCTTGGTGTGGTGAAATTTAAAACAAAAGATTAGAAGTACTTGGGAACACTTTTAATCTTCACTCCAATTCCACTTTACGCCCAAGAAGTGTGGTCTCTCAATCAGTTTCTAAGGGAGAATAACGAGCGGCTTTGCTCACACATACACACCATTTCATAATGGTGTCTCTCTTCTTTCTAATGAAAAAATTCTGTATGTTTCTCTCTTTATAACTAACTGATTATCTAATTGGGCTGGCCTATTGGGCCTTTCCAATTGGGTTTTAGTGTGTGGCTTGGAGTGGGACCAAAAGGGACCAATAAGACACTAGCTCCAATGGGCCTTGGGTTTTTTTGTCAACTCTTGACAAGTCCAAAGTTACCATTAATTATATTTAATACCACTACATAAATATAATTGCACTCTAGGCCTTATTAATAAATTATATCCTAAGACTTTATTATATATGCAACCCCTTCATAAAATATTCGTAGTAATTCAAAGTCATGAATATAGACTACCACTTTGAAAATTACTACATCTTAATTCATGAGTACCCGATTTAATCCTTTAAGTTATTCATCATACATTTATTAAATCCAATTTCATAAATATATACTTTATTAATTCCTTACTAAAGTGGTTAGGTCTAACTTTATGAATAACTGAACCTATTAAACTTATCTCAAGGGAATATTTTATATCTTCGTTAAGAGACTATGAATTCCATCTTGAAAATATATGTTCCATCAACACTAAATGTGGCTGCCCAACATACTGAGGTTTTGATCGTGACTTTAGATTTCACTCTTGATAAATCAAAGAAACCTACACTTCATGATCAAGTCCATTATTCTCTCAGGGTTAAGAGTTCACGCAAATAAAAGTCGTGAGATTTATTATTCATTTGACAGTCATTAGAAGAATAATAAATCTAACAGTAGTTCAGTTCAATATGTCTTAACTCTTAAAACATATTAACATATCAACTAGAAGTCACTACTTCCATGATCAAGACAAATCATGTTAGTTAATATGTTATAGTCTTCGCAGATGAAATGCCTAATTTTATCACCGACTACGAACTAAATTCTGAGTTTACAAAGAACTTGTGACTTATATCTTCTGTGACTAAATCACATAAATCACATACTATGCATCTCATAGACTATATGATAATGTCCAAATATTCATGTTACTATTATTTCAAATAATAATAAAACAACTTTATTAATTACAATATTAAGTCATACATCATATCATACATAATGTCATACATAATATAATATATAGCATCATACAATAGGATTCTATGGCACAAATCCCAATAATCTCCCACTTGCCCTAAAGACTATTGTGCACTAATCTAACTCTCATTCCTTCTAAATGTGACTCGAAGGTCCTTTGAGGTAAGGCTTTGGTAAAGGGATTTGCTAGATTATTTGAACTTTTAATCTTTGCTACCACCACATCTCCACGAGCAATAATATCTCTAATGATGTGATACTTTCTCTCGATGTGCTTTCCTTTATTATGGTTCCTTGGATCTTTTGATTGTACAACTGCACCACTATTGTCGCAAAACAATGTGATGGGAACTGGTTCCATTCTCGTTACACCAAGGTCAGAAAGGAATTTCTTGAGCCATACAGCTTCCTTTGCTGCTTCATAAGCAGCAACGTATTCTGCTTCCATGGTGGAGTTCGCAATACAAGATTGTTTGACACTCTTCCAAGTTATGGCTCCACCTCCCAAGGTGAAAACACATCCTGATGTAGATTTTATGAAATCTAAATCTGATTGAAAGTCTAAATCTGTATAGCCAATGGGTATCAAATCCTCACTTCGGTAAACAAGCATATAATCTCTCGTTCTCCGTAGATACTTGAGAATATGCTTTACAGCTTGCCAATGTTTTGGTCCTGGATTTGATTGATATCGGCTAACCATGCCAACTAAATAACAGATATCTAGTTTAGTAAAAAGCATGGCATACATGAGACTTCCTACTACAGAAGCATAAGGAACTTGTCTCGTCATATTTTCTTCCTCTTGAGTCTTAGGCCTTTGGTCATCAGAAAAAGGAACTCTATGTCTGAAAGGAAGTAATCCTTTCTTGGAGTTTTGCATGCTAAACCGTTCTATAACCTTATTTATATACCCAGTTTGTGATAAACCTAACATCTTATTCTTGCAATCTTGCCAAAACTTGATCCCTATAATAAAGTTAGCTTCACCTAAGTCCTTCATATCAAATTGGCTTGACAACCAAACTTTTACTGATGACATTACCCCTATATCATTTCCAATGAGTAGAATGTCATCAACATAAAGCACTAGGAACATTACTACTTTATCTCGATGTCTTTTGTACATACATGGTTCATCAAGATTTTGTTCAAAACCAAATGACTTGATTGCTTGATCAAATCTGATGTTCCATAACCTAGATGCTTGCTTTAGTCCATAAATGGACCTTTTCAACTTGCATACCATATGCTCTTGGTTCTTTGCTATGAAACTTTCCGATTGCATCATATAGATTTCTTTTTCAAGATTGCCATTAAGAAATGCAATCTTGACATTCATTTGCCAAATCTCATAATCATAATGAGCAGTAATGGATAAGAGAATTCTGATCGATTTAAGCATGGCTACTGGCGAAAAAGTTTCATTATAGTCAATACCTTCTTTTTGTGTATGCCCTTTCGCCACTAGTCTTGCTTTAAAGGTTTCAACCTTTCCATCTATCCCTCTCTTTCTCTTGTAAACCCATTTGCAACCAACAGGTTTAATGCCGTTAGGTGCCTTTACAAGATCCCAAACTTGATTGGAATACATAGAATCTAATTCAGATTTCATAGCTTTAACCCAATGATGTGCATCTATATCATTCATTGTCTCTTCGTAAGTGTAGGAATCCAATTCAGCCTCTTCTGAGATAACTTCATAAGTTTCTCCTAAACCTATAAATCTTATAGGGGGCCGAATAATTCTCCCACTACAACAAGGCACCTATGTACTAGTCATCTTATGAGTAATATCTTGCGGTGTATCTAATACAGCCACATCATCCCTAGTTTCATCCATTGGTTGTTCATTTACAGGTTCATTCATTTCAGCCAAAACAATTTTATTTCTAGGATCAAAATTGTTCATATAATCATCTTCCAAAAATTTGGCATGTGTGCTAACAAACACTTTGTTATCTTTATGATTATAGAATAAATAACCCTTTGTTTCCTTTGAATACCCTAAAAACATGCATACTTCGGTTTTAGCTTCCAACTTATCAGACTTTCTTTTCAACACATGTGCTGGACATCCCCAAATGTGGAGATATTTCATACTAGGCTTACGCCTACTCCACAATTCCTTAGGTATGTTGGGAACAGATTTTGATGGAACTAAATTCAAAATATGCATAGCAGTTTTTAGTGCATATCCCCAAAAAGAAACTTGTAAAGTTGAGTAACTCATCATGGACCTAACCATTTCCAAAAGAGTCCTATTCCTTCTTTCTGCTACACCATTTTGTTGGGGAGTTCTAGGTGCAGTCAGTTGGGATATGATCCCATTTTGAGTTAAGTAATCCTTGAAATCCCCAAGAAGGTATTCACCACCACGATCAGATCTGAAAGCTCGAAAATGTGTCGAAAACACATGAGTGGTTTAGACCCCCAAATTAAAATTACGGCTTGGTTGATTTTACATTAACTTAATGATAAGTGCGGAATGGTATAAACACAAGCATATGGGCAAAACAACTACTCTAATCCATATTTAAAGCAACACAGCAATAAAAATGAAATGAACAAGAGTAGGAAAGAAGGATGCAAACAGAGATAACACCGAGATGTGTTATCGAAGAGGAAACTGAAGAACTCGGCGAAAAACCTCTCCGCCGCCCTCCAAGCGGAAATCGATCCACTAGACAATCAGTTGGGATACATGGGTTAGCAAAAGACCCTCCAAGCCTAGTCTACCCAATGTACCTAAGTCCTCCAAACTCCTACTCCAACAAGGCTTCTCGGAACCATGTCTTGTCTTAGTTCTCCGGATCCCGCAACAAGCTCCATGTTGCATCTGCCATTCTAGGCTCCTTCCAATGCTTCCTAGCAGCACCAAAACGTTACTCAACACTCTCAAAGGTGTGGTAAGTGTTTGGGCTATCAACCTCTCAAAGATATGGAGAATGGAGAGGGAAAGGTTGAGGAGATACCACAAGCAATTGTATAGAGAAAGGTGGGGATGACAATCTCTAATTCTCAATGTGTTTAGATAGGGTTTTCTCTCTGAAGCCTTCCTCAACATTTATGGGTAATGATGGTATATATAGGATAGGTGCAAAATGTGTGAGTCAGTCAGTACAGGCTAGCAGAACAGCTTCTCTCGCGGGTGTCTCGCGGGAAGGCCTTACCCGTGAGATACTCGCGAGAGACAGCTTGTCTCCACCTGGCCTGACCCTTCGCATTCCAGCACGTGTAGGGCACATGCTTCACTTCGCGGGAAGTTAGGTCGCAACATACCCGTAAGAATCCTTCAGCCTCCAAATGCTTGAGTCTTTACACATACTCTCTATCACACAACTCTTACAACAAGTCCCACAACAAATATAGGGTATAAACGATTGATAATAATTACAATCAAATTTGGCACGGAATAAAAGCCAACAAAATACATAGTTGTAAATTACAACTTTACAAGATCGAATGGCTTTTATGTGCTTACCTAATTGATTCTCAACTTCAGCCCTAAACTCTTTGAACTTTTCAAAGGCTTCGGACTTCCATCTCATTAGGTATACATAACCATATCTTGAGTAATCATTGGTAAAAGTAATGAAGTACTCATAACCTCCTTTTGCTTGGGTTGACATAGGACCACATACATCTGTATGAACTAATTCAAGCAACTTTTGGGCTCTTCTACCTTTTTTATTAAAAGGTCGTTTGGTCATTTTGCCTTCCAAACAAGATTCACAAACTGGATATTCATCAAAGTCCAATAGCTCTAAAAGTCCATCTTTGATCAGTCTTTGAATTCTGTTTGGATTAATATGACCCAAATGCAAGTGCCTAAGATATGCTTCATTAGTTGAAGGAAACTTTCTCTTTAATGATTTTACATGAGAGTTATGATTTAATTTAGAATTATATAATTCATGCTTATCAATAGTTAAAATATAAAGACTATCCACAATATTGCCAGAACAGAGAAACACTTTATCTTTCTTTATTACAACATTGTCTTTTAGGATAACATAATATCCATGTTTACCTAAATAAGTTGCAGAAATTAAATTCCTATGAACATTAGGTACATACAAACAGTCTTTCGATATTAAAACTCTAGATTCAAAACATAAAATTAAATACTCCAATAGCTACAACTGGAATCTTGCTCCCATCAGCCAAGGTAAGAAACATTTCCCCTTCATTCAGCTTTCTGGTCTCCTAAAACCCCTGCAAGGATTTACAGATATGATTAGTACAACTTGAATCCGCACACCAGGAATCTGTGGGATTCTGTACCAAACATGTTTCAAGAAGGAATGTACTTTTCATACCTTTATTCTTGGCAGCCTTAAATGTTGGACAATTCCTCTTCCAATGTCCTTTCTCACCACAATGGAAACACTTTCCTTTGGTTTTCTTTCCTTTGTTGGCAACTCCTAAGGCAACTTGTTTACCATCTTTCTTGGAGAAGTCTTTCTTCTTCTTGTTCTTACCCTTGCCTTTTGACTTAGGTTAAGAAATAGAAGCTTCAGTCAGATTAGCATTAACACTAGAAGTACTAAAGATGCCTACCAACTCATTCATCAATTCAGACAATGTATAAATCTTTTTTTTCATATTATAGTTAAGTCTGAATTCCTTGAATGATTCTGGTAGTGACTAGAGTATCATATCCACTTGGGATTCTCCATTAATATCGGCACCTAAAACTTCCAATGTATTCAGATTAGAGATCATCCTAAGACAATGCTCTCTCACTGAAGTACCTTTAGCCATTTTGGTATTATAAATCTACCTCATAGTTTCTTGCCTTGCAAAATGGCCTTACTTACCAAACATCTCCTTCAGACTTAGCATAATGTCCGAAGCTAGTTCTACATCCTACATTTGATGCTGTAGAACATTTGAAATAGATGCTAGGATATAGCACTTAGCCATCTCATTAGATTTCTGTCAACGATCATATCGCTATTTTTCCTCAAGAGGAGCATCTAATGATGGAAAGCTAGGACATGGTTGAGTAAGCACATATTTGTGCTCTTCAACAGTAAGAACAATGTCCAAATTTCTTTTTCAGTCAACATAGTTGGATCCAATCAGTTTGTTTTGATTAAGAATAGCAACAAGTGGGTTAAATGATGCCATGATTTTAAATCTGAAAATAACCAACATGAATATAATAAGTAAACTAGACATTATCAATTTAGCATATAAACATATAATATGGAACCTTATAAAACCATAAAATCATATATGCAACGATAAACCAATCCATGACTATAATTCCTTGGTAGCAAGTTTATTATAAACACATTAATTGATTGAGAACTATTCTCATTATTAGTGCTATCATGATAACTCTTATCATACACTAATAATATGCTGTATTAGCTTTAGCCTTTAAGTAATAATGACATAGCTCCTTTGGAAGGTTAACATTACATGTTTATATGCTAAATTGATAATATCTAGTTTACTTATTATATTCATGTTGGTTATTGTTCTTAAGTGCAAGATGGCAGAGTTTTGCGGCTAGGACTTGCGGCTGACTCGCGACTGGCAAGCCGCCAATTGCAGGCATGTGAGATGCACACATAGGGAGCTGAAGGGTCGCGCCAGCTATCGCACTACAGGACAAAAGTCTTAGGCTAGCCAGGCCGTTATGTCATGGCTTGAACTCCCGACTCAGACTAGTTGCGAGGCCAAGTCGCCAATCAGCCCTGTTTGGCAAAAACTAACTCTTTGCATTCCTTTCTCACCCCACTATATATAGACCCTTAAACCCACCAAATGAAGAGAGCTTCTAGAGAGAATTTTGTGAGAGAAACCATAGAGAAAAACAAGATTGCCTCATCCCCAATCTTTACCTTAGAGACTCTACAAATTTCTCTTCTCTCTTCCTCTCCATTGTCATACCCTTGAAAGGACTTTTTACCAAATCCTTATCTCACCACACCCTCGTCTGTGAGAGGTTTATTTGGTGCTGTTGGGAAGCAGTTAGGAAGGAACCAATCTACATTGGTTGATGCTATGGTCTAGTAGCGGAATTCGGGAAGCTAAAGAAGAAATAGGTTCAGCGTAACTTCGTTGGAGCAAGAAGCTTGAAGGGCTTAGGTACTTGGGTAGATTAGGCTTGGAGGGTCTTCTACTGTTCATGTATCCCAACTATATTCTTTAGTGGATTATTCACCACTTGGAGGGCAGCGGAGAGGTTTTATGCCGAAGGCTTCGGTTTCCTCTTCAATAACACATCGTGTGTTATCCGTGTGCTTGCATCTTCCCTTCCTTTATCTTTGCCTTATATTTACTGCTATGGATGTGTTTATTTTTGGTTTAGATTGTTTATCAATTCTGTGTTTGGCTTATTTTCATATTCTGCACGTTAATTGTTTGATATTAAGCCTGAATTGATATTTTTGTAATTGGGGTCAAAATGTTCAAGGGTGTTTCATACCTATTTTGAACATTCAATTGGTATCAGAGTGGGTACACTTGTTGTGGTTTAATTACCTAAGTGTGATCCCTGACCCCTTTTGAGATGGATAGGTCTCAATCTCTTAATGTACCACCGTTCTTTGACGGTAATAATTATGCATTTTGGAAAGTCTGTATGAGGGCGTTTCTATGTTCTATTGATGATGCTGTGTGGGATGCAATTGAAGTAGGATAGACAAGGCTAGAGGCTGCCAAGTCTACTTGGGATAAGGTTGCTCTTACTGCGGCCAATGCAAATAGCAAGGTGTTGAATGCTATTTTCTGCGGTGTCTCTCCAGAAGAATTTCACCAGATTTCACATATCACCATTGCTAAGGAAGCATGAGAAATTCTGGAGACAACTTATGAAGGGACTAAGAAAGTGAAGGACACCAAACTTCAATGTTAACCACTCGCTTTGAGGAATTAAAGATGAGTAAGGATGAGTCTTTTGATTCGTTTTACAGTAAATTGAACGAAGTGGTTGTTGGGAAATTTAATTTGGGGGAAAAGACAGAGGACTCGAAAATTGTAAGGAAGATCCTTTGGTCACTACCAGAGAGTTTCCATGCCAAAGTTATAGCCATTGAAGAGAGCAAAGATCTTGACGACATTGAGGTTTAAGAGCTAGTTGGTTCTTTGCAAACATATGAGTTGTCCCTGCCCACACAGAAGAAAAGCAAGTCTCTAGCTCTTAAGAGAGTTGATGAGAGAATGGTGTCTTATGACTCTTCGGAAGAGGATGCAGTAGACAAAGATGAGGCACATCTTGTAAAGAACTTTTGAAAATTTTTGAAGTTCAAAAACAGTGGGAAATTCGGTGACAAAGGAAAATTTCAGAGTACTAGAAAAGAGAAGAAAGAGTTCAGAAGAAAAGAGGGTAAAGATTCCCAATCCTAACAAGGAATTACATGTTTTGAATGTAATGGTCATGGGCACTTTAAAAAGGAATGTCCCAATTATTTGAGGTCTAAAGGAAAGGCCTATGCCACTACTTTAAGTGATTCTAACTCATCAAATTCTGACTCTGAGGACAGCTGTGATGGAGAAGGAAACTACTCTGCATTTATGGCTATTAAGCATGTTGAGTCCTCAGAGGATCTGAATCAACTTGTACAAGAACTTGGAGAACGCAGTGATGATGAATCCTTAGGGATTGTTGAGGAATCAGATGCTGAAGAGGATAGAAATACAGCTAGTCTTTAAGAGAATTACGCCTTACTCCTTGAGAAATCGGGTGAGTATGCAAGGGTTGCAAAGGCGGCTGTGAAGAAGATAAAAAGGGCTGAAGAGGACTACAAAAGTCTTCTGGTTAGATATAAAAAGGCTAAGTGTGAGATTGAGACACTAAATGGCGAGTTATCGGAAGCTTATACCAAAGTAAAATTTCTTGAGCAATAGGTGGTGCGAGCACAAGCCAAGATAGAAAGGGTCTCCTCCAAGAAGCTGGAAGATGTTATTTCATCTCAAAAACACTTCTCAAATAAGTTCAGGTTGGGATATACCGGAGGGAGTAGCTCATCGGCCAAAGCTACCAAAGAAGTGAAATTTGTGAAGGCCATAGAGTCGATTGTAGAAGAGCCCATCCTTGAGAATGTTAAGGTTGAGAAGAAGACGAAGTTGGCTGATCAACGGGTGTTAAATAAGTCCCGTAATCAATTAGAATCCAGATATGGAGCTAGAGGGAGATCAGTTCCAAGATCACAACAGGGTCCTAGAACGAAATATGTTTGTCACTATTACGAATTGCAAGGACATACCAGACCCAACTGTCAAAAGCTAAGAGCAAACAACAATGCAAGTGCACCTCGGTCACAAGGAAGAAGAAATGATGTAAGGTCTTGGGGTGGTAAGCAACCAAGAAGTCAAAACCGTGATCCAGGAATGATGGATGTGATGAAGATGATTAGTGCCTTCACAAATTTCTTGGAAAGCTTCACACGAAGGTTTGATAGTCCTAATTCTCGTACCCAATCCGTTAAGGATATCACCCCAAACGCACGTGACGTGTGGGTGACGAAGGGTACTCATGCATAAGCATTACAACATGTCCACGCATCAATATTTCCCATGTTTGTGAATATGCTTGGTTGTGTACTTCTTGCTAGTATTTAGGTTGTTGTTTTGTGTGTGTGTTTGTCTTTGGTTCAAATGTTTTTACATTTTTTTTTGTTATGTTTTTTATCAATATTTTACTGCTTTTCTGTCAAAAATCCAAAAACACATAAAAAGTAGAAAATCCAAAAAACTTGATCGGGTTTGTTGTGTTTTGTCTCAAAGCATGTTTTGCCTTGTACCTTTGTACTAATGGCTTTGTGCATTTAACGATCTTAGCTTGTCTCTCATGCACTCATATCATTGTGGAAGAAATTCTGAAATCTATGTGACTGTTGTAAATAGATCTTCAATCTTGTCATGAATAATTAGTGAATGGTTTTGTTGATCTTGAGATATGCATAGACTCATGCCTATATATCTTCCCACTTTTTATTTTTATGCTTTGAAGAGCTCTCTAAATGTAAATCTCCAAATGAAAAGAGATATAGAGCTACAAAAGCCTGTCGCACATACTAGTGTTTGACTAGGAAAAAGGGAAAGTGACCAAAATAAAATGTATGATGCCCAAAAAGCCAAAGGCTAACTCATCAATTGAAATATCAAAAATTTCAGGCATCTATCTCACAATGAGATTTTCTTTGCTCAAAAAGTGCAAATGATATGTTAAATATGGAGCCAAATGAAAAGCTTCAAAGAATTGTTATCAAGTGCATGTGGGAGGTCATATATGCATGTTTCTATAATTGAGATATGTCACATTATCTAGTGCTAGTTGTGTATGCCTTGATTGAATTGATCATTGAAGCTTCACATTTGGCTAAGGACTATCTCATTCTTGATATCCACACACAACACACAAGTCTATGTTCAATGAATGCCATATTCATTTGTGTGATTGTACTTGATTAAATGTGTTTTCACATGCTCAATCTTTGTTTGATAAAACACAAAAAGATTTTTGAGTGTTTTAGTTGTTTTTGGAAAGTATTTTGTTTTTACAAAAATATAAAAAATTTTAAAAACTGTTTTCCCCTGTTTTGGCGACTAAGTCGCAGGTTAGGCCAGTTGCATGTCCAAGTCACGAGCCCATTATGAGATTTTTCGCTGGTCACTGGCGGGTCAGTATCCCAGTTGCGAAAAAGACTTAGAAAATTTTTCAAAATTTGAGTTTCAGCGTATTTCGCAGCTCAGTGTGGCGACTTGTTCGTGACTGAAAGGTCCAGTCGCGATGGGTACACAGAGATTTTTGCGACTCATCTCACGACTCCTTCGCGGGTAGATCTCCCAGTCGCGAAAAACACTTAGAAGATTTTTCAAGAATCTTGGTTTCACAGTGTTTCGTGACTTCCCTTGTAGACTTACTGGCGACTTGATCCAGTCACGAAAAACGCGTGTTTTGCGTTTTAAAGTCAGTTTTCAAAATTTTTTCAGTTTTTCCCTCGAAATCAAGTGACTGTTCATTGTCTTCTCTCTTTGAAACTCTCCGTGTTCTCCCTTGGAAAACCTCCATTTCTGTATTTTCTCTTCTCAAATCTTCAAAAAAAAGGTATGGGTTTTCTATCTCTCACTTCAAATTTCTTAATTTAAGTGTTATTTTCTTGAATCTGTGTGTTTTGAAAATGGATTGTGTTTTTGGGTGTTTAGTTTTGGGTTGTTCTTTATAGTGAATGTCATCTGTTTGACTGTTATTGTTACTGTGAATATTTTGGTCTTTTAGTTTGGTTTGTTGAATGGTTTTTGTTGCCAATGACCTGTTTTGTATGGCTTTAAATGATGTTTGACTTATCTGAGTGTTCTTACCTTGATTTACTTTGTCTGTGCATGTCACTTTCATGATATTGTGTTGAAATGCTTGTTATCTGTGACTCTTTGCTACTCATTTTTGACAGAGTGTGCTATAATGCCTATTACTCTCTGTGTGTTTGGCATCTGTTCCATGTTTCGTATATTTCAGGTATTTGGCAATGCTTATTCTGTTACTTTATTGACTTAGCTCTCATTTTGTGATTCCATGTCTTCTAAATCTCTTGACTAGATCTAACAAATTGAGTGTGCTGTGGATTTGGTACTTTGCTGTGTGTTTGCTCTTTTACAGATGTCTCGACGACCCTCCAAAGGAAAAGAGGTTATGACAGAAGAGGAAACATTACCTATTGCAAAACGAACACATTCTTCATCACAACCATCTACTGAACTCAATAGTGAGTTATTCAAAACTCCTCAGCACCTACATGCTTACTCAAGCATTTTTGACCAGGCAACTCCTATAGTGGAACGGGAGGTCAGATTTGACACTTTGGAAACCACTTTTGTCCCTCGGATCTTTGAGGCAAAAGATTGGGCAGAATTATTTGGAAATTTTGTTGATCCAATGATGGAAATAGTGAAGGAGTGTTTCGCCAACACAGTTGATCTTGAAAGTGAACTACACTATATGGTAAGAGGAACGAAGTTCATCATTAGTCCAAACACCATAGCTGAACTTCTCAAAATCACTAGACCTGAGAATGCCGACCTAACTCCTTATGATGATCGCACTCCAGTGATTCAGGACATTCTCTAAGTTCTTGGTCCTGGCCATGACATCTCCAGGGCCGGCACATCCATAAGTACTACCAAGTTTTCACTTGACTTGACAACATTGAAGCTGATCATGTATACCAGCCTCTATCTGTTGACCAACACGGTGTATATCAACCTTGGAAGGGCTCAATTTCTATGTGATCTCATCACAGGCACCACCATTGATATTTGTGCCCATATTTTTTATATCATAAGAAAGACAGCAACTCGCACAGTAGCACGAGGATGCCTTCCATTTTGCAGTCTCATTATGAAATTCATTCTAAGTGAAGGTGTTACTACTCCCTCAGTTGGGAAAATAATTACTCATCATCGACCAATCTCTATGTCCACTCTACAAGCTAGCAGAAGTCATTCATCCAAAACTCCAAAGAGTACACATTTCTCTCCTGTTACTCCTTCTACTCCCGAGCCAGATTCACTTGTACATGCCACCCATGTATCACAGCAACCTAGCACTACACAAACACAGTCTGCCCCTCAACCTGATAGGTTGGAGATGCTATTTGAGAACCTTCACAAGCGCCTTGAGGAATTGGTAAAAACTCTCAAAGAAGGCAAGAGAGAGCAATCAGAAAGAATGGCAGTCATGCAGGACCAAATCAATGTTTTAGTAGCACAAGTTGATGGCATTTTCACCAAGTTACAACAGTGACCCTTTGGCCATTCCGGTCAAAAAGGGGGAGAATTTTTGGGCCAGCTTTTGAGGGGGAGTGTTTATTTGAGGGGGAGTTTCATAATCCTTACTGTTTTTGTCTATAGCTTTGATACTATGTTTTGGATAACTATGTTTTTATGATTATAGGTTTGATACAATGTGTTCTAGTTTGGATTAAACTCATTCTCTTGAATGTTTTTAACACTTTGGTTTATTTATATATTGATGATGTTTATTCAATCTATTGTGGTATGGTTAATTTATACCCATATTGCTTTTGTAAGCTTTTAGGGTTTGGTTTTATGCACATTTTTGTAGGCCTTTGTGGTTTGTACCATGCTTTATGCAGCCTTTGTGCTTTGTTAAATCAGTACTTCTAACTTAATGCTATGCATTCCATTTTAAGTACTGTCACTCTTGTGCCCTTGTAGGATTGTTCCTAGATGCATATATGTTTGTATGCATTGGTTGAGTGTTGGACTTGCAAATAATACTCTTCAATTGAGCTTATCACTTTGCATGTTCGGATGTTCATTCCTTGTGTGAATGAGCATAGTAATCACTTTTGTATAGTGATTTCTTGGTTGATCAAGCCATGATTTATTGCTTTATTGCTAAAGTTCATTTTCTGCTTGATCATGCTTATATTGCTCCATATGCATTTCAAGTTTTCTACATACAATGATATTATTGTGTTGTTGTGTTTTAGGAGTTACTTGTTCATATGTTCAAGAGCCATACAGAATCTAGAGTTAGGTGTGAGTGAGTTTTGTTCAACTGTTCCTAAATCACGCATTAAGTCTAGAGTCTGTTGTACGGTTTTGTCACAGAATAGCCAAAGGGTCTAGAGTTTTGTTCAACTGTTCCTAACTCACGCATAAAGGGGGAGATTGTAAGGTTGAATTTAATCAACCATCTTATTGGCTGTATTCCGTGCCGATTTGCTTGTAATTTAAGCACTTAGTAACCCTGTATTTAGGTGGGATTATTGTAAAGGTAGTGTGTGAGAAAATGTGAAGAAAAGCTCAAGTATGTGCAAGATGGCAGAGTTTCGCCACTAGGACTTGCAGCTGACTCACGACTGGCAAGCCGCCAACTGCAGGCACGTGAGATGCACACATGGGGAGCTGAAGGGTCGCTCCAGCTGTCGCACTACAGGATAAAAGTCCTAGGCTGGCCAGGCCATTATGTCGCGGATTGAACTCTCGACTCAGATCAGTCGTGAGGCCAAGCCGCTAATTAGCCCTGTTTGGCAAAAACTGACTTTTTGCATTCCTTTCTCACCCCACTATATATAGACCTTTAAACCCACCAAATGGAGAGAGCTTCCAGAGAGAATTTTGTGAGAGAAACCCTAGAGAAAAACAAGATTGCCTCATCCCCAATCTTTACCTTAGAGACTCTACAAATTCCTATTCTCTTTTCCTCTCCATTGTCATACCCTTTAGAGGACTTTTTACCAAATCCTTATCTCACCACACCCTTATTTGTGAGAGGTTTATTTGGTGCTGTTGGGAAGCAGTTAGGAAGGAACCAATCTATATTGGTTGATGCTATGGTCTAGTAGTGGAATCCGGGAAGCTAAAGAAGAAGTAGGTTCAGCGTAACATTCTACATTGGAGGGTCTTCTGCTGTTCATGTATCCCAACTACATTCTTTAGTGGATTATTTACCACTTGGAGGGCGGCGGAGAGGTTTTACACTGAGGGCTTCGGTTTCCTCTTCGATAACACATCATGTGTTGTCCGTGTGTTTGCATCTTACTTTCCTTTATCTTTGCCTTATATTTACTGCTGTGAATGTGTTTATATTTGGCTTAGATTGTTTATCAATTCTGTGTTTGGCTTATTTTCATGTTCCGTATGTTAATCGTTTGATATTAAGCCTGAATTGATATTTTTGTAATTGGGGTCAAAACGTTCAAGGGTGTTTCATACCCATTTTGAACATTCAATATAGAATCATGTGTAGCTACATTTCATCTCTCTTATAATGTTTAAACTTGTAGTACCATGGAACAAAACACCCTCCTTTGGGATCACGAGAGATATACGCCAAGTCGAGGTGCTTGTCCACACTGTTTTAAATAGGTTAGTTCAATCTTGTAGTATTATGAAGTAAACACCCTCCTTTGGGATCGCAAGGCATATACGCCAAGACGAGGTGCTTACCCCACACTACTATGAACCGATAATGGAGGCCGTGAGATGTAATCCTTGTATCTCTCTCCCACTAGATATTTTAAATTAAAGGTTTTTAAGATCAAGAACCATAATAATGCTAGAAACCCTTGAAAATATAATCCTAATCTCATTAGGAATAAATTTCATTAAATGAATATTTTAATCCTAGCATTAATATATATAAATATATATAATGTAATAATCAATTCATGAAGTATATAACATACGGATTATTACATTACATATAACTTACATGAAAACCTATATGATTTCAAGATGGCAATCAAGGAAATAACTATTCAAAGTGTCTTTTATAGCCAAGCGGTGCAAGAAAGTCCAACTAGTGCAATCAATTGGTTCATGCACATGACAGTTATTTGAATTACATTCAAAAACTATATCCTTGGCAATTACTAAGACACGGCACAATCCAATAAGTAAATATTAAGCCAAGATGTCCATTTCGAACAAACCAATGCAATACAATGGTTATCATCATAAACGGTTATCCTTGGCAATGAAATTCTTTAAAAAAAATTTCTCTTAGACAATAACTACTTTCTTTGAATGGATCCGTATATTAATTGTGTGGCCAAGAGAATTTCTTTTGAAGATGGAATTCCATATTAATAGATATTCTCTTCACATCAACGCAAAGTCAATCACCTTCTCTTAAAACAAATTATGAAATCAAAAATCCTAAACGTGATTATATAGAACAATCACTGCAGATTCAAGAATCCTATAACAACAAGAAAATGATTTTCTTTGATTCTAAATCTCAATCACATGTTATACAAGCATGAGATGAAAACCTGGCTCTGATACCAATTGTTGGTAAATCTAGTTTTGTATCTCATAAAAAACATACAGCGAAAGCAACAAATATGAATCTATTTCATTCATGATTGATAACATGCACTATGTAAATTTCAAAATTTAAGAACAAGATAGCGTACCTTGGTGTGGTGAAATTCAAAACAAAAGATTAGAAGTACTTGGGAACACTTTTAATCTTCACTCCAATTCCACTTTACGCCCAAGAAGTGTGGTCTCTCAATTAGTTTCTAAGGGAGAATAACGAGTGGCTTCACTCACACATACACACCATTTCATAATGGTGTCTCTCTTCTTTCTAATGAAAAAATTTTGTATGTTTCTCTCTTTATAACTACCTGATTATCTAATTAGGCTGGCCTATTGGGCCTTTCCAATTGGGCTTTAGTGTGTGGTTTGGAGTGGGACCAAAAGGGACCAATAAGACACTAGCTCTAATGGGCCTTGGGCTTTTCTGTCAACTCTTGACAAGTCCAAAGTTACCATTAATTATATTTAATACCACTATATAAATATAATTGCACTCTAGGCCTTATTAATAAATTATATCCTAAGACTTTATTATACATGCAACCCCTTCATAAAATATTCATAGTAATTCAAAGTCATAAATATAGACTGCCACTTTAAAAATTACTACATCATAATTCTTGAGTACCCGGTTTAATCCTTTAAGTTATTCATCATATATTTATGAATTCCAATTTCATAAATATATACTTTAGTAATTCCTTACTAAAGTGGTTAGGCCTAACTCTCTGAATAATTGAACCCATTAAACTTATCTCAAGGGAATATTTTATATCTCCGTTAAGAGACTATGAATTCCATCTTGAAAATATATGTTCCATCAATACTAAATGTGGTTGCCCAACATACTGAGGTTTTGATCGTGATTTTAGATCTCACTCTTGATATATCAAAGCAACCTACACTTCATGATCAAGTCCATTATTCTCTCAAGATTAAGAGTTCACGCAAATAAAAGTCGTGAAATTTATTATTCATTTGACAGTCGTTAGGAGAATAATAAATCTCATAGCAGTCTAGTTTAATATGTCTTAACTCTTAAAACATATTAACATATCAACTAGAAGTCACCACTTCCATGATCAAGATAAATCATCTTAGTTAATATGTTATAGTCTTCGCAGATGAAATGCCCAATTTCATCACCAACTACGAACCAAATTCTGAGTTTACAAAGAACTTGCGACTTATATCTTCTGTGACTAATTCACATAAATTACATACTATGCATCTCATGGACTATATGATAATGTCCAAATATTCATATTACCATTATTTAAGATAATAATAAAACAACTTTATTAATTACAATATTAAGTCATACATCATGTCATACATAATGTCATACATAATATAATACATAGCATCATACAATAGGATTATATGGCACAAATCCCAACAAAACCACCCACTGCTTCCTTACATCGACGTTCGATCTAAAGGGTACATCTTATCTCCATCTGATAAAGCTCGGAGAGAGGACGAAAGATGATGTAGCAATTCTCCACCTCCTTTTACCTTGAAAGATCTAGGGGCCATAGTTGCTACTCCTGCTCTAGTCGACCATCCATGCAGGCGGAGAAAGAAGACAAGAACTCTTCCTCCCAAAGTCCTACACCTATCTATCAGGAATCCGCGGTTCAAACTGCCATCCCTTTGGAAGAAACTTCTTCGAGATGTCCTTTCAATGGGGAAGAGTTACTTTTAGCAAAATTTTGGGTACTTATATTGCTGCTCAAGCTCAAACCCCGCCCGTTTTGCAAGTTCAGGGTACTACTATCCCTAATGCCCCTCTAGCAACTTTGGTGCCTGCCACTCGTCCCCATGAATCACAAGTTGAGTGAAAACGTCCAAGAGGGGCTAGTTCAAGCCAACAGAGTGACAGTGCTTGATCCCGAGAATCTCTTCCTAACCTAGGTGATGCTCCTGCTGAGGTGATTGGAGCTCTAGCCTATATTAAGTCCTTTGTGGTGAACGAGAAACCTCTTCCTGCTATTGATAAAGTTTGGCCTTGGAGGGAAGGTCGAGGGGGTAAAGTTGCTGAGTGCATAGGGAAGGCCCTCCTACTTTCTGAGGATATGAGCCAGTAGGCGAAATGGGATGACAAATCCCTTCTGCTCAACATGAGGAGGAAGGCCATCATGGTAATATGTCATCCTTTTGAATTTTCCCCTACTCTCTTATTTTTATACTTACATACTTTTCCAATTGTTTTCTCGTAGGGTTATCAATGCTTTGTGGTGATTGAGGACTGATACCTAGTAGCAAAGGCCAAAGTTGAGGACTTAAGTAATGATAATGAGGATCTTCTCAAGAAGATTTCTAACGTCATGAACAAGGCTTTGAGTTCGAGAAGTTACGATCCAAAGCTGAGGAGAATACCAAGGCCATAATTGAGAGGAAAAAGGCCTTAGAAAAGGAGCTATAGGAGATGAAGAAGGCCTTTAAGGACAAGAGTGTCGAGTTGAAGGCTTTTGTGCTGGCAGACAATGCAAAACTCTAAGCCGCCTATTATCAAGGCTAGTACGATTGTATTGCCTTCGTAAAGCTTGAGGTATAGCAGAACCTGCAGGAATACTTCTTCAAGGGGTGGGTCGCGACTTTGGATAAGATACTGGTGGGAGCTACATCTGCCCTGAGGCAAGCTGATAATATCCCTATCCCTTCAGAGTTAATCATAGTCCCGAATCCCCGAGATTCAGGCTATCATTAACAATGAATCCCCCCTCAGAGAGGTCGAGGAAGCAAGCCTAGCTGTTGCATCGGGTGGAAAGGTGGCTGGTTCCGCAGTCGTACCCACTACCAAGGGGGTAGCTCAATCTTAGTTTCCCTTACTTTTTTCTTGCTTTAAGACATTTTTACTTTATTTTTCCCATTTTGGGGGCCCATGTTTAGTTATAATTAACTCTTTTTTTATGCTTTAAACCTCTTATACATTTAAGACATTTTAACTTTATTTTGCCCATTTTGGGGGCCATGTTTTGTTATAATTAACTCTTTTTTTATGCTTTAAACCTCTTATACATTTTGGTTTTATTTATCTGAGAATCTTGCTATGCTTTTATAGTCATTTACTTCTCTTGTTAGCATTCTTTAAGTCAATTTTCTAAGAAACTTAACTTAAACCTTATCATAAGCGAGACCAACTCCTATATCATGGGATTTGTTGCTTGGAGTTAAGTTGAAATAGAAAATTCAGTTTTATGACTTATTTGAGTTAAAGACAAAGTCTAGTATTGCGGGATATATTTGCATATTTGTATATTTTTATTTTGTTAAGTATTAATTTCGTTTTCCCTTAGTGACCCTAGAGTTCGACTAAGGCAGAAAACTTAGTTTAAGACTTACCCAAGGAAAAGACAAGGTCTAATACCATGGGTTTAGTTTCCCTTTCATGTCAAGTCTTAATTTCGCTTTTTGTTAGTGTCCCAGGAGTCAGGCTAAGGCAAAAAACTCAATTTAAGACTTACTTGAGGCAAAGACAGGGTCCGATACCACGCGTTTAGTTTCACTTTCATGTCAAGTCTTAGTTTCATTTTCTGTTAGTGACCCAAGAGTCAAGCTAAGGCAGAAAGCTCAGTTTAAGACTTACTCAAGGCAAAGATAGGGTCTAGTGCCACAAGATTTATTTCTTTTATGATAATCTTAGCATCATAGATCAAGCTTTCTCGATGTCTTTCACTATTCTTTAGATTAGATGAAGCTTAAGTATAAGTAATGTACATCCTTTTATTTAATAACCAAAAGTAGTATTTCTTTAAATTAGATATATTCCAATGCCTTGCAACAAATCTTTCATCCATGTCTTCTAATTGATAGGCTTTAATCCTAGCAATAGACGTAACCTGATATGGCCCTTCCCAATTAGGCCCTAGCTTTCCCATGGTAGGATCTCTGGTATTTTCCAGGACTTTCCTCAGCACCAAATCTCCTAGTATAAACTCCTTGCATTTGATGCCCTTGTTGTATCCACAACTAATCCTTT
This sequence comes from Quercus glauca, assembly GCA_023736055.1. Lineage (NCBI taxonomy): Eukaryota > Viridiplantae > Streptophyta > Magnoliopsida > Fagales > Fagaceae > Quercus > Quercus glauca. The sequence goes on along the minus strand of CM043316.1, from coordinate 36,470,275 downwards.
GCTAGTAATTGGATAACTTCACCGAGGCAATTTTGAGGTTCTCTTCTACAAGATCCAAATGCCTACAAAGTAACTGATCATTTCCCTCATCTTCGAGCTATCAGTCCGAGAAGTAGGTAGTTCTGTCTCCACGGGTATTATAGCTTCCTCGTCATAGATCATTGAGAATGGAGTTTCTCCTGTTGATCTTCTCAGGGTAGTTTGATATGTCCAGAGCACACTAGGTATTTCTTCAACCTATCTCCCTTTCAAATCATCTAGTCTTTTCTTCAAACCATCCATTATAGATTTGTTGGTTGCCTTAGCTTGACCATTGCTTTGGGGGTAAGACGGAGTAGAGTACCTATTGGTGATACCTAGTTCTAAGTAGCATCATCTGTAGACACCGTATTTTGTACCCCTTATAACTCAGGCCCCCCTTCCCCAATGATTCCTGAACTCTAAGGCTCGAGGTCAGTTTAGAGCCTAATCAGATATCAAATTGACTTGAGGAGTGTTAAAGTGGAAAATATAATATTTTAAATGAGTAAAAATCTATTTTTGGAAATAAATGACCAAAGTAGCCCTCGGCCCACGTACATGGGTAGTAGCCTGTATACATGGGCCAAAGCACGCATACGTTGGCATAGTCCTGCTTACACACCTAGGGTTTTAGAAACATAAAAAAGGTAAGTTTTCTGAAATAATGATTGAGATTTGGGATGAATCCCACATCATCTAGAAGTTGTTCCAAATCCCATTTTTTCCACTATATAATGCCTAACATGGTACATTTTCAAAACAAACAGAAAATCCTAAGGGAAAACCTAAGATTCGCTAAAAAATAGTGAATCAAGCCTTTGAGTTTAAAGTTTCTAATCATGTGTTTATTGATTGTGATAGATTTGATTAAAGGGAATGGTAAAAAATCAAGCCTAGGAGCTTTTTTACTTTAAGGTATTCATTCTTGCTTCCTTTTTCTTTTCTGTCTTTCTTTTCAATTTTAATCTTGTTTTCTTTGTCTTGTTCTATGTTTATATGTTTGCCTATGTTAGTTTTATAGCTTCCTTTTATGTTTTAAACATGCTAGGTTGCTAGATTTACGTTTTCTGTCTTGCTTTGCTTTTGCTCTGTTTTTCTGTTTGGCTTGCTTCTAGGTTAGGGTTTCTGAACAACCCTACACACACATGTTATGAGCATGCGTATGCAGACCTCTATTTGTGTATTTTCCTAGAAACCCTAAATCAGGTTTCTACTTTGTTTTGTTTATTTGTTCTTCATGTTTTGTTTATATGTGTTTGAGTCTCTGTTTTATATGCTTGCTTATCTTTAATATGCTTAGATTAGGGTTTTGTGTTTATGTCTTGTTTAAATACTATGAACATGCATTCACATGTCCATGCATAATGCCATAGATGCTGAGATGATGCAAGGTAAGTAAGGTAAATTATGCATCCTCATGAACATGCATGTTGGTTGTTTAATCTTCCCTAGATATATGTGTACAAAGTTGATGCCATGTTTTTGATCCATGATATGATTTGCTTGCTACCATGTTGATGCTTATGCTTTGCTGCCATGATTTGTTGCTACCTTATTTGAGATGAATAGTATGATAGGGTTTCACATGCTAGGGGTTTTTATGTGTGTATGGGTTTGGCTCTCTTTTGTTTAATTGTAGATATGTATGTGTTTTGGGATGAATGATACCATGATTGTATGTTTAGATGTATATTTAGAGTGTGTGTGAGTTAGAATACAAGTATTGAACATGTTTTTATCATGGTTAGAATACAAGTATTATGTTTTGCTTTGCTTAACATGTTTTTGTTTGTTTGTTTTTAGTTTTTTCTTTCTTTTGTTTTTCATAAAAATTAAAAAAAAAATTGAAAAATCAGAAAAATACAAAAACAGTGTGTGTTTTGTGTACATTGGTACTTGTGTACCTTGGATGGCCATTGAAACAAAGTCTTCTAAACTTTGTATCTTTTGTGATGAGTATGATTAAGTAATCTCTTGTACTTAACACTCGTATCACTCTTTTTGATGGGAAGGACTAGAAAATCCTAAGAGAAAGGCATAAATAACTCTCACCACTGTTGCCCGCCAATCATGAAATGACATTCATATGCTTCGGCATAGCAAAAGTGCAATGTCAAATATCTAACATCATTGGGTATTTCTTTTCTATCTCTTACATGCCCATGCATGATATGCTTATTAAAAGAAAAATATGCAAGGAAAAATAAAAAGCAAAAGATCAAAATGCTTTATATGATTGCAAGCGTGTATTCTAAGAGATGTGAGAGTTATAGGATGTACCTTGAAGGTGATAGTCCCCATCAAACAGTTACAATTGTGTGTGAGTTAACGTGATTTTCTCATATCTCAAATCATTATAACATGTATACACTTATGCAATCTTGCGATGTTTTTCACACACAACGTGCAATATTCTTTGCTACTCTCGATACATGTGCAGGTACAATGTGATTTGGCCATTACAAGGTTTACATGTGTTAATGTATGCTCACTAAACTGTCTTAACTTGTTTTTGAAATATAAAATTGGTTAGACTTGTTTCGTGTGTATGTGTGTGTTTTTGGATCTATATGCTTACATTTTTCTTGATTGAGAGATGTTTTTGAGGGATTAAAATGTTGTTTGGTTCCTTGGTTGAATTGCATATTTAATTGCATTCATGTCTGTGTTTTTCTCTTCTTTGAAAAACTGGTTTTAAGCAATTTCGACAGCTTCTCGATACCTCTCGATAGCTGATCTATCTATCAAGCCCTTTGATCTTCTTTTTATCACATTCTCGATAGCTTCTTGACAGATTCTCGATCCATCGAGAAACCTTCTGTCTACTAGATAGATACTCAATAGCTGTTCGATCCATCGAGGTTGGCTTATGCTCGACAGCTGCTCGACACCTCTCAATCTATCGAGATCCTCTTGCATGCATTGTTTTTCACATGTTTTGCATCTTTCTATTATCTTGTCATCCATAGCATCTTCTTTCATTACATTCATGCATTTATATGGATTCTTTGTACCCCCTTGATCATCCTTGATCATTTTTATGTTTCCCAGGTGAAGCTTTCTAGCTTCTTGTACCCTTTGTCAATTTATGACAAAAAGGGGGAGAAATTGTGGAGAATATGTGGTTTCTTTTCAAAATTCTACATTTTAAGGGGAGAAATACATGCCTTTGTAAGGGGGAGATGTGTTTCATCTTGTCAGGGGCAGTGCTTACCTCATTCTTCTTGTACATTTATGACCATTTTGACATACATTATACTTATATTCTTTATATATTGATGTATATTTTTCACCTACCTTTACATGTGTTGTTTCTTTTCTATCTTTATACACATGTTTCTTATTTATTGTATGCAATCTATTATTTCTATTTCACACTAAGATGTCGTGATGAGTTTTTTTTTTGAGTGTTTCAGAAATACAAGTTGTCAAAGTCTTCCTCTTGTAAAGTTTTTCAAGAGTTTGTGTTATGATAGATTTTATTGTACTAAACAAGTGAATATGAGTTGAGTGATTTATGACTTCTCTCATATGTTCATTTGTTTGTTGTGGTTTTGTCACGGATTGCCAAAGGGGGAGATTGTTAAGAACTTATTTTATGTAATTGCTAATCCTTTAACAAAACGCACTTTACTTATAATTGGGTAGATCTAGGATAAGTTTAGTACTACAAGAAACATATTGTTCATGTCTAGTATTAAAGCCATGAAGATTGGAACAAGAAACAAGTGAAGAGAAGCTGTTCATTATAGCTAGACAGATAGCTCGACAGCTATCGACAGATAGCTATCTATTGAGGCTTAATAAGTCTCGACAGCTCCCGATAGATAGCTATCTATCGAGGTCTCGACAGCTGTGGATAGATAGCTATATATTGAGAATTACAAAATCAGAATTTTTAAATCTGACTTTTGACCCATGCTGACCTGTATGTGTAGGGTTTCTTTTCTCACAGCGCTAGACATATATATTGCTGATTGAAAGCATGCATTTAGCTCTGATAACATTTTCTCTTGGATTAAGAAGAAAAATTGCTCAAGATTATCAAACCCCATTGGCTGATATCTTTAAAAGACAAATTTCACAAATTCTTAAGTGACCAAATTTTTTTCTAAGCCCCAAACACTCATTTTGTTTGCTTCCATCAGAAAATAACTCTCAAGAGAACAAATTTCCAAATTCTAAAAAATTTTCAAATCTTCAAACTTAGGATTTTTCCCTTTCTTGCTTACTCCCAATATGTGTGATTCCTAAGCATTTCATTTCTTTGATTTTCTTTGAAGACTTCATCTAAAAAATTTTTAGAATGAAGAAGCAAATTCGATTACATGTTTTTAATGATTTCAAACCCTTTATAGCCAATGAGATCAAGTTAAAAATTGAACAATATGATTGGTCAAAGAGTTTGTTCAAAGGATTACCTTTCGTTCATTTGAAAAAGATAAAATTTCAAAAAATCTCGTTTTAAGTAAATTGCTTTAAAAAAAAAAAAAAAAAGATTCATTTCATAATTTTCATTTCTCAAAAGATATTTTTCAAAACTTTCTTCTTCGAGCTACGTTTAGACCTGATCCTCTATAAGAGAGGTACGTAGGCAGCCTCTTCCAAGGTCCGATCCTAGTTACCAAAAAATAAGAGTCTTTATTTCAAAATTTAAAAAAAAAAAAAAAAAATTGAACTACGTCTGGACTTGATTCGCTATGAGAGAGGTACGTAGGCAACCTTTTCAAAGGCCATGTCCTAGTTACTAAAAAAAAAAGTCTTCATTTCAAAATAAAAAAAAAAAAAAAAAAAATCATTTTTCAAAACTTTTTCTTCGAACTAGGCCTGGACCTGATCCTCTATGAGAGAGGTACATTGGTAGCCTTTTCTTCATTAGATGTAGATCTGAATTTTTCTTAAATAAAAATGAATCTGCATTTTCATTAGATGCAAATCTGAATTTTTCTTAATCTTAAAACTGATCTACATCTTCATTAGATGTAGATCTTAATTTTTCTCGAATAAAAAATGTAAAGGACATATTTTATATAATTGGCTAATCTTTTGACAAAACGCACTTTACTTGTAATTTGGTAAATTTATGATGTATTTAATACTTCAAGGAAGGAGAGTTCAAGTCTAGAATTGAAGCCATACAAATCTGTTCAAGAAACAAGTGAAGAAGTGTTGATATTTTAAAGCTCGATAGCTGCTTGACACCTCTTGACAACTAGGCTATCTATCGAGCTCTTCAGCTTTTTATTATCACAATCTCGATAGCTAGGTCAATCGATCGAGAAATTTTCTGTCCCCTCGATTGCTCCTCGATAGCTCTTGATAACTTATAATAGATCATTTTGACACCTCCTCAACACCTCTCGATCGATCGAGAATTACTGAGAATTACGAAATTCAGATTTCTAGATCTGATTTTCGGCCCATGTTGACATGTAAGTGTAGGGTTTTTTTTCTCACAACCCTAGACATATGTAAGGCTTATTTTAGAGGCTGGCATATAAGAGAATACAAGGAGAACATATGCAAAAGGTGACCAATGCCTTATTCTCTCTAAAAGAAGCTACTGCGTTTTTTGCTTCTTAGGGTTTTGTAACCAAGTGCTTCTTGATCTTCATAGTTGATGAAGTGACGAACTTTGCAGTAAACACCTTCTCTAGATGGTGATTAAAGTCGCGTACTGGGATCCGTGCAATTGGTTAGTCACGTACTAGGAGTCGTGTGCCTTTTGGTTAGTCATGTAAAGGGATTGGTGCAAAAAGGGTGGCGTTCATATATTGAAGAGTTTAAAGGTTCTAAAGCGGTAAAAGGTTTCTGCTGTAAGTTCATCTACGGGGATTGTAGAGTCTAGGGACAAAGGTTTTGTACTAGATTTGAAACTTCTCTTTACTATAGTGGATTGCTTTTCGAGAAGGTTTCCCCCCAGGTTTTTTACTGTGAAACTAGTTTGTTTCATTGGTTTTCCTAGGTTATCATATCTTGTTTTATTTATTTTTCCGCTGCATGATATTTACATGATATTGATGTTAGTTTGTTTTAACAAGTTTTATTCATAATAAATCTAATTAACAACTTGGGTTTGAAACTTGTTAATTCCATCAACCGGGGTCTAAATTTCCTAGCAAGTGGTATCAGAGCTGATTTACTCTGATTGGATTAATTTCCTGAGTGTGATCCTTGACCCCCGTTGTCATGGATCGTGGACAATTTCTTTTGATTCCTCATTTATTTGATGGAACTAATTATGCGCACTGGAAAGTTCATATGAATGTTTTTTTTTTTGCAAGTTCTAGGTGAATAGGTATTGCAAGCTGTTGAAGTTGGCTGGATTAAGCCAAAGGAAGCGCCAGTAGATTAGGATGATGTAACAATCATAACGGCAAATTTCAATAGTAGGGCCTTAAATGCTTTATTTTGTGGGGTGACCAATGAAGAATTTAAGAAAATATCATTCACAGAAGTTGCCAAGGAAGCATAGACCATTCTTGAGACCACCTATGATGGTACCAAGGCAATAAAGACTGTGAAGTGTCAAAGACTCACTAGTAGTTTTGAAGAAATACGAATAGAGGAGGATGAGACCTTTGATGAGTTCTATGCTAAACTCAAGGATATTGTGAATTCTACCTTCAACCTTGGAGAATCTATAGCAAAATTCAAAATTGTTAAGAAAATCCTTAGGTCCTTACTTGAAAGATTCCATGCCAAGATCATTGGCATTGAAGAAGCAAAGGACATTTATCAAATTCCTTTGACAGAACTTGTAGGGAACCTTCAAACCTATGAGATGGGATTAGGCTTAATGGGAAAAGGTGGAAAGAGTAGAAACTTATCTCTTAAGGGTATAGAGGAAGAAATTGAGGACTTTGAAGATGAAGATGAAAGTGAAGATGAAGATGAAGATGATGATGAGTATGAGGATCTAACCTTCATAACTAATGAGATTATCAAGCATCTTCAATTTAGGAAAAAGATAAGGGAATACCTCCTAGGAAATCAAAATCCTCAAGGAAGGGCAAGAATAAGAAACCCCTCATCTAGTGCCATGAGTGCAAAGGTTTTGGTCATGTGAAGATAGAGTGCCCAAACTACATTATGAAGGAAAAGACCAAGAATTCAAAATATAAAGGGTTGGTTACTACTTGGAGTGATACTGAGAATGAATCTTCTGATGAGTATATGGATGAATGTGGTCACTTTATGGCTTTTGTTGCCACAACTGATAAGGTGATTATGAAGAGTGCTAGTGACAGTGAGGATTCTTCAGATGATGAAGTACCTAAGAAGATGACCCTTCAAGAAGACAAAGATAAGCTATGCACTGAATTTATAAAATCTAAAAAAACTTCTCATCTTTGTAGAAAAGAGCTCAATAAGGTAAAAACTGAAAAAGCTAATTTGTTAGTCAAACTAGATGAGACTACAAGGTTAGTTGAGACTCTTGTTGTAGAGAACACCTCATTAGAAGAGAAGGTCAAGAATCTTAAGGTTGAACTTTGTCAAGTTAGAACTCAAATAGAGAGGATGTCTAATGCAAAGCTTGATGAAGTATTGAGTGCTTAAAAGCCTAGTTCTGACAAAACTGGCTTAAGATATGCTGTCTCCTCCAGCCCTTCCTTTTCCACGGGTTCTAGATCAAGAATTGTCTTTGTGCCCCAATCTGAGAAAGGTGATAAAGGTCTGAAATTCAAAACTAATTTTTCTAATTCTAAATCCTTTATTAGACCTCATGTTTGTCACCATTGTGGTATTGCTGGAAACATTCGTCCTAATTGCTTTAAATTGTATCCTCATAAGCAATTGTCCAAATGGTCACAAGTTTCTTCTCAAGGACCTACACCGTTGTTTGGAGAGTTACTAAAAGTTTTGAGCTTTTTATCTTAATTTCAAGAGAATTCTAGTTCTTCTATGTCCTTTAGTAGACATACTAGGACATGTGCCTTTTCATCTTCACGGCCAAAGACTCGTGATATGTGGGTGAGAAAAGAGCCTAAGACTTAATTGTCTTTTTTGTTTTTCCTCTGGTTTAATTTTTTCTATCTAAAGTAGGACTCTTTTTGCTTGATTTCTTATCTGTTTACAGAATCATGCTTTCATGCATCTGCATTTTTTTATCATGCCTTCATGCATATGCATCTTTCTTTCATGCTTTCATATTGTTTGTCTGTGTTTTGTTTGGTTGTTTAGTTTTTATTTTGTTTTGTTTTCAAAATAAAAATAAAAAGGAAAAATCAGAAAAATACAAAAACAGTGTGTGTTTTTTTACAATGGTACTTGTGTACCTTGGATGGCCATTGAAACAAAGTTTTCTAAACTTTGTATTTTTTGTAGCTTAGATGAGCATCTCTATGCACAACTAAGCAAGTGAGCTTTGTGGCTCATGTTTGTGATGAGTAAGGTTAAGTGATCTCTTGTACTTAACACTCGTATCACTCTTTTTGACAGGAAGGACTAGAAAATCCTAAGAGAAAGGCATAAATAACCATCTCACCACTGTTGCCCGCCAATCATGAAATGACATATGTATGCTTTGGCATAGCAAAAGTGCAATGTCAATGACATTTGTGTGCTTCGACATAGCAAAATTGGAATGCCAAAAGCTTAACATCATTGGGTATTTCTTTTCTTTCTCTCCAATATGCCTATGTATGGTTTGCTTAAAAGAAAAATATGCAAAGAAAAATAAAAAGCAAAAAGATCAAAATGCTTTTAAATATGATTGCAAGTGTGTATTCTAGGAGATGTGGGAGTTATAGGATGTACCTCGAAGGTGATAGTCCTCATCAAACAATTATGATTGTGTGTAAGTTAAAGTGATTTTCTCATATCTCAAATCGTTATAACATGTATACACTTATGCAATCTTGCGATGTTTTTCACACACAACACGCAATATTCTTTGCTACTCTTGATACATGTGCAGGTACAATGTGATTTGGCCATCACAAGGCTTACATGTGTTAATGTATGTTCACTAAACTGTCTTCACTTGTTTTTGAAATATAAAATTGGTCAGACTTATTTAGTGTGTGTGTGTGTGTGTGTGTTTTGGGATCTATGTGCTTAACATTTTTCTTGTTGAGAGATTTGTTTTTCACATGTTTTGCATCTTTCTATTATCTTGTCATCCATAGCATCTTGTTTCATTACATTCATGCATTTATATGGATTTCTTGTGCCTGCTTGATCGTCCTTGATCATCTTTATGTCTTTCGGGTGAAGCTTTCTAACTCCTTGTACCTTTTGTCAATCATGACAAAAAGGGGGAGTAATTGTGGAGACTTTATGGTGTTTATTTATTTATTTTTTTTTTTTATAGATTCTACACGTTAGGGGGAGAAATACATGCCTTTGTAAGGGGGAGATGCATTTTATCTTCTTAGGGGGGTTCTTACCTCCTTCTTGTACATTGGTCTTGTGACCATTATTGACATGCATTGTACTTATCTTCTTTATATGTTGATGTATATTTTCTTCACCTACCTTTACATGTGTTGTTTCTTCTTGCAAAGTTTTTCAAGAGTTTGTGTTAGGATAGATTTTATTGTACCCAACAAGTGAATATGAGTTGAGTGATTTATGTCTTCTCTCATATGTTCATTTGTTTGTTATGTTTTTACCACGGATTGCCAAAGGGGAAGATTGTTAAGGACATATTTTATATAATTGGCCAATCCTTTGACAAAACGTACTTTACTCGATAGTTGCTCAATAGCTGCTCGACACCTCTTGATAGCTAGGCTATCTATCGAGCTCTTCAGCTTCTTGTTATCGCAATCTCGATAGCTAGGTCGATCGATCGAGCAATTTTCTGTCCCCTTGATAACTTCTTGATAGCTTTCAATAGCTCGCAACAGATAGACTCAACACCTCCTTGACACCTCTTGATCGATCGAGAATTACTGAGAATTACGAAATTTTGATTTCTAGATCTGATTTTCGGCCCATGCTGACATGTATATGTAGGGTTTCTTTTCTCACAACCCTAGACATATATAAGGCTTATTTTAGAGGCCGTCACATAAGAGAATACAAGGAGAACATATGCAAAATGTGATCGATGCCTTATTCTCTCTAAAAGAAGCTACTGCGTTTTTTGCGCCTTAGGGTTTTTTTACCAAGTGCTTTTTGATCTTCATTGTTGATGAAGTGAAGAACTTTGCCAAGGCTTATTTTGTTGATGATGATGAGGATGATGCTAGCTCTTTCGGTGATGACGAGATGCCGACCTCTCAGCAAATTGCCCTTTGTCATTCATGACAAAAATAGGGAGTAGTTTTGGGTTTGAAAGTAGTCTTATACTTAGGGGGAGAGTTAGTGGATTTTTTTGTTAAGGTGAGTGTGTATAGTCTTGAGGGATGTAGTGAGGTTTATATGTACTTTTCTTTCCTTTCTTTTTAGTTACATTAGCCTCTTGTATACAGGTCTTATGGCCATTTTATTATGACATACTTTGTACTTTACTTTCTTATATATTGATGATGATGTATGCTCATTTTATTTACCTATCTCTTCATGTGTTGTTTCTTTATTCCCTTTATACACATGTTTCTTTATGTATGCAATCATTATTTCTACTTCACATATGATGCCATGATGAGTTTTGTTTAAGTGTTTTAGAAAGATAGGTTGCGAAAGTCTACCGTACCATGAATTCTCTTCTTGCAAAGTTTTTCAAGAGTTTATGTTAGGGTTAGATTTTTTTTGTAATTCAACAAGTGGTTATGAGTTTAGTGATTTAAGACTTCTCTAATGATTCATTTGTTTGTTGTGGTTTTGTCACAGATTGCCAAAGGGGGAGATTGTTAGGAACATATTTATGTATTATCTAATCCTTTGACAAAATGCACTTTCCTTGTAATTGGGTAGATCTAGGATGGGTTTAATACTTCAAGAAATAAGTGTTCAAGTATAGTATTGAAACCATGCAAGTGAAGGAAGTGCTTTTCATTAAAGCTCGACAAAAGTCTTGACAGAATCCTTTCTATCAAGATTTAATGTTGATAATAGTGGATTCTCAAGAGTGGTGACCTTAAATTCACCCGATGGGGTTTTGCCTCGGTGGTTTTCCCCATTCGCAAACAAATCACCTGTGTCAAATTTATTTTCCACTGCATTTAGTTATTTGGTTATTTGTTTGTGCCACTATACTATTACATGTAATTTGACTAATTAATTAACTTAGGTAATTAATTAATTTACAAGGAGTCAATTCATCTTTACCCAACATTTTGTCATTTAGATTCCTATTATATGCATGTGCTAATAGATAGATTATGATTCTGAATGCAAGGGCCCAACAAGATCTAGGCTCAGGGTGCCTGGTCCACTTTTCTTCAGCTGCTGTTTGATCCTAGGACGCACCAGCGCTATGCGGATTTCTTGAGAGAGCAGGGGTTCGAGGATTTTTTAAGGATACCCCCATATACCATGAGGCACGGGATTAGGGAGGCTTTGATGCGGCGGTTTCATGCCGAGACATGCACCTTTCATTGGAGCTGCAGGGAGTATATGATTCTCCCTCTTAATTGGACGGCCATCCTGGGCATTAGATTCAGTGGGTACCCGATCCCGACTGAGGACATGAGCTTTGAGATAGACTGTGAGCTCTTGGGAATCCCTCACCCACTGACTGAGGATACGAGAGTGTACTTTGGGCCCACCACATCGCCAAAGGTCCGTATTAAGTGACTGCAGGGTAGCACCTCTTGGGATGTAGCGCCAACTGACATTCATCTTTGGCGGTTCTTCATGTATTTCCTCGGTAGTTGCTTTTTGGTAACAACAGATCAGTGTTGTTTTGCCAGCTGCTGTGGGCTATAAGAGCAGTCTTTGATGTTGGGAGATATGACTAGGGGTTTGTCACTTACGGCTTTTTCATCGCTTTCCTAAGGTGAGCTTCACATCGGGATTTTAGGAGCCTAGAGGGGTGTTGGCAGATTTTGACATGGTGGGTATATGAGTATATCCTAGCTTTGTGACCACGGTTCGCGGGTTTGTCTGCGATAGTGTATCCTCGAGCATATGCTTAGTCTCTCTGCACGATTACTAGGGTTGTCATGGTGTAGCCGGTCACTATCTCTATGGCATTAGATTGTGTTACCTAGGGCGAGATAGTGGTTCGTCCCTATGATGGCTCACTATTGGGGCAAACAGATCTTACTATTACCATGGGCCAGTTAAGGATACAATGCTAGTTTTGGGCCCTGTTGAGCTAGGAGTTCTTTATGACAGAAAGGACTTGTCATCAGGTCATGCCGGTGTTTGGAGTACCTAGAGATCCGCCTCCTCTTGGTCTATCATTTAATTCCATTGTCATGGATAACCCAGCTTACACGACGGGTTCTTTTGACGCATTCGTGGACACTAACAGGGATTATGCCACTTGGTTCGCAGAGTCTTCCACAGGGCCTATCATTAGAGATGTTCCTGTGAGCGAAGGTGGAGTACTAGGAGGCATTGTTTGTACTTATGTAGCCTCAGGGTTTGAGTGGAGATTACGTGCAGAGGCTTTGCAAGCCAGGGTGACAGAGCTCAAGATTGCTGCTGCCGCTAGTGAGGTGCATATGTAGGAGGAGACTGCTCGGGTATTAGCTCAGGAAAGGGAGCTTTAGCAGAGGGATAGAGAGGCCCGTGCTACTACCACAGAGATAGAGTAAAGCCAGCTTCAGGGTGAGCTAGCCATGCTTCATGGTTATGGAAGGATCTTGATAGGGGAGCTGTGGGCACTTTAGGCCTATATTCCACCTTCACCTCACATGCCGAGCCGGGGGCCCATTATTCCACTAGGCGAGATAGAGTACATGCAAGGTCCACCAGGTTTGCTGGGTAGTTGGGGCTCTTTCGCTCAGTCTCCATGGCCTCCTCGAGACCCATGGTACACTCTAAGCACTTCATGCAGAGCAGGTTCTTCCCCCAGTCCTCTTGTAAGCGATGGTGATGATGATGATAATGATGATGATGCCAATCAATATCTTAGGAATGATGATTCCTAGTAGGGTTAGCCTTTTGTTGTAGCATGATGTAGCCCTTACGTGGGCATGTATGTATTCTTCATGTATCTTGTAGATATTGCCCCATGGTGGGCCAGTTATGTATGTACATTATGTATTGCCTCTTGACAGGCTTGGACATGTGTGCATTATATTGCCCCACAGTGGGCCTTGATGTATGATATTATCTCTTTCCTCCATGATGTAAAACAATTCCTCTTGATAGGACTTACATGTATGATTTTGGAAGCTGCCTTTGAGAGGGTTGATGTATGACTTTTGGAAAAATGCCTTTGAAAGGGCTACTATATGACTTTAGGAAAATTGCCTTTGAGAGGGCTACCGTATGACTTTAGGAAAAGTTCCTTTGAGAGGGCTGCTGATATATGTGAAAAACATTGCCTCTGATTAGGACTTACATACATAGTTCTAGGAAATCGCCTTTAAGAGGGCGTGTTTAAGGAGATTTCATTCAGAATGTCCACATTCATTACCAGTATTTGATACGGTCCATTATTCTTTCAGGATTAAGAGTTCATGCAAATATAAGTCGTGAGATTTATTATTCAATTGACAGTCATTAGGAGAATAATAAATCTCACAGTAGTCCAGTTCAATATGTCTTAACTCTTAAAACATATCAACATATCAACTAGAAGTCACCACTTCCATGATCAAGACAAATCATCTTAGTTGACATGTTATAGTCTTCGTAGATGAAATGCCCAATTTCATCACCAACTATGAACCAAATTCTGAGTTTACAAAGAACTTGTGACTTATATCTTCTGTGACTAAATCACATACTATGCATCTCATGGACTATATGATAATGTCCAAATATTCATGTTACCATTATTTCAGATAATAATAAAACAACTTTATTAATAACAATATTAAATCATACATCAGGTCATACATAATATAGTACACAGCATCATACAATAGGATTCTAGGGCACAAATCCCAACAACACATTCATCCTAATTGCTTTAAGCTATATCCTCAAAAGCAAGTGTCCAAACGGTCACAGGTTTCCCTCAATGACCTGTACCTTTGTTTGGAGAGTTATTAAAAGTCTTGAGATTTTTAACTCAATTTCAAGAGAATTCTAATTCTTTTATGTCCTTTAGTAGACATACTAGGAGACGTGCATTTTCATCTTCACGGCTAAAAACTCGTGCTGTGTGGGTGAGAAAGGAGCCTAAGACTTAATTGTCTTTTCTATTGTCCTATGCTTTAATTCTTTCTATCTAAAGTAGGGCTTTCTTTGCTTGATTTCTTATCTATTTTTGGAATCATGCTTTCATGCATCTGCATCTATCTTTCATGCCTTCATTTTGTTTGTCTTTTTTTGTTTGGTTGTTTAGTCTTTATTTTGTTTGTTTTTCAAAATAAAAAAAAAAAGGAAAAAAATTCATAAAAATACAAAAACAACATGTGTTTTGTATATATTGGTACTTGTGTACCTTGGAGGGCCATTGAAACAAAGTTTTCTAAACTTTCTACCTTTTGTAGCTTAGATGAGCATTTCTATGCACAACTAAGCAAGTGAGCTTTGTGGCTCATGTTTGTGATGAGTAAGATTAGGTAATCTCTTGTACGTAATACTCGTATCACTCTTTTAGACGGGAAGGACTAGAAAATCGTAAGAGAAAAGCATAAATAACTATCTCACCACTGTTGCCCGCTAATCATGAAATGACATCTGTATGCTTCGGCATAGCAAAAGTGCAATGTCAATGACATCTATATTCTTTGACATAGCAAAAGTGCAATGTCAAAAGCTTAACATCATTAGGTATTTCTTTTCTCTCTCTTATATACCCATTCATGATATGCATTACAAAAGAAAACATGCAAAGATAAATAAAAGCAAAAAGAATCAAAATGCTTTATATATGATTGCAAACATGTCTTCTAGAAGATGTGGCAGTTATAGGATGTACCTTAAAGGAGATAGTCCCCATCAAGTAGTTATGATCATGTGTGAGTTAAAGTGATTTTCTCATATCTCAAATCGTCATAACATGTAGACACTTATGCAATCTTGTGATATTTTTCACACACAACACGCAATATTCTTTGCTACTTTTGGTGCATGTGCAAGTACAATGTGATTTGGCCATCACAAGGGATACATGTGTTAATGTATGCTCACTAAACTGTCTTGACTTGTTTTTGAACAGACTTGCATGGGATACTAGTTGTCGAGCTTTAATGACAGGCACTTTTCAGACTTGAATCTTGGATAGACTTGCATGGCTTTAACACTTGATCTTAAAACAAAGTTTCTTGAAGTATTAAACATATCCTAGATCTACCCAAATATAAGTAAAGTGTGTTTTGTCAAAGGATTAGCCAATTACATAAAATAGTGACATATGTTCCTAACAAGTGAATCATATATGTCCTAACAACTTGTTGTTGATGCGATCTTGGACACAATCCTTCAAATGGTAACATTCTTCAAGGGTATGCCCCTTGGCCCCAAAATGGTATTCACACTTCTTGGACAGATAAAAACCAGGTGATGGAGGGCTTCTTTAGGCCTATAGAACATCGGGGTCACCAGTTTCCTCTCTAGCAAGTAAGCATAATGTTTTGCCATGGGAATAGGTAACGGAGTGTACTTCCGGTTTTCCCTCATAAAGGGACGAGGTGGGTCTGGCCACCCTTTCTAATTGGAGGTTCGGTTAGGCATTTGAGTAGGCTGAACCTGTTGCTGATAAGGTCTAACCGCTAGGGGTGCGTAAGCAAAAGTAATACCCTGAAAGCTCGAAAATGTGTTGAAAACACACGAGCTATTTAGACCCCCAAATTAAAATTACGGCTTGGTTGATTTTACACTAACTTAATGATAAGTGCGGAATAGTGTAAACACAAGCGTATGAGCAATACAACTAATCTAATCCAAATTTAAAGCAACACAGCAGTAAAAATGAAATAAACAAGAGTAGGGAAGAAGGGTGCAAACACAGAAAACACTGAGACGTGTTCTCGAAGAGGAAACCGAAGAACTCGGCGAAAAATCTCTCCGCTGCCCTCCAAGCGGAAATCGATCCACTAGAAAATTAGTTGGGATACATGGGTTAGCAAGAGACCCTCCAAGCCTAATCTACCCGATGCACCTAAGCCCTCCAAGCTCCTACTCCAACAAAGCTTCTCGGAACCGTGTCTTGTCTAGCTCTCCGGATCCCGCAACAAGCTCCATGTTGCGTTTGCCATCCTTAGCTTCTTCCAATGCTTCCCAATAGCTCCAAAACACTCTCTACACTCTGAATGTGTGTGGGTTGTGTTTGGGTACAAATCTCCTCTCAAGGTATGATGATAGGAGAGGGATGGAGAAGAGGCTACAATGATTTCTCACTAAGGAGGAGTAGCTCTCTCTCAAAAGATGGGTGGGTGAGTTGCAGAAAACCTATCCAGGGTTTTTCTCTCTGAATAGCCACCTTAACATTTGTGGGTAATGAGGATATATATATAGAGAGGGTGAAGGATAAGAAGGTCACTCATAAAAATCCTCCAAGCAGAATGTTTCGCGACTGTCTCGTGGGAAGGCCTTACCAGCGAGATACTCGCGAAAATGACAGTCTGGCATGACTCTTCAGCTTCCAGCACGTGCAGTGCACATGCACCATTTCGCGGGTTGCGCAGTAGCGAGATACCCGCGAAAACTCTTCAGTCTTCAATTTCTTGAGTCTTCACACTCTCTCATTCTCACACACAACCCTTACAATAAATTCCACAATAAATACAGGGTATAAACGATTGATAATAATTACAATTAAATTTGGCACGGAATAAAAGCCAACAAAAACATAGTTGTAAATTACAACTTTACAATCTCCCCCTTTGGCTATTCCGTGACAAAACCCTAAAACAGACTCTAGACTTAAACATAAGTTTGGGAACAAAGGCAAAACTCACTCACACCTAATTCTAGATTCTGAAATGCTCTTGAAACATATGAACAAGTAACTCCTGAAACACAACAACACAATAACATCATTGTATGCAGAAAACTTGAAAAGCATATGGAGCAATAATAGCATGATCAAGCTAAATGAAATAGAAACACTAGATCATGGCAAGATCAAACAAGTAATCACTATACACAAGCAATTACTATGCTCATTCACACAAGGAATGAACATCCGGATATGCAAGATGATAAGCTCATTTGAAGAGTATCATTTGCAACTCCAACACTCAACCAATGCGAAATACACGAAGTATTTGCATCTAGGAACAATCCTACTAGGGCACAAGAGTGTTCATCACTCAACCAATGCATAGAACGTATATGCATCTAGGAACAATCCTACAAGGGCACAAGAGTGATGTACTTGAAGTAAAATGCATGACATTGAACAACAAGCAAACATGCATAAAGGCTGCATAAGCATGGTATAGCAAATGCATGGCACAAACCACAAATACCTACAAAACTATGCATGAAACAAACCCTTAAAGCTTACAAAAGCAACATGGGTATAAAATATAAAGTACTTCCCTATCATATCACTCCCCCTATCATGAATCATAGGAGCTGTAATGAACTTGGAACATATATACTTGTAACCTAAAACACTTGCACAAAACACATTAGACCCTCAAGGTAAAGCAAGTAATGAACGGACAAGTATAATGTAACAAGTAAATTGCGATCAAGTAAACATGATGTGAAACATGTGAGCAATTTGATCATACACCAAACAGTCATATGGAAATGACTACAATGATCATATAGCAAAGAAAGTGATCATCTGAACATGTAACCAATAAAGCACAATAGCATAAGGATAAAAGCATGTCCAACACATAAACACGATGCAATGAGAGCAACAAAGCATATCAAAGCATCATAAAGTAACGAGAAAACAAGCATAAAGTAAATCAAGGTTTTTACAAAAAGAATGTCTTCTCCCCCTTGGTATATGTATCTCCCCTATGGCTTTCTCCCCCTACGAATGTGCACATGGTAGAATTTCTCCCCCTAAGAGTGTGCACATGAGTCATATAAAAATGACGATACTCTCCCCCTTTTTGTCACGAATAGACAAATTAATCAAGAGGAATGAGGGAAAGAAAAGAAGATATGAAGATGATGCATGAGGAGTGCAAGATGAATGAGAAAATGAAGCTCAAACATAATACAAACATTAAAAAAAATGCTACAAAGCATAAACAACATGACATGCTAAGGATGATGGAACATGATATGGACCTAGGCATGACATGGACACAAGAACATGTTATATGTGCTAAAAGGTCTAAAAAGACTTAACTAGCATGAGTGAATGCAAAAACATGTCAAGTGTTAGAGTGTGTGCAGCAAAATGCAACTAGTGTGCATGTGTGATGCATGACTAATGCATAAGCAACGCACTCAAGGGGCAAAGTGTACAAAACACACCACCAATGATCAAAACATGATAAACATGAATGATTATGGTGATCCCCAAAGTTTGGAACTCATTGGAGTCCAAAATAACGAGAAAATGCCATTTGGGCATTTTATCAAACACTTAGAGTGCACACACTACACATGTATGATGAACAATGCAAGAACATATAAAAATCTTGCCTAAGTACATGTTATTTTTGCCACAAGGGGCCAACAACCAAACCAAATCATCATTTAAAACAAAGCCCAATCAAAAAGATTGACAGAAAATAAGTTTTCCAACTCCCATTTGAGAAAATCCCAACTATGAACATAAAACCCCCAAAAACGTAATCTAAGTATCAAAATCAATGAAAAGAGTTAAAGATTACCTTAGAGATGTTTATGGAATGAAAAACACTTAAATTTAGTTGGGTTTTGATGTAGAAACATTAAACCAGGGGTTTGGGAGAGGATGGGAGACATTTGAAACAAATGACCCACGAAATGCCCTTTAAAAAGCTGATCTGAAAATTTTCGCTGGTATCTCGCTACTTAGCATCCCGCGAAAATTTCGCTGGTATCTCGCAGGTAAGCATTACTCGCGAAACAGTCGCGAAACTCTCTGTCCAAAGCTAAAAAACTTGCGAATTGGACCCTTTCACTCATGACTGAACTTAAACATGAAATAAGTCACGAAAACACCCAGAAAACATGTTTTTCACACAAAATCAATTTGAAAACTTTGAAAAACATGGGTGATACAAATCACTTCCAAAAGCAAACAAAAAGAACAAAAATCTTTTTGGTTTGAACCACATAAGGTTGAGCACACACACATCACATTTGAACATGTACAATCACACAAATGAAATAGGCATTCATTGAACATTAAACTTGTGTGTTGTGTGTGGGAATCAAGTGTGAAATAGTCCTTAGACTAGAGCGAAGCTTCAATGATCAATTCAAACAAGTCATACACAACTGATACGAAATCAAGTGGACTATCTCCATTATAGAAATGAGTATATATGACCTCCCACACATTGAATACATAACTTAGAAGCTTTTCATTTGGCTTCTATATAAAGCATAACAATTGGTCCATTTTATTTTGTATGGACAAAACATCTTATTTTGAGATAGGTGCTTGAAATTTATGATATTTCAACATTGATGATTAGCCTTTGACTTTTTGAGCACCATAAAATTTACATTAAAAGAGTCGCTTTCCCTTTTTCCTAGTCAAATACTAGTATGTGCGACAGGCTTTTGCAGCTCAATATCTCTTTTCATTTTGAGATTTACATTTAGTGAGCTCTTTTTGCAAAAACATAAAAATAAAGTGGGAAGAGATATAGACACAAGTCTATGCAAGTATCAAGACCAACAAGGCTATTGACCAATCATTCATGACAAGCTTGAAGATCTATTTACAACAGTCACACATAGTTTTCAAGATTTCTTCCATATATAAATAGGTGCATACAAAACAAGCTAAGCTCGTAAATACACTACGCCATTAGTACGAAGGTACTAGGCCAAACTCACATAAGATATGTGCTCAAACATATATGATCAAACTTTTTGAATTTTTCACTTTTTATGTGGTTTTGGATTTTTACACACACAAAACAAAGACATAAAAGTAAGATCAAAACAAAAGCAATGCATACAAATAAATGCAAGATGCACAAATGCATGAAGATATGGCATCTAATGTATAAAGGGTCCTACAAAGATCGAAAGAATTAGATCAAGGACCAAAAGAACAAAAACTCAACCATAGGAACCCTTCCTCATCCAAACGGAATGATTGTTTGGAATGAGTGTCTTAAGAGAGGTGAGACGAGGGTTGGGAGAATGAGAACCGGAGATGCACATAGTCAAGGAGTTAAGAGCATTAAACACTTTCTTTAACAACATGCTATTTTCACTTAAGTCCGGTTTATCATGCAAAGCACAACTTCCAAGAAGCTCAAGTTTCTCTTTTCTTTTAATTCTTTTAGCAGCTTGGAACATAGAGCAATGAGGCTTAAGATGACCAAGGGCACCACAATGGTGACAAACAATGTGTTTAGGTCCACTAGGCCTTTTGGGAAGGGATCTAGCAACATGAGTTTGTTTGCTCTTTAACTTATGACATTGAGGTCTTATATGACCAATCACACCACAATGGTGGCAAGTAGGAACAAACTTAGATTCACTCAATTCCCTAGGTTGGGACCTAAACAGAGGCTTAGGCTTAAGAGCCTTTCTCTCCACTTTTTGGTTTCTTTTGTGTGGAGGAATGTACACCGATTTGTCTTTAGAGGTAGAACTCACAATAGGGACAAAATCTGGTACCACAACATGATTGCAACAAATAGTTTCATCCCTTTTAACATTAGGTTCAGCAATCAAACACTTGGCATGCATCTTAAGAGATTCATTTTCACATTTAAGATCATCAACAAGTTTGTTAGACAAAACAAGTTTAGCATCCAAGTCCATATTTAAACATTCAAACTCTTTCAGCTTTTCAAGAGAAATTTCAACAAGTTTTTTATATTTCTCAACCAATTTGTTGGATTCATTGAGCTTAGCAATCAAATCATCCTTTTCACAAAATAACTTGCTCAAATCCTTTTGAAATTTCTTAGCATTTTTCTTTAAGAGTTTGGTGTTAGGAATATCAACAACACCCAAAGATTCATGTAACATAGCATCACAATTATGAGGATTATCACTCATAGAGGCATTTTCACAAACATATGGCATGTTACATTTATCACCAACCAAATCATACAAAGAGGCATACATAGCACAATCCATGGCAAATAAACACAAGGGGTCAAGGATCACACTTAGGTATTTAAACCAAAACAAGTGTACCCGCTCTGATACCAATTGAAAGCTTGAAAATGTGTTGAAAACACACGAGCTATTTAGACCCCCAAATTAAAATTACGGCTTGGTTGATTTTACACTAACTTAATGATAAGTGCGGAATAGTGTAAACACAAGCGTATGAGCAATACAACTACTCTAATCCAAATTTAAAGCAACACAGCAGTAAAAATGAAATAAACAAGAGTAGGGAAGAAGGGTGCAAACACAGAAAACACTGAGACGTGTTCTCGAAGAGGAAACCGAAGAACTCGGCGAAAAACCTCTCCGCCGCCCTCCAAGCGGAAATCGATCCACTAGACAATCAGTTGGGATACATGGGTTAGCAAGAGACCCTCCAAGCCTAATCTACCCGATGCACCTAAGCCCTCCAAGCTCCTACTCCAACAAGGCTTCTCGGAACCGTGTCTTGTCTAGCTCTCCGGATCCCGCAACAAACTCCATGTTGCATTTGTCATCCTTGGCTTCTTCCAATGCTTCCCAATAGCTCCAAAACATTCTCTACACTCTGAATGTGTGTGGGTTGTATTTGGGTACAAATCTCCTCTCAAGGTATGATAATAGGAGAGGGATGGAGAAGAGGCTACAATGATTTCTCACTAAGGAGGAGTAGCTCTCTCTCAAAAGATGGGTGGGTGAGTTGTAGAAAACCTATCTAGGGTTTTTCTCTCTGAATAGCCACCTTAACATTTGTGGGTAATGAGGGTATATATATAGAGAGGGTGAAGGGTAAGAAGGTCACTCATAAAAATCCTCCAGGCAGAATGTTTCGCGACTGTCTCGCGGGAAGGCCTTACCAGCGAGACACTTGCAAAAATGACAGTCTGGCATGACTCTTCAGCTTCCAGCACGTGCAGCGCACATGCACCATTTCGCGGGATGCGTAGTAGCGAGATACCCGCGAAAACTCTTCAGTCTTCAATTTCTTGAGTCTTCACACTCTCTCATTCTCACACACAACCCTTACAATAAATCCCACAATAAATACAGGGTATAAACGATTGATAATAATTACAATCAAATTTGGCACGGAATAAAAGCCAACAAAAACATAGTTGTAAATTACAACTTTACATACCCCTAGGCCTCTCTGGCGCATTGTCAACCATGTGAATGTCGGTTTCCTTAGTCTTGCGACTAGTCAATTTCTTAACCTGTTGTTCGACCATGGAGCTCAAAGACTCCAGACCCATAATCTTCTTGCTCCTAATACCCTTGTCAATACGTTCCCCGATAGGGATGAGGCTAGCAAAATGAGTGACTTGGGTGCTAATCATCTTCTTATAGTAATGAGGCTTAAGATTGTCAATGAACCATTTGATCATCTCATTTTCCTTCATGGGGGTTGCACTTGTGTGGCTAGCTCACACTACCTTTGGGCATATTCTCGGAAAGACATCCACTCTTCTTTTCTATTCTCATAAGGACTATGCGGTTGGGAGCTATCTCAATGTTGAACAGATAGTATTCCAAGAAAGAGTTGGCTATTTCCCTCTAGCTAGAGGTCTTTTCCAATCTTACATACCATGTGGCCATGGGACTGGTCAAACTATCAGGTAAGATCTAACAAAACAAAGGATGGTTATCCCTATAAGGAACCATCTTCCTACAGAACGTGTGCAGGTGTGTGCAAAGGTCTCTAGTACCATCATACTTAACGAACTCTGGTGCCTTGAACTTGGGTGGCATAATGACTTGAGGGAAGGTGGTCAGACTGTTTAGATCAACATTTTCATGGGTGGTGGAGCCTTCTATGATGTGAAGCTTTTTGGCTAGAGTTTCTACTTGGCTTTTGACTTAGCCATACCCAAATTCGGGGTTCTTATCCTTAGAAGGATTTGTTTCTTAGTTATCGCCCTAGGGCGGTACATTGCAGCCCTGATCTCATCCTAATGGGGGCTGACTTTCATTTTTGGTTCAGGGACCTCCCTGACTATGACTAGAGGAAATATGTCCTTCTCATATAACTAATTGTTGCACCATGTGCATTAATTTTGACATTTGCTCTTTCATTTGAGCGAACTCGGCAGGATTCACTTCGAGTGTCGAAGGCCCACTGGTAGACATCTCTCTTGCACGAGAGCTAGTGATGATGGGATCACGATGTGGTGGTAGTTTAGACTGTTTCTTTTCAGCAATCTTTTGATCCTGCAAATGGATTGGACGAGAACGGGGTGCATTTGACAATGTGGAAACACAACACCAAAATGAAGTTAGTTTATGTCCTTGTTATTTAACATGTACCTACCATTTTCAAAAAAATTGGCTTTGCACCCTTGATCTGGTATTTATCATGGTGAGTTTCTACAAAGATGCAATATTAATGCACTAGATTGGCAGGTAGCCGAAACTTTGATGATATGCTTGGTGATGCGAGAAGGACCCTTCTTTTGATTATATGCTTGTACAAGATTTGCTTTTACAATGCTGGGTTCGTCAGCTCCAATAGTGGGCCTCTTACAATACAAGGACATGCGCTTGTGAGGAAAAACTTGGCTTCTGACAATGTGGACTTTTAGGGGAAGCTCTTGGACATTTAGATCTCTTAGATGCTTAGACAACATGGATCTCTTAGACCTTGGACGTTTCGGGGGAGCCCTTGGATCTTCAACATCTAGGACTTCTTGGCAATTTGCACCTCTTGGCAATTTGGACAGCATAGATCTCTTGGACTTTGGATCTCTTGAACTTTGAATCTCTTAGGGGAGCCTTTAGACATATCTAGGACTTTTTGGCAACTTGCACCTTTTGGCAATTTGGACGGCATAGATCTTTTGGACTTTGGATCTCCTGGGAGAGCCCTTGGATTCATGATGTCTTGGGATCTCTTGGTAATTTTTTGGCAGCATTTCCTCCTAGACGGAGTTTTGGTTGCTTGCTACAAATTTTATCTTTGCACAATTAGGTGACAGAACCATTTAGTGTATGCATGATGCCCTTGTAGGGTTGTAAACCCTTAGAGATAAGGTATGATCTATCATGTACAAGCAACGGGGTTGCTTTCCCTAGCTAGGGGTTTAGTTATGGATGCTATGCAAGCAGGATAGAAGGAACCTGGAGTAAAGCACAATTTTTTTAGTGCAAGCAAAAAGGGCGCACCTGTTACAAGACACTTTCCCCTGGTCTCTAGTCCTAAAAGGGTTTCCTTTCCTAGTTTTGGATGTTCACTCTATGGGTTTCACCTAATACTGATGGGCTCTGGCTTTAATCTAGTCCTCACAGGTTATACATAACTAGGCCAACTGCATACAAAGGCTTAACTGGTAAGTTGTTCTTAGCCTAGGGGGACTCAATCGCTACATCCCTTCCTTTATGGAAGTTGTGGTGTAAGAAGGATCAAAGGGGCCTTTTCAGCTACTTCTGTCGACCTATGAACCCAGAAGTGCCTACAAAGTTAGCCCCAGATCTAACTATGGGTAACACTGCCAATGTTTGTGTCTCAGCATTTGTAGATGGGGTGATGAAATCCCCAACGAGATGTGACTACGCTAGCAGTGCGAAGCCCAGGTTCAGCTCAAAAAGGGTGTATATGTCATGTAATTGTTAATGAAAGGGAAAAACTTTTTCAAAGCATAGAAAATATTATATATATATATATATATATATATATATATATATATATGAAAGCAGTTAAAATTTAGAGAAAATTAAATCTTGCTACCCTATGTTTGCATGTGAAGGAAAGTAGTAAAGCATGTGAGGAAAGCTGTAAAGAATGTGAGGAAAGCTGGAAAGCCCCATGAAAATGCCTCACACCCTCTTTTTGGAAAAGGATTTTTAAAAAAAGGTTTTTTTACTCTTTAGAAAATAGCCTACTAGGATATAGTAAAAGCCCCGAAGCCAATGCTAATTTCTATGTTTTTTGAAAACCAATTTCCAAAGATTATGGTTTTATCAAAAGCTCTAATTATACTCTCATTGATCCCCAGTGGAGTCACCAGTCTGTCGATGCTAGGCCGCGGGCAGACGATGAAACCACTGCCGAGCCTTCGTTTAACCACTCGCCATGGTGACGCTCTCGCGCGCGAGGCCCGTTGGGGGCCCTTCTCGGAATGACTCTTTTGCATGGTTTGTGTGGAGCTTCAGGTGCTCTCTCTCTCTTGGTTAAAGAGGGTAGGTGTTCTTCCTTTGGTGGTGTGGCAGGATTCTAGTTGATTTTATTACCAATCCCAGGCTAAGAAAAGGTCATTTTTCCTAATCAATTGTGGACGGCGAAAAATCTTGATTCTTGAGTCTGGAAGTTTGGTTACGCGTGGAGAAGGTGTTAGGCACCCCAGAACGCTTGTCCAAGGATAGTCCTTTGTTTTGATAAAGCCTTAATTTTCAGAGATTGGCAGTAAAAAACATGGTTTTGGCGTTGGCTTTCGGGACATTGCATGCATGGGGGACTTTGAGATTTGGCTTTTGAATGTGTGTGGTCCCAATCTATGCTTTCCTAAGGCTTTCAAGCAAAGCACTAGATTTCCATGAAAAAAATCCAACAACGTGTCACCTTACTTTTGCAGCGGAAATTAGGCATTGCTTGCCTTAGGTGACATGGATCGTGATAATCACACCGGAAGGGGGCTAGCAAGTATATATATACATACATCATGCACGATGCAAGCACACAGAGCAGGAAAGTAAATGCCTACATCCCTAGAGCATGGCCAAAAATATAGGTGCATGAAAGTAAACAGGGATTGCCATACTCTAGAGATGAGGACAAATGGTGCATGACATGATATACCTAATACAAGCCATCTAAAAGAGAAAGGAAGGAGGAAGAAAGGGGGGTTTAAAAGAGTACATAACCAAAAGGGATAACCTAGGCTCCTAAACCTACTGAACACAGCCGCTTGGCTCAAATCTACATGCTTGACTTCATGCCCTTTTTGCTTGCGCTTGGGGGACCGTGCCCTAGCTTTAAGCATCCTCGCTCCATGAGTGTACATGCAAAAGCAAAGACAAGAAACCAGCAGACAAGCAATGGAAGGGAAAATATGCGAATAGCTTATGAAAGAGGCATAAAACAGGTAAGCATGATAGACATACATGGCAAGCACAAGAACAAGAAAGCATGCAAACAAGCGAACAAGAGAAGGACAAATAAGCAAAGAAGCAAACAAAAGGTGGTATCTGTGAGGGACAAATGTAGGTTTAGATCGAATGTCCGTAACTTCATTGTGTTGAAGTATGGACGACACAATAACAAGCAAGACTCATGCATGGACATGTAAGCAAGCGTGTGAAGATGCATAGAAAGCCAACAAGTGGCACAATCAAGCATGGTAAGCATATCAACGCACGGAGCGAAAAAGGGGAAAGGTATGCACAAAGAAACCTAGCATCTGGAGATTCATCCCTAGTGATTACATCCAAACAAAGGCTCATAGGCATCGGATGTAACCACACAACCACAAAACTACTAAGGGCATCAAGTGTGGTAAACCCTAAAACAAGAGGGGCTAACACGAGCATAAAGCATAGCAGCAAGCAAGCATAGACATGAAAAGATAGAGACGATCCAAACCCTTTGATGTGGGCCATGGTGCACAGACGTTGACAAAGACCATAAGGTCTAGATAGAGTCCTAACTATTAGGCCAAAACACAAGAAAGAAAGACAAAGCGACAAAAGGGGCTACAATAGCACATGGCATGACAAACATAGCCAAGGCCTAGGCACACAAATATGGCATGGAGCGCACAAGCTCATGGAAGATGGCATAAAGCATATTGAGAACACAGATCCAAGCACACAAGCATGTGAAAGCATAGATCTAGGCATATAGGCATAGGAACATGCATGTAAACATGCAAATCTTAACACCTAAACATGGAAGAACGAGAATCCAAGCATATAAGCATGTGAAGACATGGATCTAACCCTATAACATGGCAGAATAGGCATAAACACATAGATCCAAGCAAGGCATAGCCAAACATCATACAAGCATGTAAGCATGTAACCCTAACATCAACATAGAGAAAAAAGATGAACAAAGCATGGGAAACCTGGCGTAAAGCATAAACATGCAGATTGAGACAACTAGCATGTGAACGAGCATAGAAACATGTGGATCTAGCCAAACAACACATAGAAAAGATAAATAGACACCAACACATAGCAAAAGCATAAAGCACGTAGATCGGGAGAAATAACATGTGAAAAAGCATAGAAGAACATGGATCTAAGTTAAAAACATGCTAGAAACAAAATAAAGTGAGAAACATGTCAAAGAAAGCAATAAAACATGTTAGTAAGGCAAAAAGAGCAACATAAATGCTAGAAAAAGATTTAGGAGGTTAGGGGTGTGGATAGTAGCCAAAAGGCTACACCTGTAGGAAAAATGCATGTTTGCATCACATACTAAACATACGCAGTGAAAAATTAACGGATCTACTTCATTCGCAATTGATAACATGTACTATGTAAGTTTCAGAATTTGAGAATAAGAAAGCGTACCTTGGTGTGGTGAAATTCAAAACCAAAGATCAAACGTTCTTAGGAAGACTTTTAATCTTCACTCCAATTCCACTTAATGCCCAAGATGTGTGGTCTCTCAATCAGTTTCCAAGGAAAGAATAAAGAGTGTCTAACACTCACATACAAACCATTTCATTCCTTATGAGAATTCTCATGAAAAGACTTAATGAAAAGTCTCATAAAAAAACCCTTATGAAAAAGCCTTTAATGAAATTCTGTATGTTTCTCTCCTTATATACAATTGATTATATAATTGGGTTAGCCTTTTGGGCCATTCCAATTGGGCTCTAGTATGTGGCTTGGAGTGGGACCAAAAGGGACCAATAAGACACTAGCTCCAATGGGCCTTGGGCTTTTCTGTCAACTCTTAACAAGTCCAAAGTTACCATTAACTATATTTAATACCACTATATAAATATAGTTGCACTCTAGGCCTTATCTATAAATTACATCACAAGACTTTATTGTACATACAACCCCTTCATTAAAATATTTGTAGTAATACAAAGTCATAAATGTTGACTGCCACTTTGTAGATTACTACATCTTAATCCTTGAGTACCCGATTTAATCCTTTATGTTATTCAATATATATTTTTGAAATTTGGTTTCATAAATATATATACTTTAGTAACTCCTTACTAAAGTGGTTGAGCCCAACACTCTGAATAACCAAACCTATTAAACTTATCTCAAAGGAATATTTTATACCTTCATTAAGAAATTATGAATTCCATCTTGAGAATATATGTTCCATCAACACTAAATGTGGTTGCCCAACATACTAAGGTTTTGACCATAACTTTATGTTATTCAATATATATTTTTGAAATTTGGTTTCATAAATATATATACTTTAGTAACTCCTTACTAAAGTGGTTGAACCCAACATTCTGAATAACCAAACCTATTAAACTTATCTCAAAGGAATATTTTATCTCTTCGTTAAGAAATTATGAATTCCATCTTGAGAATATATGTTCCATCAACACTAAATGTGGTTGCCCAACATACTAAGGTTTTGACCATAACTTATAGATCTCACTCCTGATATATCAAAGCAACCTACATCTCATGATCAGGTTCATTATTCTTTCAGGATTTAGAGTTTATGTAAATAGAAGTCGTGAGATTTATTATTCATTTGACAGTCGTTAGGAGAATAATAAATCTCACAGAGGTCTAGTTCAATATGTCTTAACTCTTAAAACATATCAACATATCAACTGGATGTCTCCACTTTCATGATCAAGACAAATCATCTTGGTTGATATGTTATAGTATTCGCAAATGAAATGCCCAATTTCATCACCGACTACGAACTAAAATTCTGTGTTTACAAAGAACTTGTGATTTATATCTTCTGTAACTTTTTACATAAATCACATACTATGCATCTCATGGACTAAGATAATGTCCCATTAGTTCATTTATAGATAGTCTCATATAATTAAACAATTTAATTATTTACAACATGCTAATAAATTGGATTTTAGGGCATAAACCCCAACAATCCCCCACTCGCCCTTAAAGACAATTTATCATATATCCGACACTTATCTCCCTTTAGAGTAATTCATAGTCACTCTAAGGCAAGGTTTGAAAACAAGTTTCAGCCAGATTTATTGCATAAATTATCTTTTCTACTACTACTGCTCACGTACTCATATCTCTCTAATGAGAAAATACTTACGCTTAATGTGTATTTTCACCACCTAGGATGAACACATATCTTGAAGTCCAACTTCATAAATCACAATTAAACTACAAGTCAAAATTTGTATATCCAATAACTATCAAAACCTTACTTTGGTGGACAAGCATATAATCCCTCATTCTCCTAAGATATTTGAGTATATGCTTTACTCCCACTAAATTAAGTAATCTTTGATTCAATTGATATTTTCTTACCATGCCCATTGCAAAGTAGATATTTAGCTTAGTATATAGCATAGCATAAAGACTTTCTTTTGATATGGTAAAAGGACCCGTCTTAATATGCTCTTACTTTTATATGTCTAAGGACCATAGTTCTATATAAAGGAACTTCTAACTTAAAAAGAAAGAATCCTTTCTTGAAGTATTACATGCTATACTTGGCTAGAATCTAATATATTTAAATAGTTCGAGATAGACCCAACATCCTAATTTCTGAATTTTAACAAAGTTTAATTCTTAGGATGTGACTAGTCTTTCACAAGTACTTTATATCAAACTGGACTAGACAACAAAACCTCTATTGATTACAATAACTCTACATCATTCTAAATGATTAGAATGTCATCAACATACATTATGAGATTTATTATTCTATATAGCTTTACACACATAAGGCCTTTTAATACTTGATCAAAATCAAACAATTTGATTTCGTGATCAAAGATGATATTTTATGATTTAGATACTTGCTTTAGTCCATAAATGGAATATAAGCAACTTGCATACTAAACACTATTGGTTCTTTGCAATGTACAAGTCGAGGTATATCATATATATGTCTTCTTCAAGATTGCTACTAAAAGAAGCTTTCTTGATATCCATTGCCATAATTCATTCAAATGAAATATAATGGATAAGAGAATCCAGATAGAGTCAAACTTGACTATTGGTGAAAAAATCTTTTCATAGTCGAACCATTTTTTTCTGAATAAATCTTTTCACCACTAGTCTTGACTTTGAAGGTTTGCACCTTCAAATCTATCAATCTCATTTACTTGTAGACCTATTTGAAAACAATAGGCTCAATGCCAATAGGCACCTCTACAAGTTTTAGACTTCAAATAGAATCTAATTCTATTCACATAACCTTGATCCAATAATTCATATTCATATCATCTATGGCCTCTACATAGGACCGAGGATCAATTTCATATCCTTGTGGTATGACTTCAAAAGTTTATCCCAAAAGTATGAATTTACAATCCTCCCACTACGATATTGTACTGGTGTACTAGCTATATATATTGTAGAGTTTTTAGACCCCTTAAAATAACAATTGGATTAATCTAGTTAATTAGCCAAGTGATTAACTTAGTCAAATTATGCAATTCTAGGTTAAAACAATCAAACAATCATATCAAGATATAAAGCAGCGGAAAAGTAAATAACACAAGATATGATGACCCAGGAAACCACACGGTAAAAACCTGGGGAGGATTTGACCTAGCTATCCTCAAGGTAAACCTGAATCCACTATGAAAGAATCAAAGTTCATACAAAAGGACTTACAAGCTCCCCGCTTGACTTCCTAATGCTACCCACCAGTAGAACTTACTGACATGACCACGTGCAAACTCCGAATCCACGGACTCCTTCTTTCTTAGATTCTTCAATCAAGTACAAGCACCCACGCTTGTTTTTCCTTAAGCTCCAATGGCAGCAACTTTGTTGATCATCAATGTAAGGTTGAATTTAATCAACCATCTTGTTGGCTTTATTCCGTGCCAATTTGCTTGTAATTTAGCACTTAGTAACCCTATATTTAGGTGGGAAAATTGTAAGGGTAGTGTATGAGAAGATGTGAAGAAATGCTCAAGAGTGTGCAAGAACACAGAGTCTCGCGATTGGATCTCGCAGGTGAGTCGCAGCTTGCAAGTCGCCAAATGCCTGCACACGTGCCAAGCATGCCAGAAGCTGAAGAGTCGTGCCAGCTGTTGCACTACAGGACAAAAGTCCTAGGCTGGCCAGGCCGTTGGCTCGCAGCTTGAACTCACGACTTGACCCAGTCGCGAGGTCAAGTCGCCAAAATGCCCTGTTTAGCAAAAATTGACGTTTTGCATTCCTTTCTTACCCTACTATATATATACCCTTAAACCCACCATATTGAGAGAGCTTCCAGAGAGAATTTTGTGAGAGAAACCCTAGAGAAATACAAGATTGATTCATCCACAATCTTAACCTTAGAGACTCTACAAAGTCCTCTACTCTCTTCCTCTCCATTGTCATACCCTTGAGAGGTCTTTAGCCAAATCCTTATCTTACCATACCCACGTCTGTGAGAAGGTCTATTTGGTGCTGTTGGGAAGCAGTTAAGAAGGAACCAATCTACATTGGTTGATGCTATGGTCTAGTAACGGAATCCAGTAAGCTAGAAAAGAAAAAGGTTCGGTGCAACCTCGTTGGAGCAAGAAGCTTGGAGGGCTTAGGTACTTGGGTAGATTAGGCTTGGAGGGTCTATTGCTATTCATGTATCCCAACTACATTTTCTAGTGGATTATTTGACCGCTTGGAGGGCGATGGAGAGGTTTTACGCCGAGGACTTCGGTTTCCTATTCAATAACACATCGTGTGTTGTCCGTGTGTTTGCATCTTCCTTCCTCTATCTTTACCTTATATTTACTGCTGTGGATGTGTTTATATTTGGCTTAGATTACTCATCAATTCTGTTATAAGCTTGTTATCATGTTTTGCACATTAACTGTTTGACATAAAGTTTGAATTGGTAATTTTGTATTTGGGGTCTAAACATTCAAGGGTGTTGTATACCCATTTTGTACTTTCACTTGGTATCAGAGCGGGTACACTTGTTGTAGTTTAAATACCTAAGTGTGATCCTTGACCCCTTGTGTTTATTTGCCATGGATTGTGCTATGTATGCCTCCTTGTATGATTTGGTTGGTGATAAATGTAGCATGCCACGTGTTTGTAAAAATGCTTCTATGAGTGATAATCCTCATGATTGTGATGCTATGTTACATGAATCTTTGGATGTTGTTGATATTCCTAACATCAAACCCTTGAAGAAAATTGCTAAGAAGTTTCAAAAGAATTTGAACAAGTTATTTTGTGAAAAGGATGATTTGATTGCTAAGCTCAACGAATCCAACAAATTGGATGAAAAATATAAGAAACTTGTTCAAAATTCTCTTGAAAAGCTGAAAGAGTTTGAATGTTTGAATATGGACTTGGATGCTAAACTTGTTTTGTCAAACAAACTTGTTGATGAGCTAAAATGTGAGAATGAATCTCTAAAAATGCATGCCAAGTGTTTGATTGCTAAACCTATTGCTAAAAAGGATGATAATATATGTTGCAATCATGTTGTGGTACCCAATTTTGTGCCTATTGTGTGTTCTACCTCAAAGGACAAATCGGTGTACATTCCTCCACATAAAAGAAATCAAAAAGTGGAGAGAAAGGCTCATAAGTCAAAGCCTCCGTTTAGGTCTCAACCTAAGGTTTTGGATGGATCTAAGTTTGTTCCAACTTGCCCCCATTGTGGTGTAATTGGTCATATAAGACCTCAATGTTATAAGTTGAAGAGAGAAAAAAACCATGTTGCTAGATCCCTTCCCAAAAAGCCTAGTGGACCTAAACACATTGTGTGTCACCATTGTGGTGCTTTTGGTCATCTGAGACCACATTTCTCTAAGTTTCATGCTCTCAAAAGAAAAGAGAAACATGAGCCTTTTGGAAGTTGTGCTAAAAAGAGTAAACCGGATTTGAGTGATAATAGCATGTTGTTAAAGAAAGTGTTTAATGCTCTTAACTCCTTGACTATGTGCATCTCCGGATCTTATTCCTCTAACCCTCATCTCACTGCTTTTGAGACACCAAACAATCGTTCCATTTGGATGAGGAAGAGTTCATATGGTTGAGCTTTTGCTCTCTTGGTCCTTGATCTTATTCTTTCGATCTTTGTTGGACCCTTCATGCATTGAATGTCATATTTTCATGCATGTGTGCATTTTGCATTTATTTGTTTGCATTGCTTTTTTTTTTTTTTTTTTAATTTTTTTATCTTACTTTTATATTTTAGTTTTGTGTGAGTAAAAATCCAAAACCACATAAAAAGTGAAAAATTCAAAAAGTTTGATCGTATATGTTTGAGCACATATCACATGTGAGTTTTGCCTTGTACCTTTGTACTAATGGCTTTGTGCATTTATGAGCTTAACTTGTTCTTTTTGCACTTATATCTTTATGGGAAAAATCTTGACATCTTTGTGTGATTGTTGTAAGTCGATCTTCAAGCTTGTCATGAATGATTAGTCAATAGTCATGTTGGTTTTGATACATGCATAGACTTGTGCCTATATATCTTCCCACCATTTATTTTTGTTTTTGCTTAAAAAAGCTCATGAAATGTAAATTTGCAAATGAAAAGAGATATTGAGCTGCAAAAGCCTGTTGCACATACTAGTATTTGACTAGGAAAAAGGGAAAGCGACTTTTATGAAATTGCATGATGCCCAAAAAGCTAAAGGCTTGTTCATCAAATTGAAATATCAAAAATTTCAGGCATCAATTTCAAAGTGAGATGTATTGATTCAAAATGATAAAATGTTATGAGTTTTAAAGAAGCCAAATGAAAAGCTTCAAAAGTTATGTAATCATTTTCTTGTGGGAGGTCATATATGTTCATTTTTATAATTGAGATAGACCACTTGTCTTAGTGCTAGTTGTGTATGACTTGATTGAATTGATCATTGAAGCTTCATTCTAGACTAAGGACTATTCCACATTTGATACACACACACAACACACATGCCTAATGTTCAATGAATGTCTTATTCATTTGTTCGATTGTACTTGTTTAAATGTGATGTGTGTGTGCTCAACTATATATGGATCAATCCAAAAAGATTTTTGATCATTTTATATGTATTTGGAAGTGATTTTTATCACTCTTTGTGTTCATGTTTAGTGCTTTCAGTGTTTAAACATGTTTTGTGTCGAAAAACAGGTGTCAGAGTTTTTCGCGACTCACTCGCGACTTACCCGCGACTCGCTCACGACGCACTCGCGACTCGCTAGTCACCAACTCCAGTCGTGAGTTTCTTCCAAAAGCTTTGGCGACTCACTCGCGACTCGCGAAATTTTCACGACTGAACTTCGCGACTCGTTCACTTGTGAAACGCCCAAAAACAGCTTTTTAAAGGGCTTTTCGTGTGAAACCTGTTTTAAACCTCTCACATCCTCTGTTAAACCCCTCTTTCACTATTTTTATATCAAAACTCAATCAATTTGAATGGTTTTTCATTCCATTAACATCTCTAAGGTAATTATGAACTCTTTTCATTGTTTTTGATCCTTAGACTATGTTTTGGAGAGTTTTGTGCTCTTGGTTGAGTTTTTCATCATAGAGGTTGGGAAAACTTATTTTTCTCTTAAAATTTCTGTATGGGATTGGTTTCTTTTGTTGTTTTGCTTTGGATGTTGGCCCCTTGTCGCAAAAAGAACATGTATTAAAGGTGGTTTTCATGATGTTCATGCATTGTTTCATTTTGTTCTTCATTGTGTGCATGCTAGGTGTTTGATAAAATGCCTCTTACGCATTTTCTCACTTGTTTGAACTCCAATGAGTGTCAAACTTTGGGGTTTCTCATGTTTCCTCATTAAGAACATGTTTGGTTCATTGGTTGTGTATTTAACACACCTTGCCCCACATGTGCATTTTTCATGCATTAGTCATGCATTGGCCATGCATTGCACTTAGCCACCTCTTGCACACAACTTTGCTACCCTTGTCATGCATTGGTTTATACCTTGTTTCTTCATTCTAGCATGTCATGTTTACCTTATGCTTTGTAGTATTTTGTTTCATCTTAGGTTTGAGCTTTTTTTTCTCATGCATCATTGCACCCCCCATGCATCATTGTCATTGTTCATGCCTTTATCTCTTGCCCTCGTTTCTTCTTGACCCTTTGTCTATTCCTGACCAAAAGGGTGAGAGAATACTCTAGGGAGTATATCGAAGACTTTTTGTGATTTCTATATGACCCTTGTGCACATTCTCAGGGGGAGAAATTCTATTTCTCGTGCACACTTGTAGGGGGAGAGTTATTCCATAGGGGAGATGCATATACCAAGGGGGAGAAGACATTGTGTTTATAAGAAAACTTTGTCTTGACTGTCATTTCTTTATGGCTGTTTTGTGTTTGATCAAGTTGTTCACATGTTTCACATCATGTTTATTTGATCGCAATTTACATGTTACATTATACTTGTCCGTTTATTACTTGCTTTACCTTGAGGGTCTAATGTGTTTTGTGCAAGTGTTTCAGGTTACAGGTATATATGTTCCAAGTTCATCACAACTCTTATGATTCATGATAGGGGGAGTGATATGATAGGGAAGTATTTTATATTTTGTACCCATGTTGCTTATGTAAGCTTTAAGGGTTTAATTATGCACGTTTGTAGGCTTTTATGGTATGTTTCATGTATTTGCAATACTTTGCTTATGCAGCCTTTATGCATTGTGTTTTTGTACTTGTTAATGCTTTACATTATTTTAAGTACAACACTCTTGTGCCCTTGTAGGATTGTTCCCAGATGCATATATGTTTGTATGCATTGG
Source organism: Quercus glauca (assembly GCA_023736055.1). Lineage (NCBI taxonomy): Eukaryota > Viridiplantae > Streptophyta > Magnoliopsida > Fagales > Fagaceae > Quercus > Quercus glauca. The sequence continues at coordinate 36,434,217 of CM043316.1, read as the reverse complement.
TTGAGTGTTGGTCATTCAAGTGATATGCCTTGTGTTTGTCATCTTGAATGTCCAGATGTTCATTCCAAGTGTGAATGAGCATTGTGATCACTTGGTTATAGTGATTACTTGTTTTGGTCTTGCCATGGTCTACTAATTTATTTCATTTTGCTTGATAATGATATTTTTGCTTCATATGCATATCAAGTTTTTCTGCATACAATGATATTGCTATGTTGTTGTGTTTCAGGAGTTACTTATTCATATGTTGAAGAGCTTTACAGAATCTAGAGTTAGGTGTGAGTGAGTTTTGTTTAACTGTTTCCAACTCACGTTTTAAGTCTAGAGTCTGTTGTAGGGTTTTGTCATAGAATAGCCAAAGAGGGAGATTGTAAGGTTGAATTTAATCAACCATCTTGTTGGATTTATTCCGTACCACTTTGCTTGTAATTTAGCACTTAGTAACCCTGTATTTAGGTGAGAAAATTGTAAGGGTAGTGTGTGAAAAGATGTGAAGAAATGCTCAAGAGTGTGCAAGAAAACAGAGTCTCGCGACTGGATCTCGCGGGTGAGTTGCGGCTTGCAAGTCGCCAAATGCCTGCACACGTGCCAAGCATGCCAGAAGCTGAAGAGTCGCGCCAGCTATTGCACTACAGGACAAAAGTCCCAAGCTGCCAAGCCATTGGCTCGTGACTTGATCCAGTCGCGAGATCAAGTCGCCAAAATGCCTTGTTTGGCAAAAACTGACGTTTTGCATTCCTTTCTCACCCTACTATATATATACACTTAAACCCACCATATTGAGAGAGCTTCCAGAGAGAATTTTGTGAGAGAAACCCTAGAGAAATACAAGATTAATTCATCCACAATCTTAACCTTAGAGACTCTACAAATTCCTCTACTCTCTTCCTCTCCATTGTCATACCCTTGAGAGGTCTTTAGCCAAATCCTTATCTCACCACACCCACGTCTGTGAGAAGGTCTATTTGGTGCTGTTGGGAAGCAGTTAAGAAGGAATCAATCTACATTGGTTAATGCTATGGTCTAGTAGCGGAATTCGGTAAGCTAGAAAAGAAAAAGGTTCGGCGCAACCTCGTTGGAGCAAGAAGATTGGAGGGCTTAGGTACCTGGGTAGATTAGGCTTGGAAGGTCTATTGCTGTTCATGTATCCCAATTACATTTTCTAGTGGATTATTTGAGTGCTTGGAGGGTGGCGGAGAGGTTTTACGCCGAGGGCTACAGTTTCCTCTTCGATAACACATCGTGTGTTGTCCATGTGTTTGTATCTTCCTTCCTTTATCTTTGCCTTATATTTACTGCTGTGAATGTGTTTATATTTGGCTTAGATTACTCATCAATTCTGTTATAAGCTTGTTATCATGTTCCGCACATTAACTGTTTGATATAAAGCTTGAATTAGTAATTTTGTATTTGGGGTCTAAACATTCAAGGGTGTTGTATACCCATTTTGTACTTTCAATCAAGATGTAAATACTATCTCTACCCTGAAAACCCTAAGTTTATGTGAAGGAAAGCTACTCAAGGATCTCACAAGAGATTCGCATAAACCGCAAATATGAGCAACAAAGACTTAGAGAGATTTGGGTACAAAACCCTAGATACAAAAGAGGCACTCTCTTATCTCTCTCTTTTCAGTCTCAAAAACGTGGCTTAGGGTTTCTTTTATATAGTGGGAGAAGTAGATCTGAAACCCTAATCCTTACTGGGCTTGGGCTAAGTTGGAAAATTTTGCAGAAAAACAATCTGCACGACGTTTGATCAATCAAGTCAAGCAAATTTACACAGTAAATCCTGCAAAACACTCAATTCCAACTATACAATTAAACATACTTTAAGCTAGTCTAAAACAAACTAAAACCTGTTTTGATCATAGTTTGCCAACATTACAAATTAGAGTTCTAATACATTAGTTCCTAATTTCTTAGAACCTAACAAACTCCCCCTTTGGCAATCCGTGACAAAACACAAACTAAAAGCTCAAAGTTTACAAAGTAAAAGCCCATTACAAAAATAATGCCCATTATAACAAATCCAGTCCTAACTACTATCCATCAGTTGCAAGTGTAGACAGCAGCTAAATTGAATCAATCTGTATATTTCTTGAAACACTAAACAAAACGCATAAACGCATGTGTGACAGAAAAACAGTAAATCAAAAAATAAAATCTTGACTTCACAAAACACAAAACAAAGACATATATCATGAATAACTCATAAATATAAATCAATGAGCAGTGAATCAAGAGACAGAAATAAAAACTTAAGTAAACTAACTCTTCCCTTAAGTTAGTTACAACAAAAAGTTTTTATATTCTCCCCATAAACAAAACAAACAGGTCATCTATGTCTCCCCCTTTTTGTCACGTACTGACAAAGACTACCTAATCAGAAGGTAGACAGAAAACATATGCAACAGAGTAAGAGAAAATAGAGACAACTCCCCCTATGAAGAGCAACAACTCCCCCTAAGAACCACAAAGGTTTAAAAAAATTTTCTCCCCCTATAAAAATAGGAAAAACAAAACAAGTTTTGGGGAAAAATAAAGGGGGTGGGAAAAAAAAACACAAACCAAAGTTAAAAACTAAGGTAAGGATACACATGAAGAAAAAATATTATCTCTGTCAATAAATGCAAACTTGGCACTATGTGACCCATAAACAATTGCATGAGTAAAGAAAATATTTGCACATTGATTATCCATCATATCTCTTAAGAAAAATATTTTCTACAGTTCACACATACTAGAGGCATATACTAGAAAGTAGACGGGTGCAAGGTCCAAGGGAGATCTAATCTTATTATTTCCTTATCTCCAAAAAAACCCTAAATGGGAATACTTGCGGCGTACACCACATAATGACATCCTAGTGCAAATAGGATTCTGTTGACCGCATGCATTAATGAAGGATCTTCTCGATAAGGAAAAGATACTTGTCCATTACGTTTGGGACTCCTTAAGAGAATTTCTACAAGGAAAGACTTCGACTCCAAGTAGAAGAGGTTCACTTTCGACTATTATAAAAAGGGCCAATACTCTCACATATGGAGGTACGCATAATTTACCCTCTCTAGCATTCTAGAGTTGTGAGAATATTTCTAACTTAACCTTCGGAGGGTATTCGGCCGACACCACACCGGTGCTCTTCACAAGGCTTTTTCTTCTCTTTGTTGTGCAGGTTTACATTCGAGCGCGCAAGTATCGTGTGGCTCACTAGGTGAAAATCTTGACATCATCAGTTAGCGCCGTCTGTGAGGAAGCTTAGTCTTAGTTAAGATTCATAAGCCATACTATTGTTTCCCGGACCAAAGGGTTGCATGGTACTCACCTGAAGATAAACGAGAAGACGGATGGAAGATTGCTTACCAAGATAGCGAAGGAACAAACGAAGTTGCTGACAACGGGCGTAAGATCTGAACGGATGGATCTCTGGTAGGAGTGATGGACGTACTCTTACAATATATTTTGGCAGAAAGAAAAGAAATGAAAGGGGGAGAATGATATTTATAGAAAAGGTGCATGGAAGATGAAGTGACACCTCGTTCTAAGACAATCGCCATTAAAAGAGTGACACGCGTCGTAGGTCATAAATGAGTTCATGATAACCTGTAAGGGTACGGACAAAAAGTTCTTAGAGCAAGTATTGTGGCTTTTGGTTAGAAATTTTGAATCGTCACTCCATGGATCCGTTTGCATATACTGGACGGACCCATGGCGTGAGGGGGCAACTGAAGAGGAATAATTTGATATGATAGAACCCTCACATGAACGGACCGCTCCCCTCTATCTACCGGACGGATCAATGATCCAGGACTGGACAGACTTAATGTAGATGGGTGCAAGGTCTGAGGGAGATCTGATCTTGTTATTTCCTTATTTCCAAAAAAAACCCTAAATGGGAATACTTGCGGCGCACACCACATAATGACATCCTAGTGCAAATAGGATTCTGTTGACCGCATGCATTAATGAAGGATCTTCTTGATAAGGAAAAGATACTTGTCCATTACGTTTGGGACTCCTTAAGAGAATTTCTACAAGGAAAGACTTCGACTCCAAGTAGAAGAGGTTCACTTTCGACTATTATAAAAAGGGCCAATACTCTCACATATGGAGGTACGCATAATTTACCCTCTCTAGCATTCTAGAGTTGTGAGAATATTTCTAACTTAACCATCTCATTATATATATAGAATAATACCTTGTGGTGTATCTAATACAACCATCTCATTTTTAAATGTATTTTATAGTTGTCTTACAAAAAATTCTGACATTTTCTTCTAGAATAATTCTTTAAGATTATTCACATAGTCATCATCAAGAACTTTGTATTTGTACTTTACAAACATCTTGTCTTCTTTATGACCACCAAAATAGTCTTATGCAATTTTTTTTTGGATACCCATCATAAGCACACATTTTTCTACCTTTTGATTTCAATTTGTCAGACTTCCTTTCTAGCATAAGTACTGGACATCTCCAAAAGTGGAAGTATCATATACTAGGTTTTCACCCAATCCACAATTTGATAAATGTCATAGGAACAAACTTTTCAAATCAATTTTAGAAAATGTAAAGTAATTATTAAAGTATATCTCCAAAAGAAATAAGCAAATGGAAATACTTATCATGTACTTTACTATTTCTAAAAGAGTCTTATTCCTCCTTCATGTATGCATTGACTTAAAGAAGTCATTAATATTATATTCCTTCATAATAAAGGAGTCCTAGATCATATTATCCTCTAAATAGAATTCATAGACTGTGAATATAACAAAATAATGGATCTAAAAGCCCATCTTTCACCAATCTTAAATAACACTTAGATTAATAAGATCTAGACATAAGTGCCAAAACATACAATACAAAAGGATGGAAACTTTCTCTTTAAAAAGTAAAATATGTAAATTTCCATCTAGAAAACAATCATGGACAAAGCTTAGTTTAACCAAAACAGAAACACTTTTCTTTGGTCATACTTTCGAGTCTAATTTCCTTTTATAACTACTAGGGCAACTTGCTTGCCTAACTGTTTGGTATTATAATTCCTCTTCTTATCACCATTACCTTTCGGTTCAGGCTAAGAATTTGAATTAAATCATATTGATCCTACCCTTAGCTTTTAGGATGTCTTCCGTTACATAGAACTCACTCATCAATTCAGATAATAAAAAAAGAATTTATTTTCAAAACAATCTGAATTGATCAAATGATTCTAACAAGGACTTATGGATCATATCCATATGAGATTAACATTTAATCTCTACATCCAAGAATTCCAATTCATTTTCAAAATAAAATATTTTCATAAAATGTCATAGAATTGGAACTTCTTAAGCTTTTCTTAGCACTCAATATGATTTATACCAAACATCTCATTTAGACTTAATATAAAGTCTAAGTCTAGTACTAACTCTTGCATCTCATGCTGTAGCACAATTGAGATAGAAGCCAATGAAACATTCTAGCATTTCAATGGAGACTGATTATATCATAAGCTATCTTCCATAAATGCATCATGTATAGGAAATTATGACAATGCTGAATCAAAAACATAAATATGTACTTTAGCTCCTTTAAGCACCATGTCCAAAATTATTTCTTAGTTAATGTGATTCAACTAAAATAGTAGCTAGAGGAAAAAATTTATGACAACTTTATATTGAGACCATGAACTTAAATACCAGGACATTATCATTTTGCATCCATAACCATATAATATGGAACCTGAAAACCATACTATACTAGGTGCAATGACAACCTAATCCCGCAATTAATATTCCTCAGAAGCGAGGTCATACCAACCACTATCATCAGGCGAGAATGAATCTCATTATTAATGCTATCAAGGTAACTCTTACCAAACAAAAATAATTTTCCGCTTTTCCTTTAGCCTCTAAGTAATAATGACATAGCTCCGAAGGGAGGTTAACATTACACATAGTCTAATGTACACCATTGCCTAAAATCAATGTGAGTCATCAAGTAACTCCACGGAAGCGTGGTCATTCTCAATGTAAAAACACACTTCATCTATCATTAAGAAGTTTAATCTGTAGTACCATGAATTAAACACCTTCCGAAGGGAGCAAGGCATATACGCCAAGGCGAGGTACCTAATCACACTACTATAAACTAGCAATGGAGGCCGTGAGAATCAACCCTTGAATCTCTCTCCCACTAGAAATTTTAAAACAAGTGGATTGTCTTGAAATCATTGTGATCTAATCACAATTTTAACCCTACACATCAAATGTGTTTAATTGTTTAAATTCAATGTGATGTTACTATGTAATGTCACAATAGCGTAACGAACATTCGTGCAATCACAAAGAAGTTTAACCTTGTAATCTGTGAAGTAAAGACCCTCCGCATGGAATGCAAGACTCGAAGTCAAGATAAGGTATTTATTCACATTACAATAAACTTAACAAAAGGGTTATTTTAGCACTCCCACTCATTATTTGGGTTTTTCTTTTAAATAATTGTGATCCCATCACAATTTATAACCTTGCACTTGATAAAGACTCTAATCTCATTAGAATCACTAACTAAAATGGAAGTCCTAAACTATTTAGGATTCCTTAAACACTAATGGATCAAAGATTAGTTATATAGAACTCTATCCTTAACTTATTTGATTAAGAATTATAATCTCATTAGAAACCACATGTCTTTTAATTAAGCTTTAATCTCATTAAAACTTCTAATTAAAATAAATTGAGTTAAGGACTTTTAATCATACAATAATTCCAATCTCATTAGAATGTTTCTTAAAAGACAAGTCCCAAACTATTTAGGACTAAGAGTTCTATTTAACTAATACCTTTGATCTCATTAGGTCTTTTAGTTAGAACTATGTGTAATCTAATCACACATTGCATTGCCCTTTCTTTATTGTGAAAACACTTAGAAAAATTCAGAATATACAGATTTTGATCGATTGAATGTATTTCTCGATCGGTTGAAAAAATTAAAAATTCATACCAAAAAATATGTCTGGCTCGATTGATACTCGATCGCTTCTCGACCGATCGAAAAAGAGCATTCGATCGATTGATTAGCAATCAAAAGTCAATTGGATCAAGATAGATTAGTTGTTGTTTCACTCTATCGATCGAAGGTAATTTTCAATCGATCAAAACTCGTGAAACTTGAATTTCCAGAATTTTTCTAAAGCAGTTTTCAACGGTTTTTCATAAACAAACTTGCATCATATGAACATGATAGACAAAGATTGATATCCAAACAGAAATTCATTGATGCTATAACCTTAAGGATCAATTTAACATACTTAAATTCAAATTTAAACAACATCATAACATCAATATCAGTTTTTATCAAACAATAATTTCAATGATCATGCAGAAAATTAAGTGTATAATCTTCTAACAACATGAAATTACTTTCTCTAATTCCAAAACTCACAAAACATGTTATACATATTCGAAATTGAAGACCGCTCTAATACCATTTGTAGGAAAAATGCATGTTTGTATCACATACTAAACATACACAGCGGAAAATTAACGAATCTACTTCATTCGCAATTGATAACATGTACTACGTAAGTTTCAAAATTTAAGAATAAGAAAGCGTACCTTGGTGTGGTGAAATTCAAAACCAAAGATCAAACGTTCTTGGGAAGACTTTTAATCTTCTCTCCAATTCCACTTAATGCCCAAGATGTGTGGTCTCTCAATCAGTTTCCAAGGAAAGAATAAAGAGTGTCTAACACTCACATACAAACCATTTCATTCCTTATGAGAACTCTCATGAAAAGACTTAATGAAAAGTCTCATAAAAAAACCCTTATGAAAAAACCTTAATGAAATTCTGTATGTTTCTCTCCTTATATACAACTGATTATCTAATTGGGTTAGCCTTTTGGGCCATTCCAATTGGGCTCTAGTATGTGGCTTAGAGTGGGACCAAAAAGGACCAATAAGACACTAGCTCTAATGGGCCTTGGGCTTTTCTGTCAACTCTAGACAAGTCCAAAGTTACCATTAATTATATTTAATACCACTATATAAATATAGTTGCACTTTAGGCCTTATCTATAAATTATATCCCAAGACTTTATTGTACATACAACCCCTTCATTAAAATATTCGTAGTAATACAAAGTCATGAATGTTGACTGCCACTTTGTAGATTACTACATCTTAATCCTTGAGTACCCAGTTTAATCCTTTATGTTATTTAGAGTGTTGGGCCCAACCACTTTAGTAAGGAGTTACTAAAGTATATATATTTATGAAATCGGATTTCATAAATATATATACTTTAGTAACTCATTACTAAAGTAGTTGGGCCCAACACTCTGAATAACTAAACTCATTAAACTTATCCCAAATGAGTATTTTATATCTTCATTAAGAGATTATGAATTCCATCTTGAGAATATATGTTCCATCAACACTAAATGCGGCTGCCTAACATACTAAGGTTTTGACCATAACTTATAGATCTCACTCCTGATATATCAAAGCAACCTACATCTCATGATCAAGTCCATTATTCTCTCAGGATTTAGAGTTTATGTAAATAGAAGTTGTGAGATTTATTATTCATTTGACAGTCGTTAGGAGAATAATAAATCTTACAGCAGTCCAGTTCAATATGTCTTAACTCTTAAAATATATCAACATATCAACTAGAAGTCTCCACTTCCATGATCAAGACAAATCATCTTAGTTGATATGTTATAGTCTTCACAAATGAAATGTCCAATTTCATCACCGACTACAAACTAAAATTCTGAGTTTACAAAGAACTTGTGATTTATATCTTCTGTGACCTTTCACATAAATCACATACTATGCATCTCATGGATTAAGATAATGTCCCATTAGTTCATTTATAGATAGTCTCATATAATTAAACAATATAATTATTTATGACATGCCAATAAATTGGATTTTAGGGCATAAACCCCAACAACATCCACACCCTTAAACCCCAAATCCAAGATGTAGAACCAAGGAGAAGAAGTTTAGGGGGTGAGAACAATACCTTGTGTTTTTGGTGAAGGGAGAAGAATTAAGAAGTTTTTATGTATTTTTGGGTGTTTTTTTGTGTTTGGGAGAGGGGAAAAACGTGTAGAAAATCCAGGTGTTTTTTATGCCTAGGGCTATTTATAGCGTCGACACGAATTTTGAGGCGAGGACCTTTATTGGGCCGCCACCTTCAAACGGCCATGGATGGGGTTGATCTTGAAACCCCAGGAAATATTTTGACTTCCTGTTTCTAAAAAGGTATGGAACTTGAAAATCCAACGATCAAATCAAAAGTTATGGCCCTTGGAAGTTAGCGGTGCATCGATCGGTGCGTTATCCTGGCTTTCGTGATATCTCGGTTGTTCTAAGTCCAATTTTGACCCATGATTAGTTGATGGAATGAGAATTTTATAATCTTCACAATGGTTTTGGTTTCAACCTATTTTGACATCCGGATCAAAATTAGGGTATTTGGGTCCACTCGGGGTCAACTTTGAGTCAAACTTGGTCAAAGTTGCTAAAAGTCTCCGAGAATCTCGGGTTTGATGTAAGACCATGAAAAATGTTTTTTTGTGAGGGTTTTGAGCTCGTTCGACCTTTGGTCAAACCAAGGCTTACTAGGGGCATTTTGGTCATTTTGGTTGAACAGGGCATTTTAAGTGCTATGGTATCCAAACGGGATGCGCCATGTCATTTAGGATATTCTCACGGCCCCATGGAGAGAAAATAATTTTTTTTGGATTTTTGGGGTCTGGCACGCAAATCTGGGGTGGACAAAGTACAATATCAACAATTGTAGTTCTTGATCTTCCTTTTTCTAGGGATACTGAAGGTTGGCTGAGGTAATTGTACAGCTTGAATCCCGCTACTGGACCTGAAGAGTCAAGTGGGGAATCACTAGATGGCAAGGGCGGACCCATTGCATCGGTTTACTTGGCATTCCCTTGGTAGGTATCTAGGGGTGCACAGGGTACTTTCTGGACATGGTCATGCGGCAATTCGGGAGTATCTAGAATATCCCTCAACTTTGTGATCTCTCTGTTGCCACCTATGAGTATAGGCTTATGGATATTGATGTGGTAGTAATAGGGCATGCCTCTAATTTCTAGGAGGCGCATAAGTTGAGAATTGACTTCCCTTTTTGTTCTAAGGATGACCAAGAATGGTTTTCTATTAAGTTTAGAGTGTGGTGAGACACTAGAGATCCCAAATTTGTGTTTGACTTTTCACCACCAGTCTCAGCTGAGTTGCCATTTCCAGCTAATGTTTTGAGAGACTATACTCTAGAGTTTGAGATCAGGATTGAGAGGGCCCTTATGGATCTGAGGGAATGCTTGAGCGAGGTTGTTAGGGATAGAGACTAGTGCAGGGAGCTGCTGATACCCTTATGGAGGATATTAAGGAGATGAGTAGTGCACATGAGAGTGAGCTCGTTACTCTTAGGGCGAAGCTTGATCGAAGAGGGTCGGCCCTACCCGGTACAATGGCAAAGTGTGTTTTGCTGAGATCTCGGGTTACGAGTTTGGAGGATGAGCTTACGAATCTCACTCAGAGGTTTGACACATTAGATCATACTTGGGTTGAGGAGAGGGCCACATTAGAAGCCAGCAGGGCCGAGGCAAGTAGCAGGGCCGATGGCTTAGCATTAGAGCTAGTACAGGCGAAGGCCTATATTCATTCCACTTTGAGCATGGTGTATGGGTGAAAGGGCGATGAGCCTTGTGAGCTGTAGTTGGCCTTCCTTCACCTTCAAACTGAGTTGGCTGAGAGGGAGGAGGCTTTGAGAGTTGCTATTGCAGAGGTGGGCACCTTGCAGGCTTTGTTGGGGTCCGAAAGACAGGGGTCAACTTCTGATTCCATGATGGAGAGGGAGCTTTTCCGTTTTCGACATTCACATGTCAGACTCAGAGGGGTTGCTAAAGACCTGGGCTTTGATGCAGCCAGGTTACTTTGCACTTATGCTTATGATGACCTGATTCTCGATACTGATTTTGGGAGATTGTGTCAAGCCACGTCTAATCGCTTAGGCCATATTTAACTTGCTAGTTTTCTTTTCTGCTTATTTTGTTTCTACACATGAGCTATATAGTTAGTATCCCACCATATATGGAAAGGTCCTTCGCAAATTGCTAGGTAATTGCGTAAGGCCTTCCTCTTTTTGTTTCAGTTCTTAAATCATAGTCTAGTCTATTAGGCATGCTTAGAAACTGAGAGATGGTGGAAAGAGATGTTTATGATGATATTCATTAGATATATTTATGAGATGAGATTTCATGTTTTGGTATTAGAATGCACGAAAGAAACTGAATGGCACAATACAGGCATGTTAATGAATATGCAGGCAAATGCTTTGAAAATAGAAGATCATACAAATAAGTGATAGATGTAAAATCATTGCATATCAATATCTTATTTTTCCAAGGATACATCTTGTTCTAGATGAATCTTTTCCATTTCCCATTGAGGTTCATTTCCTATTGGTATGAGCCAGAACATCTTGAGCAAACCACTAGGTCATGGCAATATTATAGACAGAGGGCAATCTCGGAGGCATCTTCATATCTTGTCTTGGACACTAGATCCATCTAATTTTTTGATCTTGACTAGGAATTCAAGCAGGCATAACTGACGGATTTTTCTTTTAAGATGTGACCAAACCAAGATGGCTGCCTACATACCTCCACTAGGAAGGATCAGTTCATCACGTAGTTCAACTAACTTTTAATTACCTTAATTTTTGCCTAGACCGCCCTTTTCGAGTTTTCAATCTAGCAGGCTTTCTCACACTCTTTCTTTTACTCTCCTTTTGCATAGACCGCCCTTTCGGGTTTTCAATCTACCTTTCGTATTTTCTCACGCTCTCTTTCTTTTGGCTCTCCTTTTGCGTAGACAGCCGTTTCGGGTTTTCGATCTACCTTTTTACTTTTTCTTTTTTTTTTTTTTTTTTCTTTTTCTTTTTTTGGTTGACATAAAAATATAGAAATGAGGTGCACTAAGAGGCTCCTTCATGCAAAGTATCGTATGACGGCGTCAGAATTGGTGGGCATATTGAAGTCATGCTCATCCATGTTGGTTGGAATCAAGGCTCCTCCAAAAAAGGCCTTCTTTACCACATATGGACCCTCGTAAGTTGGGGAAAACTTTCCTCTGTGATCAGACATGGCCTGGTTGGTACAACTGTCCATGGCTCATTGCGGTCATGCACTTTTCATCTATCATGTTTAGTTGTTTATATCGAGAATGGGCCCATTCAACTTCTAACAGCTTTGCTTGAGATAAATCCTGAGAGACAGGATCTCTACCTCTGCAGGGAGGACGGCCTCTATGCCGTATACTAATGAATACGTGACCCGTGCACATACAAATAGAAGTACGATATATGCACAAAGACAAAGGCAAGTACCTGTGCCAATCCTTGTATGTGTCTGTCATCTTCACCAAGATTTTCTTTATGTTATTGTTAGCATCTTCCACTACACCATTCATCTGAGGGCGATAGGGAACCGAATTTCTGTGTTCGATCTTGAACTGTTGGCAGAGTTACTGGATCATTTTCCCTTTTAAGTTTGCCCCATTATTTGTAATGAGCTCTCTCGGCACGCCGTAGTGGCAAATAATGTTATGTTTTAGGAACCGGGCTACCACTACTTGAGTGACACTTTTGTATTAAACGGTTTCCACACACTTTGTAAAATAATCAACTTAATTGTATTTTCTGTTTGTCCTCTGCTTTAATTCTTTCTATCTAAAGTAGGACTCTTTTTGCTTGATTTCTTATATGTTTTTGGAATCATGCTTTCATGCATCTGCATCTTTCTATCATGCCTTTATGCATATGCATCTTTCTTTCATGCTTTCACGTTGTTTTTCTGTTTTTGTTTGGTTGTTTAGTTTTTATTTTGTTTTGTTTTCAAAATAAAAATAAAAAGGAAAAATTAGAAAAATACAAAAACAGTGTGTGTTTGTGTACATTGGTACTTGTGTACCTTGGATGGCCATTGAAACAAAGTTTTCTAAACTTTGTATCTCTTGAAACTTAGATGAGCATCTCTATGCACAACTAAGAAAGTGAGTTTTGTGGCTCATGTTTTTGATGAGTAAGGTTAAGTAATCTCTTATACTTAACACTCATATCACTCTTTTTGACAGGTAGGACTAGAAAATTCTAAGAGAAAGGCATAAATAACTATCTCACCACTGTTACCCGCCAATCATAAAATGACACATGTATGCTTCGGCATAGCAAAAGTGTAGTGTCAATGACATTTGTGTGCTTCGGTATAGCAAAATTAGAATGTCAAATATCATTGGGTATTTCTTTTCTATCTCTTATGTGCCCATGCATGATATGCTTAAAAAAAAAATATGCAAAGAAAATAAAAAGAAAAAAGATTAAAAATGCTCTAAATATGATTGCAAGCGTGTATTCTAGGAAATGTGGGAGTTATAGGATGTACCTCGAAGGTGATAGTCCCTATCAAATAGTTATGATTGTGTGTGAGTTAAAGTGATTTTCTCATATCTCAAATCATCATAACATGTATACACTTATGCAATCTTACGATGTTTTTCACACACAACACGTAATATTCTCTTTGCTACTCTTAATACATGTGTAGGTGCAATGTGATTTGACCATCACTAGGTTTACATGTGTTTATCTATGCTCACTAAACTGTCTTGACTTGTTTTTGAAATATAAAATTGGTTAAACTTGTTAAGTGTGTGTGTGTGTGTGTGTTTTGCATTTTTCTTTTATCTTGTCATCCATAGCATCTTCATGCATTTATATGGATTTCTTTGTACCCCTTTGATCATCTTTGATCATCTTTATGTTTCTCAAGTGAAGCTTTCTAGCTTCTTGTACCCTTTGTCAATCATGACAAAAAGGGGGAGAAATTGTGGAGTGGAGAATATATGGTTTCTTTTGAAGATTCTACATGTTAGGGGGAGAAATACATTCCTTTGTAAGGGAGAGATGTGTTTCATCTTGTTAAGGGGAGTGTTTACTTCCTTCTTCTTTTACCTTGGGTCTTGTGACCATGTTTACATATATTGTGCTTATCTTCTTTATATGTTGGTGTATGTCTTCTTCACCTACCTCTACATGTGTTGTTTCTTTTCTATCTTTATACACATGTTTCTTATTATTTGTATGCAATCTATAATTTCTGTCTCACACTAAGATGCCTTGATGAGTTTTGTTTAAAGTGTTTTAGAAATACAGGTTGTCAAAGTCTTTCTTGCCATAGACTCTCTTCTTATAAAGTTTTTCAAGAGTTTGTGTTAGGATAGATTTTATTGTATGTAACAAGTGAGTATGAGTTGAGTGATTTATGACTTCTCTCATATGTTCATTTGTTTGTTGTGGTTTTGTTACAGATTGCCAAAGGCGGAAATTGTTAAGGATATATTTTATGTAATTGGCTAATCCTTTGACAAAACGCACTTTACTTGTAATTTGGTAGATCTAGGATGTGTTTAATACTTCACAAAACATGTTGTTCAAGTATAGTATTAAAGTCATGAAGATTGGACCAAGAAACAAGTGAAGAAAAGGTGTTCAATAAAGTTGGACAGATAGCTCGTCACCTGCGGACAGATAGCTCGACACCTCTCGACAGCTAGGCTACCTATCGAGCTCTTAAGGCGTTTCTTATCGCAATCTCGACACCTTCTCGACAGTTGGTGGATCGATCGAGAAAGCTCCTTTCCCCTCGATAGCTTCTCGATACCTCCTCAACACTTAGCTATCTATCGAGGTTTAAAGCTCGACAACTCCTTGACACCTAGCTATCTATTGAGGTTACGGAAATCAGAATTTCCAAATCTGATTTTTAGGCCAGGCTTATGTATTTGTGTAGGGTTTCTTTTCTCACAACCCTAGACCTATATAAGGCTTATTTTAGAGGCCGTCACATAAGAGAATACAAGGAGAACACAAGCAAAAGGTGACCGATGCCTTATTCTCTTTGAAAGAAGTTACTGCATCTTTGCGGCTTAAGGTTTTGTAACCAAGTGCTTCTTGATCTTCATTCTTGATGAAGTGAAGACCTTTGCAGCCAACATTTTTTTCTAGTTGGTGATTAAGTCGTGTACTGGGATCTGCACAATTGGTTAGTCATGTACTGGGATTCATGCATCATCAAAAGGGTGGCATTCATATATTGAAGAGTTCAGAAGTTCTGAAGCGGTGGAAGGTTTCTACTGTGAGTTCATCTACGAGGATTGTAAAGTCTAGGGACAAAGGTTTTGTACTAGATCTAAAACTTCTCTTTACTATAGTGGATTGCTTTTTCGGAAGGTTTCCCCCCTAGGTTTTTTACTGTGAAACTGGTTGGTTTCATTGGTTTTCTTGGGTCATCATATCTTGTCTTATTTATTATTCCGCTGCATGATTTTGACATGATATTGATGTTTGTGTGTTTTAACAAGTTTTAATTAATAATAAATCTAATTAACAACTTGAGTTTAAAACTTGTTAATTTTATCAACCGGGGTCTAAATTTCCCAACAAGAAAGTGCTAAATTTTAAAGCTCGACAGCTAGCATCTATCGAGGTTTAAAAGTCGTTGAAGCTCATGGCTCGACAACTAGCTCAATAGTTGGCTATCTATCGAGGTTTATGAAACTCAGTTTTCCAAAGCTGATTTTCATCCAATCCGTGAGTATGTGTTTATGCTTTCTTTTCTCACAACCTTAAACATATATAAGGATTGTTTTAAAGGCCGTCACAATTCATGCAACTCAATGCAAAATTTTTTCACAAGTATATTATGAACCAGAGACATATGCCCTAGTTCATCTTTCTTTTGAAGAAGCTACTGTGTTTGTACACCGTAGGGTTTTGTAACCAAGGAGCTCCTTGATCTTCATCATGTGATGAACTGAAGAACTTTGCAACCAACATCATTCTCAAGTTGGTGATTAAGTCGTGTACTAAGATCCACGCATCTATTGGTTAGTCACGTATTGGGAGTCGTGCACTGAAAAGGAGAGATTGTCACTACAGAACAAGTCCAATTAAGTTATGGGGTAAGGGTTCAACTGTAGGTTGGTATAAGGTATTGGAATTCCTTTACTTGTAACCGCTTGTTTTGATAATAGTGGATTCTTGGGAGTGGTGACCTTAAAATCATCCAATGGGGTTTTTGCTCACTGTGTCAATTTAATTTCTGCTGCACTTTAGTTAATTGGTGATTTTTTTTGTATTACCACGCATCTTGCATGTTAATTTGATTAATTAATAAACTTGATCTTGCATGTTAATTTGATTAATTAATAAACTTAGCTAATTAATCAATTAATTCATCACAAAGGGATAATACATTCTTGGCCAATCAAATGGTATCAAAGCAGGCACACTCCATTAGGGTTAATCTTTGTTATGTGATCCATTGACCCCTGTTTGTCATGGATAGAGGAAAATCTCTTATTTTACCTCCTTTATTTGATGGCACTAACTATGCATACAGGAAAGTACGCATGAGAGTTTTCTTGCAGTCTTTAAATGAGAAAGTGTGGCAAGCTGTGGAGATAAGCTAGACCAAGCCTACGAAAGCGTCGGCCGACTAGGATGATGCTAAGATCAAGGCGGTAAACTTTAACAACAGAGCATTGAATACTCTATTCAGTGTAGTCACGAATGAAGAGTTCAAGAAGATATCCTCTACTGAATTTGCTAAGGAAGCATGGACTATTCACTAGACAACCTATGGAGGAACCAAGGTTGTCAAAGATTCAAAGCTTCAGAGGCTCACTACAAGCTTTGAAGAGATCAAGATGGAGGAGGATGAGTCATTCGATGAGTTCTATGCCAAGCACAAGGACATAGTGAACTCAGCTTTTAATCTTGGGGAAACCATTCCTGAACCCAAGATTGTGAGAAATGTGCTCGATGTGGAGCTTAAGCGAGAAGAAATCTCTAGAAAGTTTGATGAAGCCAATCAGACTATTGGAACACTGAGATTTAAGAATAATTTCTTGGCTGATAAGACCAAGAAGCTTGAGGCAAAACTGTTTCAAGTCAGAGCTCAGTTGGAAAGGACTTCAAGTGCTATGCTTGATGAGATGCTCAATCTTCAGAAATCGGCTTCCGATTGAACTAGTTTAGGGTATGATTTCTCTTCTCCTAGTATTGCTTCTACTAGTACTACTGTTTTTGTTCCTCTTGCTAATAATGTTGAAACTGAGAACAATGATGTTAAGAATGAATTAGCTAGTGAGAACGTAGACAAGGGTAAATCTATCTTATGAGCACCCCCTAAGCTTGACAAGAAAGAAATTAAGAACTCTAGGGCTAAGAAGGGAAATACTCAAAAACCCAAATAGGAAAGCAACATTTTTGTCATCACTGTGGCGCAACTGGACATACTCGACCTAATTGCTATAAGTGGTTAGCCACTTAACAGAGCAACAACATGATCACATTGGGAAACCAAAATCAATTTCCATCCTCTATTGCTCCTCTTGGAGATCTTGTCAAAACCCTTATGTTCCTTTCAAACTTGAATGGTTTCAATTCTTCCCCCTCACCGCCGAATCAGGGGTTTGCTAAACGGAAAGGTTCTTCCAAGGTGTGGAAGAAAAAGGGCTCCAAGTGCTTCTGTCACTTTTTCTCTCTCCTCTTCTTGTTTTTGTTTTTGCATTACTTATATGTTTTGCTTTCGTGTTTTGAGTTAGTCTAGTTTTATGCATTGTTTTGTTTAACATGTTTTTGTTTGGTTAAGTTTTTCTTTATTTTGTTTTTCATATAAAAATAAATAAAAAAAATTGAAAAATCAAAAAAATACAAAAACAGTGTGTGTTTTTGTACATTGGTATTTATGTACCTTGGATGGCCATTGAAACAAAGTTTTTTAAACTTTGTATCTTTTGTAGCTTAAATGAGCATCTCTATGCACAACTAAGCAAGTGAGCTTTGTGGCTCGTGTTTGTGATGAGTAAGGTTAAGTAATCTCTTGTACTTAACACTCATATCACTCTTTTTGACGGGAAGGACTAGAAAATGCTAAGAGAAAGGCATAAATAGTCATCTCACCATTGTTGCCCACCGATCATGAAATGACATTTGTATGCTTTGGCATAGCAAAAGTGGAATGCTAAATGCTTAACGTAATTGGGTATTTCTTTTCTATCTCTTATATGCCCATGCATTGTTTGCTTAAAAGAAAAATATGCAAAGAAAATAAAAGCAAGAAGATCAAAATGCTTTATATATGATTGTAAGCATGTATTCTAGGATATGTGAGAGTTATAGGATGTACCTCGAAGGTGATAGTCCCTATCAAAAAGTTATGATTGTGTATGAGTTAAAGTGATTTTCTCATATCTCAAATCGTTATAACATGTAGACACTTATGTAATCTCATGGACTTGAACCTTCTGCATTTGTTTTAAAGAAGATTTCCCAGGAAGAGAAAAGTATGTTTAACTTACCATTCATTCTTATTTCCTCTTTCTTTATAGGATCTCATCTTTCTAACCTTCTATCTTGCAAAAATGGCTAGCAGGTATAGCAAAGACAAATACGCTCGTGTGAAGAGCTTAAAGAACAAGCCTTTGTCTCAGGTTACTTTTGGATTGAAGAAACGTAACCTTGATGAAGGGAAAGACGAATTTTTGTTGGTCATAGGATTTTTTTTTTTTTTTTGGGTTGGTCATGGGAATTTTTGTTGGTATTGGGATATGGAAAATTTTTGGAATGAGTATTTTGTGGACATCCTGATGATGGGTTAAACTTTGTTTTGTAGAACCTTAAGAGTCGAGGTAGCCTCTAGATGCTAAAAGGCATATGGGAAATATTGTCCCTGGATATTAGGAACATCATTGATGAATAGCTTCCAAACTTTTTTCCAAGCTTTGTTGAATCATGATACTCATGAGTACAAGGACCTCCAGTTACTCCTTGCTTTGTCAGAGTGGTTTTGGGACACTACTTGCACTTTCCATTTTCCAGGCATTGGTGAAGTGATGTTGACACCTTATTACTTTTCAGCCATTACTGGCTTAAGATTGGGTGGTGAAAGAATCAAAGTCAATAATTTACTTACTTCAAAAGAGATTAAAAGCCTTTTAGGTGGGATTCCTTCAAAATTGAAAAGCAAAAATGTCTCTTTGATGTGGCTATATAAGAATATTGAGCATTGTGAAACTGTAGCAACTGGTACTCACATTTTCATGCTTCTTTTCATTGGAACTTTCTTATGACTAGACTTGGGTAATACTGTGAGCTTGCGCTATTTGTGGAGTCTGGGGAATATTGGATAGATAAAAAATTATGATTGGGGTGGCATGGTATATGCAACCCTGTTGCATTTCATGACTCAACTTTCTCGGCGTAGCCTTTCAAGCTTAGGAGGTGCACCATTTGTTTGGCAGGTGAAGTTTTAAATTTTTGGCTATGTGCAGCTTTTGGAAATTCATTTTCTTTGTTGTGCCATTGATGATGTATGTTGATTATTTTAGGCTTGGATGTGTGAGTATTTTGGGGTTGGTCCTCAAGTTCGAGAAGATGTTGGTGACATGTATTCGAGGTTTCTTCGTTGGCTACCCAAGTATCGCTTGTCAACGCCTTCCAAGCGTTCTTTGCAAGTTTTGTGTGATTTTGTGTTTGGTTGAGGGTTTTTGCGTTTGATTGTGGTTTGAATTTTTTTTTTTTTTGTTTTTTTTTGATTTTGAGTTCTTTATGATTTTCAAATGTCTTTGGATCCTTGACTTGGATGTGAGGAGTATGTTGAGTGTGAATGGGCTCACGAGCTGAATGGTCGCCAGGTATTGTTTAAGTGTAGCCATGGGAGGTATTGGTATCTTAGTGACCAAGTGTTGCCACTGGTTCAACATGTGTACCCTCCTATGACAATTCCAATTCCTCCTTGTCCCTCCATCCATTTGGCTAACCTTTTAGCTAATGAAGAAATTGCTTGCTTGAGTTGGCCGAGACTATCTTGAATTTGTTCAAACTTAATGGCAGGGCTGTCTAGCTGGTATTCTTGTGTCTTCGGTATCTTTCTTTCTTTCCAGGGTCAAGTGCATTTCGTCTTGTATGCTCATCTTCCATATTTCAGCTTTTGTGACAATATTTATATCGCCTTCTTAGGCTTCATCTTCTGAAGAGAATGAAGAGGAAGAAAAGAAACCCCCCCCCTCCTAGCCATGCTAATGGCTCTTCTTGTTCTTTCATGGAGACTTATCTTCATTTTCCCGCATGGCAATATGAAGTGATGAATCTTGGTAGGTCATATAGCTCTTCAAGTGTTTTTGCTTAAACTTCCATGATAATGGATCTAACACTTGTCTTTGTTAATTCTTCAGAATACTTGAATGGCATTGTTGATGCCAACACAAGGTCCTTGGAGGAGAGGATCAGAAATATTGCACTTAAGAACTGGCAACAAGAATCTCGAAATTATGCAACTCAAGAAGGAGACACTGAGGGTGGCTCCTCTAGTGGTGGGTCTAGGAGTTCTTCCCGCAGGCATACCCAGAGTCCAAATGATGCTTGACTTGTATTTTAGTTTCCCTGCAAAGACGACAAAGTACTCTTTAGACAATTTGTATTAATTTTAGATTCTGGCTTTTTTACCTTTGAATCACTTCTGATCTTGTTAGAACTTCGGATGAAACAAGTTTAGAATTCACTTGATGAAGTCTTGTAGTAAACCATTTGAACTTATCTGACCACTTTTGATAGGCTTTGCACTTACTTGAATGAGGCACAGCTGAATGCCCCTAGTTTGAAAACTTTATGCATGATAACCCTTCAATTTTTAAAAAGAATTTTTTTTTCTCTTTTTTGAAAAAAATGAGTGGTTTTTACTTGTTCCAGAAATAGGGGATAAGGCATAGTCGAATGCCCCTAGTTTAAGAGATGAATGCATGACTTAAAAAAAATCTTGACTTGATTAATCTCTATCTTCTTCCTTTTTTGAAAGCAGTGATGCAATTGATTTTTTTAAAACAGGTGGACAAGGCATGTCTAAATGCACAAGTTTGAGAATTCATGCAAATTCTTGAAAACTTTATTGCACAACCAAATTTTTTTTTTTTTTTTTGAGTGAAATAAGGAGCCAAAATGGACCTGGCAAGTGCCCGAAAATCACAATACATGATAATTGGGCCTTGGTGGAGCTGGGTGCCCATCGGCACTTGGGGAGTGCCAATCGGAACTCTTAGAGTGCCAACTAGCACTCTAAGACGCCGACAGGCACACCCAATTGTGGGCCAACTCCTCGTGCTTTTCCAATACATTTTTAGTGTTTTTGAGTTTTTTGAAAAATATTTTCTCCGTTTGAGTCCATAAAATACTTTCCTAGTCAGCTACAAACTCTTGAAACTTATTTAAACAGGGTTAAGGACTGAGGTAGCTTATTTTAGCATCTATCCTACAAACAAATCTCTACATCAAAGTTATCAAGAAACAATAATCACAAGCAAGAGTTATCCATGGCTAACAATCAAAATTTTTCTCATTTAACCATCCATGATATCAATAGATGGGTTTGTAGTTTTGATTTTAGTACCAAGACCAATTTTATAGCTTACAAGCTAGAGGGAACCAAGGCCCTGATAAATTTCAAGATCAATTGGGATTTCCTCCGCGCTGCTGTGAAGTTCTGGGATACTGAAGATCATGTATTCTGATTTCAAAATGGTGAACTTTGTCCCACAATTGAAGGATTTTCAACTATTCTGGGTTATGATCCTAGCAAGAAATCTGCAGTAGTTTCTTATAATCCCAAACATAAGGAAATTTTGTCTGGTGCTAGGACTTCCTACTTCAATTACTAGTAGCATGATTGAAGGGCATAGGGTGAATCTTCATGCAGTCCTTTCTAGACTGATTAATAAACGTACTTATGGAGTGACTGACAACATGCAGAAGAATTTTGGCTTAGCTCTTTGCTTTTTGGGAAAAAATTTTCTATGCTGTGGAAGATCTGGTTTTGTGGATGCTCGAGCCATTGGTATTATGAGTCAAGTTAAGGATGACAATAATCCTATTTCTCTGATCTTAGCAAAAACTCTTTTGGGATTGGACTCTGTATTTCATGGTGGAGAGTCACAAAACTTTCTTGGAAGTCCCTTGATTTTGCAGATATGGTTGATGGAAAGACTAGACATGATTATTATGCCTACAATTGCTGTTTATGGTCCTGGTAATTTCCTCAGTAGGACTGTTCTTAAAACCAAGTGTCAAACTGAAAGCGACTAGGTGAAATTTCTAAACAAAAAGTCCAGTGTCTCAATTCAATGGAATTGTTACTGGTGGAAATTCCCACCTCCTTTGTCACGATCTCCAGGATCAGATCACATCTTCCTAGTTGGATTAAGGAGAGCAACTTTCTACAAGGCTGATAGACTTTTGATGCAATTCCAATATGAACAGGGAATGCCTGGTGGAAAAGGGAGAAGGCTTTTCTCTCCTATGGACACAAATCCTAATTCTGTAAGGAACATGTTGTTGGGATTGGAGATGGCTGACCGAATGGATCAATCCTTTGTTAAAGTTCACTTCCAAAGGATGACTACAAACTATTCTAACTGGCTGGTGAACAAGATTGCAGACAAGGAGGCTAACATGGTTGCTATGAGAAAAAAATTCCTCAGAGACAACCGAGAAAGACACAAGGCTAACAACTACAAGTTTAAAAAGAGGGTCAAAGATGACGAAGTACCTAGCACATATGAAATCAATGAACAACCAAAGGGGAAAAGACTGAAGAAAAAGTGATCTTTTTTTTTTTTTTTTTTTTTGGCTTTGGACTTGTTTATTTCAAAAGTTGATGTGAAACTCTTAAGTTTAGGAATTATTTCAAACTTTCTAGTCAAGGGTTCTATTTAAGGTGTAGGTTTTTAGGGTTCGGTTTCTTTTAAGGTTTAGTTTTCTTGGATTTTGGTTTGGGGTTTGGATTTTGGGTTTTATGTAATGAGATGGTTTAATAAAATGGTTGAATTTTGGAAAAAAAAAAAATTTTTGGCTTAATGGGTAAATGGTGGGTTTGGGAAAATTATGACTGGACCAATGTATGGTTGCCTACGTACCTCCTTGACAGAAGAATCAGGTCATCATGTAGTTCATTGTTATTTGCTGCCCTTTCGGTTTTTTAACCTAGTAGGTTCTCTTACTCTCTCTTTTTTTACTCTCCTTTTGGGTAGATCGCCCTTTCGAGTTTTCAACCTACCCTTCTTTTTTGTTGCCCTGATTTTTGCCTAGACCGCCCTTTCGAATTTTCAGCCTAGCAAGCTTTTTTTCTTCTATTTTTTTTTTTTTAATTACCGAACCTAGGAAGAGAAATAACGTAATTTACAACCACTTCAGATGTGATGCTTTCAGACTACCACCTCAGACGTGGTATTTTTTCAATTGATCCATATTGGTTGGCACAGTAAAAGGATTTGCATCTAAGTCCATCAACCTTACTGCTCTCCCAAAGTATATATGTTTGATAATATATGGACCTGCCCAATTTTACTTGAACTTCCTGCTTGTATCTTGAATTGGGGCTCGGATTTCTTTTAGCACTAAATCCCCCAATGGGGAGGACTGCTTCCATCCTATACACCAATGAATAAGCAGTGGCTCCTGTGGAAAATCGAATTGATGTCCTATACCCCAAAAGTGCATAGGGTAATTGTAAATAGCAGTCCTTGTAGTTTTTCGTGCTCTTCTTCAGGATTCACCCTATATTTTTCTTAGCAGCCTCGACTGTTCCGTTAGTCTGAGGATGGTAAGGTAAAGATCTATGGTGCTGAATATTGAACTATCGAAGTAGCTTCTCTGTTTCTCCTTTGAAATGCAGCCCATTGTCTGAGATAATTTCATGTGGCACCCCATATCTACAAATGATATTAGTCTAAATAAACTAATTAACTTTCTTTGAGTTTAAAACCTTGTATGAGGCAACTTCTACCCATTTAGTGAAATAATCAATAGCAATAAGTATGAATTCATGGCCATTGGATGTTGTTGGGTGAATCTTCCCAATAATATCTATTCCCCATGTAGAAAACAGCCAGAGTGAAGTCACAGTATGTAATGGCATAGGTGACATGTGCTTCAGATCCCCATGGACTTGGCATTGATGGCACTTTCGAACATGAGCTACACAATCGGCTTCCACAGTAGTCCAGTAATAACCTTGTCTCATTATCTTCTGTGGCAGCATGTGTGCATTCATATGTGGCCCAAAACTTGACTTATGAACCTCTTCAATTATTTGCTGTGCTTCCTTGGCAGTCACACAAAGGAGATGAATTTCGTCATATGATTTTCTCTAAAGCCTCTCACTACAAATAATATAATTAGTTGACAACCTTCTGATGGTCAGTTGGTCATTCTTGTTTGCAAACTTTGGGTATGTCCCATCCTTGAGGTATTGTAAAATGTTTGAATACCATTCACCTTTTCCATTCTTTTCCTCATCTTCATCTATTGACATGCAATAAGCTGGCTCTTCTTTTTGTTCCACCACTCTTGGTCTAGCTTCATCTTCCTTAGGTCCATCCATTATGGATGCCATTGTTACTAAAGTATCTGCAATCTAATTTTGCATTCTCGGAACGTATTGGTACTGGATCTTGTTGAACTTTGAAGCCCATCTCCAGAGACATTCATGATAAAGCATTAGTCTTTCTTCTTTGATCTTCTATTTATTCTGAATCTGAGAGATTATTAAGGCTGAGTCATCATATACTTCCAACTCTTTCACTCCAAGACCCAGGGCTACTCGTAACCCTATAATGTAAGCTTCATATTCAGTGGCATTGTTAGTGGCAAGAAAGTTGAGCTGCTTGAGAATGGGATGTGTGTCCTTTTTGGAGAAATTAAAAGAACTCCAATGCCACTTCCATTTTGATTAGTTGCTCTATCAAAATACATCTTCCATGATTCTACCTTGATCCCCATGATATCCTCATCTGGAAAGTCTTCTTAGATTACTTCAACTTCTTTAGGTGAATAATGGGCTACGTGATCAGCAATTGCTCTCCCCTTCACAAATTTTTGAGTCACATATTTAATATCTCAGAAGAAAAACCCATTTAGCTGTCTTCCCATCTTACACAGGCTTCTCCATTTGATATTTCAAAGGATCCATTCTTGTAATCAACAAGACCTTGTAAGCAAGCATATAATGTCTGAGTTTACGGATTGCCCACACAAGTACTACACATGTCTTCTCAAGTGGTGAATATTTCTCTTCATAAGCCAACGTCTTCTTGTTGATGTAGTAAATCGCATTCTCCTTTCTAGTCTCTTCTAGGTATTGGGCAAGCAAAGCCCCTATTGCTGTATCTGTAGTTATGAGATACAACAATAATGGCTTTTCAATTACTAGTGGAACCAGTATTGGTGGCTTCATCAAATAATTCTTAATCTTCTCAAATGCTTCATGGCATTATTCATTCCATATTATGGGAACTTCCTTCTTGAGTAGTCGGAAAGTGTCTCACATGTCATGGTGAGTTGGACTATGAATTTGCTAATGTTTTGTATCCTTCCCAGAAACCCTTGGATCTCCTTCTCAGTCTTGAGAGGCTTCATCTCTATAATTGCCTTGATTTTGTCAGGATCGACCTCAATTCCCCTTTGACTTACTATTAACCCCAACAGCTTTTCGGACATGATGCCAAAAGTGCACTTCTTTTGATTCAACCTCAACTTGTAATATTTGATTCTTTCAAGGAACTTCCACAAAGCTGGTATATGCCCTTCACGGTCTTTAGACTTCACTATCATGTCATCAACATAAACTTCTACTTCTTTGTGGATCAAATCATGTAACAAAGAAGTGGCTGAATGTTGGTAAGTAGCACCAGAATTCTTAAGCCTAAATGGCAAGACCTTGTAGCAATACGTCCCCCATGGAGTAACGAAGGAGGTTTTCTCCATATCTTTCAGAGCCATTTTTATCCGATTATATCCTGAAAATCCATCCATAAATGATAGCAAGGCATGACTTGCTATATTATCAACCAAGATGTCAACATAAGGCAAAGGAAAATCATCTTTCGGGCTAGCCTTATTAAGATCTCGGAAGTTTACACACATCTTCACTTTTCCATCCATCATTGGCATTGGAGACATATTAGCTAACCATTCTAGGTAGTTGACCACTGTCAGAAATCCTGCATTGTACTGCTTCTCGACTTCTTTCTTGATCTTGAGAGTCCACTCTAGCTTCATTCTTCTCAACTTCTGCTTGACCGACTTCATGGTTATATCTGTTGGAATGCAATGCTGCACTATATCTATATCAATCCTAGGCATGTCTTCGTATGACTATGCAAATACCTCTTTGAATTTTATAAGTAGTGCCATTAATTCATCTTTCTCAAAGGCAGTTAAGGAATTGCCCACTTGTATCATTTTAGGTTCATCATCAGTTCACAGGTTAATAAGTTGGGTTTCTTCTTTTATAGGTTCTAGATGCCCCTGTTTTAATTCCTTATTATTAAGAGTCTCTTTACTAATTTCATAAATAAAAACATTCAAAGCCAACAAATAAGCAGAATCAGAAATCATATTATAAGTAAAAGAGTTCTCAACAAACTCTATAGGAATACTATCACAAACAGACTCAACAAGAACAGTAATACTTGCAGAAACATACTCAGTATGGATAGAGACAATGTTTTCAGGTGTGATCGGCTCGATGGTCTTGATCTTCTTGGCAAGAGTGATTGGCTCGATAGTCTTGATCTTATTCACAGAGTCCTTCATAGGGTGGATGGCTCCCTCTCATGCCTTGTTCTTCAACTCAATTGTGGCTTCAACGATGGTGGGTGGCTCCCAATGAATTCCTTCTTCCCTCAGCATCAGTACCATGGGATCTTCATCCATATAATATGTGGCTTCACCATCAATCTCCATATTTGTGGGCTTGTTAGTCACAAAAGCATTAAGGCACTCTATACTATCCATCTACTCACTAAACAGATCTTGCTTCCCTTTGTTGCTTGGGGGGATGTATTGGGAGAGATATTCTGACTCATTCCCTTCCACCTTCTCATCTTTACCCTCAAGACTCTCTAGTGTTAAGCTTCTGAAACTGTGGATTTACCAGCTTTTGGTCTAGGGTGGCCAATCTAGTGTCTATGTCATCTTCTTCTTCAGTGTATGAGGTTAGTAAGCCAAGCTTTGAATTGTGAATGGACCCAACTCAAAAATTTCTTTACCATGCTTGTCATATGGAGGACCCAACCTTGAGCTACCATCAGTAATGCAGCTCTAATCTGAGGGATGCCCATACGGGTAATCATCATAGTCTACATGGTCGGTCTCTTCAACCTCTTCTCCTACAGCATCTAATACATTTTCTAGCCCATATTCTTCACTTCCGGTGTCGCTTTCCATGTCTATAGGTTCAGGTTCAGCATCATCCTCTATATCTCCATCATAGTAGTCTACGTCACCATCAGAACAGCCTTCATAGAAAAGTCCTATATATTCATCTTCTCTATCACTAGGGGGTTCACCCCAATCGTTGCCACTATATTGGATATCATTGTCTTCACTATTGTTGTTTTCACTATTACTGTTGCTATCATCCTTACTATTACCATTGTCACTACTACTACTATCACTACTATTATCACTCTTGTTGTCGCTACCTTCATCATTATCACTAGGTCCTTTTCCCCTTTCCTTATCTTCATTACTAGTTCTTGCTTCATATAGGCTCTTCAATGCATGTTGGCAAGCCTAACAGTACTCTTTTTCTTCTATATTGTAAATGGCATCTCCTATGAGTGTAGTCATTGCATCAGGGTCCATGTAATCAGCCCAATCAATAGGGTCCTAGGTTGTGTCTTCCTTCTTTAGCTTTAGAAGCTTGTCGTTGCAATCAAATAGTTGCTCAAACCCGGGCATCATTATCCTTGGCTTAGGCTCGAATCTTGGTTTAAGGAATCCTTAATAGCTTTGACTATCTCCAGTTTTGACAAACTTTCCATTCAATGTGGGAGTATAGGGCTTTAGGGGTTCGGGGGGACAAGGAAGTCCCTTGGCTTTAGCCTAGTCACAGGCCAATCTTATCACCTTCATCTCTAGCAAGTTATCATCATTGGGCTTATAGCCTAGCCCAAAAGGTGGTGTGGCAGTAAGAATAATTGAGACTTGAACAATTTCCTTCTTCACAGTCTTCCCTAAGTTCATCCCTGAAAGGTGATTCATTCTACTCATCATTACCACTATGTTGTTATTTCATAGGTCAAAAACATATTGACCTATTGTGAGAATTAATTGATTAATTAGCCAAGTTTAATTAATTAATCAAGTGAGCATGCAATACGCATGGTAGCATAAATAAATCACCAATTAAACTAAATATGCAGCGGAAATTAAATTAACACAGTGATTTGTTTACGAATGGGAAAAACCTACACGATAAAAATCCCACCGGGTGATTTTAAGGTCACCACTCCCGAGAATCCACTATTATCACAACAAGCGGTTACAAGTAAAGAAATCCCAGTACCTTATACCAACACACAGTTGAACCCTTGCCTTAATACCCAATTGGACTTGTTCTGTAGTGACAATCTCTCCTTGTAATGCATGGCTTCTAGTACGTGACTAACCAATTGCACAGATCTCAGTACACGACTTCGATCACCAACTAGAGAAGGTTGTTGGCTGTAAAGTTCTTCAATTCTTCACATGATGAAGATCGAAAAGCTCCTTGGTTACAAAACCCTACGGTGCACAAACACAGCAGCTTCTTCACAAGAAAGATGAATTAGGGCAAATTCTGTCTTTGGTCACAATTTGCTTGAACAAACTTTGCTCAACACTTGTGCAACTTGTGTCCACCTTTGACAACCCTTAAAATAATCCTTTTATATGTCTAGGGTTGTGAGAAAAGAAAGCCCAAACACAAAATCACGCATTGGAGTCAAAATAGAACCAAAACTCTGTTTTTTATAAACCTCGACAGATACCCTATCTGTCGAGCTGCTGTCGAGCCACGGGCTTCAACAGCTCTTCAAGTCTCAATAGATAGCTAGCTGTCGAGCCTTAATGAATAGCACTTTCTGCACTTGAATCTTGGATAGACTTGCATGGTTTTAACACTTGAACCTGAAACAAGTTTTCTTGAAGCATCAAACACATCATAGATCTACCCAATTTTAAGTAAAGTGCATTTTGTCAAAGGATTAGCCAATTACATAAAGTAATGACATATGTTCCTAATAGGTGAATCACATATGTCCTAATAATCTCTCCCTTTGGCAATCCATGACAAAACCATAACTAACAAATCAACATATGAGAGAAGTCATAAATCACTCAACTCATATTCACTTAATGCATACAATAAAATCTATCCTAACACAAGCTCTTGAAAAACTTTGCAAGAAGAGAGTTTATGGCAAGTAGACTTTGACAACCTGTATTTCTGAAACACTTTTAACAAAACTCATCAAGGCATCCTTGTGTGAAACAGAAATAAGAGATTGCATACAAGTAATAAGAAACAAGTGTATAAAGAAAGAAGACAAACAACACATAGAGAGAGGTGAAAAGAAAAAGATACATCAATATAAAAATAGTACACTACAATGTATGTCAAAATGGTCACAAGACCAATATACAAGATATGATGTATCTGAAATAGAAAGAAAAGAAAAAAAATATATCAAGTCCTCACTACGTCTCTCAATGTACACATTCCCCCTAACAAAAATTTCTTATACTAACCCTCTCCCTAATTATATCAAGTCCTCACTACTCCTCACTACTCCCCCTTTTTGTCACGAGTGACAAAAGGTAAGAGTGTCAAGCAGACATCTCGTCAGTATCCGAAGAGATAGCATCTCCATTCTCATCATCACCATCACCATCGTCGTCGGAGTTGTCGGGGTCCTTAGATGCCTCGGGAGGAGAAGAGGGAGACTCTACAAAGCCACCAAGGCGAGCCTACTGTCTAGCAATACTACCGACACGGGTGTTCACCTGACACAACTCATCAGTGAGAGTGTCAAGGCGAGCATCCATGCACTGAAGCTACACCATGATCGTGTCAAGAGTCACACCTCCCGCTAAAGTAGATAGAGCAGAGGTGGATGGAGCTAAAGGAGTGGGAGGAGCTGTTGTACCAGACCGCCTCGATCAAAACTATGCCTTGCTCCATTTAATGGTAGCGGCGTCCATCGCACATATAACAGAGAAGTGGTCAGAAATGGGAAAGGGAACAAAAAAATGGTGTAAGATCCTTATGATAGCAGAGGGAAAGCTGAGCTTATCAAGGGACGATGTATACCTATAGACATCTATGATAGAAAGAATGAAATGAGAGGGGAAATCTATAGTGAGATGCTCTAACAAAGAAAGCAAAAATCGAGCACAAAGCTCTGTGATATAATGAGAAAGAGGGTGTAAAGCAAAAGTCATCACCATGTTCATGAATCTAGGACCTTTAGCAAAGGTCGAACATGGAGTAAACTGATGATCACCCCAATCAAAAGGATGCTCACAACCAGGGTAGTCAGGATGCTCTACCCTTGGGACACGGAGTACATCGGATACAAGATCTAGTGTAACCACTGTGCGCATACCTCGAACACGAGTATGAAAAAGAGGTACTGAATAATCAAGTCCATGCATGTTGAAGTAAAACTCTTGGATTAGCACGGATGGACAGGTGACTGGGACGTCACACAGTGACTCCTAACCCCAATTGTGAATGACAGTGAGTAGGTAGTGTCAAAGAAGTCCGACAAAATGACTCGGCATTCTGAATGAACACCTCGTTGAGAAAAGTTCTCTGAGAAGTCCTTTCAGGCATCCTCATCACGGAACCGAACAGAAGAGGGGGTAGGATCAGAAGACGAAGATGCCTCGGAATGAAGAGGGTTTCGGGACGGAGCAGACTTACATTTCATGCCATAACGCACTAACGTAAACTAGAAAGTGAGGGGGGGGGGGGGAAGAAAGAAACACTCAGAAAAGTCCCAAAGAAATTCAAATATACAAAAATATATTGAATGTAAAGGACGTATGCATGAAAATGCATGAGCATGTGACGTGCAACAGTAATATTATCATGGGCTCAGCCCAATCCAAACCAACCAGCACACAAACAATTTAACATGTATCACACATCTAAATGCATGAAAATATAGTTATAATGCACAAATGATGCAATGCATGAAGAGTTTAAAGCATTTTCACCAAAATCAACCCAAAAATTTCACAATAACTTCATCAATTTTGAAAAACCCCGAAAAAGATTTCAAAAACCCAAAAACTTAGGTTAAAAATCATGAAATGCATGAAGATGAGAGATTTAGACACTTACCAAGTGAAGAGAAGCTTGATTAAGGTTGAAAATCACCTTGAGATGAAGTTTAGAGTGAGAGAGAGAAGTTTGGGAGGTGAAAAGGCACGAACAGATTGAGAGAGATTGTAAAAATGAAGACCGGATTGCGCTAAACAAATGTATAAAAGTTCAGTAAATCTTGACAGATAGAGGTGTCGAAACGTGTCAAGAAAGGTGTCGAGCTTTAAAAGCTTAGACAGATGCAGCTATTGAGCAGGTGTCCAGAGGTGTCCACAGCAAAGTAAGCTCGATGGATCGATGAGGTATCAAGGAGTTATCGAGGGGATATGAACTTTCGTGATCGATCCATCTAGCTATCGAGAGGTGTCGAGATTGCATTAAAAAGCAACTAAAGAGCTCGACAGATAGGCTAGGTATTGAGAGGTGTCGAAGAGTTATCGAGATTGCTTAAAAACAATTTTTCAAGAAGAGAAAAACACAGATATGAATGCAATCAAGCATGCAACTCAACCAATGATCCAAACAACATTTTGAACTCTTAAAATTATCTTTCAACCACAAAAAACTTAAGCACATAGATCCCAAAAACACACACACACACTAAACAAGTCTAACCAATTTTATATTTTAAAAACAAGTTAAGATAGTTTAGTGAGCATACATTAACACATGTATTCCTTGTGATAGCCAAATCACATTGTACTTGCACATGTATCAAAAGTAGCAAAGCATATTGCATGTTGTGTGTGAAACCATCATAAGATTGCATAAGTGTATACATGTTATGACGATTTGAGAATGAGAAAATCAATTTAACTCACACACGAGGTAAATGGATCATACGGCAAAGATTAACCCTAATCAGAGTGTAACTGCTTTGATACCACTTGATAAGCCAAAAACGTATTGACCCTTTGTGGGGAATTAATTGATTAATTAGTCAAGTTTAATTAATTAATCAAGTTAACATGCAATACATGTGGTAGCACAAATAAATCACCAATTAAACTAAGTATGTAGCGGAAATTAAATTGACTCGGTGATTTGTTTACAAATTGGAAAAATCTACACGGCAAAAACCCCACCGGGTGATTTTAAGGTTACCACTCTCGAGAATCCACTATTATCACAAAAAGAGGTTACAATTAAAGGAATCTCAGTACCTTATACCAACCTACACTTGAACCCTTACCCTAATACCTAGTTGGACTTGTTCTGTAGTGACAATCTATCCTTGTAATGCACGGCTCACAGTACGTGACTAACCAATTCCACGGATCCTAATACACAACTTCAATCACCAACTAGAGAAGCTTGTTGGCTGTAAAGTTCTTCAATTCATCATATGATGAAGATCGAGAAGCTCCTTGGTTACAAAACCTTACGGTGCATAAACACAACAGCTTCTTCATAAGAAAGATGAACTAGGGCAAATTTTGTCTCCGGTCACAATTTTCTTGAATAAACTTTGCTTAACACTTGTGCAACTTGTGTCCACCTTTGACAGCCCTTAAAATAATCCTTTTATATGTCTAGGGTTGTGAGAAAAGAAAGCCCAAACACATAATCACGGATTGGAGTCAAAATAGAATTGAAACTCTGTTTTTTCAAAAACCTTAACAGATACCCTATCTGTTGAGCTACGGGCTTCAACAACTCTTTAAGTCTCAATAGATAGCTAGCTGTCGAGCTAGCTATTGTGCTTTAATGAACAGCGATTTCTGCACTTAAATCTTCAACATACTTGCATGGTTTTAACACTTGAACTTGAAATAAGTTTTCTTGAAACATTAAACACATCCTAGTTCTACCCAATTACAAGTAAAGTGCATTTTGTCAAAAGATTAGCCAATTACATAAAGTAGTGACATATGTTCCTAACAAATGAGTCATATATGTCCTAACGTTGTTGTTGTAGGGAGCAAAGTCCATGGGGTTCTTCTCCACTTCCTCTTCTTTTCTTTCAAAACCAAGCTTCTTAGTTTCAAAACCATCCAAGGTCAATGGCTCCTTCTCAAAATCAATACCAAAAATGGGTTTTGGTATGGTCAAAGTATCGCCATATATAGTAACTATGGCTCCTTCATGTGGAAACCAAACCTTTTGGTATAGTGATGAAGGTATGACCTCTATGTCATGGATCCATGGTCGTCCAAGAAGTACGTTGAAGCACGAAACTATGTTAAGGACTTGAAATTCCACCTTCTTGACCATTGGCCCTATAGTGAGCTCTAATGTCACAATTCCCAAGACCTCCCTTCTAGTGTTGTCATATGCCCTCACATGCTGGTCAGTTAGCATAAAATGTTCAATACTCAAGCCCAAGCAACTTGCAAGCTTTAAAGGACACACATTTAGGGCACTTCCATCATTAATTAGAACCATCGGAATCCTCTTGCCTTTGGCATCTATAGTAATGTGCAATGGGTCATTATGGTGCTTCACCTTCTTTGTCAAATCTTTTTTAGAGTAGGAAATAGTGAGTAGGGACTTGGATTTGATTGAGAAGGTCTACTAGATTCTATTGATGCTTGTATGAGACCATGAGTAAACCCCATAAAGATATATTGGCTTGTGTCTTTTGTAGTTGCTTAAGGACTTCATCCTCTTCAATGAGTGTTTGTTGGGTGGCTTTGTTCAAGGCTTCTATTAGGTTGTCTATCTCCAAATGTAGGGGTTTGAAGTGTCTCCCCCCCTTGTGATGTGGGCAATTTTTGTTGGGTCATTTAGATAGGTATCTTGGGGTTTGAAGTGTCTCCCCTTATATGTGGATTTTGGGTCATTTGATTGGGGTTAGATGTTGGGGTTTATGCCCTAAAATCCAATTTATTGGCATGTCATAAATAATTAAATTATTTAATTATATGAGACTATTTATTAATGAACTAATGGGACATTATCTTAGTCCATAAAATGCATAGTATGTGATTTATGTGATTTAGTCACAGAAGATATAAATTGGAAGTTCTTTGTAAACTCAGAATTTTTTGTAGTTGGTGATGAAATTGGGCATTTCATCTGCAAAGACTATAACATGTCAACTAAGATGATTTGTCTTGATCATGGAAGTGGAGATTTCTAGTTGATATGTTGATATGTTTTAAGAGTTAAGACATATTGAACTGGACCACTGTGAGATTTATTATTTTTCTAACGACTGTCAAATGAATAATAAATCTCACGACTTCTATTTACATCAACTCTAAATCCTGAGAGAATAATGGACCTGATCATGAGATGTAGGTTGCTTTGATATATCAGAAGTGAGATCTATAAGTTATGGTCAAAACCTCAGTATGTTGGGTAGCTGCATTTAGTGTTGATGGAACATATATTCTCAAGATGGAATTCATAATCTCTTAACAGAGATATAAAATATTCCCCTAAGATAAGTTTAATGGGTATGGTTATTCAGAGAGTTGGGCACAACCATTTTAGTAAAGAGTTACTAAAGTATATATATTTGTGAAATTAGATTTCATAAATATATATTGAATAACATAAAGAATTAAATTGGGTACTCAAGGATTAAGATGTAGTAATCTTCAAAGTGGCAGTCAATATTTATGACTTTGTATTACTACGAATATTTTAATGAAGGGGTTGTATGTATAATAAAGTCTTGGGATATAATTAATTAATAAGGCCTAGAGTGCAATTATATTCTGATAGTAGTATTGAATATAATTAATGGTAACTTTGGACTTGTCAAGAGTTGATAGAAAAGCCCAAGGCCCATTGGAGCTAGAGTCTTATTTGTTCCCTTTGGTCCCATCTCAAGCCACAAACTAAAACCCAATTGAGTAGGCCCAAAAGGCTAACCCAATTAGATAATCAGTCATTATTTAATAAGAGTTATTAAATAAAGAAACTATAAGAGTAGTTTTAAAAACGTACATATGATAAAAAAGAAAAGAAATCAGTTTTTCTCTACAAGGAGAAAAAGAAGGTTTTTTCTTTGAGAGTCTATGTACAAAAGACTGATTGAGAGACCACACATCTTAGGCACCATGTGAAATTGAGATGAAGATTAAAGGTATTCTCAAGTCAAGGTTTTGAAATTCACTGCATTAAGGTACGCTTCCTGTTCTTTGTTCTAGAATTCATGGTTACATGTTATCTTTCATGTTAACCTTCCAAAGGAGCTATATCATTATTACTTAGAGGCTGAAGATTATACGACATATTATTAGTTTATGATAAGAGTTATCATGATAGCACTAATAATAAGAATAATTCTCAACCAATTAATGTGTTTATAATAAACTTGCTACCAAGGAATTATAGACATGGATTGGGTTGTCGTTGCACCTAATATAGTATGTTTTATGGGTTCCATATTATATGGTTATGGATGCAAAATGATAATGTCCTGGTATTTAAGTTCATGGTCTCAAAATAAAGTTGTCATAAATTTTGTTCTCTAGCTACTATTTTAGTTGAATCACATTAACTAAGAAATAATTTTGCACATGGTACTTAAAGGAGCTAAAGTACATATTTATGTATTTGATTCAACATTGTCGTAATTTCCTATACATGATGCATTTATGGAAGATAGCTTATGATGTGATCATAGTCTCTATTGAAATGCTAAAATGTTCATTGGCCTCTATCTCAATTGTGCTATAGCATGAGATGCAAAAGTTAGTACTAGATTTAGACTTTATATTAAGTCTAAATGAGATGTTTGGTATGAATCATATTGAGTGCTAAGAAAGGCTTAAGGAGTTCCAATTCTAAATCATTTTATGAAAATATTTTATTTTTTAAAATGAATTGGAATTCTTGGATGAAGAGATTAAATGTTAATCTCATATGGATATGATCCACAAGTCCTTATTAGAATCATTTGATCAATTCAGATTGTTTTAAAAATAAATTCTTTTTATATTATCTGAATTAATGAGTGAGTCTTACGCAACAGAAGACATCCTAAAAGTTAAGGCTAGAATCAATACGATTTAATTCAAATTCTTTGCCTAAATCGAAAGGTAAGGGTGGTAAGAAGAGGAATTATAGTACCAAATAGTTGGACAAGCTAGTTGCCCTAGTAGTTGCCAAAAGGAAATTAGACTCAAAAGCATGACCAAAAGGAAAGTTTTTCTGATTTTGGTAAAGCTAAACATTGTCCATAATTATCTTCAAGATGGAAATTTGCATGTTTTATTTTTAAAGAGAAAGTTTACATCCTTTTGAATTGTATGTTTTTGGCACTTATCTAGATCTTATTAATCTAAATGTTATTCAAGATTGGTGAAAGATGGGCTTTTAGAACTATTATTTTATTTCGTTATATTTCCAGTCTATGAATTCTATTTAGAGGATAATATGATCTAGGGCTCCTTTATTGTAAAGGAATATAGTGTCAATGACTTCTTTAAGTCAGTGCATATGTGAAGGAGGAATAAGACTCTTTTAGAAATAGTAAAGTAAATGATAAGTATTTCTATTTGCTTATTTCTTTTGGAGATATACTCTAATAATTACAATACATTTTCTAAAGTTGATTTCAAAAGTTTGTTCCTAGAACATTTGTCAAATTATGGATTGGGTGAAAACCTAGTATATGATACTTTCATTTTTGGAGATGTCCAGCACTTGTGCTAGAAAGGAAGTCTAACAAGTTGAAATCAAAAAGTAGAAAAATGTATGTTTATGTTGGGTATCCAAAAGGAATTGCAAAAGATTGTTTTGGTAGTCATAAAGAATACAAGATGTTTGTAAAGTACAAATACAAAGTTCTTGACGATGACTATGTGAATAATCTTAAAGCAAATCATAGATTGTTCTAGAAGAAAAATGTCAGAATTTGTTGTAGGACAACTATAAAAAAACATTTGGAAATAAGATGACTATATTAGATACACCACAAGACATTATTCTATAGATAATTATTACACTAATACAATATCGTAGTGGGAGGATTACCAAATAAATTCATATTTTTGGAATAAACTTTTGTAGTTTTTCCAC
This sequence comes from Quercus glauca, assembly GCA_023736055.1. Lineage (NCBI taxonomy): Eukaryota > Viridiplantae > Streptophyta > Magnoliopsida > Fagales > Fagaceae > Quercus > Quercus glauca. The sequence continues at coordinate 36,396,957 of CM043316.1, read as the reverse complement.
AAGGATATGAATTTGATCCACGGTCCTACGTAAAGGTAATAGAAGATATGAATATGGATTAATGGATCAAGGTTATGTGAATAGAATTAGATTCTATTTAAAGTCTAGAACTTGTAGAGGCGCTTAATTGCATTAAGCCTATTATTTTCAAATAGGTCTACAAGTAAATGAGATTGATAGATTTGAAGGTGCAAACCTTCAAAGTCAAGACTAGTGGAGAAAAGATCTATTCAGAAAGAAATGGTTCGATTATAAAAAGATTTTTTCACCAATAGTCAAGTTTGACTCTATCTAGATTCTCTCATCCATTATATTTCATTTGGATGCAATATGGAAATGGAAATCAAGAAAGCTTCTTTTAGTAGCAATCTTAAGGAAAACAAAAGTTGAGCACGGGGCTCTATGATAGAGTTATAATGAGATAAGGGATGAAGAACAAAAGTCATAACCATGTTCAAAAATTGAGGGCCTTTAGCAAAGCCCGAACAGTAAGTGAAATGATGCTCACCCCAATCAAAAGGGCTCTCACAGAAAGCAGAAATAAGCTTGTCTTTAAACACTATCTTAAGATGATCATAGCTAGGGTAGTCAGGATGCTCTACCTTGGGGACACTGAGCACATCAAAGACAATCTCCGGTGTGACAACAATGTGCGTACCTCGAACGCGAGTAATGAAGAGAGGTACTAAAAGATCAAATCCATGCATGTTGGAGTAAAACTTCTGGATCAGCACAGATGGACATGTGATCGGGATATCACACAGTGACTGCTATTCCCTACTGTGAATGACAGTGGGTTGGTCAGTGTCGAAGAAGTCCGACAGGATGGCTTGGCGTTCAGAATGAATGCCTCATTGAGAAAAGTTCTCAAAGAAGTCTGATTTGGCATTCTCATCACGGAACTGGATGTTTAAGGGAGTAGGATCGGAAGAAGTGGATGCCTTAGAACAAAAAGGGTTCCTGGACAGAGTAGATTTGTGTTTGGGTGCCATAGAAGCAAACTAATGCAAACAGAAGAGAGAGAAGGAGAAATAGACAATCAGAAAAATCCCAAAACAGTTCAAATATATCAAAATATATTGAAAATAAAGAACGTATGCATAGGAATGCATAATCATGTGATATGGAATAGAAAAAGCATTATCGGCTCAGCCCAATCCAATCCTACCAGCACATAATCAGATAACATATATAACACACATCTAAATGCATGAAAATATAGTTGTAATGCTCATGAGATGCAATGTATGAAGTTTTTAAGATCAAATCTTCAAAACCCATCCCAAAAATTTGGCAAAAACCTCTTTGATTTTGAAAAACCCCAAAAGTTTCAAAAAAATCATGAAATGCATGAAAATAAGGGATTTAGACATTTACCAAGTGAAGAAAACTTGATTAAGGTTGAAGAATCCTTGAAGAAGAGGCTTAAGTGAAAGAGAGAGGTTTTGGGAGGTGAAAAGGCTAGAGAGATCGAGAGATATCGAGTAAAATAAGTCTGAGATCGCAAGTGCCCCTTATATAGCACCTTAGTAATTCTCGGTAGATTAAGTGGTGTCAAGGATCTGTCGAGCTTTAAAGAATTCGATAGAAGTAGCTATCGAGCAGGAGTCCAAGGCAAAAGAAGCTCGATAGATTGAGGTAGCTATCGAAGGGACAAAAAGTTTCTCGATCGATCCACCTAGCTATCGAGAGGTGTCGAGATTGCAATAAAAAGTAACTGAAGAGCTAGATAGATAAGCCAGGTATCGAGAGGTGTCGAGGAGCTATCGAGATTACTTAAAAACAGTTTTTCAAGAAGAGAAAAACACAAATATGAATGCAATCAAACATGCAACTCAACCAAGGATCCAAATAACATTTTGATCTCTCAAAAACATCTCTTAACAAAAATTGTTAAGCACATAGATCCAAAAACACACTCACACATTAAGCAAGTCTAACCAATTTTATATTTCAAAAACTAGTCAAGATAGTTTAGTGAGCATACATTAACACATGTAAACCTTGTGATGGCCAAATCACATTGTACCTACACATGTATCAAAAGTAGCAAAGAATATTGCGTGTCATATGTTAAAAACATTGCAAGATTGCATAAGTGTATACATGTTATGACGATTTAAGATATGAGAAAATCACTTTAACTCACACACAATCATAACTGTTTGATAGGGACTATCACCTTCGAGTACATCCTATAATTCTCACATCTCCTAGAATACATGCTTGCAATCATATAAAGCATTTTGATCTTTTTGCTTTTTATTTTATTTTTTGCATATATTTTTTCTTTTAAGCAAATCATGCATGGGCATATAAGAGAAAGAAAATAAATAGTCAATGATGTTAAGCATCTGACATTACACTTTTGCTATGCTGAAACATACAGATGTCATTCACATTGCACTTTTGTTATGTCAAAGCATACAGATGTCATTTCATGATTGGCGGGCAACAGTGGTGAGATGGTTATTTATGCCTTTCTCTTAGGATTTTTTAGTCCTTCCCGTAAAAAAGAGTGATAGAAGTGTTAAGTACAAGAGATTACTTAATCTTACTCATCACAAACACGTGCCACAAAGCTCACTTGCTTAGTTGTGCATAGAGATACTCATCTAAGCTACAAAAGATACAAAGTTTAGAAACCTGTGTTTTAATGGCCATCCAATGTACATAAGTACCAATGTACACAAATACACACTATTTTTGTATTTTTCAATTTTTTATTATTATCTTTATTTGAAAAACAAAACAAGGCAAAACTAAAAAGAAAACAAACAAAAACAAATTAAACAAAGTAATGCAAAGCATAAAACTAGACTGACTCAAAACTTGAAAGCAAAACACACACAAAAACAATAAGAGAGAGAGAAAAAAAGTGATAGAATCACTTGGAGTCCTTTTCCTTCCACACCTTGGAAGAACCTTTTCGTAGAGTGAATCTTTGAACTGATGGTGAGGGGGAAGAATTGAAACAATTCAAGTTCAAAAGAAACATGAGGGCTTTGAGAAGATCTCCAAGGGGAGCAAAAGAGGATGGAAACTGATTCTAGTTTCCCGATGCGATCATGTCGTTGCTCTGTTGAGTGGCTAACCACTTATAGCAATTAGGTCAAGTATGACCGGCTACTCCATAGTGATGACAGAGATGCTGCTTCTTCTGTTTAGGATTTTGAGAGTTAGCCTTCTTAGCCCTAGGGTTTTTTGCTTCTTTCTTATCTTGCTTAGAGGATGCTCCTAAGATAGATTTACCCTCGTCTATGTTCTCACTAGCTAAATCAATTTTGACATTAGTGGTCTCAATTTCAACAGTATTACTAAGAGGAACAAAAATAGTTGTACTAGTAGAAGTAATACTAGAAGAAGAGAAATCATACCCTAAAGCTGTTCAATTAGAAGCAGATTTATGAAGATTGAGCATCTCATCGAGCTTAGCACTTGAAGTCCTTTCCAACTGAGCTTTGACTTGGAACAGTTCTACCTTAAGTTTCTCAGTCTTCTCAGTCGAGAAATTATTTTCAAACCTCAGTGCTCCAATAGTCTGATTGGCTTCATCAAACTTTGTGAAAAGCTCTTGACGCTCAAGCCCCACATAATTAAGCTTCCTGGTGGTCAAACTATACATCTTCCCATACTTTTCTGAGATCTTGTATAACTTTGCACAGGCTGTGTGGATGTCATCTTATTCATCCATCTTCTCAAACTTAGACTCCACCAATTCCTCTTCTTCATCCATATCTTCAACAATCCCCTCAGTAGGATTGACAGTGGCAGTGAAGGCATTTAGGATTCTGTCATCCTCATTGTCGGAATCATCCTCAAGCTCGGTGTCGCCCAATGTATCTGCAAGTGCCTTGCTTTTCCCAATGTTCTTGAGATATGTAGGGCACTCTTGTTTCATTTGAACGAAGCCTTGACGCACAAAACATTTTGGTCCTAACAGAACAGTGTATTGACCGCCCTGCCTAGCATCCTTCTTTCCTTTGTCTTGGCTCTTGAACTGTGAGGAGCTAGATTGCCTACGGTCCTTGTTGAAGCCCTTCCCATTGGAATTCTTCATGAACTTCTTGAATTGCCTTGTAATATAGGACTTCATCTTAGAATCTTCATTATTTGAAGACTCATCAGTATCATTGCTTTGGGCCTTTAATGCCATAGTCTTGCTTTTACTCAATTTCCCGATCCTTGTCAAACCTAACTCATAGGTCTGCAGATTGCCAACTAACTCTGTCAAAGGAATTTTGTCAATATCCTTTGATTCCTTAATCGTAATGATTTTGGCATGGAATCTTTCGAGTAGAGATATGAGCACCTTTCTCACAATCTTGGGTTCAGGAATGGTTTCTCCAAGATTGAAAGCTGAGTTCACTATGTCCTTGAGCTTGAGCTTGGCATAAAACTCATCAAACAACTCATCCTCCTCCATCTTGATCTCCTCAAAGCTTTTAGTGAGCCTTTGAAGCTTTGAATCTTTGACAGCCTTAATTCCTTCATAGGTTGTCTGGAGAATGGTCCATGCTTCCTTTGTAGTTTCAATGGAGGATATCTTCTTGAATTCCTCATTAGTGACTGCACTAAATAATGCATTCAATGCCTTACTATTGAAATTTGCCGCCTTGATCTTAGCATCATCCCAGTCGACTGGCGCTTCCTTCGGCTTGGTCCAGCCATTCTCTATAGCTTGCTACACCTTCTCATCTAGAGACTGCAAGAAAGCTCTTATGCGTACTTTCCAGTATGCATAGTTAGTACTATCAAACAATGGAGGTATAATAAGAGATTGTCCTCTATCCTTGACAAACAAGGGTCAATGGATCACACAGCAAAGATTAAAACCTAATCAAAGTGTGCCTGCTCTGATACCACTTGATAGGCCAAAAACGTATTGACCCCTTGTGATGAATTAACCAATTAATTAACCAAGTGAATTAATTACATTTAATTACATGCAATGTGCGTGGTAGCACAAACAAATCACCAATTAAACTAAGTATGCAGCAGAAAGTAAATTGACACGGTGATTTGTTTACGAATGGAGAAAACCTACACAGCAAAAACCCCACCGGGTGATTTTAAGCTCACTACTTTTGACAATCCACTATTATCACAACAAGCAGTTACAAGTAAAGGAATCCCAATATCTTATACCAACCTATAGTTGAACCCTTACCCCAACACCTAATTGGACTTGTTATGTAGTGATAAACTCTCCTTGTAATGCATGACTCTCAGTATGTGACTAACCAATTGCGTGGATCCCAGTACGCGACTTCAATCACCAACTAGAGAAGGTTGTTAGCTACAAAGTTCTTCAATTCATCACACGATGAAGATCACGAAGTTGCTTGGCCATAAAACCCTACGATGTACAAACACAGCAGCTTCTTCACAAGAAAGATGAACTAGGGAAAATTCTGTTTCTAGTCATAATTTGCTTAAACAAAACTTTGCTCAACACTTGTGCAACTTGTGTCTCCATTGACGACCCTTAAAATAATTCTTATATATGTCTAGGGTTGTGAGAAAAGAAAGCCTAAACACATAATCACGAATTGGATGAAAAATAGACCAGAAATTTTGAGTTTCATAAATCTTGACAAATACCCTATCTGTCGAGTTGCTGCCGAGCCACGAGCTGGAATAGCTCTACAAGGCTCGATAGATGCTAGCTATCGAGCTTTAATGAACAACACTTTTCACACTTGAATCTTGGATAGACTTGCATTGCTTTAACACTTGAACTTGAAACAAGGTTTATTGAAGCATTAAACACATCTTAAATCTACCCAAATAGAAGTAAAGTGTGTTTTGTCAAAGGATTAGCCAATTACATAAAATAGTGACATATGTTCCTAACATGTGAAACACATATGTCCTAACACCATGTTTGTTCATGCCACCTATTGGTTGCTTGCTAGTGTGTTGTTCATGCTTTAATTCAATGAAGTTACGGACATTCTATCCAAACCAACATTTGTCCCTTGCGGACACCATTTTTTGTTTGTTTTCTTGCTTGCTTGTCTTCTCGCTTGTTTGCTTGCTTTCTTGTTCCCTTGATTGCCATGTCTATCATGCTTATCTGCTTTATGCCTCTTTTATACGCTCTTTGCATCTTTTCCTTCCTTTGCTTGTATGCTGGCTTCTTGTCTTTTCCTTTACATGTAAACACATGGAGCAAGGACGCTCAAAGCTAGGTCACGGTCTCCCAGGAGCAAGCAAAAAGGCTGTAGATGCAAGCATGTAGATATGAGCCAAGCAGCTACGTCGAGTAGGTTTAGGGGTCTAGCTTATCCCATTTGGTTATGTACTCTTTTAAAACCCCCTTCTTTCCTCCCTCCTTTCTCTCTTAGATGGTTTGTATTAGGTATATCAGGCCGTGTACCATTCGTCCTCATCTCTAGAGTACGACGACCCCTGTTTACTTTCCTGCACTTATATTTTGGCCAATGCTCTAGGGAGGTAGGCATTTATTTTCCTGCTCTGTGTTCTTGCATTGTTCATGATGTATGTATATATATACCTGCTTCCCCCTTTCGGTGTGATTGTCATAGTCCATGTCACCTAAGGCAAGCGATGTCTAATTTTTGCTGCAAAAGTAAGGTGACATGTCGTCGAATTTTCACCATGGAAATCTGATACTTTGCCCAAATGTCTTAGGACAGTATAGATTAGGACCACACCCATTCAAAAGCCAAACCTCAAAGCTCCCATTTATGCAAAGCCCCAAAAGCCAATACCAAAATCATGTTTTTTATTGCCAATCTCCAAAAATTGAGGTATTATCAAAACAAAGGACTGTCCTTGGACAGGCGTTGTGGGGTGCCTAATACCTTCCTCACACGTAACCAAACTTTCGAACTCAAGAATCAAAATTTTTTGCCATCCACATCAGATTAGGAAAAATGCCCTTTTTCTTAGCCTAGGATTGGTAATAAAATCAACTAGAAATAGGTGACTAATCACACCTTAGAAAAACCTAATGATTGGTGGCGACTTCACTTACCTTTAGTAATCACCTAAAATTTGGCCAAGATTCCTGCCACACCTCTAAAGGTAGACCTACCCTCCTTCACCAAGAAGGAGAGAGCACCTAAAGCTTTGCGCAATCCGTACGCACGATCATCAAGAAGGGCCTTCAACGGGCCTCGCGCGCATGGGAGCAACGACGGGTGGTCGAATGAAGGCCCACGATTCTCCATTTTGAGCTGTGTGTCAACAACGATAGTTGTCAAAAATGCACTATCTATTTTTTTAATTACTTATTTTGTAAATAATTTTGTAATTGTTCATCTCTATGGTGTAAGTGCATTTATTTTGTAACGTTGGAAAGGTTAAGTAAAAAGACTCTTAATGAAATTTGTAGCTCGTATGAGTGGGCTGTCAGAATTACAGGAGCACCTTTGACAAAATTTCACCTATGTGAGTGTGGGGGTAGGGCCACTCCCTATGAGATTTGGACTTAATCTCAAATACACTCATGAAACTGAGATCATCGCATGGCCATAAAGTGACATCAAAATCAAGATCATTTGTTTAAAGACTATAAACAACTCACACAATTAAACACTACATAGCATAAACTAGCAAAGTGCAAAAAATAGCTCATCAAAGCTAAACAAGGTACACAGTCATAAAATGCAAATTTTATTGGCCAACCTTAATTACACACTTAATGGTGTGCAATACATTTTTTTTTTTTTAATTTTTGAATTTTTTAAATTTTATAAAAAATAAAAAAAAAACATCATAATCAACCCTAGAATGAAACGCAAAAAATAAAATCCTAAGCAAAAACATTTTGTCCAAAGGATTAAGAAATTAAGCACGAGGACCATGTCAGATAGACTAATTGAGGTTAAGACTTTTGCATCCACACTCTTTTAGATGCAGACCTAGAGTTGGAGTTTTTAGGCATATGAGTTTTCTAATCAACTCCAGTATTGGCATAGAGGCTAAGAGCCTTTACCAATTCATGAATAAGTGTCATTGGATCTTGTGCTTTTGGCATAGACACTTTTTGCTTAGTTACTTGCTTGGTAGCTTGCAACTTGAAACAATTTGGACGAATATGCCCAACTCCACCACAAAATTGACAAAACCATGAATAAGTGTCATTCAATCCTATATCAATATTCATGGCATCTTTTGCTACAATCTTGCAAAGTTTGTTAAAAGCCTCTTACAAGTCAGCATTCTCAGAGAGTTCCCCATCAAAAGGGTTCTCCTCAACAGTCTTAGTTTCACCTACTACAATTGTAGCAGTGAAAGCCATGAAATTTCATTCTTGATCACTTTTAGACTCGTGATCAAATACTTCATCATCACCATCATCACTAAGAGTAACAATCATAACTTTACCCTTTGACCTCAAATATGTAGGACATTCAGACCTAACATGACCATACCCTTGACAACCAAAACACTATTAGCCTAAAGAATTATTAAAAGATTGAACAACTTTATCTTTGGATATTTCAGAAACATTATTTTTGGTTGTTACATTCTTCTTCACATTCTTAGGGTCAACATTTTCGATTTCTTTTCCTTCTATTATTGTTTCTTAGAAAGTTTCTAAAGCTCTTGGCAAGATAAGCAATCTCAGTAGAAGTGATCTCATTAACAAAACCACAATCATCTACATCTTCTACAGACTTCAAAGCCATAAATTTGGACTTGCTAGACTTGGATAAGTCAGACTCATAGGATTAAAGGGACCCTACAAGTTCATCAACAGGGATGGTGTCAACATCCTTGCTCTCAATTATGGTAGTAACTTAGGTCTAAAATTTTCAATCAAAGATCTAAGGATCTTCCTCAGTATCTTAGGTTGATTATACATTTCACTCAAATTAAAAGCTAAGTTAACTATGTCATTCAGTTTGGCATAAAACTCATTAAAAGCTTCATCATCTGTCATTTTAATGCTCACAAACCTAGAGGATAATTGTTTTAGTTTATTAATTTTCATAGCCTTAGTGCCTTTATGCACAGTTTGTAGGATATTCCTAGCAATGTTAGCAACCTCCACATTAGAAATCCTCTTGAATTCTTCTATAGAAACAGCATTGAATATTGCATTCATAACCTTGCCATTAGAGCTTGCTGCTTCTTTTTTAGCATTAGATCATTGATCCACAAGAGTGGCAAGTGTTTCCCAACCGATTTCCACAAATAACCAAACTCTCTCACCCAAAGATTTCAGGAAGGCTTTCACCCTTACCTTCCAATAAGCATAATTTTTCTCATCAAAGTAGGGAAGGATCACAAGAGAGTGATCGTATTCCATGACAGTAGAGGTCAAGGATCAACTCAAGGTAAAACTACCTAATCAAAAGCTAACCTACTTTAATACCTCTTGTTTGTTTAGTTTAGACCCCAATAAATCAGATTCATTTAACCTAATTAATTAGTCAAGTGTTTACTTAGATTAATTATTCAGATCTAGGTTAAACCCACGCAATCATATTACTTAGTGTGGAAAAATAAATAAGACAGCAATATGATGACCCAAGAAAACCAATGAAACCAACCTTTATAAGGTAAAATACCCGGGGAAGATTTAACCTAACTATCCTCAAGGTAAACAAATCCACTATGATAGAATGGAAGTTTACAATAAATCCTAAATCTAAAGATACCTCTTGTAGAACTTACTAACACGACCACGTGCAACTTCGTCTCCATAGACTCTTCTATCTTGAATTTGCTGAATACAAACTCCCATGTTTGTGACTCTGAGATCCCACTCAAAAGTTTCAAATCACAATCAGTAGAAGAACTTTATGCAGCAAATTTTTTCCACCAGTTCTTGATTGTAGATCTCATTCCCGTAAATGCTTGTAGAGTTAGAAGGTTATAGAAACCTTACCAATCTCACAGGAGTAACTCAAAAGACTTCCAAGAGCTTCTAAAATGTAATTAGGGTTTTCCTTTTATACCCTAGTAGTGTTGGTTGAAACCGTAGACGTTTTTGTGGGCTTGGGTCGGATTTAAAATTTGCAGAATACGACTTTTGATCAGTTGAGTCTTTCTTTCGATCGATCGAGTTTCATAGAATCTGAACTCTTCTTTCCATAGCTTGACAGTTCTTGAAACTTGACTTATACAATCTTAAGTAATGTTTAACACTTAATTTAGACATGTTTTCGTTCTCAGTTTATCAACATATATCAATTTAGAAACTAAACGCTTAATCCTAAATATTTAGAACCTAACAATATACACTACCCCATTGGTGATGAAACATGTCAAGAACTTAAATGTATGTGGCTTAATTTAGTTGAGGACAAATGCACTAGACTATAACTAACATCCCCAGGTTGAAAATTGTTATTTGGGGAAATAACACTTTGCCCACCTGTGATTTGCCCAAAAAATATTTTGCCTACCTGTGGTTTTAAATGCTTAATCCTAAATATTTAGAACCTATCAATATACACTACCCCATTGGTGATGAAACATGTCAAGAACTTAAATGTATGTGGCCTAATTCAGTTGAGGACAAATGCACTAGACTATAACTAACATCCCCAAGTTGAAAATTGTTATTTGGGGAAATAACACTTTGCCCACCTGCGGTTTTCCCAAAAAATATTTTGCCTACCTGTGATTTAAAAATTGGCACTTTACCCATCTAAGGTTAGCTTGGTTTGTCTCCCATTACCCATCTCTATAAAAAACAAGGGTAAATTTATATTTTTATTACCCTTCTATGTCTCTCTCCTCTCAAAACATAAAAAACTAAAAAATCGAGGTAAAAAATGATCTAAAAACTAGGTTTTATAAAAGCTAAAACCTAACTTTTACATCTTCTTTTCATGTATCAACTTTTAGATCTTCTATTTTAACACATTAAAAATTGAAATTATGTATTTCTTCACCTAAACTAGAGAATGGAAAGAAAACCAGTCAAAAGCAGAATAGTCACACATGAGTTAATAATTGAAAACCAATGAATTTCCAAGTGATACAGTAAAGAAGAAGACTGTGAGTACTTCTCCATTCTCTTCTCAAAAGGAATTTATATTTCCTTCCACTTCACAGTGTACATGAACCCAGCTTCCAGTGCACACCTGTTAGCTCAAAACCCAAAATTAGTTCTTGAAATTGATCTTTCTTGAAAATGCATTCACTTCCAAATGCACAAAATATAACAATTTTGGGCTTGAAGCTATCTAACCACTTTTCCCATTTCTCTTCTAATGCTATAGTTGGTGGCTTAAGCATAATTGGCCCTGCAAGAATCATAGGCTTTTTGAATTGTCCTTCAACATAGTCACAATAGGGCCCTTCCATCTCCTTGCAACTTTAGAAACTAATAACATTAGAATCACTAAAAGAGATCATTTGGTGTTCAATGAATGATATGTCTCTGCCAAATTGTTTCAGTGTTGCAGAGTGTTGAGATCCAAAATGTGACAAGGAGCTAGGCCCATAGAAAAAAAAAGAAAAAAGAAAAAAAGAAAAAAAAAAAAAAGACTAGCTCATGGAAATGGAAAAAGAAGAAAGTTTGGCCCTTAAAAAAATGAGAAAGGAGAGCCTGGCCTATGGGAAGGGGAAGATAAGCCTTGGGCCTTAGAAAATGAGGGAGAAAGGAGTCTTGGCCCAACAACGTGAAGAAGTCATAATGCCCAAGGAAGTTGAATAAAAAAGGAAGAATAAGGAATGAGTAGGATTTGGGCCCAGGTTGCACGAAATACGCTAGTCTGGGGGAATAGATCCTCGAGGAGAGCTGGAGGATGCTAGCCAGGACGTGGATAGTTTAGGATATGGTATACTCATTTTAAAAGAGGCACGAAAAATGAAAAAGGTCATGTCAGCGTTAGTTCCCTAGGACCTAGAATGGAGGGACAAAGACAGATGATGGTTTCGAGGTCAACACCTGTGGAAGGAACCTAGGACCTCGGGTAAAGCAAAAAAGGTGAAACAAGAAGAAAGATGGTTAGGAACCTTTTTGACTACACCATTAACAAAAAGGAATCTGCCCTATTTTAACGAAATGAACAAATTATGAGAAGTCAACATCAAAGCTTCAGAACTTTGAGGTGTCCCTTTTAAGGATTTGGAAGAAGAATAAGGAATTTTGACCTCAAAGAAGAATTTGGATTTACTCAGAAAGGATCTCCAGCAAGAGGAAAGTTAGCAAGTGGAATTTTAACTATCAGTTCTCAAAAGAGTAAAATAAGAGAAGAAAGGGGAAAGGACCAGCCACCAATCCTTCAGATAGAACATTGGTTTTGGTACCCAAGCACCAAAGGAATGGATTGTTGATTTGAAGAATCTTTAAGTAGCACTATAAAAGGGGTGGACACGACGGAGGAGTCACCACCTAGTTTTTGCAATGGTCTAAGAACCATATATATAGCGTCCTTTCAAGGAAGTACCTTTTGATCTTACTACCAAAGATATAGGTTCGAAGCTAAGGTATGGTTTTGGGAAGGTGTTAGGCACTCAAAACCACCCAATCCTAATGTTGGATTCCCATCATTTTGTCTTATATCTTAACCCTATTAAAGGCACACTCAATACTTGCATCTAACACTCACATACATACTAATCGTACATCTAGCAACCAACATGGCATCAAACATTCCTAACCATACATCTATCATGCTCACAAACAAAACCTATCATACATCTAATCATGCATAACATATCACCATAGACCCTACCATGTTACTATCATACATATCATATCTAAGGCAGCACATAGGCATAGAAAGATCCAAGTAAACATGTGATTGCATCTATACTCCAAGAAGAACTCAACTAAACGAACATGTTTATCTCCATCATCAAGGAAAAATCATATTCAAAGATGCATGGGAATGTGAATGCATGACTTCCTCACATATCTTGCAGCAACTCAACACCTATGGCATTCATGCATGAACATGTGAATGCATGTTCATGGCATCAAAACAAGAAAACATAAGACAAACCCTAATTTAAACATGTGAAAAAGCAAACGAATAACGAGCATGTGAAACAGAATATTAAAACCACAAATATATGAAAAATGATCCAAGACAAAAGTATTGCATGTGAAATCAGAAAAAAAAAATCAGAAAAATTAGGGTTTCTGGGTAGGATAATGCGCACGCATGAACAAACCTACATGCACATAATCAAGCCTATGTATGCAGCCGAGATTATGCGCGCGTGGGTTTAAGCTTAGAAACCCTAGCAACACAAAAACTAAAGCAGAGCTTCAAAATGATAAATCTAACATCCTAACATGCTTCTAATATAAATCTAAACAACCTAAACTAAGAAAAAATATATCAAAGATAAGCAAAATAAAATCTACTCCTAAACATGCATTGGATCTAACAACAAACAATAACAACTTCAAAACATGTTCATCAATATATCAAATCATTTAACTTTCCAATCAAAACATGATGAGACAAAACAAAATAAAATCAAACAAAAGAACACATTTCTAAACATGAACAACATATAAATTAACTACGAACAACAAAAAACACAAATTATAAAAGAACCAAATTAAGGAAAAGCCATGAAGAAAGACTCACCTTGCTATGGGACATGTTAACATGTATAGTGTTGTGGGCTTTAGGCCCAACTAGATTACTTGCATCTAACTCTCACATACACACTAATCGTACATCTAGCAACCAACATGGCATCAAACATCCCTAACCATACATCTATCATGCTCATAAACAAAGCCTATCATACATCTAATCATGCATAACATATCACCATAGACCCTAGCATGTTACTATCATACATATCATATCTAAGGCAAACACATAGGCATAGAAAGATCCAAGTAAACATGTGATTGCATCTATACTCCAAGAAGAACTCAACTAAACAAACATGTTTATCTCCATCATCAAGGAAAAATCATATTCAAAGATGCATAGGAATGTCAATGCATGACTTACCTCACTTATCTTGCAGCAACTCAACACCTATGGCATTCACGCATGAACATATGAATGCATGTTCATGGCATCAAAACAAGAAAACATAAGACAAACCCTAATTTAAACATGTAAAAAAGCAAATGAATAACGAGCATGTGAAACAAAATATTAAAACCACAAATATATGAAAAATGATCCAAGACAAAAGTATTGCATGTGCAATCAGAAAAAAAAAAAAAAAAAATCAGAAAAATTAGGGTTTCTGGGTAGGATAATGCGCATGCATGAACAAACCTACATGCGCATAATCAAGCCTATGTACGCAGCCGAGATTATGCGCACGTGGGTTTAAGCCTAGAAACCCTAGCAACACAAAAACTAAAGCAAAGCTTCAAAACGATAAATCTAATATCCTAACATGCTTCTAATATAAATCTAAACAACCTAAACTAAGAAAAAATATATCAAAGATAAGCAAAATAAAATCTACTCCTAAACATGCATTGGATCTAACAACAAACAATAATAACTTCAAAACAGGTTCATCAATATATCAAATCATTTAACTTTCCAATCAAAACATGATGAGACAAAACAAAATAAAATCAAAGAAAAGAACACATTTCTAAACATGAACAACATATAAATTAACTAAGAACAACAAAAAACACAAATTATAAAAGAACCAAATTAAGGAAAAGCCATGAAGAAAGACTCACCTTGCTATGGGACATGTTAACATGTATAGTGTTATGGGCTTTAGGCCCAACTAAATTACTTGTATAGCACACATTCTTGTACTACACTCTTACTTGTACTGCATTCATATGCCTCCTATATAAAGGCATTCATGTATATTTTTTCACTATGAAATACAATATACTCATTCAGTATTTCTAACATGGTATCAAAGCCATTGCTCTAACTTTATTTTTTGTGTTCTGCAATCTTGTCTTTGTCGATAATTTTCGCTGCCTCAACTTCTCCGGTCAGTAAGCCTCTTCTGTGCCTCTCTTGACTGCCCTACCGCCATCAGAGGTCTCAGGGTTTAATCTTCACCACCAGAAGCTCAATCTTTGCCGCCATGACCATTGCCTTCATCAGATCAGTCATTTTTGACCTCTAACAAAGATACAAATCATATAAGCGTGTAGCTTGTCAAACAATCTACTCAACACTACTGGACATGTCACCATCAGACTATTCATGTGCCCTTACACACTGGCCAAAGTTTCGGTGAGTTCAGCCATGCACTTCACGCGCCGCCAGACACCTCCACGCGCAGTCACACGCTTAGGCCACACCTGCTAACATCATTGCTGACGTCATTTTGCCACATCAGGCTTAGATATGTCATTAGCTCGCATCATCGCTAGCATCATCTCTAGCTTGATTTTGACTCTAGGCAATTGACTCTTTCAAGCGTTGACTTTGACTTTGACTTTGACTTAAGCAAAGTTGATCGTTGACTTTTTACAAGTGTTGACTTTTTGCAATCCAGTTGCTTCTTACCTAGTTTTTCACGTATATTTCATTTTTTGCAGATCCTTTTTTCATATTTTTCTTCTAAATGAAGAATAAGGATAGGTCTTCTTCTTATTGCAACAGTCATCGCCGTCAATCCACCAAACGTTTTTGCAAATGTTTTGGCCATAATATTGAGACTTGCTATCAACACAATAAATCAGCAGTTTCCATTTCTACTACTACGGTCGCTAACACTGAGAGTGTCCAACCCATGGCTCCCGTCTCTACGCAGTCTCAATATTTTGGATCCACTTTCACCATTTCCAGAGATGACCTTATAAACATCATCGTTAATGTCATTCGTATAGTTGGTAATGCATCTTATTCCTCTTCTCTCTCAGCTTTATCCGGTATGTCTCCTGCCTCTTGGCTTATGGATTCTGCTTGTTGCAATCACATGACATCTCACTCGTCCTTATTTTTTGACCTTAAACCTGCACCACACCCTCTTAATATTCGCACAGCAAATGGTTCCACAATGTCTAGTCATAATATAGGTTCTGTTTCGACCTCCAACCTCTCGGTTCCTGGGGTCTTTAATGTTCTTAACCTTTCTTACAATTTATTTTCTACGAGATAATTAGCTGAGTTGGGTTATCACAATATATTTGATTATTCTAGGTGTATTGTGTAGGATTCGAGAACGGGACAAGAGCTTCGGACGGTCCCAGAGTTGGGCGTATGTTTCTCGTGGACAACCTTCGTCTTCCACTTGTTGCTCATATTTCCGTTGCTACAGCTACTACAGTTTCTTCTATTCCTTCCCTTGCACTTTGACAAGCCCAACTTGGTCACGCATCGTCCTCTCGGGTACAACACTTGGCTTGTAGATGTTTGTTAGGTTCAATGTCCACAGAAAATTTTGATTATGTTTTATGTCAATTAGGAAAACAACTAACTTTGCCTTTCAATACTAATGAATCAGTGTCCACTAATATCTTTGACCTAATTCATTCTGATGTCTGGGGGCCTTCCTCTATCTCTATTATTGGTGGATCTCGATATTTTGTTGTCTTTATTGATGATTATTGGAATTCTATTCTAATTTTGCAAAAATTGTTGAATCTCAATTTTCCAAACGTATCAAAATTTTTCGATCTGATAATGCTCTTAAGTACACTCAATATGCTTTTCAAGCTATGTTGCATTCCTATGGCACTGTTTATCAACCAACTTGTCCAGGTACCTCTCAGCAAAATGGTAGAGCCTAACGAAAACTTTGTCATATTTTTAACAATGTTCATGCTCACCTTCTCTCTGCCAAAGTTCTAGCTCCTTTTTGGGGACAAAGCCGCACTTCATGCTGTTCATGCTATTAATCGCATTCCCAGTCTTGTCATCCAAAATCAAACTTGATATGAGCGCCCTTTTAGGTCACCTCCAAATTATCATCACCTTTGCTCCTTTGGTTCTGCCTATTTCGTTCTTCTTCAGCCACATGAGCATAACAAACTTGAGCCTCGGTCAAGACTTTGTTGTTTTCTTGGCTATGGCAAAACTTAAAAGGGGTATCAATGTTATGATCCTGTCTCTCATCATCTTTGTATCTCCTGCAATGTTGTCTTTTGGGAACATCGCTCCTTTGCCGAGCTCTCTCACTTCTGTGCCTACCTATCTTCCTCCTCTGTCTTAAATTTTTTTTTCAGATGAGGCACATATTCCTTCTATAGCTGCTCCTGATCCTCCTATAGTTGCTTCTAATTCTCCTATAGACTTCTCTATCCAACCACCAGATATATTTGACTCTCTCACTTCCGTGCCTCCCTATCTTCCTCCTCTGTCTTAGATCTTTTTCCAGATGAGGCACATATTCCTTATGTAGTTGCTTCTGATTCTCCTATAGACTTCTCTATCCAACCACCAGATATATTTAATCCTTTTCCTAGTTCACCCTTTAATGAATATGTGGAAGATGAACAGTTTGAAGACGAGCTACCCAACCCTGAGCTTGGGTCCTTTACTCCTACTCCGCCTGAAGATCTTGCACAAGACATTCCACCTCGTCACTCAAATCGAGTAAGATCTATACCTACACATTTACTTGACTATCATTGTTACACTGCCCTTGCTACATTACATGAGCCTTACACCTATTGTGAGGCTTTCACTGACCCTTTATGGCAGATTGCAATGAAAAAGGAACTTGATTCATTATCTAAAAACCATACTTAGGATTTTGTGACTCTCCCTCCTAGGAAATCTGTGGTAGGTTGTAAGTGGATCTACAAGATTAAGATTCACTCTTATGGGTCCATTGAGCTCTACAAAGCTCGTCTTGTTGCAAAAGGTTTTACACAGGAGTATGGGATTGATTATGAAGAGACCTTTACTTTGGTTGCTTATATCTCATCTGTTCGTGCCCTCTTACCTGTTGTTCCTGCCAATAAATGGGATCTTTTTCAGATGGATGTCAAAAATGCATTCCTTAATGGGGATTTAAATGAAGAATTTTATATGCAACCTCCTCCTGGTCTCTCTGTTGAATCAAAAAAGGGTTGTCACCTTCGACGTGCACTTTATGGCCTTAAACAAGCTCCACAAGCTTGGTTTGTCAAATTCAGCTCTATCATCTCTCGCTTGGGTTACATGGCCAGTCATTATGATTCTGCCTTATGTCTTCATCGCATTAACAAATGCACTATTTTACTTCTCCTGTATATGGATGATATGATTATAATTGGTGATGACCTCAGTGGCATTCACGAACTCAAGGATTTTCTCAGTTAGTAGTTTGAGATGAAAGATCTTGGACATCACAACTACTTCTTGGGTCTTGAAATCACTTATTCTACAGATGAACTTTATATTACTCAAGCCAAGTATGCCTCTGAACTCTTGTCTCGAGCTGGACTCACTAATAGCAAGACTGTTGACACTCCAGTTGAGCTTAATGCGCATCTAACTTCCTTAGGGGAGAAACCATTGTCTAATCCCTCTCTTTACAGATGCTTAGTTGGCAGCCTAGATTATCTCACTGTCACTCGTCGAAACATTTCCTATGTTGTTCACTAGGTGAGCCAATATCTGTCTACTCCACAATCGACTCACTATGCTGCTGTTCTGCGCAATCTTCGATACCTAAAGGGTACTATCTTCCATGGTCTTTTCTACCCTGCTCAGTCTCCTCTTGTTCTCCATGCATTTTCTAATGCTAATTGGGTAGAAGATCCCAATGATCATAGATCCACCACTGGTTATTGCTTTCTTCTTGGTTCTTTTTTGATTTCTTAGCGAAGAAAGAAACAAACTCATGTGGCTTGCTCCAATACTGAAGCAGAATATCGTGCCCTTACTAATACCACATCTAAACTCCTTTGGCTAGGATCGCTTCTCAAAGACTTAGGTGTGTCCACATCCTCTGCTACTCCTCTTTATTGTGACAACTAGAGCACTGTTCCTATTGCTCACAATGATGTCTTCCATGAATGGACTAAACACATCGAGATTGATTGTCATTTTATCCATTATCATCTTGTCATGGTGCTCTCATGCTGATCTCAGTCTCCTCTAAAGATCAACTTGCATATATCTTCACCAAGTCACATCCTAAGGGACGCTTTCGTACTTTGGTTGACAACCTCAAGTTGGTCTCACATCCACCTTGAGTTTGAAGGGGGCTATTAACGTGTATAGTGTTGTGGGCTTTATGCCCAACTAGATTACTTGTATAGCACACATCCTTGCACTACACTCTTATTTGTACTGCACTCATATGCCTCTTATATAAAAACACTTATGCATACTCTTTCACTATGAAATACAATATACACATTCAGTATTTCTAACAGGACACAAACTTGATTGATATTTAGCCAACCCCTTAGTGCCTACACAACAAGATTAAATGATAATCAAAGGAATCAAATATATCAATAGTTTACTAGTAATCACAAATCAAAATAAAAAGAAATTCCTGAAAAGATTGTTTGAAAAAGGTTTTGAAAGAGATTTGAAAATAGTTTGCTGCCTTAGAACTAACTAAAGAGAGGTTTTTTATCTTGTCAAAAACGTGCTAAGGGGCTACCTTAGGGTTTTTAAAAGAGAAAATAGGGTTTTGGAGAAGATGGAGGTTAAAAAAATCACTCTCTCTAGCTAGGGTTTTGATTGGAGGCATAAGGTGAGTATTTATAAGTAAAAATTAGGGTTTTAGGGACTACTTAATGATCTCTGGATGTACTCAAGGGTCTATGGGCCACCCACATCAAATAGTCATGTTTTGGGCCCTTAAAATGAAGTTTTAAAACCTAGAAAATTGGACTGCCCAGTTGGCCCAACTTCAAAAAGTCATAACTCACTTAATTTAAATCCAAATTAGGCAAAATTTGTGTTCAAATTGAAACCCAAAATGTCTACTTTCCAATGAGACAAGTCTCACTCTAAATTCTTTATGGATAAAAAGTTATGGTCGAAACAGTAAGCAAATGTCATTTTTCAGTATCAATTTCAAAGTGATTTGAGCACTTTTGAGTTGTGATTACTTCCAAACTATAAAAATAACTTCAGTTGCCTTTTGTAGATATGTCAAGCTCATCATTGGGACTAGGGACTAAAGTTTAATAACTGGGTACAAAATGAGGTGTCTACAGAAAGGGTGAACCCAAGCTAAGGAAGGACATTTAGACATAAGCACTTAAGATACAAAGAAACACTAGAAAAGAAGCCTTGAGCTTTTACTTGGGATAGAGTGGGAAGAGTGAGGCGTTGTAAAAGGTCCTGAAGCAAACACTTAAGCAGTCACTCGGATTCAAAGGGATTCAAATTTCACAAGTCTTGAAAGTCTAAGTAGAGCTACTCAAGTCTATGATTTTGAACTTTATTGAGCCTTATGGCACATCCCAGCAAAGCAAGACCTAATGTACTCAAATACTCAATATAATAAAGCATAATACCACTTTGTTTGGAGGATCTTTGTCACTCTACTTGCTTGGCATCTTATTTAACCAGTATAATATATATGTATATTTGTGTTGTGAGATTCATGTCTTGTGCACAAATTGGTTCCTAAAACGGCCCAATTAGGCCGCGGTGAGCCAAGCCCAGTCCAACCAACAATCAACCATCCATCCTTGGAGACCTAAGATCCCCTATCATCATTAGGTCGAGGAACAATCCAAAAAGGAACCCACACAAAGGTAACTTGTTGAACTCCATGGGGAAATAGCTGGATTGAAAAAGGTGGGAAACTTGGTGGAGGTGCCTTAAGATCAGCTCCAGTAATGGTTTATCATTGATTTTTCTTTTTGGGCTTAACAAATACCCCATAATCATAGGGCTAATGGTGCAATGATGTATAGACTTAATGCGAAGGCGGCATGCCAACGATGGTAACCAGTGAGTGAAATCATGGAATATAAAATGGGGTTTGAGATCACGAAGAAAAGATTCAATGGAAGGCGCAGTAAGGTCCATTGCTATCATGATAAGGGAATGCAATGGGAAAGGAACATCTAAGCTAGTTTTAGAACCTAAAGGGAGGTCATCATATTCAAAGTTTTTTTTTCCATTCTCTAATTCAAGTGAGGAAATGTATAATTTCAATTTTTAATGTGTTAAAATAGAAGATCTAAAAGTAGATACATGAAAGGAAGATCTAAAAGCTAGGTTTTGTAAAAATTAAAACCTAACTTTTACATCTTCTTTTCCCTCGATTTTTTAGTTTTTTATGTTTTGAGAGGAGAGAGACATAAAAGGGTAAAAAAAATACAACTTTACCCACGTTTTTAACAAAGGTGGGTAACAGGAGGCAAACAGAACTAACCTCAGGTGAATAAAATACCAATTTTCAAACCACAGGTAGGCAAAATGTTTTTCAAGTAAACCATAAGTGGGCAAAGTATAATTTTCCCTTGTTATTTTACTCCTAGTGTTTAGTTGTATACACACCACGCAAATGTGGTGTGAGACAATATGACTCTTCCCAGGCAAACCTCCTTAAGGGGTAACTCGTCCTCTGCCACATAACATAAGCCATAGACCAAGCTTTTCAACTACAACCGCAACCCACACCCTTACCTTGTTAGGTCTATTGTAACCTAGATCACATTTCAAAATTAAAATAAACACGAATAAAGAAAATTGTTTATCACGAAATGCATGCATGCCCATATAAGAGGCTTTAGCCCTGTTTGAAAAATGCAGCCACAAGGCAGCCTATAGCTGCATTTAAAAAAATGTGGCTATAGACTCGCAGGAGCCTATAGTCGCAGGGTTAGGCTGTGTGTGGAAGCGCGGCTATAGACCAAACGAGCCTATAGCTGCGTTTTTAGGGTCTATAGCTACATTTTAGAAACGCAGCTATAGCCCTCGTTTTTTGTAATGTAATCGCAATTCACTGTTGTGGGGTTAAGATAGCTTGACCCCGATTAATTAATTCAATTACCCAAGTTGAGTAATTAGATTCAACTACATGCAAATCCTGAAGGCACCAGCAAATCACCATATAAACTAAATGCAGCGAAAAATAAATTGACACGATGATTTGTTGACAAATAGGGAAAACCTCTCACAAGGCAAAAACCCCACCAGGTGAGTTTAAGGTCAACACTCGTAAGAATTAACTTATCAATAATCAAGCGGTTACAAATATAAAGAATCTTACTACTACTCTAGACTATTCCAAAATTACTAACCTACAGTTAAACCTTCGCTTCAATACCCAATTGAACTTGATCTTGTAGTAGCCTTCTTTCCCTTGATGCACAAATCTTCAATCTATGACTAACCCTTTGCATGGATCCTAGTACGTGACTAACTCCAGCAACTTTGAAAGATGTTGTTAGCTGCAAAGTTCTTCACTTCATCAATAGTGAAGATCATGATGCACTTGGTTACAAAACCCTATGGCGTACAAATACAGTAGCTTCTCTTAGAGAAAATAAATCTCTAGGTCATTGTATCCGTATGTAACGGCTCTTAAAATAAGCCTTATATATGTCTAGAGTTGTGAGAAAAGAAACCCTAAACAAATGCATATGCCTGGGCCAAATTTTAGATCTAGAAAATTGAAAATCCTAATTCTTGATAGATCAAGCTGCTATCGAGTTATCTATCGAGTTTCACAGTAAGTTTCGATAGCAAGCATCTATCGAGACTTAATGAACAATTTTTCTTCATTTGTTTCTTTGACCAATCTTCATATCTTTTAATACAAACACTTGATATGCTTGAATAACATATTTCTTGATGTATTAAACCCATCTTAGATCTACCCAATTACAAATAAAGTGCATTTTGTCAAAGGATTAACCAATTACATAAAATATGACCCTAACAACTATCCCACGAAGCCCACATCTTTGATGCGTTATACACAAGATAGAGGAAAAGATAAAAGAGAGATATTGATAGGAAGAGATTCATCGCTAAAAAGTCTAGGAGGTGTATTTTTCCCTTAGAGTTTAGAAGGAATATAATTGAAGAGGCAACCAATTGTTCCGGGTATGATTTCTCATTTGTTAGAAAACAAAGAATTAAAAACGTTAGAATTTTATCATGAAATTGTTAGTGATGTTTAGATTGTTTAGAAGGGAAGTTTCCTAGAATATTGTTTACACTATTATGTTAAGTTGCATACAATTTGTATTCTGGAACAAAGGTCATGGTTATAAAGCTTAATTCATGTATAAGGCCTTACTTTTTCATTTGGGACATATATTAAATCCTAAGTCTAGAAAGTATTGGCTCTTGCCTTTGAGATTTGATAAATTCAAGGAAACATCTTTTTGGGTAGAGATGCTTTGCATCAGTATTATTATTTGGTTCATCAAAGTACATGTCTCTTGAAACAATTTGTATGATTTGATAAGCTTTATATTTTATGTTGGATATTAAGTGATTTCCATGGTTGATTTTAGGTCCTATTAAGAGTGTTTTAAGAATATTTGAAGAGTATTTCAGCTGGACTTCAAAGGGAGTCAAGTTCTATAAGTAATTATACATATTATGCACAAGTTTTATTCATTAGGTTCCTAGAAGTCAAAGGTTTTTAAAGGTTATTTTTTTAAGCATTTGTTTTGTAAAGTCTATTGAAAGCAATTTTACACCATTGAAAGAAAAACATCAACTTTTAAATAATGTTTTAAAGAGAAACTTCAAATTTTAAATAATGTTTTGAACATCCTGTTAGGACATATGTGGTTCACATGTTAAGAACATATGTCATAATTATTTATGTAAATTGGCTAATCCTTTGACAAAACGCACTCTACTTGTAATCAGGTAGTTCTAGGTGTTTTTAATACTTCAAGAAACAAGGTTTCAAGATCAAGTGTTGAAGTCATCAAGTCTGTCTAAGAAAAACAAGCTAAAGTGCTAAATCATTAAAGCTCGACACCTACTCGATAGCTCCTCGACACCTGCTATCTGTTGAGAATTAAAAAGTCAGATTTTCTAATCTGATTTCTTGGGATTCGTGAATATGTTTTTGGGCCTTCTTTTCTTCTAACCCTAAATATATAAAATAATTGTTTTAAGAGCCATCAAAATATACACAAGTTGCAAAGGCATTGACCAATCTCTCTTCAAGGCCTTCAAGTCCAGGAAAGGTGGCAATGTCACTTTTGGCGATGGGAGCAAGTCACAAATCAAAGGGAAAGGAATCATCTCTCTACCTGGATTACCGGACATTGCAAATGTTCTGTATGTAGAAGGTCTAAGGGTGAACCTGTTGAGTATAAGTCAGATATGTGATCAAGACTTCATGGTCCTATTTTCAAAGGGAAAGTGTCTTGTCATGGATGAATCTGGAAAGAAGCTTATCAGTGGTGTTCGCACTCTGGACAACTGTTATGGATTGAAACCTGATGCTGATATTGTATGTAATAGCATTTGTTTGCCCAATGAAGATCTATGGCATCAACGGATGGGACGTGCTAGTTACAAGCATCTGTCTATTGTATCTAAGCATGAATCAGTCTTGGGGATACCAAAGCTTAGCAGAATGAGCAATGTGGTATGTGGACCATGTCAGCTTGGAAAACAGACAAAAGCTAAGCATCCAAGTACTCAGACATCAGCTACTTCTAGACCATTGGAGCTTCTACATTTAGATCTTATGGGTCCAACTAGAACCGAGTCTCTTAGTGGTAAGAGATACATTATGGTTGTGGTAGACAACTTCACTAGATACACTTGGGTTATTCTTCTACAATCCAAATATGATGCTCCTGAGCACTTTGAAGCTTTGTGCACAAGACTGCAAAATGAAAAGAGCCTAAAGGTTGATCGAATTCAAAGTGACCATGGTAAGGAATTTGAGAACTCATATATGGAGTCTTTTTGCACAAGGTCAGGCATATCTCAAGAATTCTCTGCTCCTATTACGCCTCAGCAGAATGGTGTGGTAGAAAGAAAGAATAGGGTTATTCAAGAGATGGTAAAAGCCATCTTGTACAACAAAGATGTGGCTAGAAACTTATGGGGAGAAGTCGTGAACACTGCATGTCATACGGTAAAAAGGGTATACTTCAGACCCGGTACCAAAAAGACTCCCTATGAGTTATGGAAAGGAAGGAAGCCAAATGTGAAGTATTTTAGAATCTTTGGAAGTACTTGTTTCTTCCTTAAAGATAGAGAGAATGTAGGAAAGTTTGATTCTCAGAGTGATGAAGGCATATTTCTAGGTTATTCTTCCACTAGCAAGGCTTATCGGGTATACAACAAAAGAACTATGAAAGTAATGAAGACTGTAAATGTTGTCATTGATGAATCTTTAGATTCCAATTCTGAGAAAGGCATTGATGAACTTCCCAAGGAAATTCTTCCCCCTGAGCCTAAGGAAGTTCAAGACATTGTTGATCAAGAACCTGCATCTCCAAGTACTCCCGATACTCCCAGTGTTGTGGAAGAATCTGCAGAAATTCCAAATTCACCAGATTCTGAATCTCATTAGGAGAAAGGACCTTCCTCTAGGATTAAATTGAATCATCCTCTAGAAGTTATTGTGGGAAATATGAATGAACTCACATTAAGGAAACGTACAATTGATAAATGTGTTGCTAACTTTGTGTCTTATTCTTGCTACTTGTCACAGGTTGAACCCAAGAAAGTGGAGGAAGCACTACAAGATGAAAGTTGGGTTGAAGCAATGCATAATGAACTGCTCCAATTTCAAAGGAATGATGTTTGGACTCTTGTACCTAGACCGGAGAGTGAGCACATCATTGGTACAAAGTGGATTTTCCGCAATAAGACCGATGAAAAAGGCAATGTGATTCGAAACAAGGCTCGACTTGTAGCTCAGGGATACTCACAAATGGAAGGAGTAGACTATGATGAAACATTTGCCCTAGTTGCCCGAATGGAGTCAATCAGAATTCTCCTTGCCCTAGCATGTCAGCTGAATTTCAAATTTTATCAGATGGATGTAAAGACTGCTTTCTTGAATGGATTACTCAAAAAGGATGTCTATGTGGCTCAACCAAAAGGATTCATCGATCCACACTTTTCAGATCATGTGCTGTACCTCAAGAAGGCACTTTATAGGTTGAAGCAAGCCCCTAGAGCTTGGTATGATAGACTCACACAATATTTGGTGTCACATGGGTTCACAAGAGGAAAAGCTGATCAAACCCTCTTCATCAAAACGGAAGATGGCGAGTTGATAGTTGCTCGAGTCTATGTTGATGATATCATCTTTGGGTCGACTAAAGATGAACTTGCTCATGGCTTCTCAAAACTCATGCAAGCCGAGTTCGAGATGAGTATGATTGGAGAGCTGACTCATTTCCTAAGATTGCAGATTCGCCAACAAGATTCAGGTATATTCCTTTCTCAATCTAAATATGCTAAGAATCTTGTGAAAAGTTTGGTTTGGAATCTGCTAGTTCTGTTAGAACCCCTATGAGCCCAAATGTTAAACTCACTGTAGACTTGTTAGGAAAGAGTGTTGATCCTTTTCTTTATAGAAGCATGATAGGTAGTCTTCTTTACCTTACTGCTAGTAGACCTGACATTAGTTACAGTGTTGGAGTGTGTGCTAAATATCAGGCTAATCCCAAAGAATCCCACATGACTTCTTTAAAAAGAATTATAAAGTATGTCAAAACCATTGCTGAGTTCGGTGTGTGGTATAGCAAGGACACTAATGGTGTCTTAGCTGGGTACTCTAATGCTGATTGGGCTGGCAATGCTGATGATAGAAAGAGTACTTCGAGGGGTTGTTTTTATGTGGGTAACAATCTTATCTCTTGGATGAGTAAAAAGCAAAACTCCATCTCTCTATCCACTGCAGAAGCTGAGTACATTGCTGCTGGCAGCTGTTGCACCCAACTCCTCTGGATGTAAAAACTCCTTCATGATTATGGTATTTGTCAAGATCATCTCACTATCTACTGTGACAATACCAATGACATCAATATCTCTAAGAATCCTGTTCAACATTCTCGAACCAAACACATAAAGATTCGACATCACTTCATTAGGGAGCTTGTCGAAGATGGTATTCTCACTCTTGAGTTTATTCACACCGATAATCAGAAGGCTGACTTGTTCACCAAACCTCTTGACAGCAAATGTTTTGAATTTCTTCGTCAAAACATTGGTGTTATCTCCACGGATTGATTTCCCTCTCTCCTCTTTCTTCCTCATGCATTTGCATCTAGTTTTATGCTTTGCTTTATTAACATGTTTTTGTGTGTTTACTTTCAATTTTGTTTATTTTGTTTTTAATATAAAAATAAAAAAATTTTGAAAAATTAGAAAAATACAAAAACAGTGTGTATTTTGTGTACTTTGGTACATGTGTACCTTGGATGGCCAATGAAACAGAGTTTTCTAAACTTTGTATCTCTTATAGCTTAGATGAGCATCTCTATGCACAACTAAGCAAGTGAGCTTTGTGGCTCTTGTTTGTGATGAGTAAGATTAAGTTATCTCTTAAAACTTAACACTCATATCACTCTTTTTGACGGGTAAGACTAGAAAATTCTAAGAGAAAGGCATAAATAACCATCTCACCACTGTTACCCGCCAATCATAAAATGACATCTATATGCTTCGGCATAGCAAAAATGTGATGTCAATGACATTTGTGTGCTTCAGCATAGCAAAATTGGAATGTCAAATATCAATGGGTATTTCTTTTCTCTCTT
The DNA here is from genome assembly GCA_023736055.1 of Quercus glauca. Lineage (NCBI taxonomy): Eukaryota > Viridiplantae > Streptophyta > Magnoliopsida > Fagales > Fagaceae > Quercus > Quercus glauca. The sequence goes on along the minus strand of CM043316.1, from coordinate 36,369,443 downwards.
ACATAAGCCCATGCATGATATGCTTAAAAAGAAAATATGCAAAGAAAATAAAAAGAAAAAAGATTAAAAATGCTTTAAATATGATTGCAAGCGTGTATTCTAGGAGATGTGGGAGTTATAGGATGTACCTCGAAGGTGATAGTCCCCATCAAACAGTTATGATTGTGTGTGAGTTAAAGTTATTTCTCATATCTCAAATCATCATAACATGTATACACATATGCAATCTTGCGATGTTTTTCACACACAACACGTAATATTCTTTGCTACTTTTGATACATGTACAGGTACAATGTGATTTGGCCATCACAAAGGTTTTACATGTGCTAATGTATGCTCACTAAACTGTCTTGACTTGTTTTTGAAAAATAAAATTAGTTAGACTTGTTTAGTGTGTGTGTGTATGTGTGTGTTTTTGAGGATCCATGTGCTTAATTTTTTATTGAGAGATGTTTTTGAGAGCTTTATATGTTGATTGGATCAATGGTTGAGGTGTTTGTTGTATTGCATTCATGTCTGTGTTTTTCACTTCTCGAAAAACTGCTTTTATTTGCTGTCTCGACACCTCCTCGATACCTTGTTATCTGTCGAGATTTTCAAGCCTTTTCTTATCGCAATCTCGACACCTCTTCGACACCTAGTGGATCGATCGAGAAAGTTCCTGTCTCCTCAATACCTTCTCGATACCTTGTCAATCGATCGAGATTCTGTTCTGGGTTTTGGTGTCTATTCCTTGATACCTTCTCGACACCTGTAGCTGTCGAAGCTCCTTTTCTCGACACCTACCTCGACACCTGTCTCAACACCTCTCGACACCTCAGCTATCGAGAATTACTAAGGTTCCTATTTAAAGCTCTGTCGCGATTCTGTTTTCATTTCTCTCGATCTCTCTCAATCTGTCCGCGGCTGTTCAACTCCCCAACCTTTTTTTCTCACCCAAAATCTCCAACCCATGAGTTTTTTGGCCATTCCTTGCCTCTAATCACTTGGTAAGATCTCATTTTTCCTTCCTTTTTCATGCATTTCATGTTTTGAAGCTTAGGTTTTGGGGTTTTTGAAAATTTTTGGGGTTTTTCAAAATTAATGAGTTTTTCTTAAAATTTTGGGTTGGGATTTCACTTAAATGTGTTCAAAATGTCATACATTGCATTTCATGTGCATTAGAATGATATTTACATGCATTTAGATGTGTGTTCTATGTTTGTGTGCTGGTAGGATTGGATTGGGCTGAGCCCATGATGCTTTTTAATTTGCATGTCACATGTTCATGCATTCCCCATGCATTTGTACTTCTTGTTCAATATATTTGATATATGTGAACTGTTTTGGGACTTTTCTAATTGTCTCCTTCTTTATCTCTTTCTCATTCTGTTTACGTTAGTAGTGTTTATGGCACCCAAACGTGAATCCACTACAGCTCGAAACCCTCTGCATTCTAGAGCTTCTTCATCTTCTGATTTTGCTCCTCTAAATCTTCGGTTCCATGATGGAGATGCCCACAAGGCCTTTTCGGAGAACTTTTCTAGACAAGGTGTTCATTCGAAACGCCAAGTCATTTTGGCGGACTTCGTTGACACTGACCTTCCTTCTGTCATTCACAGTAGGGGATGGGAGTCACTGTGTGAGAGTCACTGTGTGACGTCCCGGTCACATGTCCTCTCGTGCTGATTCAGGAGTTTTACTCCAACATGCACGGGATCGATTGTTCAATACCTCTCTTTCACACTCTCGTTCAAGGTACGCGCTTTGCAGTCACACCGCAGCTAGTTGCGGATGTGCTTCGGGTTCCTAGGATAGATTTTCCTAACTATCCTTCCTGTGAGTGTCTGAGGACTGTGTCCAAACATAAGCTCATTTCTGTTTTTTGTCAGCGCCCAACTGAGTGGGGTGAGCATTAGTACACATCATGTAGACCTTTTGCTAAAGGTCCTAGATTCCTAAAAATGGTGATGACTTTTGTACTCCATCCACTCTCTCACTACAACTCCATCACAAAGCCTCGTGCTCGATTTTCGTAATCTCTTCTTGAGCATCTTATTATAGATTTTGATTCTCATTTCATCCTTTCTATCATAGATGTTCATCTAGATTCGGCGTCCCGTGATAAGCTCATCTTTCTTTCCGCTATCACGAGGATCTTACGCCATTTTTCTATCCCTTTTCCTGTGTTCGACCACTTCACACACATTTGTGCCATAGAAGCCGCTACCATAAAACGTAGTGAGGCTCAGTTTAGGTCGAGACAGACGGATTCCACTCCTCCCTCTCGTTCAGCTCCATCCAGATCTACTCCATCTACATCTACTCCTTCTTCCTTTACGGGCGATGTATCTCTTGGAGACATCATGGAGCAGCTACAGCGCATGGATGCTCGCCTTGATACACTCTCCACTGAGTTGTATCAGGTGAATGTTCGTGTCGGTCATATTGCACGACGATAGGCAGCCATGGGTGGCTATGCTTCTGAGGCTTCTCCTCTACCACCTTCTCCAGTCGCTTCTGATTCTGATGCTAAGGATGATGATGATGATGGTGATGACGATGATGCTTCTGATGATGATGATGGAGATTCTAGCTCTACTGATGAGATGTCTACATGACACTCTACCCTTTGTCACTCGTGACAAAAAGGGAGAGTAGTTTTGGATTATGAGAGTAGTCATCTTAGGGGGAGAGTTAGTATGGACATTTTTGATAGGGGGAGTGTTGATTTTTTTTAGGGATGTAGTGAGGTTTTGATGTATCTTTTCTTTTCTATTATCTTTAGATACATTGATCTTGTATATGAGGTCTTGTGACCAGTTATGTTTCCTTCACCTATCTCTTCATGTGTTGTTTCTTCTATATCTTTATACACATGTTCTTTATACTTGTATGCAATCTATTATATCTGTTTCACACAAGATACCTTGATGAGTTTTGTTTAAAGTGTTTCAGAAATACAGGTTGTCAAAGTCTTCTTGCCATAAACTCTCTTCTTGCAAAGTTTTTCAAGAATTTGTATTAGGATAGATTTTATTGTATGTAACAAGTGAGTATGAGTTGAGTGATTTATGACTTCTCTCATATGTTCATTTGTTTGTTGTGGTTTTGTCACGGATTGCCAAAGGGAGAGATTGTTAGGACATATGTGGTTCACATGTTAAGAACATATGTCATAATTATTTATGTAAATTGGCTAATGACAAAACGCACTCTACTTGTAATTGAGTAGTTCTAGGTGTTTTTAATACTTCAAGAAACAAGGTTTCAAGATCAAGTGTTAAAGTCATCAAGTCTGTCCAAGAAAAACAAGCTGAAGTGTAAAATCATTAAAGCTCGACACTTGCTCGATAGCTCCTCGACACCTATTATCTGTCGAGAATTAAAAAGTCAGATTTTCTGATCTGATTTCTTGGGATTCGTGAATATGTTTTTGGGCCTTCTTTTCTTCTAACCCTAAACATATAAAAGGATTGTTTTAAAAACCATCAAAATATACACAAGTCGCAAAAGCATTGAGCAATCTCTGTTCAAGCAAATTGTGATCAAAGATGAAGTTCTTGACCTAGTTCATCTTCTCTGAAGAAGTTGTTATGTATTTGCACCAAAGGGTTTTGTGACCAAGCATCTTCCTGATCTTCATCGTGTAGGATGAACTGAAGAAGTTTGCAACCAACCTCTCCTTCTAAGTTGGTGTTTGAAGTCGCGTACTAGGATCTGCGCATTGGTTAGTCACGTACTTGGGAGCCGTGCATCAAAGGTGGGAACTGTCACTACAGATCAAGTCCAATTGGGTATTGGGGTAAGGGTTCAACTGTAGGTTGGTAAGGTACTTAGGATTCCTTTTCTTGTAACCGCTTGATTTGATAATAGGGGAGTTTCGGGAGTGGTGACCTAGAAATCACCCGGTGGGGTTTTTGCCGTTAGGGTTTTCCCCATTCATGAACAAATCACCGTGTTATTTATTTTCCGCTGCTTATTTAGTTTGTTGGTGATTTATTTATGCTTCCACGCGTTTGCCTGATAAATTGATTAATTAATAACTTGGCTAATTAATTAATTAGTTTAATCACAAGGAGTCATTCAGTTTATGGCCTATCACATCCAAATCTCATTTAAAAGATAATTTCTAAACTAAACTATTTTCAAAATAGATTTGAGTTTTAAGATAACTTTTCTAAAAAGGTTCTTGTTCTTTAAATTTTTGTAAAACCAAGTGATTTCAAAGTCATGTTCCTACTTTCCAAATGGTATTTAAAATGTTTATTTTAGCAAATTAAATTTTTAGACTTACTCAAGAATTGTAAAATATTTATATAAACTTCTCAGTTCCTATTCATTCTCTAAAAGAGTCCATCATCATTTGTTTTATGTTTAATTCAATATTGTGATCTTCAATAAGCCTTTGTATTTGGAATGATTGTTACTATTAAGTAAATTGTTCTACTTTGTATAAATTTTTCTTTTGTGATATGTGACTCATTAAATGTTTTTAAAATTGATCAGATATATGTGCAAGCTCGCTTACAGGATTGTTTGTCACAATAAGTGTTGAACCCTCACCAGTAGGAATTAGATGTTGGTATCCGCTCATAGGATTATATGTGAGAATATGTGATATGTGTATATGTGCTCTGATCAATTATCTGTATGTGATTCCGAATGATTTTGAGATTTGATTACATATGTATTAAGTTGTTCATTATATGTTTTGGAAAATCATATCTGATATCATTGAGAGAATTTGTGAAATCAAAATACTTGTACTTTGCTTGACTCTATTATGTTGTGTATTGTGTATAATTGTTTATTAGAAGTGTGGCTCACCCCATCAATTACAATTTTCAAATTAAAGTTTAGTTGGGAAATAGAACTTTTGGATCGCTTCACAAGATGCAAAGTAGAGCGTGGAAGTTTGTAGGCAACTTTATTAAAGCTTGAAGCCTTATAGGATTTGTTGGGTTATAGATTGACCTCGGTTAATTAATTTAATTACCCAAGTTAATTAATTAGGTCAAATTATATGCAAGTCGTGGAGGCACCAACAAATCACCAAAACAACTAAAATGCAACGAAAAATAAATTAACTTGGTGATTTTTTGACAAATGGAGAAAACCTCTCTGATAGGCCATAAACTGAATGACCCCTTGTGATTAAACCAATTAATTAATTAGCCAAGTTATTAATTAATCAATTTATCATGCAATTGCGTGGTAGCACAAACAAATCACCGAATAACTAAATATATAGCGGAAATTAAATGACACGGTGATTTGTTCACGAATGGGGAAAACCCTAACCGCAAAAACCCCACCGGTGATTTTCAGGTCACCACTCCCGAAACTCCACTATTATCAAATCAAGCGGTTACAAGTAAAGGAATCCCAAGTACCTTACCAACCTACAGTTGAACCCTTACCCCAATACCCAATTAGACTTGATCTGTAGTGACAATTTCCAACTTTTGATGCATGGCTCCCAAGTACGTGACTAACCAGATGCACGGATCCCAGTACGTGACTTCAAACACCAACTTAGAAGAAGAGGTTGGTTGCAAAGTTCTTTAGTTCATCCTACGCGATGAAGATCAGGAAGATACTTGATCACAAAACCCTTTGGTGCAAATACACAGCAACTTCTTCAGAGAAGATGAACTAGGTCAAAAACTTCGTCTTTGATCACAATTTGCTTGAACAAGGATTGCTCAATGCTTTTGCAACTTGTGTCTATGTTGACGGCTCTTAAAACAATCATTTTATATGTTTAGGGTTAGAAGAAAAGACGGCCCAAAAACATAATCACGGATCCCAAGAAAACAGATCAGAAAATCTGAGTTTTTAAATCTCGACAGATAGCAGGTGTCGAGGAGCTATCGAGCAGGTGTCGAGCTTTAATGAAAATGCACTTCAGCTTGATTTTTCTTGGACAGACTTGATGACTTCAACACTTGATCTTGAAACCTTGTTTCTTGAAGTATTAAAAACACCTAGAACTACCTAATTACAAGTAGAGTGCGTTTTGTCAAATGATTAGCCAATTTACATAAATAAGTATGACATATATTCTTAGCATGTGAACCACATATGTCCTAACAATCTCCCCCTTTGGCAATCCGTGACAAAACCACAATAAACAAATGAACATATGAGAGAAGTCATAAATCACTCAACTCATATTCACTTGTTGAATACAATAAAATCTATCCTAACACAAACTCTTGAAAAACTTTGAAAAGAGTTTATGGCAAGTAGACTTTGACAACCTGTATTTCTGAAACACTTTAAACAAAACTCATCAAGGCATCTTGTGTGAAACAGAAATAATTAGATTGCATACAAGTATAAAGAACATGTGTATAAAGAGAGAAAAGAAACAACACATGAAGAGATAGGTGAAAAAAACATACATCCACATATAGAGAAAATAAGTACAATGTATGTAAAACTGGTCACAAGACCTCATATACAAGATCAATTTATCTAACAAGAATAGAAAAGAAAAGATACATCAAAACCTCACTACATCCCTCAACATATCAACTCTCCCCCTAACAAAAATGTCCTATACTAACTCTCCCCCTAAGATGACTACTCTCATAACCCAAAACTACTCCCCCTTTTTGTCACGAATGACAAAGGGTAGAGTGTCATGTAGACATCTCATCAGTAGAGCTAGCATCTCCATCATCATCATCCGAAGCATCATCGTCATCACCATCATCATCATCATCCTCAACATCAGAATCCGAAGCGACTGGAGGAGGTGGTAGAGGAGAAGCCTCAGAAGCAAAACCACGCATGGTCGCCAGCAGTCGTGCAATACGACCAACATGAACATTCACCTGATACAACTCAGTGGTGAGTGTATCGAGGCGAGCATCCATGCGCTGCAGCTGCGCCATGATGTCTCTAAGAGATACATCGCCTGTAGAGGTAGGAGGAGCAGATGTAGATGGAGCTGATTTGGATGGAGTCGAACGGGAGGGAGGAGTGGAATCCATCTGTCTCGAACTAAACTGAGCCTCACTACGTTTTACGGTAGCGGCATCTATGGCAGAGATGTGTGTGAAGTGGTCGGACACAAGGAAAGGGATGGAAAAATGGCGTAGAATCCTCGTGATAGCAAAGGAAAGATGAGCTTATCACGGGACGCCGAATCTAGATAAACATCTATGATAGAGAGAATGAAGTGAGAAAGATAATCTATCGTAAGATGCTCAAGAAGAGATAGCAAAAATCGAGCATGAGGCTCTGTGATAGAGTTGTAGTGAGAAAGAGGATGAAGTACAAAAGTCATCACCATGTTAAGAAACCTAGGACCTTTAGCAAAAGGTCTACATGATGTATACTGATGCTCACCCCAATCAGAAGGGCGCTCACAAAAAGCAGAAATGAGCTCATCCTTGGACACAGTCCTCAGACGCTCACAAGAAGGATAGTCATGAAACTCTATCGTAGGAACCCTAAGCACACCCGCAACTAGCTGCGGTGTGACCACAAAGCGCGTACCTCAAACGCGAGTGTGAAAAAAGAGGCACTAAACAATCAAATCGGTGCATGTTGGAGTAAAACTCCTAAATTAGCACGAGTGGACATGTGACCGAGACGTTACACAGTGACTCCCATCCCCTACTGTGAATGACAGAGGGAAGGCCAGTGTCGGCAAAGTCCGCCAGAATGACTTGGCGTTCCGAATGAACACCTCGTCTAGAAAAGTTTTCAGTAAATGCCTTGTGGGCATCTCCATCACGGAACCGAAGATTGAGAGGAGCAGAATCAGAAGAGGAAGAAGCTCCAGAACGCAAAGGGTTCCGAGCTGGAGTGGATTTACGTTTGGGTGCCATAGACACTACTAACGTAAACACAATGAGAAAGAGATAGAGAGGGAGACAATCAGAAAAAGTACCAAAACAGTTCACATATATCAAAATATATTGAACAAAAAGTACGTATGCATGGAATGCATGAACATGTGACATCAAAAAAAAAACATCATGGGCTCAGCCCAATCCAATCCTAGCCTAGCAGCACACATACATAGAACACACATCTAAATGCATATAAATACCATTCTAATGCACATGAAATGTAATGTATGAAATATTGAAAACATTTAAGTGAAAACCCAACCCAAACTTTCAAGAAAAACTCATTAATTTTGAAAAACTCCAAAAATTTCCAAAAATCCCAAAACCTAAGATTCAAAACATGAAATGCATGAGAAAGGAAGGGAAATGAGATCTTACCAGGTAATTGAAACCAAGGGAAGACCGAAAAACAAGTGGGTTGGAGAATTTGAGTGAGAAAAGGGTGTTTGGGAGAGGAACCGCCACGGATAGATCGAGAGAGATTGAGCAAATGAAGATTGGATCGCGACAGGAGCTTATATAGAAGCTCAGTAATTCTCAACAGCAGAGGTATCGAGAGGTGTCAAGGTAGGTATCGAGGTAGGTGTCAAAAAAAAAAACATGTCGACAACTAAAGGTGTCGAGAAGGTATCGAGGAAAGAACACCAGAACCAAGAACAGAATCTCGATTGATCAACCAGGTATCAAGAAGGTATCGAGGAGACAGGAGAAATCTCGATTGATCCACCAAGTGTCGAGACAAGTGTCGAGATTTCGATAAGAAAAGGCTTGAGAAGCTCGACAGATAACCAGGTATCGAGGAGGTGTCGAGCCAGCAATAAAAAGCAGTTTTTCGAGAAGAGAAAAACATGAACATGAATGCAATCAAGCAAGCACCTCAACAATGATCCAATCAACATAAAAAGATCTCAAAATCATCTCTAAATGAAAAAAATAAGCACATTGATCTCCCAAAAACACACACACACACTTAACAAGTCTAACCAATTTTATTTTTCAAAAATAAGTCAAGACAGTTAAGTGAGCATACAAAAGCACATGTAAAACCTTAGTGATGGCCAAATCACTTTGTACCTGTACATGTATCAAAAGTAGCAAAGAATATTACGTGTGGTGTGTGAAAAACATCACAAGATTGCATATGTGTATACATGTTATGATGATCTAAGATATGAGAAAATAACTTTTAACTCACACATAATCATAAGTGTTTGAAGGGGACTATCACCTTTGAGGTACATCCTATAACTCCCACATCTCCTAGAATACATGCTTGCAACCATATTTAAAGCATTTTTTACCTTTTTTCTTTTTATCTTCTTTGCATATTTTCTTTTTAATCATATCATGCATGGGCTTATTAAAAAGAAAAGAAATACCTATTGATATTTGACATTCCAATTTTGCTATGCCTAAGCACACAAATGTCATTGACATCACACTTTTGCTATGCCAAAACATACAGATGTCATTAACGATTGGCGGGCAACGGTGGTGAGATGGTTATTTATGCCTTTCTCTTAGGATTTTCTAGTCCTACCCGTCAAAAAGGGTGATATGAGTGTTAAGTTTTAAGAGATAACCTAATCTTACTCATCACAAACAAGAGCCACAAAGCTCACTCGCTTAGTTGTGCATAGAGATGCTCATCTAAGCTACAAAAGATACAAAGTTTAGAAAACTTTATTTCATTGGCCATCCAAGGTACACAAGTACCAATGTACACAAAACACACACTGTTTTGTATTTTTTTTTTATTTTTCAATTTTTTTTATATAAAAGAAATAAACAAAACTGAAAGTAAACACACAAAAACATGTTAACAAAGCAAAGCATAAAACTAAACTGACTCAACAAAAATGCAAAACACACAAGCAATGCAATAAAACAAGAAAAACAATAAGGGAGAAGAAAGTGATGAAATCACTTAGAATCCTTTTTCTTCCACACCTTGGAAGAACCTTTCCTTTGATTAAACCCTTGAACCGACGGTGAGGGGGAAGACTTGAAACCGTTCAAGTTAGAAAGGAATAAAAGGGCTTTTAGAAGATCTCCAAGAGGAGTAAGAGAGGAATGAAGCTGATTTTGGCTTTCAGATGTTGTCATGCCATTGCTCTGTTGGGTGGCTAGCCACTTTTAGCAATTTGGTCGAGTATGACCTACAGCTCCACAATGATGACAGAGAATCTGCTTCTTTTGTTTAGACTTTTGAGAGTTAGCCTTCTTAGCCCTAGGGTTTCTAGCATCTTTCTTATCTTGCTTAGGGGTTGCTCCTAATATAGACTTACCCTTGTCTAAGTTCTCACTAGCTAATTCAGTTTTAACATCAGTGTTCTCAACTTTAACAGTATTAGCAGGAGGAACAAAAACAGTAGAACTAGTAGAAGCAGAATTAGAGAACGAAAGACCATACCCTAAGCATGTTCGATCTGAAGTAGATTTCTGAATGCTAAGCACCTCATCAAGTTTCGCACTTGAGGTCCTCTCCAGTTGGGCTCTTACTTGAAACAGCTCCGCTTCAAGCTTCTTGGTCTTCTCTGCCAGGAAGTTGTTCTCACACCTCAGTGCTCCAATAGTTTGATTCACCTCATCAAACTTTGTGGACAACTCTTCACGATCAAGTTCCACATCACTGAGCTTCTTGGTGGTCAGCCTATACAACTTCTCATGCTTCTCAGAGAGCTTGTAAAGCTTCTCATAGGCTGAATGGATATCGTCTTGATCATCCATCTTCTCACACTTGGTGTCCACCAATTCTTCTTCTTCATCTACTTCTTTAACAATCCCTTCAGTAGGATTGATTGTGGCAGTGAAGGCATTTAAGATTCCGTCATCCTCATTGTCGAAATCCTCTTCAAGCTCAATGTCACTCAGGGTTGCAGCAAGAGCCTTGCTCTTCCCAATGCTCTTCAGATATGTAGGACACTCATTCTTCATGTGTCCAAACCCATGACACCCAAAATGCTTGGGTCCTGCAGGAACAGTGTACTGACCACCTTCCTTTGCATCCTTCTTCCCTTTGTCTTGACTCTTAAACTGAGAAGAACTGGATTGCCTGCGGTCCTTATCGAAGCTCCTTCCATTGGCATTCTACATAAACTTCTTGAACTGCCTTGTAATGTAAGACTTTATCTTGGAATCTTCATCATCGGAAGACTCGTCTGTATCACTGCTCTTTGCCTTCAAGGCCATGCTCTTGCCCTTGCTTGACTTGTCAATCCTTGATAACCCTAGCTCGTAGGTCTGCAAGTTCCCAACCAACTCAGTCAAAGGAATTTTGTCAATGTCCTTTAATTCTTCTATTGCTGTAATCTTGGCATGAAATCTCTCAAGTAGAGATTTGAGCACCTTCCTTACAACCTTGGGTTCAGGGATGGTTTCCCCAAGATTGAAGGCTGAGTTCACTATGTCCTTAAGCTTGTCATAGAACTCATCAAATGACTCATCCTCCTCCATCTTAATCTCTTCAAAGCTAGTAGTGAGCCTCTGTAGCTTTCAATCTTTGACAGCCTTTGGTCCTTCATAGGTTGTCTGGAGGATGGTTCATGCCTCCTTAGTAGTTTTTGTTAAGGATATCTTCTTAAACTCCTCATTAGTGACTGCGCTAAATAGGGCATTCAACGCTCTGCTGTTGAAGTTTGCCGCCTTGATCTTGGCTTCATCCCAATTGGCTAGCGCTTCTTTTGGCTTGGTCCAGCCAATCTCAACAGCTTGCCACACCTTCTCATCTAAGGACTGCAAAAAAGCTCTCATGCATACTTTCCAGTAGGCATAGTTAGTCCCATCAAATAAAGGAGGTATAATTAGAGATTGTCCTCTATCCATAACAAACAAGGGTCAATGGATCAACACAGTAAAGATTAAAACCTAATCAGAGTGTGTCTGCTCTGATACCACTTGATAGGCCATAAACTGAATGATCCCTTGTGATTAAACCAATTAATTAATTAGCCAAGTTATTAATTAATCAATTTATCATGCAATTGTGTGGCAGCACAAACAAATCACTGAATAACTAAATATGCAACGGAAATTAAATGACACGGTGATTAGTTCACGAATGGGGAAAATCCTAACGGCAAAAACCTCACCGGGTGATTTTCAGGTCAGCACTCCTGAAACTCCACTATTATCAAATCAAGCGGTTACAAATAAAGAAATCCCAAGTACCTTACCAACCTACAGTTGTACCCTTACCCCAATACCCAATTGGACTTGATCTGTAGTGACAATTTCCACCTTTTGATGCACGGCTCCCAAGTACGTGACTAACTAGATGCGCAGATCCCAATACGCGACTTCAAACACAAACTTAGAAGAAGAGGTTGGTTGCAAAGTTCTTCAGTTCATCCTACGCGATGAAGATCAGGAAGATGCTTGGTCACAAAACCCTTTGGTGCAAATACACAGCAACTTCTTCAGAAAAGATGAACTAGGTCAAGAACTTCATCTTTGATCACAATTTGCTTGAACAAGGATTGCTCAATGCTTTTGCAACTTGTGTCTATGTTGACGGCTCTTAAAATAATCCTTTTATATGTTTTGGGTTGGAAGAAAAGACGGCCCAGAAACATATTCACGGATCCTGTTAGGTTCTAAAGGTTTAGGAATTTATGTATTTAGAACTCTAATTTGTAATATTGGCAAACTATGATCAAAACAATACGTTTAGTCTTGTTAAAGTGTGATCAAAGTTGTTTAATGATAGTAAAGTTGGAATCGAGAGACTGTAGATGCATTGGAGCATTTCGATCTGGCTCGATCGATCGAAGAATAGATTCGATCGATCGAAAATCGATCAGACTGCGTTTTTCTGCAGTTTTCCAACTCAACCCTAACTCATTAAACATTTAGGGTTTTATGTTTTTGCCCTAGGTATATAAGGCAAAACCCTAGCCAAGTTTTTAGAGTTGCTCCAGTTGTATTGTTGCTCATACATTGCTGTTTTGTGTAAATCTCTTGTGAGATCTAGAGGAACTTTCCTTTACACAAAACTTAGGGTTTTCAAGATTGAGATTACTTCAACATCTTGATGATCAACTTGGTTGCTACCATTGAAGCTTAAAGAATATCAAGCATGGGTGCTTGTAGCTGATTGAAGAATTCAAGAAAGAAGGAGTCCGTGGATTCGGAGCTTGCACGGGGTCGTGTCAGTAAGTTCTACTGGTAGGTAGCATTAGGAAGTCGTGCGGGGAGCTTGTAAGTCCTTTTGTATGAACTTCAATTCTTTCATAGTGAATTCAGTTTTGCCTTGAGGATCGGTGGGTAAAATCCTCCCTAGGTTTTTTACCGGTTTGGTTTTCCTGGGTGATCAAATCTTGTGTTATTTATTATTCCGCTGCTATATATTCTTGATTTGATTGTTTGATTGTTTTAACTTAGAATTGTTTTAATTTGACTAAGTAACAACTTGGCTAATTAACTAGGCTACTCAATCTGGTTGTGTGTTAAGCGGTCTAAATAACCCATCAAGTGGTATCAGAGCAGGTAGCTCTCTTGTTAGAGATTTTTTTTTTATCTCTGAGCTAATCCTTGACCCCTGTTGTCATGGATTCTTGGAAAATCTTTTTGCTTATTAGTCAACTTATCTACTTGCTGTCTTTGTCGTTTGTTGTTCTTGTTAAATCTTTCCTTAAGTATCTTGGCATAATCACATGTGATAAGAATTATGTTTGTTTTACTGCTTTAACCGCCTTAAAGGCACGTGATTTTTGTCTTTGGTATTTGGATAGTGGTTGTTCCAGGCACATGACAGGAAATAAAGGTTTATTCAAAACACTCTTTGAAGGAAAGATTGGGACAGTTACTTTTAGAGATGGAAGTAAATCTGTGATCAGAGGCATTGGTACTGTGGACATTCCAGGATTGCCAGTGTTTGAAGATGTTTGGTATGTTGATGGATTGAAGGCCAATTTACTCAGCGTAAGTCAGATTTGCGACAATGGATTAAATGTTCTTTTCACCAAGTATGAATGTGAGATACTTGATGGAAGAGGTGACTGTATGTGTGTTGGTGTAAGGACAGCTGACAACTGTTATGGCATAACACTAAGTGTAAACAACAAGTGCTTTAGTGCAAAGATAGATCAAGTTGATTTGTGGCATCAACGGTTGGGGCATGCCAGTCATAAGCAGTTAGAGAAGATTTCCAAGTGTGAGGCAGTTATCGGTTTACCTAAATTTGAGAAGATAGATAAGTGCATTTGTGGACCATGTCAGATAGGTAAACAAGTAAAATCCAAGCATCCGTCTGTGACTAGTGTTCAAACTTCAAGACCTTTAGAGTTATTACACATTGATCTCATGGGTCCTACCAGAGTTCAAAGTCTGGGTGGAAAGAAGTATATTCTAGTTATTGTGGATGACTTTACTAGATATACTTGGGTTGTGCTTTTGAAGGATAAAGCTGAGGCTCCTGAGAAGATGATACATCTGTGCAAGAAATTGCAGGTTGAGAAAGATACTGTGATAGCCAGAATCAGAAGTGATCATGGAAAATAATTTAAGAATACCAAGCTGGCTACTTTTTGCAATGAACAAGGCACTCACCAAGAGTTCTCATCACCCAAGACACCTCAACAGAATGAGATTGTGGAAAGGAAAAACAGGGTTGTTCAAAAGATGGCACAAGTCATGCTACATAATAAAAAATTGCCAAAGTCATTCTAGGGAGAAGCAGTCAACACTGCTTGCCATACACTCAACCGGGTGTATTTCAGACCTGACTCCAAGAAAACTCCCTATGAACTCTGGAGAGGGAAGAAACATGTTGCCAAATATTTTAGGATATTTGGTAGTGACTGTTACATTCTACGTGATAGAGAGAAAGGATACTTTCTAGGATACTCTTCCACTAGTAGAGCTTATAGAGTGTACAATTTGAGAACCAAAACAGTCATGGAATCTTCAAATGTTGTGATAAATGATGAAGTGTGTTCAGAAGCATCTTCAGAAAGCACTGTTCCTGCTTAAGATAAGTCTTTAGATGTTAATGATTCTCTTCTTACTGAGTATGTTGGGAAACATAGTGAGGAAGAGCTGTTGGTGTTGAATGATATAGTCTCAATACCATCAAGTTCAGAACCATCCACTCCAGTTCATGACACTCGACAGGTACAAAGTGAGCTCAGTCCTCCATTTGAACAAAAAGGTACCACAACATCTCTTGTTAAACGTCCATCCTCTAGAGTGAGATTGAATCATCCTCCCACAAATATTTTGGGTAGTCTGAATGATAACATGAGATTGAGATCAAAAGCCTTGAATGTGATCACTCACTTATGTTATCTGTCCCAATTTGAACCGAAGAAGGTAGATGAAGCCCTTTAAGATGCTAATTGGGTAAATTCCATGCATGAAGAACTTCATCAATTCATTCGGAATGATGTGTGGGAATTAGTTCCTAGGCCGGAAAGTGTAAATGTGATTGGAACTAAATGGATCTTTAAGAACAAGTCAAATGAACATGGCACCGTGATTAGAAACAAATCAAGACTTATTGCACAAGGGTACACACAAGTGGAAGGAATTGACTTTGATGAGACCTTTGCACCAGTTGCAAGATTGGAATCCATTCGGATACTGTTGGCCATTGCAAGTCATCTAAACTTCAAGTTGTATCAAATGGATGTCAAAAGTGCTTTCTTAAATGGGATGTTATAAGAAGAGGTGTATGTTGAGCAACCTAAGGGATTTGTGGATCCTCACAAACCGGATGATGTCTAAAGTTAAAGAGAGCTCTCTATGGTTTGAAGCAAGCTCCTAGGGCTTGGTATGATAGATTGACTGCATATCTCACTGAGCATGGATTCAAAAAGGGATCTGCAGATACAACTCTCTTCATAAGAAAGGATAAGACTGGTTTTTTTGTAGCTCAAATTTATGTTGATGACATTGTTTTTGGTGCTACTAATGATTCTCTTACTCATTCTTTTGCAGATGAAATGAAGGCAATATTTGAAATGAGCATGGTTGGTGAATTGACTTATTTTTTGGGATTGCAGGTGAAGCAAACAGAGTCAGGAATCTACATCAATCAAGTTAAATATGCAAGAAACTTAGACAAGAGATTTGGACTGAACAAGGCTGCTCATGCTAGAACACCAATGGCTGCTAATGTGAAAATAACAATTGATCCATCAGGTGAGTCTGTTGATGTTACTTTGTATAGAAGCATGATTGGTTGTCTCTTATATTTAACTGCTAGTCGTCCTGATATCTCTTTTAGTCTTGGTGTTTGCTCTAGATTTCAGTCTAATCCTAAGGTTTCTCATTTAAATGTTGTTAAGAGAATTATCAAATATGTGAGTGGAACCTGTGATTATGGATTGTTTTATAGCAAAGAGTCAAATTTGTCTCTTGCTGGTTTTTCTGATTCTGATTGGGCTGGGAATGCTGATGATAGAAAAAGCACCACCGGAGGGTGTTTCTATGTTGGAGCCAATCTTGTGGCTTGGATGAGTAAGAAACAAAATTCTGTTTCTTTATCCACTGCTGAGGCTGAATATATTGCTGCTGAGAGTTGTTGTTCCAGCTTCTTTGGATGAAAAAACTTTTGAGTGATTATGGGATCCCTCAAGACACCATGGTTGTCTATTGTGATAATTCTAGCGCCATAGACATATCTAAGAATCCTGTTCAGCATTCTAAGACCAAACACATTGAACTTAGATATCACTTCATTAGGGATTTGGTTGGAAAGAAAATTGTTATTCTTGAGTATATCCTTACTAACTGTCAAAATGCTGACATCTTCACCAAACTTCTTGATGGAAGTAAGTTTGAGACACTTCGTCAAATCATTGGTGTGCTTCGATGTCCTTAGTCTCTTTTGGCTTTCTTGGTCCTTGTGCTTCATTGCTCATTCCTCTATGACCATTGTTCTTTGTTTTTTTTTTTTTTTTTTTTTTTTTTTTTTTGTGTTTCTTTTGTTTTGTTTCTAGGGTTTGCATTGCATTACATTCATGCATTTCATTCTAGGATTTATTTGTTTTCTCTTAAATAAAAAATAAAAATAAAAATAAAAATAAAAAAGAGAAAAGGAAAAGGCAAAAATGTGTTTGACATTGTTTTCTTGGTTTTTGAAAACAAGGTTGGTCAATTTATTTACACATATCATGTCCTATGTACCTTGTTTAGCTTTGATGAGCTTATTCAATGCACTTTACTAGTTAAAGCTTTGTAGTGCATGTTGTGCGAGAAAGATGTTTGTGGTTTTTAATCACTTTGTCTTGATCTTGAAGTCATATGGTATTTGACTGTCGGACTTGATCCTTTTGAGAAAGGCATAAATAACCATCTCACCATTGTTCACTAGCCAATCATGAACACCTTAGTGCATATTATAAGATTTTGTGCTCGAGAAAGTGTAGCACATGCACAAAAAGAACATAAGGTGTAGCCTCAATTAATTCACTCAATTAAAACTGGTGTGTACTATTAGGTTTGATGCCAATTCATTTAATTAAAACTGGTGTGTACTGTTAGGCTTGATGCCAATTCACATATTTAAGAGGCAAAAATTCAAGACACTTACATGATTGCAAGCTTTTGTTCTAGGAGATGTGAGAGTTATATGATGTAACTCTTTTGGTGATAGTCTCTTTTAAATTCTATGCGATGAATTGTGTAGACTTTGTGTTTGATTGCTACTCACATATCACCTCACATGTATCTCAAGTTTTTGCTAGTATCACACACTTCACAAGTTACTCTTTGTTAAATACTGTACATGCTCGTGTGTGTGTTTTTGGTCTGACCAACCAAGTTTGAAAATATCTTGAGAATTGTGCACAACACATTTGTTGCTTAAGAAATTGAATGAGAGAATGATTGAAACTTTTTTTTGAGAAAATTGGGTTTAAAATTTGGGTTTTTGAAAAATCATTCAATCTCATACCCATGCATTTTTTTTCATTGTTTAATGTTTTAAGGAGTTGTTTTCAAAATTAGGTTTGTGTTTTTCAAAACTGTGTTTTGTTCTCAAAAATTTTGTGAGCCTCTGCCCATTTCGATCAATCCATTTTGATTTTCGATCGATCAAAAAAGTGCTCTAATTTGTTTGAAAATGACTGTCTCATTCGATCGATCGAATGTATTTTTCGATCAATCGAAAGTCGTGAATCAGGTTTTTAAAAACACTGTTCTTGACTTTTTCAAACACTTTTTCAAAAGTTTTTCAAAGTCTTTTCTCTCTCTCCGACTTGGCAAGCTCAACTGTTCAAATTTTTGTCGTTTTTCTCCAGATTTTTTGCAAGATTTCTCTTTCCTCAAGCCGGTATGTCCTTTATACCCTTCCTTTTGGTTTTATTTTCATGTTTACATGCATAAATCCATGCATTTTTGGGTAATTTTCGGACTAAGCATTTTTGGGATTTTCTGTTGATTCAAGCCCTATTTTGTGCAATTGATCATTGGGCTTTTGTGGGGACACGTTATAAACATGATCCTTGCTTGTTAATTTGATCAATTTTGAGTTTGGTGAGAAATTGAAAAATCTAGGGTTTGTTCTTGATCCGAATTGGGGTTTTTGTTAAATTGGGATAAATTTGATGAAATTGGCTTGTTGTTTTGAAAAGAAAAGTTACATTGTGTTCAAGTGACTAAACCTCATTACAAAAAAAAAAAAACTTCACTAACATCACTATCTAACACTATCAGATAATTTCATATCTCAAACCTTTGCCTTGGGGACAAGGGGATCTTCCTTCTAACTGGGGAGAGAAGTCTCAACATCCTTGACCTTAGGATTAAACTCTTTGAGTTTAGCCTCTGCTTCTTTGGTTTTGGCCTCAGCATCCTTAGCTTTAGCCGAGGGCTCTTTCTCCTTGCCCTTGTCCTTTCCTTCACTAGCCTCGCTGATTCCCTTTGGGACCTTAGGAAAATGGGGAGCAATTTGGGGAGCCAAAGGTTGGTCAGAAATTCCATGAGCAATGGCAGAGGATGAAGGAAGGGTATCTGGAGTTGCGCAGATGTCAAGATGATAATATATTCTCCCTTTCTCCCTCCACACAGAGTTTACAAAGACACCTGCAATGTCAAGGGCCCTGTCCCATGACACGTCATAATACTCCCTACAAACTTCAGAGAGCTCCTCGGTAAGTCTAACTTGGGTCTCCTCCACTCTAAGTAGGTAAGACGCTTTCTTTTCGATATCAAGGGCTTCATTGGCTAGCTGAGCTGCATCTTTATTTTTTTGCACTTCAGCTTTCAGCTCTAGCACGAGTTGCCTTGTAGTGGCTAGCTTTATCTCCGTCTAATAAAGCTTCTTGTGCTGGTCTTTAGCTTGGGTCTCAACACTTTTTAACCTAACTATAATAGACTTTCTCTCCCTCTCCTCGACAGTGAGCTTATTTGCCAGTTTTTGGTTCTCCTCAACCCCCAGGGCATTCTCAACTTCAAGACGATGTTGAACCTCGGCCTTTACATCATTGCGGGCTTTGTTGACCCATTCCTCGATCACAAAGACCTCTTGGGTGACCTACATGAATATAGCATGACAATCCGTATGAGCATGAAAAGACGAAAAGAGGAATTTGTATGACTTAAATAAATAAAGTTGGGATGGGAACTTACCATTGCGAGATCCCTCTTTAGGGACAGGAAAAGCTCTTGCTGCTGTAGCTTCCTTACATCATCCATATCCTTGGGCAGAAGGATTGGCTGCTCCAAGGCCTTGGCCACAAGTGCGCCGTGACCCCTTTAGAACTCCTTGATTGGAGTGTTCCAGGGAATGGATGCCCCATCCACCTCCAGCCGAGGAGACCAATTTTGCTGGGCCATGTACACATCGGCCCTGTTCTGCTCCTCTCGGCTGTCAACGGATAAGGATCTTCAGCCTCGCTGGTCTTTAACCTTCTTTGGCCTTTTCTTTTTCAAATCAAGGTTTGGCTTTAATCCGAGATTGGTAGGAAGCTGGGGAGGAGAAGGAGGAAGGTTAGCCGAGGACTGAGTGTGACGTCCCAGTCAGACAGCTTTAAAAAAAATAATAATAATAAAAAAAAAAAAAAAAAAAAAAAAGGTGTGGATCAGATTGCTTAAGCTCCCACGTGCCCCACCTAACCCCACTACCCACCACACACATTTCACTCCATTTTATTTCTTCTTTGGCCGGCTCACACTCTCTGCTTCTCTTCCTTTTCATTTTTCTTTTGTTTTCTCATATACACTTCTCTCTACACTCATCCTCTCCATCGGCACTTCCACACCACCACTACTACCATTTCCACCATCATATTCCGGCAAGATCACCGGAATAATTTTTGTGAACCCATAAACATCTCCACATCCCTTTTTTGAGGTAAAAATTTCTCATTTTTTTTTGTGGGTTTTGCATTTTGCTTGAGGTTATTTTTTTATCTAAGCATTATGATGATACCCATATGATTTATGAGTAATAGAAGTGATATTTATGTGTTTTTATGTATGGGTTTTGTATTGGTGGAATTAATTGATGAGTGGGTATAAATTTTATACTATTGATGACTACTTAAGGGTTATGTATGATGGAAAAATTTAGGGGTTTAAGTTATTACATGTGATGGTTGGTAAATCTAATTTTTCCATAGCCATTGTGTTTATTTGGGGTTAGTGGAAGTTCTAAATTTTCTATCTTTGAGGATATATTGATTTTGCTTTCATGGGTCTCTTGGTAATGTAGTGCAAAATTTATGGAAGCTAGTCATAATGTTGGAGATTGTATTAAATGGGTTAACTCTATAAATTGGAGTTTATACCTTGTGAATCAATTTGTTGAGAAACTAGGGAAGTGAAATATATTATTATTGATGGGGTTAAATACTAGGCTTGCCTAATTAAGTGATTATTTGGCAAATTCCTAAATTGTGGTTAGATGCAATTTCAAGTTTTGTACTTATTGTGATAGGTTTACTTGATATTGTTAGGTTCTAGCTAATCTCCTTGGAGCTTGGAGAATTAGGATTTTGCGGTTGAGAGGTAAGTAGCTTTTAATGGGATTTTGGAAAATAACCATGTTTTGTAAATGTTATTTTTGGGTCAAATACATTTTGGAAAATTATATATGGATATATGTTTTCATAAAAGCATTGTGTTGTGACCCTATTATATATTATTATATATGAAAAGAGCATCATATTTGGTATTGCATTTGGGGAAATGCATGAATTTGTGCTATGGATAAATGAGCATTTTTTATTTAATCTTGATAAGAAAATCTTGGATTTTATAGTGTATTGGAATATTTAAGATGCTTATCTTGTCTTAGTACTTGGAAGATTGATAGAAAATCTTGTTGATAAGAATGAAGTTGAAAACCTTACAAACTTTGTAGAAGTTAGATTATTTAAGGTTTTCTGAAACTATTTGGATATGAACTATGTGTTTCAAAATAATGTAATCTGTGAGTTTATGTTGTTTTAACACCATGCCATGTGTGATTTCCCGGTGATCACCCGATTTGGTTTCTATAGTCTTTGTGACAACGAAATCAAATTAAGGTCAGTGCCCTTTTACTTTGGATGACACGTTCTTCCCTGCTGTCCATGGGGGGGAAAAGGTTCCTTGATTGTGTGTGGGTGAGGCTGCTGTCTATGGGGCCAAGAGACCACATGCAAGAGAGGTCCTATTTGACGCGCTCTCCCTGCTGCCCATGGGGGGAGAGAAAAACCTTGAGGGTATGGGTGAGGCTGCTGTCCATGGGGCCAAGAGCCTACATACCAGAGAGGACAATATCATGCCAGTTGTGAATGGGTGGATCCCCTAACCAGTTTATGTGGTAGTATGGCAGATTTGGGATAATTTATCTTATGTTAGATATTATGACTTTGGAAATTACATTGTTGATGTTCACAGATTATAATGTATAGTTTCAAGATATTTTACTTTGAGAAACTTTGTGTTTCATTATTAAATAATTCTTGTCATACTATTATTATTGAAGATGAAACTTGCATTTCCCCCACCCCCATTAAATATGCTACTTACTGGGCTCTGTCTCATTCCATTACTTTATAATCTTTTCAGAGTAGGCAACAGTCTTTTGAGACAGCTTTTTGGATGGCTAATAGTAGTTAGACTAACTACTGATGGAGGCTGAACTTTTGTAATGGGTATATTAGATGGTATAAATCTTAGAATAGGCTTGACTTATTCTTTTGTATATTAAAGTGGTTGTGATGTTATTTCCACTGATGGGACAAGCCGTGATATGTAATTAATTATTCAGACCTCTATTCTTTTGTGGCCAATGGTCCTTGTAATTATTGCTTAGAGCTCTGACTTACTTTGAGAGTTTATTCAATGAAATTATTATGATAATTCTCAATGTTGGTTCTTGATATGATTTATGTGGATTGGATTGTCAAAAAGGAAAATCTACAGGTTCTTTGAGATGTCTTTTTCATGCTTTGGACCCTTTTGGGTTCGGGGTGTGACACTGAGTCTTATCGGTTTCTTGTGATACAGGCACCTGGTTTATCCCTTTTAGAAGGGCCCTCAAACTTTTACTCCCTGCATTCAAGGCCATTTCTTCTTATTTTTCTTCTAAAGTGTCGTCTGGAAGGGCAACGACAATAACTGGGGGGCAGGCAGTTGAATGCCTATCAAGTTCCTCCTCAGCGTCCGAGGTTGAAACTACATATACCCCTTCAGGCTCTTCATCTCCAAAACGAAAGTTGTTAATCTCTTTGTCAAGCGAAGAGTTTGAGGAGGCAACCCCTTCTCTAATTGCTGCAGCTTCAAGAGGAATTTGTTGAATGGGTGGGACGACTAGAGGATCCCCTTGTGGGTATGGGTGTGCTACTGGTGGAAGATCATCTGAGGATAAAAAAATCAGGCCGAGACACGTCTATCCGAGTTAAACGATAGTCACCTGCTCTTATGGCGTTACCGACCTCTTGAAAGACCTTCGAAATTGGTTGGAAGTCCAGGATCAAATGAACGGCACGAAGCTGTTCGTCTCTGCTTACGAAGATCTCAGATCTCAGCAAGTAATTGAGAGCTATGACGTTGGTTAAGCTGATCCGAGGTTGCACGTGCCTTCTATCTATTAACACTAGGAAAAATGAAATACAGTCAGAAAATTGAAATCCACCGCCAAAATAAAAATAGAACAAAAGAAGCAAAATGAGGCCGAGACTAAAAAAATTCTAAGTCTATTGCTAAAAGACCTAAATCTAGGATGTCCCACCTGGCTCTCCCTCCTGGGTTGGGTAACGAAAACCATCATGCCAGACCCTCGAAGCGATTAGATAGTCATCTTTCATCCCCTTATTGGATTTGGGTAGACATGAAATGAGTCTGACAACATCGGATCGGGATTTGAGGTAAAATCCCGCCCCTTTTTGTTTGTGGAACTCGTATAGGTGGACCACATCGTGCCAGGTGAGCCTCAAGCCCAGATGCTCGTTCAGAGCATCAATGCACCCTAAGATCCAAAAAAGATTGGGTGCGCACTAGTGATGGCATATCCTATGGTTACGAAGATAGTCCCTAATAATTCTACCCATAGGGAGAGTCATTCCCCCTTCTATGAAGGCTATCACAAGGATCATAACTTCTCCCACCTCTCGGTTAGATGCTATTTCTTCTGTGGAGCAGTACCGCAAGACAACTTCTTGTGGTATGTGGTATTTTTCCTTAAAGATCTCTATTTTGGCGGGGGCATCTACTAAATGCTTAAATCTACCCATTTTAGACAAACTATAAAGGAAAATGTCAACAGTGACAAATGGGAAATAAGAATTAAGGGCCCAAGAAGACTGGCTGAGGAGAAGAAAAGGGCCGAGGAGAAGAAAAGATTCAAGGAAATTAGAACTTACACGAACTAAGGTATATCATGACCCTTGAAGTTTTTAGAGAAACTTGCAATAATTTCTGGGAAAAAACTATGGAAGGTTTAGTGATTTTAATGGGCTTTGTGTGTTGAAACGCTGGAGAGTGTTGAAAAGTTTGAGAGTTCGTAAAGAAAATGAGAAGGGATTTCTTTCAAAGCTTTATATAGAGGGCAAAAGGTGAGTGGAAGTTATCCTGCCCAAACCCTAAGGAAAAGCATCAACCATTAGATTAAAACCCCATTGTCGATGTGAGGGACATAACGCTGCCTGGAGCAGTTAATGAAGCCTCACGAATTCCGAAACGTCAATGGAAATTATGAAACGCATAACGTAATACTCCAACACATGTAAGTTCAGTGGTTTTTAATATTCTTATTGTTATTATTATTATTTGAATTTGAAATAATTCAAAATCCCATCTTTTCACCTCGGATACGAGGGAAAAAACCGAAATTTTGAAGGGCTATTGTGGGGGTAAAAGCCCAAAATTGTATTTTGGGCCTTGGGTTTTATATGAGGATATGTGTGTCTAAGAAGGGGTGAATGATTTAAGGAAGCCCAAATTCCCTAATTATAAAAGATGGAGTGGAGGGCAATGGTCCGAAGAGAGGTTCATTCTCGGAAAGGATCAAATGCTGATCGGCTCTGCACTTCAACAATCTATGTGACCTTCCAGGAGATTTCCACGATAAGTATGATCCTTGTGCACGTACAGAAGAGATAAAAATCCAAAAATATTTAAAGGAAAAGTTGCTACCACCGCATTTAATGTCCTACACCTACACTCCTGGCTGTATTTATGTGGAGAAGACACCTAAATAATGTTACATTGGCAACTACAACTGATAGAAGATCAAAGAAGGTGTTTGATGGGACATATACTCAAGTGAAGGTTCAAATGATCAATAGGTGTAGGACCAAGATGGTTAGGATGGAGCTATATAATGTAAAAGATCTACCATGAGAGGGGGAATCGGAGAAAATAGAAAGGAATAACTGTAGCACTCACATTATATAAACACAAAATTCTACAGACTAATATCATAACGAACCTCCTCGGACATCGATTTTTGGTTAATTCTGCATGTCTTATTTGTTTGTTGTTCTTTCAATCTCATACTAGCCGTTGTTAAATTCATAACAGGCACAGTTCTTTCACCCACTCTCTAAAAATTTATTGTTTGGGCTCATTGGGCTGACTTCTCATACCTTTTGGGCTTAAGCTGTAAATCGTGACCCTACAAATGTGATTGATATCACATCCATAACATGTAATAAATAAATTTCTTAATTACTTTTTTGTGTTGTGTTTAAAAGTTAACATCACTCAAAAATTAATAATTCATATATTCATTTGTTATGATGTTGAAACTAATTAATTATATTTATTGTCATGTCAATTTGTAAACTTTATTTAATAAAATATATAGTATCTTTAATAGTCTTCTTCCTTTTTTTTCTTTTACTTTTTGATGTTAGCATTTCCCTTATTAAAATAACCAATAAGTCTTTTTATTTTATTTTTTAAAAGGGAAAGGAGAAGGGGTTATAACACAAAAGTATACCACAACTTCCATTCAAAAATTATGATACTATTTACCAAAAGATGGGGTAGCTCCATGCTTAAGAAAATGTGTTGTATGCAGTATAATTTGCTCTACACTTCCTTAAAAATTACTATAAATTTTGAGTGGAATTTATGGTGTGTCTTTTCTCATATGTCTGAATTTATTTATTTATTTTTATAATTAAGTAGTTGGTGATGAGAGATTTAAACATTGGACGTTTTCATTAAAAACACAAAAAAATATATCAATTAAACACTAGAAAAGGAAAAGCCAGTAAAAACACCTTTGTTGCTCACTTTTTTTTTTTTTTTATTGATAATCTATAGAAACAGTTTTAATCCACACAAAAAAATAAAAAATAAAATAAAATAAAAAATTTAAAATTTAAAAGGCCTGTAAGACTAGAGATCCTAAAACAAAGGCTTGCTCCAAGATAATTACATCACGTACTCAAAAATAAATAAAAGCACTCCTGATAAATAATCATAGGTTAATATAATATTTAGCTAGTAACCTTTTTGGATGAGAAACCAATAGCAAATTGTCGGCGGAAATGAGATTTGTCTCACTCGGTGTTTAGGTATTCGAGTTCAAAATTAGGCTTCTCTCTCCAATGAGCTCCCGTCCAACCAATTACGATGAACCTACTGTAAATTAATAAAGAAATAAAAAGTGGAAAAAGCTTACTAGTATAATCAATTATGATTCGAACAACTTTAAACCATATATATATGTTCATAAATAAAAAAAACCATAAATATATATATATATATATATATATATATATATGGAAAGTTGATTTCTTCATTATTATTTATTTGAATAATATAACTGCTTTTCCACTTGCAAATTCTCTAATAATTGATCTCTTCTTTTCAAAGTAATGTGATACATTCTATGATTCAATTCTCCCCCAATCAGTACCCACCACACTTTTTTTCTTTTTTTATAACTTAGATAAAAATTTTCCACAATTATTGCTCACTATCATCAGCTCAAGATACCAATTGATTTTTCATTTTTCATGTAATTGATTTTTTATTTTTAGTGTAGACAAGATTTGAATCCCACTTGTCTATACTCCATAAAAAAAGATTAAGTACTTTTTGTAATTAGGAGGAGTAGAAATATGTGAACAAATTTTCTCTCTAAACTAGTTTAGTAAGAAATTTTTCAAACTTCTCATATATTTATTTTTTGAGTATGAATTTTGAAAATCTAACCATTAAATTTCATATTCCATATGTTTTTAATATGTATATCAAATTTCGTTCAAATAAAATATTATTTACTATTCGATTAATAAACTTAACTTTTATACACAATTTTAGATCACAAAAACTTAAAATTTTAACATTTGTTTGTTGATATGACAATTGATTTTTTATTTTTTTTGAAATTTTGCAGGCATAAAGGATAAAATAAGAATATACAATTCAAACTATTTGATTTTAAAATTTACAATCAATATAAAAAAATATGAAAAATTTAAAGAGTTTTTTTTTGCTCAAAATCTTTTATATTTTTGTTTCTTCGAAGTATTTTTCAGATCTACTGTCTAAAATATATAGTTTAATGCGTAACAAAAGCTTGACTTTCAAGCATCGCATTTTCCAACTCTAGCTTTTTGCTGACGGTACCTCTCTCTTTTTCTTTAACTTTATCTCTTTATTCCTGAACAAAGTAGTAGTAGCCTGGTCTGTAACTGTTCGGATAATATTTTCATGGCTTTAATTTTTGGGGATAAACAAGAATCAGTGATGTTGCGATTCTTAAAATTTTTATTATATAAATTTGACAAGCTAATGTATTTGTACCAAGACAGACCTAGGATTTTAAGCCAGTGGAGTCCAGAGAATAAGGAAAAAAAAAAAAAAAAACTTCAAACAGGCATCCATATAATATTAAAAAATTATAAATACACATAATCGTTATTTCAAAATACATTAAGATATAATCATTTACCAACAAAAATAAAAACAAAAACAAAAACAAAAACAAAATAATTTTTTTTTTTTTTTCGTTAATACTAGGCCGCCCAGGATTTTTTTTTTTTTTGTAAAAAGTTTCTCTGCAACTTGGATTGGAGGAACTGTCTCCAACCTGTGATGTGTCTGCTTCAGAGAGTGACACCTGTCCAACTCCACTAAAGCTGAAATTCAAGAAGTAACTCCCGTTAACTCAAACGCTAGACCCTTTTCCATATTTTTTTTATTAAAAAAAAAAATTCTCACCATCATCACCTGAACAAACGCTCTGTGACTCTGTCCTTTCCCTCTCCTTCAACACAAATCCCTCCTCCATCTTCCTCCTTTGTTCCAGACCCTTTTTCCCTTTTTTCAATTGTTTTCAATCCCAACTGATGCTCCCTCCACCGACCCCCCTGATCTATCTATTGTTTCCGATGATCTATCTATTGCTTCCTCTTTTGTTCCAAACCCTTTTTTTCCCTTTTTTCAATCGTTTTCAATCCCAACTAATGCTCCCTCCACCGGTCCCCCTGATCTATCTATTGTTTCCGATGATCCCACCCATCAACCACTCCCCACCATTCCACCCATCAAATCCCTTCCCTCTCTATTGGCGCTACTCCCTCCAAACCTCTCTCATTCCACCGTTCCCATCCCCCACCCACACTGTCGCTGCCGAGAACCACTCCTCCAAACCTTTCTTTTTGTGGCAATCCCTATGTGATGAAGATAATTATTTTTGCGGGTTATATCTATGACAAACATAAAGACGATTCTTTTCGCAGTTACCTCCATGACGAAGATGTATGATTTCGTTCGCAGTAATCTCTATGACGAAGACAAAGACAAAGACAACTGCCCAACCTTTTTTGAGGTTTGTTTTCCATTAACAGATTTGAGATTTTTAATTTTTTATGCATGGTTTTGTTATTTTCATTATTGTTCATTGTTTGTGATTCATTTTCAAAGTTTGAACATTGGAGCTTGCCTAATTTTAGTTCAATTTTGTAGCCTCGAGTACTGATGGAATTGTGTCTACTGATGTTGTATTATTTATTTAATTTTCCTTAGTTATTGTTGGTAGTGATTACCAGTGGTAGTAGTTTTGTTGTAGCTAAACTTTGATTACTGGTGGTAGTTTGGTAGGGATACTAGATGTTGTGAAGGAGGGTGGCAAGATTCTTGGAGGAGGATTTGATAATGGAGTTTTAAGTTGTCAGCCAACCATTGTACAAGGAGTTCCTTGCTTGTTGGGTGGGTTTTTGGGAACGATTTTACATTCTCCTGTTAAAGTAGAAATGATACACCAATACCCCCAGTTACTGCATAACTTAGAGCAGACTTGAGGGAATGGTTTCAAAGTTTAAACTCATGCTCAAGTAGAATGTGGATTTTCATAGTTTGTGGGTAGGCATCAAAATTGTGATGTTTTAATTAGTACTTTGATTATAAAAAAAAAAAAAAAAAAAATTGTATTGTATGTAATTGCATTATGCGCTTTCTATGCAATGATTGAATGGGGAACCAAAATGCAATTGGCTGTTATGTTTGGATGGCTTAGTTGAAATCCTAGTCCTTTATCTGTCAATTTGGGAAGCTTTGTACTTTGTATTTTGAAAGGCGAAGTTGCTGCACTTTTTCTTAATAGTAGCTCTTGGGTTTGCAATCTTTCTTATGGAAAGCAAATACCAAGCTAGGAGATACAAGCTGTTAAGAAAAACATTGTTTAATGTATTATGTTCATGATTGTCAAAGGCTTAAAGGTGCTAAGTCATGTTATTTTGTCTAATCAATTGTCGTAATTGAGATTTTGAATATTGGTGATGCTAGATGTCTATAAAGGCTTAAAGGTGGTATAAATTTCAAAATTTATTTTTTTCTTCGTAAATGTTAAAATAAGTTTCTTTGAATAGATTAAAGTCTAAATCAAACTTAAGAAAAACACTAATCAAGAACCATAATGTGTAAAATGACATTACTGGATTTTCCTTTGTGAAATTTTGCACTAAACTTTGTAATAGACTTTGTAATGTTACAACTTTTAGTGCTGCTGGTTCGTTTATATATAATCCCCATTATCCCCAAAAAAAAAAAAAAAAAAAAAAAAAAAAACCATAGGCTATTGGACATGTACATGTGGTTTAACTGTATTTTGTAAAGGGAATAGCTAATACAAACAAAAATACTATGTTATAGAAGCTCTCATATCACTCTCATCCCTCGATAAGTAATGTTTGAAAATTGTATTCACCATTGGCCTTATTATATTTATTCTTTTTTAGCATATATGTCATATCATGTAATGTTTGCATTTATAAGATGTTTAATTATTTTTTTTATCATGATTATTTTAACATTAGGGAATGGGAGAGATGGATGTAAGCAAGGGTAAGCAAAAGAAACGAAAAGAAAATCTGGAACTGAAAATGAAGGAGAAGACAAGTTATTTTCGTTGAACTTTGTATATGTAACATGCGTTAGCTGATTTCTTAGAGATGAGCACAACTTAAGCCATAATGCAGATGTCATCTTTGAAAATTATGAGATATTTGCCTCAATTTTGCACCTCTGCCAAATGGTGAATTATGCTAAAAGTGGGAGATATTGCCACAAGTTTGCACTAGAGATTGGCTAAATTGTTGTTGAATAGCCTTTTGGCTTCCTTTTAGTAGCTTGTTTTGGTAATTGTACTTGGCTTTGGATTGCCTACAAGTACTTTGTCTCTATCTATTTTTACTCAGTTCAATAAAATATGCACTTTTTTTGAAGAAGTTGCAAACATGACTTGCAATTTGAAAATTCATAAAGCTTTTGTAGTACACCACTTTGTTCTAGTTTATAGATTCTGCAGAATGAAACACAAAAGGCATATACAACACTTTTCCATTACATAATATTCAATTATGCGCATATGGATCTTAACATATAGAAATATACATTTCCATTGCTTTTAAAAATATTTACAAATAGAAAAGTACACTTCCATTACATATACCACTAGTGCCTAACTAAAAGCTACTCATACAAGCAAATATAAAACCTAACATGTTTGAGTAGCTACATTAGTTACAAAAATTGTTAGATACTATTTCCAACAAATTGTCTAATATGTTGTTGTCCACTAGCTGTCAT
The DNA here is from genome assembly GCA_023736055.1 of Quercus glauca. Classification (NCBI taxonomy): domain Eukaryota; kingdom Viridiplantae; phylum Streptophyta; class Magnoliopsida; order Fagales; family Fagaceae; genus Quercus; species Quercus glauca. The sequence goes on along the minus strand of CM043316.1, from coordinate 36,339,111 downwards.
TTGTATGTGCCATCTATTGTCCATTAGCTGTGCAAAAAATTGTCCAAAAATATTGACTAACTTGCCAAGACATGCTTTGCAAAAATATAATTCAAAAAGTCTCCAATGTGGTACTCTTCAAGGATTTTAAATTATCATCAAGAACTACTGAAACCTGCAAATATGCCACCAAATATAAATATAAGTATGAAAAAAAAAAAAAAAAAACCTTAAGAAAAATATAGGTTCAAGTTGTAGCAAAAATCACAAGGAATATGCGTACCTGATTTGTCTCAACAATTTGTCCAACAACATAGTCTTGTCCAACCAAATGACTACAAAAGATAGATTCCTACATTTTATATTTTAACAAATTTACGTCAATGACATGTTTATCTCATTATTTCCTATGAAAAAGAAAAACCAAACCTTACTGAAACTGTGAAACTTCTTAAATTATTATCTATCAAATGGCTAAAAAAATAATGTGTTACTCGTAAAAGAATAGACTAAAATGGTATGGGATGCAAGCCTTTTCACCATTCAGCAAAGATAACAAGGAAAACAATGGGTAAACTACATGTTCAAACAAATCTTTAATTAGGTTTAGACAATCACCATTTGGCAATGCTGTTCAGGGACTTCATAAACAATAACCTCATCACTTGTTCTAAATTTTCTTTTATGGTAATTATTTGTTTATTCATTTTGTAATGACTGCTTTATGTGTTCTATTAGTTGACAAGTTAGTCACTGGAATTAGGAGGTTATAACAACTAACAAGATTGATCCAAAACAGAAAGTGTAGCGACTGAATGCCTATTAACCATGTTATATGTTGCAAATCGAGAAGATTCCACATTACAACATCACTAAATGCCTATTTACCATGTTAAAAATGCAAATCGAGAAGATTCCATATCACAATATCACTGAACATGTAGAGAAAGGAAAAAAGTAAACAGCTGCATATGAAGTAAAAACAAAGTAAATGAAATTGATTCTCTCAACTTTTTTGTTATGTAAGTTGAGACAGGGAATGGATAAAAGCCATATAGCCTGAGCCCCAAGCCCACCCAAAAAGGAGTAATTTAACCCCATGATAGCTTGGGTACATATGAAGTTGATATCCAAAACACAAGACACAATCCAAAACAAAAGCGACTATCTAAGCCTTGTTTTAGGAGATGAAATCTAGACTTAAGTATAAGTAGCTCTACCTAAGCCTTGTTTATTCACAATCCAAAACACAAGCGACTCCCAAACAATTTCAAAATTCAAATAAATCTAATTCCATTTACTGTGAAACTTGAAAACTCAAACCCAAAGATTTATACCTGAGTGAAATTATCCACCAACTATGAAACTTGTTCAACGTTACTATGTTCTTCAAGAGAATTAATGTCAACTGAGGAATTGACCTATAACATTTGCAAAGAATAATTTTCACATAAACTTAAAATAAATTTATAGACATATAGATTCGTATATTATAGTGCAATATAGCATATCTTACTTTATTTAGGCATCCAAGTGATTGAACTTGTCTTGACTCACATGCCTTTTTTCTTTGAGATTTAGGATTTCTTGGCCATTCTAACACACCTTTCAACCTTGATTTTGGACGTCCAACAGTAGGTTTTGTTTTAATCCCACGTATATCTTGAAAAGTTATTCCCTTATAGGATTGGCATCCATTATCACCTTGTAAAACATCCCCAAGAACAACTTCATCATGGACCTCTGTCTGATCCTCCATGCTAAGGGAATAACATTTTTTCCTCATTTCTTGGAAATCCTTCAATAATGTGTCAGAACATCTTTTGGCATAATCATACATTATCTCAGACTCTGCTGCAAGTATGGAAACTTCATGAAAATTATGGCATAAATGAGAGTAATGCTTTCCCAATGACTCTTGAGCATTACCTTTAATATCAACACAATGATAGTTCTTGATAGAACCAACCTTTGCATCTTGTGTCCATCTTTTCAATATATAATGAGTTGGAAGTATCTTAATGTTTTTTTTTTTGTCAAGAACCTTCAAAGCATGGACACAAAGAATTCCAACAAAGCTGAACTTCATGCAACTGCACTAAACATTAGTTGTTGAGATTTCATATTTAACCAGGTGCTCTTGAGTTTTTTGCCAATATTTAACTTTGTATTCAATGATAGTATCAGATTTACTAACCTTGAAAATTGTACAATCCCCCATCTTTATATATTCATCTTGAAACATTTTAAACATTTTTTGGGTGTACAACTTTACAGCATGTCTCAATATCTCTACATCAAGTTGTAAAACTGGTGTTGTCTGCCTCATTTTGAACTCAGTTTGTAATTCTTGACGTCTCCTATCAGCCAAAACTCTAGAGTAATGTCCTAAAAAAGTAAGCAGATTATATTTCGATTTCAAGTATTTCTTCAACACATTGTTCATTGACTCACTACGTTGGGTGCTTTTCATATCAGCAATAAACATATGTCGACCATATACCATGGCCCATTTTTCTTTTAGATCAAATATTCCACACAACCATTTATTATTAGTAAGATCATATTTCTCAAGCATATTATTCCATGCAACTAGCCATTCATCTTCATCTTCATAATCATACATACAATTGCCCAAATCAGCTACAAATTGCTTTGATGAATTAAATACATGACTTAGTTTCTTAGCAGCATTTTGATAAATATGCCATACACATAAACGATGATTTGATTCAACAAATACCTCTGCCATTGTCTTAGCCATTGTAGCAAATTGATCTGTAAGTATAGTTTTTGGCTGCTTCCCTGACATTGCACTCAAAAAAGTTTTAAACAACCACATAAATGACTCTATGGTTTCATCATAAAGTAAAGCTGCACCAAATACGGTTGTTTGTTTGTGATGATTAACCCCGATGAATGGAGCAAAGGGTCGATCATATTGATTTGTCCTATAAGTTGTATCAAAACATAAAACATCTCCAAAGTGGCCATAATCAACTATTGATCTAGCATCAGCCCAAAATATTTTCAATATTAGACCATCATCATCAACTTGTACTGAATAAAAGTAAGATCGATCTTCTAATTGCATATTATGAAAATATTCAATCACAGCACGAGCATCACCTTTCTTCAAAGCCCTTCTCCTCTCACGATGTATATGATTTTTATAGTCATAATCCAAAAAACCAAGATTTTCATGACCACCAACTTGCATGCTCAATAAATCTTTTTTTTTTTTTTTTTTGTTTTATTGATATTCCAGACTTCTCTGCATCATTTGCAATAGCTTTTTGAGCAGGTGAAATTTTTCTTTTTGATCTTAACATATGTTTCATTGGTGAAAGAGCAAACTCATGATTATGTTGTTCATGAAAAGAAACAACTTCTAACATACCATCTTTTTGAAGTTGACATGTCATTTGTGCTAAACAACCTACTCGTGAGATTGGGCGATGAAAATGTACCTGTTCTTGTCGTTTGTCAACACCTCGTTCACCCTCTTTTGAGCAACAAAATCTTCTCCTTATGACTTGTCCCATGTTTGCTCTCTTTATAAATTGTTTTCGTACACTGAAGCCAATTCGGTGGGCATAATCTTTGTAAAATTCATATGCACTATCTTCACAATCAAATTTCATGCCAATTTTTGGAGCATCTATTGTAGTGCTTGATTTTTTTGGGCTTCCATGAGTAGGTACTACTTGTGCCTCCTTTTGAATATAAAAAATAAAAATAAAAATAAAAATAAAAAAGTAAGCAAATTAGGAAGATAAATTTGCATATGTAAAAAAAAAAAAAAAAAAAAAAAAAAACATGTAAATAAATTTGATATGGTTTTCTTTTTTAATCAACCCCATATAAACTTACTGTTCTAGATTATGTACCAAAGACCCTTGGTAATTTGGAACAAATCCAATTGCTCAACTTGGGGTATAAAAACTTCAATAGTGAACCTTTTCCAGAATCTAGTTTTATTGACTCTCTGGCCAACTGCAAATATTTGAAAATTTTGGGTATACAGTCTAATCCACTGAATGACCTCCATTCTGTCTCCCTTGGGAATCTCTCCACTTCTCTAGAGAAAATTGATGCTTCTGCTAGCCAGATTAAAAGCAAGATTCCCCCAGGAATTGGTAATTTGAGCAATTTGGTAGACTTGCACCTAAACAACAATGAGTTCATTGGACCTATACCCTCGGCATTAGGAAGGCTAGTTAAGTTACAATGGTTGGAAGTTCAATACAATAATCTACAGGGAACCATTCCAATTGACCTTTGTTGAATGAAGAACTTGGGTCAACTAGTTCTGAGCCGACATATGCTTTTTGGTTCCATACCATCATGCTTGGGTAATATGCCTCTCTTAAGATATCTCTCACTGGACTCTAATAAGCTAAGTTCCATGATACCCTCCACTATGTGGAGCCTTGAAAACCTCTTGGATTTGAACTTGTCATCTTGAACTTGTCATCAAATTCTTTAATTGGCAATTTACTTCCAGAATTTGGAACTTTTAAGGCCATGATTAATCAACATAATAAATTTTTTTTATTATATTTTTCTATTTATATAAACACTGTTTATAGAATAGAGCACCTTTGTATTTTTTTTGTGTATATAAACACTGTTTATAGAAGTTTCAAATAACTGTTTTTTTTTTTTTTTTTTTTTTTGGCGCCTTTAGGGAGTTAGTTATATTTTTCTGTGTATATAAAACAGAGCACCTTATGTATTGATTTCATTCATTCTTTTACCAATTCTTGTAATTCTCTCTCAATCAATGAAATCCTCTCAATTCTATTTAGATTTCTCAGTTTTTACAAGAACCTAAGTAAAACTGTAGCTAAGTTTTTTCAACCCAAAAAAAAGCCTCAATTTTCCTTCCACTGTTACAAAGATTTCCAATCCAAACAGACAAAACCTCAAAAAAATTTCCCATTTAAACATTTTCCTCCAAAAAATTCTTTTAAAAGAAAATCCACAAGAATCAAGAAAAAACCCAAGAGCAAACTTTGAAAATCCACCAGAATTCGAAGCTACAAAACTCAACTAAGATCAGGCAAGCTCCAATATTCAAACTTTGAAAATCAATCACAAACAATGAACAACAATAGAAATAACAAACCAATGCATAAAAATCTAAAATCTGCTAATGGAAAACAAACCTTGAAAAAGGTTGAGCAGTCGTCTCTGTTTTCGTCATAGAGATTATTGCGAAAGGAATCGTCTTTGTGTTCGTCACAGAGATTACCACCAAAAGAATCATCTTTGTCTTCATCACAAAGATAACCGTGAAAATAATTGTCTTCATTTTTGAGATTGCCACAAAAAGAAGGGTATGGAGAGGTGGTTCTCGGCGGCGACAAGTTGGGTGGGGGATGGGGAAGGCAGAGAGAGAGAAGGGGGAAGGGAGTGGGAATGGCAGAATGAGAGAGGTTTGGAGGGAGTGGCGCCAACTGAGAGGGAAGGGATTGGATGGGAGGAATGGCAAAGAGTGGTGGATGGGTGGGACTATTGGAATCGGAAACAATGGAAAGATCGGGGGGGACAGGCGAAGGAAGCATTGGTTTAGTGCGGCTGAGATCAACTGAAAAGAGAAAAGGAAAAGAACGAATGAGAGAGATGGAGATGGGATTTGAGCTGTATAAGGCTGAAGGAAGGAGACAAAGAGAGTGTGAGTGACTGGTGTGGTTTAGGACTGAGCTTTTCGTTTTGGTTAAGGTGGGAAATAATTACTCTTTTGATATTAAAAAAAAAAGAAAAAAAAGAAAAAAAAGAGGGAAATATAGCGCAGGTTTCAGTAGGGAGAGAGCCTAACATCTGAGTTAATAGGGGATTGAGCTAACGGGAGTTACTTCTTGAATTTCAGCTTTAGTGGGGTTAGACAGGTGTCACTCTCTGATGCAGACATGTCACAGGTTGGAGAAAGTTCCTTCAATCCAGGTTGCAGAGAAACTTTTTCCTTTTTTTTTTTTTTTTTTTTTTTTTTTTTGATTGAAGTTAGAGCATTTAAGTAGTGGTGCTAAAAATTTTAGCTTTTAACGCATTAAAAAGCTACTTTATCTATTTTACCACATCACTTTACAATACACCTAATATCAAATATTCTATTTTTTTATCACTTCATTAAAAATAATATAAACAACTCATTAAAATAATAAAGAAATAGAGAATTTGAGTTTTTTAATTAAAGGAAGAAATATAATCTTAATAAAATATTGTATTTTATTTTTAACAGCTTGCTACAGTTAATTGGTATTTATACTAGTTTACTATAATTGCAAAAAATTTAGCTTTACCTTTTCCAATAACACATGATTGTTTTTGGTTCTTTGGTGGTAAAATAGTTTTTTTTGGCTAAAATACAATCACCATTATGAATGTTTTTATTGTTTTTGGCTTCGATAATTGTTATTTAGGTAAGACTAGTTAGGCATATTGAGGAGAAGGCGGCCTAAGGTTTTGAAAGGGTCCCAACTACAAAAATTAAATATATAATAATTAAAAAAAAAAAATTGGACCCAGGAGGGCTCGGGCCCCCACTTGGGTCCTTTACCAAAGATACAAAATGAAAAAGTCTTTAAAAATTTTATTATTATAATGCTGGTGTAACAGGAATTACACTTATTACTACCTCAGTTTATATGTGTTTTTGTTTTTAAGTACAATTTATAATAGTTTTAATATTTTTCCAACCGAGATGAATATTGGGCATGAAGAAAATCATATCTATTTTTTGTGCATGTTAAATTACATCCATTGATAACTCTCCTTACATCCATCAATAATTCCATATTTTTTAGCATTTTTATTTTATTTGTTGATTTTTTTAGGTTAAATTGCAGAGTACACCCCTAAAGTTTGGAGGTCATTAGATTTTACACCCTAAAGTTTCAGACCATTTACATCAACAGTCCCCCATCCATTTTTACTGACATGTCTGTTAAATGTTATGTCAGATTGTCACATGTGTATATTTTTTCCAATGAAAGGGTGCCACGTTAATTAGTCATGCCGCATCACTTAAATAATATAAAAATCTTTTAAAAATTAAAATAATTATCTAAATATAAAAAAAATTGTATAAATTAAAATAAAAATCATCATAGCATTTTCTTGCCACCCAAATAGATGCCAAGATCTAACAATCCAATCCATACCCAAATCCAACATATCATAGAAATTTTGCAAACCCTAAATATTAACAAACATAGAAAATTAGCAAATCTAAAAAGCCTATCATCAACAAACTCATTTATTTTATTTGGAAACAAACAAACAAACAAACACACACACACACACACACACACACACACACACACACAACACAAAAACACAAAAACAAAAACAGAAACAAAAAAACAAAAACAAAATTACCAAACCAATTCGACTCACAACAATAGTGAACTAAGCCAACCATAGAAAGTTTCTGTGAACAAATGCATAAATTTTCATTGAACAATTATCATACACCCAATTAGGCTCACAGCAAACCTAGCCTAGCCTTGTTTATGACTTTATGGTGATTTATGTATATTTATAGTCATCTTTTCATGATGTTCATTCAATATATCTTTTTTTCCACAATTAGGTTCGACTAGTCATGGATTTTTCAAAAAATGCTTTTGTTGCTATTGCAGACAATGATAAAAGGGAAAAGTTTGAAAATGTAACTTTGGGTGAATGTGATGAAATTAAAATTGGAATGCAAGTGAGGTTTGAAGAAGAAGCATATAACCTTTATAATGAGTATGCTTTAAAAAGGGGATTTAACATTCAAAAAGTGGTTAAACGAGAGTATAATGGTGTTATTAGGCAACGAGAATTTGTGTGTTCAAAACACGGTTTAAAGAGTTTGAAGACCCTTCTAATGCTAAAAAGTATCATAATTTAGATGTAAGAACGGGTTGTCATGCTAGGATCCGGTTTGATCTAAAAAATGATATTTGGAGTGTTTCACACTTTAATGACACATACAATCATGAATTTGCAACTCCAAAAGACAGATGTAACTTGAGATTAGGAAGGAAGGTGCTACCTGCTCATGGGAATATAATTAGCACAATGGTTAGTTCGGGTATAAAAGCAACAAAGTCTTACTCATTTTTGTCAAAAGAACTTGGTGGTGCAAATAATGTTGGGTTCTCTAGGCGAGATTGTCATAATTTTGTGCAAATAAAAAGAAAAGAAATTATGGAAGCTGTTGATGGGTAAAGTATTATTAATCATTTCAAAGAAAATCAAAGTGAAGATCCAATGTTTTTTTATTCGGTGCAAGTAGACCAAGATAATAGAATTGCTAATTTCTTTTGGAGAGATGGTAGATAAAAAATAGATTATGACTCTTTTGGGAATGTTGTTATATTTGACACCACTTATCGAACCAATAAGTTCAACTTAATCTGTGTACAATTTGTGGGAATCAATCATCATTGGAACAATGTTTTATTTGGTTGTGCTTTTTTATCAAATGAGACAACTCAGTCATTTATTTGGTTGTTTGAGACTTTTTATACTGCAATGGGAGGTCGATAACGAAAATCTATTTTTACAGATCAAGACCAAGCGATGCCAAATGCTATTAATATGCTTTTCAGTGAGTCTCGTCATCGACCTTTTTTTTATGGCATATTAGTAAAAATGCTCAAAAAAATCTTATTGGAATCTATGGTGTTCTAGATTTCAATCAAAGATTTAATCACTGCTTATATGGTGGGTGTTCAAATGAAATGGAGTTTGAGTCAACTTGCAGCAAAATAATTGAGATGCATAATTTAAAGGACAATACATGGCTGGACAAGCTATACCAAATTCGAGAAAAGTGGCGCCCAACTTTCAATCTCGATTTCTTTTCTGCAAAGATGAAGTCTACCCAAACAAGTGAGAGTACAAATAGTGTTTTTCATCAAATTATGAAAACATCTATGTATCTTATTGAAGTTATTAAATTTTATGAGGAAAAGGTAGCACAAATGCAACAAGATGAAATAAATAAAGATTTTTGTCGTAAGAATGGTGCACCTGGGAAAGTTCATAAGCATTGAGGCATTTTAAATCATGCTGCTAAAGTTTATACTCTTGCTTTGTTTGGAATGTTTGAAGAAGAGTTTAATTCAAGTATGGGATTGAATTGTGTTGAAACTAATCATTGTGAGGATAACTTTACATATTCACTAAGTAGTGGGGAGAGTAGAAGGATTCATGTTGTGCATTTTAACCGGGCTGAATTAAGTATTTGTTGTGATTGCAAATTATTTGAGACTTTGGGGTTGTTATGTTGCATGCTTTAAGGGTTTTTCTTGTGAATAATGTGAATAATATACCCGACAAATATATATCAAGTAGATGGACAAAAGATGCCAAGAAAAGGTTGTGTTGCTCTGTTGATTCATTTAAATCAAATGAGAAATCGACTCATGTATTATGTATGAGCAAATTAAGTCTTTTGTGGTATAAATGTTGTGACAAGGCTGCATTGACTGATCATGGGACCAAAATAGCAATGGATAGTCTAAGTGAGCTATTATGCAAGTTTGAGAAGAGTTCAGCAGATATAAATAAGATGGAAGATGTTGGTAAAAAATGTCCTCAAGATCTCATACATGATGATGATGATGTGCAACCTTGCTTAGATGGTAAGAGACCAATCCTTGATCCGCCACATGTGAGAAAGAAAGGGATAACCAATTTTAGAATAAAAAGTCAACTGGAAAAGAAGTAAAGAAAAAAGAAAGTGAAAGATGCAACCACTTCAAAAGCTCCAAAAGCTATTTCTATGGTACATGGTAAGTATAAAACTAGTACTCAAGCTTTCTTTTTCTTATTTTATGCTTGTTGAGTTTAACAGTATGTTCTTACTTCCTCTCTCTCTCTCTCTCTTTTTTTTCTTTTTTTTTTTTTTTTTTTTGGTAAAAAAATGTTCATTCATCATTTCTTCCCCCCGAGATGTCTATTACTAATCCTATGGTTAGCTCTACAACAATGCTTAAAGAAAATCATTTGAGAAAAAGGAACATAAGAAAAGTGAAAGACACAACCACTTCACAAGCTTCAAAAGCTAATTCTATGGTACATGGTAAGTACAAAACTAATATTTTAATTTTTCTTATTTTTGCTTGTTGAGCTTAATCATTTGTTACTTCTTCTTTTCTTTTTTTTTCTTTTTTTTTTTTTTTATAAATATAGAAGATGTTCAAACATCATTCTTTCCTCCCGGAAATGTTTGTTGCTTATCCCATGTTTAACTCTACAAGAATGTTTCAAGAAAGTACCTCAATGTCACACTTGAATCAAGTACATTCTATAACCTTAAACTTTTTATGTTAGAGGGGGAGAAGCTTTAATATGTGCTTTTGTTTTTTGTTTTTTTCACCTTAATATTGTTCTCTCTTTTTTAGGGCCCTACTAAAAATTTCTGAAGTATGAAGAAAAACTCTTTTGGAAAGTGTTTTGGACAATATACTGCACAGCTCATGGACAGCATCTTTGGACAATTTTTTGGATAGCATTTTGGTCATTATTGCACAGTGGAGGAACCTCTTAGATAGTATATTTGACTTGAAAATTTTATAGATAACATAGCTGAAAATTTGGACAAGTGACTGCATAGCCAAACACTAATTATATCTATCATTTTGTAAAGCTTTTGTAACGAATGAAATTACTCAAACATAATAGATATTGTATATGTTTGAGTAACTTCTAGTTAAAGACTAATTATATGTAAATGATAAAAGTTTTTAATGCAAGAGTACTTTTTATTCTTATATATTAGTTTCTATATGTGTATGGTGGTAGAATTGCAATGCTAGATTGTTGCAAGTGTTATATTGTTCCAGTTAAGGGAATGATATAGTGAATGGCAATATTTTGGTGCTAGACTTTTTTTGTTGTTGTTATTTTGATAATATAGTAAATGGCAGGTGCTAGACTTTTGTTTTTATTTTTTGTTTTCTTACAGGAGGGGGGGGGGGGGGGGGGAGGGATTTGTTTTTTATTATTCCAGGGGATAATTGTACAAAATGTGTTTACAAGAAATTTATTGATTGTGAAAAATGAGGATAATTCAGATGGTGGAGAGATATGGGTATGTTGAACATTTTTGTGGTGAAAATTTAAATGTTCATTATTTATTTGCGATTGTTTTGTATATAAAAATGAGAGTTTGGCATTATGTAATAATCAAAAACAGGAAAATAGTTTTGATTTGGATAAGGCATGGACAATTTTTTTCTATTTTGTTTTAAGAATTGTAGTTTTCAATAGATGTATTGTTAATATAATTTTGTACTCTATAAACAAATAGAATTTTGTTAAAATAAAACCATATGCATAATATCTGTTTTCATAAAAGCAATGATCAACATCTATTGTTACCCCCTCAAAGTATGAAATGACCAATACATTTGGCTTATTCTTCTTTTGCAAAGGTGTAGCCATTTTTGTAAAGTTCCTGAACAAATAATTTATTGATAAATTTCATCCAGTATATACTTTACATGGAAATTCGGAAGATCATCTATATTTTTAAACTTTCCCAACTTTATATCTTTCGTAAAACATAAGTATTTTATTATAAATCACACTTGTCTTACATTTCTTTGGTACAAGTTTTAAACTCAACACAACAAAAAGATTGCCTCTTCTTTAGATAAACAAAGTTGGAACTACTAAAGTTGGTGGAGATTTAGATCTCATAGACCAAGTTTCTTCAAAAAGTCCAAAGTCTGTTCACTGCAATGACCTCATGTTATGGAGAATAAAACCAAAGTTTGATGAGCATCCCAAACAACGCTCCCTTGAAGCTTCCCAAACCAAAGATTGATGAGCTTATCAAACTATTGAAATTCTAGTATTGCTCACAAGCAACTAGACCACCACCTTAAAAAGTTTTGAAAAAAAAAAAGTCTCATTCAATTGCATATAAAGAAACAATGATTCTGTCAAAATGCATAACTGAGCACATTTAATATGATTAATTCTAGCATATGCAAATCTTACAAAATCTCCAAGTTGCATAGTTAGCAAGAATATATCCCAATGGAAATATTCCAAAGTGAGCATAGTATAATTAAAGTAGGAATCCATCCTTCAAATTCACTCAATATAATCTACCATCACCTATTACCATCAAAACCAAGTACAAAGCACATCTTAGCAATTCCACAAGCTGGAGTAATCCTCCACAGAACTTTATATCTCCTATAAAATAATGAAAACTTTGGTTTGACTTAATTCAGCATAAAATCCAGTAGTATAAAATATTTGGGATCCTTGCTCTTTCATGATGCAGCAAAAATGTTTGTAAGTTAAAAATTAAGCCGAAAGAGTTCGTCTTAACCTACAAAACAGAAAGGCTGTTTCAAGAACTATATCCTCTACACTTACAGTAAAGCAATGCAAGAATGCAATGTTGATTGCTATCTAACAGCAGTATTTAACAAGTAGAAAGGTCTTTACAGGTTTTAACTTTATCTCTTTATCTAAATGGAAACTTTCACAGAAATACAAGTAGATGGCCATAATGTTTGGGGAACCTACTGGCTACAAAACTGTAATACCTATTTCTTTTATCTAAACCTAAAACAAGCATCCATCAAAGAGGCAAAGCAGTTTTCATATTCTTGTGAATTGTTCTAACTAGTCGCTAACCCGTGCGATGCACGGGATTATTTTAAATCAAATGTTAACATGTTCAAGTTTAAACATTTCTCTAATTTTGATTATTGAAAGCTAAAAAGTCCCCAATATAAGCTCGTCTCCAAATCATCAAATTATTGTAGAAATATTACTATTTATACGAAGGAAAAAAATCAACAATACAAAAAAAAAAAAAAAAAAAATCACTTAGCTAAATCAAAAACTTTCATCCAACCAAATCAAGGCATTCCTCCATTTTCATACACGACCAAGTCTACCTTAGGCTTGAACTCAAAATGATTTCATTTCTTTAAGTGTTGCACAAAATTAAATTTGTTTGTCTCAATATTATTTTACAATATAAAATTATTATGATAGATGATTAAAATAAAATCTAATGTTCAGGAAATTTTTTGAAATATGATTTTAAATGTCTTAAAACTTAGTTAATAGAGTTTCTATTTTACCTAAAAGTGAAGATAGCCACAGGTCCAATTTTTATTTTATAGTATAGGATGTTACAGTTAGCTTAGTACCACATATAATACGTTAGTTCATTATGATAGTTCCAAATAATATTCTAATACCTATTTATATGAGTTTTCTTTTTAATGATTCCATAAAGGATGGAGTTTAATAGAAGTCATTTAAGATCCAATGTATCCAATAATTTTTTTTAAAAAAAAAATTTAATTTCAAAAGTCTTTTAATTGTATATTTTTTTAATCATAAAATAGACTCTTCTAAACTCTAAAGGAAAGCATTCGGAATGATCACATCATTGATACCATGTCAAGATGGTTGCAAATAACAATATTATTATTCATGATTAATAGATGAACAATGAAACTGTGAATTAACAATTTAACAATTCAAATATCAAGTTTAAACTACAACAACACATATACAAAAGACTTCAAATAAAACTTTAAAATATGATCCTAGGTACCTGTCCATTCACATATAGCAAAAGTAACAAAAGTTACAAAGAACAATATGTCAAGCAAAAATTATTCTCATATCAAGTCATTGACAGAAACCTTAAGCTAAGAAATCACTCTTCACATACCCATCTTTTGCAAGCCCTTACACAACCTCCTTCACTCTTCAAAGCATAAGGAACCATATCATCGAACTACGTAAACTAATAAGGACAATAGTTTGATATCCACCGTAACAATGTGCAACTTAAGGCTGCTCTACTTTCTCCACCACTTCTACACCTTCTCAAACACCAAGTATACCCAACTTATTAAAATGAAGTTATTTAATGAAATATCTTTTAAATTAAATCATTAAAATAATAAAAATGATTGAAAAAGATAAAGACTTTGTGAAAATAAATAAATAAATAAATAAATCAAACATTTTAAAAACTTAAACTTTTGCACTCACCAAGGGCCTTCAAATGTGAAAAAGCTCAAATCATGAGTCCAAGATTGAGGCCGATATAATAGCCTAAATAAACAGCTTTGTGAACCTGAAAACACCAAACAAAGAAACAAACTCAATCATTATTAGAACAATTAAACAACCAAAAAGAGGCAACAATTTCATTCAAATGAATAAACAACCTTTTGAAATTATAACAGATGAAGAGGAATAGTTCTAAATCAAAACCTTAATTAAAACAAAATCTAACCCAATCACTTAAATCAAAACCAACTAATCAAGATACCAAAAACTAAATCCTATTAAACCCCCAAATTTAAAATAAAATTTTACTTTTTAAGCCTCTATATGTTTTGATGAAGATTTAACCTTTCAAAGATGGAAAACTCATAGCTTGTTTATAATTATCTTATGGGTAACATCTAATATAACAAAACAATAATTAACTGACATTGACACCCAAAAATATATTATCTATCTAGAACCTTATTCAAAAGTAGTTTTGAATTAAAAGAACACAATTTAAAAATATTAGTAAACCAAAGTGCCAATTGGACGTAAAAACCACAATTTCACTTCCACTAACAAATAAAGATATCTAGTAAGGGGAAAATCCTAAAATTAAAGTAAAAAAAATCGCTAATCATTCTTTAAAGCCCATGTAGAATTTGATTTTCTATGATGTTTCCCATGATTCTACTAAAAAGAATTGATAGGAAAAAGGAGGCTTGGTCATGTTGCTATAATATATGGTTTTAATGCCTCTAAATCATGTTACTTGCTGATCTTTAGCAATGTATCATTCTTACCGTCAAAATTAATGCCTCTAAATCATGTTACTTGCTAGTGTCACAATTCACATTTTGTACATAAATATACTCTATTCAGTAGGATGGAAAGCTAATGCACTCGAATTTTATTCTTTATTTAACCAAAGCTAGAACAACGTGATTTTTATTACTCATTTTATGATTCATATGGTTACAGAAACTAAAGCCACAAACTGAGAACCATGGCCAACCTATTTTAATAAAGAAATAAATATAGTGAATTAAAATAATTACCTGTTGAGGTTTGAAAATTTTCAATAACTTCACTAAAAAATCATCAAATATCCAAGGAATAAGCTACGCCCACAATGAAGCCATTCTTGAAAAGGAGCAACTCTTCTACTAACACCTTGTTGTGATTGTTATCCATGCCAAACTATCATATATAAGTTTGAGAACACACAAAAATAAGCATAAAGAAAATAAATATAGTGAATTAAAATAATTTCCTGTTGAGGTTTGAAAATTTTCAATAACTTCACTAAAAAATGGTCAAATATCCAAGGAATCAGCTGCGCCCACAATGAAGCCATTCTTGAAAAGGAGCAACTCTTCTGCTAACACCTTGTTGTGATTTTTATCCATGCCAAACAATCAGATATAAGTTTGAGAACATACAAAAATAAGCATATAAATGAAAGGAAAAAAAAAAAAGATTTACAACTGATTTTTTCAATAGAGGCTAACATAATTGCATTATCGATTTGCTCCTTCAATCTTAAAGTTTTCAGCAAGCCAATCAACTATTTTCTATTAAAAATTACAGAACGTAAGGGTATAATTTAGTCACAACTAACTATAAATCAGGAAAAAAAAATAATTCAATTTTGCTTAATACCCAAATGAAATTAAAGAGTCAGGTGTTACCTGGGATGTTGATCTTGAAGATGTGGGAATTAGGGGATTCGAGCCAGTCCATGAGGGCTATCGATCCTGACCATTCTTGGAATATATTGAGCCATTCCAATCAATATATTTGAAAACATTGTAGTAGGAACGCCATAGCCCATAGAGGTTAGGATTTAGAGTGAGAGAGGGAGTGCTTCTGTATTAGGTCTTTTTTGCATTAGCGTTAGGAATTTTTTTTTTTTTTTTTTAATGGAAGAGACTGCATTTATGAGGTTAAGGATTTGGATTTTGGAGGAAGGTTAGGGTTATTTTCAGTGCTTCGGATTATTTTCAGTGCTTTTGCTTAACGAAGAAAGGCCCAAGTTTTTGAGAACCAAGGCCCAAGTTTTAGTTTAAAATAAAACCTAAATTAAAAATAAAAGGAAAATAGTGTTGACGTGGAAAATTGTGGAAGCTTCAAAAGCTTCGGTTTTATATATATATATATTACAGTAGTAGCCTGCTCAATCTGTTCTTGGCTTGAACATGCGAGAGGAGTACTTTAGCAGTGCCTCCATCAGGATAACAACCAGAATCAATCATTTCTTCAAAAATTTCAAAGCACCTTTTGTATATTTTCTTTCTTGAATATGCTCCAAGCCGAGAAGTCCAAATAATAACATCAGATATTAAACTCTTTGTGGGAAGTGACTGAAAAAGCTCTTCCATTCTCTCCAAAAACCCTGCACGTCCATATACATTTATTAAGATGTTATATGTGCTGATATCAGCTACAAATGGTCCTTTATCCATTGCAGCTAAAACTTCCTCCATCTTTCCAAATTGGCCTAATCGGCCATACAGGTTCATCGTGCTGTTAAACACAAACGTGTCAGGTTCAAGCCCGGATTGTTGCATTTGATCCACAATGTCTTCACATTTAGCAACATTGCCAGTTTTGGAGTTGGCGGATAAAAGTAGCATGTGGGATTTCAAAATGCATAACTGAGCACATTTAATATGATTAATTCTAGCATATACAAATCTAACAAAATCTCCAAGTTGCATAGTTAGCAAGAATATATCCCAGTGGAAATATTCCAAAGTGAGCATAGTATAAATTAAGTAGGAATCCATCCTTCAAATTCACTCAATATAATCTACCATTACCTATTACGATCAAAACCAAGTACAAAGCACATCTTAGCAATTCCACAAGTTGGAGTAATCCTCCACAGAGCTTTGTTTGGAAACTCAAGCAAAGAATTTAAAACACAGTCCCCTTATTTTCTCAAACTTTCTTAGCGATCAATTCCAAACTCATACATAATTTGATTTAGTATTAGAAATAAGCAACATACCAAAAACAATTAGCAAGGTTCCATAACAACAACTAGTGCCACATGGTGCCATGATGCAAAACAAAAAAAGCAGGGTATATAAAGCCAATAATAAACATGATTGATGTTAATATAATCCAAAGGTATCTAACAAAATGTACCAAATTCCTCTTTATTTAAATCTAAGGCAATATAGACTTAGACTATATGCAAGTAACAAAGTACACTACAAGCAATATATGAACTGACTTCATCTTATTGACCAACACGAAGTGAATGTTCAAAATGGGTATGAAACACCCTTAAACGTTTAGACCCCAATTAACAAATTATCAATTCAAGCTTATTATCAAACAATATATGTGCAAAATATGAACATAAGCCAAACACAGAATTGATAAACAATCTAAGCCAAATATAAACACATCCACAGCAGTAAATATAAGGCAAAGATAAAGGAAGGGAAGATGTAAACACACGGATAACACACGATGTGTTATCAAATAGGAAACAGAAGCCCTCGGCGTAAAACCTCTTCGCTGCCCTCCAAGCAGTGAATAATCCACTAAAGAATGTAGTTGGGATACATGAACAACAAAAGACCGTCCAAGCCTAATCTACCCAAGTACCTAAGCCCTCCAAGCTTCTTGCTCTAATGAGGTTACGCCGAACCTATTTCTTCTTTAACTTCCTGGATTCCGCTACTAAACCATAGCATCAACCAATGGATATTGGTTCCTTCCTAACTACTTCCCAATAGCACCAAATACACCTTCTCACAAACGTGGGTGTGGTGAGATAAGGATTTGGTAAACAAGCCTCTCAAGGGTATGACAATGGAGAGGAAGAGAGTAGAGAAATGTGAAGAGTCTCTAAGGTAAAGATTGTGGATGAATCAATCTTGTTTTTCTCTAGGGTTTCTCTCACAAAATTCTCTCTGGAGGCTCTCTACATTTGGTGGGTATAAGGGTCTATATATAGTGGGGTTAGAAAGGAATGCGAAGAGTCAGTTTTTCCCAAACAGGGCTGATTGGCGGCTTGGCCTCGCGACTGGTCTGAGTCGCGAGTTCAAGCCACAAGATAACGGCCTAGCCAGCCTGGAACTTTTGTCTTGTAGTGTGACAGCTGGCGCGACCCTTCAGCTCCCCTGTGTGCATCTCACGTGCCTGTAATTGGCGGCTTGCCAGTCGCAAGTCAGCCGCGAGTCCTAGCCGCGAAACTTTGCCTTCTTGCACATACTTGAGCTTTTCTTCATATCTTCTCACACACTACCCTTACAATAATCCCACCTAAATACAGGGTTACTAAGTGCTTAAATTACAAGCAAATTGGCATGGAATAAAGCCAACAAGATGGTTGATTAAATTCAACCTTACAATCTCCCCCTTTGGCTATTTTGTGACAAAACCCTACAACAGACTCTAGACTTAACGCGTGAGTTGGGAACAATTGAACAAAACTCACTCACACCTAAATCTAGATTCTGAAAAGCTCTTGAACATATGAACAAGTAACTCCTGAAATACAACAACACAATAATATCATTGTATGCAGAAAACTTGAAATGCATATGGAGCAATAGAAGCATAATCAAGCAAAAATGGACTTAAGCAATAAAGCAGTAAATCATGGCTTGATCAACCAAGCAATCACTATACAAAAGTGATCATTATGCTCATTCACACAAGGAATGAACATCCGAACATGCAAGGTGATAAGCTCAACTGAAAAATATCATTTGCAAGTCTAACACTCAACCAATGCATAGAATGTATATGCATCTAGGAACAATCCTATAAGGGCACAAGAGTGTTCATCACTCAACCAATGCATAGAACATATATGCATCTAGGAACAATCCTACAAGGGCACAAGAGTGATGTACTTGAAAGAATGCATAGCATTAACAAGTACTTAAAACAAAAAGCATAATGGCTGCATAAGCAAAGCGTTGCAAATACATGGTACAAACCATAAAAGCCTACAAATTGCAAAGAGCAAGGAAACAAACCCTTAAAACTTACATAAGCAACATGGGTACAAAATTAAAACAAACACGCAATAATTCACTGAATAACATCATCAATATATAAGTGAATATCATCAAAGTTTCAAATCAGTATCTTCACAAATAGATACAAACAGAACACATATAGACATAAAGCATAAGTTAAGTTTTGTTAGGCTATCTTCAAAATTATGTAAAATGAACATGTATATCAACTCCCTGAGCACACAACTCCCGCTTTCAGTGTGCACATCTTCTCCTCCCTGTGTCACTCTCCCCTTTACTATATGCTGTCGCACTCCCCATTTTTGTCAGGAATAGCTAAAGGCTGTCTTCTAGCTTTTGCTGAATAGCATCCAACTGTATTTCAATGGCTGTGAGACGCACTTGAATATGGTTGGTAGTTGTGTAGAGGAACCATTGTAGTTCAAAGATCTGCTCAACCACATTTTCAATCATGTGACTTTGCCTTGACATTTGAAATCCAGGGGGAATAGATGAAGCACTAGTTGATTGGAAAGGCATAGCTGAGCTTTGGCCAGAAGGAGTGACTGGTTCACTCTTAGGAGCTTTAGAGGAATGGCTCTTACTTGCTTGAAGAGTGTATAGGGATATTGATCGAGGACGAGATGCAATTTTGCCATCTGATGGAGGATTGACACCTTCGCGAAGGATGATCTTCATGATGAGACTACAAAATGGAAGATTCATTCGAGCTGCTGATCGAGCCGCTGTTTTCCTAATAATCTGAAATATGAGGGCACAGATGTCAATCGGAACACCAGCAATGAGGTCACACAAGAATTTGGCCCTCCCAAGACTGATGAAGGCAGTGTTCGACAGTGGGTAGAGGTTGGAGAACATGATTAACTTTAAAGTTGTCAGTTCAGGCGAAAAAGATGCAGTGCCTATAGATGAACCTCCGCTTCCCACTTCATGTTCACTCCCAAGAACTTGAAGAATGTCTTGAGCCTGAAGAATGCTATCATCATATGGAGTTCGATCTGCATTTTCAGGTCTGGTGATGCAAAGGATCTTAGAAATATAGCCTACATTTATAGAAAATTCTAATCGTCGAACCCAGCATTTTAACTCGACCCCTGTGTATATGGCATTGGAGTAGAATTCTTTGATCAATTCTACAATTGGATCCTCAAAGTTACCAAATAGATCCACCCAATCCCTCTCTTCAAAGATCTTAGGAATGAATGTTGTCCCTAGGGTGTCAAACTTGACAACAAGTTCCACAATGGGAAGAGCCTTTACAAAAATATCTACAAAATTCATCATATAGAAACAAGAAAATAACTCTAAAATCATGAAAGATGAAGTGAAAACAAGAAAACCCATACCTTTTTCTTGAAGATTGATGCAGAAATGATGCAGAAATTGTGGTTTCTCAAGAGTGAACATGGAGTGTTTCAGAGAGAGAAATGGGGAAACAATGAACAGATACCAATTTTCGAGGGAAAAACCGAAAAGTTTTTGAAAACTGACTTTAAAACGCAAAACACGCGTTTTTCACGACTGGATCAAGTCGCCAGTAAGCCGCAAGGGTAAGCCGTGAAACACAGTGAAACCAAGATTCTTGAAAAATCTTTTAAATGTTTTTCATGACTGGAAGATATATCTATGAGGGAGTCGCAAAAATCTCTGTGTACCCCTCGTGACTGGACCTTTCACCCGTGAACAAGTCGCCAAGGTATTCCCGCGAGCATGCGACTAGGGCATGTGACTGGATTGACTCGCGACTAAGTCGCCAAAACAGGACAAAATTGTTTTTGAAATTTTTGACATTTTTGTAAAAATAAAATACTTTCCAAAAACAGCTAAAACACTCAAAAATCTTTTTGTGTTTGATCAAATAAAGATTGAGCATGTGAAAACACATTTAATCAAGTACAATCACACAAATGAATATGGCATTCATTGAACATAGACTTGTGTGATGTGTGTGGATATCAAACATGAGATAGTCCTTAGTCCAATGTGAAGCTTCAATGATTAATTCAATCAAGGCATACACAACTAGCACTAGATAATGTGATCTATCTCAATTATAGAAACATGCATATATGGCCTCCCACATGCACTTGATAACAAATCTTTGAAGCTTTTCATTTGGCTCCATATTCAACATATCATTTGCACTTTTTGAGCAAAGAAAATCTCATTGTGAGATGGATGCCTGGAATTTTTTATATTTCAATTGATGAGTTAGCCTTTGGCCTTTTTGGGCATCATACATTTTATTTTGGTCGCTTTCCCTTTTTCTTAGTCGAATACTAGTATGTGCGACAGACTTTTGCAGCTCTATATCTCTTTTCATTTGGAGATTTGCATTTAGAGAGCTCTTTTAAGCAAAAACAAAAATAAAGTAGTAGAAAGATATATAGGCATGAGTCTATGCATGTCTCAAGATCAACAAAACCATTCACTAATCATTCATGACAAGGTTGAAGATTTATTTACAACAATCACATAGATTTCAAAATTTCTCCCACAAAGATATGCATGCATAGGAAACAAGCTAAACTCGTAGATGCACAAAGCCATTAGTACAAAGGTACAAGGCAAAACATGCTTTGAGACAAAACTCAACAAAGTTAATCAAACTTTTTGGATTTTCTACTTTTTATGTGTTTTTGGATTTTTGACACAAAAGCAGTAAAAGATTGATCAAAACAGTAACATAACCAATAATGTAGAAACATTTGAAACAAAACAAACAAATAAGCCAAAACTCAACTCAAAACTGCAAGAAGCACACAACCAAGCAAATACATAAAATATGGGAAGTATTAATGCATGGAGATGTTATAATGCTTATGCATGAGTACCCTTCGTAACCCGCACGTCACGTGCGTTTGGGGTGATATCCTTAACGAATTTGGTACGGGAGTTAGGACTGTCAAACCTTCGTGTGAAGCTTTCTAGGCAATTGGTGAAGGCACTGATCATCTTTATCACGTCCATCATTCCTAGATCACGGTTTTGACTTCTTGGTTGCTCACCACCCCAAGACCTTATGTCATTTCTTCTTCCTCGTGACCGAGGTGCACTTGCATTGTTGTCTGCTCTCAGCTTTTGACAGTTGGGTCTGGTATGTCCTTGCAATCCGCAGTAGTGACAAACATAATTCGATCTAGGACCCCTTGTGATCTTGGGAGTGATCTTCCTTTAGCTTCAAATCTGACTTCTGATTAATTACGGGACTTAATGACCACCCATTGATCAGCCACTTGCTTCTTCTTAAATTTCTCAGGAAAATGCTCTTCCACCATGGTCTCTTTTTCCTTTACAAATTTTACTTCTTTGGTGACATTGACCGATGAGCTACTTCCTCCGATATAACCCAAACCAGATTTGTCAGAGAAGCGTTTTTTAGAAGAGATAACATCTTCCAGCTTCTTGGAGGAGACCCTTTCTACCTTGGCTTATACTTGCATAACCTCTTGCTCAAGAAATTTTACTTTGGTGTAAGCTTCAGATAGCTCACCATTTAGTGTCTCAATTTCACACTTGCCTCCTTATATCTGGTTAGGAGACTTTTGTAGTCCTCCTTAGCTTTCTTCATCTTCTTCACAGCCGCCTTTGCCACCCTTGTATACTCTCCCGATCTCTAAAGAAGTAAGGTGTAATTCTCTTGAAAATTAGCTGTATTTCTATCCTCTTCAGCATCTAATTCCTCAACAATCCCTAAGGATTCATCATCGCTGCGTTCTCTAACTTCTTATACAAGTTGATTCAGGTCCTCCGAGGACTCAACATGCTCAATAGCCATAAATACGGAGTAGTTTCCTTCTCTATCATAGCTGTCCTCAGAGTCAGAATTTGATGAGTCCGAATCACTTAAAGTAGTGGCATATGCCATTCCCTTCAACTTCAAATAATTGGGACATTCTTTTTTAAAGTTCCCATGTCCATTTTATTCGAAACATGTAATTCCTTGTAAGGATTGGGAATCTCTACCCTTTTTTCTTCTGATCTCTTTCTTCTCTTTTCCTGCTCTCTGAAATTTTCCTTTGTCACTGAATTTCCCACTGTTTTTGAGCTTTAAGAATTTCCGGATGTTCTTTACAAGATATGCCACATCTTTGTCTACTTTATCCTCTTCCAAAGAGTCATGAGACACTATTCTCTCATCAATTGTCTTAAGAGCTAGAGACTTGCTTTTCTTCTGTGTGGACAGGGACAACTCATATGTTTGCAAAGAACCAACTAGCTCTTGAACCTTAATGTCGTCAAGATCTTTGCTCTCTTCAATGGCTATAACTTTGGCACGGAAACTCTCTGGTAGTGACCGAAGGATCTTCCTTACAATTTTCGAGTCCTCCATCTTTTCCCCCAAATTGAATTTCCCAACAACCACTTCGTTCAATTTACTGTAAAATGAATCAAAAGACTCATCCTCACTCATCTTTAACTCCTCAAATCGAGTGGTCAACATTTGAAGTTTGGTGTCCTTCACTTTCTTAGTCCCTTCATAAGTTGTCTCCAGAATTTCTCATGCTTCCTTAGCAATGGTGATATGTGAAATCCAGTGAAATTCTTCTGGAGAGACACCGCAGAAAATAGCATTCAATGCCTTGCTATTTGCATTGGCCGCCGCAAGAGCAGCCATATCCCAAGTAGAATTGGTAGCCTCTGGCCTTGTCCATCCTACTTCAACTGCATCCCAAACAGCATCATCAATAGAACACAGAAACGCCCTTATACGGACTTTCCAAAATGTATAATTATTACTGTCAAAGAACGGTGGTACATTAAGAGATTGAGACCTATCCATCTCAAAGGGGGTCAGGGATCACACTTAGGTAATTAAACCACAACAAGTGTACCGGCTCTGATACCAAGTGAATGTTCAAAATAGGTATGAAACACCCTTGAACGTTTAGACCCCAATTAACAAATTATCAATTCAACCTTATTATCAAACAATATATGAGCGGAATATGAACATAAGCCAAACACAGAATTAATAAACAATCTAAGCCAAATATAAACACATCCACAACAGTAAATATAAGGTGAAGATGAAGGAAGGGAAGATGCAAACACGCGGACAACACACGATGTGTTATTGAAGAGGAAACCGAAGCCCTCGGTGTAAAACCTCTCCGTCGCCCTCCAAGCGATGAATAATCCACTAAATAATGTAGTTTGGATACAAGAATAGCAGAAGACCCTCCAAGCCTAATCTACCCAAGTATCTAAGCCCTCCAAGCTTCTTGCTCCAACGAGGTTATGCCGAACCTATTTCTTCTTTAGCTTCCTGGATTTTGCTACTAGACCATAGCATCAACCAATGGATATTGGTTCCTTCCTAACTGCTTCCCAATAGCACCAAATAAACCTTCTCACAAACGTGGGTATGGTGAGATAAGAATTTGGTAAACAGGCCTCTCAAGGGTATGACAATGGAGAGGAAGAGAGTAGAGGAATGTGAAGAGTCTCTAAGGTAAAGATTGTGGATGAATCAATCTTGTTTTCATCTAGGGTTTCTCTCACAAAATTCTCTCTGGAAGCTCTCTACATTTGGTGGGTATAAGGGTCTATATATAGTGGGGTAAGAAAGGAATGCGAAGAGTCAATTTTTTCCAAACAGGGCTGATTGGCGGCTTAGCCTCGCGACTGGTCCAAGTCGCAAGTTCAAGCCACAAGATAACGGCCTGGCCAGCCTGGGACTTGTGTCTTGTAGTGTGACAGCTGGCATGACCCTTCAGCTCCCCTGTGTGCATCTCACGTGCCTGCAGTTAGCGGCTTGCCAGTCGCGAGTCAACCGCGAGTCCTAGCCGCGAAACTCTGCCTTCTTGCACATACTTGAGCTTTTCTTCACATCTTCCCACACAGTACCCTTACAATAATCCCACCTAAATACAGGGTTACAAAGTGCTTAAATTACAAGCAAATTGGTACGGAATAAAGCCAACAAGGTGGTTGATTAAATTCAACCTTACACAAAGTTTGACTACAGTAGCATCATATATTACCTGGAAGGAACCATCAATGTTAATCTAGGTAGCCCAATCTTATTTTGTCCCTTTCTTTATTACTACAATATAAATATAAAGATGAGAAATATGTATAACCCCAAAACAAGATTGTACGTACAGCTTCAATATTGGAAGAAGTAAAAATGACAATTTTAATCTAATCTAAAAGAAAAATTTTTTGAAAAGAAAGAAAAAAAAAAAAGAAAAAAAAAACTATTTTACTGTATATTAGTGCATCTATACTCATTGAAGCATT
This sequence comes from Quercus glauca, assembly GCA_023736055.1. Taxonomy (NCBI): domain Eukaryota; kingdom Viridiplantae; phylum Streptophyta; class Magnoliopsida; order Fagales; family Fagaceae; genus Quercus; species Quercus glauca. The sequence continues at coordinate 36,313,837 of CM043316.1, read as the reverse complement.
TTATCAAACAATTAAGTTTCATTTCTACATAAGACTACATAAGAACATATATGTCAATTTTTTTGGGAAAAAAAAAAGAAAAAGAAAAAAGAAAGACACATATGTAAACAAAAAATTCATCAAATAAAAAGAAAAAAAAGTGAGGAGAAAACCTTCTTGCAAAGTCAAGAGTTGAAAGCAGTGAAGAAAACTTTCGGCGTCATGGTTGGAGACAACGGAGAGACAATTTTAGGCATTTCCCGACAAGACAAAGGTCAGTCACATCGGAACTGGTGATGATCGGCAATGCTGGGAAACGGCTGTCAAGGTTCGGAGTTGAGAGAGGGAAGATGGAGGTGCCGGTGTGGTATGATGGTGCAAGAGGAACAGAGAGAGATGAGATTTGCTATTTTGGAGAATGGGAAATGGAAGAGTGGCGGGATAGTGAAATTTGGTATTTTCAGAACTATTTATGTCCAGCAACGTAGCTCCGGCAATGATGCTAGGCAGTGGGCAGTGGCTATAGAGGTTTGGAAGAGAGAGCGGTGAGAGAGCAGAGATATAGAGAAAATTTTGATTTTCAAAAAAAGGGGAAGTGTTGTTTTGATGGTGGGCTTAGTGATTTAGAGAGTATTTGTGTTTTTTTATGACATAAATGCACTTTTGGTCCCTATATTTTGACTTTTTTTAATTTTGGTCCCTACATTTTAATTTTACCACTTTTAGTCCCTAAATCAATTAGCGCATGTCATATCAGTCATTGCCATCAACCAACTAACAAAAAAAGCTGACGTGAACAATATGGATCTTCTCAATCCAAATTATGTCTATGGTAGAAAGAGAGAATTAGAGATAGATAAAGTTGATTAGGGTTTTTAAAAAAATCTAATGATTGACACGTTAAAGAAAGAAAAAAAAAAGTTAAAAAGATAATAATTTTTGTTATTTAAGAAATAACTTTAATTAAATTGTATTTTATGTTTTTTATTATTATTTTAATAGTGTCGTTAGCCACGTCAACTTTTTTTGTTAGTTGGCTAACGGCAATGATTGATATGACATGCGCTAATTGGTTTAGGGACTAAAAGTGGTAAAATTAAAATGTAGAGACCAAAATTTAAAAAAAAAAAAAAAAAAAAGTCAAAATGTAGCGACTAAAAGTACATTTACGCCTTTTTCTATTTTAAAAAACCTGAGTTGGTGAGTTGTAATTTTTAATCCATTTGTCAATTTTTCATTGGTCTTAGAAACACCACATATGTGCTAAGTTGGAGTTTCAGAAACAAGATATTCTTTCTCCTTGGGTTCAACCCATTCCAACTTGTTTATTAAAAAAAAGAAGAAAAAAAAAAGAAAAAGAAAGATATTTTGTATTTTCGAGTGTAGCTCTGAGCCTCACATGATCCACGCCCCTACCTCTTTGTACGGTATGCATTGCTTGTGCACTCTGGTCTTCTTTTTTGGCTCAAGTCCATTCTGGTCTTCCATCAATAATGCAAAATCAGCTTTAAAGTTGTAAGTGGACCATGCACGTTTCTTCACTTTTCTTTCTTTGGGGAATTCTGACCTTCAGCGCTTTCTTTTCTTCATAATCTATACAGCTGTTTTAGAACAAATATCTTTTTTGGTGAAAGTTAGAACAATTATTTAGTGCAGATATACTTTAACCATTGACTATCTTAATTTTCAATTTTCGGAAAATACAAAGAACTTGAAGTTAGCTTATATTTTGGTAGCAATTTTTTTTTTTTTTTTTTTTTTTTTTGCATAAATGCACTTTTAGTCTTTACATTTTGCACTTTTTTCATTTTGGTCCCTACATTTTCATTTCACCATTTTTAGTCCCTAAACCAATTAACGTCTGACATTTAAGTCCTCTCTATCACCAACTAACGACAAAAGCTAACATGGCTAACGGTGGAATAAAAAAATAATATAATCACACACATTAATTAATTAAATTTAAAAAATTGAAATAAATAAAATTTATTTGACAAATAATAAATGACAGATTAGCATTTTAAATATATGAAAAAACCACATTAGAAAAAATAAATTAAAATAATTAAAATAAACTGATGAGGATTTTTTTTAAAATAAAATAAAATATTATTTTCTTTTTATTATATTTTTGGAAGATGTGTTCTTCACTAGAACATGATTGTTCATGTTCTTCGTTGCCTAGAAAATTTTATTTTCTCATTGTTATTTATTTACTTATTTTCCCATATCTTCATCTCTCTCATCTCGAACTCTCTCATATCTCAAACTCACTCAAGCTGAAAACCCGAAACCTCTCTCTCTCTCTCTCTCTCTCTCTCTCTCTCTCTCTCTTAGATTAGTGTCTATCTAAGATCAATGGTTCTCTCTCTTAGATCGGTGGGTGCTCCAGATTAGTGGGTGGTTTTTGTCTCAAATTAGTGAGACTTTCTCTATTTCATCTCTCTATCTCTCAACTCAGTGGTGGAGATTTCAGTGGAGATAGGTGGTGACACACTCTGATTGGTTTTTAGACCCCTTAAAATAACAATTGGATTAACCTAAATAATTAGCCAAGTGATTAACTTAGTCCAATTCATGCAAATCTAGGTTAACACAATTATATAATCATATCAAACATATAAAGCAGTGGAAAAATAAATACCTCAGTGATATGATGACCCAGGAAACCACACGGTAAAAACTTGGGGAGGATTTGACCTAGCTATCCTCAAGGTAAACCTGAATCCACTATGAAAAAATCGAAGTTCATACAAAAGGACTTACAAGCTCCCCGCTTGACTTCCTAATGCTACCCACCAGTAGAACTTACTGACACGACCACGTACAAGCTCCGAATCCACGAACTCCTTTCTTGGATTCTCCAATCAGCTACAAGCACCCACGCTTGTTATTCTTTAAGCTCCAATGGCAGCAACCGAGTTGATCATCAAGATGTTGAAGTAATCTCTACCTTGAAAACCCTAAGCTTTGTGTAAAGGAAAACTCCTCTAGATCTCACAAGAGATTTACACAAAACAGAAAAGTATGAGCAACAATACAACAGGAGCAACCCAGAAAATATGGCTAGGGTTTCGCCTTATATACCTAGGGCAAAAACATAAAACCCTAAACGTTTAATGAGGTAGGGCTGAGTTGGAAATTCTGCAGAAAAAACAATCTAGCCGACTTTCGATCGATCGAGTCTATCTTTCGATCGATCAAGCCAAGCCGAAAGTCACAAAGACTTCTGCAGCCTCTCGATTCCAACTTTACAATAGTTAAACAACTTTAAGCAAGCCTAAACAAGACTAAACATATTGTTTTGATCATGGTTTGCCAACACTATATATTAGAGTTCTAAATACATAAAATCCTAAGTCTTTAGAACCTAACAAACTCCCCCTTTGGCAATCCATGACAAAACACAAACTAAAAGCTCAAAGTGCACAAATAAAAAGCCCTTTACAAAAAGTAATGCTCATAAAATAAAATTCAATCCTAACTACTATCCATCAGTTGCAAGTGTAGACAGCAGCTCAGTTTGAATCAACCTGTATATTCCTGAGACACTCAACAAACACATAAACGTATGTGTGACAGAAAAACAGTAAATCAACAGATATGTAAACTAGCTCTCCCCCTAAGTTAGATACACCAAAAAATAAAAACATTCTTGAAAGTTCACAAAACACATAATAAAGACATATATTAATGAAGAACTCATAAATATAAATCAGTATGCAGTGAACATAGAATCAAGAATCATAGATAAAAAAACAATGTATCTCCCAACAAGAAAAGCCCTAAAATGATATCAAAAGAAAGTATACACAATGAAGCATCTAGATACAATCTAATATCTCAACTAGCTCCGCAAAAACAAGAGAGAGAAAAAAAAAAAAAAAAAAAAAAAAAAAAAAAAAAAAAAAAACTCCCCCTAACTACAAAAATCTCCTCTAAAAGTTCAAAAACTCTACTCCCCCTTTTTGTGACGCAATGCCAAAAGACAATCACAAGTCATCAAAAGGAGGTGGCGAAGGTGAATGAAGATGCGCCAAGTCAGCTCTCAAAGCACGTATCTCATCAAGCAAGTCCACCAAAATCTGATCATGAGCCGCCTGAACGGTCATGACAGTCTCCAAGGTACGACGTACATCGAAGTCATCCGAAAGAGGTTGAGGAACAGCAGCAGCAGCATTGCCAACAAGATCATGAACATCCTCACCAGCAGGACCTATAGAAGAAGAAGGAGGGGGTGCAGTACTAGAAGGCTCAGACCAAGGGTGTTTAAAGCCAGCTCGAAGATGAGCAGCCCTCTGTCTAAGAAAAGACGCACCTATAGGAGCTATAACATGTACGGGCTCAGAAGAAGGGAAATCATCTAGACCAAGATAAAGCAAAATCCTATGAATAAAGATAGGATGGACAAGAGCATGAGATGTAGATGAACTCCTATAAACTTCATTCAAAGAATGAAGAAATAAATGAGGAAAACTAATAGGAACATCAATGACAAGAGCATACAAAAATACACACCGCTCGAGAGGAATGGTGTGAAGATGAGAAATGGGCCAAAAAGAATGACAAGCTATCCTAAAGAAAAGATAATGTAACTCAGATAACTCAGCAATGGTGATCCAAGGATCAGAACCCCACTGAATAGAAGACCCAGTGATGTAAGAAATGACATCACTCAGCAAAGGAGACTCATCATAAGGGTAAACAGGGTGCTAGACCAAAGGTACCCCTAGAGCATCAGCCACTACCATAGGAGTAATGATGTACGCTACACCTCGTATCCAACTCTTAACTAGAGTGTTAGAATCATAGATGTGGATAAAGATGTTCGAAAAGAACACTCTAATCAAGGTAGCTGGAGAAGGAGGATCAGAAATATCCAACAAAGGTAACCAGCTCCGACGCTCAAAATTTGCTTTAATGGCAAGATCTAACTCATCTAAGACAACAGAACGCTCAGCCCAAATTTTCCTCTTAGGGTTCAGCTTCTCAAAAATCTCTTGTTTTTTCTCACTCAGAAACCTCTCACGGTCAAAGGAAGGTGGAGGAAGAGAAGGAGAGGGAACAGACCTACGAGCTCTAGTCTTCCTAGGCATGATGCTAAGGAAAGGACAGAGACACAAAGTAGAACCAAAAGAAAAAAAACAAAACAAAAATCCAAGGGCAGACTGCAAATTAGCAAAAAATAAAAAAATAAAAAAAATCTATATGATGCATGAACAATTAAAATGTCATGATGCATGTACTAATGCAGTAAAAATTAAGTTCAATTAAAGGTCAGATTAACAAAATTGGCTTGAGCATAGAGTTTCTAACAAAAACCCCAAAAATTTGAAAAACCACTAGAAAATTTTGAAACAAATTGATGAATTGAGCATCACATATCACAACACACAGAGTATAACGCCTAATTACATCAAAACAACAAGCCAATTTCATCAAATTCAACCTAATTGAACAAAATCCCCAATTCGGATGCAATACAAGCCCTAGAATTTTTAATTTTTCACAAAACCCAAAATTGATCAAATTGAACCATCAATATTGTGTTTATATCATGTCCCCACAAAAACCCATTGATCAATTTCACAAAATAGGGATTGAATCATTGAAAACCCCAAAAAGATACATAGTCCAAAATTTTGAGAGTATAATGCATGAAAATGCATGAAAACTTGAAAATAAACTCAAAAGGAAGGGCTAAGTAGTCTTACCGGCTTGAGGAAAGAGAATCCTTGCAAAAAATTCGGAGGAAAACAACAAAAAATTGACTGTAGAGCCTTGCCTAGTTGGAGAGAGAAGAAAAGTTTGAAAAACTTTTAAAAAGGTGTTTTGAATCAGTCAAGAACAGTGTTTTAAAAAAACTTATTCGCGACATTCGATTGATCAAAAATCACATTCGATCAATCGAATCAATCTGAGATTTTTAAAAGAATTTTAAGTATTTTCGATCGATCGAAAAATAGATTGGATCGATCGAAACAGGTAACGGCTCACAGCATTTTGAGAAAAAATACAGTTTTGAAAAACTCAAACCAATTTTTGAAAATAACTCCTCAAAGCATAAAATCAATGAAACAAAATACATGAGTATGAGATGAAATGGAATGCTTTTTCAAAAACCCAAATTTTAATCCCAGTTTCTCCAAAGAAAGTTTCAGCCAATCTCCCTTTAAATTCTCAAGCAAAAAAAATGTTTTGCATAATACTCAAGGTATTTTCAAACTTGGTTGGTCAGACCAAAAATACACACAATAACATGTACAGTGTTTAGCAAAGAGTAACGTGTGTAGTGTGTGCAACTAGCAAAAACTTGAGATACATGTGAGGTGATATGTGAATAGAGATCAATCACAAAGTCTACAAAATTCATCACACAGAATTTAAAAGAGACTATCACCTAAAGAGTTACATCATATAACTCCCACATCTCCTAGAACATAAGCTTGCAATCATGTAGGTTTCTTCAATTTTGCCTCATAATTATGTGAATTGGCATCAAGCCTAATAGTACACACCAATCTTAAGCATTAAGTAATTAATTTGAGGCTACACCTTATATTCTTTTTGTGCATGTGCTACGCTTTCTCGAGCACAAAATCTTATTATATGCACTAAGGTGTTCATAATTGGCTAGTGATCAGTGGTGAGATGATTATTTATGCCTTTCTCAAAAGGATCAAGTCCGACAGTCAAATAACATGTGACGTCAAGATTAAGACAAAGTGATAAACACCATAAACATCTTTCCCACACAACATGCACTACAAAGCTTCAACTAGTAAAGTGCAATAAATAAGCTCATCAAAGCTAAACAAGGTACATAAGACATGTTCTGTGTAAATAAATTGACCAACATTGTTTTCAAAAACCAAGAAAAAATAATGTCAAACATATTTTTCTTTCTCCTTTTTTTTTTTAATTTTATTTTAAAGGAGAAAACAAATAAATCCTAGAATGAAATGCATGAATGTAATGCAATGCAAGTACTAGAAAACAAAAACACAAATACCAAAGAACAATGGTCACAGAGGAATGAGCAATGAAACACAAGGACCAAGTCAGAAAGACTCAATTAAATCGAGTCTTTTGCATCCCAAACCTTTTAGATGCAACACGAGCATTGGAGTTCATATTTACATTTGAGTGATTCCCAACTCCATGATTTGAATAAAGGTTTAACACTTTTACCAATTCACCAATAAGTGCCACAGGATCTTGTGCTTGAGGCACAAACACTTTTGGTTTATTTGTTCTCTTTGTAGCTTGAAGCTTGTAACAATTAGGACGAATGTGTCCAGACTTTCCACAATAATGACAAACCCAAACAAGTTTACCATGCATCTTGTCCTTAGATTAGGTAGGCTCCTTAGGTTTAGACTCTTTCAAATCAACCTTAATCTTCTTAGGTGGTGAAACTTCTAAAGATTTGACAACCTCTCTCACAAGGGGTTTGACAGTTTCACTTACACCCTCGCTCGCAGAAGGTTCAGAAGAAGATGAACGAACAAAGATGGTGGAATGGGGTGCAGACACAGAGATGCTCTCAACAAAACCTAAACCAGATTTATCAGAAGGATACTTTTGAACACTCAACATTTGATCAAATTTAGAACTAGTAGATCTAGCAACAGATAAATCAAGTTCTAATTTCTTAACTTTATCAATCAACAGCATATTCTCAGCTTTGACATTGTTCAAAAGATCATTAGCATCAAACAATTTAACAAACAAATTTTTCTTATCAAGCTCAAGAGATTCAATTTTCTTCAGGCCAAGTTCAACATTCATAGCATCCTTTGCAGCAACTTTGCAAAGTTTATTATAGGCCTCTTAAAGATCTGCATCCTCAGAGAGTTCCCCATCAGAAGGGTTCTCTTCAGCAGATATGCTTTCATTTACTACAGCAGTAGCAGTGAAAGCAATGAAGTTTCCATCCTCGTCACATCCAGACTCATCATCAGAAACCTCATTATCACTAAGGGTTACAGCCATAGCCTTACCCTTAGACCTCAAGAATGTAGGACATTCAGATTTAACATAACCATACCCTTGATAGCTAAAACACTGAGCACCCAATGGATTGTTTGAAGATTGACCAACTTTTTCTCTAGGTTTTTCAAAGTTATTAATCTTAGTAGGATCATTCTTCCTAAAGTTTCCAGGTTCAGCAGTGTTTGTACCTCTTGCCTTTCTGTTGTTATTCCTAAGAAAGTTTCTAAAATTCTTGGCAAGGTACGCAATCTTTGCAGCATAGAGCTCATCATCAAATCCACCAACATCAACATCATCAACAGACTTAAAAGCCATTAATTTGGATTTGTTAGTTTTTGGCAGGTCTAGCTCATAGGACTGAAGAGATCCTACAAGCTCATCTACAGGGATGAAGTCCACATCCTCAGTAATGGCAATCACTTTGGGTCTAAAGTCCTCGGTCAAGGATCTAAGAATCTTTCTAATAATTTTAGGTTGATCATATATTTCACCCAAACTAAATGCAGAATTAACAATGTCATTAAGTTTGGCATAAAATTCATCAAAGGATTCATCATCAGACATCCTAATGCTCTCAAACCTAGAAGTTAATTACTGCAACTTATTTATTTTGACAGTCTTTGTACCTTCATGCACAGTTTGGAGGATTTTCCAAGCAATATGAGCAACCTCAACATTAGAGATTCTCTTAAATTCCTCCATAGAAATAGCATTAAAGATGGCATTCATAGCTTTGCTATTAAATGCAGCTGCTTCTTTTTGAGAAGTCTGCCACTCACTCACAGGAGTAGTGGGCGTCTCCCATCCATACTCAACGGAATTCCAAACCCTCTCATCAATGGATTTCAGAAATGCTTTCATCCTTACTTTCCAATAAGCATAGTTATCCCCATCAAAGTGAGGAGGAACAACAAGAGAGTGTCCGTGTTCCATGACAACAGGGGTCAAGAATCAACTCAGAGATCAAAAGATCTCAAACAAGAGAGCTACCCACTCTGATACCACTTGATAGGTTTTTAGACCCCTTAAAACAACAATTGGATTAACCTAAATAATTAACCAAGTGATTAACTTAGTCCAATTCATGCAAATCCAGGTTAACACAATTATGTAATCATATCAAACATATAAGCAGCGGAAAAATAAATAACTCAGTGATATGATCACCTAGGAAACCACACGGTAAAAACCTGGGGAGGATTTAACCTAGCTATCCTCAAGGTAAACCTGAATCCACTATGAAAGAATCGAAGTACATACAAAAGGACTTACAAGCTCCCCGCTTAACTTCCTAATGCTACCCACCAGTAGAACTTACTGACACAACCACGTGCAAGCTCCGAATCCACGAACTCCTTTTTTCTTGGATTCTCCAATCAGCTACAAGCACCTACGCTTGTTATTCTTTAAGCTCCAATGGCAGCAACCGAGTTGATCATCAAGATGTTGAAGTAATCTCTACACTTGAAAACCCTAAGCTTTGTGTAAAGGAAAGCTCCTCTAGATCTCACAAGAGATTTACACAAAACGGAAAAATATAAGCAACAATACAACAGGAGCAACCCAGAAAACGTGACTAGGGTTTTTCCTTATATACTTAGGGCAAAAACATAAAACCCTAAACGTTTAATGAGGTAGGGCTGAGTTGGAAATTCTGTAGAAAAATCGATCTGGCCGACTTTCGATTGATCGATCCAGGCTGAAAGTCACAAAGACTTCTGCAGCCTCTCGATTCTAATTTTACAATAGTTAAACAACTTTGAGCAAGACTAAACATATTGTTTTGATCATGGTTTGCCAACATTATACATTAGAGTTCTAAATACATAAAATCCTAAGTCTTTAGAACCTAACACACTCCGATGGTGGGTTTGTGGCTTATGATTTTTATTGATCTAGGTTTTCACCTTATTCAAATTTGGGTTGGTGAGGAGGGCTTAAGGTTCAATCAAAGGGATTTTCAGACGGAAAGAGATTGAGGTGTGCCGGGTCAATGGTTTTGTGGGTATTTTGTTTAAATTTCGGTGGGAGTTATGTTTGATTTTCTGGGTTTGTGCTTGTGTGTTCTGGGTTTGATTTTCTTGTGTTCTTGTGTTTGATTTTTTGGGTTTGTGCTTGAAATTTTTGGGTTTGGTGTTGGTGAGGATAGTTGTGGTCAGATGGTTTATTTAAAGATTCTGGGTTTATGTTTTGATGATAGGATGTTCATTAATGCATTTTCAAAAGGTGTGTCACGCCAAACTATCAGGTGTAACCGTCATTATGACCTGACGGTTCGTGAATCGAGGCAACATGCGTGGCAGTTACAAAAAGAATTCAGAAGGTTTTTCCCGCCCCCCACTTTCATTATATGCTTTCACCCCCTTTGAACCCTATAAATAGTTTCCTCTGATTTCCCACGCCACTCTTTGCATCCTCTCTTCCTCAAATTCCTTCTCTGCCGAGCATACCTCTCCTGTGCATATATCCTTCAGTCCAGATCACCATTCCTTAGAGCCCATTGTAAGTTTTCTTTACTATTTCCTCTTTTTTCAATTTTTTCTTGAATCTTAGAATCTAAGAGTGGGTTATTCTCATCTCCTCTCTTCTGAAGTGCCCTTGGCTAGTTTTAGAGCAGCCTATGGCGTTCCTGAAGATGTTGATATCGCCTATTGTCACGAGGGTGATATCACTCTCCAAAGGCGTTCTAACCCAAACACAACATTTTTCCCTTTGATGTCCATTCTTGAGGGTGAGGTTAGGTTTCCCGTGGACCCTCTTATTATAGGTACCCTTAGGTTCTATGGCTTATGCCCTGACCAACTCCCCCCCCCCCCCAATTTTTGCCAATTTGTGAGTTGCGTCAGTAGATTAAACCAAATATACGGGCTACAACTAAACCATTATAACATTAATTTAATGTATAGTTTATACAGCAACATTAGGTCCGATTACTACTTAAAAGTTAAGGACGTACGGGTACAGCTTATATCATGTCTACTCGATTCCAACAGAAACTCAGCAAGAGAATTCGTCTGGGTAAGCGGCATTTGGCTTGCCAGTGAGCTCCCCTATCCGCTTTTGCCGCATGACGTTGGTCGATATTGAGTACCTTTTTTTGTTTTAAATTTGATACTTGCATTTATTTTACTCACGTTTATACTAATCAATCTTCTTTTCGGTTTGTTACAGAAGGGAAAAGATTCAGACCGGACATTAGGGTCATGCACGTAAGGGATCTCAACTTTGTCCTTAGGTCAAAGATCTTCGTGCATACAAACGGACAACTCCGGGCATCCCACTTGATACTCAGTTGCAACCCTGTGTACACTACCTAGCAGCCGTTCAGCCAGGCTTTGCTAGTGGATAGCCTACTCCTTTCTTATATTGATGTCTGGCACGCAAATCTCCACTTTCCCTCCTTGACAATGGGTGAAGCCTAGGACCTCGGCCCCAAATATACTACAGCTGAGGATCTTGTGCCTGTGAGAGACGAGTCAGCCAAACATGTATCCTAAAGTTGTAGAGCTCACATACCTGTTGGAGAGCTTGAAGCCCCAGTGCGAGCAGCCGAGCCAGCATCTACCGAGTCCATCAATTCCTCGAACGCGGAGGCCGGCCTAGGTGAAAAGATGGTAAAAAGAAAAATAATGACCATTGATCAGTTCTTGCCTAGCGCTCACCTTACTATTCATTCCCAACCTCAAGGTGAGGATCGGGCTCCTCCTCCTCCTGCCGATGGCTTTGCCAAAAAGAAACAACGTGTTGCCGACTAGCCACCCAGGGTTCTGAGTGACGCTTCCTTGAGGACCCCCCTGGCATCAAGTGGGATCACGATTCGATAACCGATTGGTGATTCCTGACCGAGTGCCCAGGTTGGGACCCACGTGGCATCCTCCTCTCAATCCAAGGCAGAGTGGCAGCCCACCTTCATGCTCGAGGACAAACCTCTACCAGCATCTACCAGCGTGAGGACATGGGCCCAAGGTGATGAGGGCAGGTTGTCCAAAGCCTAGTGCAGGGTCTTATGCTGCCCAAGTACGTCCAATTTTTCTTGGACGGAACCGAGGAGTCGCTGGCTAAGCGGCTGTAATGGCACACTATAGCGGTAATGTCCCATCCCTTCCTTTCTCTATTTGTTTTAATGCGTGCACGTTCCCCTCATCTTGACAATAGGTTGAAGGAGCTTGCCAAAGACTCCGAGCGGGAGAAAGCTCTTAAGGACATCGCAGCCACCACAATGAAGGAGAAGGGCAAAGCTACTGAGGCCGCTGAGAAGAGGGCGCAGTAAACTGAGAAAGCCTAGCTGGTGGCGGAGAAAAAGTTAACCAAGGTGGAAGTTAGGCAGGGGAGCGTGGAGCTAAAATTGGCGAAAGCGAAGAGCTTGAACTTGTCCCAAGCTAACGAACTTACTGACTTGGAAACAGCCCTAGATGCCTGCGAGGAGAAGTGGTACAACGAAGGTTTTGCAAATGCCGAAAACTTTGTGGAGCCTGTTGTCCATCAAGCTTTGCGTCACGGGTTCAGAGAGGCGTGGCTAGCAGCTTTGCAAGTTATGGGAGTGGCTAAGGATTCCCCACTGAGGAGCCCTGAGTAAATCCTGTACCCAACTCCCCATCCTCTCATTTAGAGTCAGGCCATTGCTGTGGATGAAGAGGACACCCCAACATGAAGGAGCTACTGCGCGAAATTGAAGACCGCTCTGATACCATTTGATAGAATTAAATATGTACGCAGCGGAAAAGTAAGTTTTGAACGGATCTACTTCATTCGATATTGTTAACATGCATAAAGTAAATTTCAGAATTTGAGAACAAGAGATCGTACCTTGAAGCGGTGAATTCCAAAACCGAAGATTGAAGCACTTGGGAATACTCTTAATCTTCACTCCAATTCCACTAACGCGCAAGATGTGTGGTCTCTCAATTGGTAACAAAGGGATTAATAGAGAGTGACTATCACTCACTTCCACACCATTACAATGATGTTTTTCTTACCAATATATTTCTGTACGTTTTTCCCTTTGTATCTAACCAATATATCTAATTGGGCTGGCCTTTTGGGCCTTACCAATTGGGCTTAAGTGTGTGGCTTGGAGTGGGACCAAAAGGGACCAATAAGACACTAGCTCCAATGGGCCTTGGGCTTTTCTGTCAACTCTTGACAAGTCCAAAGTTACCATTAACTATATTTAATACCACTATATAAATATAGTTGCACTCTAGGTCTTATCTATATATTATATCTCAAGACTTTATTATACATGCAACCCCTTCATAAAATATTCGTAGTAATACAAAGTTATTAATATAGACTGCCACTTTGTAAATTACTACATCTTGATCCTTGAGTACCCGGTTTAATCCTTTAATGTTATTCATTATATATTTATGAAATCCAATTCCATAAATATATACTTTAGTCTTACTAAAGTGGTTAGGCCTAACTCTCTGAATAACAAACTCATTAAACTTATCTCAAGGAAATACTTTATATCTCCATTAAGAGACTATGAATTCCATCTTGAGAATACATGTTCCATCAACACTTAATGTGGTTGCCCAACATACGGAGGTTTTGACCATTACTTTAGATCTCACTCCTAATATATCAAAGCAACCTACACCTCATGATCAGGTTCATTATTCTCTCAGGATTAAGAGTTCATGCAAATACAAGTCATGAGATTTATTATTTATTTGACAGTCCTTAGGCAAATAATAAATCTCATGGCAGTCCAGTTCAATGTGTCTTAACTCTTAAAACATATTAACACATCAACTAGAAGTCTCCACTTCCATGATCAAGACAAATCATCGTAGTTGATATGTTATAGTCTTCGCAGATGCAATGCCCAATTTCATCACCGACTACGAACTATAATTCTGAGTTTAGAAAGAACTTGTGATTTATATCTTCTGTGACTCTTCACATAAATTACAAACTATGCATCTCATGGACTATATGATAATGTTCAAATATTCATGTTACAATTATTTCAGATAATAATAAAACAAATTTATTAAACATAATATTAACTCATACATAATGTCAAACTTAATATCATACATAGCATCACTCAATAGGATTTAAAGGCACTAATCCTAACAATCTCCCACTTGCCCTAAAGACTATTTTGCACTAATCTAACTCCCATTCCCTCCAAATGTGACTTGAAAGTCCTTTGAGGCAAGGCTTTGGTAAATGGATCTGCTAGATTGTTTGTACTTTCAATCTTTGCTACCACCACATCTCCACGAGCAACAATATCTCGAATGATATGGTACTTCCTCTCAATGTGCTTTCCTTTCTTGTGATTCCTTGGATCTTTAGATTGTGCAACTGCTCCACTGTTATCACAAAACAATGTGATTGGAACTTGCTCCATTCTTATTACACCAAGGTCAGAAAGGAATTTCTTGAGCCATACAGCTTCCTTTACTGCTTCACAAGCAGCAACATATTCTACTTCCATGGTGGAGTCTGCAATACAAGATTGCTTAATACTCCGCCAACTAATGGCTCCACCTCCTAAGGTGAAAACACATCCTGAAGTAGATTTTCTGAAATCTAGATCCGATTGAAAATCTGAATCTGTATAGCCAATGGGAATCAAATCCTCACAACGGTAAACAAGCATATAATCTCTCGTTCTCCGTAGATACTTGAGAATATGCTTTACAGCTTGCCAATGTTTTGGTCCTGGATTTGATTGATATCGGCTGACCATGCCAACTGAATAGCAGATATCTGGTCTAGTACAAAGCATGGCATACATGAGACTTCCTACTGCAGAAGCATAAGGAACTTGTCTCATCATATCTACTTCCTCTTGAGTCTTAGGCCTTTGGTCATCAGACAGAGGAACTCCATGTCTGAAAGGAAGCAATCCTTTCTTGGAGTTTTGCATGCTAAACCGTTCTAGAACCTTATCTATATATCCAGCTTGTGATAAGCCTAACATCTTATTCTTGCGATCTCGCCAAAGCTTGATCCCTAGAATAAAGTTAGCCTCACCCAAGTCCTTCATATCAAATTGGCTTGACAACCAAACCTTTACAGATGACATTACCCCTACATCATTTCCAATGAGTAGAATATCATCAACATAAAGCACTAGGAACATTACTACTTTATCGTGATGTCTTTTGTACACACATGGTTCATCAAGATTTTGTTCAAAACCAAATGTCTTAATTGCTTGATCAAATCTGATGTTCCATGACCTAGATGCTTGCTTAAGTCCATAAATGGACCTTTGCAACTTGCATACCAAATGCTCTTGGTTCTTTGCTATGAAACCTTCCGGTTGCATCATATAGATTTCCTCTTCAAGATTGCCATTAAGAAATGCAGTCTTGACATCCATTTGCCAAATCTCATAATCAAAATGAGCAGCAATGGATAAGAGAATTCTGATAGATTTAAGCATTGCTACTGGAGAAAAGGTTTCATCATAATCAATACCTTCTTTTTGAGTATACCCTTTCGCCACTAGCCTTGCTTTAAAGGTTTCAACCTTTCCATCTATCCCTCTCTTTCTCTTGTACACCCATTTGCAACCAATAGGTTTAATGCCGTTAGGCGCCTCTACAAGATTCCAAACTTGATTGGAATACATGGAATCTAATTCAGATTTCATAGCTTGGACCCAATGATGTGCATCTATATCATTCATTGCTTCATCATATATGTAGGGATCCGATTCAACCTCTTCTGAGATAGCTTCATAAGTTTCTCCCAAACCTATGAATCTTATAGGAGGCCGAACAATTCTCCCACTACGATGAGGCACCTGTGTACTAGACATGTCATAAGTAGTATCTTGTGGTGTATCTAATACAGCCACATCTTCCCTAGTTTCATCTATTGGTTGTTCATTTACAGGTTCATTCATTTCAGCCAACACAACTCTACTTTTAGGAGTATAACATTCATATAGTCATTTTCCAAGAATTTGGCATTTGTGCTAACAAACACTTTATTATCTTTATGACTATAGAATAAATAACCCCTAGTTTCTTTTGGATAACCTACAAGCAAACACACTTCTGATTTTGGTTCCAACTTATCAGGCTTCCCTTTTAACACATGTGCAGGACAACCCCAAATGTGGAGATATTTCATGCTAGGCTTACGCCCACTCCACAATTCCATGGGTGTTTTGGGAACAGATTTTGACGGAACAAAATTCAAAAGATGTATTGCTGTTTCTAAGGCGTAACCCCAAAAAGAAATAGGTAGAGTTGAGTAACTCATCATTGACCTAACCATTTCTAAAAGAGTCCTATTCCTTCTTCCTGCTACACCATTCTGTTGTGGAGTTCCAGGTGCAGTCATTTGGGATACAATCCCATTCTTAGTTAGGTAATCCTTGAAATCCCCAAAAAGGTATTCACCACCTCGATCAGATCGAATGGCTTTTATGTGTTTACCTAATTGATTCTCAACTTCAGCCCTAAACTCTTTGAACTTTTCAAAGGTTTCAGACTTCCGTCTCATTAGGTACACATAACCATATCTTGAGTAATCATCAGTAAAAGTGATGAAATACTCAAAGCCACCTCTTGCTTGGATTGACATAGGACCACAAACATCAGAATGCACTAACTCTAGCAAATCTTGGGCTCTTCTACCTTTTGCATTAAAAGGTCTTTTGGTCATTTTACCTTCCAAACAAGATTCACAAACTGGAAATACATCAAAGTCCATGGACCCTAAGAGTCCATCTTTGATTAGTCTTTGAATTCTGTTTGAATTAATATGACCTAAACGCAAGTGCCAAAGATATGCATCATTAGTAAAAGGAAACTTTCTCTTTAATGATTTTACATGAGAGTTAGCATCTAATTCAGAATTATATAATTCATGCTTATCAGGAGTTAAAATATAAAGATCATCCACAATATTGCCATAACAGATAAACACTTTATCCTTCTTTATTACAACATTGTCTTTTAGGATAACACAATATCCTTGTTTACCTAAGTAAGTAGCAGAAATTAAATTCCTACGTACATTAGGTACATACAAACAGTCTTCTAATATTAGAACTCTAGATTGAAAACATAAATTATAAACACCAACAGCTACAACTAGAATCCTGCTCCCATCAGCCAAAGTAAGAAACAACTCCCCTTCTTTAAGCTTTCTGGTCTCCTGAAACTCCTGCAAAGAATTGCAGATATGATTAGTACAACCTGAATCCACACACCAGGAATCCGTGAGATTCTGTACCAAACATATTTCAAGAAGGAATGTATCATTCATACCTTTATTCTTGGCAGCCTTGAATACTGGACAATTCCTCTTCCAATGTCCTTTCTCACCACAATGGAAACACTTTCCTTTAATCTTCTTTCCTTTATCAGCAACCCCTAAGGCAATTTGTTTACCCTCTTGTTTGGTGAAGTCCTTCTTCTTCTTCTTCTTACCCTTGCCTTTCGACTTAGGTTGAGAAGTAGAAGCTTCACCAACATTGGCTTCAACATTAGAAGTACCAAGAATGCCTTCTGCCGCTACTAATTCATTCATTAATTCAGACAAGGTATAAATCTTTTTGTTCATATTATAATTCAGTTTGAATTCCTTGAATGATTCTGGTAGCGACTGGAGTATCATATCCACTTGGGATTCTCCATCTATATCGGCACCTAAAACTTCCAATGTGTTCAGATTAGAGATCATTGTAAGACAATGCTCTCTAACTGAACTTCCTTCAGCCATTCTAGTGTTATAAATTTGCCTCATGGTCTCTTGCCTTGCAGAACGGCCTTGCTCACCAAACATCTCCTTCAGACTTTGCATGATGTCTGAAGCTAGTTCTACATCCTGCATTTGATGCTGTAGAACATTTGAGATAGATGCTAGGATGTAACACTTGGCCATTCCATTAGATTTCTGCCAACGATCATATTGTTGTTTTTCCTCAAGAGGAGCATCTAATGAAGGAAAGTTAGGACATGGTTTAGTAAGAACATACTTATGCTCTTCAGCAGTAAAAACTATATCCAAGTTTCTTTTCCAGTCAACATAGTTGGATCCAGTCAGTTTGTTTTGATTAAGAATAGCTACAAGTGGGCTAAAAGATGCCATGTTCAAATCTAAAAACAATAAACATGAATATAATGAATAAACTGAACATTATCAATTTAGCATATAAACATATAGTATGGAACCTTAATAAAACCATAATATAATATATGCAACGACAACCCAATCCCGCAATTAATATTCCTCGGAAGCGAGGTCATACCAATCACTATGATTAGGTGAGAAACATTCTCATTATTAATGCTATCATGGTAACTCTTACCAAACAAAAATAATTTGTCGTTTTCCCTTTAGCCTCTAAGTAATAATGACATAGCTCCGAAGGGAGGTTAACATTACACTTAGTCTAGTGTACACCATTGCCTAGAATCAATGTGAATAACCAAGTAACTCCACGGAAGCGTGGTCGTTCTTAGTGTAAAAACACATTTCATCTATCCCTAAGAAGTTTAACTTGTAGTACCATGAATCAAACACCCTCCGAAGGGAGCAAGGCATATACGCCAAGGCGAGGTGCATAATCACACTACTTTAAACCAACAATGGAGGCCGTGAGATACAACCCTTGTATCTCTCTCCCACTAGATATTTTAAAAGAAAGGTTTTTAGTTTTAAAACATGCATAATTTAATTACACATTGTCTTACTCTTTTAACATGTGAAAACACTTAGAAAAATTTCTGATTTTCTTTCTTTCGATCGATCGAAAGTGCCCCTCGATCGATCGAAAAAATTAAGAAATTCGAACTTGATCATCTAACTCTTTCGATTGATACTCGATTGCTTCTCGATCGATCGAAAAACAGATTCGATCGATCGACTAGCAATCGAAAATCTATCGTTCTAAAGAGTCTGATCACTGTCTCATTCGATCGATCGAAAGTGATTTTCGATTGATCGAAAATCGCGAAACTCAAATTTCCAGAAATTTTCTAAGGCAGTTTCCTACGGATTTTCATGAACAAACATCTTGAAAACGAATATGATAGATAGAGATCAATGTCAAAACTGAATTCTATTGATGTTATATCCTTAAGATTGAATTTAACATACTTAAATTTAAAATTAAACAACATCATAACATCAATTTCAGTTTTTATCAAATCATAGTTTCAACAACATGCAGAAAATTAAAAAACTTAATCTTCTAACATTATGAAACTATCACCTCCAATTCTAAAACTCACAAAACATGTTAAACAATACGAAATTGAAGACCGCTCTGATACCATTTGATGGAATTAAATATGTACGCAGCGGAAAAGTAAGTTTTGAACGGATCTACTTCATTCGATATTGTTAACATGCATAAAGTAAATTTCAGAATTTGAGAATAAGAGATCGTACCTTGAAGCGGTGAATTTCAAAACTGAAGATTGAAGCACTTGGGAATACTCTTAATCTTCACTCCAATTCCACTAACGCCCAAGATGTGTGGTCTCTCAATTGGTAACAAAGGGATTAATAGAGAGTGACTATCACTCACTTCCACACCATTACAATGATGTTTTTCTTACCAATATATTTCTATACGTTTTTCCCTTTGTATCTAACCAATATATCTAATTGGGCTGGCCTTTTGGGCCTTACCAATTGGGCTTAAGTGTGTGGCTTGGAGTGGGACCAAAAGGGACCAATAAGACACTAGCTCCAATGGGCCTTGGGCTTTTCTGTCAACTCTTGACAAGTCCAAAGTTACCATTAACTATATTTAATACCACTATATAAATATAGTTGCACTCTAGGTCTTATCTATATATTATATCCCAAGACTTTATTATACATGCAACCCCTTCATAAAATATTCGTAGTAATACAAAGTTATTAATATAGACTGTCACTTTGTAAATTACTACATCTTGATCCTTGAGTACCCAGTTTAATCCTTTAATGTTATTCATTATATATTTATGAAATCCAATTCCATAAATATATACTTTAGTCTTACTAAAGTGGTTAGGCCTAACTCTCTGAATAACAAACTCATTAAACTTATCTCAAGGGAATACTTTATATCTCTATTAAGAGACTATGAATTCCATCTGCAAGTTTTTGTCCTTGGATGAGGATCGAACCGAGGACAAGTTTTTGTCCTTGGACAAAGTTTGAAATTAGGTTTCCACCTGTCCGGTGATGAGGATCGAACCGGGGACAGGTTTCTGTCCTTAACTAAAGTTTGAGATTAGGTTTCCACTTGTCTCGTGATAAGGATCAAACCGGGGACAGGTTTTTTTCCTTGGACAAAGTTTGAAATTAGGTTTCCACTTGTCCGGTGATGAAGATCGAACCAGGGACAGGTTTCTATCCTTGGGTAAAATTCGAAATTAGGTTTCCACTTGTCCGGTGACGGGGATCGAACTAGGAACAGGTTTCTATCCTTACGTATGTTAACCAAGGATAATGAGTTAACAATGGACTTATAAGTACAAATACACCTGCATGGATAAACATCACTTTTGTATTAATTAACAATATGCACATGTAACGTCACATTCAATCCTTACCCCTGCGTACTGATAATCAATGGTAGAATTTTTTCAAATTATGGGCATCCTATGGCCGAGGAAGTGGTCTTTCATCCAAGTCCTCCAAATAATATGCCCCTGTGCCCGCAATGGTGGTCACTCTATAAAGTCCCTCCCAGGTTGGTGCCAACTTTCCCACATTGATATCTTGCGTATTCCCCACTGCCTTCCGAAGAACCAGATCTCTCGCTCCAAACTCCCTTTTCCTCACGTACTTGTTGTATCTTCAAGCAAGTTTTTGCTGATATTCTGCCAGCCGTATAGTCGCCGATTCCCAACGCTCCTCCAACAAGTTCAACTGTTTCAGCATCAACTCCAAATTCTCGGGGGGTTGAATCCCGAAACCCGGGCACTACACAAGTTTATTTCTACTGGGGTAGAATACCGGTTTATGATGCCGAGACTGCCATAAAACTCACGAAAAGCTTTGCTATTGAACTACAACCAGTTGTCTGACACTAGAGACTCTGGTACCCCGAACCTTGTCACTATGTTTCTCCATACAAACTTCTTAACATCCACATTCCAGATATTTGCCAACGCCTTTGCCTCTACCCATTTGGTGAAATAATCTATGGCTATTAAAACAAACCTTCGGTTTCCTGTAGCTTGGGGAAATAGGCCAATGATATCTAGCCCCCACTATGCAAAGGTCCAAGGGCTACTAATGGGATTTAAGCTCCCTGCCGGTTGGTGGATCATCAAGGCGTGCCTCTGACACTACTCACATTTCCGTGCATACTTGGTAGCATCCCCTTGCATTTGCGATCACCAAAATCCCTGAGTCATTGCTCGGTGAGCTAATGAACGTCCCCCCATGTGACTACTGCACACTTCCTCATGTAGCTCGGCCTGGAGTTCTTCAATCTTATTGGGGTGCAAACACTGCAGATAGGGTCCGTCAAAAGATCTCCGATACAGCTTATGATTAGCTAATTACCAATACCGAGCAGCTGTCCGGCATACTTTTTTTGCTTCCTTCTCATCGGTAGGCGCTCAATCCTCAGCCAAAAAGCCGATGATCAGGTCCATCCAACATGGCTCAATCGTTGTCACCAACGAAACACCTGCTCCTGTACTGATACTCAGTTCTACTATTAACTCCCCTTTTATTAACAAGGGAATTTCCTCGGTTGATGATGAAGCCAATGTGGCCATAGAATCAACATGTTGGTTCAGCCCCCTAGCTATCTAAACCACTCTAACATTCAGAAAGCGGTCCATAGTTTGTTTCACCATCATCCGGGGATCCTTGGCCTCAAAGCTTCCTTGTACTTGATTAACCACTAACCGAGAGTCCCAGTAAACCTCTACTTCTTTAGCACCTAGATCTGAAACAACTCTCATTCGGCCAACAGGGCTTTATACTCGGCTATGTTATTAGAGGCCTTAAAGCCTAACCTAAAGGAATGCTCCAATTTTATTCCTTCTGGGGTGATGACTACAATCCCAGCCTGGGCTCCTAATGTGCTGGATGCACCATCCATAAATACCTTCCACGGGATTACCTCGACAAGACAAATCATCTCCTTCCCCTCCCTCGGGGAAAACTCTACAATGAAATCAGTAAGGACTTGACCCTTCACCAAGCTTTTAGGCCTGTACCTAATATCAAAAGAGCCCAGCCAAGTTCCCCACTTAGCTATTCTTCTTGTAAAATCAGATCTCTTCAATAACGACTGTAAAGGATACTCGGACAATACGTAAACAATATAAGCCTGAAAGTAGTGGGGTAGCTTCCTCATGGCATGAACTAATGCCAACACCGAGAGGTACATGTATAAGTCCTCTCTAAGCTTTGAGGCTGTCAGCATAGGGGCCCGCGTCAAATATTCTTTCAAACCCTGAAAAGCCCTTTCACACTCTTCGTTCCATTAGAATCTCTTCCATTTTTTTAATAGCTAGTAAAATGGACAGCACCAATCAGCAAACTTGGAAATAAACTGGTTAAGGGTAGCTAACTTACCAATCAATACTTAAACTTCCTTTGGATTGCTCAGCGGTTTGAGGCATTTTACTACTTCAATCTAATTGGAGTTGACTTTTATTCCTTGATTAGTGATTAAATACCCTAGGAACTTGCTGGCCCCCATTCCGAAAGCACACTTCTCAGCATTGAGGCATAGCTTATGCCGTCAAAGTACTTCGAACACCTCTTTGAGGTTACCATTATGTTGCATCTCCTGTTTGCTTTTTACCACCATATCATCAATATAGACCTCGACTATGCGCCCAATCTTATCTCTGAACATTCTCGTCATCATCCGTTGATATGTGGCCCCGTCATTCTTGAACCCAAATGGCATCACGATAATATGATGATTGGCATTAGGGGAGATAAATGCTGTCTTCTCTTGATCCTCGGCAGCCAAGGCGATCTAGTGATAACTCTAAAAAGCGTCCAGAAAGCTCATTCTCGGGTGTCCATAGGTGGTGTCTGCCAGCTGATCAATCTTCAGCATAAGAAAAGAATCCTTTGGACATTTTCGGTTTAGGTCAGTGAAGTCAACACAAACCCCCCATTTGCCGTTCTTCTTTTTTACCACTAGGGTATTTACAAGCCACTCTGGAAAAAATATCTCCTTTAGAGCCCTGGCTTTCTTCAATTTCTTAACATCTTGCCTGACAGCTTTAAAATGCTCTTTAGCTGATCTCCTTGGCTTCTGCTTCTTTAGGGGGGGGGTATAAGGGGTCCACATTGAGCTTGTGAATTATGAACTCGAGATCCACCCTGGGCACCTTATACGAGCTCCAAGCGAACACATCCACATTCTGTGCAAGGAACAGCAGCATCTCTACTCTTTCTTTGTCCTCCACACTTACTCCTATCAGAAAACTCCTATCATCATCTGGCAGTATCCTTACTCTTACCAAGTCCTCGGCATAACTAGCCCCTACTTCCTCTTGGGGTTCTTGTAATTGCTATAAGGGAGCTTCTTCGGTTGACTCCTTTTGTTTTATTCCCTGGCCAACTACAGCTACCAAGAAGTGCCTAGCCACTTGCTGGTTACCCTTCACTACGACAATACCCTGCTCCGTGTAGAATTTGACCTTCACATGCAAGGTGGACGATACTGCCCCCATTGCATGAATCCATGGTCTTCCTAGAATCACCGTGTAAGGAGAAAACGAAGTGACCACTATAAGCGTTACCATCACCTCCTTGCCTTCCATTTTCACGGGAAGCGAGATCTACCCTTCTGGGACCACCATCCAACCATCAAACCCCATTAACAGTGTATTGTACTTGGATAGATCTTCCTTCTTCAGGCCAAGCTCCCTTTACAAGTCTGGATACATCACCTCGACACCACTCCCCTGATCTATCATTACCCTTTTTACTATAAAACCATTTATCTGGGCTGTAACCACCGAAGCATCATCGTGTGGTTGAATCGCGCCCTCCAGGTCATCGTCATTAAAGGCGATGGGCTCCCGAATATACCTCAACTTCTTCTCGGCGAGTTGATCACTTGTGCAACTTTTTGCCGATACCACAGCCAGTACCCCCCTTCTACTAGACACTTGACTACCTCTTGGAGCTACATGGATGACTTCTATCACTCCTAGCGAGGGTGGGAGAGGATTACCTCGAGGTCGGGTGCCCTGCCCAGCTTCCTGATTCCTGGGATCCACCACGAATTCTTTCAAGTATCCTACCTTTACCAACTACTCTAGATGATTTTTTAACACCCTACACTATTCGGTGGTATGCCCATTATCTTTATGGTAAGTACAATATAGGTTCTGGTTTCTCCTGGACGGGTCTCCCTCTATCTTGTTTGGCCACCAAAAATATGGCTCATTTTTAATTCAATCCATGATTCTATGCATCGGCTCCTTGAATGTCACATTCACTTCCCCTATTTGCATACCCGGCCCTTCAATCCTCAAATCTTTCTAGGGTCTTGCCTGAAACCCACTTTGCTAAGGCGAATTTGTGACCTTACCTTTGCTTTGCAATCGGTCATCCTCTAATCGTTTATACTCTTCAATACACCTCATCAACTGCCTCATATCCTCGAGAGGCCTTCTTGTCAACGAGTCTCATAACTCGGAATCCTCGGTAATCCCATCTGAAAAGTACTTGCCGCGATTTTTTCATTACCTCCGCTAATTTCATTGAACAACTCCTAGTACCGATTAGCGTAGTTGCGAAAGGTTTCACTAGCCCCCATTTTCATTGATAGCAAAGCATCCACAGGTTGTGAAACTTGGCTGCAGGTCATGAACCAGACACCAAACTCTTGAATCAGTTCAGAAAAACTGTGGATTGAGCCTTTCCTCTACCCATTAAACCACCTCAAAGTAGTGGGACATAGACTCGAAGGAAATACCTTACACATTAGTGCATCATTATGAGAGTGCAAAGACATCATTTGAAAATAATGGCTTACATGTTCTACTGGGTTCGTCTTTCCATCATAAGAATTGAACAGCGGCCATGTAAATCTGCTCGACATAGGGGCCCCTTCAATGTTCCTTGAGAATGGTGATCGAGAAGCTCGGTGCAATACGTGGCTCATAGCAACCATGGTAGGGTTTTAGGGTCGTCACTCCTCCGGGGAAATTAAGTCCCAGTCTGCATATTCCAGCAAGCGATCCCGGTGTCGATGAGATCCATATTGGTGGGACCTTGCTCCATAGTGACCTCCCATACTAGCCGACCTTTCTCCTCACTCCTCATGGCCCCTTCTCTGACGCCTACCTTTCCTTTCCATCTCCAAATCCCTCACAAACCTACGTAAACATTCAAGTTCCTCATCCCTTCGCTCAAGTTCTTCATTCCTTTCGTCGAAACGAATGCACCCAAAAGCACCAAACATTGTCCAGTATTTTTAGAATGACCTTTCTCTAAGGCCAGACTACCCTTCCTCCTCATACTCCCTATCTTCGTGTTCCTTCTGCCTTTTTTCCCGCCAGGTGGAGCCCTAAGGAGACCTCTTAAAGCCACTTTCAGCATAACTCCCTGATTGACCTCCAAACATTTTCCCGTGCACATCTTGACAAAATCACAGCTCTGTAGGAGATTCCCACAAACGATGCCAATTGTGCATACCCAAAATATGGCTGTCGAGCTTAACCTTTACTTGGGCTCACAATCTATTTGTATTGTGGGTTTTAGGTTTCCTACTATGGGTGGTCCTATGCTCGGAGACCCAAGTACACTCCTATTTCCTCCAATCCTTCTCTTTACCTCACAGAGTCACTCCCTTTCTCTCTTAGAGCGATTGCTCTTTTCTCTCAATGTTCTCTCCAAAATTGCCAACCCCCACTCTTTCATACTGTTCTTCTATTTATAGCCTAAGATAAGTGGAGGTGTTATGATTATTCCTAATCATTAGTGGAAATGGGGGTCCAATTCCATCATTTCCAAGTGGGTGTTCCATCGATAGAGGCAGCAATGGCCTTGGAACTAGTTCCCACCTCCACAAGGTTGTTCGGCAGCGATATTGCCCAAGGCAATGCCGGGTATTTAAGATATGGTGCTCCGAGCGATCGCATTCCCGTCCAAGATGCATTTGATCGAGGGAGCCCGGGTTGGCCCCCAAAGTGTGCCCGGGTCAAGATCATAAGTCCAAAGGTACTGGGTCAGCTATTGCAGCATGTGGCTAGGGCCCTTGGCCTAGCGAGCCAAGGGGCCGAGCCTCGTACAATGGGTTAAGGTTATGGGCCGCACCATAGGGTCGGGGCCTAAAGCCAAAAAGGCTCCGGGACCCATACCATATAATATCAATATATATGTTTGTAAGCGAATGTATTTGCTTATATGTTAGTAAAAAATTTTAATATTCATATACATATGTGTTTGCTTAAAAGGCGTGTTAGTGAAAATATAAAGTTTTTTGAGAAATGAGTAAACCAATACTATACGAAGATTTCTAATTTTATTATTCTTTTTATGATTTTTTTTTTTTTTTTTTTTTTACATAATGACTTTTAAGACTGCATAAATCACAATAGGAGATTGTAATACAAAGTTGAGAATTTTAAATACTTAACTTTTATCCTAAAACTATGAATAAAAATTAGATATTTGTACTATCTAGGTAATGTACAACTTGCTTTATTCTTAACTATCTTCTAAGCACAAGCTCACACGCATGCTTAGAGGCTCTTTTTATTTTTGTAAATGTTAATAATTTGCATCAATAATAATTTAGAAATTTTTTTTTCTTTCTCAAAAAAAGAAAAATATTTTTTTTTTCAAACAAATGAAAATGATAAACTTTAGAGATAAGTAATAACTGTAATTTCTTTTTCTTTTTTTTTTACATAATGACTTTTAAGACTGCATAAATCACAATAGGAGATTGTAATACAAAGTTAAGAATTTTAAATACTTAACTTTTATCCTAAAACTATGAATGAAAATTAGATATTTGTACTATCTAGGTAATGTACTACTTGCTTTATTCTTAACTATCTTCTAAGCACACGCTCACACACGTGCTTAGAGGCTCTTTTTTTTTTTTTGTAAATGTTAATAATTTGCATCAATAATAATTTAGAAATTTTTTTTTTCTTTCTCAAAAAAAGAAACATTTTTTTTTTCAAACAAATGAAAATGATAAACTTTAGAGATAAGTAATAACTGTAATTTCTTTTTTAAACATGAAGGGAAAAAAATATCCTAAATTGTAGGAATTCTCTTTTTGAATTCAAAATGAAATTTTTTTTTTTATTTGACATCTATGACCTATTTCTAAATGAAGCTACTTTTCATTAATGATGGTATTTTTGAATCACAAAAAAATCCAGTTGAAAGAGGGAAATCCCCTTATATATAGTATAGATAATGAGAAAACTCTTACTTCGTTAAAAAATCGAACATCTTAGAATTTAAAAGTTTCAAAAGGAAGGAACTCATTAATTTTAGGGGCCAAAGCAAAAATATTTTTAAAAAAATCACTATTTTGTCCCCCATCCTCTCCCTACCATGAACAATTTCATGGTTCGTCAATCGGGCAAATCTTTCAATGGGTTTACTAGTACATTTCAATTGCTCAGTTTCTTGAGATTAAAGAATCAATTTGAGGGCTGATTCCAATTAGCAGTTTAGTAATAAGCATAGTCCAAAGCAACATTAGACCTTCCCATTGTAGGGCTGTAAAGAGGATTTTCCAATATTTGCAAGGGACAACAAACTATATGTTGTGCTACTTGGAAACGAATTTGCGGCTAAGAGGCAATAGTGATGTGCCAATTGAGCATGCAATCTAGATGAGCTCTAAAGAGGGTAAAATAGTAGATGACGGGTCCGTTTAAATAAACCTGACGATGCCAGACCAATGGTCCAATAGCGTATGGATCTAGGATGAACGGATACGAAGTGAACGGATCTCAAGGTGGACAGATCTCAAGGCCACGTGGTATGGTTTAAGTAACCTCCAAGTAATCTTAGATGGAAATCACTTGCATCCTATGATTGACTTTAGTCGATAAAGTCTCAATATGAATAGAATCCTAATATGGGAAAGATCCCGCAATATACGCCCATTAATGATGATTTTCTCCATAAGGAAAAGCCTTCTCACGCAAGGAAGGAAGGTCAGTTCCGCACTACTATAAAAACCCAAAGACTCTCAGAAAACAAGGTATGCATAATTCATCCTACCTCTGGCAGTCTAGAGTTGTGAAAAGTTCTAACTTGACCTACGGAGGATTTTTGGCCGACACCACACCGATGCTCTCTGTTAGGTCTTCTCTTTTGCGTTATGTCGGTATTGTTTTGAGCATGTGAGGACCGTGTGACTTACTGGTGATTTTTCGGCATCATCAGTTGGCATCGTCTGTGGGAATCTACAATTTGTAAGCCATATTATCGTCTTCCGAACAAAAAGTTGCATGGTACTTACTCATTCGATGGCAACCACCACCAACAATCAGGACAACGAACCGCGACCCACTGCCTTGGAGAGGCAAGTTCAAACCCTCACAGCGGCAGTGGAATGTCTCACCAAACAGAATCATGACCTAAAGGAACAGCTGCACCAGAAGAATGCAACGATGGGTACCCAAAAGGAAGACCAAGAAGGCACCAACGCTAAGAGAAGGAACCAAGAAGGTCCAGAAAGAAGTAACGCTCTAAGCAGGCCAGAACAACAGGACACGAGCCGGCCATCTGTCACCAATATGGTCCCACCTCACATAGCCGCTGAAATGTAAATGATGAATGAATGGATGGACTTAATGATGAACATCCTTAGAGGACGGGTGTCTAGCAACCTCGATGACTTGGTCCACCGAACTGACTCGCCGTTCACAGCCTCTGTCACTTCATTCCCCCTTCAATCGATGTTTCGTATGCTGCAGGTGGACAATTACAATGGATCCAAGGACCCCTTAGATCGTCTTTCAAGACCTTGATACACCTACAGGGGGTACCAGATGAGATCATGTATAGAACCTTCCCCACCACATTGAAAGGATTCGCAAGGATCTGGTTCAGTAGGTTGACACCCAACTCCATCAGTACCTTCAAGGAGTTAAGCGCCCAGTTTGCCTCACACTTCATCGGGGGACACAGGTACAAGAAGTCCACTGCATGCTTGATGAACATTAAGCAGCGAGAGGATGAGACGCTGAGATCTTACATAACTCACTTTAATAAGGAAGCTCTTTTGATTGACGAGGCAGACAACAAAATACTCGTGGAAGCATTCACCAATGGGCTACAGAAGGGTAAGTTCTTATTTTCTTTGTATAAGAACAACCTAAAGACTATGTCGGATGTGCTTTATAGGGCAACAAAGTACATGAACGCGGAAGATGCACTATTGGCCTGAGAAGAGAAGCCTAAGAAAGAGAAAGACTGGAAGACGTGCGGACGGACAAAGGGCGAAAAATGGCTAAGACTGGAGAACGACTGGAGGACAGATGCTCCAAGCCCTCTACAGGAAAGTTCACGAGTTTCACTCTGCTAATTGCCCCGATCGACCAAGTCTTAATGTAGATTAAGGATGAATGAGCCCTAACCTTCCCCAGAAAGCTGAAGGGATATCCAAATAAGAGGTCCAGAGACAAGTATTGCCACTTCCACCATGATCATGGCCATGAGACAGCTGACTGTTACGACCTGAAGCAACAAATTGAAGCCCTAATCAGATAAGGGAAGCTGCAGAGGTCCATCAGCAAGGAAAGGATTGACCCACCTTAAGAGCAGGCTCCCCAACGAGAGGACGAGAGTCCTAGGTCACCCATAGGAGGCATAAGAATGATTGTAGGGGGCACGACGGTTACTAGGTCATCTAAAAAAGCCTGTAAAACTTACCTTAGGATGGTTTAAAACGTCTAGCTGACAGGTTTCGTACCTAAGATGGCACGGATAGATAGCCTCATCATCAGATTCTCAGAAGAAGATGGCCGACGTCTTCACCACCCACATGACGATGCATTTGTCATCAGCATATGAGTAGGGGATTACAACACGCACTGAGTTATGGTTGACAATGGCAACTCGGCTGGCATTCTTTACTACCCAGCATTCCAATAAATAAAGATTAATAGAGAGTAACCGGTTCCGAAGAACGCTCCGCTCGTTGGTTTTGGAGGAACAAGGGTGTTCCCTCTTAGTGCAGTCACCTTATCCGTGACGGTGGGTGACTACCCCCAACAGATCACTAAAGATGTAACATTCCTCGTGGTCGGCTACTCGTCCGCCTACAATGCCATCTTGGGACGACCTACCCTCAATTTATGGAAAGCTGTAAACTCGACCTACCACTTAATGATCAAGTTCCCTACAAATTATGGAGTACAGGAGCCACGCAGAAATCAAGTGGCTACGTGCGAATGCTACATAGCTATGATGGAGATGGATGACCACCTCCAAGCCATGAACATAGTAAAACATTGGACGGTGACAGAGCCCGTCGAAAGGTCTCAATGACTCCCAAAATGATCGGACAACAAGGATTGGTACCTTCACCAGCTTAACAGTCCACCAAGCACTAACAACTTTCCTCAAAGAAAATCGGGATATATTTGCTTGGAGCCATGAAAACATGCTGGGAATAGACCTTTCGGTCATGGTGTATAAACTGAACATGTCGCCCTCCTTTCCACCCATCCGTCAGAAGAAGCGAGCATTCGCCCTAGAATGAGACTAAGCTATAGTAAAAGAAGTTCGCAAGCTGCAAGAGGCAAATTTCATTAGGGAGGTTTACTACCCTAACTGGCTGGCAAATGTGGTGATGGTTAAGAAAGCCAGCGGGAAATGGAGGATGTGCGAAGACTTCACCGACCGAAACAAGTCATGCCCCAAAGATAGTTACCCCCTCCCGTGGGTTGACGTTCTAGTTGACTCTCTGGCTCAACACCAGCTATTAAGTTTCATGGACGCATTTTCGGGCTACAACCAAATTAGGATGGATGAAGCAGATCAGGAGAAGACTTCGTTCGTTACTAGCCAGGGCCTTTTCTACTATAAAGTAATGCCATTTGGCCTAAAAAATGCGAGCGCAACATATCAAAGGCTCATGAACAAAATGTTTGCACAACATATTGGGAGGAATGTCCAAGTCTATGTTAACAACATGCTGGTGAAAAGCCGAAGGGAGCAAGATCACTTAGAGGATCACAGGGAAACATTCGACACCCTCTGCTCCTACAACATGAAATCAACCCAGGCAAGTGTGCCTTTGGAGTGACGGCAGGAAAGTTTCTAGGGTTCATGGTGTATCATAGGGGTATCAAGGCCAACCTAGACAAGATTCGGGCCATAATAGAGATGGCACCTCCAAGGACCGTGAAAGAAGTACAAAGCCTCAACGGTAAGATAGCAGCATTAAAAAGGTTCGTATCAAGGGTGATGGATAAGTGTCTACCCTTCTTCTGCAACCTGAAAAAATCTTTTGAATGGACAACCGAGTGTCAGCAAGCATTCAAGGACCTAAAAACCTACCTTTTGTCCCCTCCGTTACTGAATCCTTACCAACCCTGAGAAGAACTATTCCTCTACTTAGCAGTATCCTCGGCGACCATCAACGTAGCATTAGTCAGGGAAGAAAACAGGGTATAAAAGCCCGTGTACTACATGAGTCGAGCACTCCGAGGCGTAGAAGAAAGATACCCACCAATAGAAAAGCTCAAGCCATACTTCCAAGCCTGCATAGTGATCGTCCTGAAGAACAGACCCCTAAGGCGAGCAATAAGTAGTCCCAAAGCTGCCGAACGAACAGCATTATGGGCAATAAAGTTGAGTGAGTTCGACATACAATACCGCCCACACACTGCCATTAAGGGACAGGTGGTCACCGACTTCATTGCGGAGTTCACTAACATAGAAGGCCAAGGGGCAGAGGAGGTACCACAATGGAGCATCCATACTGACGGATCCTCCAATAAGCAAGCAAGCGGAGCTGGTGTGATACTCCATAGCCCGAAAGGAGATAGGATAGAATGCATGGTCCACCTGGATTTCCCTACCACTAATAATGAAGCAGAATACAAAGCTTTAATAGCAGGACTGGACCTCGCCAAGGCCACGGGAGCTAAAAATTTGGTCGTCTATTATGATTCTCAAGTAGTAACAAGTCAAGTTAACGGAGAATATGACTACAAGAATGAACGGATGAGGAAGTACTTGAAGCAGGTGAAGGATCGGATTAGCAACCTCTGAATGAAGTTTGTTCAAATCCCAAGGGGCCAAAACGAGCATACCGATCGACTTACTAAAGTTGCATCAGCAGAGCACATGATCATCCCCATTCAAGTACTATCATTCGTTCAAGTTTCACCATTAATAGATAGCATCAGTGTGCAGGAGGTAGGATCCGAAAACTATTGGACAACATCAATAACCTCCTACCTGAAAGATGGAGTGCTACCAGACAGCAAGGAGGCTGCCAGAAAACTAAAGGTTCAAGCTGCCCACTTCGTCCTGATTAAAGACATTCTTTACAAAAGAGGCTTTTCCCGATCGTACCTGAGATGTCTCGTCCCTGAAGAAGCAGACTATGTCATAAGAGAAGCCCATGAAGGAGTCTGCAAAAACCACTCTGGGTTACGGTCATTGGTACATAAATTAATCCGAGTAGGATACTACTGGCCAACCATGCAGAGGAATGCCCATGCATACATCAAAGCTTGTGACAAGTGTCAAAGATTTGGTAACCTCATCAGGCAACCAACTGAAGAGCTCACCCCAATGACAGGCCCATGGCCGTTCGCACAATGAGGATTAGATGTAATGGGTCTGTTCCCAACAACAGCTAGACAGTTGAAGTTCTTAATAGGTGGTATAGACTACTTCACAAAGTGGGTAGAAGCGGAAGTCCTGGCCACCATCATTGAAAAGAATGTGCGAAGTTTTGTGTGGAAGAACATCTGCAGATATGGTATACCTAGGGTGTTGGTCTCTGACAACAGGAAGCAATTCAATAACAACGAATTTCATGACTTCTACTCACAACTAGGGATCAAGAACCATTACTCATCACCTGCCCACCCGCAGGCCAATGGGTAGGTTGAGGTCATGAACCGATCCTTACTAAAGATCATCAAGACTCAGCTTGAGGGGGCAAAGGGTATATGGCCAGAGGAGCTGCCAAGTGTTTTGTGGGCGTACAGGACAACGGTGTGGACACCTATAGGAGAAACCCTATTTCGATTAGCATATGGAAGTGAGGCAGTCATCCTAGCAGAAGTAGAACTTACAAGCTATAGGGTAGGGAACCATGATGAAAGCAAGCACGATGAAACTATACGCCTACAGCTTGACCTGGTAGACGAAGTAAGAGCAACAGCTGAGTAAAGAATAGCATGGTACCAAAATCTCATGGCCAAACACTACAACTCCAAGGTCAGACACAAGGACTTCCAAGTAGGAAATCTTGTCCTAAGAAAGGTAATGGGCACTACAACAGATGCCTCTCAGGGAAAGCTAGGACCTAATTGGGAAGGACCATACAGAGTTGCATCATGGCATAGGAAGGGAACCTACCACCTAGAAATGCTGGACAAGCAGAAGTTGCACCACCTATGGAACACAAAGTATCTAAAGAAGTACTACCAGTAGGCCACTAGCAGTAGATGAGCAACGACACTCCTCATTTCCAATTTATTTCTTTATAGTTTAGTTTCTATTATCTACAGTTCCTTTTAAGCCCAAGGGCAAGTTTTCAAGTTTTTTATTTTTCAAGAACAATTTCTACACATGAATTACCATTATAATAAGAGGAGTTACTTAGAATTGCCACATGTTATATTCATGCAAATTTAGTCCACAAAATGGACAGATTCAAATTAAAAACTCCACAAAGTGGACGAATTCAAACTTTGAAGTCCACAATGTGTATAGATTCCAATTAGGAATTCAACATAAAGTCCACAAGTGAAGGGGTTCATCCTAAATGATGATGATAACTATAAGGTCCACATAGTGGACGGACCCAACTTAAAGTTGAATTAACATTACTAGTCCACAAGTTGGACGAACTCATCCTAAAAGATGATAACTATAAAGTCCATATAGTGGACGGATCCAACTTAAAGTTGAATTAACATTACTAATCCACAAGTGGACGGACTCACCTAAAAGATGATAACTATAAGGTCCATATAATGGACAGATCCAACTTAAAGTTGAACTAACATTACTAGTCCACAAGTGAACGGACTCATCCTAAAAGATGATAACTAAGGTCCATATAGTGGACAGATCCAACTAGCCCATAAATGGATGGACTCATCCTAAAGGATGATAACTATAAATTCCACATAATGGACGGACCCAACTCAAAGTTGAATTGACATTACTCCGTAAGTGGATGGATTCCTAAAGGATGATGATTATAAGGTCCCTATAGTAGACGAGTTTCACATAAAGTTAAAGCTGACATTACACATCCATAAGAGGACGAACCCATCTAAAAAATGGTTATATTCACAGCCACAAACTACATATTCAAAAAGTCATAAAAGTAGACGGATAATAGAATAAGTAGATTAAATATTACTTAAACCTTGAAAGAGAGATGTTTTATGACGGTTAAAATAAAACATAAACTGTTCTCCAAAATCTTTACAGATTAAAAAAAAAAAAAAAAACTACACAATTTGAACAGGAGTTTCATTTTTCTCCTCAACCATTAAATCCTTAGGGTGGCCGGCCTGATCATCATCTAGTTTAGCTTGGCCTTCAACAACATTTTCTCCGTCACCATGAAGGTCGTTGACGAGGGCATCATCAGCAAAAAGTTCATCCATACTCTCGGAGTGAACGGGCTGAATTGAGGTTTGGTTTTGGGCATTGATATTGATGTGAGACACGTCCAGATCAGGATAAGAAGTCTTGACTTGATAGAGGGCATCGTCAAAGCCTTTAGCACATGAGCTTCCAAGCTCTGCCAGAAGGGCGTCAAAATCACGGTACTCTCGTACAGCTTCTTCCTTCGCTTGATGGAGCTAGTCCTTGGCATCACGGATTTCCTTCTCCTTGTCTTCCAAGACCTACTACAGTTGCTCTGTTTGCTTCTCAAACTCATCCCTAGCTTGCTCCGACAAGGCAAGCTTCTTTTCCTAGACCACCTTCCAGGCCCTCAGCTCATTCAACTCGTCCTCCATCGACCTCGCCTTCACTCGTATACTATCCAACAACATCTCATGGTTGAGGCAACAGCCCATCAACCCCTTCATCATTAACATTGCCTAAAGGTAAAAGGGTTAGTAATCAGGCAAAGTTGACGGAAAGGAAAAGATAAAGTAGACGGACGTAGTTACCTGAGCAATGCAAAAAAGACCCATCTCCCCCACGGCCTCGGTTGCATGGTTTCTCAAGTCCTCATAATCATTAGCTGTGATGATGGATAAGAGTTGCTCCAACGCATACTTGGAGTCCTCATGGAGGAGGACTGGTGCTTTTCCAACAGTGGGAACAGAACCCGTTATAAGCCCTTTTCCTTTTCCTGGGCCAAGCTTAGTGACTGTCTTCTTGGCCTCAGCTTTTAACTGTTGGAAATATACATGTTTGTATCGCATACAAAACATACGCAGCAAAAAATTAACAGATCTACTTCATTCGCAATTGATAACATGTACTGTGTGAGTTTCAGAATTTAAGAACAAGGATGCGTATCTTGGTGCGGTGAAATTCAAAACCAAAAGATCATAAATTCTTAGGAATACTTTTAATCTTCACTCCAATTCCACTTGATGCCCAAGATGTGTGGTCTCTCAATCAGTTTCCAATGAGAGAATAATGAGTCCAACACTCACATACAAACTATTTCATATCTTATAAGAATCCTTATTAAAGACTCTTAAAGACATACCTATTATGAAATTCTATATGTTTCTCTCCTTATATACAACTGATTATCTAATTGGGCTCTAGTATGTGGCTTGGAGTGGGACCAAAAGGGACCAATAAGACACTAGCTCTAATGGGCCTTAGGCTTTTCTATCAACTCTTGACAAGTCCAAAGTTACCATTAACTATATTTAATATCACTATATAAATATAGTTGCACTCTAGGCCTTGTCTATAAATTATATCCCAAGACTTTATTGTACATGCAACCCCTTCATTAAAATATTTGTAGTAATACAAAGTCATGAATGTAGACTACCACTTTGAAAATTATTACATCTTAGTCCTTAAGTACCCAGTTTAATCCTTTGTGTTATTCAATATATATTTATGAAATCCAATTCCATAAACATATACTTTAGTAACTCCCTACTAAAGTGGTTGGGTCCAACACTCTGAATAACCAAACTCATTAAACTTATCTCAAGAGAATATTTTATATCTTTGTTAAGAGACTATAAATTCCATCTTGAGAATATATGTTCCATCAACACTAAATGTGGCTGCCCAACATACTGAGGTTTTGACCGTGTCGTATAGATCTTACTCATGATATATCAAAGCAACCTATACTTCATGATCAGGTCCATTATTCTTTCAGGATTTAAAGTTCATGTAAATAGAAGTCGTGAGATTTATTATTCATTTGACAGTCGTTAGGAGAATAATAAATCTCATAGCGGTTCAGTTCAATATATCTTAACTCTAAAAACATATCAACATATCAATTAGAAGTCTCCACTTCCATAATCAAGACAAATCATCGTAGTTGATATGTTATAGTCTTCGCAGATGAAACGCCCAATTTCATCACCAACTACGAACTAAAATTCTGAATTTACAAAGACGTTTAAATAGAGTTTGGGCTGAACTGGAACTCTGCAGAAAAATAAATATGTACGTGGTTCGATCAATCGAGTCTAATTTTCAATCGATCAAGACTTACAGATTTAGTCCAATAAATTCTGCAATCACTCGATTCCAATTTTACAAATAAACATACTTTGAGAAAGCCTAAACCTAGACTAAATGTTTTGATCATGGTTTGCCAACAAAATACAAATTCAAGTTCTAATACATTAATTCCTAATTTCTTAGAACCTAACAATCTCCCCCTTTGGCAATTCGTGACAAAACACATCACAAACATGAAATGCTCAAAGTTACAAATAGCCTAATACAAAGATAATGCTCATAACAATAAATCCAATCTTAACTACTATCCATCAGTTGCAAGTGTAGACAGCAGCAAAATTGAATCAACCTGTATACTTCTGAAACACTTAACAAAACGCATAAACGCATGTGTGACAGAAAAACGGTAAATCAACAAATAAATTCTTGACTTCACAAAATACAAAACAAAGACATATATCATGAATAACTCATAAATATAAATCAATGAGCAGTGAACAAGAAACAGAAATAAAAACATAAGTAAACTAACTCTCCCCCTAAGTTAGATACAACAAAAAGTTTTTATTTTCTTCCCTTTCAAAAATAATTGCAACTCCCCCTAAACAAAACAAACATGATTCCCATAAATCAATAATTTCTCCCCCTTTTTGTCACATATTGACAAAGACAACTCATACAAAGAGTAAACAGTCAACATACGCAATAAAGGATAAGAGATAATAGAGAATCAAGGGGAACACAAAACAATTCAACTCTATAGAAAATAGAGACAGCTCCCCCTATGAACAACACAGGTTAAAAAAAAAACTTTTCTCCCCCTATAAAAATAGGAAAAACAAAACAAGTTGTGGGAAAAACAGTTTTGGGGAAAAATAAAGGGGGTGGGGAACAGCAGCACCAGCAAGATCAGGAACATCCTCACCAGCAGGACCAAAGTTAAAAACACACAAATCAAAGTTAAAAACTAAGGTGAGGATACACATAAAGAAAAAAATATTCTCTCTTTCAATAACATACAAACATGGCATTCTGTGACCCATAAACAGTTGCATGAGTAGAGAAAATATTTGCACATTGATTATCCATCATATCTCTTAAAAAAAATATTTTCTACAGTTCACACATAAAAAAGGCATATACTAGAAAGTACATAGCTCAAAAATTAATCAATCAATTTTTTGATCAAGTTGAGTACCCAATGTAGTAAAGTGTATGCATGCTATGTGTGAAAACAATGAGAGATATGACTGCAAAACTGTAAGATGGATACAGAAATCAATGCAATGCATGTGAATTTTAAACACAAACCAAGGGCAGACTGCAAATTAGCACAAAAACAATATAGAATAAAAATCTATATGATGCATGAACAATTACAATGACATGATGCATGTACTAATGCAGTAAAAATTAAGTTCAATTTAAGTTCAAATTGACAAAATTGGTTTGAGCATAGAGTTTCTAACAAAAAACCCCAAAAATTTGAAAACCACTTTGTTGAATTTTTAAACAAATTGATGAATTGAGCATCACATAACACAACTCACATAGTATAATGCTTAATTACATCCAAACAACAAGCCAATTTCATCAAATTCAACTCAATTTCACAAAAGCCCCAATTCGGATCAAGAACAAACCCTTTTTAAAAACCTGATTCGCGACTTTCGATTGATCGAAAAATACATTCGATCGATCGAATGAAACAGTCATTTTTAAACAAATTAAAACATTTTTTCGATCGATCGAAAATCAGAATGGATCGATCGAACTGGGCAGAGGCTCACAAAATTTTTGAGAAAAAACACAGTTTTGAAAAACACAAACCTAATTTTGAAAACAACTCCTTAAAGCATTAAACAATGAAAACAAAATGCATGAGTATAAGATGGAATGCTTTTTCAAAAACCCAAATTTTAAACCCAATTTTCTCAAAAAACAAGTTTCAATCATTTTCCCATTGAATTTTCTTAAGCAACAAATATGCTGTGCACAAATCTCAAGATATTTTCAAAATTTTCAAACTTGAAACACATTTTGCATTAAAATCAAAGAACTTTTAATCTTGGATGGCCACAACAAAATCACACACAATATAATGTACCAAGTTTAGCAAAGAGTAACTTGTG
Organism: Quercus glauca; assembly: GCA_023736055.1. Classification (NCBI taxonomy): domain Eukaryota; kingdom Viridiplantae; phylum Streptophyta; class Magnoliopsida; order Fagales; family Fagaceae; genus Quercus; species Quercus glauca. The sequence continues at coordinate 36,274,946 of CM043316.1, read as the reverse complement.
TAGTGTGTGCAACTAGCAAAAGCTTGAGATACATGTGAGGTGATATGTGAATAGCAATCAAACACAAAGTCTACACAATTCATCACATAGAATTTAAAAGAGACTATCACCTAAAGAGTTACATCCTATAACTCTCACATCTCCTAGAACAAAAGCTTGCAATCATGTAAGTTTCTTGCATTTTTGCCTCTTATTTATATGAATTGGCATTCAGCCTAATAGTACACACCGGTTTGAATTAAGTGAATTGGCATCAAGCCTAATAGTACACACCAGTTTTAATTTAATTGAGGCAACACCTTATGTTCTTTTTGTGCATGTGCTACACTTTCTCGAGCACAAAATCTTATGATATGCACTAAGGTGTTCATGATTGGCTAGTGAACAGTGGTGAGATGGTTATTTATGCCTTTCTCAAAAGGATCAAGTCCGACAGTCAAAGAACATGTGAGTTCATGATTAAGGCAAAGTGATTAAAAACCACACACATCTTTCCCACACAATATGCACTACAAAGTTTCAACTAGTCAAGTGCAATAAATAAGCTCATCCAAGCTAAACAAGGTACATAAACTTGTTATGTAAAAATAATATGGCCAACCTTGATTTCAAATCCAGAAAAAAAATGCAAAACACAAAAATCTTTTTGGTTTAAAAAATTATAACCACTTGTTGAGATTTTGAAAAGCATTTATGACCAAAAAAAAAAAAACATACACATTGTGCTAAATGAACAATGCAAATGCAATGCATGACAATGCTTAACTAAGCTATAGAGGGTACACAAACAAGAAATATCAATTTCTTAATTAACCCTTGAGTACATGTACAAACTAGTACATACTCACACAAGATCAGAAATAGCTTAGCATACTATTTAAGTTTTACCACAATGTCAAGCATGTTCTAAATCAAGAGAGATATTAAAACTCATGTAATCCTCAAGAAAAATAAAACAAGACACAAAAAAAATATTTTTGTCTTTTTGAAAATTTTCAATGTTTTTGGATTTTTTTTTTTTTTTTAATAAAAACAACCTAAAAAACAAAACAACCAAAAACAAAAACAAAACATGTCCACAAATAATTGAAAGAATTAAATCAGGGACAAGTTAGCAACACTCACCTTAGAGAATCTTTTCTCACCCATCTAGCACGAGTCTTCGGCTTTATAGGTGAAAATCCATGTGAAGCAAAGTGTATTTGAGGGATTATACCAAACTTCTAAGAAAGACTAAAATCCTGCAAATTCCTTTCACAAGCCAACAAGCTCAAATTTTTCAAAAGAATATGAAACAATTTATATGGACTTATGGCATGAGATATATCATCGCATATCCTAGATTGACATACAGAATGCTTAAATTTCAACTTATGACAATTAGGACAAATGTGACCAGAGACACCACGAAAGTGACAAACAGGAATAAATTTAGGAACATCAGTATTCCTATCAGCAAATCTAGTCTCAGATTTTTGTTTTTACCTCAACAAATAACAATTTGGTCTAATATGACCAACAACACCACAAAGATGACAAGTAGGCACAAAAACATATTTATTATGCTCTCTAACAGTAGGATTAGACATAGGTTTAGAAACTTCAGCGTTAACATCAGAACTTTTACCTTTGTCTAACCTAGCAAAATAAGCATTTTCTTTATTATTCCTCTTAAAAGAAGGGATATAAACTTTTTCAGTTTTAGGCTTAAGAGAAACAGAAACACTTCTGTTATCAACAGCAGGCTTGGTACTAGTCAAATTTTCACTTCTAGTTTTAAATTCAACTAACTCTTGCTCCAAGCTTTTCAACTTCTCATCTTGAGTGGAAATTTGATTTCTCAAAAATTCATTCTTTTTATTAGACTCATCTAATCTCACAATCAAATCCTCTTTTTCAAGATTAGCCAATTTTAACTCTTCCTTGAATTTCTTAGAAATTTTCAAAGATTTAGATAATTCCTTACGAAGAGTTTCAAAAGCATCAAAAAAATCAACAGAAACAATAGTGTCCTTTTTATTCAAAACATCACAGGCATCAATAAAATCAGCAGAAGCATGAACAGAAAGACACTTCAAATTATCCATGACAACAGGGGTCAAGGATCAGCTCTTAGATCAAAAGATCTACAACAAGAAGAGCTACCAGCTCTGATACCACTTGAAGGAAATTTAGACCCCTTAACACACAACCAGATTGAATAGCCTAGTTAATTAGCCAAGTTGTTACTTAGTCAAATTAAACAATTCTAGGTTAAAACAATCAAACAATCGTATCAAGAATATATAGCAGCGGAATAATAAATAACACAAGATATGATCACCCAGGAAAACCAAACCGGTAAAAAACCTGGGGAGGATTTTACCCACCGATTCTCAAGGCAAACCTGAATCCACTATGAAAGAATCGAAGTTCATACAAAAGGACTACAAGCTCCCCGCTCGACTTCCTAATGCTACCCATCAGTAGAACTTACTGACACGACCACGTGCAAGCTCCGAATACACGGGCTCTTTCTTTCTTTGGACTCTTCAATCAAATACAAGCACCCCCGCTTGTGTATCTTTAAGTTCTTGAATCTGCAACTGAATGATTACCAAGTTCTTGACATAATCTTGAATCTTGGAAACCCTAAGTATATGTGAAGAAAAGCTCCTCAATGATCTCACAAGAGATTCACATAAACCGCAAATATGAGCAACAAAGACTTAGAGAGGTTTTGGTACAAAACCCTAATAAAAGGAGGCACAAGAGGCACTCTAATCTCTCTCTCTACAAAGCTCTCAAAAACGTTCTAGGGTTTCCCTTATATATATGAGTGTTTTACTTGGACCCCAAGACGTTTAAATAGAGTTTGGGCTGAACTGGAACTCTACAGAAAAATAAATCTGTACGTGGTTCGATCGATCGAGTCTAATTTTCGATCAATCGAGACTTACAGATTTAGTCCAATAAATTCTGCAATCACTCGATTCCAATTTTACAAATAAACATACTTTGAGCAAGCCTAAACCTAGACTAAATGTTTTGATCATGGTTTGCCAACAAAATACAAATTCAAGTTCTAATACATTAATTCCTAATTTCTTAGAACCCAACAGATTCATTAAAATTATTTCTCAAAATGCCAAAATAAATCAATCAAACAAATAAAAATAAGGATATTAAAATAAAATAAACTTATATATGTTGAGTTAAATCTAATGGGTTGAAAAACCTGTCAACAAAAACCAACTCAACTTAATGCTTAAAATAAATTCTCAATCCAAATCAACTAACCCACCCATATAAAAATAACCTGAGGCATTGGATCAGGTTAATGGGTTGAATATGGATGCGTAGTCCTCTAATTATAAGGCTGATTTAGGCTTGGTGAAGCCATGAAGCTTTAAATTGAAGGGAGGGATGGGGATGAGAGAGAGAGAGAGAGATTTTCAACATGACAAGGTCGGGTTGAAAAAATTCTCCGACCCAACTCATGCAAACCCCTAGTCTATATATATATATATATATATATATACTAGTTAAAGGTCCGTGCATTGCACGGTTTTTGTAGAATATATATAATTATTGTAAGGTTGAATTTAATCAACCATCTTGTTGACTTTATTCCGTGCCAAATTTACTTGTATTTTAGCAATTAGTAACCCTGTATTTAGGTTGGATTCTTGTAAGGGTAATGTGTGAGAAGATGTGAAGAAAAGCTTAATTTTGTACAAGGAGGCAGAGTCTCGCGGCTAGGACTCGCGGGTGACTCACGGCTAGCCAACTACAGCACACGTGAGAAGCATGCAGGGAGTTGAAGGGTCACGTCAGCTGTCGTACTATAGGACAAAAGTCCCAAGCTGGCCAGGCCATTACCTTGCGGCTGGAACTCGTGACTTAGACCAGTCACGAGGCCAAGCCGCTAACCAGCCCTGTTTAGGAAAAACTGACTCTTCACATTCCAAAACACTCACCATTATATATAGACTCTTATACCCACGAAATATAGAGAGCTTCCAGAGAGAATTTTGTGAGAGAAACCCTAGAGAAAAACAAGATTGATTCATCTACAATCTTTACCTTAGAGACTCTTCAAATTCTTCTACTCTCTTCCTCTCCATTGATATATCCTTGAGAGGTTCTTTACCAAATCCTTTTCTTACCATACTCATATTCGTGAGAAGGTTTATTTGGTGCTTTGGGAAGCAGTTAGGAAGGAACCAATGTCTATTGGTTGATGCTATGGTTGTTAGCAGAATCCGGTAAGCTAAAGAAGAAATAGGTTCAGTGCAACCTCGTTGGAGAAAGAAGCTTTAAGGGCTTAGGTACATTGGGTAGATTAGGCTTGGAGGGTCTTCTGCTGTTCATGTATCCCAACTACATTCTTTAGTGGATTATTTACCGCTTGGAGGGCGGCGGAGAGGTTTTACGCCGAGGGCTTCGGTTTCCTCTTCAATAACACATCATGTGTTATCTGTGTGTTTGCATCTTCCTTCTTTTTATCTTTGCCATTTATTTTCTGTTGTGGATGTGTTTATATTTGGTTTAGATTGTTTATCAATTCTGTGTTTAGCTTATGTTCATGTTCCGCACGTTAATCGTTTGATATCAAGCTTGAATTGATATTGTGTCATTTCGGGTCTAAACGTTCAAGGGTGGTTTTACGCACATTTTGAACATTCAATTGGTATCAGAGCAAGTACACTTGTTGTGGTTTAAATACTTAAGTATGATCCCTGACCCCTTATTGAGATGGATAGGTCTCAATCTCTTAATGTACCACCATTTTTTTATGGTAATAATTATGCTTTTTGAAAAGTCCGTATGAGGGCGTTTTTGTGTTCTATTGATGATGCTGTGTGGGATGCAGTTGAAGTAGGTTGGACAAGGCTGGAGGCTGCCAAGTCCACTTGGGATAAGGCTGCTCTTGCGGCAGCCAATGTAAATAGCAAAGCATTGAAAGCTATTTTCTGTGGTGTCTCTCCAGAAAAATTTCACCGGATTTCACATATCACCATTGCTAAGGAAGCATGGGAGATTCTGGAGGCAACTTATAAAGGGACTAAGAAAGTGAAGGACACCAAACTCCAGATGTTGACCACTCGCTTTGAGGAGCTAAAGATGAGTAAGGATGAGTCTTTTGATTCTTTTTATAATAAGTTGAACGAAGTGATTATTGGCAAATTCAATTGGGGGGAAAAGAAAAAGGATTCGAGGATAGTAAGGAAGATCCTTCGGTCACTACCAAAAAGTTTCCATGCCAAAGTAATAGCCATTGAAGAGAGCAAGGATCTTGACGACATTAAAGTTCAAGAGCTGGTTGGTTCCCTGCAGACATATGAATTGTCACTGCCCACATAGAAGAAGAGTAAATCGCTTGCTCTTAAAATAATTGATGAGAGAGTAGTATCTCATGACTATTCAGATAAGGATGCAGTAGATAAAGATGTGGCGTACCTTGTAAAGAACTTTCAGAAATTCTTGAAACTGAAGAACGGTGGGAAATCCGGTGACAAAGGAAAATTTCAGAGTTCCGGAAAGAAGAAGAAAGAATTCAGAAGAAAAGAGGGTAGAGATTCCCAATCTTCATAAGGAATTACGTGTTTCGAGTGTAATGGACATGGACACTTCAAAAAGGAATGTCCCAACTATTTGAAGTCGAAGGGTAAGGTCTATGCCACTACTTTAAGTGACTCGGAGTCATCAAATTCTAATTCTAAGGACAGCTGTGACAGAAAAGGAAACTACTCCGCATTTATGGCTATTGAGCATGTTGAGTCCTCAGAGGACCTGAATTAACTTGTACAAGAACTTAGAGAACACAGCAATGAAGAATCCTTAAGGATTGTTAAGGAATCAAATGCTAAAGAGGATAAAAATACAGCTAGTCTTCAAGAGAATTACACCTTACTTCTTGAGAGATTGGGAGAGTATACAAAGGTGGCGAAGGCGGTTGTGAAGAAGATGAAGAAAGCTAAGGAAGATTACAGGAGTCTCCTGGTCAAATATAAGGAGGCAAAGTGTGAGATTGAGACACTAAATGGTGAGCTATCTGAAGCTTATACCAAAGTAAGATTTCTTGACGAAAGGTAGTGCAAGCACAAGCCAAGATAGAAAGGGTCTCCTCCAAGAAGCTGGAAGACGTTATTTCATCTCAAAAATATTTCTCAGATAAGTTTAGGTTGGGTTACACCGGAGGGAGTAGCTCATCGGCCAATGACACCAAAGAAGTGAAATTTGTGAAGGCCAAAGAGACGGCTGTAGAAGAGCCTATTCCTGAGAAAGTTAAGATTGAGAAGAAGACGAAGATGGCCGATCAATGAGTGTTTAATAAGTCCCATAATCAATCAGAAGCCAGATTTGAAGCTAGAGGAAGATCTTTTCCAAGACCACAACGAGGTCCTAGAATGAATTATGTTTGTCACCATTGTGGATTGCAAGGACATACCAGACCCAACTGCCAGAAATTGAGAGCTTTAAACAATGCAAGCACTCCTCAGTCATGAGGAAGAAGAAATGACAAGAGGTCTTGGAGTGGTGAGCAACCGAGAAGTCAAAACGGTGATCCTGGAATGATGGACGTAATGAAGATGATCAGTGCCTTCACCAATTGCCTGGAAAGCTTCACACGAAAGTTTGAAAGTCCTAACTCTCGTACCCAATCCGTCAAGGATATTACCCCAAACGCACGTGACGTGCGGGTGACGAAGGGTACTCATGCATAAGCATTATAACATGTCCATGCATTAATTCTTCCCATGGTTTTTGCATATGCTTGGTTGTATGCTTCGTGTGAGGTTGAGTTGAAAAGTTTCGATTGTTGTTTGTTTTTTGTTTTAAAAAATGTTTTTACATTTTTGTTCTGTTTTTTATCAACTTTTTACTGCTTTTGTGTCAAAAATCCAAAAACACATAAAAAATAGAAAATCCAAAAAGTTTTGATCGACTTTGTTGAGTTTTGTCTCAAAGCAGGTTTTGCCTTGTACCTTTGTACTAATGGCTTTGTGCATCTACGAGCTTAGCTTGTTTCCTATGCACGCATATCATTGTGGGAGAAATTTTGAAGTATTTGTGACTGTTGTAAATAGATCTTCAACCTTGTCATGAATGATGAGTGAATGGTTTTGTTGATCTTGAGACATGCGTAGACTTATGCTTATATATCTTCCCACTATTTTTTTTTTTTTTTTTTTTTTTTGGCTTAAAAGAGCTCACCAAATGTAAATCTCCAAATGGAAAGAGATATTGAGCTGCAAAAACATATCGCACATACTAGTATTTGATTAGGAAAAAGGGAAAGCAACTAATATAATATGCATGATGCCCAAAAAGCCAAAGGCTAACTCATCAATTGAAATATCAAAAATTTCAAGCATCAATCTCACAATGAGATGTTATGATTCAAAAATGTAAATGATATGATGTATATGGAGCCAAATGAAAAACTTCAAAGAATTGTAATCAAGTTTATGTGGGAGGTCATATGTGCATATTTCTATAATTGAGATGGGTCACATTATCTAGTGCTAGTTGTGTATGCCTTGATTGAATTGATTATTGAAGCTTCACATTGGACTAAGGACTATCTCAGTTTTGATTTTCACACACATCACACAAGTTTATGCTCAATGAATGCTCTATTCATTTATGTGATTGTACATGATTAAATGTGTTTTCACATGCTCAATCTTTGTTGATCAAACAAAAAAAGATTTTTGAGTGTTTATAGTTGTTTTTGGAAAAGTATTTTGTTTTTACAAAAATGTCAAAATTTCAAAAAAAAAAAAAAAAACATTTTTGCACTGTTTTGGCGACTCAGTCGTAGGTTGACCCAGTCGCATGCCCCAGTCACATGCTCGCGGGTTAGTTTTGGCGGCTTGTTCGCGGATGGAAGGTCCAGTTGCGATGGCATATAGTGATTTTCGCGGCTCAACTCGCAACTCCCTCGCGAGTAGACCTTCTAGTTGTGAAAAACACTTAAAAAAAATTTTCAAACTTTTCTCTGTTAAGTGTTTTGGCGGCTGACCCTGGCGGCTTGGATGCGACTTGTTTCAGTCGCGAAAAACGCATGTTTTGCGTTTTAAAGTCAGTTTTTTAAAACTTTTTAGTTTTGCCCTCGGATTTGGGTGACTGTTCATTGTCTTCCCTATTTTCCTCTCTCAAACTCACCATGTCACTCTTCTTGAAACTCCATTTTTGCATCATTTCTTCTCAAATCTTCAAGAAAAAGGTAAAGGTTTTCTCTCTTTCACTTCATACTTACTGATTTGATATTTATTTTCTTAATTTGTGAGATGCCACTATGATCTGCGAAATATTGTGTTCGAACATGGGTTCTTGCTTAAAATGTTGGGTTTGGTTGATTGGGGTTGTTTTCTTTTGTTGCTGAATATTTTTGATATCATGATTTTATATCTTTATGCTAGTCTTGTTCTGAGCTTTGATATTCGTTAGATTTCATACCCATTGAGTATATGGGTTTGGGGTTTTCTGTGTTTTACTCTGAATGTGGTTTTAGGTATTTCAGAATTTATGAGTTTTTGGATTGTGTGGCAAACATTGCTTTGATTTTATGTCACCATATCATGTGTGTGCTTCTGCCTTGGGGTTTTATCTTGCTCATTTCATATTCATTAAGACATGTCTCATAGACATATGCTCTCTTTTGTCTAAATGTGGTTTTCAATGTCCTCATATATTTGTTTTATGCTTGTCCCAGTTTGCATTAATACAGACTGAACTTTTTTGAGTTGCTTTGCTATAATTTGAGTTATCCTCTCTTGGTGCTCAACTATGCTTGATCTATGAGTTGGCTTGACACTCTGTTACTCTTTTTGCAACTAACTTGTTACTAATCTATGTGTATTTCCACATATTGTGTTCTGCTGTGGCATCTTTTGCTTGTTTACAGATGGTTCCCACACCTATAAAGAAGAAGACCCCTACTAAGAAAGCTGACAAAAGATTGAAAATGGACAATAACCTGTTTAGGTCTGTTCAACATTTTGAGAGATATAAAGATTCTTTCATAAAGGGAACCATTATTCAAGAAAGGTTTGTGGATTTAAGGGATCTGAAGGACACCTTCATTCCGGGTTGCTTTTAGGGCAGAGATTGGGAAATGCTATTAAGTGACTTACCTAGAGCGTGTGAGCCACTAATAAAAGAGTTTTACTCTAATGTTAAGATTAGAGAGGATGAGCTAGATTGTTGGGTGAGAGGACATGAGTTCACCCTAGATGCACATGATATTGATGAGGTACTTGGTCTTGAGGGTTTAGAGGAGTATGAGTTCATCAATTACAAAGACAGGATGTTGTCATTAGAAACCATCCAAAATCGCATTAGTGGATAGAGAGAAGGAAAATGTCTCAATATTACAGCATTTCCAGTTGACATGAGGTGCCTCACTATCATCATGATGAATAACCTATATCCAGTGAAGAAGTTAACTACAATCAACAATGCCAGAGCCATTTTTCTTATGGAACTCAAGGAGAAAACATTCATTGATATCAGCTTTCATATATTTGACACAATAATGGATGAGACCAGAACAAATTCACGAGCAAAGCTGGTTTTTCCTAGCCTTCTCATGTGGATTTTCAAAGCAAAAGGTGTTTCAATTCCTCAAGATCTCAGCCTAATGCCTGCACCCTCAGCTATTAACAAGCAAACCATCATAAGAATACAAGTACGTCTTCCGGGTGATGTAGATGAGGAAGGGACTGACCAAGAAGAAGGTGATCCAATGGAAATTAAAACAGAGGCTGCAGGATAGACTTCCACATCCAGAAGCAGAGCCAAGAGGAGCTGGGCCTCTACCTCATCAGCTGTACCTCCTGATGCATTTCAAATCATCCTGGAGAGGATTGATGGACTCAGAGAGGTTCAAAATCTGCATACTGAAAGGATGACAGCAATGCAGGATCAGCTTGATGTACTTTCAGCTAAGTTTGACAACATCTACGCCAACTAGGAGTAGTGACCCTTGGGCCATTCAGGTCAAAAATGGGGAGAATTTTTGGGGCAGCACTTAAGGGGGAGTGCTTGTTTGAGGAGGAGCTTTCATAATCATATGTTGTTATGTTTATAGCTTTGATACTATGTTTTGGATTACTATTGTTATTATATGTTTGATACACTGTGGTTTTAGTTAATGTTTGGTTTAAACTCATAACTCTTGGATAGTTTTGAAACTTTGGTATTTATTTATATATTGTTGATGTTCTTTTGTATATTTTTACTTTTGTACCCATGTTGCTTTTGTAAACCTTTAGGGTTTGTTTCCATGCATTTTGTAGGCTTTTATGGTTTGTACCATACTTATGCAGCCTTTATGCTTTGTGGCTTAAGTACTTAATGTTAAATGTCATGCATTTTTCTTTAGTACTTCACTCTTATGCCCATGTAGGATTTTTCCTAGATGCATATATGTTTTATGCATTGGTTGAGTGTTGGACATGCAAATGATGCTTTGCAAATAAGCTTATTAGCTTGCATGTCCAGATGTTCATTCTTTGTGAGAATGAGCATTGTGATCACTTTTGTATAGTGATTGCCTGTTTTGGTCAAGCCATGATTTATTACTTTATTGCTTAAGTCCATTTCTACTTGATCATATTATACTTGCTCCATATGTATTTCAAGTTTTTTTTTTTTTTTTGCATACAACGATATTGTTGTGTTGTTGTATTTCAGGAGATATTTGTTCATATGTTTTAAGAGCTTATCAGAATCTAAAGTTAGGTGTGAGTGAGTTTTGCTCAACTGTTCCCAACTCACGCGTTAAGTTTAGAGTCTGTTGTAGGGTTTTGTCACGGAATAACCAAAAGGGGAGATTGTAAGGTTGAATTTAATCAACCATCTTGTTGGCTTTATTCTGTGCCAAATTTGCTTGTATTTTAGCAATTAGTAACCCTGTATTTAGGTGGGATTATTGTAAGGGTAGTATGTGAGAAGATGTGAACAAAAGCTCAAGTTTGTGTAAGGAGGCAGAGTCTCGTGGCTAGGACTCGCAGGTGACTCGTGACTAGAAGCCGCCAACTACAGCACACGTAAGAAGCATGCGGGGAGTTGAAGGGTCACGCCAGCTGTCGCACTACAAGACAAAAGTCCCAGGCTAGCCAGGTCGTTACCTCACGACTCGAACTCGCGACTCAGACCAATCGCAAGGCCAAGCCGTTAACCAACCATGTTTGGGAAAAACTGACTCTTCACATTCCAAACACTTACCACTATATATAGACCCTTATACTCACGAAATGTAGAGAGCTTCCAGAGAGAATTTTGTGAGAGAAACCCTAGAGAAAAACAAGATTGATTCTTTACCTTAGAGACTCTTCAAATTCCTCTATTCTCTTCCTCTCCATTGATATATCCTTGAGAGGTTTTTTACCAAATCATTTTCTCACCATACCCATATCCGTGAGAATGTTATTTGGTACTTTGGGAAGCAGTTAGGAAGGAACCAATGTCTATTGGTTGATGCTATGGTTGATAGCGGAATCCGATAAGCTAAAGAAGAAATAGGTTCGGCGTAACCTTATTGGAGCAAAAAGCTTGGAGGGCTTAGGTACACTGGGTAAATTAGGCTTGGAGGGTCTTCTATTGTTCATGTATCCCAACTACATTCTTTAGTGGATTATTTACCGCTTGGAGAGCGGCAGAGAGGTTTTACGCCGAGGGTTTCGGTTTCCTCTTCGATAACACATCGTGTGTTGTCCTTGTGTTTGCCTCTTCCTTCTCTTTATCTTTACCATTTATTTTCTGTTGTGGATGTGTTTATATTTGGCTTAGATTGTTTATCAATTATGTGTTTGGCTTATGTTCATATTCCGCACGTTAATCGTTTGATATTATGCTTGAATTGATATTGTGTAATTTTTGGTCTAAACATTCAAGGGTGGTTTGACACATATTTTGAACATTCAATTATTATAACCAAATAAGTAATTATTATAATGAAAGGAATAAATTACATTGGTATAACAACCATCAAATATAAAATGATAGCACCTTAATACAAAATTATCTTCTAACATACCAATTGTGCTACTATAATATCATTTGTAGTTATACGTATCAAACAATTCGCATATGAATATTATATCTAATGAATCTACAATATAAGTGATTTGCAATATTGCTAACAATAATATTAATGATTAAAATCTTTAGACAAAGTAACATAAAATTGGCCACTTTTTAAAGATAGAACTATTCGAGGAATAAAACCTTTGTTCTAATTTTTTTTTTTTTTTTTAAATTGCAAAGTTCTACATCTAAATTACAAACCTTTCTTAGGATGCTTCAAATCTTTTTTGACAAACCTGGAAAAAAAAATCAAGAAGAAAATTAAACAGATTTAAAAAAAGCAAAGTACCATATAGATCGCAAATTGTATGTAAATTTAATAGTCTATGATTGGAATTTACTACAACAACTTACATATATATTGGACAACAAAATAATTAAATTGGATCAAACCATTAACATATGAATTAGATCAAACATAAGGAAATTACCCTCTCAAAAAAAGAAAAATATAAGGAAATTAGCTTAAACAAAAGGCAACAAATACAGAAAACGTATTTAAGTGATTATAATAAAAAAATTAGAGTAAAAAATACAAACCTACATGATTGAAGGTAAAAAAATGGAAGCCTAAATTAAAAAACTGTATAATAAGTTGGAGAATGAAAAACTACACCAACTAATTGTGTATATATATACATACTCCACCAAGAAAAGGAGTCCAATTAAAAATCAAATACTCAAAAAAAAAAAAAAAAACTTACGGGAAGTAGTATTTTTTTTTTTAGAGATACACTTACTTTATAATAACAATGAATTAGAGATAAAAATGAATTAGAGTCCTGATTTTTTGAATTTAAGATATGAATGAATTGGAGTCTTAATTAATCTAATATTAATTTGTATTTTTTTATTTCTTTTTTTTTAGAAATATACTTACTTTATGATAACAATGAATTAGAGCTAAAAATAAATTAGAATCCTGATTAATCTAATATTAATTTACCTACAATCTTACTTAAAGCAGTTTTTATTTTACGCTTACTATATAATATTTTTTTTGATTAATCTAATATTAATCTATACAAATTAAAATAAAAAAGTTGTGAACGATAGTCCCAATTGAAACATTCGAAAGCATCCGGTGAAATAGATGGTAGGAGTACAACCTTTTCTTTATTTGTTAAACCGTCTATGTTCATATCTACAGGAATTACCACCAGCTAGCTTGATTTTATTTTGAAAAACTTGGAAATTTTATATTTTATATTTTTTTATATTTTTTTTAAAGAGATAAACTACTTAATGATAAAAATGAATTAGAGTCCTGGTAGTATACTATTCATTTTTAGTTCTTTAAAAATCTAAAAATTTAATAAAATTTCTGCAATTTTGTGAAGTCACGTAGCGTAATTACGGCGTCTAAACCCAACTTTTATTATATATAATATGATAATATGATATATATATATATATATATATATATATAACCGAAGCCTTTAACCTCTCCACAATTTTCCACATCAGTATTATTTAATTAAAAAAAAAACAAAAAACAAAAAACAAAAAATCAATAAAAAATAAAAAATAAAAAAAACATAACCTACTAAAACACTTCTAATCACACGTTTAAACCATTTCTATCTTTGCAACTCAGTTACCTATCCTACTAAAACACTACTAATCCTATTAAAAAGTGAAAACAACACCTAAACCCGATTATCTCTTTCTCACTCAAAAGCTGAACCGTCTTTAATAACATATCATAATTTTGTATTTACCTATTGTGTTGGAGTCAAATGACTATAATTAAATTAAAAAAATTTCAAAGTACTCACAATATAGAAATAAGAATTCAACTTCGTTTAGATATTAAAATAAATAGGATAAGGTCTGAATTGTCAAAAATCTTTGGCAATATGGGTATAGGAATACGAGTCATGACTTACGCCACACCAGAATCTTCTCCTACTGCAATTCAACGCAAGTAAAATTGTTAAGCACTCCAGTTGAAAAGTACTAAGGTCTTTAAATTTGGTTTGTTGATTTACTTTTGATATTGGGTTAAAGTTGTAACGCCTACAGTTCCTTCTCCCTTCCGTATTTGTGTTAATCCTTCCTTGCAACAACGAAGGTACTATTCTTAATTTTTATTCTTCCATTCAGTTTTGTTTAGATTTAATCTTCCCGATTAATTTCTGCTTTCTTATTACCTTTCTGTTCCGTTTTTTCCTCCGTTTGCAGTATGCAGTACTTTTGTTCTAGAGAATGGGCCTCCTGCCAAAAATAAATTGAATCAAGGTTAAAGATATGCTAATTTACAATTAAAATTTTCCAATTTCTTGGGTTTGGATGGCTGATTTTTGTTTTTTGGTTAGAATTTTTTTCCTGCTTGGCAAATATTTTTGTTAGATTTTTTTTTTTTTTTTTTTCGCTTGCCTCTGAAATAAATTTCTGAATTTTTTTTAGTATAGGGTTAATTGTTTGTCTATGTACATCTAATTTCAAAATATTATTGTGTTGTTTGGGTTATTGGTTTAGGATCATTTTTTTTTTTTTGGTTTAATAAATTTGAATTTAGGATGTACATGATGATATATATATATATATATATATATATATAGATCTGTATGTCTGCGTGAATGTCTTGGTTGGTATATGGTTTGGTTTGAATTCTGGGTTTTCTGCTACTACAATTCACTCGAAATTTTTACTATATTTGAAAAAACGAAGTTCTTTTTAGGGTTTAATCTAATGTAGAATTGTAGTTTCTCACATTGTTTGGCTAGGGTTACATTGCAATTGATGATAAGTCTATGTGAATGTATTTATGTATGCTTTGGGCTAACTTTAGTTTGATGATTTAACTTATGTTTGTTCCTCTTCTTGGCATTTGTGAATTAAAGATTTGAAAAAAAAATAAAAAAATTTGTAGCTGATATTGGATTATTATGTGATTTTGTTTGTGTGCATTTGTATTTTTATACTATAGCTGGGTTTCATTGATTTTTGTTGATAAGTTTTGGCTTTGGGAGAAACTATTATAACAGTGTTCTTTTTTTCATACTTCAAATCCTATATGATGCAAAAGTCTCTAAACAACCAATTAAACAAACACATCTTCAATATTGTTCTCTCACTGCCGCAATACCAGTGGCTCCAGTATTGCTATAGCTATTTTCACCAAGAGTAACCAGTCTTTTTGTTATATTTCTCTATTGTGAAGTCATATATTCTTTTGTTTTGTTTCAATAATTTCTAGGCTTTGAATCATCTAATTTATTATTATTTTTTTTGGACTCTTGGAAATTTTAATATTTGATTCTTTGATTTCTCACTTTTTTTTTTTTTTTTTTTTTTTTGCAAGATCTAAAATTTTCTAACAGATTTCAACAACTATATCCACAAATTATTCTTTTGAAGGTAACTCATCTTTCTCTATATTTCTTTGTTGTGTAATCACAGACATATATATGTTTTCTTTTGTTTCAATAATTTTTAGGCTTAGAATATTCAGATTCTTTAATTTTTTTGGCTTTTTGAAAATTTTAACATTTGAATTTTTGGGTTCATTTTTTGCTATAACTGAATTCGTCAACTACATAGCCATGGATTAGTCTTTTGATGGTAGCCACATCTTTCTTTTATATTTCTCTGTTGTGTGATCAAATATTTTCATTATGCTTTAATAATTTCAGCTTTGAATCTTATACATGATACATTATACATTTATGCAAAATTTTCTCATGCATTGTACAGTTAAAACTTAAACTTGAATAGTGGCTACACCTACACCACATTTAACCTAGGGGTTCAAATGAACCCCCTGGTCTAAAAAAATATTATTGATCTATATAATATTTTTTATATTTGACTATCCTAAAATAAAAATTTGAACACCCTAAAGAAAGCCTAACAACAAACCTATTCAATACCAATTTTTATCTTAACCTTTTTAATATAAAAGAAATGACCCAACAAAAAAAATTCTTAACTAAGTAATGCCATGGAAAAAACAAAAAAAAAAAATTCTTAATAAATTACAAAGACCAATAAATTTTCAAAGTTAAGTTGAATAGTTCAATAAAAGAATTGTAAAAGTAACGACAAAAAACTAATTAATTATAAATTAAAAAATTCTAATCGCAACTACTAAAGTGAAAAGAAGTTTTTCAGCAGTAAAATATATATATATATATATATAATGAATTGTGTAATCAAATGGGAGATTAGTGGATAAAAGATTACCTAGTTGTGTACATTGAAAAAAATGTAGTTGGTTTTAAAATATGAAATCTCATTGAAGACAATTGTAAAACTTCATGTAACTGCATTTTTTTTTTTCTTTTTTTTTGCACTATCGATAAATTCAAGTTATTTTTTATTGGATTTTGTATAATTCAAGTTTTCTAATAATCCCTAAAAGAAATTCCTAGAGCCACTGTTGAAAGTGAACGCTATAAAAAGTGTTTTTTTATTGTACATTAATGTATTTATATTTGGTTTTGAGATGTGCTCAATGGTTTGGGTTTATCTTATTGTTTTCAGTCGTTTACACTTGATTGTTCATGAATATTTTTTTTTAGCTAAAGTGTGAGTAATTTATAGGAAAAATATCCATAATTTATTCTTATATTAAGAGGGAAAAAGTTCAAGATTCAAAAGTTACAATTAAGTTCTCTGTCTTAAACGCTGAAACTTTAAATATTGAACTTCTACAATTAAAGATTCAAAGATGTGAACTTGAACCAATAGATGTAAGCAAATGGATATTCTTACTGTTGGGTTAAAATGTATTGACCCCTTGCAAATTAATTAATTAATTACCTAAGTTAATTAATTAGGTTCAATTACATGCGATGGTGTGTTAGCACAAACAAATCACCAACTAAACTAAATGCAGCAGAAAATAAATTTAACACAGATGATTTATTTACGAATGGGAAAAACCACTAAGGCAAAACCCCAACAGGTGATTTAAGATCTCCACTCCTAAAAATCCACTATTATCAATCACAAACAGTTATAAGTATAAGGAATCTTACCAAACCCTTTAGCCTATCCCGAAATACCAACCTACAGTTGAACCATTACCACAATACTCAATTGGACTTGTATTGTAGCAGCAATCTTTTTGTTCAATGCACAAATCCCAGTATGTGATTAACTAATAATGCGCGGATCCTAGTACTAGTAACTTGAAGAGGTTGTTGGCTTCAAAGTTCTTCAATTCATCAACAATGAAGATCAAGAAGCTCCTTGGTCACAAAACCCTTAGCATAAAGACGCAGTAGGTTCTTTAGAGAGAATAATGAACTATGGCATTTTCTGCTTACGCGACGGCCTTTAAAATAAACCTTATATATATGTCTTTGGTTGTGAGAGAAGAAACCATATACAAAATATTTCAGCATGGCTGAAAATCATATCTGGAAATTATGATTTCATAAGTCTCGATAGAAATAACTTGTCTCGGGCTTCTGTCGAGCTTCAACATTAAATCTCAATAGAAAGGATTCTATCGAGACTTCTGTCGAGTTTTAGTAAACAACTCTTTCTTTACTTGTTTCTTCGTCAGATCTTCATGGTTTTAACACTTGACTTGAACTTTTGTTGATCTTGAAGTACTAAACTCATCCTAAATCTACCCAATTACAAGTAAAGTGCATTTTGTCAAATGATTAGCTAATTACATAAAATATATCCTTAACAGTTACCTTAATTAAAATGTGATTCTGGTTTTGATGATCATTATGAAATGATCCCAATGTACAAGATGGAAAAGGAGATTTTAAGTGAATACTTATTGTGAATAAAGATATTGCTAAACAATTTAGTTCAAAAAATCAATTACAAATTATTTTAGTACTATAAAAGAGTGTAGAGAACAACTTTATTTCGTTAAAGTTGATTTATGAAATAAAGCACTTTTTTAGCGGTGTTGGTTTCGAGTGAAAAATATATACAAAAAATATTTTACACCTGACAATGTGTTTGAGTGGACCGAAAAATATGGTCAAATTGAAATCAAGTTCAGTTTGACTATAAAATATGGGTGGGTGGAGTGTAAATTGTTTTACACTCTAGCCACCCGGAGAGAGAGAGAGGCATATTTTCCGACACATATACATAGTTTTCCAATAATAATTTTATGTGCAAACCAAACACTGGAAACTATTTTTTTGGCATATTTTTTAGAATGCAACCATATAACTGAAAATATTTTCTTTTATAAAAAATATTGTCACCTAAAAAAATTTTATACTTAGAAAACAACGAGCCAAACCCAATCTAATCATAAAAGTTTAATTTACATAAGAATTTAATGATATCTCACTTGGTCTCCTTGTGAAAAATGTGTTGCTCTTAATTATATGATAAAGGTATTGATAATAATACATCCAAGTAAAAGTGATATTTCAATTAGAAAGAGTGATATTTCAATCAGAAAGGAATCAAAAGATTATATCAACAATTATAAAAATTTAATGTCATTACTCATTTTTTAAACTGTAACAGTTTTTCTGATACCTATCCTAAAGCTAGCGGACTAATTGGTAAACTAATTACCTTAGCGTTTTTTTTTACACACAGAGAGAGAGAAGAAAGAACAATATAATTCTAGAATGGTCGTAGTTGTACAAGCGAGAGAGGGTTTGTATTCGATCCCTTATGGAAGCCTTACAACCGACATTCTCCATACAGAAACATTCTCCATACAGACATATGCTTTAATTATAACACACCAAACCTGCCATTTTATTATAAAAATTTTAAAAATAAAAAAGAAGGCACACGCAGATAATTAAAACCGTTATACAGACAAACAAAAGACATTTCAACCCCAAAAAAAAAAAAAAAAAAAAAAAAAAAAAAAAAAAAAAACAATAACAAAATAAAGATTAGAGAATAGGCAGCAAGTGCACATTGACATCGATCAGGGTCTATTGCCGCATTTGCGTTCGTACGTAGAACAATCTTGCCCGTTGGTGCATGAAGATCCAGGAGCACAAACTGCGTGGTCAGGATTGGAGGTATCACCGGCAACTGACTTCCCGTTCCCATCAAGAATCCGGCTTACGTAGGGGTTCATGAGTAACTCTATCTCCAAGTCGTACTCGATCAGGCTTTCTTCGATGCGGCCATTATTGTAGCGGATAGTGGTGGTGTTGCTCTCAACAACGACGGCAGCACCTGCACAACAATATGGGTAAATAAGAAGCATCACCATCACAAACAATATTGCCAGGGGATATATCCCTCCCTTTCCCTTATGAACATCCATTTCAGTACTAGTACTGTTCCTTTATCTCACTCCCTAGTACTATTCCTACTTGATCTTACTCCACAGCTCTTTCACACACATTGTATACTTTCACAGGTATACTTATAGCGAGTAAAAGGAGAGAGTGACGACCACAAGGAGACGGATAATGCGCTGGATATATAATATTATTTTTAATTTGATTATTCCATATGTCATACTTTTTGTGGAATTCTTTTTCTTTTCTTTTTTTGTTCTTACGTCCTTTCATGACATCACATCGAGACTCTAATGCTAATGTTAGAGATAATATAAATTCAATATTATCATTTATTATGTTATTAATAGGTACCAACCATTCTACTTCCACATTCATTTGTAATTTTTTTTATAATAAAATTTTAGATTTTTTTTAAAGAGTAATAGTAGGGATGTTATAAATTTTACTATGTATGTTTTAAAATTTTACATAAAAAAAAAAATTCAAACGAACGTGATTAATGTCACATCCATAACATGTAATAAACAAATTCCTTAACTACTTTTTTGTGTTGTGTTTAAATGTTAACATCACTCAAAAATTAATAATTCATATATTCATTTGTTATGATGTTGAAACTAATAATCATATTTATTATCACGTTAATTTGTAAACCCTTATTGAAATAACTAATAAGTCTTTTTATTTTATTTTTTAAAAGGGAAAGGAGAAAAAATTATAGCACAAAAGTATACCACAACTTCCATTCAAATATTATGTTAATATTTATCAAAGGATGGGGCAGCTCCACGCTTAAGAAAATGTGTTGTGTGCAGTATAATTTACCATACACTCCCTTAAAAATTACCGTAAATTTTGAGTAGAATTTATGATGTGTCTTCTCTCATATGTCTAAATTTATTTATTTTTATAATTAAGTAGTTGGTGATGAAAGATTTGAACATTGGACGTTTTCATTAAAAACACAAATATATATATATATATATATATATATATCAATTAAACACTAGAAAAAGAAAAGCCCGTAGAAACCTTTGTTGCTCACTTTTTTTTTTTTTTATTGATAATCTATAGAAACAGTTTTAATCCACATACAAAAAAATAATAATAAAAAATTAAAAAATTAAAAATGCCTGTAAGACTTGAGATCCTAAAACAAAGGCTTGCTCCAAGATAATTACATCACGTACTCAAAAGTAAAATAAAAGCACTCCTGATAAATAATCATAGGTTAATATAATATTTAGCTAGTGACCTTTTTGGATGAGAAACCAATAGCAAATTGTCGGCAGAAATGTAATTTGCTTCACTCGGTGTTTAGGTATTCGAGTTCGATATTAGTTTTCTCTCTCCAACGAGCTTCCGTCTAGCCAATTACGATGAACCTACTGTAAATTAATAAAGAAATAAAAAGTGGAAAAAACTAGTATAATCAATTATGATTCGAACAACTTTAAACCATATATATTTGTTCATAAATAAAAATAAAAATAAAAAAACCATATATATATGGAAAGTTGATTTCTTCATTATTTATTTGAATAATATAAATGCTTTTCCACTTGCAAATTCTCTAATACTTGATCTCTTCTTTTCAACGTAATGCGATATATTCTATTATTCAACTCTCCCCAAACAGCACCCACCTCACTTTTTTTCTTTTTTTCTTTTTTTATAACTTAGATAAAAATTTTCTACAATTATTGCTCTCTATTATCAGCTCAAGATACCAATTTATTTTTCATTTTTCATGTAATTGATTTTCTGTTTTTAGTGTAGACAATATCTGAATCCCAAATTTCTTCTTCGATGACAAAGATTTTACCAATTGAATTAATTAGACCCCATAAACTCACCCCACTTGTCTTTGCTCCATAAAAAAGATTAAAAGTACTTTCTGTAATTAGGAGGAGTTGAAATATTTGAACAAAATTTTTCTCCAAATTAGTTTAAAGAGAAATTTTTGAAACTTCTCATATATTTATTTTTTGAATATAAATTTTAAAAATCTAATCACATGAATTTCATATTCCTTATGTTCTTAATGTGTATATCAAATTTCGTTCAAATAAGATATTATTTACTATTCGATCAATAAACTTAACTTTTATACACAATTTTAGATCACAAAAACTTAAAATTTTAACATATGTTTGTTGACATAGCAATTAATTTTTTATCTTTTTAAAATTTTGCAGGCATGAAGGATAAAATAAGAATATGCAATTCAACTATTAAATTTTTAAAATTCACAATCAATATAAAAATATATGAAAAATTTGAAGAGTTTTTCTTTGCTAGAAATCTTTTATATTTTTGTTTCTACCATTCGAAGTATTTTTCAGATCTACTGTCTAAAATATATATAGTTTAATGCGTAACAAAAGCTTCACTTTCAAGCATCGCATTTTCCAACTTTAGGTTTTTTCTGACAGTACCTCTCTCTTTTTCTTTAACTTTATCTCTTTATTCTTGAACCTACTGTAAATTAATAAAGAAATAAAAAGTGGAAAAAGCTTACTAGTATAATCAATTATGATTCGAACAACTTTAAACCATATATATATATATATATATATGTTCATAAAAAATAAAAATAAAAAAACCATATATATATGGAAAGTTGATTTCTTCATTATTTATTTGAATAATATAAATGCTTTTCCACTTACAAATTCTCTAATAATTGATCTCTTCTTTTCAACGTAATGTGATGCATTCTATTATTCAATTCTCCCCAAACAGTACCCACCTCACTTTTTTATCTTTTTCTTTTATCTTTTTTTTTTTATAACTTAGATAAAAAATTTTCTACAATTATCGTTCTCTATCATCCGCTCAAGATACCAATTAATTTTTCATTTTTCATGTAATTGATTTTTTGTTTAGAGTAAACAGGATTTAAATCCCAAATTTCTTCTTCGATGATAAGAGGTATTACCAGTTGAACTAGTTAGACCCCATAAACTCACCCCACTTGTCTGTACTCCATAAAAATATTAAGTACTTTTTGTAATTTGAAGGAGTTGAAATATTTGAATAAAATTTCTCTCCAAACTAATTTAGAGAGAAATTTTTCAAACTTCTCATATATTTATTTTTTGAGTATGAATTTTGAAAATCTAGCCATTGAATTTCATATTCCTTATGTTCTTAATATGTATATCAAATTTCTTTCAAATAAAATATTATTTATTATTTGATAAATAAACTTAACTTTTATACACAATTTTAGATTACAAAAACTTAAAATTTTAACATTTGTTTGTTGAAATGGCAATTGATTTTTTATCTTTTTAAAATTTTGTAAGCATGAAGAATAAAATAAAAATATGTAATTCAACTGTTAGATTTTTAAAATTCACAATCAATATAAAAATATATGAAAAATTTGAATAGTTATTCTTTGCTCGAAATCTTTTATATATTTGTTTCTACCATTCGAATTATATTTCAGATCTACTGTCTAAAATATATAAGTTTAATGCGTAACAAAAGCTTGACTTTCAAGCATCGCATTTTCCAACTTTAGCTTTTTACTGACAGTACCTCTCTCTTTTTCTTTAACTTTATCTCTTTCTTCCTGAACAAAGTAGTAGTAGCCTGGTCTGTAACTGTTCGGATAATATTTTCATGGCTTCATTTTTTGGGGATAAACAGTATCAGTGATGTTGCGATTCTTAAAAATTTTATTAAATAAATTTGACAAGCTAATGTAATTGTACCAAGACAGACCTAGGATTTTAAGTTAGAGGGTCTGTAAAAAAAATAAAAATAAAAATAAAAATAAAAATAAAAAAACCTTCAAACAGGCATCTATATTGTATTAAACAATTATAAATACATAAAATCGTTGTTTTTAAATACATTAAAATGCAATTATTTACCAACAAAGACAAAAACAAAAACAAAATAATGTTTTTTTTTTACTTAGCTAACTAGGATTATTTTTTTTTTTTTTTTTTTTGTTGAAGTTAGAGCATTCATAGTAGTGGTGCTAAAAATTTTAACTTTTAACACATCAAAAATCTATTTTATCTATTTTACCACCTCACTTTACAATACACCCAATATCAAATGTTCTATTTTTTTATCACTTCATTTAAAATAATATAAACAACTCATTAAAATAATAAAGAAATAGAGAATTTCAGTTTTTTAATTAAAGAAAGAGATATAATCTTAATAAAATATGTATTTTATTTTTAACAACTTGTTACAATCAACTGGTATTTATACTAGTTTACTGTAATTGCAAAAAATTTTGCTTTAACTTCTCCAATAATACATGATTTTTTGATTCTTTCATGGTGTTGGGAGCGTTCTTTGTTGCCCACATGATGTTAGGGGAGTCAAGACTGAGACTCGATTTTAGGCTTGGAACATGGCCCAAAAGCTATCGGCGAAGTGTGAGAGGCCCATTTTGCTCAAGGTCTAGGTTGCATCTAACAAAGATTATAATAAGGCCCTAAAAATACCTCCTACAAAGATAAGCTAGCACAAAGGATGGCCCACCACAACAAGTGCTTCAATAATAGTCTAGCGGTAAGTAAGAGAAACGCCCAGCGGTAAGTAGATGTCTGGAAAACCAATAAATGTATTTGCATAATAAAAATTATGCATTACCTCCATACTTGGTTAATATAAAAGTGGACCCATTATAACACGTACAAAAGAGGAAAAATGGTCCAGCAATGAATATGAAAAACCTCCAGCGATAGACGTCTAATAGATTAATAAGTGTGTTTACATGGTAAAAATCATATGTTTTCCTTATTATTATTAAGTCAACATAAGAGAAAACTTTCATAGTATCCAAAACATTATGGCTTTCATCATTATAACAATAAACAAGGATTAAAGGTTTCATAATTACAAGTAAAAGAGGAAAAAATAGGATGGAAAGAAAGGAAAGAAAGAGATTCCAGCTCAATGTAGCAAATGTTGAACTAGGGCTACATATATATATATATATGTGTGTGTGTGTGTGTGTGTGTGTGTGTTTATTTATTTATTTATTTATTTATATGTAGGGCATGAATGGGGTAGTGTAGGAAATTTTGAGTGAGTGGGCATTTAAGCTTATGGTGGTGTAATGGAGTTAATGCTGAGGCTAAGGCTTAATAGGTAAAGGGTTGTTTATGTGTGATTAGGAAACATTTATGTGCTGTGAATATGCAAAAAAAGAAAAAGGAATGTCTAAGACTAAATGAGTGTGGGCTAAAGGGAATGATTTATGAGCTTGGAGAGAGTTAAACCACAAGCAAAGTGACAAGAAAATCAAAAATTTCAAAGGGGTTTTTGGTGTCTATTTTAAGGTGCTGGGATTTTCTGAGAAGATGGAACGTGATGTTTATGGGTTAGTGTATACGAGCATTTATGGACTAAATGGTAGTTTTTGAACTAAGGGACTGACTTATAGACTAAAAATAGCATGTTGGGTGAGGAATTTTATGATAAGATTTGTTGTCTTCCATGAGCTGATGGTAGTTCCCTTTTATAGTGAAGCTTAAGGGATTGATTAGCAAAAGTCCAAAAACGTAGGACTGATCAAGGGCAGGACAACAAACTTAATTATCCTATGATTTGGCCTAAAATGGGAGATTTGCTTTTAGGGTTGTTTTGCTTCTTTGGGCAATGTCACACATGGGTAAAAATCAACATAATCTTGCATTAAATGCTAAGAATTCTCAAATTGTGTTCAACCAATGGGATTAAAGCAAGTATTAAGGAGGAATCGTAATGCTGCAATTGAGATTTAAACCCTAGAAAGTAGGATTCAACACCCCAAGCCAGGTGTCAAAGTTTCAGTCCACTTTAGAGGATTTCACTGGAGATCCCTTTATGCCCTCCAAACCACATGTTCCCAAATTTTCCCTTTTCAGATTCATGGGCTTAGTTCATGAACCAATTACATACATTTTTAGTAATAAAATAAACTATTTGGTTGAGAATTTCATGAGCTTAAAGGTCTTGGTTGTGGCTTCCTTGAGTTGTGACCAAAACTTGGGAAAGAAGAGTATTTATTGCCCATTAGCCTTTAGGTGTCAGCCTCTGGTACTATTCACGTCAGAATTGGCAGTGAGACAGGTGGCCAGCTCCTAATTTGGTTTGGGAGCTTGGTTGCTCCTTCAGGTGACCTTCAGCAGAAGGTAGAACTGAATGAAGTTCTCCAACGAGGTCAATTTCCACACATAAGCTATTTTGGCTAAGATTTCATGTTGGGCTTGGCCATGAAATCTAAGTATTTTGGTGGGCCTCTGGCTTGGTGGTTCTCTCCACTTAGGTCTATCATTTTGCTTTCTCATTGTGGGGCCTACAAAATGGACAAAGCAACCATATATTGCCATGGATTTTTATTCCACGTGGGCTTTAGTTGTCAGTAGAAATAAAATGAATCCATGAGCTTTAACAAATATTTATGACAGGTTTTGGGTATTAATTTCCATGGGCTTTAAATAACAACTTGTATAGTTTCTCATAATTTTTGCTATGGATTATTTTTGTAAATGATATTTTCTTTGGGGCTATTAAATAATGACCTCCAATATTTCTTGAAAATAATATTTACCATGGGTTTTAAATAGAGGCAATATCAATGGGTTTCAAATAAAATATGGTAACAACCACCATAGTGGAATAATGTGATATTCTCATGGTTTTTCTACAGATAATCATAATAAGGTGAATAATCATCATGAGTTTTGGAAATAAATATTAAGAATGTATAAGATAAATAGTGACCATGGGTTCTTATATAAATTCCATGGGTTTATAATATGGTTGAAATAAATAAATAAATGTCATAGGAGGTGGAGGAAATTAAGGTACGGTATAAATTCGAAGGGATAATTGAAGTTTCGAGAGTTGGTAAAGGAGGTGGGGTGGCTATCTTTTGGAGGAAGGAGTGTGATTTTTCCATTGATACATACTCCCCTAACCATATGGATGGAATTGTTAATAAGGGCAAGAAAAAGAATGGAGATTTACCAGCTTTTATGGAGAGTCGGACACAAGAAAATTAATAATCATAACTTTCCATGGACTTTTATATTAGTAACACAAATTCATAATTCTCCATGGGCTTGATATATGTTTGCCATGGGTTTATAATATGGTATGAAATAGATAAATATTATGGGTTTAAAATAAATCATAACTATCCATGGGCTTTTATATTAGTAACACAAATTCATAATTCTCCATGGGCTTGATGTATGTTTGCCATGGGTTTTGGAAAAATGAATAGTGTCACGTAACATAAATGGTTACCATGGATTTTATAAGATAGATTTCATAGGTTTGTTATATTGTAGTAATAGATTTAAGAACTTAAAACATTGTTAATCATTGGACTTTAATGAAATACTTATGATATACAATGACTAAAATTAAAAATAAAAAAAATTGAACCCAAGGGGGGCTGGGGCCCCCTTGGGCACCACTTGGGTCCGTTACCAAAGATACAAAATGAAAAAGTCTTTAAAAATTTTATTTATTATAATGCTGGTGTAACAGGAATTACACTTATTACAACATCAATTTATATGTGTTTTTGTTTTAAGTACAATTTATAATAGTTTTAATATTTTTTCAACCGAAATGAATATTAGGCACAAAGAAAATCATATCTATTTTTTGTGCATGTTAAATTGCATCCATTGATAACTCTCCTTACATCCATCAATAATTCCATTATTTTTTATCATTTTTATTTTATTTGTTGATTTTTTTAGGTTAAATTGCAAAGTACACCCCTAAAGTTTTGGGGTCTTTAGATTTTACACCCTAAAGTTTCAAACCGTTTACATCAACAGTCCCCCATCTATTTTTATAGACATGTCTGTTAAATGTTATGTTAGATTGTCACATTTGTATATTTTTTCAAATGAAAGGGTGCCAAATTAATTAGTAGTGCCACATCACTTAAATAATATAAAAAAAATCTTTTAAAATTTAAAATAATTATCTAAATATAAAAAAACTTGTATAAATTAAAATAAAAATCATCATAGCATTTTCTTGGCAATTTTCTTACCACCCAAATAGATGCCAAGATCTAACAATCCAATCCATACCCAAATCCAACAGATCGCAAAAATTTTGCAACCCCAAAATATTAACAAACATAGAAAATTAGCAAATTTAAAAATCCTATCATCAACAAACTCATTTATTTTATTTGGAAACAAACACACACACACACACAAAAAAAAATACCCAACCAATTTGACTCACAACAACAACAAACTGAGCCAACCACAGAAATTTTCTTTGAACAATTATCATACACCTAATTAGGCTCACAACAAACCTAGCCAACCACATGAACATCATTACTCATTACAACCATCAAACCCAAACTTCAAACAAACACAACTTAACAAATACCCCTCACTTCACCGAGAGAGAAAAGGGGAATGAAGCTCTCGGCATTACAACAAAGCTACATGGACCATCATAACAACAGCTTCGTGCAATGTGGGTCCACAACTAGAGATAGAGGCTGTGAGCTACTGTTGGCAAAACGATGTGGGATCAGCAATTGATTCGCAGGTGGCAGTCGGTGTTTTTGGTCAAATAATGGGTTTTGTAATCTATGAAGTGTGGTTCACGATGGTTTTGGAGATTGATAGGAGTTTCGATGTGTCAGCGACGAAGGTTTGGGATGTTCCATCAGTCACCATTTTTTTTTTTTTTTTTTTTGTAAAATTTTCCTTTTAACATGATTTTTGAAACATTTTTGTTAGTAAACACGTTTTTTAAACTATTTTGTAAACTAATATCTCGAGTCTTAAAAACTCGAATTCAGGCATGAAACTTGAGTCTCTCAACATAAAGGAGAAAGAAGAAGAAGAAGAAAAATTGGAGAACAAAGAAGAAGATGGAGAAGAAGAAGGAGAATGAAGAAGAAGATGGAGGAGAAGAAGGAGAACTCTGGAGAATGAAAGAAGAAGATCTGGTAGATCTAGAGAACTTGAGTTTTAGAGACTCAAGTTTCACATTAAACTCGAGTTTCTAGGTCTCGAGATGCTAGTTTGCTAAATAATTTTGCAAACTTGATAATTAACTAAAATGTTCCAAATATAATGCTAAATGCCAAAAAAATTATCATTTTTTTTCTAGATCCAGTTTTCTAGGTTTGCCACAAGTGGACACCAAGTTGTGGGTATGATGATTTGGATGAGTTGTGCTGCATGGCAGGTTTGTTGGCGGTGGAAAACAATCAAAACACAATGGGCCATTTTTATTTTAGTTTATATTTTGATTTATGTAAGCTTTTTTATATTTAGATAATTGTTTTAATTTTTAAAAGGTTTTTGCTATTATTTAGGGGATGTGGCATCCTTTCATTGGACGAAATATACACACGTACCAATTTGATGTGGCATTCAACAGACATGTTAGTAAAAAAGGACAGAGGAGCTGCTAATGCGAACAAATAGAAACTTTTGGGTGTAAAATCTAAAAACCTCCAAACTTTAGGGGTTTATATACTTTACATTTTACCATTTTTTTTTAATAAGAAACAAAAAACTTTATCAAGAACCACAAGGAACAATATCAAGAATATCATATTCTCTCTTCCATGCATCCCACACCTGCTTGAGGAAGAGTTATTGCAGCTAAAAACAAAATTTATAGAGGAGAAATAGACATAGCCATTGTATGAGCTATAGAGTTGCATTCTCTCTTTACCCAAGAAAAAGAACAATTAACAAAAGGCATAAATATCATTTAGCTCCCTACATTTTTGGCTAATTTAGATTTTGGTCCCTACTTTTTTTTTTCTTATCATTCTCATTTAGTCCCTACCATCATCTCACTAACGGAAATTGTCTATATAGCACACAAAGGGCACAACTGGTACGTTAGATGCTAACATGACCATTAAACTAATAAAAAAAATTAATTGGCATTTTAAAAATACCACGTCAGCATTTTAAGTTGAAAGACACCATCCATTATGCATGATAGGATATCAATCAAGTGAGACATATATTATTACAACCTAGTGGGGGATTGTTGTATCTATAAGAATATACAATGATAGGTTGTAATAATGATATTTGAGTTTGGAGAATATGGTTTCATAAAGTGAAAATTCAAGTTCTGGAATTTTCTAAGGGAAAATTCAAAAATCAGAATTTCCTGAAACTTTCTAAATTTTCTACAAAATTTTATGGTTATTGTTCAGAAAGGTTGAAGAGGTTTCAAGCCTTGTTAATGATTTTATGAAACATTTTAACTCTCCATACATACCTTTTGATGAAACATAACCCTATGGATATAAATAGAGGCTTATATTCACTTGAAAAAATAACTAACTCCCCAAAAATATTAAGTTTGAGAGAAACACAAGAAATTCTGTGGTCATTCTCTAGAATTGCTATCTATAGAACCTATCATTTTGATTGTATCCTGTGGACAAATTTGTGATAACCCTTTAGCAACAATAGTGTGGAGGGGCAAATGTTGTTTAAGGAAAATGATATAGTGCCTCCAAGTTACCTATTTTCTGTTTGTCTTTTGTGTTAACCTTATTCTTCCATTATTACTTTGTATAATATTCCCAACAAAAACCCATTAACCCAACAGAGCCCCTCCACCTTTACACATCAATCTCTCTCTCTCTCAGTAAACCCCCTTGACCAAACCCTAAGCCCTCCTCACCAACCTTGGTGGTGGTGGTGGTGGCTTGATTTTTAGGCTTGACAAATCATGGTGGCTGAGAGAGAGAGAGAGAGAGAGAGAGAGAGAGAGAGAGAGAGAGAGAGAGAGAGAGAGAGAGAGAGAGAGAGAGAGAGAGAGAGAGAGATTTAATTCAGTTTATGGGTTTGATTTTCTAAGTTCTTGTTTGATTTTATGGTTTTGTGTATGCCTAATTAGTGTTGGTTCTCTAAGAAAAACAAATGAAAAATGAAAATTTTAGTTTTTTTTTTTATTTTTTTTATTTGAATGCTAACGTGGAATTTTTTATTATTTTACTAGCCACATCAATGTCGTATGTGCCAGTTGTGCACTCCATGTGCCACATAGGCAAATTTATGTCAGTGAAATGATGGTAGGAACTAAAATGTGAATAATTTTTCAATTTTAAGGACCAAAATTTTAAAAAAAAAGTATAGACCAAAATGAAAATTAGCCACAAATATAAGGACGAAAATGATATTTACACCTTAATAAAAAAAAAGTCCTAAGTTCCAAAGTATTTAATAATCAAGTCCTTGCATTCCACTGGCTATTATGTATATTCTACGTTCAAAGCATTTGTTTATCTTGTTGCTATTAAAGTGTGATAAGTCAAGTAAGATAGTGCCTATATCAAAGTCGATGGTAGTTTTTGCCATATCACATAATGATAACCCATGTTTCTTTTTTTAATTTTATATTTTAGATAGAAAGTAACAGAGTCATTAGTCAAACTAATTACATTTACTAGTATTTACATCACATTGGATAATTTCACGACATATCAAAAGTACCACATAAAAATTTATAATTTTTGTCACGGTTATCTTATGTGGCAAACTATGATGCCCCAATTTGATTGATTGTGTGATATGTGTAGGTGTGTGATGAGTCCCACATCGGGTATTTACTATGTAGATCTGGGCTTTATTAACAACTACAAGGAGCCTCAATTGTGACTAGTCCTTTTAAGGTATAGCACAGATATGATTAGCGCTTTTCCTTAGGTCATTAAATATGATATTAAAGCCAACCTGGTAATCTCGTATGAGCTCAGATACACTACCCTACGAAGTGGGCCCTAATAAGAACGTTAGGAATTTAAGTGGGGGAGATTATGATGCCCCAATTTGATTGATTGTATGATTTGTATGGGTGTGTGATGAGTCCCACATCGGATATTTACTAGGTAGATCTGGGCTTTATTAACAACTACAAGGAGCCTCAATTGTGACTAGCCCTTTTGAGGTATAGCGCAGATATGACTAGCGCTTTTCCTAAGTCGTTACATATGGTATCAGAGCTAGCCCAATAACCTCGTGTGGGCTCAGAGACACTGCTCCACAAAGTAGGCCCTAACGAGAACATTAGAGATTTAAATGGAGGAGATTGTGATGCCCCAATTTGATTGATTTTGTGATGTGTGTGGGTGTGTAATAAGTCCTACATCAGATATTTATTATGTTAAACTGGGTTTTATTAACAATTGCAAGGAGCCTCAATTATGACTAATCCTTTTGAGGTATAACGCAGATAGGCTCGTTACATATGGTATCAGAGCCAGGTTGGTAACCTCGTGTGGGTTCAGAGACACTACCCCATAAAGTAAGCCCTAACGAGGACGTTAGGGATTTAAGTGGGGGAGATTGTGATGCCCCAATTTGATTGATTGTATGATGTGTGTGGGTGTGTGATGAGTCCCACATCGAGTATTTACTGGGTAGATCTGAGCTTTATTAACAACTATAAGAAGTCTCAATTATGACTAGTCCTTTTGAGGTATAGCGCAAATGTGGCTAGCGCAAATGTGGCTAGCGCTTTTCCTAAGTCATTACATATGGTATTAGAGCCGGCCCAATAACCTCGTGTAGGCTTAGAGACACTACTCCACAAAGTGGGCCCTAATGAGGACATTAGAAATTTAAGTATGGGAGATTGTGATGTCCCAATTTGACTGATTGTGTGATGTGTGTGGGTGTATGATGAGTCCCACATCAGGTATTTACTAGATTAAACTGGGCTTTATTAACAATGCAAGGAGCATCAATTGTAACTAGTCCTTTTGAGGTATAGCGCAGATGTGACTAATACTTTTCCTTGGGTCGTTACATATGAATTACGATGCGCCAATTTGATTGATTGTGTGATGGGTCCCATATTGGATATTTACTGGGTAGATCTAGACTTTATTAACAACTATAAGGAGCTTCACTTATGACTAGTCTTTTTGAGGTATAACACAAATGTGGCTAGCGCTTTTCCTTGGATCATTACATATGGTATCAGAACTGGCTTAGTAGCCTCGTGTGGGCTCAAAGACACTACACCACAAAATGGGCCCTAACGAGGACGTTAGGGATTTAAGTGAGGGAGATTGTGATGCCCCAATTTGATTCATTGTGTGATGTGTGTAGGTGTGTGACGAGTCCCACATCGAGTATTTATTAGGTAGATTTGAATTTTATTAATAACTACAAAGAGCCTTAATTGTGACTAGTCCTTTTGAAGTATAGCGCAGATGTGGCTATCGCTTTTTCTTAGGTCGTTACACAAACTGTAACTGATTATTTATCACTTTTACATGAATATACTACTTTTTTTTTTTTTTTACTACTCACAATATATCACATAAGTAATTATAGCAAAATTTTTAGCTTTTTTTAACGTTGTTCTAGAATTTTTGCAACAGTAAAAACATTAGAACTACAAGACAAGAAGTCTAGGTTCAAATATTCAATGCTAGGTAAAGATTGTCAAACGGAAATGATTACAAAATTAATGGCATTTGATTCGATTAGCAAGGTCTGTTTAGATATTACTTATTGCTGAAAACTAAAAGTACTGTATCAAAATAATTTTTAAATATGTTAATAGTACTATGAGACCTAGTTTTAACTTAACATTTGCTGAAATTCGTACTTATGAGTTTCATAAACAGTACACAAAATCCAGTCAATAAAACACAGACGCATAAAACGCTATCCAAACTCACACTTAATATCATGTCTTGGGCTCATGCCCATTCCAACTTGTTAAATAAAAATAAATAAAAAATAAAAAAAAATAAAAAAAAGGGACGACATTTTGTATTTTCTATAGTAGCTTTGAGCCTCACATGATCCACGCCCCTATCTCTTTGCACGGTATGCGTTGCTTGTGCACTCTGATCTTCTTTTTTGGCTCAAGTCCGTTCTGGTCTTCCATCAATAATGCAAAATCAGCTTTAAAGTTGTAAGTGGACCATGCACGTTTCTTCACTTTTCTTTCTTTTGGGGATTCTGACATTCAGCGCTTTCTTTTCTTCATAATCTTTACAGCTGTTTAAGAACAATTATCTCTTTTGGTGAAAGATAGAACAATTATTTAGTGCAGAGGTACTTTAACCATTGACTATCTTAATTTTCAATTTTTGGAAAATACAAAGAACTTGAGGTTAGCTTATATTTTGGCAGCAAAAGTTTTTGTTTTTTTTTTTTTTTTTTTTTGGTTGTAAATAATTTATTTTTTAAAAGCATAACTAATTTTCTTCTTATTTGGTAACAACCTAGAAAATGAAGTGGGAATATGAACAACTTTTTGGCTATTTGGCTCACATAAAAAAAAATCATAAATAATTAATTCTAAATAATTATGT
Organism: Quercus glauca; assembly: GCA_023736055.1. Classification (NCBI taxonomy): domain Eukaryota; kingdom Viridiplantae; phylum Streptophyta; class Magnoliopsida; order Fagales; family Fagaceae; genus Quercus; species Quercus glauca. Next base: position 36,241,334 of record CM043316.1, on the reverse strand, counting down.
GAACAAAAACTTGCATTCACAATATGAATATTGCATATAGTGCAACAAAAAAATCAACCTAGAAGTTCATTTTTTTAAAAAGATAAAAAAATATATATATAGCATTCAAGATTTTTAAGTTGGACTAGATTCTGATCAAAGGTCGAAACATAATAATATCACAATTAATTTAACATACAAATAAATGAAAATTTTGTAAAAATTAGCAAAGTTGACTAAAAATAATATCTGATATTTAAAACAACTTTAAATGTATTTTCATTTTTCACAACTACTGTAAGACAAAAATAATAATAAAACATAATAAATAAACAAAAACATATAGTGTTTTATTAATCCATCAAGTACAAAGCCCTAGTGGAAGCTATCAGAATTCATATACATATATGTTTGTAAGCGAATGTATTTCCTTAAATGTTAGTGAAAATTTTTAATATTCATATACATATGTGTTTGCTTAAAAGGCGTGTTAGCGAAAATATAATGTTTTTTGAGAAATGAGTAAACCAATACTATACGAAAATTTCTAATTTTATTATGCTTTTTATGATTTTTTTTTTTATTTTACATAATGACTTTTAAGACTGCATAAATCACAATAGGAAATTGTAATACAAAGTTGAGAATTTTAAAAACTTTTATCCTAAAACTATGAATAAAAATTAGACATTTGTACTATCTAGGTAATATACTACATGCTTTATTCTTAACTAGCTTCTAAGCACGCGCACACACGCATGCTTAGAGGCTCTCTTTTTTTGTAAATGTTAATAATTTGCAACAATAATAATTTAGAAATATTTTTTTTCTTTCTCAAAAAAAGAATTTTTTTTTTCAAACAAATAAAAAGGATAAATTTTAGAGAAAAGCAATAACTGCAATTTCTTTTTTAAACATGAAGGAAAAAAAATTCTAAATTTTAGGATTTCTCTTTTTGAATTCAAAATGAAAATTTTTTTATTTGACATTTATGACCTATTTCTAAATAAAGATACTTTTCATTAATTATGGTATTTTTGAATCAAAAAAAAAAAAATCCAGTTGAAAGAGGAAAATCCTCTTATATATAATATAGATAATGAGAAAACTCTTACTTCGTTAAAAAATAAACGTCTTAGAATTTAAAAGTTTCAAAAGGAAGGAACTCATCAATTTTGGGGGCCAAAGCAAAAATATTTTTAAAAAATCATTATTTTGTCCCCCATCCTCCACCTACCATGAACAATTTCATGGTTCGTCAATCGGACAAATCGTTCAAAGGGTTTACTAGTAAATTTCAATTGCTCGGTTTCCTGAGATTAAAGAATCATTTTGAGGGCTGATTCCAATTAACAGTTTTGTAATAAGCATAGTCCAAAGCAACATTAGACCTTCCCATTGTAGGGCTGTGAAGAGGATTTTCCAATATTTACAAGGGACAACAAACCACATGTTGTGCTACTTGGAAACGAATTTGCGGCTAAGTGGCTATAGTGATGTGCCAATTGAGCGAGCAATCTAGATGAGCTCAAATCAACCTTTGGTTATGCATGCGTTCTTACTAGATGGCGAGGCCATCTCTTGGTGCAGCAAGAAGCAGTCATAAATTGCACCATACACAATGGAATCTGAATCTGTGGTGTGTTCAGCAACAATACAAGAGGCAGTTTGGTTTTAGAGGTTCCTTCAGTGCCATAGTGTTGTCACCAATGTTGTAGATCCGGTAACAATCTACAGTGACAACATGGGAGCCCTTGAATATGCGTAGGACCCAAAATGTCAAGGGAAGACCAAATATATTGAAATTAGATTCCATTACATTCGAGACATGGTGACTAGGAAAGAGATAACCGTAAATACTTGGAGTTAGGGTGGCTCTGCTGCTATCTGCATACGGTGGTTTGAACCTCAAGTTTTGTTTCTGTTTAGCCACTGAATTTTTTTTTTCTTTTTTTCTTTTTGTCTTTGATGGGTAAAATTGGTTGATTGGGCTTAAATTTTTTTAGTTTTGTTATTGGTAATTTTTGTTATTAGATTAATTGTTTTGGGCTGGTATATTTTGTTTTAGATTTTAAATGTATAAATTTTTTATGGCCTTTATAGATATAGTGAGTAATTATTGGTAGGTAAAAAAATGAGAGACTCTACTATTGTCTACTTGCGGCTGCTTAAATTTTCTTATTTTCTTTCTTTCATTTTTTGTCTTTGATTGATAAAATTGGTTGATTGAGCTTAAATTTTTTTTACTTCTGTTATTAGTAATTTTTGTTTGGGATTGTATATTTTGTTTTAGATTTTAGATGTATAAATTTTTTTATGGTCTTTACTAATATGATGAGTGGTTATTGGTAAGTAAAAAGGTGGGTGGTTCTACTACTATCTGCGTGCAACGACTCTGACCTCTAGCTCTATCGCTGCTTAGCCACTAAATTTTTTTTTCTCTTTTTTTTTTTTTTTGGGATAAATTAGTTGATTGTGCTTAATTTTTTTTAGTTTTGTTAATAGTAATTTTTGTTTTTGGATTAATTGTTTTGAACTTGTATATTTTGTTTTAGATTTTAGATGTATAAATTTTTTTAATGGCTTTTATTGATATGTTGAGTGATTATTGGTAAATAAAAAAGTTATGTAAGTGATGGGCCCCAGATGCAAACCAATAATAATTTGTACCTCGAAAGTTTGTAAAAAATGTTGTAGAAAATTTATTACCATTTAAAACCTTAGGTTTTATTTTTTACTTTTGGAACTATAGGATTTAATTTTTACACCCTCTAAAGCATATGATTTTAAATGAAATTTTCCTAAAAGCAAATATGATATCGCAATACTTATTGAATAATTGCATATGATCCACGGGGGCTTCTACTATCCTAAAATCCTTTCCTATTCAAATTTTGCAATGAAAGTAATTTATCTATCGACTTAGAAAAGTTACACAATATTTTGAGAGTACAATAATAACATATTTTTCTTTTCACATGAATAGTGAATCCTACTATAAATTTAATAAGTATGACTACTACTGTGTAATAGGAGGAAATATACCATTATTGTACTACAAGAGGATTACATATTTTTTTTCTTCAACTTTAGCTTTTTCAATGGGTCGTGGCTCTTTTCTCCTATTGTCTTTTACTTTCTCTCTTTATTCCTTGCCAAAGTTGTTGTGAGTAATCCTTTGGTAGGTAAATCCTAGCATGCTGGGACAATATTTTTTGTGGCTCATTGGTATGTTTGGTTGGGAGGATTTCAGGGTGGGTGGAAAGAAAATAAGAGAAAATGGGAGAGAAAATATTTTTTGTAGGTGTTTGGTTGGAGGGAGGAGAGGGGAAAAAATTGGTGGGGCCCAATTGTTTTCTCCCCGAGCCCACCAAAATGTTTTCTACTGGGTAGGGATTCTAAATCTCTTGACTGACAAAAATGCCCATGTTCACTAGCACATAAACTTCATCCAACTCTTTTTTTTTTTTTTTTTTTTTTTTTTTTTTTTTTTTTTTTTTTTTTTTTTTTGTACTTTCCTGGGCACGTTGCCTCTTCTTTTTTTCTGTTTCTTTTTTTCTTTCTTCTTTTTTTCTTTTGCTTTCCTGGATGTTGCCACTTTTTTTTTCTTTTGATTTCCTATGTTGTGAGCATGATAGTTGTTTTGTTTTCTTCTTCTTCTTCTTCTTCTTCTTCTTCTTCTTCATTTTTCTAGTTTAACTAGACAATTTTTTTTTGGGACGTGATTTTTATTTTATTATTTTTTAATAAATTTGGGTTATTCCTTTTCTTTTTTTGTTTTTTTTTTTTTGTTTTAATTGGGCATCATTTTTTAACAAGGGTATATGATTAAATTTATACGAACTCACTATTTCCATCCCTCCACTTTTCTACTCCCAACCAAACAAAAATGAGACAAATTAGATTTTTTTTTTTTTTTTTATCCTCCCACTTTTTCATCCTCCCACCATTTTCTATTCTCCTACTTTTCTACTTCTTTAACCAAACGGACCCTCAGAGATAAGCAAATAATAAGTGGAGGTGTAAATTCTAATTAACTCAGTTAATAATTTTTAAAGAAAAATTATTAACTGAATTAATTGAAATTTACTCCACTGCTTATTCTTGTAAATACTTTTTCATATTATTGAATAAGGGATTAGATTTGAACATAGTCCACTAAAAAGTAAAAAAACAATCAATACATTAGATTGATAATAAAAAACATTTATCGTGAAATGAATTGCATAAGTTGAATTCTCATTTTCTATATAAAAGGTAATCGTATCAATTTTTATTATATTTTAGAAACATTTTCTTATATATCTCCAACTAAGCAGCAAGACTGTGCACCAAGATGAACCAGGTGATGGAATGAGACTTGAGTTCAAACGATACGAAAAGCCCACTTCTTTGCACCATTTCATCTAATTGATTAGTATCAATAAAATCATGCAATCTGCTAAAAACTTTTGAGCCCTAAATTTAAGATAAATATTGATCAGGGATTGCCCAAATTCACCTGTTACCAAGCTGTGTGCTAGTGCTAATATAAACTTCCTCTCCCACTGTATAAATAATTTAATATATGTTTAAATATTCATTGCCTTAAAGCTAAGTATCGAAGTTTAAAACTTTTCAAAAAACAAAAAGGTATTGAAGACAAGTTAGCTGAAGATGATTGAAAAAGAGTTTCACATGATCCACGTTGCTCTCATTGTAGGGTATGCTTACTTGTGCATTCAGGTCTTCCATTAATAATGTAAGATCGACAATAATTGTGGATCCACATTGCTCTCATTGTAGGGTATGCTTGTGCATTCAGGTCTTCCGTCAATAATGTAAGATCAACAATAATTGTGGATCCACTTTGCCCTCATTGTAGGGTATGCTTACTTGTGCATTCAGGTCGTCCATCAATAATGTAAGATCAACAATAATTGTGGATCCACGTTGCTCTCATTGTAGGGTATGCTTACTTGTGCATTCAGGTCTTCCATCAATAATGTAAGATCAACAATAACTGTGGATTCTTGACTTTCTTTTCTACCTTATCCTTACAGCTGTGACTCAAAACAATTATTTAGTGTTAGGGATATTTAACTTTTGGGTCTGAGACAAAAAGAGACTAGCTTACACATAAATGTACAGAACTTGGGCCAGGTAGCAGTTAGCTCAACTACTGGTCTTAGGCCACGTTTAGCTCAACTGACAGTCTTTGGCCCCGTTTAGTAACCGTTCCTAAATTCGGTCACTGTCTCCTCTATTTTATATCTCATTTAAAATTTTACGTATTGAGTCTCACTTGTTAAAAGGTAATTTAATCCACACATAAAGGTGAATGTTAAAATTTATGGTTAAAGACAAGTTTGGTAAACTGTAATAGTAATTACATAGGAATAAGAATAGGTATTACAAAAAATACAAGACGTTGTAATGTAATACTTATTACTATTTATTTGTTTGGTGACAACATAATAATAGAACCCTGAAGACAATGGAATGAAAGTATTTTAAATCAAACTTAAAATATATTTTAGGAAACATCTTACTCATATATTTATATTTTCTAAAAAATAATATTTTGTAAATTTGAAAAAGAGATTAGTTATTTTTTTATGATTTTTTATTTTCATAATTGTTCTATACATAAGAAAAGTTTGTTTATTTGAAAATATATTAATTTTAGAAATTAATACCCCTACTAAGAAATAGTTATTACAATCCCTTTGGAAAGAGTAATGATATAGACACAAATTATTGTACAACATTTTTACAAAATGCTAATGTGACTTTAGCATTTTCCAAATAGTTATTGCAAATAAAAATGTGATGTTAGTAATGAGCTCATATTAGAATTAGTAAGAATTTGCCACATCAGCAGTTTGTAAAAATGTTGTAAAATTATTTGTGTCTGTAACATTACTCCTTTATAAATGAATAGTTATTCCTCATTTTAAAGAATAGCTATTCATAAAGAATAGCTGTTCTTTGTAATTTAAGGGACAAAATGGGCTTTTGCCCTTTTCAAATAAATTAATTAGCCTTATGCCCTCATTCCCAAACTAATCAGGGAAATGCCCCTCTTTTAAAACTCGATTTATCAAAAATCGAGTTAGGTCCTATAGCGGCGTTTTTAAGGACCTATAGTGACGTTTTCAAGACCTATAGTGGCGTTTTGTAACTCGATTTATATGAAATCGAGTTATAGGTAAAAAAATTTTAAAAAAATTGCCTATAACTCGATTTTATGGAAGTCGAGTTAAAAAACGTCACTATAGGTCTTGAAAACGTCACTATAGGTCCTTAAAAACGCCGCTATAGGGCTTCAGATTTTTTTTTTTTTTTTATAACTCGATTTTGAGAAAATCGAGTTTTAAAAGAGGGGTATTTCCCTATTTAGTTTGGGAAGGAGGGCATAAGCATGATTATTTTGAATGAAAAGGGCATTTGCCCATTTTGTCCTAATTTAAGTATAACCAAACTATTGAATAATTAAATCACATGAATAACTATTACATTACAGTATCTATTATAGTCTACCAAACATAGCCTAAGTAATTAAATTTGTTATGTCCCAATAAATTAAGCTTTTGAGAGAATCAACAATTTAACCTACGGAACTTTTTGAAATTGAATCTTCAATATGCGATGTAGAGTGAAATGGCATCTTAAAGGGAAGATTTCTTAGTGAATTGGCACATGTCACAGTGTTGAGAGCACACCAGGAGTATAACATAAAAGCATATCTTGAAGATGTGATTTATTTCTTGGATGAAATATGCAATTTCAACCTTGGATCTAAATGCAATAGCGAGTAGTTGAAATCTCATTTTGAAGATGAAAGTTGAAATGCCATCTTTAAAATTCAATTTCATTAATGGGCTGGTAAAAAGATGATTGTCTTAACTTCAAAATTCAACTACTCCATTTTGTCCAAAAGAAACCAATTAGCACTATGCAAAACTTAAGAAATGAGCTCAGCCCACAACAACCCTCCAAATATATTGAACAAGAAACCAATGGCCCAGTGTACCAACTTTGATCCATTTCAACCAAACTTATATCTACTTCAATCCAAAATATGATCATTCAATCGAAGCAATTCTCATATCAATATGAAGACATTTTAATTCCCTCTGATATTATCTCCAAAAAAAAAAAAAAAAAAAACCCTCCGAAATGGGGAGCAGATTATCAAGATTGAATGTAAAACGTACAGAATATCACAAAAATGAGAAAAACTTTAAAAATCAAGAAAAAAAATTTATTTCAAGAAAAACTAGAAATAAATTTATTTTATTGATTTTAAAATTTTATTTTTTTTAAATAAATTTATTTTCTCGATGTTAAAATGTTTTCTCATCTTTGTAATAAATTTAGTCATATTTAATCATAATATGACTAAATTTTAAAATCTAATTAAAATTTATTTAATTCTAATTAAGACATGAAGTAGAACCCCAAAGACGCTTATGCTTGGATAAATTTAGTCAAACTAGGTCAAATTTCAAAAGTTATAGAGCAAAATATAATTATTGACAAATGTTGATCAATTTTAACTAAATTTAACTACCTTTATCTCAAGACTTGATTATCTGATAGAAAAGATACTTGCGCCAATGTTAATATTGTCTGACTCCCTTCATACTAAGTGGTGGATCACCAAGTTCTGAACTAGCACATGATGATCACATGCCACAACTCACCTCAAAATTCAACCATTATCAAAACTACAGTTATGTTGAAACAAATATTTTTTAAATTTCAATCAAATCAAATGGTAGATCATCAAGATTGGTTGTAGAACGATGGGGTCAGTTATAACATATAGTGGGGACTAGCTCAAAATCCGATTGTTAGATCGACATAATTTTTGTGTTAATGCAAATATTTTTCAATTCCCTTTGATTCGAGTGATGGATTACCAAGAATTGAAACAGCAAGCGATTACCGCGAGCCAGCTTGCAATCATCACATGCCACTTTTCTCCTATAAAATAGTTACCACCCCCATCATTTCCATCAAGCCTCCAAGGTCTTTTGGTTTCAAATTTTCCACTTTTGTCCTTTAAATGGAACCCTCCCCCACATTTTTTTCTACGCTTTTTCTATTTTTCCACTAAAGAATCATAATTTTGAAAAACTTTTCAAATGCTAAAATTTTGACTTGATCTTGGTTTCTTAATCTTGATTTTGATTTCGAGTGCAATTCCATTAACTTGAGTTTGAAGAAGTTGCATGTTTAACTCTTTATTATGAGAGGGATGCTTTTGCTAAACATGATTGTGAATTTCTTAAAATTAACAATTTAATCAAACCAATCTTTGTACTTTGAAATTTTTTCCCATACTTTCTCCACATTTCCTTGGTTTGCTTTAACAAAAATAATTGAGTCATTCGTAAATTGCAAGTGGCTTACATTAAAGTCTCCATGGGCTAGATTGAACCTCCACATACTTCATTTTGGTTCATCCACCTATAGGCGTCTTAAAAGATTTTCAACACTTATGATGAAAAGGAAGGGAAAGAGAGGGTCACCTTGCCTTAGACCTCTTTCAAGCTTTATCATACTGAAGGGATTAACCATTTATCATAATAAAGAATGTTAGGATAGAGATGCATTCTTTAACTAGAATGATGCAATCAAGTCTCAGAGAAACCTAAACCTTTTCATAATTTCCAAAATGAATTTCTATTCCATTGTGTCATAGTCTTTCTCCATATCAATTTTGAGAGTTATTAAACCTTGTTTTCATTTTATTTTTCTTATATCCCCTATTACATTTTGTGCAATAATGGCATTGTCTTGAATCATCCTTCTAGGGAAAAAAGCTCCTTGCCATAGAGAAAGCATTTTTTGGGAGCATCCTATTAAACCTATTCATTATGATCTTAAATATTATCTTATACAACAAATTACACAAGCTAATCTACTTTAAAAAATTCACTTTTGTAGCTTTCTCTATTTTTGTAATGAGAGATTGTTGTAGCATTCTCTTGTTTATGAATCCCCCCCCCCCCCCCTCTCCCACACATGAATGGTGAAGTTTCAAAGAGTATTTATATCTTGGTGGTCTACATTTTCACATATGTGTCTAATTTACTAAATCGCTCTAAGACAATGCCCAAATTATTATGCCTTTCGTGAGAGTAAAGGAAGCATGCCAACCGGCTCAAGAGCTTTTAAAAAGCCCATATTACAAATTGTTTCCTTAATCCCCTTTTCTTTGGAAACTCTAATTAATTCCTTAGACTCTTCTCTCATGATACTTGGTTGCATTAGTCTTTATTCCTCTTCAAGGAATTGAAGGATGTTTGTTTTAAATAAATTTTCAAAATAATTGACAATGCAACCTTCAATCTCTTCTCTTCAACCATCGATTAGTTTAGAGTTGGAGTTCAATTCCAAATGTTATTTCAATGTTAACATTATAGGCTGTTTAGGCAGTTTAATTTTTTTTTGCTAAGTAGTGGTGTTGTGAGTCTTTTATTTTCAATTTGAGTCCTTATTCTTCTGAAGATTACAATGTAAATTTTGGTATGAAAACCAGTAGAGCACTCTTGAATAAAATCATTAGAAATGTCCCAAATTTGTCCGCAGAGTTCAAGATTTCCTTAATCAAATCCACACTTATCCATTGCTTATTTTGTGTTTCTTTTGTTCTCATTCAATTGCTAGCCACCATAGGTAAGGATAATAATATCATATACCTACCAACTAAATGGAATCGTTATGATTGCGCAGAAGCCTAAAGAAAGAACATATGATGCTCTCTTTGATGGACAGAAACTAAACTGTTAGTTCCTGGGTATAAATATCGAATCCAAGAGCAGTTCCTTGAATCCACAAGGTGATAAAAACTAGAATCCACCAAAAGAAAATTTGACAAAATGTCTGTGTTTATTGATAATAGTTTAATTTGCCTCTGATAGCTACAAAATATATAAATACTGAGAAAAACGTCTAAAATCCTAATTTACACTAATTATGCAATTAGGTGACAAAAAAGGGAAATTTACCAAAAATGGCAAAATGAAGTTAAATACAAAATCATAAACTATTGACCTTAAGGGTCGTCCCAAAACAAGTGAGGCTTTATTTTGACTTTTGAGTAAAAAGTTATTGAGGAAACAAACATTACTATAAATGGCAAAATCGCAGTTTTTGGAGCCTAAATGGAGGAATTTGCCATTTTCAGGAGGTACCTTATAGCAAAGTAACGACTATTGCTCAAAAGGCTGTTTCGCTTCAACCTGCCAAATTTCATGCGATTCCAACTTTGTCGCCCAATTGATTTCTACTAGTGCCTTTTTACCTTGTGTGATTTTAGGCACGCTTGGGACTCTAGAAAAGCTATGGCGGTCTATTCTAATTCACATTAGAGAGGTGAAAGGATTGATATGGTTTGGGCAAGTTGAGATCTTTTTAGTGTTTGCTCGTGATTAGTGTTTGCTGGGTTCTATTTGTGCGTTTAATTTGGTAAAGGGTTTCATTATGTTAGGATTTTCAGATTGCTTTGTGTTTGGGAGGTAAGAAAGTGCAATAAGAATAGAAAAGTAAATAGAAGAAATTGTGGATTTTTTTAAAAACCATTTTCTTTATTTGTTTTCTTTCAATTATTTTTTTTTTCAGAATTTTTTGTTTGACGGGGAATTTTCTTTTTTACTAAAATGCTTACGTGGCTTTTTTAATATTTAATTTAATTATTTGATTTTATATTATTATTTTAGTCGTGTGTGTCAACAATGCAAATGGTTTGCCGTTAATGCATTTTCTGTTAGTAGGTTAACAGTAGGATCCAAATTGATTTCAAGTTAAAAATATTAGAAATCAAATTGACTGTTATCAAAATGTAGTAACCAAATTAACTTTTACACAAAAATGTAGATATCAAAATGATGTTTTCACCTAAACTAAATTTAAGGATTTGTCCAAGATGTTATATGCCACTGATGATTGGTGTATGCCTTTGAGTTTCAAACAGAAACCCAAGAGCAATAAGAACACATGAATCCATAGGAACAAGTCTGGGGAGCTTGGCAGGTCAAACTGGGGTATGCCATGCCATTACACTCACACTACGACGTATGGCCATTATTAGGGATACGCTACGTAGTAGTACAGACAAGAATCCTATAAATTTTGTAGTTTTCAAAATTAACAAATTATATACCAACTTATATTAAACCCTGACATAATACTGTTCCACTTAAATTATATACCAACTTATATTAGTTTTTTTTTTTTTTTTTTTGGCCTTATTAGTAAAGATCTTACATTCCTACTTTTTGTCTCAACTTTATTTTAAATAATCTAAACTTTCAACTTTTTGAAACATCTAATTTTTAATATATATTTTTTTAGAGTATTTAACTTTTAACTTTTGTTTCATATTATGCAAATAAACTACTGAAAATAAGTAATTTCAAAATGGATACTAATTACTTTTTAAAAAATTCTAGAATTTTTTTATTTATTTTTGAAACCATAAAGTTTAACTTTTCTTTTTCTTTCTTTTTTTTTCTTAAAAACAAATAGGGTTTACATCATGTAAAATATATGATATAAATAAATATTTCCAAAATAAAATATTATATCAGAAAATTTATCCAATAATTGCCCATGATCCGAATTTTGCAATGAAAATAATTTGTCTATCAACTTTAGCTTTTTTAAGTGGGTAACAGAGACTCGCAACTCTTTTCTCCTTTTGTCTTTTACTTTCTCTCTTTATTCCTTGCCAAATAGTAGTAAGTAGGGACTTGGTACGTACGTAATACGTAATCTGCTCGGACAATTTTTTTTTATTGTGGCTCCTTTAGGGATAAACAAATAATAAATAACGAAATCCCCACTTCTTTGCACTAAAAACAATAATAATAGGAATAAAAAAAATTAATAATAATAATATTGAAGTTTAAAAGGAAACTGATTGGAATTTATAAAAAGACTTGTCAGCCACGTTGTCGACTAGCTTGAGCTTCACAGTTTCACATTATCCACGTTGCTCTCATTGTAGGGTATGCTTCTTTTTCTTTTACCAACCATTGTAGGGTATGCTTACTTCATTCAGGTCTTCCAAAAATAATAGAAAATCAACAATAATTGTGGAGTCTTCACTTTCTTCTCTACCTAAATATCTTTACAGCTGTGTTAAAATAAAACAATTATTTAATGTTAAAAAAAAAGACTAGCTAACAGTCTTACTGTAAGACTCTTACACGAAAATATAAAGAATAGAACTTGGGCCAGTTAGCACAACTACAAGTCTTAGTCCACGTTTAGCTCAACGAACGGTCATTGGCCCGTTTAGTATGCCCAATTGGGACTTGGAGGAGGACTCGGATTCTATACTCCGAAATTCAGTGTTTGGTGCATAACAATATGGGCTTCTGGGATTAGAAAATGAATTGTAAAAATATTGTACTTCTTGATTTATTTTTCTGATTTGTATACGGTACTTTTTTGAATTGAATCTTCAACATGCGATGCAGAGTGAAATGGCATCTTAAAGGGACGATTTCTTAGTTAATTGGCACATGTCACAGTGCTGATAGCACAACAGTTCTATAACACAAACTCGTATCCTGAAGATGTGATTTATTTCTTGGATGAAATTAATATGCAATTTCAACCTTGGATCAAATATACAATAGCGAATAGTTGAAATCTCATTTTGAAGATGAAAGTTGAAATCCCATCTTTAAAATTCAATTTCATTAATGGGTTGGTAAAAAGATGAAATCTTAGGCTGTGTTTGGTTCAATGTAAAATGTTTTTGAAGTGTAAAATATTTTTAGGTGAAAATATTTTCAGGAAAAGAAAATATTTTCAAGTGTTTTGTGGCATTTTAAAAAATACTTTGGAAAATATTTTTTAGTGTTTGGTTGTATTCTTGAAAATACTAGTAAAAACACATTTTTTACCTGATGCTCACATTTTTTCAGCATCCAAACAAATATATAATATCAAACCAAACCAAAAACTTCATCAAATTCGGTCTCAATCTGTCAAATAGAGAGAAGGAAGAGAGAGAGGCGATTGGGTTGGGTCTGATACCGGCGAAGGTTGGGTTATCTGAAGGAGGCAACGGCTACAAGATCAGGGACGAAGGAGGCGACGAGATCGAGGACGAAGAAGGCGACGGCAACAAGATCGGTGGGTGGGTCTAATATCGGCGAGCGAGTCGGTGCTGGGGTGCGACGAGCGAGATTGGGTGGGTGTGGATTGGGCAAGGTGGGTGTGGGTTTGCCAAAATGGGGATTGGGTTATGTTTCTCTGGGTAGCTTGGATGTGGATCGGAGCTCATGGTGGTGTGCGATCTCGCCGGTGCTGGGGTGCGATGAGCCGGTGCTGGTGTGCGATCTCGGTGGCGCTTCAGGTGGCGCGAGCTCGTCAGTGCTGGTGTGCGATCTCCCTTCCTTGCTGTTTCTGTCTCTCTTCTGTTTTCCTATGGCGAAATTGATTTAAAGGTAAAATACAAATGGAAATGGTTTTACAGGGTCAGAAGACATATTTTACAGTCAACGGAAATGATTTTCCGTTTGACCCAATTTTCCTTGCGCACCCAAACACCCTTAAGGATGTAAAACATTTTCCTGATTTCCTTTACCACCGAAACAAACGCAGACTTAACTTCAAATACAACTGCTCCATTTGGTCCAAAAGAAACCAATTAGCACCACGCAAAAACTAAGAAAAGAGCTCGGCCCACAACAACCCTCCACATATATTGAACTACTAACCTTTGGCCTAGTTTACCAACTTTGACCCATTTCAACCAAACTTCTATCTACTTCAATCCAAAATCTTGCATTTGTTTCAGTGGTAAACTAAAATCTGAAAACACTTTACACCCGGGTCCGTGTTTGACACCACTTGAAAATACAGTCAAACTGAAAATAGAATTCAATTTGACTGTAAAATACACTAGCCAAGCCGTAAATTCATTTCAAGACTCATTTTACCTTTAAGTGGTTTCCAGAATTTTTCACTCCTCATACACTCCTCTCACACACTCCTCACAAGGTCCGAAGACCTTTCCAAGCTCACCTCAGCTCCACCCCACACACCAATGAGAGAGAGACAAAGCTCCACCCCACACTCTGACGCCAGTCCGAGGTCCACCCCACAATTTGACAAGCAATGCCACTGTTTTCCCCTCCATGTCGATGAGTTTTCTCCCTTTTCTTCTCTTATCTCACTCAACCTCACCTCTGCCCACCTCAAGCTCTACATGTACCCGATCCATAGAGGCAGAACTCTCCCTCACGCTAGTGAAGCCCTACCTGCCTCCAACATCTCTGATCCGTCGCTCTAACGTTGTCGGCGAAGCTGTACTCTCAAACCCACCCTCTACAATACCCGATCCACATCCCCTCAAACCCATCTAGCCAAATCCACCCTCAAACCGATCGAAAACCCAAATTATCCACTCCTTCTCTGCCCTTGACTTCTCAAAACCGATCTATATATATATATATATATATATATTTAATTATTTAATTATTTACTTATGGATTTATTCGAATCTTGATAATTGTAGTTTGTTGGTGTTAAAATTATATGTAGAGAAATAGATGTGCATAAATTATGGTACTCGTTATCAATGTGATTTGGATGTTTTGGTGAATGTATATGGCAGCTTGTGAATACTGTGGACACACTGCCACGGTGGTTGTGTTTTTTCCATTGATCTTGAATTGGGCTTGTTATAATATTTATGTGAATTTAGATGGTTTAACAAAAAGTAAGCATGGTTGTATATACTAATTGTGTTAGAGATCACAGGTGTTGTGTTGGTTGACTGGGTGTGCTGTGTTGTTTTCTATTTGTCTTGTTTTTATATACTGTGTAATGAATAGCATGCTTGTTTATGTACCTCTTAGACCACAGTGTTTGTGATTTTTAGATGAAGAAAAAAACCAAAGCAACAATTCTTGCCTCAGTTGTACCTGTCCTCCTTGTGGGAGTTGCATTGTTAAGGAAATTACAGCATAGATGACTACATAGGGCAACTTATGTTAATCATGCAGCCAAAAGAGAGCATTACATAAATAGTATTCTACGTGGAAGTGAGAGATATTGTGTGAGTCAAATTAGGATGAAGCCTATAGCTTTCCACCAGTTATGTAACATCCTCACTAAGGGGGAGCACATACGGCCAAATGTTCACATGTCCTTTAGGGAGCAAGTGCTAATTTTCTTACACATAATTGGTCATAATGTGAGGTTCCATGGAATTGGTAGTCGATTCCATAGATCAACTGAGACTGTTCATAGATATTTCAGGGTCATCCTTAAGGGGATCTTGAAATTATATAGAGCTCTAATAAGACTGCCTAGCGAAGATACACCCCTAGAGATAAGGGATAGCAGAAGGTTCTACCCATATTTTAAGGTAAATATTGCGACTTTGTTTATTTTTGTAAATTACGAAGATTTGTGTACTTTTAAACCATTATGTCTATCGAAAATTAGGATTATGTTGAAGCAATAGATGGTATACATGTTTGTGCATCTATGCCACTTGAAATACAAGGAAGGTTTCGTGGACGCAAAGATGGAACCACTCAAAATGTGCTAGATGCCATTAGTTTTGATTTGAAGTTCACTTATGTATTGGCTAGATAGGAAGGTAGTGCACATGATTCATGTATGTTTAATGATGCATTCACTAGGCCAGGAGGATTTTCAATTCTCGAAGGTATTATAAGATTACTTCACCTTTTGGGTTTATTAGTTTTAATAAAAATATTTCGTTTTACTAAAGCAGAGTAGTGATTTTGTTTTATTTTTCAATATATGTAGGTAAATATTATCTTGGTGATGCTGGGTATGGTAATAAAAATGAAATTTTGTCACCTTATTGGAATGTTCGATATCACTTGAAAGAGTTTAGTGATCGTCCTCCTAAGAATGAACATGAATTGTTCAACCTCCGTCACTCTTCATTGAGAACTACCATTGAGCGAGGGTTTGGAGTGTTGAAGAAACGTTTTCGAGTGTTGGATGCAGAACCATTTTGGTCTTTTGAAACCCAAGTGGAAGTAGTGTTAGCATGTTGTGTGATTCATAATCACATTATGGAGATTGATCCTATTAACTGTATTATGGAAGCTGTAATGAACCAAGTAGAGTCTAGCGGCTCACAACCAAAAACACATTCATGTCGAGACTCCACTGAAGAAAGTAGAGTGTGGAATGTTAAGAGAGATGAGATATGCCAAGCCATATGGTCTGATTATACCAGGAGTAGAGAGTATTACTTTATTCAGATTTCTATAGTTGTAATATGTAATGTATTTTTCTGTTGTGTAGGGATAATGTATTCACTATAGACTTGTGGTGGTGTAAGGATAATTATTTTTCAATATTACACTGTTATTTCTAATCGTTGTTTCTTTTTTTGTGCACATCTGTAGGTTCATTTGTTAATGCGTTTTTCTTGAAATATGTAGGGTTGTATATGTGTTTGATTTATATTCATATGCACAATACTTATTAAATGGTACTCTCACTATACAATTTTTATATGTAGTAATGTCGAAAGAGAAAAAGAAGGAGAATGTGGGCTCTAAGTAGTTTAGGTGGTTATCCTCAATGCACATTACCATGCTCACTCTACTTGACGAAGAGGCTATGAAAGGCAACAAGCCCTCAAACACTTTCAAGGCAGGCTCCTTTGCCACTGTAGCCAAGGCTATCTCTACTGAATTTAGGGTAGAGTGCTACCCCTCATTTGTGGAGAACCGGCTACATACGTTAAGGACTATGTGGAGTACCATCCAGACTCTTTGGAAGAAGAGTAGATTTGGATGGGACAACAACCTCAAGATGATCACATGCGATGCCAAGACCTATCAAGGGAGAGTTGTGGTATGGCTTCCAACAACATTTTGTTAATATAGTTTTGTTTCGATGCCCCTGCAATGTGTACTGAGTTATGTTAGTAAATATTGAGATTATGAGTCAATATGGCATCCATATTGACTAGAATATTGAATTTATGAATGAAGTGAATATTGAATTGTTATTATACTTTCCTTTCTCCTTTACAGGCGCATCGTAAGCATGTCGAGTTTTTGAACAAGAGGATAGAGATGTACAATGAGTTGACCATTGTAGTGGGTAAGGATATGGCCCACAGGCAACTTTGCTAAGTCATACGTTGATCTTGACATACAGCAAGAGAATGATGATGACACTAAGATTGTGGCCGATAATGGCAAGGAGGGTGTGGTGGATAAGGGGGAGAAAGGAAAAATGTAGTAGACTCATCCACCACTGGGT
Organism: Quercus glauca; assembly: GCA_023736055.1. Lineage (NCBI taxonomy): Eukaryota > Viridiplantae > Streptophyta > Magnoliopsida > Fagales > Fagaceae > Quercus > Quercus glauca. The sequence continues at coordinate 36,224,081 of CM043316.1, read as the reverse complement.
TCAAAGTCTCGCAAAAGAGGCCATGCACCTCCCAGTGATGATAATGTTCTGACTGATCTGTCTTATCAGCTTAAAGAAATTGCTATGGCCTTGAAAGAAATCAATCAGGGGCCTGTTGATTACACCAATCTTTACTCAAAGATGATGGCTATGGTGTCGGATGGGTATAGTAAAGATATTCTTACAACTACCTTTGACCATCTATGTGAAAATTAGTAGGCAGCTAGGAGATTTCTGGCCAAGAATGCTAAGTTGAGGAAACTTTGGATGGATAGTTATTTTTTTACTCGACTCGGACTTATCTGTTTGGTGTTGACTGTGATGGTAGTTAGGGATTTGGTAATATGTTGTAGTACTAATATTCACCTCAGATTGTATTATATATGTGACAGTATTGTATTATCGGTAAGTAGGCTATGTTTGTATTCCTAACCTTGGACATACGATTATGGTATGTATATGTTGTGGACTGTAATGCTCCAAGGGATAACAGTTACATACCTTGACTGTAGGATGTAGTCTTTTGTATGCTTGGGATGATACAATTGCCCAAATTATGTATGTTCAGTATAAGCATGTAGGACACATGTGTACTATTCAAATACCACATGTAGGTATCATTTTTGTAGACCATGGAGGTGTAATGCCAATGGTGAAAGTACATTATGTGCGTTTTGATATAAATATTATGAAACTATTCGGATGCTCTTTGTTGATTTTGAAGTGGATGAGTACTTTATTTTTGTGTTGTTACAGGGATGTAGGTGTTTCTTTGCAATTCATTTCATATTTTCCGTGAAATTTTTGAACAAACCAAACATGGGAAAATGAATATAGTAAAACTATTTCCGCAGCAACCAAACACTAGAATTCTTTTTTGCCTTGTTTTCCATGGCGCAACCAAACAGCCTGAAAGCATTTTCCTTATCGGAGTATATTGTCCCCTGAAATTATTTTTCGCTCGAAAATTCATTTACATGGAGCCAAACACGGCCTCAATCAAAGTAATTCTCATGTCAATATGAAGACATTTTAATTCCCTCCGAAATAAGGGCAGATTGCCAAGATCAAATGTAAAACGAACAGAATATCACAAAAATGAGAAAACCTTTTAAAATCAAGAAGAAGAAGAAAATTTTATTTCAAGAAAAACTGGAAATAAATTTATTTTCTTGATTTTAAAATTTTATGTTAAAAGGTTTTCTCATTTTTGTAATAAATTTAGTCATAATATGACTAAATTTTAAAATCGAATAAAAATTTATTTAATTCTAATTGAGACATGAAGTAGAACCCCAAAGACGCCTATGCTTGGATAAATTTAGTCAAACTAGGTCAAATTTCAAAAGCTATAGAGCAAAATATAATAATTGACAAATGTTGACCAAGTTTTATCAAATTTGACCAATTTTAACTAACTTTAACTACCTTTATCTCAAGACCTGATTATCTGACAGAAAAGATTCTTGTGTCAATATTAATATTTTCTGACTCCCTTCATACTGAGAGGTGGATCACCAAGTTCTGAACTAGCACATGATGATCACAAGCGGCAACTCACCTCAAAATTCAACCTTATCAAAATTATTGTTATGTTGAAACAAATATTTTTCAAATTTCAATCAAATCAAATTGTAGATCATCAAGATTGGTTGTAGAATGATGGGGTCAGTTATAACATATAGTGGGGACTAGCTCAAAATCCGATTGTTAGATCGACGCAATTTTTGTGTTAATGCAAATATTTTTCAATTCCCTTTGATTCGAGTGATGGATTACCAAGAATTGAAACGGCAAGCAATGGCCATGAGCCAGCTTGCAATCATCACATGCCACTTTTCTCCTATAAAATAGTTACCACCCCTATCATTTCCATCAAGCCTCCAAGGTTTTCTGGTTTCAAATTTTATCCTATAAATGGAACCCTCCCCACATTTTTTTCCACTAGTTTTTCTATTTTTCCACTAAAAAATCATAATTTTGAAAAACTTTTCAAATGTTAAAATTTTGACTTGATCTTGGTTTCTTAATCTTTATTTTGATTTCAAGTGCAATTCCATTAACTTGAGTTTGAAGAAGTTGCATGTTTAACTCTTTATTATGAGAGGGATGCTTTTGCTAAACATGATTGTGAATTTCTTAAAATTAACAATTTAATCAAACCAATCTTTGTACTTTGAAAGTTTTCCCCATACTTTCTCTGCATTTCCTTAGTTTGCTTTAACAAAAATAATTGAGTCATTCATAAATTGCAAGTGGCTTACATTAAAGCCTCCATGGGCTAGATTGAACCTCCACATACTTCATTTTGGTTCATCCTCCTAAAGGAGTCTTAAAAGATTTTCAACACTTACGATGAAAAGGAAGGGAAAGAGAGGGTCACCTTGCCTTAGACCTCTTTCAAACTTTATCATACCAAAGGGATTAACCATTTATCATAACAAAGAATGTTAGGATAAAGATGCATTATTCAACTAGAATGATGCAATCAAGTCTCAAAGAAACCTAAACCTTTTCATTATTTCCAAAATGAATTTCTATTCCATTGTGTCATAGTCTTTCTCCATATCAATTTTAATTTAAGAGTTGTTAAACCTTGTTTTCATTTTATTTTCCTTATATCCCCTATTACATTTTGTGCAATAATGGCGTTGTCTTGAATCATCCTTCTAGGGACAAAAGCTCCTTGCCATAGAGAGAACATTTTTTGGGAGTATCCTATTAAACCTATTCATTATGATCTTAAAGATTGTCTTATACACCAAATTACACAAGCCAATCTGCTTAAAAAAATTCACTTTTGTAGTTCCCTCTATTTTTGTAAAGAGAGATTGTTGTAGCATTCTCTTGATTATGAATCCCCCCTTCCCCTCCCACACGTGAATGGTGAAGTTTCAAAGAGTTTTTCTATCTAGGTAGTCTACATCTTCACATACATGCCTAATTTACTGAATCGCTCTAAGACAATGCCCAAATTATTATGCCTTTTGTAAGGGTAAAGGGGGCATGCTAACTTGCTCAATAGCTTTTAGAAATCCCATATTACAAATTGTTTCTTTAATCCCCTTTTCTTTGGAAACTATAATTAACTCCTTAGACTCTTCTCTTATGATACTTGGTTGCATTAGTCTTTATGCCTCTTCAAGGAATTGAAGGATGCTTGTTTTAAATAAATTTTCAAAATAATTGACAAAGCAACCTTCTATCTCTTCTCTTGGGGATATATAATTCTCATCCTTTTTTTTTTTTCAAAAATCCTATTTTGTTCCTTCTCCTTTTTACTATTGTAGTTAAATGGAAGAATCTTATGTTAAGGTCAAGCTTAGGAAGTCACTTTATTCTAAATTGTTGTCTTCTTTGGATTTCTCACTCTTTGACTCTAGTTAGGCTAATGTTTTCCCCTGTATATGGTACCTCTATTGATTTTGTTAATTCCTTTTGCTTGAGTTGGATTGAACCAAATATGTTTTTGTTCCATCATCTTAAGTCCTGTTTTTTTTTTTTTTTTCTTTTTTTTTTGCAAGAATGTATTGAGGAATTTCTCTTATATCTTTTTCTCAAAATTTTGTAATGACTCTAGTCCAGGCCTTTTTAAAGCAGAAAGGTTTGGGTCCACCCTTTTCTCTCCCATTTGTGTCTATAGGGTTGGTGGTCTGAGGTTATGGCTTAGAGGTTTTTAACTAAGGCTCGAGTAATGCTACAGGTAAAAACTATTTTACAATAATTTTGTAAACTGTTGATATGGCAAATTCTTACCGGTTCTCATTTGGCCCCACTACTGACATCATTTTTTTACTTACTAATAACCACTTACTATATCAACTGTTTGTAAAAAAAAAAATTGTAAAATAGTTTACAATTTAAGCATTTTCTCCCAGACTTTTTTAAAGGTCATTTCTCCATTCATTATTGGCCACAGCATGATAAGTTCTCTCCCTAATATTATGCCTTACCCGTCTTTTATTTGACCAAGTGAATTTATTAAACCTAGGTCAATAAAGACAAAATTGTCAAGAAAATTGCTTCAATTCACTTTTAGATGATTCGATTGCTATTTTCTTCTTCTAAAGCAACACGATTGAAATCTCTCAACCAAAACCAAGGGCCATTGACGAATTCAAAAAATTATTAAGTACTCTAAAAGTATGGTAACATGGTATTACTATATTACTGTACTCCAAAAGTAGCTAAGAAATATCCCCGAAGAATTCACCAATTCTTTCTAGATTTTCCCAAAAATATTTTCTTTGTAACTTTCTTAGAGGAGCTCCATAAACAGAAATGAGCATCCAAGTGGTATTTTGAGGGCATAAAAACAAAAAGTATTAAGTTAATGGGTCATTCTGTCGTACTCTCTTTTTTTAGGGGGTATGGTACCCACTTAATCTAATCCATTAATTTGTTGGTGTTTCAATCTCAACCATTCATTTAATTTGAGAAGATCCTGGTTACTGATAGAACAGGTTACATATATATAAAAAGATCAAAATCAAAATCAAAATCAAAAATCAAAATTTTCTTTTGCACTTGCACGCTTCCTTCTCCCCCTCTAACTCTTCTTCCACACCTCCTCCCTTCCAAAACAGCCGCAAGAAACCTAAACGACTACAAAACAAAACCCTAAGGAAGATTCACAAAAGAAGAAATTGAGTCTTTCAATTCCAGTCATTCTCTGGCCAGTGACGATATTAGAACATTGAATCCGTCAAACTGGTTTCTCTTTCTCTATTTCTACAATTATAATTCGATTTTAGTCTACTTGATAAAAGTCTAATTTTGGGCGAAGAAAGTAACAAGAGAATTTGTGGTTACCTGACTATTTTTTTCTATACCTAATATTGAAGAAATATGATATTTGCTTTACTCTGCTTGATAAAGAATTGTGGTTACTTGGTCTATTCAAAAGATATTTTCTTTACTTTAATTGAACTAGGTGTGTATCTTTAAGTTATATGGCCTCAATTGTATAGTCCTCACACTTGCCTATGTTTTGTGGCTATATGGATAATGTGCTGCTAGTTTCATACCTTTTAATATATATATATATATATATATAAATTATCCAGATCTACTGTAATCAGTATAACGAAGCTGCCTGAATTTTGTTTAACAATTAGTAGTTCAAACCCTATGCAGAGGTTGAGACTAAGGCAAAGTAAGAAGGAAAGAAAATTGAGGTTTACAATTCTTTGCATATTTTATATGCAATTAACTAGTTGTTGTGATAATCTCTTTTAGTAAGTGCTTGCATTCAATGTTTGTTGTATTTCAAATGTATAAGACTGCGCAGTCTGCGCAGTTTATTACTCTTACAGATCCTTATTTACTACTATTCATGTAACCCTGATCCACATTTTCCAAACTTGGTTCCTCTAAAATATCCATTTCTTTTACACTATCTTCCGGTTTTGTTTCACCTTTTAACTCTAGTTCCTCAATCTCTTAATTTTTTAGAATCCAATTCAAGTATATTTCTACAATTTCTGTCATCTTATGTTGAGACTTAACATGCTTCCTACTTTTAGTTCCTGCCCCTTCTTCATTTTTTCTGGTGAATTTATATACGTGTAGATTTGGACAACTGTACTGCCATAAAGTGAAAACAGAAAAATAACCAGTATATAACACCTTTAATTCCTTTATCTTTCTGTGATCCTTTTTCTTCCTTTTAGCCTTGGATTTTCACTGTCCTTGTGTTGCCCCACCTCCTCCTTTGTAAGTACCCTTCTTGTCACTAAGATCAAATGCTGACAACAATGCTTCTGTTGTAGCCTTAGACTTCTCTTCATCATCTTTGTAAGCCAAATCCTCTAGGCGTGCCTATAAAAAAAATAATATTACTCTGAAAACATTAAATCATAGAAAGGAAAGAAGGTAACTATATAGAATTTTCAACAAAACTGCAAGGAGAATCCAACACAAACCTTCATTAATGACTTCAGCAGGGGCACCATAATTGATCGGTTGTCATAAGCAGTTACTGAATCAATTTTCTTCCCCGTCTGCTGCATAGCAATAGAAGTTGTCCTAATTAGCATCAAATTTGTAAAGCTGCAATAGCAAACGTACTAAGATTCAATCATCCTATAGCATATAACAGTTCATCAAGCAACATATTTAATATTACAACAAACAACTTGGAAAATTTCACATGATCAAAATTTTGGCTATAAAAATTTGCTCAAGTTGGTTTGTGAACTGCCCTCCTCTAGCTTGAAGAAGTTCTGCATATTATTCGATTTCACACAAATTTTTTGCCAAATTCTACAAGACTTGCGAGTAAATTCAATGTGATTTTCTGAATGATTGAGGAACAATATGTATGTGAGGCCTTGTACTCTCAAATTTTCTTTTTATAGTTCTTATATGCTAAGTAATGAGATGAGAAACTTAGTTTCTCGATATTGAATTTGTAATTCTGAAGGGTGAGAAAAGGGACCCAACAAAAACATTTCTTGTTTGCATGCTTCACTCTTGCTAGGATTGCTTGTAATTGTTATATTTCTTCCATGCCTAAGTGGGAAAAGGGAAAATGTCTTTGCAAACGTAATAGGTGAATGGCACAGCTACCTTTATAGGATTGGTTGCAACATGGTTATCAATGTGTGGTTCTCTATGTGAGCTAATACCTTTACATCTGGTTTAGTTCTAGCCACCAAAAATTGGTAGCGTGGAGAAAGTCTAAACATTCTAATCTATTGCTATTGGTTGTTGTCATTTTATTTTATTTTTTTAATAGTTTTCATATTCAGGCATGATTGGGGCATGTATGTTATTAAACACATGTATACACATATTTTCAACACCAATTTACCTTTTTTGGTAATATATTTCTCGGAAGTAAATTTTACAGTTTTCACATAATTTGTTTAAATTGCTTCTTAATCAACAGTGTCTAATTTTTGTAAGAGAACTGGTCGGAACAGAGGAAACAGAGGAACAGAGAAGAAAAACAAAGCAAGAAAACAATAGCAAGGAGGAACATGCTGAGAATACAGCGAAACCCACATTAGAAAGCGAGTCAATTTCGGATCAAGAATCAAGGATAGCTCCCGAAACTGAGAAAAAGTTGGACTTTTTGAAAGAATTCAAAGGTTAAATTAAAGAAAGATTCCTCAGCTCCTCAAACATTGAAGAATTGAAAGCTGTAGATGTCTCTATAGGGCCTCTCATACTCACAAGGTGTAAATCAAAACCAACAAGAACTGGAGAGAAGCTTGATCTAGGTGAGCCAAAGTTCTTGAATAATAATAGTTATATAATTAAATATCAAGGCTCTATGCAAAGAGATTTGCTCTTATGAACATCTTTTTTTTCAAGCTCTAATAGTTATATCATGTAAATGCAAATATTTCTATTACTAATGGAGTTGCAGAAGGGATAATAAGAAATTCCTACAAGTTAGAAGTTGCCTTATTGAAAACTTAAGAATGAATGATCTAGAAATGCATATGCTTTTGGTTGTCTCTTTTTCAATTGTTGCCATGATGGTATTCAAATATAGATGTGAACAAGACACATTGTAGTGCATTTCTTTTTAAATGAATTTTTTTTCCTTTTTAAATGGATTTCTTTGTAGTTTGTTTGCTTCTTTAGATACTTTGCAACAAGAGACCGGTTTGTAGCTCATGAAAGTGAGTTATAAATCAATTCAAGTAAAAAATATTATGAGATGAAAATTACCATATATAGATCCAAGTGCAAGTCGGTGGTCTGATTTCTTTGGATCATCTATGGCACATACAAACAAAATTAGTAATTTTTGAAAAGTGATTTCTTAGTAAACAAATTGTGGCATATACATGTGGAATATTTCCCTTGTCAATATATTAGTGATATACTTCTTGATTTTAACTAACCTAGTAATCATAATAGATTTAATATATTTAGAAGTAAAATCTACTCCCACCTCATTGTGTTTAATATGTGTAAGTGCTCTATTAAAGTACCACCGAATGTGAGAAATGTACGATCAAATGTGATGTTGGTACTGCCAAATGTGATAATGGAACCATCAAATGTGAGAAAAAAGGAACCACCGATGGGACAAAAGTACAGTTACATATGATATTAGTACTGCACAATATGAGGATGGTATCATCAAATGTGATAAAAATTAAGGGAACTACCGAATCTGACAAAAGTACAGTCACATGTGGCGTTAGTACTGCACAACGTGAGGATGTTACCATCAAATATGAGAAAAAAATAAGGAAAACACCAAATATGACAAAAGTACAGTCACATGTGATGTTAGTACTACATAATGTGAGAAGGGTACCATCAAATGTGAGAAAATATAAGGGAACCACCAAATGTGACAAAAGTAAATTTACATGTGATGTTGGTATTACACAATGTGGGAATGGTACCATCAAATGTAAGAAAAAATAAGGGAACCATTGAATGTGATAAAAGTAAGTTATTAGTACTGCACAATGTGAGGATGGTATCATCAAATGTGAGAAAAAATAAGGGGATCCACCAAATGTGACAAACGTACAACCACATGTAATGTTAGTACTACACAATGTGAGGATGGTACCATTAAATGTGAAAAAAAAAAAAAAAAAAAAAAAAAAAAAAAAAAAACAAGGGAACCACCGAATGTGACAAAAGTACAGTCACATGTGATGTTGATACTACACAATGTGAGAATAGTACCATCAAATGTGAGAAAAAGTAAAAGAACCACCAAATGTGACAAAAGTACAGTCACATGTGAGGTTGGTACTCCATAATATGAGAATGGTACCATCAAATGTGAGAAAAAAAATAAGGAAACCACCGAATGTGATAAAAGTACAATCACATGTAATGTTGGTAATTGTTAGGTTGAATTTATTCAACCATTTTGTTGGCTTTATTCCGTGCCAAATTTGCTTGTAATTCAGCATTTAAAAATCCTGTATTCAGGTGGGAATTATGTAAAGGTAGTGTGTGAGAGAGTGTGAAGAAAAACTCAAGAAGGGCCTCACGACCGGATTATGCGATTGACTCGCGACTGGCGAGTCGCCAAAAGTGGCACAAGTGTGAAGTGTGCAGGGGAGCTGAAGAGTCATACCAGCTGTTACACTACAGAACAAAACTTCTAGTCTGGCCAGGCCGTTAGCTTGTAACTTGTTCTAGTCCCAAGCTCGAGTCGCAGTTCACTTTGTTTGTTACAAAACTGACTCTTTGCATTCCATACACACTCGACTATATATAAACCCTTATACCCACGAAATGTAGAAAGCTTCCAGAGAGAATTTTGAGAGAGAAACCCTAGAGAAAAACAAGATTGACTCATCCACAATTTTCATCTTTTGATTCTCCAAATTCCTCTACTCTCACCCTCTCCATTGATACATTCTTGAAAGGTACATTAGCCAAATCCTTATCTCACCATACCCATATCTGTCAGAAGGCTTTTTGGTGCTTGGGAAGCAGTTAGGAAGGAACCAATTCATTTTGATTGATACAATGGGCGATTGCGGGATCCGGTAAGCTAGAGAATACAAGGTTCAGTATAACCCGGTTGGAGCAAGAAGCTTGGAGGGCTTAGGTGCACTAGGTAGATTAGATTTGGAGGGTCTTCTACTATTCATGTATCCCAACTATATTCTCTAATGGATTATTGACCGCTTGGAGGACGGCGAAGAGGTTTTATGCCGAGGACTTCGATTTCCTCTTCGATAGCACATCGATGTGTTGTCTTTGTGTTTAAATCTCTCTTCCCTTAATCTTTGCCTTTAACTACTGTTGTGGTTGTGATTAATTTCAGTTTAGATTGTTTTACCAAATCTATTCTAGCTTATTTTCATATTCCGCATATACATTATTTGATAATAAGCTTGTGTTGGTAATTTGTAAATTGAGGGTCTAAACGTTCATAGGTGTTTTACACACATTTTGAACATTCAATTGGTATCAGAGCGGGTGCACTAGTTGTGGCTTAATTACCTAAATGTGATCCTTGACCCCATTGAGATGGATCAATCTCAATCTCTAAATGCTCCACCATATTTTGATGGTAGCAACTATGCCTTTTAGAAAGTCTAGATGAGGGCATTCTTGTGTTCAATTGATGAAACTATTTGGGATGCAGTAAATGTAGGATGGACTAGGCCGAAGGCCGCTAAATCCACATGGGATAAGGTGGCTCTTACGGCAGTGAATGTAAATAGTAAAGCACTAAATGCTATTTTCTGTGGTGTTTCTCCAGATGAGTTTCACAGGATTTCTCACGTAACAGTTGCCAAGGAGGCATGGCAGATATTGGAGACCACCTATGAAGGAACGAAGAAGGTGAAGCATACTAAGTTGCAGATGCTAACCACTCGATTTGAAGAGCTGAAAATGAGTGAAGACGAGTCATTTGACTCATTCTATGGCAAGCTGAACGAGGTGGTTATTGGCAAGTTCAATTTGGGTGAGAAAATAAAAGACTCAAAGATAGTTAGGAAAATCCTTCAGTCATTGCCGGAGAGCTTCCGTGCAAAGGTTACAACAATTGAAGAAAGTAAAGATCTTGATGATATCAAAGTTCAATAACTAATTGGCTCACTTCAAACATATGAGTTGTCGTTGCCATCACAAAGAAAGAGCAAATCCCTTGCTCTTAAGACAATTAATGAGAGGGTGGAAGGTCACGACTCATCGGATGAGGATAAGGTCGATAAAGATGTGGCATATCTTGTAAAGAATTTTTGAAAGTTCTTGAAGTTCAAGAAGAATGGAAAATTTGCTAAGAAGAGAAAATTTCCAAGTTTCGGAAAGGAGAAAAAAGACTTCAAGAGGAAAGATGGGAAAGAGTCTCAATCCTCTTAAGGAATCACATGCTTCGAATGCAATGGACATGGACATCTCAAGAAATAGTGTCCTAATTATTTAAGAGAAAAGGCCAAGGCATATGCCACAACTCTTAGTGATTCCGACTCCTATGATTCAAATTCTGATGAAAGCTGTGATGGAGTGGGAAACTTCTCTGCATTCATGACCATTGCTCCAGTAGAGTCTTCGGATGATTTGGGTGCGCTAGTAGAAGAGCTTGGTGAGCACACTGAATTGGAGTCAATAGGGGTAGTAGAGGAATCTGATAATGAGGAAGATAAAGGAATAGTGGGACTGCAAGAGACCTACAATTCCTTACTTGAGAAGACCAGAAAATATGCAAAAGTGGCAAAGGCAGCCATTAAAAAGATGAAGAAAGCAAAGCAAGACTACAAAAGTCTTCTAGTGCGATATAAGGAGACCAAGTGTGAAGTCGAGACACTGAATGGAAAGTTAACCGAAGCTTACTCAAAGATAAAATTTCTTGAGATTGAGGTGATTCAAGCAAATGTTAAGGTAGAGTGGGTTTCCTCCAAGAAGCTTGATGATGTACTTGGTAATCAAAAACCATTCTCCGACAAAAGCGGATTAGGATACATCGGAAAGAACAGTTCTAGTGTCAAAATGTCCAAGGATGTGAAGTTTGTGAAAGCTAAGGAACCAATGGTAAAAACTTCAGTTGTTGCCAAAGTAATGCCGGAGAAGAAGCAGAATGTGACTGACCAACGGTTTTTAACTAAGCCTCCTAACCAATCAGTGGTCAAACCTAAGGCTCAAGGGAAATCACTCCCAAAGTCACAAAAAGGTCCAAGAACTCAACATTTATGCCATCACTGTGGAATTCAAGGACACACCAGACCAAATTGTCGTAAGCTGTAGGCATTAAAGAATGGCAACTATCAAAGGCCAAGTAGACAAAGAAAGGATAAAGGGAACCCCAAGCAACCGAAAGGGGGAGAAGTTGTGTCTAACATTGAAGATGCCTTCACTGCCTGCTTGACAAGCTTCAACAAAAGGTTTGAAAGCCATAACAATAGTACCCAATCCTCTAGGGATATCACCCCAAATGCATGTGCCATGTGGGTGAAGAGGGATACTCGTACATAAGCATTACAACATTTTCATGCATTAATACTTCCTATGATTTGTGACTTTGATTAATTGTGTGCTTTTTGTTATTGTTCCAGCTTATGCTGAAAATTTGTGTTTGTTTGCATTTTACTTTAAATGTTTTTACATTTTTTTTTTTAATCAATCTTTACTTGTTTTTGTGTCAAAAATCCAAAAACACATAAAAAGTAGAAAATCCAAAAAGTTTGATCGACATTATTGCATTTTGTCACAAACATGTTTTGCCTTGTACCTTTGTGCTAATGGCTTTATGCATTGAGCGTAGCTTGTACCTTATGCGCTCATATCATTGTGGGAAAAATCTTGAAATCTATGTGATTATTGTAAATAGATCTTCAAACTTGTCATGAATGATTAGTCAATGGATTTGTTGATCTTGAAACTTGTATAGACTTGTGTCTATATATCTTCCCACTCTTTTATTCTATTTTTTGCTTAAAGAGCTTAACAAATGTAAATCTCAAAATGAAATGAGATTATGAGCTGCAAAAGCCATCGCACATACTAGTATTTGACTAGGAGAAAGGGAAAGCGACTTTTATGAAAAATGTATGATGCCCAAAAAGCCAAAGGCTTGCTCATCAAATTGAAATATCAAAAATTTCAGGCATCGATCTCAAAATGAGATGTATTGATTCAAAATGATTAAATGTTATGATATACTTGGAGCCAAATGAAAAGCTTCAAAATAAAGTTATCAAGTATAGTTGGAGGTCATATATGCATATTTCTATAATTGAGATAGGTCACTTTTCCTCATACTAATTGTGTATGTCTTAGTTGAATTGATCATTGAAGTTTCACATTAGACTAAGGACTATCTCATTTTTGGTACCCACACACATCACACATGTCTATGTTCAATGAATGCCTTATTCATGTGTGTGATTGTACTTGATTAAATATGTTGCACATGCTCAATTATATATTGATCAAACACAAAAAGATTTTTGAGTGTTTTAATTGTTTTTGGAAAGTGTTTTTGTTTTGAAAAAATTTTAAAAATTTCAAAAACTGTGCAACCTTATTTTGGCGACTTGCCTCGCAGGTTAAGCCAGTCGCATGCCTTAGTCGCTAGCTTACACAGTAGGTTTTCACAACTCACTAGCAAGTCAAAGTCCCAGTCGCGGAAAAGACTTAGAAAATTTTTCAAAAATCTAGGTTTTTAGATTTCACGCGACTCGGTTTGGCGATTGGTTCGCGAATGGAAGCTCTAGTCACGAGGTGTACTCAGAAAGTTTCGCAGCTCCCTTCGCGACTACCTCGTGGGTGGACCTTCCCGTCACCAAAAACACTTGGACAAATTTTTCGAATTTTGTCTCACAGGTGTCTAGCGACTTGGTTTGACTTGTTCGCAACTTAGCTCAGTTGCGTTTTGCACTTTAAGGACAGTTTTTGAAATCTTTTCAATTTTCCCTCAAACATTTTGACTGTTCATTGTCTTGTTATACATGTTTTCATGTTTATGTCTCATCTTTGAGTAGTTTATCATGATTGTGTTGTGGTATACAGATCATGCTCATAGTAAATTGTCTCAAAGACAGTTACTTGTGTTACTGAAGATTTCATAAATTACATTATGCTCTTTTGTGCTTGCACACTCATCACATTTGCACACCACACACACCAGTGTTGCTCATGCTTAAATATATGCTTATATACTGCATACTTGGTTAATTTACCATGATTAAGTGATATGTCTTTCTAAATAACAATGTGTGTCTACTTCATGGACTAACTTGGATCTAATCAAGTTTATTATTATTTCTTGTGGTTTTGCACTTGGTTCTCTGCTGTGTGTATGTCATTTTGTAGATGTCTCATCGTTCCTCTCAAGGAAAAGAGCCTGCAATTGATGTTCCATCATCTCTTGTCTCTATACAGAATCGACGTTCGTCTCAAGATTCAAACAGTGAGAGATTCAGGACTCCCTTCAATTCACAGGCTTTCTCAAGCATTTTTAAAGATGCGCCTCCTGTGGTGGAAAGGGTTGTGAAGTTTGATACCTTGGGAACAACATTTATTCTTAGGATCTTAGAAGCAAGAGTTTGGGCTGACCCTTTCGGGAACTTCAAGGACCCGATTGAGGAATTGGTTAAGGAGTTTTATTCAAATGCTAGATACACTAAAGTTAAGTTACAGTGTTGGGTACGAGGAAAGGAGTTCAGCATCAATCCAAACTACATTGCGAAGGTTCTTCGAATCAATAGACCAGAAAATGTAGATCTCACTCCATATGATGATAGACTTCCTAAGGTACAAGATATTCTTAAAATTCTTGGGCCAGATCATGAGGTTTCATCCAAAGGCACGTCCATTGGAACAACAAAGTTTGCACCTGATCTGACAACTCTCAAATTGATCATGTTCTTCAACCTTTATCCACTCTCGAACACTGCATTCATAAAGAGCACAATTTCTATGTGATCTTATCCCCGGAGTTCAAATTGACATCTCTGCTCACATCTTCCAGTTAATAGGGAGAACAACAGCCCAAACAGCAGTAAGAACATGCCTTCCTTTTTGTAGTCTAATCATGAAGATTATGGTACGTGAAGGGGTTCGTCTGCCAAAGGATGGAAAAATACTGCCACGTCTTCAACCATTATCCATGATATCCCTTCAAGCAAGTAAGAGTCACTCTTCTAAAGCATATAAGAGTGAATCTTTTACTCGTGCCACTCCATCCGGTCATGGTTCAGCTACGCCTGTGCATATCGAGACTGCATCTCCTCACACTCCTGAGTTGCAAACAACTAGCACTCAACCTGTACATCCTATGTCTCAAGATGACAGGCTAAGCACTTTGATTGAGGGTTTGTATCAGTGTATTTCTGGATTTGAAAAAGTTCTATACTCCACCAACAACCAAGTTCAAATGCGTCTTACAGCCATTGAGACACAGTTAGATGCTATTTAACAAAAACCAGAGGACAACCTTTAGCTATTCGTGCCAAAAAGGGGGAGAGCAAACTCAGTATATAGTTTGAATGATACCATACAGCAAGGGGGAGAGAAACAAAAGAATGGAAAGTGTGCATATTGAAAGGAGGAGTTGTGTGAGATCAAAAGGGGAATACTAATCCATACACACATAATTTTGACTTGTTTTGGTTTTAGCTTATTTACTTTGTGACTATTTAATGCTTCTGGTACTTTGGTTTATATGTTTAATTTATATTCAGTGTACTGATTTGTACCCATGCTTATGTAACTTAGTACTTGTTATTAATGTTATGCATTTCTTTAAGTACTTCACTCTTGTGACCTATGTTGGATTTTATATACTTAATACAATTACCTTGTGTTGTTGTATTGGTTGAATGTTGGACGTACAAATGATACATTGCAATTAAGCTTGTTAGCTTGTATGTCTAGATGTTCATTCCTTGTGTGAATGTTCATTATGGTCACTATTTATAATGATTGTTCGTTTTTGGTCAAGCCATGTTTTTTTTTTGTTACATTCCTTCTTCCTTGATCGCATTGTACTTGCTCCATATGCATTTCAAGTTTTTTGCTTACAATAATCGTATTGTGTTATTGTTTTCAAGATATACTTGTCCGTATGGTTCAAGAGCTTCATAGATTCTAAAGTTAGATGTGAATGAGTTTTGTTCAACTGTTTCCAACTCACATGTTAAGTCTAGAGTTTGTTTTAGGGTTTTGTCACAGAATAGCCAAAGGGGGAGATTGTAAGGTTGAATTTATTCAACCATTTTGTTGGCTTTATTCCGTGTCAAATTTGCTTGTAATTCAGCATTTAGAAACTCTGTATTTATGTGAAAATCATGTAAAGGTAGTGTGTGAAAGAGTGTGAAGAAAAGCTCAAGAGTGTGCACTCAAGAAGAGCCTCACAACTGGATCTCGCGACTGGCGAGTCACCAAAAGTGGCACACGTGTGAAGCATGCAGGGGAGCTGAAGAGTCACGCCAGCTGTTGCACTACAGACAAAACTTCCAGTCTAGCCAAGCCGTTAGCTCGCGACTTGTTCCAATTGCGAGCTCGAGTCGCCAATTCACTCTGTTTGTTACAAAACTGACTCTTCGCATTCCATACACACCCTACTATATATAGACCCTTATACCCACAAAATGTAGAAAGTTTACAGAGAGAATTTTGAGAGAGAAACCCTAAAGACAAACAAGATTGACTCATCCACAATCTTCATCTTTTGATTCTCCAAATTTCTCTACTCTCACCCTCTCCATTGATACATCTTTGAGAGGTACATTAACCAAATCCTTATCTCACCATACCCATATTTGTGAGAATGCTTTTTGGTGCTTGGGAAGCAGTTAGAAAAGGACCAATTCATTTTGGTTGACGCAATAGGCGATTGTGAGATCCGATAAGCTAGAGAAGACAAGGTTTGACGTAACCCTGTTGGAGCAAGAAACTTGGAGGGCTTAGGTGCACTGGGTAGATTAGGCTTGAAGGGTCTTCTGCTATTCATGTATCCCAACTATATTCTCTAATGGATTATTGACCACTTGGAAGGCGGCGAAGAGATTTTACGCTGAGGATTTCGATTTCCTCTTCGATAACACATCGCTATGTTGTCTTTGTGTTTGCATCTCTCTTCCCTTAATCTTTGCCTTTAATTACTACTATGGTTGTGATTAATTTCAGTTTAGATTGTTTTACCAATTCTATTCTAACTTATTTTCATATTCCGTGCATACATTGTTTGATAATAAACTTGTGTTGGTAATTTGTAAATTTGGGGTCTAAACGTTCATAGGTGTTTTATATACATTTTGAACATTCAGTACTATACAATGTGAGGTTGATTACATCAAATGTGAGAAAAAATAAAGGAACCAATGAATGTGACAAAAGTACAATCACATGTGATATTAGTACTACATAATGTGAAGATGGTACCATCAAATGTGATATTTTGATAACCTGATATAGCAGGTTGCCTAATAATGGGTACCATACCCCAAAAAAAAAGGGGTACGCTAAGTTAATAAAACGATTGTTTTGCCCAATAATTTCAATATTAATATCTTCTTTTCAATTTTATTTTTTTTTTATTTTATTTTTTTTTTTTTTTGGGAAAAGTTTTGTTGAGCATCTTCTTTTCAGTTAAAACAAAGTCCGCATCCTCTACCAATGGCCGGGACCAAAATATGGTCACTAAAACCTAAGATTTTTATTCTATTTTATTTCTACTTAAACAAAAGTTTTGTCTTGTAATAAAAATATAAAATTACAAGTTGGATTCGTTTCCCAAAAAAAAAAAAAAAAGTAATTACAAGTGGGCTTGAGAGAATCTACTAGGCTTGAAGGTGATGAATTATCGTAGGCCAAGTCGTCCTACGACAATTCCAATCAAGGAGGATCATGGTTCCTCGCGGGGCATGTCAAGACCCCCCTCCTAAGTCATGTTAGAAACTTGTCACTACAGTTCAGTGCTCAAGTTTACGCCTCTTGCGCTTTGTTGATCTTCTCATCCTATTCTTATTCAATAGTTCTTTGTTTTTACTTTTTTTCTTTTCAAGTGTTGGCTTCTTCAATTTCCAGTAGGCTTGGTCCTAAATTATCTGACCTTATGTGCTTTGTGGTTAATCAGGGTCCCTACCCTCATGTAGAATGGCAGCCCAACTCAAAATCTGGCTTGAGTTGGGCCTAAACCTTCTGATATCCAAGAAAGGGTATAAGAAAACTATTGGGCCCAATTGTACAAGCATTTGTAGACCCACTTGAGATCATCAGTAACTAAAAGTTTGCTTCTTTTTCTCTTTCAGTGATCCTCTGACCAGATCATCACTAATTACATGTATCATCAAACTCATTAAGCCAAAAAGGAAGATAGAGAATATAATTATTGGACCGAGAATATGATATCACAAATCACAAACTACAAGTGAGTGGGATCGATGTTCTGGGGATTTTGTGCTTATAGAGAGTGGAATATAATAATCACCCACTTTTAACCCTTCCACCAAAAAACAAGGTTTAAGTTATTTAGAAGGCCAAAAGATTTTGACAGATTTATTAGCCATAAACTTTTTCGGCTATCACGGGTCGAATCTTGCCGTCCCTTTTTGTTTGGCACTTTATACGTACTACTTTGTGTCCTGCTCTCTAATTTTTTTTTTTTTTATATAATATATATATATATATATATATATATATGTATATATATAGTAATAGATTAATAGTATTACCTTAAAAAAAAAGTAGAGACCAGAATTTTTTTTAGGTAAAGTGGGAAAGAGGATATCCCACGTGTACGCATACTACAATTCCATTGTGTTTTTTAATGATAAGAATGTGATTTTCTTCTTGGATGTGATTCTTGTATGATTATGAAGTTATTGTGAAGCTAAAGAACACTTAACAGTTTTATATATAAAGGGTGAGTAACTATGAATACTCAGGCTTTGATAGAATTTCACACAATGAAAGGTCTAATATGAACTTGGATAAAATTTCACAACTATCTCTCTTTACCTATTTTAGAAGAAAATGAAAAAGGAAACAAAAATTAAGTGACAATTAACAGTTGCTCACCATAAGCAGATGTCATCTTAGTATTTTTTTTTTTTTTTTTCTTAGAGTATTTTAAAATTAATAATCAAAATATTCTAAAAAGTTAGCAACTAATAATGAATGTGACCATGTCACATCAACAATTTAATAAATAAATTCTTCTAATTTTTTATTATGTGTTAAAAAAATGTGCATATTAATTTTAAGGTATAGGTATCTTATCTTAGTTATTACTTATTAGTCCGTACTAATTTTTTTTCCATGCAAGTGATTTTCATGACCTAATAAGAGTTAGGTCTCAACCAATGATGCACAGTCAATCTTTGAACAAGGATACCACCCAACCAAGAGTGACTGAGGTAGGCATCTATGCCCTTTCAACTCTTATTAGGAATAATTCAAACTATTCTTCATATCTTTGTTGTCAAATAGCACCTAATGAATAATATCATTTTATTTTGAGCCTTTGAGGGAAGCTACAATGAGAACCTTCTTTTACATCTAATTATTCAAGAGCTCTCTCTAATTTTGTTCAAGTACTCCCTTAGTTTGAGACATTGATTGATGAGATTGAATAGAGGAATTGCAAAGGGTGGAGCTTGTGTCCTGTGGCCAGTGCCACTGGACATGTTACGATGCAGACACGTATTCATATCCTAACGGGTCTAGTAGCCACTAGCTACTGGACACAAGCTAGACCCAATTACAAATATACTAATACCATGCCTAGTGCACTCCCCGATAAGAAAGAAGATTTTTTTCTAATTTGTTAAACTTTTTTTTTTTTTTGAAAAGGTAAATTTCCAAAACTTATTGAGTATCCAACTTAACTATACATAACATAAAAAGAATCACTCGAAAGTAATATATTTTTTATTGAAAAAAATTAATAACTTTTTTTTTTAGAGTCAATAACTTTAAAGTATTGGTTATGAGTTTTGAACCCAAAACTTTATGAAACCTTAAAAGTCATTAAATCAATGTATCATTTTTTTTTTTTTTTTGATTTATTAAGTGTGTTTGACCAAATTTTACATGAACAACATTTCAATCAAAGTGAGAATTTTGTTTAAAATTTAAAAATAAAAAATAAAAATAAAATTTCTCTTTGATGGAATCTGAATCATGTAAATTTATTTTTAGCTCAAACTTTACAAACTAAATTTTTTAATAGGCAAAAAATATTGATGTGGAGGAGCATGCTTGTGTACTATGGTCTGCACATGGGAAAAAACTTAAGGCAAAAATGCACTTTTCGTCCCTACATTTTGAGTCAATTTCCATTTTGGTCTTGTGGGGCCCTACTACACTAACCACGCTGGCCCACTACGTGCGGCCCAAGGCCCGCGCCGAGGATAATGCTAAGGCCGAGTACAGTGTGAAAGAGCCCAGGTCACCCAAGGGTCTCGCCGAGGATGACACATCCTCGGCACACCGACTTCGATAAAGGGAAAACATCCCTCATCCATTGAACCTACCCCACCAACATTCTGGCCGTTTTAATGGTGATGTGACCAACAAACCCAGTTGCCTCAATTACTTCAACTAATAGAAAGTCTGCAAAGGCGGCTAAGAACTAACATAAAGCCTGCTAATTACAGACGATGGGACAAACCCCTGTACATAGAGACCAGATAATTGACAAGTGGATGGTGAAGATTAAGAGAAACGAGACTATATATATATCCAATAGGGCTCCCAGCAAAGGGGGGACGAAATGAGAAATGGAAAGGAAAATAGATCCTCGGCCTGGGCCGAAGACAAATATGCTTCGCAAACACTTAGCCAAATTTCCACCATTAGAGTCCTATGAAGCTCATGTCGTCAATTATTTGTTGCAAACTTTATACCAGCCATTGTTTATTTCGGTGATGCCAAGCCCTTGCACCCACATTTCTACAAATTTTATTGTTAAGGGTCCACTACATTTTGAGCCCCTACAATTGGCGCCGTCTGTGGGAAGGGATTTGTGCGCTAGCAAGTGCGGTGGTCGGTGTAAAGAAATTAAGAGAACACTTTCAGAAATAATATACGAAAACAATACGATCTACTGCAACAACAATGATTCAGAAGTCAACAATCACAAGAACAAGAGTATGCGAAAAATAAAAAGAAACAAAATAAGTCTACTTCTTTTATTCATATATGAGGAAAAAGTACATCTTTTACAAGTGAAGCCCGCGGGGCTTGTTCTAAAAGCTAACTACAAAGGCAGAACGCTTGACGAGGCCGATAGAGGAACAAATGGTAGAAAGCAACGATGGCAGAAGAACAAAAGGTAGAAAAAAGAAGAAAAGAAAGTAGAGGAAGAGATGAAGAACAAATATTAGAAAAGAAGTGAAGGACGAGAGAAGGAAAGAGAAGAGGAAGGCTCGTTGAGGAGCAAAAGAAAGAAGAGAGAAGAAGGATTAGAAGATAGGAAAGCTACATTAGGGGCGGAAGAGGCAGAGGCACAGGACGGTTTCGCTCTTGGGTTCCGCCTGGTTCCCCTCCCACCCCCATTGTAGCTGGCTTGGGGGGTCAAAAACCCAAACCCAAGAGAGGGAGGTTACGTTCTCTCCGGATCCCCCTCCAGATGGTAAGGAGGGCTCTGTCTCCGGTTAGGTTGAAAAGAAGGAGAATCTTCAAACTTCCCCTACACCCACCCCGGCATAACGTCCAGGATTGGGATGCCATCCTCGGCTCCTGATAGGGGCTGTGCATTCTCAGGATCGCCCTTTCCCAGGGCCGGTTCATTCGAAGGGGCTCGGATGATTGCATCTTGCAGAACTTTTGACGGTGTGTTTTTGGGGAGAGGTTCAGAACGAGTGTTTGTCAGGTGTGAAGGGGAAGGTTGCCCTAGGAACGCCTTTTATAGTGGGAGGAACAATGATGAGGGCCAAATCCATAATGAATCCCAGAGAGAGATTTCCGGAGGCAATAATGCCGCCCCAATTTCCAAAGGGCTTGCCAACCGTTAGATCCTCGTAGATCCATGGCCGGTATTAATGAGGAAACGCCTCATTAAACAAGAAGGCACCGAAGCGTCAGAACGCGTCACTCGGACAACCCAGGAGACGCCTCGTTATCTGAAGAGTCCCACCAAACGAAGAGGCGAGACACGGCAAGGTCTAATCTTCCACCAACTCCAGCCTACATTTATTATTATTATTATTATTGTTATTCTGCTTGAAGAATGTGATTATTTAATGTCTATTATAGCGTGTAGAATTAAACGGTTACAGACAAATAGATAAGATAGATTAAATTGAGAAAACTAGGTACTGGACAAAACCAAGGCATTGCATGGTCCTCGGACCCAAGCCTCATGGGGAAACCAGATACTTCAGATGAATAAATGAGAAAACTAGGTACTGGACAGAACCAAGGCATTGCATGGTCCTCGGACCCAAACCTCATGGGGAAACCAGATACTTCAGATGATTAAATTGAGAAAACTAGGTACTGGACAGAACCAAGGCATTGCATGGTCCTCGGACCCAAGCCTCATGGGGAAACCAGATACTTCAGATGAATAAATGAGAAAACTAGGTACTGGACAGAACCAAGGCATTGCATGGTCCTCGGACCCAAGCCTCATGGGGAAACCAGATACTTCAGATGATTAAATTGAGAAAACTAGGTACTGGATAGAACCAAGGCATTGCATGGTCCTCGGACCCAAGCCTCATGGGGAAACCAGATACTTCAGATGATTAAATTGAGAAAACTAGGTACTGGACAGAACCAAGGCATTGCATGGTCCTCGGACCCAAGCCTCATGGGGAAACCAGATACTTCAGATGATTAAATTGAGAAAACTAGGTACTGGACAGAACCAAGGCATTGCATGGTCCTCGGACCCAAGCCTCATGGGGAAACCAGATACTTCAGATGAATAAATGAGAAAACTAGGTACTGGACAGAACCAAGACATTGCATGGTCCTCGGACCCAAGCCTCATGGGGAAACCAGATACTTCAGATGATTAAATTGAGAAAACTAAGTACTGGACAGAACCAAGGCCTTGCATGGTCCTCGGACCCAAGCCTTATGGGGAAACCAGATACTTCAGATGATTAAATTGAAAAAACTAGGTCCTAGACAGAACCAAGGCATTGCATGGTCCTCGGACATAAGCCTCATGGGGAAACCAGATACTTCAGATGATTAAATTGAGAAAACTAGATACTGGACAGAACCAAGGCCTTGCATGGTCCTCGGACCCAAGCCTCATGGGGAAACCAGATACCTCAGATGAATAAATGAGAAAACTAGGTACTGGACAGAACCAAGGCATTGCATGGTCCTCGGACCCAAGCCTCATGGGGAAACCAGATACCTCAGACGATAAAATGAGAAAAACCAAGCGCTAAATAAAGCTTGAACACAACATGGTCAAAAGCCTCAGGTCAGCAGGAAGAACATCTCCTAGTAAAAAACTAAACGCTAAGAAAACCAACGTTTCGCATGGTCCTCGGACCCAAACTTCTTTGGGAACCAGCCACTATGAGGCAACACAGACGCTGAATGGAACCAAGGTGCATATATGGGCAATAAGTCCAGAACTGAGGCAAAACCAACCCCCTTAGGCGCTAAACAACGAACCCCATCGGGGACGGGAACCATGAGAAATGAGCGTTGTAAGCACTAACGACCCAAACCTATCCATCCTCGGGCGCACCTTTTGCACAAAAAGAAAACTGTAAAAACGACTACAATAGCGATAACACTGATAATGAGGCGGAGCCAACAGGCCGAGAAAAAGCGCCGAGGAAGTCAAAATCCTCCTCCCCGCCCAAGGGGACGTGCAGCAGAATTTTGAGGGGCTATTGTGGGGCCCTACTACACTAACCACGCTGGCCCACTATGTGCAGCCCAAGGCCCGCGCCGAGGATAATGCTAAGGCCGAGTACAGTGTGAAAGAGCCCAGGTCACCTAAGGGTCTCACCGAGGATGACACATCCTCGGCACACCGACTTCGATAAAGGGAAAACATCCCTCATCCATTGAACCTACCCCACCCCACCAACATTCTGGCCGTTTTAATGGTGATGTGACCAACAAACTCAGTTGCCTCGATTACTTCAACTAATAGAAAGTCTGCAAAGGCGGCTAAGAACTAACATAAAGCCTGCTAATTACAGACGATGGGACAAACCCCTGTACATAGAGACCAGATAATTGACAAGTGGGTGGTGAAGATTAAGAGAAACGAGACTATATATATATCCAATAGGGCTCCCAGCAAAGGGGGGACGAAATGAGAAATGGAAAGGAAAATAGATCCTCGGCTTGGGCCGAAGACAAATATGCTTTGCAAACACTTAGCCAAATTTCCACCATTAGAGTCCTATGAAGCTCACATTGTTTATTTCGGTGATGCCAAGCCCTTGCACCCACATTTCTACAAATTTTATTGTTAAGGGTCCACTACATTTTGAGCCCCTACAATTGGCGCCGTCTGTGGGAAGGGATTTGTGCGCTAGCAAGTGCGGTGGTCGGTGTAAAGAAATTAAGAGCAACACTTTCAGAAATAATATACGAAAACAATACGATCTACTGCAACAACAATGATTCAGAAGTCAACAATCACAAGAACAAGAGTATTCGAAAAATAAAAAGAAACAAAATAAGTCTACTTCTTTTATTCATATATGAGGAAAAAGTACATCTTTTACAAGTGAAGCCCGCGGGGCTTGTTCTAAAAGCTAACTACAAAGGCAGAACGCTTGACGAGGCCGATAGAGGAACAAATTGTAGAAAGCAACGATGGCAGAAGAACAAAAGGTAGAAAAAAGAAGAAAAGAGAGTAGAGGAAGAGATGAAGAACAAATATTAGAAAAGAAGTGAAGGACGAGAGGAGGAAAGAGAAGAGGAAGGCTCGTTGAGGAGCAAAAGAAAGAAGAGAGGAGAAGGATTAGAAGATAGGAAAGCTACATTATGGGCGAAAGAGGCAGAGGCACAGGACGGTTTCGCTCTTGTGTTCCGCCTGGTTCCCCTCCCACCCCCATTGTATCTGGCTTGGGGGGTCAAAAACCCAAACCCAAGAGAGGGAGGTTACGTTCTCTCCGGATCCCCCTCCAAATGATGAGGAGGGCTCTGTCTCCGGTTAGGTTGAAAAGAAGGAGAATCTTCAAACTTCCCCTACACCCACCCCGGCATAACGTCCAAGATTGGGATGCCATCCTCGGCTCCTGATAGGGGCTGTGCATTCTCAGGATCGCCCTTTCCCAGGGCCGGTTCATTCGAAGGGGCTCGGATGATTGCATCTTGCAGAACTTTTGACGGTGTGTTTTTGGGGAGAGGTTCAGAACGAGTGTTTGTCAGGTGTGAAGGGGAAGGTTGCCCTAGGAACGCCTTTTATAGTGGGAGGAACATTGATGAGGGCCAAATCCATAATGAATCCCAGGGAGAGATTTTCGGAGGCAATAATGCCGCCCCAATTTCCAAGGGGCTTGCCAACCGTTAGATCCTCGTAGATCCATGGCCGGTATTAATGAGGAGACGCCTCATTAAACAAGAAGGCATCGAAGCGTCAGAACGCGTCACTCGGACAACTTAGGAGACGCCTCGTTATCTGAAGAGTCCCACCAAACGAAGAGGCGAGACACGGCAAGGTCTAATCTTCCACCAACTCCAGCCTACATTTATTATTATTATTATTATTGTTATTCTGCTTGAAGAATGTGATTATTTAATGTCTATTATAGCGTGTAGAATTAAACGGTTACAGACAAATAGATAAGATAGATTAAATTGAGAAAACTAGGTACTGGACAAAACCAAGGCATTGCATGGTCCTCGGACCCAAGCCTCATGGGGAAACCAGATACTTCAGATGAATAAATGAGAAAACTAGGTACTGGACAGAACCAAGGCATTGCATGGTCCTCGGACCCAAGCCTCATGGGGAAACCAGATACTTCAGATGATTAAATTGAGAAAACTAGGTACTGGACAGAACCAAGGCATTGCATGGTCCTCGGACCCAAGCCTCATGGGGAAACCAGATACTTCAAATGAATAAATGAGAAAACTAGGTACTGGACAGAACCAAGGCATTGCATGGTCCTCGGACCCAAGCCTCATGGGGAAACCAGATACTTCAGATGATTAAATTGAGAAAACTAGGTACTGGACAGAACCAAGGCATTGCATGGTCCTCGGACCCAAGCCTCATGGGGAAACCAGATACTTCAGATGATTAAATTGAGAAAACTAGGTACTGGACAGAACCAAGGCATTGCATGGTCCTCGGACCCAAGCCTCATGGGGAAACCAGATACTTCAGATGATTAAATTGAGAAAACTAGGTACTGGACAGAACCAAGGCATTGCATGGTCCTCGGACCCAAGCCTCATGGGGAAACCAGATACTTCAGATGAATAAATGAGAAAACTAGGTACTGGACAGAACCAAGGCATTGCATGGTCCTCGGACCCAAGCCTCATGGGGAAACCAGATACTTCAGATGATTAAATTGAGAAAACTAGGTACTGGACAGAACCAAGGCCTTGCATGGTCCTCGGACCCAAGCCTTATGGGGAAACCAGATACTTCAGATGATTAAATTGAGAAAACTAGGTCCTAGACAGAACCAAGGCATTGCATGATCCTCGGACCCAAGCCTCATGGGGAAACCAGATACTTCAGATGATTAAATTGAGAAAACTAGATACTGGACAGAACCAAGGCCTTGCATGGTCCTCGGACCCAAGCCTCATGGGGAAACCAGATACTTCAGATGAATAAATGAGAAAACTAGGTACTGGACAGAACCAAGGCATTGCATGGTCCTCGGACCCAAGCCTCATGGGGAAACCAGATACCTCAGACGATAAAATGAGAAAAACCAAGCGCTAAATAAAGCTTGAACACAACATGGTCAAAAGCCTCAGGTCAGCAGGAAGAACATCTCCTCGTAAAAAACTAAACGCTAAGAAAACCAACGTTTCGCATGGTCCTCGGACCCAAACCTCTATGGGAACCAGCCACTATGAGGCAACACAGACGCTGAATGGAACCAAGGTGCATATATGGGCAATAAGTCCAGAACTGAGGCAAAACCAACCCCCTTAGGCGCTAAACAACGAACCCCATCGGGGACGGGAACCATGAGAAATGAGCGTTGTAAGCACTAACGACCCAAATCTATCCATCCTCGGGCGCACCTTTTGCACAAAAAGAAAACTGTAAAAACGACTACAATAGCGATAACACTGATAATGATGCGGAGCCAAAAGGCCGAGAAAAAGCGCCAAGGAAGTCAAAATCCTCCTCCCCGCCCAAGGGGACGTGCAGCAGAATTTTGAGGGGCTATTGTGGGGCCCTACTACACTAACCACGCTGACCCACTACGTGTGGCCCAAGGCCCGCGCCGAGGATAATGCTAAGGCCGAGTACAGTGTGAAAGAGCCCAGGTCACCCAAGGGTCTCGCCGAGGATGACACATCCTCTGCACACCGACTTCGATAAAGGGAAAACATCGCTCATCCATTGAACCTACCCCACCAACATTCTGGCCGTTTTAATGATGATGTGACCAACAAACCCAGTTGCCTCGATTACTTCAACTAATAGAAAGTCTGCAAAGGCGGCTAAGAACTAACATAAAGCCTGCTAATTACAGACGATGGGACAAACCCCTGTACATAGAGACCAGATAATTGACAAGTGGATGGTGAAGATTAAGAGAAACGAGACTATATATATATCCAATAGGGCTCCCAGCAAAGGGGGGACGAAATGAGAAATGGAAAGGAAAATAGATCCTCAGCCTGGGCCGAAGACAAATATGCTTCGCAAACACTTAGCCAAATTTCCACCATTAGAGTCCTATGAAGCTCATGTCGTCAATTATTTGTTGCAAACTTTATACCAGCCATTGTTTATTTCGGTGATGCCAAGCCCTTGCACCCACATTTCTACAAATTTTATTGTTAAGGGTCCACTACATTTTGAGCCCCTACAGGTCTCAAAATTGATTTCTTTGCAAATTTTATCCCTAAAAAAAGAAAATCGTTTTTAAAATGGTCGTTGCCGTCAATCCACTCACGGAAACCTACTACGTGGCAGACGGAATGCCCTTCTTCCTGACGTGGCGCTGACGTGACCATTAAAATATTATTAAAAAAGATTATTTGACATTTTTTTAAATGTACGTCAACATTTTAATTTTTTTAAAAAGCCATGTCAGAAAATTTAAACAAAAAATAAATTAAATTTTAAAAAAAAAGCCTTAAATCTAATTTAATCAATTTTTTTTTTTTTACTTTTCATTATTTTTTCGAAAGAACGTACCAGGTTCTTCTTCGTGTTCTTCCCAAATCCAAGAAACAAACCCAGCAACCAAATCCAATCTCCATCACTGCCAGGAAAACAAAAATAAATCCAACAAACCAACCAATCCCCAACAAACCCATAAACTCATAAATTTCACATTCAAATTATCAAATTCCTATTCCAAATTCGTCTTGATCATGAACCCAGAATATTCAATCCCAACAACAGCCCAGAATATTCAATCCCAAGAACAAAAGAATAGAAACCCACCATCTCCCTCGTCAACCCAATCATATGGGTTTGAGAGCCACTGCCTAGGGTGGCAGCATTGGTGAACGGCAGGGGTGGAGGTAAGGGTTTTGGTCATGGCTGAGATCGGGCCAGATCACAACCTAAACCGATCCGAATCAGCAGACCCAACCACCAACCTATGTTCACAACACCCACCTATCCAAGTTCACCAAAAACACCGAGCGGCGGCGCTCTTCTTCACCTAGAGGCGGTGCTCTTCTTCACCAAACCCACTTCTCCAAGCCCTCACTGCTCACATTCTTCAATCAACCCACCAAATCATCACCAACATCAACATCATCCCCATCACAATCCTTACTCTCATCAATCTATGAAACTCAACCCCCACAAACTCCATCCTCAAAACCAACACCAACATCATCAAAAATTCCAAGAAATCCCATGATCAAACCAGATACAGTTTGATCATGGGATGGGTTTTGTGGGTCTTCAATTTAAAGGGTTATGGGTTCTCTTGATCTTCATTTTGATTTTTGAGTGGTCATGTTGTTTGGCTCTTGAGAGATGAGAGAGTGAGAGATGAGAAGTGAGAACAGCTTTAATCTTTACAGCTTAAAAAAGTAAATTTTTTTTTTGTTTGTTTTTCATTTTTTTAATTAAAATTAAAATGGAGAAATCTGGCTTTTTATTTTTAATAATATTTTTAATAAAAGTAAAATTAAAATTGAGAAAACTGATATGGCACTGGCATTTAAAAATGTCAAATAATCTTTTTTAATAATATTTTAATGGTCGTCTCAGCGTCATGTCAGCAAGAAGGGCATTCTGTCTGCTACGTAGTAGGTTTCTGTGAGTGGATTGATGGCAGGGACCATTTTAAAAACTATTTTCTTTTTTTAGAGGTGAAATTTGTAAAAAAATCAATTTTTGACTAAAATGAGAATTAACTCAAAATATAAAGACGAAAAGTGCATTCTCGCCTAATAAAAAAGAAAAGATGGAGAGCTCAAAACAAATTCTCTGTGGCTGCCCACATGGAAGAACTTATTATTTTGTGATTTGTGAACCCCTCAGCCACACAAAAATAAAAAATATGAAAGAAGATATATATATATATATATATATTATATAAAAAAGAAGAAACAGTGAAAAAAATAAAAAAAATAAAACCCCAAATATATAGTATTTAGTTTGGGAGCAGTTGGTTGTAGTTACCTAGGCAGGGTGGGAATCTCTCTTTTCATCTCACCATTGACTATTCCCTCTTGGGAATGCTGGCAGGAGGTGGAGGGTCATCTGGCCCTTTTTTCCCAGAATCAAAAAAAGCCCATTTGAGCTATATAACTATTATACATTTTGATTATCGAAAAAAAAAAAAAAAAACTATTATAAATTTTTTTTTTTTTTTTTTTTAATAGGAGACACTTTCTCAGAGGTTAAATTTAAACAGTTAATTGTTTGGAGATCTTTGTCTCTGTGTTTTGACACAGTTACTCCCAACGACTTTCTAACCTCCCACACCTCCCTTTCATTTCCCGCTAACACACAGTTCTTCCTTTGATGGGCAAGAAGCAGCACTTAGATTGGGCCTCTAAATCCATTAATCCCTCTGGGAGTGAGAGAGTTTCTCTTTTGAGTAAGGAGGTTTGTTTTCTTCTTCTTCTTATGGTTTTTTTGACTTTTTTTTTTTTTTTTGGGTTAAAATTTGCATCTTTATTATTAGTTTTTTTTTTTCCTCTGATGGGGCTATATTTTTTGAGAGTCATGTCATGTTTGTTCAATTTGCTTAAACATGTTATCCTCCATATCAAGAATTTGGTTACATATACAATTGCTTTGTTATTTGATATGCTATTTTATAAGTTCTTGTAATTTGGAAGAGTTTTTATGAAAATCTTATGGTTTAGCTAACTCAATTTTTTTTAACTTGCTCTTTATATTCATTTTCTTGAATCCTTAAATTCCATGAGTTTACTGGTAAAAGAAAAATAAATAAATAAAAGGCCACAATGTTGAATTTAATGTTTCCATTGTTTTGTGGTTTGCATTTGATTCATAACTACCCTGCCATATTGTTTGTTTAGTTTCAGTTAATAATGGGGAGTTTTGTACACTGGTGACTGGGTACGACCTTTTTTAAGTACAGGAGCTGGCTTTCTTAAATCCCATTTCCTTAAAATTCCACTACTTTCTTTGTTAGTTCCATGTTTTATGTGTAGCTTACCTTTTATCAGCAGAGCTTGATAGTGTCTGTTTGTTTTGGAAGGAAAATACTAAATCTTTTACCGTAATAAGACCATTACAGTCCCTGTTAATTGGTATTTAAAGAGGAAGCCAGTTTGCTTTGATTCATGCAGGCAAAGCGGAAAGCAAATGAAGACCAATCAGCCGATGGACAAGCGACAGACCTTGAGCATGGTGATGCAATAGAGGTAAACGCTACTCTAGTCATTTGAACACTAAAATTTTATTCATCTTTGATTCAAAGCTGTTTGTCAAAATTTATAACTGTGTATTGGTTCTTTGGTAAATGCTGCAGGCCGCAAATGTTGGATTTTCTAGAGTACTGTCACTAGTAAGTGGGAAATTTGTGATGGGTTTTGATAATGTTGTAAGGATTCTCTGAAATATGTCATATGGTAAAAATCCTCATTTCTTACGGGCAAAACCAGATGCAGGGAAGCTAGTTGTTGCCACCATTGCATTGTTGATAGCATCCACATCAAGTATTCTGATTGTATGTTGATTTACTTATTGGTGGCCATGCAAGACCTCTCTTTTATCTTCTAACACAAATATAGTGAATGGATTGTTAATTTGACTGCCAAGTACCTTTTAGGATTTCTATTGGCTCACTGTCACTGAACAATGCAAAAATTAAATGGGTGTGTACGTATATAAATGTTAATTACAACAAGTTTCAGAGTTTATGTGACAATATAGAATAACATTTAGTGTATCACTATAAGTCAATATATCTAACAGTATGCTTGTCAACTCCAACAACAAGAGCTTCATGGCCAAATCTTTTTCTTTCTGTTTTGAGATAAATATCTTTTTTCAATGTGCTCTTCAGACATGTTGAAGATTACAATAAAAAATACAAACTTCTTGGTCATGTGGATCATTGTGGACTCAACTTCTGCTTTCTCCACAAGCCAAGGGACACTTAAATTTCTCTTTCTCTGACTGTTCTCCCATTAATATCTAGGAATAAATTCTAACTCATTACTTGGTTTGTTCTTATTGCAAAACTTGTCTCTCTGAACATAATGATTCTTGTTATGCAGCCAAAATATGGTGGTATGATAATAGACATTGTATCAACAGAAATAAGAACTCCTGAACAGCAGGCAGAAGCTCTAGAAGCCATCAAGGACACCATATTGGATATTGTGCTGATAGTTGTCATCGGGTATGATATACTCTCTTGTATTTGCTGCACTAAGTTTAAATAGTATCTAAGGACTGTAAGTTATAGGAGTGCTTTGGCTGCTGTTCTGAATCAGTGCACTCTGAGGAACACATAATATGGGTGCGTGGGTGGGTGGGACTAGTTTGGAGAAAAAATAAAATCACTGTAATCAACATCACATAAGGCATCTATACAAATCCTTTACTGGTGGAAATGAGAAGTGAACAAACTGATATGAATAAATAAAGTACAAACCTAAACAACATAATGATGCAATAGGATCAACTCCAAATTGGTTTTCAAAAAGATGATAGATTTTCAGAAGTACATATTTACCATAGTTATTTACGAATTTTTATAAATAAAAGCATGCTCTGGCTAGAACAAAATAAATAAAAAAAGTTCCATAATTTACCTTTCTTTCTTTTTGGGGAAAAAGGGGGGGGGGGGGTGGTTGGTTGGGGTTGGGGCAGCTAGGAAACTCCGTAACTTTCATAATGCCAAAACAAGGAAAAGCTATTAATACAGTGATGCCTTCACCAAATTAGAAATTCAGAGGCAAGAATCTCAATTTTCTTCCAGCCAGAAATAGATAAGTACAAATTCTTAGAACTTCTAATAACCTAATTTCTTTTTCAGACTTCTCCTGCTCACATAACTATAATTTAAAGCCTAGCACCAGAAAATGAAAACATTTATAATCCAATAACCCACCAATTCAACAAGATCTCTATTAACTGCATTTCCTAGCTGTAACATGCTTTCTGCCAAATATGGATAATGTTAAGCATTGCTGAATTGGCTATCATATATGACGGCTTGAAAGGGATGATAATAATAAAATTTTTGAAATAACCATCTCGAGATTATTGTCCTTGTATCAAATTTTAAGAGCCTATGTTAGCTTATGTTGTTTAATGATAATTGACCGTGGTTTTTTTAGTTCACTGTGCACAGCACTTCGAGCATGGTTGTTTGCTTCTGCTAGTGAAAGAGTTGTAGCTCGTTTGAGAGAGGACTTATTCAGTCACCTTATCAATCAGGTTAGATCCATTAGTTCTTGAACTTGTAAAACTGGAATTCTCCCTGTGAGATAAAAATACACAGCAATCAGGTTAGATCCATTAGTTCTTGAACTTGTAAAACTGGAATTCTCCCTGTGAGATAAAAATACACAGAATTGCAAAAGGACATATAGAAACTTACACAATGTATATCCATTTCTAAACCACCGTACGGTTGGTCTTTTGGGTTTTATATCAATATCATCATGCTGGAAGCATATTCAAACTGTGAATAACTTCTTTAGTGTGAGAGCTGTATTAGGAACAATGGAAGTCAATAATTATCAAGTTACTATAATTGTCTTATTAGTATTGCTGTGGAACTCTAAATACCATTTGATGCGGTTGATACTGCATGGTTCAATAGGAAATAGCATTCTTTGATGTTACTTGAACGGGGGAACTACTAAGCAGGCTATCTGAAAACACACAGGCTTTCTGAGGCACTCCGAAATCTAACAACTGCATTTATCGGCATTGGCTTCATGCTCTCATCTTCATGGAAATTAACATGTAATTGATTTTATTTTCTTTGAATAATGCTCATTTAGTCTAGTGATTATTTTTCTTATTGTATGCTTCTTCCTGTTTAGTGTTGGCTTTGGCCGTGGTGCCAATCATTTTGGTTGCTGTATGAAAATTTGGGCACTATCTTCGTGAACTTTCACATTCAACTCAAGCTGCAGCTGCAGTATCTGCCTCAATTGCAGAGGTTTGTAAGCAAAATATGAACGTTATATTGCTATTTATCAATTTTTTAATTGCTTAATGCATGGCACTGGAAACCATCCATTTTTTATATTTTTAGATTCCTATTGAGTAAATAGTTGCTTTTGGAAGAATACAAAGTGGCAAAAAGGAAGTCAGAATGGAAGTTTGAGAGTCTAGATTTAAGATTTGATGAATTGCATGGAAAAGGCCTTTTGAAGGAGAGGGAGAAGGATATTTAAAACTTGCTAAGCCTAAGATAAGGGGAAGGAAAAGCAAAGACTTTACTTTGTTAATTGCGTCAAAGAGTTATATTAAGGGAACACTATATTAAGGAAAGATATAGGAGCAACCTTTTTATTATTTTTCAATAAGTAATGAAGGATATAGGAGCTACTTAGATGCATTCTTGAATTCAATCCACAGAGGGAATTGGGAGCAAATTTCCAATTTAACTCCATTGAGATAGAAATCATAGGTTCACAAGAAGAGTTATAATAGTTGAGGTAACAAATAATTAAAGAAGATGAAAATAGGAAAGAAGTTAACTCATAAGAAATTCTGAACTGATTTGCATGGATTCTTTGTACTTTTACCCTATGCAATTTGTTAATAATATTTAGTTCTATACGAGTTAAACAGGCAAGTAACTCATTATTAGTAAAGTTGTTACTGAATTTTTTTTTTATTTTAACTTGTTTGTTTTTCCTGTGCAATATTGATTTTTAGGAATCTTTTGGGGCCATTCGGACAGTCAGATCTTTTGCTCAAGAAGCTTATGCAGTCTCTAATTACTCATAAAAAGTTGATGAGACACTGAACCTTGGTCTCAGACAAGCTGTAAGTGTCTTGATTAGTTAATCTCTCTCTCTCTCTCTCATTGGAAGCTGTGAGTGCATTTCCTAGTTATGAATATTTGAGAAAAATCCTAAAGCTTTTAAGGCTTCCCTTTTCTGATACAGAGAGTAGTTGGTCTATTTTTTGGAGGGCTAAATGCTGCATCAACATTATCTGTCATCGTAGTGGTGGTTTATGGAGCTTACTTGACAATAACAGGCACCATGACTGCAGGCTCTCTTACATCCTTCATTCTTTATAGCCTTACAGGTGCTTCCCTCATTGTTTATACCCTGTAAATTGTACCTGTAAGGGACAAAACGTTTTCAAATTTAGTTTTGAAGCTTGGGAAATTTTTAAAAAATTCGTAGCCTCTTAAGACTTAAGAGGCCGTTCCAGTAATCCAGTTTGATAAACAGTAACATGAATTGTGTTTCTGCTCTGCTTTGAAAAAGGCGATAATCACCGTATCTGAATATTTTGGGTTATGATAAACCAATCTTCTAAGCCAAACCCTTCATGTTTTCAATATCATTGTTTTTGCTGCCTGTGACTGCCTCTTTTATTTCTTTCTTTGAAAGCTTTATAGCTACTAAAAATTTACAAAATTGTGAAATTTCTGTGTCTGCAATTGGATCCTCTGTATCCTCTTTATCAGGATTGTATACAACAGCAATGAAAGCTGCAGGAGCAAGCAGGAGAGCTTTTCAGCTCCTGGATCGTGTCTCATCCATGCCAACAGCAGGAGATGAGTGCCCCATAGGGTCAGTTACTTTACATCCCCAACCCCTCTCCCTGGGGTCCCTTTCCCTCTCTTTTACGCACCATAACCCTTGATTTGGGAAATAATACCTTAAAAATTACTATTAATCATCTATTTACTCTGATACATTCTTACGCTTAAAAGCAGTAGACCATTGGGCAATAAGTACACTATCTCATATTTTCATTCTCCAGTTGAGATTAAAGTTAAATTCTTATCTGTAATGTTGTGGCTTTGATGGCAGAGATCCAGATGGAGATGTGGAATTAGATGATGTCTGGTTTGCTTACCCTTCTCGCCCAAGTCATATGGTTCTCAAGGTAGCGGTTTTTCTTAAATACATTGTGCTGCGAACTTGAAAATGATGAGCTCTAATACTAAGAAATGTTTTCTTGCCAACGAGATGATGTCATCAATTTACCTATGTACTTTGACTGTGTTAATATAACATTAATTCTAAGATTCAATTTGACTCTTGTTTGTTGCCCTGAAGTCTTTCTTTGGCTTGAGTTGTGAAAGAATTTATCTTCTTTGTATGTCTTTCCTACCTAATGGGTCATTAACATTTGAACCCATGTAAGAACTTTCTTAGCATAGTAGGAGTGTTTTTATGATTTTCTTCATGTATCAATATTGGAATAGTAAGCGTACAAGACTTCTAACATTTTTAACCTTGTGACTTTATCTACAACGATTGTTTCAATTGCAGGGTATAACATTAAAACTGAGGCCTGGTTCAAAAGTTTCTCTTGTTGGTCCAAGTGGTGGTGGAAAAGTAATGTTATTATCCTTATCATTTTCATTTTTTTCCCTCTTGGTGGTCTTTCAACGATTAGAGCATGTCTAAGGCTCTAAAATCATCATTTTTTCCTCTTTGTCCAATGAATACAGCAAATTTGACCTGTGTAGAATGTTAAAATTATTTAATTTTTTATTGCAGACAACAATAGCCAACTTAATTGAGAGGTTCTATGACCCTCTCAAGGGAAAGATTTTGCTAAATGGGGTTCCTCTGGAAGAAATATCACATGAATATCTTCTTTAATACCCAAGAAAAAAAAAAAAGACTTAAAAGGATGGGTATTTAAGTAAATTTTGTGGGGTCAATTTTATAATTTATAAATTATAAGGGAGTTTATAGAAAATAAAGTTGAAACCCTAACTATAAATATAAGTTTATTAAGTCAATGTATAGGGAGAGATATTTTGATAGAGGAGACTACTCAAAAGACTGAAATAAAGAAGGATTGACTATGCCTTTGAGGTAAGAGCTTAAAAATCTCCTTCTTGTCAAATCTGAGTATTATTTAGAATTAAAGGTTTTTTTTTTTTTTTTTATGTGAGTATCTTGGCCAACAGTGTGACTTTCTTTAGACATAGCCGCATGGGTCTGTTCTGCATAATTTTCTTAAAGGAATAGTACCGGATTGATGGAGTTTGAAAAAAAAAAAAAAAAACGCTTGACCAAAAGAAGGAACACCAACTTCTTTAAGAGTAATTATTATTTGTTTATTAATTTGGTAGAGGAAGAATAGTGTTTTCTTAAAGCTTGTGTCAAAGCTTGATTTGTGTGATTTGTCCTCATGCCAAAGGAAAGCTAGAGGCGGCAATGGCATATATATATATATATATATATATATATATATATCCATAGAATAATTCCCTTATCATAGCAACGCCAGCTTCCTTCTAATATCATTGTTATTATTATTATTATTATTATACCTACGATATGTTATAAAAGGCTTTGATATGATTCGCACGTGGTGTGGGGACAGAATCTCTATCTCTGGATGCACCCACGCAGCCAGTCATGACTCAAAACTTGCACATACTCATAGACCAAGTAGGATACAAATCCTTGTGTGAACTATTTGAGGCAGCCAAGGCTTGTAGAAAGAGAATACTTCACACACAATAATAGCTGGCAGAATCTAATGGTAAGGAGAATTAATGAGGTACGTAATAGAAAAATAGGGAGCCATTATATTGAAGGCAAAAACTTGTTTTACGTAGTTTGTTTTACACCAATGCAATTTATAATCGAAAACGTAATTTAAAGTCATGAAGTTATAGAAATGCAATGTATACATGTAAAATACACTGTAAAACTAACACTGATCTTATGTTTATCTTGCACTTCTGCTCAATAGAAGAAGAAGAAGAAGAACACCAAATAGCTAGATCTACTCTATGCTTGGCGTCAAAACAAAATTTGAGGTCATAGAAGTGTCAATTTGTGCGGAAAAAATTTTGTAACAATAAATCACAAATTTTGACCTAATAATACAAGATGTCAGACCAAAAAAAAAAAAAAAAAAGCGACATCCAAAAAAAAGTAGGGAACTCTTGTGCATATTCTGGCTTTTGACAGTTTCTAGGTTTGAAATAATTAAGGACAAAAGTTAGGTACAATATTTAGGCATTGTTTTTTAGGTTTTTCATTTAAAATTTAGCTATATGACTCTTTTGTCATAGATAAATGTATATTTTTAATTAAGTACAATCACAGGGCTGAATCTTAATAAGAGAATCTAAGAAATAGTACCTAAATACTGTATCTAAGTTTTACCATTAAGATAAATTATACTAAACCAAAGGACAATGATTTTCTTGAAACCAAAAAAAAAATAATAATAAAAAAGTAATTTTCTTAAAACTACTATTGGCGTGAGTAAAATATAATATTAATTTTATTAAAAATGAAGTTAAAAAATACCTTTTATAAGTGAATTTAATTTTTAGATTAATTTTTCGTTTTTTAAACTTACAATTTCATCCTTAATTAAAAAAATAATAATAAAAAGCGCATCAATTTCATTATTATTTCCATTTTCTGTTAAATTATATTCATGAGAATCACCACAAACAAAATATTAACAATTGACATGGCATGCTTCAAAAAATTAAAAGTTTAGCTCCATATATTCATTATATTCATGTTCACGATTAATGAGAGCATTTTTTTTTTTTTTTTTTGGAAATAATAGATTAGAGATAATACCGGGATCCATGACTTGTGATTCTCTACACTCCCATAGTTCAAGTGGTGAGTTCTAAGGCTGATTCTCTTGTAGGATTAAAGAGCAGTGAAATTCATGAAATGTCAGTAATTTATAGCTAAATCTTAACATAAGCCAGAGATATGCCCCACCAAACTCCCCATCGATATGGTAATTAAGGAAGGGAGGCCAATAGGCTACTGACTAAGAAGAGAATGAAAGAATGCCCCAAAATTTTTACCAATAGAGGTATCCATGTAAAACTAGAAGTATTAATTAAGTCCTAATTATTCATCAATAAATAAAATTTAGTTTTTTTTAATCAAAGAAAAACCAGTTAAAGAAAAATATTTTCATTAGATGTGGCAACAAGTACTTATTTTTCTCAGTTTTAAAGTATAGAACTCATTAATTTCTCACACACGAATGCTAAAAGAACTCATTAATATCTCACTAATAAATAAATTTATACTCAAATTTTATTTAAAGATATCAAATATATAATTTTGTTACAATTGTCGATCATACTTTTTTAGTACTTGATTGCTTCACTCAATGAAATAATGTTTATTTTACTTCAATATTAGTTCTTCTAACTGTTTTCTTTTTTTACTTGGTTAATAAAGTATTTATTCAGGAAAAAAAAAGTAATACAATGAATTGGTTTTAATTTGTAACTTTGCATCTAAAAAAATAAATTCTAAATGAAAAACAAATATCAAAAGATAAATAAATCTTTTATTAATATTTAAAATATTAGAATATGCCCACTTAACGTAGTCACCCTAACCAGAATTCACAAGTACGAGATTACCAGTCATGTCCAAGAACAAATATAGCCCAGATGAACATGGTCCCCTGAGCAGCCCAGTTGAGTGGCCGAAGAGACCTTAGTATTGAAGTAGATTGCAGTTGCTGCCAAGGTGACGACAACAAAGTTTCCATGGCCACTGTTCAATCGAAAACCAAACACAGTATAACTGTATGTGAAAATCAATAATAACACGGTTTTAGATGAAGGCAAAGAATATATAAGCATGAGATTACCAATCGTGTCCAAGAACAACTATAACCCAGAACATGGTCCTCTGAGCAGCCCAGTAGAGTGGCCGAAAAGACCAACTATTAATGAAGTAGATTGTAGCTGCTGCCAATACAAAGACCACAAATTCATCTCTGGTAAAATGACTTAGCAGCAAAGACCACGGATTCTTGACCCAGCAATTCTTGGGAATGGCAGCTCGGGTCGCTGCTATCTTAAATGGAGGCTGAGCACTTGGGTTGAAGTCATATTTTTCGCCAACCCCATTAACACCATTAGTATGCTCAACTTGTCTCTGCATTTCTTCAACAACTGGTTCTTTCATTGGAGGACTTTGTTCTGGTGGTAAAAATACTGATTTGTTTTTTATTGTTGGAAACGTAGTCGGGAATAAGAGTTTAAGTTCTAGCGGGTGATTAAAATAAGAGAAATGCCTATGTAATATTTTTACAACAAATTTTAAGTAATAAATTATTATATGCTATTATTAATAAATAAATAAAAATCAAATTAAAAATCTGTAACAACTCAGGACTTGTTTGGTACATCAACTTAAACACATGATTTTAGTTTTTAAACAACATTAAATGTATTTTTATATACTTTTTTATCTATACATATTTTCAAAAAAACTAAAAACAGCTGTTTAAACATAAATACCAAACTATTCTAAAAATAAAGTACCAAACAAAGTCCTATTACCTTAAATTTATTATAAAAATGTCGTAAAAATATTAAGAAGGTAACACTTCTTTCCAAACAAAGTTTTTGCACTCTCTCATCAGAAAACACCGCATCTTTCTCTTTCATTTTAATATTGAAAGAGAAAGATGTAAAAAAATTTGTAAAATTTATTACAAAACTAGTACTAATTCAGAGACTTTGACTAGCATATCTTTCTATCGGATTCATATCCCGTGCAATACCTAGGGTATTGCACAGTATGCAATTGCTTTAATCCTAACCATTCAATTGATCTAATTCTCAAGAATTGGATAGCTCAATAGGACACGTCAGCGATCCGTGTGAGCCCTCATTTTTCTCTACTCTTTCAATTTCTCCTCTCTCTCTTCTTCACGCTTACCCCTATTCAAAAATTTCAAAAACTCTCTTTGACTCTCTCTCTTCCAGCCGAAGATGCCTCAGCTCAGAATCTCTCTCTCTCATGCCTCAAAAAAAAGCCACCAGTGATGCTCCGGTTACCTCTCCACCGAAGAATGAATGTGAACCAACTGTGTTTCAGCTACCCACCCAAATGTGATTAGATCTAGCAATCAAATTTATGATTTATTTTTTTCTTTGTGTGATTTCTTTGCCAAAGATCATCCCTTTGTTTCATTTATAGCACTAAAAATTATCTATTTCTTTCATTGCATTTTTTATTTTTAAATCTGATTCATTTATTGTTGAATGGTTTTGAGATTTTTATAATGGGTATGAAGCCCAGTACTAGTAGAGTGTGCGTGTGTGTAAATGGCCAAGAACTGGCTGGTGGAGATTTTGTTAGGTTGTGTCCTCTGATGTCGATGTTTGGTTGCTAGGTTTATCGGTTCCTTGTGTTATGTTTTTGTTTTCATTTCATGAGTTTCAAGGGGAAAAAAAATTAGTGTTTACTACGCAATCTTGTTCATAGCCAGTGATTTAGTTGTTACAGATCAATTCTTAAACATTAGTTGAACCTTGGTGTCGCTGAATTTTATGAAACTATTACTTTTGTCCATAACAAATTGTGAAAATTCAGAAATAAAAAGCATCAGGTTGCTGGATTTACAAAAGAAAAAAGGGTGATGGCATTTACAGACATTTTGTATGCATGCTATTCTTGTAAAACTTTCATTAAAGTAGAAAATATTTGAAATATATACATCATCTGAATTCAACTTAATATATTGGGGCCAGCTGACAATAGTGCCAATTGTAGTAGGGATGTCCATATGGTTTTCATTTCTCAATAGATTGATAATGTTATAAATAAAAAAATGATCGTAATGATATCTATGCTTGGTTATTTTTCAGCTACAGGTTTAAACTTTTGCTATAAAATCTTGAATGAACTATATCTAAGTGTGTTAATACCCATTGAGATCTCTATCTGCATGGTTTCTTTGTCTGGAAATTTATGAGCTAAAACATGAAATCCCTCTTGAGCTTCCATTTTATTGAATGTAAACATCAATGTCTGTTGTGGCACACACCAATGCTAGCATTTGTATATGCATATAACAAACTTCTATTATGTTACTTGTGAGTGAGTGTGTGTCAATGACCAAGAACTGGCTGGTGGAGATTTTGTTAGGTTGTGTCATCTGATGCCGATGTTTGGATCTTGGGTTTATCGGTTCCTTGTGTTATATTTTTGTTTTCATTTCATGAGTTTCAAGGGGAAAAAAAATATCTTGTTTCTTGAGATTGTCTATCTAGCATTTAAATTCATCTAGATTTCAGCTGCTCATCCAAAAAAAAAAAAAAGTGATTATAGAACTGGTAACTGGTATTATGATCTTTTTTCCCCTATCCTTGATTTCTTTGCCAAAGGTCATCCACTTCAAAGAAGTTTCATTGGAATTTTTTTGCTTGTTTTCTTTACAAAAAATCAACTTCATTGGAATTTAACAATTTGGTTTGAGTTTAAGATTATAGAAAACAATGTAGGGAAGCTTAGAAACACATGAATTTAACAATTTTGTTTGGTTTTCTAAGATTCACCCATTACCTAGTTTGGGTTTAATATAATCCCTTTTGTATTGTGGTTTGGGATTGGTAGCAGTTCCTCGTTTTGTTTAATTTTAATTTTTTTTGGAAATGCACAAAAATTGTTTGTGAAAATAAGTTAATAACTGTTAGAAACTTTGAAGCTTAATGGCTTAATGCTAAGCCATTTTATATGCAAGATTTGTAGTTTTCAGGGAGATTCATCAAGTTGATAAATGTTTCGAGCTACTCTCCAAATGCGCTGATTCCATTAACTTTCTGCTCACAAAAGAGATGTGAATTGAGGCAAGGAATAGAGTACAAGAAATCTCTCAAGTTTATCATGCCATCAAGGAGGGATTGGATTTTTGACCCCTTGGAACAATAGTCAAGGAGGTCTTTGTGTAGTTTAACACAAACCATCACATTGGAATACCATTGTAGTTAATAAATTTTTTTTCAATCGGCTAATTCCAAAAGCAATTTTGGTTCTGGGGAATGCAAGAATTAGTTGATGGCTTTATTTTGATGAATATATGTAATGTATACAACTCTGTTTTGCGAATAGCATGTAGCGAAGGAGTTCTATTACTAGCTTTTTAGGCCTTAAATGTATTTCAAAATTTTTATCCTTCTAAATGGAGTGGTTCTTTATGTATGAATTTGCTTGTAGCAAATAATAAAATTGAGAATGACATAAAAACACAAATTATATTAATGTCCACATGATCTTGACTTTACTCTTCACTTGAATGCTATTTTTTACATGATTAGCAGCATTTCTTTCATTATTAAGCACCGCATCTTCTATGGTATCTCATGCCAGGTTCTAGCCACATATATCAAAGAGATCTACAAAGCAATTCTAACCAGATGCAAAAGCTACAAAAGCTATAGGACTACCAAAGAAATCTCACAAATTCTAGCCAAATGCAAAAGCTACAGCACTACCAAAGAAATCTCACAAATTCTAACCAAATGCAAAAGCTACAAAAGCTATAGCACTACCAAAGAAATCTCACAAATATGAGTGCTGCAACTCACATATATCAAAGAATCAAACCACAACACCTCTCTAATTTAATTAACCACAGCCCAAAGAAAGAGGTAAAGCCTCTTTTACAAATTGAGTTTGCTATAACACTCTGCTTACTCAGGAGTTGTAAAAACTCAAAGCTTTTAAAGATGAAGAAAACTAAATAGAACTTAGTTTTCTTATCGATGAGTAAAAGTGATTACAAGCAACTGAGAATGGATAGAAAAAATCTAATCCCTTATATACAAAATCTGGAAAAGAAATAAGCAAAACTAACTAACTTCCTTGATTAAGTGGGAAAACTATTTTAATCTAACCACTAATTACAAGCTAACACGTGGACTTAATTCATAACAAAAATTAGAACTAATCTGTCTAAGTGTTTCACTAAAACAATTACTAAAGAGATTGCAAAACACAGTTGTGTCACTAAGTGTCATTAGGTCCTCATTTACACAAAACGACCTCATTTCTTCTTCAGTCTCACTCAATCTTCTTTTGCGTTTTGTACTCTGGACTTGTATCTTCATTTCAACAGTAGTTAATATGCCAAAGTTGGTTTCCAAATTTTTTTTTAGTCTTCTTTTGCACGCACACCTCTCCAAGCAAAAAACAGAAGTCGGCTAGATCCAATAGAGATACATGTAGCTTTAAAACAATGGCCTTTCATGCTTCCAAATCATATCAAGATTAACATTCACAACAACTGCCCTCCCAAGTATGGAATGTGATTCAATGAGCAATATCTACATGGAAAAAAAAAAGTTAAGAAAAAATTAAGATATCTAGGCCAACAATTTAAGTAAACTAACAAGTAATAACACCAATAGTGACACCTTTCAAGGAAAGATCCTTCACATAAGTTCATGATATTTGCAAACAATTTGAAGCACACAATTCCAGGAAGATAAGGACATGCCTGGTCCTTCTCATATACTATAGCCTACTCTCTTGACATATAAAATAAACATATTGTAGGAACATATTTGTAGGAAAATGTTTCCCAAACAGCCTATTCACTGGGAATGTGACGAGGGTTTTTCTACTATTTTTAATTCCTCCTTTACTCTATATTCCCTTTTTTTTTAGGAAATATTTGAAAACAGAAAATGACCACTCTAAAATTAAAAATGCAAAAGGAGTTCAAATCTCAAAAATTCTTGAACGTGGCGAATAACAGCTTGGAAGAACATTGTAATCAAAGAAAACTGAACTAGATGATCATAAGATTGAATGCCAGTTAGATTAGGAAGATTATTTAACATCTTATGAACTCAACTTATCATCTTCCCGTTACTAGTTTGAATCTCAGCTTCCTCTCCATTTACATTTATTATTTGTCCATCAATCCAAACTAATTTTGGATCTCCAACCCAAACGTGAGAGCCAATAACAATGTTCTTTGGCATGCCCTGCAGCAGTTGAAATTTACAATATTATACATGCTTAAGATCAAAGCTGATACACAAATATAAATTTTCTCATCATTTTTTTAGGGTAAGAATAGAACACACACACACTCACAAGTAACATAATGAAAATTTGTTATATGCATATACAAATGCTAGCATTGGTGTGTGCCACAACAGACATTGATGTTTACATTCAATAAAATGGAAGCTCAAGAGGGATTTCATGTTTTAGCTCATAAATTTCCAGTTAAAGAAACCATGCAGATAGAGATCTCAATGGGTATTAACACACTTAGATATGGTTCATTCAAGATTTTATAGCAAAAGTTTAAACCTATAGTTGAAAAATAACCAAGCATAGATATCATTACGATCATTTTTTATTTATAACATTATCAATCTACTGAGAAATGAGAACCATATGGACATCCCTACTACAATTGGCACTATTGTCAGCTGGCCCCAATATATTAATTTGAATTCAGATGATGTATATATTTCAAATATTTTCTACTTTAATGGGAGTTTTACAAGAATAGCATGCATACAAAATATCTGTAAATGCCATCACCCTTTTTTCTTTTGTAAATCCAGCAATGCTTTTTATTTCTGAATTTTCACAATTTGTTATGGACAAAAGTAACAGTGTCATAAAATTCAAAGACACCAAGGTTCAACTGATATTTAAGAATTGATTTGTAACAACTAAATCCCTGGCTATGAACAAGATTGCATAGTAAACACTAATTTTTTTTCCCCTTGAAACTCATGAAATGAAAACAAAAACATAACACAAGGAACCGATA
Organism: Quercus glauca; assembly: GCA_023736055.1. Lineage (NCBI taxonomy): Eukaryota > Viridiplantae > Streptophyta > Magnoliopsida > Fagales > Fagaceae > Quercus > Quercus glauca. Next base: position 36,179,341 of record CM043316.1, on the reverse strand, counting down.
AACCCAGCAACCAAACATCGACATCAGAGGACACAACCTAACAAAATCTCTACCAGCCAGCCCTTGGCCATTGACACACGCGCACACTCTACTAGTATTGGGCTTCATTCTCATTATAAAACTCTCAAAAACATTCAACAATAAATGAATCAGATTTAAAAGTAAAATAACCAATGAAAGAAATAGATAATTTTTGTGCTATAAATGAAACAAAGGGATGATCTTTGGCAAAGAAATATCTGTTAGGTTCTAAAGATTTAAGATTTTATGTATTTAGAACTCTAATGTGTAATGTTGGCAAACCATGATCAAAACAATATGTTTAGTCTTGTTTAGACTTGCTCAAAGTTGATTAATTATTGTAAAGTTGGAATCGAGTGGCTGCAGAAGTCTTTGTGACTTTCGGCCTGGCTCGATCAATCGAAGGACAGACTTGATCGATGGAAAGTCGGCCAGATCGTTTTTTCTGCAGAATTTCCAACTCAGCCCTACCTCATTAAACGTTTAGGGTTTTATGTTTTTGCCCTAGGTATATAAGGCAAAACCCTAGCCACGTTTTTTAGAGTTGCTTCAGTTATATTGTTGCTCATATTTTCTATTTTGTGTAAATCTCTTGTGAGATCTAGAGGAGTTTTCCTTTACACAAAACTTAGGGTTTTCAAGGTAGAGATTACTTTAACATCTTGATAATCAACTCGGTTGCTGCCATTGGAGCTTAAAGAAAAACAAGTAGGGAGCTTATAGCTGATTGGAGAATCCAAGAAAGAAGGAGTCTGTGGATTCGGAGCTTGCACATGGTCGTGTCAGTAAGTTCTACTGGTGGGTAGCATTAGGAAGTCAAGCGGGGAGCTTGTAAGTCCTTTTGTATGAACTTCAATTCTTTTGCATGGTGGATTTAAGTTTACCTTAAGGATAGTTAGGTCAAATCCTCCCCAGGTTTTTACCGTGTGGTTTCCTGGGTCATCATATCTTGTATTATTTATTTTCCACTGCTTTATATATTCTTGATATGATTGTGTAATTGTGTTAACCTAGATTTGCATAAATTGTCTAAGTTAATCACTTGGCTAATTCTCTAGGTTAATCCAATTGTGGTTTAAGGGGTCTAAATTTTCATCAAGTGGTATCAGAGCGGGTAGCTCTTTTTGTTGTTGATCCTTTGATCTTTGAGCTGATCCTTGACCCTTGTTGTCATGGAGCACAGACACTCTCTTATTGTTCCTCCTCACTTTGATGGGAATAACTATGCCTATTGGAAAGTAAGAATGAAAGCATTCCTGAAATCCATTAATGAGAGAGTTTGGAATTCCGTTGAGTACGGATGGGAGAAACTCACTACTCCTGTGAGTGAGTGGCAAACTTCTCAAAAAGAAGCAGCTGCATTTAATAGCAAAGCTATGAATGCCATTTTTAATGCTGTTTCTATGGAGGAATTTAAGAGAATCTCAAATGTTGAGGTTGCTCATACTGCTTAGAAAATCCTCCAAACTGTGCATGAAGCCACAAAGGCTGTCAAAATAAATAAGTTGCAGCAATTAACTTCTAGGTTTGAAAGCATTAGGATGTCTGATGATGAATCCTTTGATGAATTTTATGCCAAACTGAATGACATTGTTAATTCTGTTTCTAATTTGGGTGAAATCTATGATCAACCTAAAATTGTTAGGAAGGTTCTTAGATCTGTAACTGAAGACTTTAGACCCAAAGTGATTGCCATTACTGAGAGTAAGGATGTGGACTCCATCCCTGTGGATGAACTTGTAGGATCTCTTTAGTCCTATGAGTTAGACCTACCCAAAATTAACAAATCCAAATCAATGGCTCTTAAGTCTGTTGATGATGTTGATGCTAATGGATTTGATGATGAGCTCTCTGCTACAGAGATAGCTTACCTTGCCAAAAACTTTAGAAACTTTCTTAAGAATACAAATAGAAGGGCAAGGAATACAAACACTGTTGAACCTAGAAATTTTAGGAAGAATGATCCCATTAAGGTTAGCAACACTGAAAAACCTAGAGAAAGAGTAGGTCAATCTTCCAACAATTCTTTGGGTTCTCAATGTTTTGGCTGTCAAGGGTATGATCATGTTAAATCTAAATGTCCTACATTTTTGAGGTCTAAGGGCAAAGCTATGGCTGTAACCTTTAGTGATAATGAGGTCTCTGATGATGAGTCTGGATGTGACGAGGATGGAAACTTCATTACTTTCACTGCTACTGCTGTAGTCAATGAAAGCATATCTGCTGAGGAGAACCCTTCTGATGGGAAACTCTCTCAAGATGCAGATCTTCAAGAGGCCTATAATAAACTTTGCAAAGTTGTTACAAAGGATGCTATGAATGTTGAACTTGGCCTGAAGAAAATTGAATCTCTTGAGCTTAATAAGAAAAATTTGCTTGTTAAATTGTTTGATACTAATGATCTTTTGAACAATGTGAAAACTGAGAATATGATGTTGATTGATAAAGTGAAGAAATTAGAACTTGATTTATCTGTTGCTAGATCTGCTAGTTCTAAACTTGATCAAATGTTGAGTGTTCAAAAGTATCATTCTGACAAATCTGGTTTAGGTTTTGTTGAGAGCATCGCTGTGTCTGCACCCCATTCCACTATCTTTGTTCCTTCATCTTTGTTCCTTCATTTTCTTCTGAACCTTCTGTGAGTGAGGTTATGAGTGAAACTGTTAAACCCCCTGTGAGTGAGGTTGTCAAATCTGTAGAAATTTCACCACCTAAGAAGATTAAGGTTGATTTGAGAGAATCTAAACCTAAGGAGTCTACCCAATCTAAGGACAAGATGCATGGTAAACCTGTTTGGGTTTGTCATTATTGTGGAAAGTCTGGACACATTCGTCCTAACTGTTACAAGCTGCAAGCTGCTAAGAGAGCAAACAAACCAAAAGTGTCTGTGCCTTAAGCACAAGATCCTATGGCACTAATTGGTGAATTGGTAAAGGCATTAAACCTTTATTCCAATCCTGGAGTTGCGAATCACTCGAATGTGAATAAGAAATCCAATGCTCGTGGTGCATCTAAAAGGTTTTGGATGCAAAAGACTCGACCTAACTGAGTCTTTCTGACATGGTCCTTGTGCTTCATTGCTTTATTCATCTGTGACCATTGTTCTTTGGTTTTTGTTTTGTTTTTTTTTTTTTTTTTTTTTTTTTTTTTTGTTTAGGACTTGCATTGCATTACATTCATGCATTTCATTCTAGGATTTATTTGTTTTCTCTTTAAAAAAAAAAAAAAAAAAAAAAAAAAAAAAAAAAAAAAAAAAAGGAGAAGAGGAAGCAAAACTATATTTGACATTATTTTTCTTGGTTTTTAAAAACAAGGTTGGTCAATCTATTTACACATATCATGTCTTGTGTACCTTGTTTAACTTTGATGAGCTTATTCGTTGCACTTTACTAGTTAAAGCTTTGTAATGCATGTTGTGTGGGAAAGATGTTTATGGTATTTATCACTTTGTGTTAATCTTGAAGTCACATGTTATTTGACTGTCGGACTTGATCCTTTTGAGAAAGGCATAAATAACCATCTCACCACTGTTCACTAGCTAATCATGAACACCTTAGTGCATATCATAAAATTTTGTGCTCGAGAAAGTGTAGCACATGCACAAAAAGAATATAAGGTGCAGCCTCGATTTAATTGCTTAATGCTTAAAATTGGTGTGTACTATTAGGCTTGATGCCAAATTCACTTAATTAAAACTGGTGTGTACTATTAGACTTGATGCCAATTCACATAATTAAGAGGCAAAAATACAAGAAACTCACATGATTGCAAGCTTTTGTTCTAGGAGATGTGAGAGTTATAGGATGTAACTCTTTTGATGATAGTCTCTTTTAAATTCTATGTGATGAATTGTGTAGACTTTGTGTTTAATTTCTATTCACATATCACCTCACATGTCTTTCAAGTTTTTGCTAATTCCACACACTTCACAAGTTACTCTTTGTTAAACACTGTACATGTTCTTGTATGTATTTTTGGTCTGACCAACCAAGTTTGAAAATATCTTGAGAATTGTGCACAACATATTTGTTGCTTGAGAAATTTCAATGGAAGAATGATTGAATCTTGTTTTTGGAAAATTTGGGTTTTTGAAAAAGCATTCCATTACATCTCATACTCATGCATTTTGGTTCTTCAATTTTAATGCTTTGAGGAGTTGTTTTCAAAAAGTGGTTGTTGTTTTTCAAAATTTGTGATTTTCTCAAAATTTAGTGAGCCTCTGCCTGTTTCGATCAATCCAATCTGATTTTCGATCGATCGAAAATGAGCTTCAAATATCTTTATGAGTCTCGGGTTGATTCGATCGATCGAATGTAATTTTCGATCAATCGAAGATCGTGGAAAATTTTTTTTTAAATCAGACTTTGAATAGTTCAAATCACTTTTCAAACTTTTTCTTCTTTCTCTCCGACTTGGCAAGGCTCCACAACGAATTTTTTGTCGTTTTCTTCCAAAATTTTTGCAAGGTTTCTCTCTCCTCAAGCCGGTAAGACCTTTATACCCTTCCTTTTGCATTATTTTTCAAGTTTTCATGCATTTTTTCATAGAATTTAGGGTTATTTTCGGACTTGGCATTTTTTGGATTTTGGATGATTCAAGCAATTTTTTCCTAAAATTGATCAATGGGTTTTTGTGAGGACACGTTATTAACATGATCTATGCTTGTTAATTTGGTCAATTTTGAGTTTTGAGAAAATTGAAATTCTAGGGTTTGTAATTGATCCGAATTAGGACTTTTGTTCAATTGAGTTGAATTTGATGAAATTGGCCTGTTGTTTTGATGTAATTAGGCATTATAATCTATGTGTTGTGTTTTGTAATGCTCAATTCATCAATTTGTTTTAAAAAATTTCATCAAGTGGTTTTCAATTTTGGGGTTTTTGATAGAAATTCTTTGCTCACGCCAATTTTGTCAATTTAATCTCAATTGAACTTAATGTTTACTGCATTAGTACATGTATCATGGCATTGTAATTGTTCATGCATCATATAGATTTTTATTCTATTGATTTTTGTGCTAACTTGCAGTCTGCCCTTGGTTTTTTGGTTTGCTTTGTCCTTTTTGGTTTTTCCTTGTGTCTCTGTCCTTTTCCTTAGCATTATGCCTAGGAAGACTAGAGCCCGTAGGTATGTTCCTTCTCCTTCTCCTCCCCCACCTTCCTTTGACCGTGAGAGGTTTCCGAGTGAGAAAAAACAAGAGATTTTTTAGAAGCTGAACCTTCAGAGAAAAATCTGGGTTGAGCGTTCTGTGATCTTAAATGAGGTTGATCCTGCCATTAGGGCAAACTTTGAGCGTAGGGGCTGGTTACCTTTGTTGGATGTGTCTGATCCTCTTCTTCCAGCTACCCTGATTAGAGAGTTCTTCTCGAACTTCTCTATCCGCGTCTATGATTCCAACACTTTAGTTAAAAGTTGGATATGAGACGTAGAGTATGTCATTACTCCTATAGTAGTGGCTGATGCTCTAGGGGTACCTTTGGTATGTCACCCTGTTTACCCTTATGATGTCTCTCCTGTGTTGAGTGATGTCATGTCTTATATCACTAGGTCTGCTATCCAGTAGGGTTCTGATTCTCGGATCACCTCTGCTGAGTTTCCTGAGACGATCTATCTTTTCTTTAGGGTAGCGTGTCATTCTTTGTGGCCCATTTCTCATCTTCACACCATTCCTCTCGAGCGATGTGTGTTTTTGTATGCTCTTGTTACTAATGCTCCTATCAGTTTTCCTTACTTGTTTCTTCATTCTTTAAACGAAGTTTATAGGAGTTCATCTATATCTCACGCTCTTGTCCATCCTATCTTTATTCATAGGATTTTGCTTCATCTTGGTTTAGATGATTTTCCCTCTTCTGAGCCTGTTCATGTTATCGGACCCATAGGTGCATCTTTTCTTAGACAGAAGGTTGCTCATCTTCGAGCTGGCTTTAAACACCCTAGGTCTGAGCCTTCTAGTTCCGCACCCCCTCCGTCTTCTTCTACTGGTCCTGCTGGTGAGGATGTGCCTGATCCTGTTGGTGCTGCTGCTGCTGCTGTTCCTCCACCTCCTTCGGATGACTTTGATGTGCATCGTACCTTAGAGACTGTCATGACCGTTCAGGCGGCACATGGTCAGATTTTGGTGGACTTGCTTGATGAGATGCATGTTCTGAGAGTTGCTTTGGCGCATCTTCGTTCACCTTCACCACCTCCTTTTGATGACATGTGATTGTTCTTTAGCATTCCGTCACAAAAAGAAGGAGTAGTTTTGAGAGACTTGTAGAGGAGTTTTTGTTGTTAGGGGGAGTTTCTTTTTTTTTTACGAATCTAGTTGAGATATTAGATTGTATCTAGGTGCTTCACCATGTATACTTTCTTTTGATATCATTTTTGGGCTATTCTTGTTAGGGGAGATACATTATTTTTGATATATGATTCTTGATTCATGTGTTCACTGCTTATTGATTTATATTATGAGCTAGTCATTGATATATGTCTTTATTATGTGTTGTGTGAACTTTCAAGAATATTTTTTTTGGTGTATCTAACTTAGGGGGAGAGTTAGTTTACATATCTGTTGATTTACTGTTTTTCCGTCACACATGCGTTTATGCGTTTGTTGAGTGTTTCAGGAATATACAGGTTGATTCAATTAAGCTACTGTCTACACTTACAACTGATGGATAGTAGTTAGGATTGAATTTTATTTTATGAGCATTACTTTTTGTAAAGGGCTTTTACTTTGTACACTTTGAGCTTTTAGTTTGTGTTTTATCACGGATTGCCAAAGGGGGAGTTTGTTAGGTTCTAAAGATTTAGGATTTTATGTATTTAGAACTCTAATGTGTAATGTTGGCAAACCATGATCAAAACAATATGTTTAGTCTTGTTTAGGCTTGCTCAAAGTTGATTAATTATTGTAAAGTTGGAATCGAGTGGCTGCAGAAGTCTTTGTGACTTTCGGCCTGGCTCGATTAATCGAAGGACAGACTCGATCGATCGAAAGTCGGCCAGATCATTTTTTTTGCAGAATTTCCAACTCAGCCCTACCTCATTAAACGTTTAGGGTTTTATGTTTTTGCCCTAGGTATATAAGGCAAAACCCTAGCCACATTTTTTAGAGTTGCTTCAGTTGTATTGTTGCTCATATTTTCTGTTTTGTGTAAATCTCTTGTGAGATCTAGAGGAGCTTTCCTTTACACAAAACTTAGGGTTTTCAAGGTAGAGATTACTTCAACATCTTGATGATCAACTCGGTTGCTGCCATTGGAGCTTAAAGAAAAACAAGCGGGGAGCTTGTAGCTGATTGGAGAATCCAAAAAAAAAAGAGTCCGTGGATTCGGAGTTTGCACGTAGTCGTGTCAGTAAGTTCTACTGGTGGGTAGCATTAGAAAGTCAAGCGAGGAGCTTGTAAGTCCTTTTGTATGAACTTTGATTCTTTCACATAGTGGATTCAAGTTTACCTTGAGGATAACTAGGTCAAATCCTCCCCAAGTTTTTACCGTGTGGTTTCTTGGGTCATCATATTTTGTGTTATTTATTTTCCGCTGATTTATATATTCTTGATATGATTGTGTAATTGTGTTAACCTAGATTTGCATAAATTGACTAAGTTAATCACTTGGCTAATTCTCTAGGTTAATCTAATTGTAGTTTAAGGGGTCTAAATTTCCATCAAAATCACATAAAGAAAAAAAAAAATCATAAATTTGATTACCAGATCTAATCACGTTTGGGTGGGTAGCAGAAACACTGTTGGTTCACATTCAATCTTCGGTGGAGAGGTAACCGGAGCATCACTGGTGGCTTTTTTTTTAAGCATGAGAGAGAGATTCTGAGGCATGCTCAGCTGGAAGAGAGAGAGTTAGAGAGAGTTTCTGAAATTTTTGAATAGGGGTAAGCGTGAAGAAAAGAGAGAGGAGAAATTGAAAGAGCAAAGAAAAATGAAGGCTCACGCCGATCACTGACATGTCTAATTGAGTTGTCCAATTCTTGAGCATTAGATGAATTGAATGGCTAGGATTAAAGCAATTGCACACCTTGCAATATCTTAGGTATTGCACGGGATATGAATCCCTTTCTATCAGTTATATGTTAGTACGCTATAAAAGTTGCCGCGCGTCTATTATGCGCTATAACTCAATTATAAGATACTACTATAAAAAGTCAAGCGTACGCACGTGAAAGTTGCCTATCCACGTCATGCTCCACCAACAATTTTATGACACGTGCTCTTACTCTCTTTAATGTTGTAAACAGTACTAAGCATTAAAGTCCAGTTTCCAGGGGTGCTTGGTTGGGAAGTTTCAACAGGGCTATTGGCTTCACTCATTCCATGGTGGCAGGGCTATGGGGCCTTAGAGATGGTCTCTCCTCAATCATTGTGCAGATATTTTGGCTACGGAAGGAATACATAATCCAAATTCCCCTGTTTTGCATTCTAATTCTCTTTTTTATATTTTGTACCAGGTTTTAGCTTACGCTTGAGGTGTTATTTTTTTTAGATTTTGTACTATTTTAGCTTTTTTAATGAAATATCCGGTTTACCAAAAAATAAAAAGTCCAATGCTTCACATGGCTCTATTGAATGTTATGCAAAAATTTTGATCTAGAAATTTATTTGGGTAAATTGTAAAATAAACCCTTAAAGTTTAAGATTATTTTAATTTTATACTTTGAAATTTGAGATATTAGATTTATACTCTAAAGTTTGGTTTTGTTAGCAAAATTCCGCCATTCGTTAGTTTTGATTGTTAAGTTGATATATTGGCGTGCTGATGTGTTTTTTTTTTTTTTTTTTTTTTGTCAAATCAACCTCCCAAAACTACTAAAAATTGTACTTTAGTTCACATTTAATGTCATTTCTTTGTTTTAAATTAAATAACATCATTTTGAGAGGTTGATTTGAAAAAACAAATACACATCAGTATGCTAATGTGTCACTTAATAGCCAAAACTAACAGAGGGTGGAGTTTTGCTAATGCCTAATGAAACCAAACTTTAGAGTATAAAATTTAAATAATCTCAAAATTTAGGGGGTGTACTTTGCAATTTACCCAATTTATTTTTTACTATTTTATATACTTATTTTTCAAAACACCTCACATCAAATTATCTATTTTACATTATATTTCATTAAAATATCCAATTTTCTTGATTTTTTTAATTGTTTCTCTTTTTTTACACAACAACCATCATCAATTCTCTTTTTTCATCATTGGGATATGTAAAGAAAGAATAAAAAATTAAATGCAAAATAAATAGTACCAATATAAATTTACACGATTACTGTAACAATTATATATTTTTACACAATTTGCATAGCCTGATGTAGGTAAATTTTAAATTTGGTTGGCTAAAATGTGATACTTTTTTTATTTATTTATTATGCAAACACTAATGCAAGTGTTCTTAATTATGTCTGAATGTTTTATCATAAAGATCATTTTTCATAACTCTTTCGCCTTTTACTTTTTACCCTTCACTATTGTTATAACTCCAGCCCCATTGTTCTTCACATTATTTTCAAATTAGGACTGTTCAAAGAACCGTAAAAGAAAGAAGTTTAAGGTTTCTGAGGTTCGACCGAGGTCCAATCGAAGTCGAACCGTGATGATGTCATAATTAATTAATATGAAAATAAATAAAATAAAAGTGAAAATTTTAACAAATTCAAACAAAAATAGTATTCAAAGAAGTTAAAAGTATATTTTGCTTAAAGATTCGATGATATTTCTCATAATTTACTACAAAAATTAAATAAATATCCTCTAATTAAATAAATATTCTATTAAATTTGTAATATACTAATATAATTAGCAAAAACTACACATATTATATACATTCAAAGGCCTTCAAAAAAAAAATTTATTTCATAAAAACAAAGATACATCAAAGTTTGAACATGTGGCAAGTATTAATCTAAAAAAACAAGTGAAAGTAATGTGATGAGAAACAGGTGTGTGGTTGTGAAGGCTTGAGCTTTTGGCGGTGACAAACGAGCCCAGTTACTGGCCTTTTTAGTGAAAATTTTTGTGGGTGGGAGGAACCGTGAGAACCGTTCACAGTTTTGAGAACTGTGAGGTTCAACAGCGGTTCAAACGGTTCTCTTACTTTTGTGTATAGAATGGTTCTTGGGGGGGGGGGGGGGGTTAAAAGAATCGTGATGGGAAGGGATTTTAGGATAATTGAGTTGATCATACGGTCCTGTCCGAGTTTGAAAATCTTGGTTCTTTGGTGGTGAATCTGGAAGATTTTAATAATTTCGTTCTTGGTGGATGATTTTAACAAATCTTCATTCATGGTTAATTAATTGTTGTTTTTTAACAAATTGTTATTGATATCGATTTTGGGGAAATTGTGTTTAAGTAGACCTTTTTGACTTTTGAAGAATCGAGTAAACTTATATTTGATTTAATTATAAATGCTTAATCCCTAATTAAAAAAAAAAAAAAAAAAAAAAGTAGTAAGTTGTTTTTCTCTGTTAGATTAAGAAAGGAGGAAATGAGTTTTTTTTTTTTTTTTTCCTTTCATATGAACATGGGAAATAGAGGTTTCTAACATTCTTTTGCAAATGATGTTTTCTAGAAAATGAATCATTTTTCAAAAAAGCATTTTTATAAAATTATCTCTTTTTCTTATATTTGGTAACAATTTTAAATGAGTTGAAAAATAATCTTCTAACTTCTCTTATTTAACTTACTAGGAGATAGAATTATTTTCCAAAAGAAATTAGTGGAAAATTTTTTTAAAAATAAGCTATACTTTTTATGAAGATTAAAGATAGTTTTTCTTTGACTAATTTTTTCTAATGCTACCAAACATTAAAAAATACAGATAACTATTTTTACAGAATATTTTCCACCGAAACAAACAGAGAACGTAAACTATATAAGAGCATTAGTATTGGTGGTGCTAAAAAGCTATATTGCTATTTTTAGCACCACCAAATACAAAAATAAGACTACATTGGTGGAGCCAAAGCCAAATATTTTGGCTCCACAGCTACAGTGATTAGCTGCTTTTCACTATACACTGTAACTCAAAGGTAAAAAATATATATATTATATTCGGTCTCTCTCTTTTTTATTTATTTTTTTCTCTCTTTCTCTCTCCGGCTTCTCTCAATTCTTTTCAACTTCTCTTTCTCTCTAGCGCTGCCCCTATCTCCCTCTCAACTAAACCGAGCCCTTTTTTGTGGTGTTACCTAGGTTCATTGAGATCGCTGTCACCGATGTGGGCTCGTGGTGGTGGCCCGGTGTAGGTTCGTGATGGGTTCGTGGTGGTGGGTCGGTGTGGGTCGGCTGGGTAGGTTCGTGGTGGTGGGCTGGTGTGGGTCGGGTTTGTGTGGTTGGGTGGTTTGGATCGGTGGGTTTAATGGTGGTGTGGGTTGTTGACTGGGATCGGTGGTTGGCTGGGTTGATTTTGCATTTGGGTGTGTGTGTTTACCGATCTATATTTGGGTCTTTTTGTGGGTTTGGTGGCTGTGGTGGTGGTGATGGTGGTTATGTTAGTGTTTTGGTGGCTATGGGTTTGGTGGTTTGGTGTTTGATTTTTTTTTTCTTATGGGTTTAGTGGCTGTGGTGGTGGTGATGGTGGTTGTGGTGGTGGTTTGGTTGTGACTGTGGGTTGTGGTTGAAATGGTGGTTTTGTGGTGGTTTGGTAGCTGTGGTTGTGGTTGTGGTTGCCGTGGTTTTGGTGGTTATGGCTGTGTTGGGTGGTGGTTTGTATTTTTTTTTCCTTGCCTTGGCTTGTGGTCAGGGGCGGCAATGCACCCCCCCCCCCCAAATTTTTTTTAAAAAAATATTATTATATATATGTGTATTAATTTTAGCAATTTTGTTCTATAAAATTACATTTTATTTTCCTTTAACAGTATCATTGATTCTTTTAAGAGTAATGTTATACTCACAAACTTTTTTATAACATTTTTACAAACCTTTTTAGTAGCAAATTCTTATTGGTTCGCATATGGGCACACCACTCACATTATTTTTTTACTTACCAATAACTACTTTTTACATAAGTAATTTATAAAAAACTTATAACTCTAGCATTTTTCTCGTTTTAGTGACCATAAAAAAAAAAAATTATAGATCTAAAATCTAAAACAAAATATACAAGCCAAAAAAAAAAAAAAAACTCAACAACAAAAATTACCAGTAAAACTAAAAACAAAATTAAGCTGATTTTATCCAAAATAAATAACCCTGCCATTTAAAAAATTCTAAACAAAAATAATTTTGTTCTTACCTACAAAAAAAAAAAAAAAAAAAAATTAGTAGCTAAGTAGCAGAATCAGAGGTTGAAATCATTGCACACAACCAATAGTAAAACTGCCCCCCTTACTCAAAGTTCTGACTCCGTCCCTACTTATGGTTAAGGTTGTTGCTGGTGGAGTGGTGGTGGAGGTCGTTGTGGTTGGTTGAAAAGTTTTCGTGGTGAATATTTTTTGTCTATACTATGGATTTTCTCTGTTTGGACTGGATTTTTTTTTTATTCTAAAATACCCCTGGGTTTAAGTAAAGACAAAATTAAAAGATAGTTTAGTAAAAATACTTGTCTAACTTGCACTAAAACATTGCCTACAAAATAGGAACACTCTTTCACTAACCCACTTCTTCAAAGTAACTATACATTTATTGTTTTTTTTTTTTAATAGAAAAATAAGTTAAACAACTCACGTTGCTGATTTTTTTTCCTTAAAAAAAAAAAAAAAAAAAAAAAAAAAAAAAAACCATGTTAGGCCAAAAACAAAACTAAATATCAAAAAAAAAAAAATTTAATAGTTATAAAAAAAAAACTAAACTAAATAGATATATACATTTTTTTTTTGTTGATAAATAGATACATCTTTAACTCCCACTAAAACGTTGTCTACAAAACAGGACCACTCTCTTGATGGTTTTCAAATTGCTCTTCTATTTTTTTGTAAAGGTTAATAATTTGCATCTATTATAATTTGAGATTACTATATTTTTCAATCACAGAAATACCTATGGGGTGTGATGAATGTTCTGTGTTTTGGATGAAATAATTTACTCATCACACCCCTAGGTTTTTTTATGATTGAAAAATGTAGTAATCCCAAATTATAATGAATTCAAATTATCAACTTTTACAAAAAAAAAAAAAAAAAAAAAAAAAAATAGAAGAGCCTTTGAGGACGCGCATGAGTGCATGCTTAGAGGCTAGTTTTATTTTAATGAGTGTTTTATCTTCTTCTTCTTCTTTTTTTTTTTTTTTTTTTTTTTTTTACAAGATAGAAATTTTACTATAGTCTAATATAAGTGTATATGTATGTAAAACTCCATCTTGGAGACTTGAACCCCAATCTTTACCCCCCCCACCCCACAAGTACTTATACTTGTGGAGTGACCATCGCAACAAAAGTGTACGGTGGTTTTATCTCTATATATTAAGAGGATTCAAAAAGTTAGTTATTATCTTTTTTTTTTTTCAAAAATACTCCTAATTTAATTAACTTATTCTTATTCCTAAAACATAAAAATGAGGTTAAAATTGTAAATTGGTAAAAAAAACCTACCCATGTTTATAAAACTACCCAATGTTCTCTAAAACTTCCCACTACCCCATTTACACAACCAAAACTACCCTATGTTCTTATATAAAATAAAAATAAATTAAAAAAATAAAAAAAAAACTACCCCATGTTCTTAAAAAAAAAAAAAAAAAACTACCATAAATTCCTATTAAAAAAAAAAAACCTAAGAAAAAAAAGAGTCTAATTGCACGCGCAAAGTACGTTTAATGAGACTAGTATTATTTTAATCAAATAGTTAAAAATATAAATCTATTGATGTTAGGTGTATTTTAAAGTGAGAAAGCAATATAAATAAAGTAATTTTTTGTAGAGGCATATTGTTAAATTTATAGTTACAACAATATGAATGCTCTAAGGAAGAAAAAAAAAAATTTCTACTAAGTGCTAACGGACAAAATTGGAAAAAATATTTAACGAGACGCGTGTTTTAAATGGTTAGTTGAGCAAAATGTGGGACATAAAACTTCGTACAGAGTCTACAGACCTACTTGTGTTCCGTTCACCGCAACTTACTACTTGCGGTCCACAAGTCAACAATAAGTTATAAAAGTCAGTATCAGCTTAAAAATATTTAGTATTTTTAAAAAGAAAAAAGAATGGGTTAATTTTATATTAAAAAATAAGTGTAAATTATAAAAGTTTAAAGTTTATGCTAAAAGTTAGGTTTTTTTTAATATACATCACTATAAGTTTTTTTTTTTTTTTAAGAACCTTATCTCATCTTTTCGTATATATTAAAAATATTTAGTATTTAAAAAAAAAAACTATAAAAGTAAGGGGTACGCACGTGAGAAGAGTAGAGATATGACCAAACCAATGACTCATAATTGCACATTCTCCGACACTAAGCTATAATTCTCTCACAACTTTTGTTCACAAAATTTAAGACTTTTCAAAAATTTTAAAGCTAGCAACTAAAAAGAGCAAAGAAAACAACAGATTTTTTTTGGTACAAAAAGAAAATTAATAAAACACTAATAACCTAATCAACGAATAAGACCTAAAAATACAATCGACTTCCAAATTCTTCATATAAAAAAACAACTTATTTAAAAAAATATATATTTCTTTGCGCTTGTTGCATTAAACTATTTTATGAAAAAAAAATTCTATTTTAAGTTTCTCAAGATTATTTGCGACATATTCTTGGAGACATTAGTACATAGACCCTAGTAATAGTCCATAAAATCCTAAGAGTCGTGAGCCTATGCTTTTGGAGAAAAGATCCAATGTTCTGCAAAGCATTAGGAATTTTTTTTCTAAATAACATTAAATATCAAAAAATTTTAGTTAGTTGTCACGTTTCAAAACAATGTTGTAAACTAGCATCTCGAGTGTCTAAAACTCGAGTTTCAAGTTAAAACTCAAATTTTTAAGTCTCGATTTGTAAGTGGTGGGAGCTGATGTGAAAGAAAATCAACGTGGAACTCGAGTTTATAAGACTCAAGTTTCACCATTTTAACTTCTTCTTCCTCGTGTTCTTCTGAGTTCTGACCCAGCGTTCTTGATCGTGTTTAAAGTCATATTCGCGCTCAATGGATTCGCTGCCATGGCCGTCAAAAACATTGCCGACGAAATCACCGACGTCTAAAAGCATGTGAGCATCAGCCACGATCCAAGCCGCTCCTCGGTCCTGTCACCGACGTTGCTGCCACAAGCGACGCAGAGTGACTTCACGAGCAGGAGAAAGATCCCTCCGATTCTTCCTCTGTTCTTCGTCTCTGTTCGTCGTCAAATCGTTCCTCTGTTCTTCATCGTCAGATCGTACCAAAATCGACAAACCCAGATCTCCCTAATCTAGGAATGACGGAGGCAGCGGCGGCAAAGCTCCAGGCGAAGGTTTTTCTTCTTTGGGTCTTTGGTTTGATGAATTTTCATTGTTTGATGATGTTTTTCTTCTCTGGGTTTGTTGATGAATTCGTTGTTTAACAATGTTTTTTCTTCTCTGGGTTCTTTGATGATGTTTTTTCTCTGGGTTCCTTGTCTGGAATTTGCTTTAGAACCTCATCATCCGAAACCTGTGTCAAAAATGTTTTTGCCTAAGAAAATCGAGTCTCTAAGACTCGATTTTGATTTGGTAGAATTCAAGTCCTTAAGACTCAAGATCTATGTGGCATTTCCTAGCATTTCTTGTCCAAGTCATCAAGTACAAAGCGAGTCTTTGAGACTCGAGTTTTAAATAGAACTCGAGTTTTAGAAACTCAAGATGCTAGTTTGCTAAAACATTTTAAACGTGTGTTAACTTACTATATTGCCCTCCCTTACTATGCTAGAAGCCAAATATCATCAAAGCATTAGCATCAAATGTTTTAAAATATCCTACGTTAATATAATAAAAAGTTATTCTTTCTATTTTAACATAGCATTTAACATTAAACCCTACATTTCATTTTCTATTCTTTTATACAACATACTAAAATAATGCATATAAAACATTAAAATGATATTAACTCAAAACACAACCTGTAAATTTTGTGATTTGTACCCCTTTTGTGACACATTGGCATGTATGTAGGCTCTTTCTTGTGAAGGCGAGGTGCACGATACTTGATCTCCCTAAAAAACGGTTTTAAAATCATCGCCAACGCGAGCTTAATTGGAAGTAAGCAGAGTCTCTTAAAAAGAGGCAACGGAGTTACCACCTACTTATAGGACCAGGAACTAAAACATGACTTTATGAAGGTCTTTCTACCAAATTAGGATTGGAGTTAGGTACAGGATAGGAAGAAGTTAGGTACCTTAAGCTCGCCCAACTGTAGCTGGTGTTCATATATCGTTGCTCAAATTTTGGTTGTCAACGAGGTGATGGGTCCCGTGCATAGTGCACGGGACCCACTGGCAGGTCTATGTTCACATGCTTCTCAATTATTATAAAAAAATAATAATAATAATAAAAAAAAGGCATGAAACCACTGAAACGCCAGAAACGCAGACGCGGGTAGAAATAATTTCTACACAAATGCACACTTAGAAGCAAAATATGCAAAAATGGACTGCAAAAATGAAATCTACGCTTAAAACTAGGTAAAGAGCACCTGGACAGCAAAAAGTCAACTATAGCAAAAAGTCAACAGTCAACGCAGGTCAAAGTCAACAGATAAAGTCAACGCTGGTCAAGGTCAACGGCAGTAGGTCAAAGATGACGTAAGCAGCTGACCTATGGATGACGTAAGCGGTTGACTTCAGGATGACGTGGCAATGATGACGTCACCTAGGGCTGACGTGGCATAAATGGCGTAATAGATGACGTCAGTAGGTCCAAATCAAGTGCATGGCAACGCGTGAAGAAGAGTGACGGTGTGTGGAGGCATGCGAGGTGCGTGGTTCGTCTCGCCGAAACTTTGAGCAGCACGTGAGAGTGCGTGGAGGCTCAAATGTGGAAGTTTCTGGCAAAGTTGAGTAGATCAGTTGACGATCTACACGATGCTATATCTTGTGTTGTTATTGGAGGTCAGAGGTGACAAATTCGACAATGGCAGTGGTTTTGGCGGCGAAGAAGGAGCTTCTAGCGGTGGAGATTCAACCTTGAGGACCTCTAGCAGTAGCGGAGCAGTCGAGAGAAGGCACTAAAAGGGCTTACTAACCGCAGAAGTTGAGGCAGCAGAAAATATCGACAAAGACAAGACTGCAAGACACAAGAACATTAGAGCAGTGGCTCTGATATCATGTTAGAAATATTAAATAAGTGTATTGTATTTCACCAAATAATAGAATATACATGGGTGCCTTTATATAGGAGGCATATATGTGCAGTACAAGCAAGAGTGTAGTACAAGAATGTGTGCTATACAAGTAATCTAATTGGGCCTAAAGCCCACAATACTATATACGTTAACAATTGCAAAAACAAGATCGACACCTGAATTTAAACACCACACATTTGTTGAAATGGATTAAAGTTCCTAAACCAATTATGTGACCATAAAAGGTAAAAATTAATGCAAATCAATCAACAAAGAAACAGTGAAGTAAAATTACCAAACATACAGAAAATCCATCATTTAACTTTGGAAAAATTGAACTAGAAAAGATTATCAGGATCCTAGAAGAATTTAATATATTTATAATTCAAACTTATTTTGGATAATCAAACTATATGATAAGCCAACTTATTTGCTTAAATTCACTTTTTGTCTCATTACAAATAAGCTGACCAAACGCATACTTACCTTAATGGGTATATTCTGTCTACTTTTGGGGTGAGAAATTAGCTCAAGTGACCTTGTTTTATACTCTTATGCATGTATATGTTACATATTACATTTTAAGCAAAAGTTGATCAAATCTGATTAAATGGAAATGGGAATAGGATCCTCTATATCTCAAATGAATTGATTTCATGGTTCAAATTTTAAACATTACAAATCTAAAGATGTATTCTAGTGTCATTATATATACCTTTAAGATACAAAAAATAAAATATGAACAGTGAAATGGGCTATCTTTATTCTACTTAAAACTGAGAGGAACCTTGTCCTTTCAAATGAAAGTGTTCTTAGGGAAAATTCTTAGGCTGAGGAGTATAGCATGACCCCAATTCTATGTTTTTGATGTTCTAACCTTTTGATTAATTTAGAATCAGTGAAAAAACTAACAAAACAAAATTACACCTCCTACATACATAACATTGCATTTTGGTGCTAGCATCTGGAATCCACGGTAGGCATGAAAATCCATCCATACTTGTTCTCATTAAAAAGTATGAATATAAAGAATTATATGTCAAAAAAAGAAGAAGAGAGAGAGAGTGAGAGAAAGTACATCAAAAAGCATTTACCAACTGATTCTTACTGATTTATGCATAAAAGTGGATTTTTTCATACCTATTATAGTCACTAACGGCATAGCATCTATAGACAATGTCAAATTGCCAAACATGATTCACTTCAAACAGGATTGGCAATAACACATCAAAAGATTTAGAGTGAAAGGAGATGTGATTTGTTTGTTTATTTAGACCCCTTAAAACAGATTGTTTAACCTAATAAGTTAGCCAAGTGATTACTTAGGTTAATTATGAGATCTAGGTTAAATAGAGAAAGATCATATCATGTACAAAAGCGGAAAAGTAAAGAACATGCCGATATGATCACCCAGGAAAACAAATGAAACGAGCAGTTTCAAGGTAAAACCCTAGGGAGGATTTGACCTAACTATTTTCAAGGTAAAACAAATCCACTAAAAGAGAATTGAAACTTTTACAAAGATTTAATCCTAAATCTATTACTACCTCCAATAGTAACTTACTGACACGATCACGTGCAAATTCTGAATCCACAAACTCTTTCTCTCTTGGATTTGCAGAACACAAGCTTCCACGTTTGTGACTTTGAGATCCTATTAAAAGGTTTCAAATCACCACTTATTGATCTTGCAGCAACTAGATTCCACCAACACTTGATTGTAGATCTTGTTCCGGTAGATACTTATAGATTTAGAAGGTACAGAACCTCTCAGATCTCACAGGAGTAACTCACAAGTATTCCAAAATCTTCAAAACGTAGTTAAAGTTTTCCTTTTATACTTAGGAGTGTTGGATTGAAACCCTAAAAGTTTTCGTAGGCTTGGGCCTAATTTAAAATTCTGCATAAATTATTTGTTTGCAATTTTCGATCAGTCAAGCCTAATCTTCGATCGATCGAATTTCATAGAAACTGACTTCTTTTTCCTACACCTATTTTAAACATGTTTTTGTTCTTAGTTTGCCAACATATACAAATTGAGACTCTAAACATTTAATTCTAAATCTTTAGAGCCTAACATGATTCATGGTTTCTTTTTACTTTTTTATTGCTAAGATACACACACATCTAATCGGTCTTGAACCCACAACCTCACCCTTCACCATGCTTTTACAAGGAGAGGAGGTGCCTTTTGAGATAGAGCTCAATGGCAATGATGATTGATGAGATTCATAGTTATGACAAAGATTTAGTTAAATTCTCTAGTTATGACAAAGAAATCTGATCCAGTTATGTTCAAACAATAAATATGGAGATTCATAGAAGAAACACATTGATACCTTTTAGTTGTGAAAAGAAAGGCTCCTCAACATGAAGTTCATAGACAACAGACTTCAAAACCTGATGAGAGAAAACAATTGTTAGATTAATAATACACAAAGAAAATTTGGTATTGAATGACACCTGATCAAGTGCAAATCATCAGTCTTGTAGGTTTGTCTAGATAGAGCAAGTTTTTGCTTGGACTGACGAATGTGAGATAGATTTTCAAGAACTCAAGCACTACCTAACCAATTCACCTCTCCTAAGTCTGTCCAAGGAGGGGGAAAACTTGTATTTGATCTGGCAGTATCAGCCACAGCCGTGAGTATAGCCTTGGTTCGAGAAAAGGACATGAAACAGCTCCCAGTTTACTATGTTAGCCAAGCTTTCCAAGGGGCAGAAGCCAAGTACCTAAGGATTGAGAAGATTGCATTTGCATTAATAGTATCTTCACATAAGCTACGACCCTATTTTCAGGCGAATCCCATCTTGGTAATGACGGACCAACCAATTTAGAAGTCCATGAACAAGCTCGAGACAGTAGGGAGAATGGTCCAATGGGCCATCGAGCTTAGCCAGTTCGACATTAAGTACCACCCTAGGACGGCTATTAAAGCGTAGGCATTGGCGAATTTCATCACCGAGTTCACCATCCCAAACGAGGACAACCTCCCCAACGAAGCAAAACAATGGACGATACAAACTGATGGTTCATCAGCCCAAAAGAGGGGAGGAGTAGGGGTCGTTATCATCACCCCTGACGGAGAAAGGCTTAAATATAGAGTTCAGCTAAAATTCCTAGCCACCAATAATGAAGTTGAGTACGAAGGAATATTGACGGGGCTAAGGGTCGGAAAAGAACTAGGAGCTAAAAACTTGCTCCTCTAGAGTGATTCTAAGCTGGTAATAGGACAGATAAAGGAGGAATATGAAACAAAGGAGGAAAGAATGCAAAAATACCTCAGGCTAACGAAGCACTTAACACAGGAGTTTGATAGGGTGGAATTCGAGCTGATCCCCAGAAGCCAGAACATGATAGCAGACAAGATCACGAAGCTAACATCGTCAGAAGAAAGATCAAAGAGCATGGGCTCAGAGATGGAAGTCCAGAAACATCCTAGCATTGAAGAAGTCTCTACATTTGCAATCCAGAGCACAAGTAGCTGGATGACCTCGATCACATCCTTCCTCCAAGATGGACACCTTCCACAGGACGTCGAGGACGCTAGGAAAGTCAGGAAGAAAGTAGCCAGATTCACAATTCTGAATGACACCCTATACAAGAGAGGTTTTTCCATGCCCTACTTGAAGTGCGTCGATGAAGAGGAAGCCAAGTATATTCTAGAAGAGATTCATGAAGGCATTTACGGAGACCATGCAGACCCCAAGTCCTTAGTAAGCAAAGTTATTAGAACAGGCTACTTCTGGCCTACTATGTAGGCAAACACAAGGGAGCTTGTCAAGAAGTGTGACAAGTGTCAGAGGTTTGGGAATGTCCAACGCCTTCCAGCCGAAAGACTAACGATGATAGCCTCCCCTTGGCCATTTGCATAATGGGGAATTGACATCGTCGGCCCACTACCCCGAGGTAAGGGACAAGTAAAGTTTTTACTAGTCGCTATCGATTACTTCACAAAATGGGTTGAAGCGGAGGCATTATCTACCATCACCGAAGCAAAAATCCAAAGCTTCGTATGGAAGAACATAATTTACAGGTTCGAGATTCCACGGACGATCATATCAGATAATGGGCGGTAGTTCGACAGTCAAGGCTTCAAGGATTTTTGTTCAAGTCTAGGGATCAAGAACCAGTTCTCATCCCCAAAGGACACCCACAAGCAAATGAACAGACGGAGGTGACTAATAGAATACTACTCAAAATCATCAAAGCCAGGTTGGACAACGCTAAAAGAGCCTGGCCCGAGGAATTGCCCAATGTCTTGTGGGCTTATAGGACTACAGTAAGAACCCCAACAGGAGAAACCCCCTTCAGACTCACCAAAAAATATTGGTAGATGCTTTGATATTCAGTACTCTCTTATTATTCTCTAAAAACTTCTATATACTGAATATGGCATTGGAGGTGTGGTGGTAAGCACCACACTGATGACCATCTTACGGGAGCCATTGTCCCACATTTGCAGAGATATTGACGAGGACCCAGCTCCATCTGGACGAACCTACAAGACTAACGATTTGCACTTCATCAACACCCTCAGTTAAAAATTTAAAACATTCACAATTTACGATCCCTTAACCAAAACCAGCTCCTACCATTTATTTTCTTCTTGCTTAGAGGAGCTTCCTTCAGGGATAAACTTCAAATTGCTATATGTCCTACAAAAGGCTTTAGAATTGATTGATTCTAATAAAGCTTATGCTAGACACTTGTATAAGGGATATGGAGGGACTCCTTCAAAAGATTCTGCATAAGGAGTTTGAACCATAAAGAATTAACACTCCTTGAACATAAAAAAATAGACATCTAAAATTCCATTGCAAATTGCACTTTCCCCATTAATTATGGTGCACTTTGCAATATCCTCTAAACTTTATAACTCAGCAATGACAAGGAACTATAGTTCAACTATTACTTCCTTCTCCCATAATAATAGGATAGGGTGGGGTTATTCAGGACCCACTAGGTGCCTCTATAACTTACAACAACAACAACAACCAATCCTTAATCACAAGAATTTGTGGTCAATTATTAATCCTCAACAAAGTAGCCAAGGTTGGCGTGGCTTAAGGTGTATATGTAGAAATTGATTCATCTATGATAAATTGACTAAATTTTACGTTGTTTGTCAATTTACCGCAACCCTCCTCCCTTTTCCAGGCTAAGTACAAATAAAAGTGAAGCCTAAGTGTGTGTATAACTTGCCAAAAAAAAAAAAAAACATTTTAAAGCCGAGCAATATCACTTTATCTATTGGTAATAAACACTTTGCCTATATTGTTAAGATTCAAATTCAAATTTTTTTTGGAAAAACGTGTCTAAAAATATTTTAAATTTTATGTTAAATTGCCTTACCTAAAGAGGTATAATTATAATATAATGAACGCATTAGTTTCTAAAATAAAAGAACGAAAATTAAGTTAATTCAAGATAGTCACCCTCAAGAAGAAGGAATTGAGAAAGAGAAAATTTTAAGAAAAATGTGAGAAAATTGCATCTTATTTCTTCAATGTTATAATGCTGTGGACCACAAGTATTAATCTTGCAAATCTTTTTATTTATTTATTAATAAATACAAGTTATTAGCAAATCTTATTAGGCAAATAACCAACTAACAACCATGAAGCATAGACACAAATTCACCAACACTGACACGGTCACAATGACACAAATTCTTGAAAGATTAGGACACGACAGTGGGATACTACAATTAATTAATTAATTAATTGATATTATAGGCATATTTTGTCTATAACTATCAAAATATTTTATAAAAAAATTGTCTAAAATTAAAAGGAATTCATTTTCAATAAAAATTTCTCCCAACAAAATAAGGACACTTTAAGCAGAAGTTTCCCAGCGTGTCCGACACGTCTAGGCCTAAGTCTTGCAATCTTACACTAACCAATTAACTAACTTGGCTCTCTTCTTGAACATGTTTGGATTCACAATTTGCCCAAAATTCTAATGAGCAAGAAAATAACCGTATATTAAAGAAGAGAAAGAAGAAAAAGTGATGAATTTATCGAATAGTTAGCGGTTGTATTGGTGGTGTTGGGATCGAGTTTGAGGAGGTTGGAGCAGTAGGAGTTGGAGAGTCCAAGATTGAATTCTAGGGAGTGTACTTAACCACCTCTTCCATAGAGTCTTTCAGATTCACCGGAAACATTGTAAACATTGTCGTTGTTGCATTATTGTGGTGGTAATCTTTAACTTTTTGAAAATTACGTTATGTATTTTTTGGCGCTTGATTATTGATTTAAAATAATTATATGTTTAGTATATGTATGTATTTTTTTAAAAAAAGTGTAACTTTTCTAACATAAACAGTTAAAATCTCACTCTCTACAAGTTTTGAACGACTCCATTGAGTCAATGCAAACCCAGCCAAATTGCTATTTTTTTTAGTTGAGACAATTGTATTGATGAATCCAATTTGCATCACTGGTCATCTAAACTCAAAGAAGAAAAACAGAGAAGACCAAAACAAAAACCCATCAACTAGGATATTTTGTCTTATATATAAAACTAGCAATGCCGCTACAGAGATTTGGCACTATTCACTCAGTGTTTTTCACTGTTCATCTACAATGCAATTTTGGTGAGCCACATTGCTTTTTTTTTTTTTTTTTTGGGGAACAGTGTTACAGTACCAAGCGGTACTATAGCTACAGCAGCTATAGTTTTTTTTTTTACTCTTCCATTTGTACTTTTTTTTTTTCCTTTTATATATATTGTTATACTGACACAACCAATTTCACAATATTTTCACAATTATTAATGTGTCAATTTCTTATAAGTCAAAATAAAATAATAAAATATGAAACTACGACCAACTACAGCTGAAATAAATGTTTTGTGAAAATGTTGTGACACTTTTTGGGTGAATGTATAAAAGCTATAGTACTTTTAGTTTGTTTAATATGAATTTTTTTTTTCCCAATCATCGATTTGTGCTCTTTTTTCTACTAACTATATAAGAAGAGGCAATGCCTCTACAGTGCCCCTTTTGGTGTAGTGAGCCATTTTTTTTTCCCAAGTTTTAAACAGTTGCTACAGTGCCACTTTAGTTTGTTCAAGTGGCACTATAGCTATAGTAGCTACAGTGTTTTTTTTTTTTTTTTTTAGTATTCTGTTTGTACTTTTTTTTCTTTTAAATATTTATAAGAACTCGCATATATATTGTTATACTGACATAACGAATTTCACAATATTTTCACAATTATTGAGATATCAATTTCTTATAAGTCAAAATAAAATAATAAAATATGAAACTATGACCAACTACAACTGAAAATAAATGTTTTGTGAAAATGTTGTGACACTTATTGGGTGAATATGTAAAAGCTACAGTATTTTTGGTTTGTTCAATATGTACTGTTCATTGCTTTTTTTTTTTTTTTTTTTTTTTCTAGTCATCGATTTGTGCTCTTTTTTTCTATATATAAAAAGAACGAATAAGCTCATGAATAGTGTTATGAACAGTATTTTTGGTTTAGTGACTTGCCTTTTTCCTTCTTTTTTTTCCTTCAAGTTCATCAACTTGGTTTAAGCATGTTTTTTTTTTCTTTTAAAGGATCTTTATATGTTTACTTTCTATTTGTAATGTAAGCCTGCATTGTATACACACAAAAAGTAACAAATATTTATACATTTGCAAAAAAAAAAAATAATAATAATTGTACAAATTTTGCAAATGTGTACAACATTTACCAAGTTTTATGTGTTTACAATATAAATTTACATTGTAAGTGCAATGTGTGTGTATATATATATATATTATATTATATTATATATAAAAAGAGTGAATGGGAAAAGTTACAGTAATTATGGTTTGTTTAACTTTCTAGCCTTTTTGTGTGTGTGTGTGTGTGTGTGTGTGATTGCATAAAGTTGTAATATATTTGCTATATTATTTTTGGTTTGTCCACAATAATTTTCACAACGCTTTCATAATAAATCAAATATGGTAAATTTTTATTGGTTCTAATTTAAACTTACCAATGAAACTACTTTTTTGCTCACCAATAACAACTTGTAGTAACCTACTACTTATGATTTGTTGTGAAAATATCATGGACATAACATTTTTTTGTGTGAAAAATGTTAAGACATCTTGATTTTGTCACAATATTTTCAAAACTGCTGAACTGTCAATTCTTTACAAGTTAAAATAAAATATAATAAAATTATAAAGGTATTATGAAAATGTTACGTCATTCTGTTGTATTTTTAGGAATTTTTTGTTGGTTTAATCAATTTTGTTGAGCCAAAATTCACTATTTCACATACAATTTTTTTGGGTTGACTTTTTGTATATTTTTTTCTTTACACACTATTTTTAAGTAAAAACACATAGTTTTGCACACAAAAACATAAACAAAAAACTTAGGAAAAAAGCATTTTTCATCCTTTATGTTTAGGGTAGTTTACAATTCTTCCTTAAACTTTAAAATCATGCAATTTTTCCCTTAATATTTTGGAAAATAGCAAATATGTCATATTATTATTCTCTCAATTAAACCCTAATGAAAGCTTATGATTCTTAAAATATTTATTGTGTAATGTCTAAATTACTCCTACTAAATTTTAACATCCTAAAAATTTTCTTTACGTATTTTGAGTTTTAAATGATAAAAATTCTTAGAAAGTTAGAATAATGTTATTTGATGACACAAGCCTTTTGTTATCTTTTTTTTTTTTTTTTTTTTAAATTCTTAGCAAAACTCAGTTGTTTATTGTTGGAAGATAATGATATTCGTTATCATTCTTAGAAATTTTTAGAGAATAGATATATTGTCTTTAGCAAGTAGGTACTAAAAAATTATTATAGTTAAATAAATATTTATATGTTAAATAGCTACCCTAACTTTGTGGTTGATCAAAATTCTTAAACGAATGAGATTAATTTTTTTCGACATAATTATCAAAATTTTTAAAATTAATGTCTCTTTTGGCCTTAATTACTATAGTACTTATTTTTCAAGGCAAGCACGTGCCTTGCACGTGCTGCCCTAACTAGTTAAAAAGAAGAAGAAGAAGACAATGTGCAACTATGCAAGAGAGAGAGAGAAAAAAAAATGATAAAGAGAAAAAGAAGAGAGTGGCAGCGGCAAGAGAAAGAAGAAAAGAAAAAAAAAGGAGAAAGAAATAAGAAAAAGTAAAGAATAACAGTGTAACAGTGTAAGAGAGAGAGAAAAAAGAAAAGTCTGAAGAGAGAAGATTTGGTTGGGAATTGTCAAATTTATGGGTCCCACATTTTCTTTTTAGTATTTACAAAATGCTATTGAACAATATTATTTAAAAATTAAAAATTGGTATGAGAAGTTCTCTAAATACAGTGTTTAATGGCCCGTTTGGTATTGTTATTTAAACAACAGTTTTCAGTATTTAAATACCACAATACACAACACTTTTTAATTCACACATATTTTCACAACACTTAAATGAAGTTACTAAAAATCTCTTACCAAACGCTGGTAAATACCCTAAATTGAGAATTGTGAAGTAAACACTCCTTAAAAAAAACTCCTATTACACTTTTTTTTTTAAAAAACCACAATTTTCAGTATTTAACCACTTAAGAGCATCTCCAATGGTATAGCTAAAGGCAAAATATTCTCTATAATAGAGAATGAGACAAAAAAAAAATGGTCTCCAATAGATTCTCTGAACTCTAAATTTTTTTTTTTGCTCATGAACAATAGCTCGTCAGATTTGATGAGCTACTGTTCATTCTTCAAATGTTTTTTTCTATTTTAATAATCAAGATTTGAATAAAAAAAAAAGTTGAAAGATGTGTAGTTATTAAAAAAAGAATAAATAATGAATGAAGAAATAATATTTAAATGAGATAGAAAATCTGTTGAAAAGTGTATTTGAAAAAGTTGGTAGATAAAATGTAAAAGTCACTGTTCATTCTCCAAACAATATAAAAATTTGATGAATTTGCAGGAGATGCTCTAAAATTGTTGTTTGAAATTACTTACTAAACAAACAAAGCCAATTTTAAGTGGAAATGAATACGTAGAAGACCCAACTCTATGTGTCCCACTAACAATTAATCATCATTAAAAAACAGACCCTTTTTCTTTATGGGTTACACACAACTGTTGAGATTTTCCAGGAATGTCTGGGGAAAGAGTAAGGAAAGTGAGAGTATAGTCAAGAAAAAGGTTAGCGTAATTGTTCCTTCATCTTCGTCCTTTAAATGAAGCTAGCTTTTAGCTATACAACCAAGAAGTCAAGAAACACCCCGCCCCCCCAACCACCCCCCCCCCCCCCCCCCCCCCAAAAAAAAATGGAAACACTTGATCGGCGACCCTTAACAAGGTGAGTGTCGGCAATAGGCTCTTCAACCTTAAGGAAGGAATTTCTGAGGTTTATGGTATGTCTTCATTCACACGACTACTTTTGTAATGCAAGCCATCTTCACTTATATATTTTGCTGAAAATGTCATCTTTCCAGTACACTACAACAAAAAATGTTTATTATAACAAAAAAAATCGTTGCAATAACATCGAAGTCATTGCAATAGTTTTTGCGAAGTGTTGCAATAAAATTTGAGGTAATAAGTTTGTGCTGCAAAAAAATTTTGTTGCAATAAACCTTAAATATTTTAATGAAAATTTTGATGTAATAATATATTTGCCATTGCAATAAACAATTTATTACTTCGAATATCTTGTAGCAATAGGCTATTATTTCATGAATTTTATTACAATAAATTGTAAAGAATTAACAAAAATAATTTAGGTTCAAATTATTGCAACGGTATAATTATTGTAATAGTTAAATTTTTCATATTTTTTCTTACAATAGATTGTAAAATAATTGGAATTAGATCATTGTAATAATATATTTATTGCAGCTTTATGTTTGTCATTGCAATAGATTGTAAAATAATTGATATTTTAGTTATTGCAATGTTAAATTTGTTACAATAAGCCATCTCTTTGAAATTTCAATCTATTATAATATATCGCAAAATATATACTTGGTATCAAGTTATTATAATGGTTTCTGCAATTTAAGTTATTAAAAAAAATTGATTTCTTCAATTTAAGTTATTGTAAAAAATTTTCTAAATTCAATTTAGTATTAAAATCTCTATTGCAACTGAAAATTATAAATTATTACAACTAATTATTATTAATGTAATAATTTACTATTTTTAAGTTACTATTGTAACGATTTTTAATTTTTAGATGTAATATTATGTCTAATACCACTATACTAATTTTGTTGTATTATCACTTGATGTAATAGACTTATTTTGGTGTAGTGGTACTTTTTCTTCTTTAATTTCTTTTGCTTTTGCATCATCTTATTTTTTACCATTGCTAATATGTCCGCAAGTGTTGCGCTAGAGTGCACTAATTAGTGGTAGATGATATAATTATTAATCTTTAATGTTTTTTTTTTTTTTTTGGAGCAGTAACTTACCTCTTGCCTTTTTTATTTTCTATATATATATATATATATATATACATATATATATATATATATATTTTTAGGGCCTGGGTGTGATAGCTGTTTTCTTTTTAAAAAAAATATGTGATTTTTATTTTTTAAATAAATTTGGGTGGTTAATTTTTTTTTTTTTTTGGTTATTTGTCACTTTTTTTTTTTAATTAAGGATTATTTTTTAACAAGAGTATATGAGAAAATTTATTCAAACTCATTTTTTTTCATCCCTCCACTTTTTCATTCCTAACTAAACAAAAATGAGAGAAAATAATATATTTTCTATCCTCCCACTTTTCTATTCTTCCACCATTTTCTATCCTCTTATTTTTCCATCACCATTCCAACCAAACGAACCCTAAACGTGTGTTTCAATTTTTTCCACATATTCCCAAGTGTCTTGTTTAGTCTCTTTAGTCCACAGCATTTCACTTCCCACACACAGATCTCATCTCAGTTATTCTCTCTCTCTCATACTTTTAAATCTTTCAGTCTTCGTTTGATTGGAATGGTGAAAAAGTGGGAGGATAAAAAATGTGAAAATGATAAAAAAAGATTTAATTTTTTCTCATGTGTTTTTGATTTGAAGGATGGAATAGCTGAGAGATGAAAAACTTATTTGTTTGGTTAAGAAAAAAAAGTAATAAAATAGAAAAAGTAGTTTATATAAATTTACTTCGATGCCCCTATCATATAAAGCATTATTATTTATTTATTTTGCATTATGTTACCCAAAAAAATATATAAGCATATCAATCTACCATTTTTTTAACTTTCTATTTTTTAATTAATAGAATTGATGATCATATAAAAAAAAACAAAGCACATATAATAATAATAATAAGATTCTCAAAATAGTAATATTAATAATAATACTCCCGTCAGAAACAAAAACTACAAGAATAACCATTTATTTTTGCTGCTAAGTGCTGTACACGTGTGCACCTATCCTTTGTTATTTGTTTGTGAGTCATGTTAATGGGTGTCTTAGGGCAATTGTTAATTAACCAAATTAGAAAAGATTTTGAACATTACTTTTATGAGAAATATAAAAAACTCTCAAAAAAATTAATTGTTTTATCAATTTTCAATAGAATATTTTTAAAATTGGTTCCTAAACTAATGCCCTTAGCACATTTGTTAATATTTCCCTTTATTTATTTGCACAAAAATCAACCATAAAATTCAAAACTGCCGTCATGGACCTGTATTCCAGGTGATCAAGAGCTTTGGGGTTTATCTCAAGTCTAACAAAAAAAATTCTCTCTCTTTTTGGTACTCATGGTGAATCTGGTTTTTTTTTTTAAAAGGGGTGAATCTGGGTTTTCCTTGGTCTTACTCTTAAAATGTTAATACAAATGATGAAATTATAGTTTTATCTTTTGTTGTGACGTTGTGAAAGGCATGGTAGTGAATTTTTATTTTTAGACTTTAAAGAAGGGTAGAAGAGGGAAATCAATTGTGTTTTTCTTAGGAGTTTTCTCGTGTTTTCTGCCTTATTAGGAGAGATTGTTTTTTTGTGAGTCTAAGGAGAAAACTCCGGAATCCCACAAAAATCTACCCCTTTTTCACCCCTTAACCAAACAACCAAAATTATAATTTTCTCCCCATTTTTCTCCACTTCATTTTCCATCCTTCCTAAAATCTCTCCATCCAAACATACCCCCAAGCTCCTATCGTTCTACTTATTTTGCAGAAAGCAGTTAGCTTCATCGTTGTTGTGTTAGGCCAAGAAAGCATGGTGTGAGGAGAACAACTGTTTTTTGGTGGTGTTTTTGAGCAAGGAATGGGTTGGGTATTTTTATTTTTGGGCCAATTTAATTTTGTGGTTTTATTTATAACACGTTAAATTTTTTTGGGTTTTTTCAAAAGAGTTCAATTTCTTTTTAGGCTTTTCTATTTGAGTTCAAAAGTTGAGAGCCAATTAGATATGTTTTGAGTATAAATTTTACATTGTGAGAGGCCAAATTCTAAAGTTAGAAGGGGGTGGGGGGAGCACGTGTATATATATATATATATATATATACTTTTTTTTTTTTGGATAGGAAAACTGAAAATTATATTAAGAGGATAATGAACTTGTTACATCATGGATAAGAGCTTGCTCTAAAAAGTAAGGATTCTCTTCAATCCAAACAGTGAAGCACATACATTGTTATTGAAATTAAGGAAATTAGCTGTTGTCTGTAAATGAAATTTTCAAAAGCTAGGGTAGCCCATATGGCCCCCTAGCCCCGCCTCTACTCACGATCATAATAACTACCTTTTGATTTATCGTTATTTATTTGTTTGTTTAATTTTATTATAAACACATTCTTTTTTATTTAGTGCAATTTATAAATCAGATTAATTATCTTTATGCTTAAAATTTTATTTTATTCAAATCATTCTAATTTTATGTGAAATAAAAAATTTCTTTTATTTGAAATATATTTTAATTATAAATATATACCATAAAATATGCATTTCAATACATTTTTTTTAAAGTAAAAGAATATATATTAGCTATTAAATGTTTTGGATCTCGAAAAGCAATATAATAGATCCTAATTAAAAAATATATATATTATGGTATAAAAATTCAAATAAATATTTAAATATAAAAATAATCTCACATTATTCGTTGGTAAAGGGCCTTAAAATATATATAGTCAATTAGTTAGCCTTGACTTACGGTTGTGGCATATATTAATATAAATAATAAAGTATTTTTAGGGAAAAAAAAAAAAAATTATAAACTACAACTTTTGTTTTGTTTTGTTTTTTTTTCCCGGCTATATATATATATATATATATATATATTATTTTTTTTCAATCATCAACTTATTTGTGTTTATTTTGATTTGTGAGTAAAAGTTTTGCACCTTAAAAAGTGATTTTTTTTTTTATTTAAAAACAAAAACAAAAAGCTGAGATGCATATGACAAGTTCGAGTAATATTCTGTAACAGAGACGTGCCACATTGGTGCTGTTTTTGTGCTACGTAGTAACCCCGTTTCTTTTGCTAGTCATCTCCGAATCCCGCCCTTTTGTCTCATCCAGAAAAGACACATATGCTGTTAATTCAGAAGTATCCACGAAGAGTTCCTATTGGGCACACTTCAAAGACTGAACTATTTCAACGTCTCATCAAAGCCAGCGCTGAACAGCACTCAAGAGTTTTTGCACTTGAGATTGTGGAAGGTAGTGATGGAGGTGAGGAGGACGTTTCATTACAACTAGAATATCAGCGCTCACAGGAGACATCTGCCTCCAGATGCCAAGAAGAGCCCATGCTTAACTTTAGAGGCAATAAGGGAGCCAGTGGCAGAAATGAAGGTGGAGGTGAAGAAGAAGAGGGAATGGGAGTGGCAGACGTGGAGGCGGAGGAGGAGGGGAAGACAGGGGAGACAGCGAAGGAGGAGGAGGGAGAGGTGGAGGTGGAGGGGGAGGCGGAGATGGAGAGGGAAGTGACTTGGAAAGCAGAGGTGGAGACAAGAAGAAATTGAGACCCACTCTATACGTATTAAAACTTGCAATAATGTCCATCGCTATCACAGCACAAACATCTGGTTCGACTATTGCCTTGAAAGTTGGTGGCTAAACTTTCTTGACTAAGCTTCTCCTAGTTTTGGTGATGACAATTAACCTGATAGGTTACCTTTGTAGCATTATCTCACTACAACAAAAAATGTTTATTACAACAACAAAAAATCGTTGCAATAACATCGAAGTCATTGCAATAGTTTATGCGAAGTGTTACAATAAAATTTGAGGTAATAAGTTTGTGCTACAAAAAAATTTTGTTGCAATAAACCTTAAATATTTTAATGAAAATTTTAATGTAATAATATATTTGCTATTGCAATAAACAATTTATTACTTCGAATATTTTGTAGCAATAGGCTATTATTTCATGAATTTTATTACAATAGATTGTAAAGAATTGACAAAAATAATTTGGGTTCAAATTATTG
Source organism: Quercus glauca (assembly GCA_023736055.1). Taxonomy (NCBI): domain Eukaryota; kingdom Viridiplantae; phylum Streptophyta; class Magnoliopsida; order Fagales; family Fagaceae; genus Quercus; species Quercus glauca. The sequence continues at coordinate 36,146,673 of CM043316.1, read as the reverse complement.
CAACGGTATATTTATTGTAATAGTTAATTTTTTCATATTTTTTCTTACAATAGATTGTAAAATAATTGGAATTAGATCATTGTAATAATATATTTATTGCAGCTTCATGTTTGTCATTGCAATAGATTGTAAAATAATTGATATTTTAGTTATTGTAATGTTAAATTTGTTGCAATAAGCCATCTCTTTGAAATTTCTATTATAATATATCACAAAATATATAATTGGTATCAAGTTATTACAATGGTTTCTTCAATTTAAGTTATTAAAAAAAAATTGATTTCTTCAATTTAAGTTATTGTAAAAAATATTCTAAATTCAATTTAGTATTAAAATCTCTATTGCAACTGAAAATTATAAATTATTACAACTAATTATTATTAATGTCATAATTTACTATTTTTAAGTTACTATTGCAACGGCTTTTAATTTTTAGATGTGATATTATGTCTAATACCACTAAACTAATTTTGTTGTATTAACCCTTGATGTAATAGACTTATTTTGGTGTAGTGTCTCTGTCTTGCTAATGCATACGAGGCCACGAGTTGCTTGTGTATCGGGAGTGATAGGATGTGCTACTACTGCCTTGGGGTTCCTAACATTGATTGTTAGGTTCATCCACGAGTTGTGCAACGGAGAATGAAAATTATAAAAATAATGTGCGCTCTTTTTTATTTTATGAAGGACTTTTATATTTAAATTGTATCAGCAATGTAAATTAAGATTTTTCCTTTATTGAATAGAGAATGTGTGCTTTGTCATCTGGTTGTCCTCTTTAAAAAGTATATGGGTTAAAAGTCTACCATGGGAGTACTAGATTGGTAATCAGACCAAGAATACTGAAAAACAACACAATAAAATGAAAGTAGTTCTTATTATTCTTTCGAGGCTTGTCGAAGAGGTAGTTTCATACAAGGGATTACAAACTTCATTCCATTAACCGAAAAGGAGCCAAGTGACAGTAGTGAAAATTTAATTCCATTAGCCAAAAAGAAGCCAAATGTGACCTCAGTGTTAGAAAAGTTTTTATGACTAAGCGCTACCTGCTACAAGGTCACAAACCTTCACTGGGTTATTCAAAAATTTCAATTCATGGTCCACATTTTATGTGAGAATTCATGGGAAGCAACAAAAGGTAAATTACCATCTTAATAATGCATCATGATTACAGATTTCAACACAATTGCCGAAACTGCCTTGCACTTATTTAAGAAATATGTATTTGCAAGGGCAGTACGGTTTGGAATCTTGTGGAGTTGTAGGATTGGCGCATTGGGAGCAGATACAACAGGGGAATTTGATAAGTTTTTGATAGCACTCGAGGGAGAGGAGGGTGGGATGAAGTGTGTGAGAAGGAATGGTTTGTGATGGCTGCTGTAACTCTTGGGGCTTTCTGGAAAACAAGGAATGACTTGGTTTAATTAAAAAGTTGCAGATCCCATATAGAGAGGAAAAATTATGAGTGGATTCCACCTCAGAAACACTGGTTGAAATTGAATGTTGGTGCTGTGTTGGGATCTTGTAAAGCCTTTGCTGTAGCTGTGATGAGGCATGAAGAGGGTAGTTTGCTGTAGTATGGTCCTTTAACGTGAGCTGTAGTTCACCAATGCTTTCTGAGGCAATCAGGAATGCAATTCATATCAGTAAAAGAACAGAAGCTGATAGAGTAACAATTGAGAGCAATGCCCAAGTGGTAGTGCGAGATGTTAAGCAGCAGTCCTCAGAGGTAGCTTGTGAGATTAGTTTGGTAATTCAAGCTATAAGGAATTTGGTTTCAGCATTTGGTGGGAAGAATTGTTCTGTTTGATTGGGTGGCAAGGGAATGTAATTCTATAGCTCATGGGTTCAATAATTGGGCATTGGAAAATAACTTTCATGGGCTTATACCCCCTTTTTGTTTGACTAGGATGTAGAAGTATATTGCTGTTGTTTCTGATTGACAATTACGTTCCAGTGATAGTTCCAATTTGTCTATTAGAATGGTATATTTTGGAACTGGTGCCATTTCAAGGTTACCACTAATTTTTATATTTTATATATATATATATATATATATTAGAGAGAGAGAGAGATATTTCCAACTAGAACCAGATATAAACCTGGTTGGGTCATCAAGCTTGTTAGGACGTTTCCATGATTGTATTTGATACTATGTATTTAGTTGGGCTTCTTCATTTAATGGCTTAAGGTTTAGGGTTACTTATCAAAAAAATAAAAAGCTTAAGGTTTAGAATTGGATGTCCAAGATAAAGGTAACAAAATTCATGCTACATAATTCCAAATAAAGCAGGACAATAGCAATATTTTAATAACTGGTTTCAATTGCCAACAGATACAAGTCATCTGTTTACATTCCATATTCCATTTTAATTTATTGTTTTCACAGACTACAAAAGAAATTAATAATTGCAGAAATTACTGATTTCAACTGTAATTTTTCCACTGCAACACCATTAGCATGTAGCATGACATACACTATTTATGTCCCAAAAAAAGTGTCTTGGTTCTAAAAAGTTCAAGTCTTCATAAAATCAATGTTGTTAAAAGCACGCTTAAAGCTCAAAGCTGAAAGCCCGAAGGTCTGAGCATTTTGCTTGCTTAAAGAAGAGCTCATTTAATGAAGCAAGCTTTAGGCAAGCTTTTTTGGCACTTTTTGAAGAAGCACAAAACATGCTTATTTGACGCTTTTACTAACACTGCATAAAATGCCATTCACCCTATTTTAGAGATTAGTATAACTTTTTATGAGAATCTTGTTGCTTCTTTAAAAAAGTAAGAATAGTTAAAGACAATGTGGAAGTATTTCCACTTTGAAAAGTGGATACTTATTTTGGGTCCTTCCAATAAAGAAACTAAGACATATATTTTAGGATGGCGGAGCATAAATTTACCCCGAAAAATATGAGCTCTACACTCTATTCTATTATTCATTATATCCCTTATCTTTGGCTGACATATCCAATGCTCTAACAGCATAATGAAAGCCAAGTCAAAATCATATCTAAGAAATTAGGAGAAAGTTCTTTGTTAAAAGATTCGAAGTCATTCTATTCATGCAATTGGATATGCAAATTATAACAGAGCAGCAACTAAGCACTTACAGAGAGGAGGATCGCCAGACAAGCGTAAGGCTAAACATCCACTTTCGAAACATGGATTGCAAGAACGCCATTTTGTCTTTTCCTTCTCTCCTATGTAGAAGTTGCTGTAGATTTGTATAACTAAAAAAGTGCATGCGACTACTACAAGTAGAAATCACTTTAAAGTCAGAAATCAAATTCATAAATAATTTTTATTAGGTGAACCTCTCAATTGAGTACATCCAAGCAACCACAAATCAAAAAAAATGCTTAACACAAAGCAAAAAACAAATAATTTTAAGTTTTTATAACATTACTATCTAAATCCCTAAAACCTAGTAGTCCTTTCATATGGTTAAAAAAAGTTACTACACCTCTTCCCTTGGTATTATAACAAATTGTTCCGGCGGTCAAGGAGAGTTCATTGGAAGGAAAATTTGAATGAATGCAGCCCCTATTTCTCTTTATCAGCTTTAACAGCTAATTTTCTCTTGATTTGATTTATTCCCATAGGGTCTGTTATTATTATTATTACTCTAATTAGTTTTGGCCCAACGGGAGAGAGGGGGGAGGGGGGGGATTCAAACTAGTGACCTCTGCTTCCATTGGGTCTATTGTTATTACAGTCACTATTCCTATTACTATTATGCACAACAAAGTTTTGGATCTTAAAAATGTCACCATAATATTTTCTGCTGCAAGCACAAAATTATTTACAGCTATTTACCAAAACAATTAACTTCTTTTTGCCTAGATGGATAAACTTTATCACCATACAGGAAGTGAAACACAAACAAAAAAAAAAAAAAGCAGTTGTTACTTTCTTCAATTGTTTCAACTCCAGGAAGAACCTGTGCAAGACTATCTACCCCCAACATTTCAGTGAATGAAGCATGCCGGTGGACATCCTGCAACTTTATTATATTGCAAAGATCAGAGCCAAGTGGAAAAAAGGAAGCACAAATTAATTGAAAAAACAGGATCGACACCTGAACTTCAAACACCACACATTTGTTGAAAAGGAAGTATAAATTAATTAAATATTACATATAACATTTTGAAAAAAATTTGATCAAATCTGATTAAGTTGAAATGGGAATAGGATCCTCTCCATCTCAAATGAATCGATTTCATGATTCGGATTTTAAATATTACAAATCTAAAGATGTCTCTAGTGCCATCATCATGTATACCTTTTAGATACAACAAATAAAATATGAACACTGAAATGGACTATCTCCATTTTACTTGAAATTGAGAGGAACCTTGCCCATTTAAATGATACTGTTCTTAGGGAAAATTCTTAGGTTGAGGACTATAGCATGGCTCCAATTATACGTTTTTTACTCTAACCTTTTGATTAATTTAGACTCAGTGACAAAACCAACAAAACAAAAATTACACCTCCTACATACATAACATTGCATTTTGGTGTCGGCATCTAGTATCCATGGTAGACACAAAAACCTATTCATACTTGTTCTCATTTAAAAGTATGAAAATAAAGAATTATATGCCCCCCCCCCCCCCCCCCCCCCAAAAAAAAGAAGAGAAAGTACATCAAAAAGTATTCACCAACTGATTTATGCATAAAAGTGAAAATTTTCATATTTATTGTAGACACCAACGGCACACCTTCAATTGTTTTCTTGCCATCTATAGACACTGTCAAATTGCCAGATAGGATTCACTTCAAACAAGATTGGCAATAACACATATAGAGATTTAGAATAAAAAGTGATGAGATTCATAGTTTCTTTTTACTTTTTTATTGGTAAGATACACGCGCATCTGGCGGGTCTTGTACCCACAATCTCACCCTCCACCTTGCTCTTACAAGGGGAGGAGGTGCCTTTTGAGCTAGAGCTCAATGACAATGATAAGATTCATAGTTAGGACAAATAATTAATTACTTAAATTCTCTACTTATGACAAAGAAATTTGATCCAGTTCAGACAATAGACATGGAGATTCATAGCAAAAATACATTGTATCAATGTATTTTTGATATATGGAGATCCACAAACATCTATTAGATTAATGTATACAAAGAAAATTTGGCATTGAATGACACTCTCAGTTAAAAATTTAAAACTTACATTCATGATTTCCAATTCCTTATCCAAAACTAGCTTCTGCCATTCATTTTCTTCCTGCTTCAAGGAGCTTCCTTCATGGAAAAACTTCAAACCACTCTCTGACCTGCAAATGTCTTTTGAACTGATTGATTCTAATAAAGTTGATGCCAGACGCTTGGATAAGGGATATGGAGGAACTCCTTTAAAAGAATCTGCATAACGAGTATTTACTATGAAGAGTTAACATCCTCCTTGAAAGTAATAAAGCAAACATCTAAAATTCTAGTGCAAATTGCACTTTTTCCCGAGGTGGGCATGTCTCAAGGTGTATATGCAGGAGTAGATTCATTCATAATAAAGCAACTAAATTTTATGTTGTTTGTCAACCATCTACAACCCTCCTCACTTTTTCAGTCTAAGCAATAGATAGGTGCATATTTGCCACCAAGCAATATCAACTTATTTATTGGCAATAAACACTTTATCCTAAGGTGGTATAATTGCAATGTAATGAACCCGTTAGTTTGACATTATTTTCATTTTGACCCTTCATGTTTCAAAATTTTTCCCTTCATGTATGATTCAAATTTTTTGTTTAGCCCGTCATGAGAATGAAAATTTTAAAATGTAAAAAACCAAAAAAAAAAAAAAAAAACTAAAACGAAAATTTGAGAAAGCAAGAAAGTTACGTCTTATTTCTAGGAAGCACAGATACAGGTACGATACGGTGACACGAGCATTTTTGAAAATTTATAACATATAACGGCTGGTACTACATTAGTACAACATGGATACGACACTCTAAATAAAATGTCCATGTACCCTAGTCTTATTTCTTCGATGCAAAAAAGTATTTATACAACTTGTAACCAACTTGCCCCAACTCTTGCAATCTTTCAACTAACTAATTAACTATCTTGACTCTTCTTGATTACAAGGCTAACTATGTGATTACAAGAATCAAACCTATAGTACATGTTTGGGCTCACAATTTGATTAAAATTCTACTAACCTAGAAAAACAACCAATCCGGAACTAAGTGTATCAAAGAAAGGAAAAAAAAAAGGCATTGAATTCATCGAATGTTACTGGTGGTGGTCATGTTGGGAATGAGTTTGAGGAGGTTGAAGCAGAAGGAGTTGGAGAGGCCTAGATCAAATTCTAGGGTTTCATTTATGTGAGACTCTAGAGTGTACTTCACCACCTCTTCCATACACTCCCTTAGTTAACCATAGTGTAATAAGTGCCCACCACATACCATTTTCTTTCGGTTATAAATTATAATTAACAAAGTTAAGATGGAAAGATTAATTTTGACAATTCTTAAAATTCATTATTTGAGTGAAAACTAATTTTTATTATACTTGTGATTTAAACTCACCCAAAGACAATTATCTAACTTCAAGGAAACAGTTATATATGGGTTTGGTAGTACTTAACTCAGTAGGATTTTTATGTGAAAAACACAAATTAATAAATGTCAATAGGAAAAAAGCCTACCTTAACAAGCCTATTAGAAGTGATATATACTACCACTGCACGCCTTCGGTGTGATGGTCACTCCACAAGTATAAGTGTTTGTGGAGTGTGGGGGCAAGAGCCGAGATTTAAGTCTCTAGAAAGAAGTTTTACACATTTATACACTTAATAGATTAGGCTATAGTAGAATTCTATCTTGTATATAAAAAAAAAAAAAAAAAAAAAAAAAAAAAAAAAGAAGTGATATACACTCGAATTGATAATAAATAGTTTATAAATTTTTGAGCATAAAGCCTTTAACAAACCTATTGATTGATTATAGATTGTTTTGATACAAAGAGATCATACTTTGGGTTTTTGTGATTGATTGTGCATGTCCTCCATTTGAAATATTTCTCTCTATTTAAACTTCAGGCTTTGATAGTTAACATTGTCTTTTTTGCCAAGTGTCATGCACTTATTTGGATAAAACTACTCGAGATAACAACTAGTCTTTAGTTTCCAATGGATTGGTGTCATTTGTCTCTCTTAAGGGCTAAGGGCCTGTTTGGTAGAGGAGTTTGAGTAATATTGTTTGTAATTTTTTGAAATATATGTAGATAAAAAAGTGTGTAAAAATACGTGTAATGTTGTTTAAAAATTGAAAATATGTGTTTAAAATGCTCTACCAAACGGGGCCTAATTTCTTGTTTTGTTTGTTTGTTTATTTATATTTTTTTTTTTACTAATAGCTGAGAGTTCAATCTCTTGTTAATTCTCTAATGACAAAGCAGTCTTGTTGGCAACGCCTTTGTGCTATATTGACCTAACGCTTATGATTTTTTTTTTTTTTTGGGAGGAAAAACACTCATGACTTAATAATACAAAACTAACAAAGACTTAGGTGTAAGTTTGGCTCAGTTTTAAAAGCCAGATTATTTTACTATTTAATTTATTTTTTTTATTATTCATAAGTTTTATTATTTTAGTACTATTTACGTGTCCCACCGCATTATTTTTACAAACTTTTACTTATCCTTTCAACATAAAATTTTCAATTTACACAAAATAAGTGCGAAGGGGTGTTTTAACAGCCTGGTCCTCTTTGAAGACTAAACAATACTAGTGAGAGGATTGGTGTTATGCAAAGAGGAGTACTTGAAATATTTAAGTAGGGCATAAAAAAAATTAGTAAAGTGTAACCTCGAAAAAGTTGAGGTGTTAAAAATGAATTATCCCAATGCAGATGATAAAGTAATATTTTCTCAGTTTTGGGGACAAACAAATCGTGATTTTAGGGATAAAGATCAATCTCTTCTCCTAAGTCAGAAATAATCATCCAAATCCAAAAAACAGAAACCCATAGTTGACAGTCCAAAACAAACATAAACCCACAAGGCCAAATCCCATGAGCTTCAAGAGCAAGACCCACTTCTCCTAGAACACTTACTCAAGCGGAGCAGCCCATCATGTCAACGCCGCTAATTCCAGTTCTGGGTATGTTTCTGAAACGCAATAATTTTTATTTCTGTTGTTTTGTTTTGTTTTTTGTTTTTTGTTTTTTTTTTGTGTGACTGAGAATATACAAGACTTGGCCTTTTGTCATCTGTTTGATATTGTTTTCGGGAAAAATTTACCTGATTCATCGTCTGCAATTGAGTAAGTTATTGACCTTCATGTATCTTCCATGGACAACTTTTCTCTTTTCCTTTTATGTAAGGATTGTCTGCTTTTATTTAAGTAAGATAATACATCCTAAGTTCAGATGGCTGTGTCAAGTAGGCACTTTTTTTCCTCCGTGGAGGACATCCTAGACTTATGTAACTTGACTAATTTCAGTTTTAACTATTGTGACTCTCTAGTACATAACCTGTGTACAGTGGGCCTCAGATTTGTTTGATCTTTTAAATAAAACGTCATATTTACCTATATATATTTATATGTAAAAGCATAGCTCCTCTTGACTGAACATAACATTTTCATAGGCATCCTAATACATTCACTTTCTAGTAGGTCAATCTCGGTGTATTGATCATGATGTGATTACAGGATGTGTTAAGTCAAAATCAATAAGAACTAGGGTGGTAAATGAGTCAAGTTTTTTATAAATAACTTAAGGGCAGCTTGGGAAAAGATTTGTTTATGTTCATTTGTTTAACAAACAAGCCAAGCTCAAACACAAGTTTAGGCTCGATTGTTAAACGAACCAAGCTCCAACATAATAATGTGTTTGTGAAAAAGCTAGTGAACATGAGACTCGATTTAACTATATATAATATTTTTATGTATATGTCTAATAATGTATTGAATTAGACTTGAGATTGTAAGTTTGTAAATGAGTTCATACGATATCAAATTATTATTTTGTAATTTATTAATGATATAAATGGACCCTTTGTAGTAAAAATTATAATTTTTATAAATCCATGAATGAAAATTATTTTATCTAAATTATTAGCGTAGATTTTTGAAGGGATAATTTTTTTTTTTTTGGTTGTTGTTGTGATTTTACTATATATGAGAAAAGAATAAGTTAACATGTAATTTTTTTTGGTGATTAACTCAAGTTTGGCTTGTGTTGAAATAAATTTAAATGAACAATCCTGAATTTTTAATATTTGGCTCGTTTATATCCCCTAATAAGGACACCATTGGAGGGTAAAGGGTATTTGTATACTTTTATTATTTTATATTAGTAATATATAAAGACGGCAGCCACACTTATGCTATAGTACACTGCATTTAGATCTCCCTCTCTCTCTCTCTCTCTCTGCGTCTATCTTGATGAATAAGTAATTTTATTGATCAAAAAACATTTGAATTACAACTTCAAACAAAGCAGGTTACCCTGCTGCTAAATCAACACTAGAAGACACCTAACATAGTACATTCCCCTACCACAAACACTACGCCTACCTGTAAGGCTGTAACAAGCAGGCCCTCACCCTTATACCAGGTGCAAAGAAACCGAGCCTACAAACATGGTATTTAACCAATACACAGCTACAAGCAAAGTCCTACCCTACAAACAACAGTCCACACACCTATTACAACAATACAAGCAGAGCAAAAACTAAACAAATGAACTTCCTCTCACCACAAGCAGACACAGTGGAAGGAAATTTTACCAACTACAAAATTATCTTGTTATGAGTGGAATTAGGCACTCCTTTGCAAAAATTAGCCTTCCATCTGACATCACTCAAAACTTGCTTTAATAGCCTCCTCTGACAAACTATTGCTACAATACACACTGGCATTATGTTGCAACCATATGTGATACACTAACTTGAAAAATATAGCTTTAACCCCTCCCATCTTCAAAATCTGAAGACCCCACTGCAAACATTTAGACCAGGAAGATATAGCTTGGTGAAAATCACAAAATCCCAGCATTTGGGACCAGATCCTACCAGTGAAAGAACATTCAAAAAACAGGTGGTCTGTTTCTGCAAAATACACAGCACATCACCAACATACCCCTGCTTTAGAAGCCTTTCTCAAGTTGATAACCTATTTAGAATTGCTAACCAGCAAATAAATGAGTGTTTAGGAATGGAAGCAGGATGCCACACCAATTTCCACCAATGCACTCATCATGCTCTAATCTCATTCCAAGCTGAAGAGCAAAGGTATATACCAGATTTGGAGATTTCCCAATGCATAGAATCCTGATCACCCAAGTGTATCCTTGAGAGATCTACTTGCATAATCACCATTTCTTCAGATCTGGCAGGTGGGCAATCCTGCAACCATTCTTCAACAATCTATATACTCTGGCATTCAAAGAGCTAGAAGCTTCAACAACTATTCTGTAATTAAACTAAGGTAGCAAAGCCCCCTTAGGATGCCAATTATCATTCCACACGAAGGCCTTTTCACCATTGCCAATTGAATGTTAAATCCATGGTCTAATAGTGACCCTAAGCTTAAGAATTTTTCTCCGTCCCCATGAACATCACTGGGGAATGTTAACAACCCAAAAACTTCTACCTCTTAATAGGAAAACATGCACCAAGCAACCCATAGTGAACCTGCCTGAGTGAAAAGTTTCCAAATATGTTCAATAATAGCAATCTTGTTCAAATCTTGGATCCTCTTTAAGTCCTAAACCTCCTTTAGGGTTTGGAGAACATACCCTGTCCCATGCCACTTTAGCTCCCTTAGCCTCAGTATCAATGCCCTTCCACAAATAGCTATTGAATCTCTTCTCAATCTGCTTGATCGCTTCCATTGGCAGGATAAGCACATTACACCAAAGGCTTGTATGCTATACAAGACAGATTGGATCAATTGCAGCCTACCAGTGAATGATAATCTTCTAGCAGACCGAGAGTGGATCCTAGCTGAGATCTTATCTATCAAAGGCTTGCAGTCCCTACTTGAGAGCTTACCGATATCAATGGTAAGCCTAAATATTGAACAGGCAATTGCCCTTCAATAAACTCTGGTGAAGTTAAAAGTTGAGCTTTTGACTCAGTAGGAGGAACAGCTCCAAAGAAAACCTCACCTTTGCTGCAATTTTCTTACAAACCTGACATGGCCTTGAATTCATCCAAGACATTTTAAACAATTTTTATGGAGGTTGGATCAGCACTTAAAAAATCATTTGATTGTCAACAAAACATAAATGGGTCAATTAAGCTTCTCAGATCTCGGGTGAAACTGAAATCCATGCTCCTTAGTGACCCTTTCTCTCATAAGCCTAGAAAATGCTTCCATTGCAAAAACAAAGAGTTAGGGTGACAAAGGGTCACCCTGCCTCAACGCTTTGCATCCTTTGAAATACCCTACAAGACTGCCATTAAAAGCAACAGAGAATTTAGGCGAAGTTATTCTTACCTCCAACCACTGCAAGAACATATCAGGAATGCCACAAGCTGCTAAACATAGTGAATTGAGTCATACGCCTCCATTAAATTGACTTTAATAGTGCACCTAGCTACCCCTTTCTCCTTGTGATAGTCCCTCACCATTTCTACCTGTGATAAACACTGTTTGAGTAGAGCCAATCACATCAGCAAGGCAAAGCTTTAGTCTATTTGCTAGGATTTTTATGATTCACTTATAAACGATATTACAACAAGATATGGATCTCCCATTTTTGAGGGATTTGGCACTTTTGGGACAAGAGTAATGATGGTAGAATTCACTTCACAATAATTTTCCTAAAGAGAAGAAGGAACTTATAGCTTTTGTAACATCTTCCTTGACTATATCCCAAGACTTCTTGTAGAAATGAACAGAGTATCCATCCGGGCCAAGTGCCTTTTTTTTTTGTGGATAATTTATGTAAAATTTATTCAAATCATAAAAAAGAATCACTCAAGTATACATGATGTATACAGCTGGGGAAACAGAGTCCGGGCCTAGTGCCTTATTGCCTTTAATGGAGAACAGAGTCCTTATTTCTTCTGCTGTCACCTCCCCTTGAAGCATATCCTTTTGTCCTCAAGGATTCTTGATTCCATTAGTTTATCCAAGTTGTTAAGCCTGACCACATCAATATGAGCAGGAGAACCCAGCAACCAAACAAACATCTAATTTGATTCTTCGCTGATCTAACTCTGACAGTCCAATGAAAAAACCATTATTTTGATCTCCCAGATTTATCCTACTATTCCTGGACTTCTGCTTTAGAAAGCTCTCCTCAGCATAGCTCAAAGACATAAAACAATGAGACTTCTCTTGTTCCTATTGCAGCAATGTTTATTGTCCTGGGAAAAGCAGGAGCGTTCTTTGAACAGCCTCAAGTTCCTCTAGCTTTTTGGACCCTTAAGTGATAAGCCTCCAAATTGATCTTTATTAAATTTTTTTAACTCAGCCTTCAAAGCAAACAGAACATAGGAACCCTAACAAGCTCCTGAGACTAGATTGAACTGACCAGATGCATAAACTTAGGATGATCAGTTCAAAAATTAAAGAGCTGAAATGGTTTTGGATAACTGTTTACCTCTACTTGTGAGAACATAAAGGAAGCTTCATGATCAGAAACACCAGGAGGAAGGAACTCCACTCCAATGGGAGGAAAACAATCAAATCTAACTGGATTGACTAGTATCTTGTCAAGCTTTCATGCCTTGATTTGAAAATCCTCACTTCTACTGGTTCAAGTGTAAAGCGGCCCAATATAGGGATGATCAAGAACCTCCAGCTCTCTTAAGCAATGACAAAACTCCTCTTCAAATGAAATAGAGCCCAAACCTCCAAACCTTTCATCAGGCCCCTTTACAATATTAAAGTCACTACCTATCAAACATGGCTGATCACCAATCTGGGACTTGAGGCTATGCAAATTTGACCATAAATTCTTCCTCACAATACCAATATTTGAGCCATAAACAAAGGAAGCATAAAACGAGTATCCTTGTGGTAAAGTAATCGCACAATGACTTAGTTGATCACTACAAACCCATATTCTTCCTAAATAATGACCTCTTTGTCATTACGGAAACTTCAGCCAGGAACAATCGCCTTCATAATGCCTAAACCTTCTAATGTACAATTTTACCTCTTTCTGTTTAAAGGGGTCATTAAGGCCCTTAATATTCCATATAATGAAATTCACATGAAATCTGTAGTTTGCGGAGGGTTACAAAGGGGGTGTTTGGTAGGGGTGTTCAAACAACAATTTTCAGTATTTAAACACCACAACACGTATTTTCACAACACTTAAACAACTATACTAGAAATCTCCAACAAAACAGGCCCTAACATTCTTTACCCCTTTAATCTCTCCTTGCACTACATGTGTCTCCTAGTGTTTCTTCTTTTTTTTGCTTTTGATTATAGCCCCTTGCTACATTGCAACTTCAACGGACTGTTGTATAGTACATTTCCATCAGAGTGTTCACTATCTTTCAGTTTAGGGGATAATGCTGAAGGTTTCCAGGGATAGACCACTTTAACCTTGAAATATACATCTTTCCTCAGTTCTATAGAGATAGTAGTAGGTAGTGGACTATTAGCTTCAATTTCCACACAAACCTTCGAATCGAAGCCACTTCTGTTTCTCCGTGAGAGTCTCGGTATATAATGGTATGCCCACCCCACTAGTGATATGACTCAGGCACTCAGGGTTCCAATATTCAACTGGTAAGTGAAAGATCTTGATCCAAATCAGAATCCTTTTGAGATTGAACTTGATAGCTTGTAACCCAAGTTGCCATTTATGAAGAATAAGGGACTAGTTTGCTGCAAACCATTAATCGAGCTTCAAGAATTTCATCCCTTACCTGTGCATCCTCAAAATTTAAACAAGAATAACCCTCTTTCCATGGTCATCACTTCCACCTTGCCAAATTGGCTCCATTGATGGTCCACAAAATTCTTTAAAAGATGGAAAGGTAGAGATTTATCCATGAATTGACCCACCAAATAATTCACCCGTTCTCCAACTCCTTCATCCATTGCATCCCGAGGAGGCTTACTATAGTTCTGCCATTTATCCTCTCTGGAATAAAGAATTCAAGCACTGCAGGTTGGTCCCTACAATCTCAAAATAGAGCTCGCCAATCTGAGATAGTGGGTCTAGAAAAAGGGATTTTTATCATCCAAATTTCAAATCAATGAAGACTCAGATTTTGGCAGGAGATAATAGTATTCCTTCCTTGCATATTGTGTATTCTATAATTCTTTTAGTGGCTAGGGATCATCTACGTCAGAGACTTCAATTAAAGATGATTTAGCTTTGGTCACTTCTTTAGGGAGGTAGGGCCTCTCATAATGGTGGTTGGAGTAACTTTACTAGAGGTGGTTTTAGTGGTAATTCTTGTTTTGGAGGCCGTGGTAGTAATTCTAATGTTGGAGGTTGAGGTTTTGGGAAATTATAGTTATGGGATTGATGCTTTTGGTAGAGGCCGAGGAAGAGATGGTATTTGGCATTTGTCATTTTACTCATTGTGGGGGTCAAAATCATATAGTAATGTGGTGTTATGATCTTCATGTTAAACCTTGGACTAACCCAGCTAACAAAGTTTCTACTCCAACTACATTTACTAGTGATTCCATCACTCTTTCCAAGGAGGAATGTAATGCGTTACTTCAGTAGCAAGACAAACTATTAGTATATGATATGGCTCATTTGCTCATTAGGTAATATAGCATGTTTTTCATCTCTTCTTTCAATTCCATCAGTAATAGACTCAATGGCTTCACTCACATGGCTGGTAAGACCAATTTATTTTTCCACTTTTTAAATTTTCAGTCAACTAAATTCTGTTGTCCTAGCTGATGGCCGTTCTTGTGATATTGCTGGTAGTGGTACGGGTTATCCCTCATCTCTTAGTTTGTCTTTTATACACTATATCCCTAAGTTTTCCTTTGATTTTTTTTGCCTATTAGCATGCTCACTAAATCCCTTAATTGTTCAGTAATCTTTTATCCTTCCAATTGTGTTTTTCTGTATCTGAAGTTGAAGAGGATGAGTGGTGAGGTCATGAATGGGATGGTCTTTATTAACTTAGTTGAGCTCCTGCAAGTGGGAGTCTTAAAAGCATTACAAACAGGGGCGTCACCTCATTAGTGGCAATATTGTCTCTGAGTGGTGAGGTCATGAATGGGATGGTCTTTATTACCTTAGTTGAGCTTCTGCAAGTGGGAGTCTTAAAAGCATTACAAACAGGGGCGTCACCTCATTAGTGGCACTATTGTCTCTATAGTCTTATTGTGGGATTATACATCAAACCTCTCGTGGCTACTCCTTAACAAAACTTCGGTTGCATAACGAAAAGAGAGACGTTTTGTTGAAGTTTCAAGGACTATTATGCTTCAATTGCATCTTCTTGAACATTTGTTAGGGGATGCCATTCTTACTGCATGTTATCTTATTAACTCTGATGCCTTCCTCTATTAGCGGTGTAATTCCTCATTTTGTTCTATATCCTGGTAAGCCTTTGTTTTCTCATTTGATATTTGTCTTTCCATGTTTTGTCTAGGTCTTTACTCTAGGACATAGGTTGACTCCTTGTCCTAGGTCCATCAAGTGTGTCTTCCATGGTTATTCCAAAACTCAGAAATGATTTAACTGAGAATCCTTAGTCTTAAAGGAATGTTATGAGTGTAGATGTTAACTTGTTTGAAGGTACACTCCCTTCTTCTCTTCTAGAATGTCATTACGTATTATTGTTGTTCTCTACTCTTTTTAACTTTATTTTTTCTCCTTTCCACCTGTTAGTACATTTGTGTTTTCTCCTATGTTAGAACTGCTTTAAGTGTATAATTGCTGCCACTTACTAAGGATTTATCTACTCCATCTCCTTTGTCTACTTAATTTGTTTGAGGTTCCCAGAAATATGTATTATTTCGTATTAAAGTTATTGTTTCATGTGGTTGTAAACTCTTCTACCCTAGGACTGGGAGGCATGCAGGCATGTTCACCTTTTATATTGCCCCCAATGGGTTTTTCTATTCTTTTTTGCTCTCTTACCACTTCCAATTTTAGTTTTAGTTTTATTTATTTATTTATTTTTTAGCCAAGTTTCAATGAGGATTCCATGTATGTAGAACACATCTTCTTGACCATAATTTTCTTTTATATGATCATAAGCCTCCTTTGGTGTGCAAGCTTTGTGGTATTTTCAAATTGTTTTTCTCCCTCAAAACTCTATTCAAATTATTAGAGGATTTCGTCCTACTTTCAAACAACCAATTTAGTACCTACGTCATTTTAACCATTTTTATATCTTCTACCACATGATGTTTTCAAAGCAAAATGAAATAAATTTTGAAGACTAATGATTTTGATCTTGTGGACGAACAACTTAACACTTTTTTCTCTATTTTTGGTTGAAAATTTTTAACAAACACAATATTAGTCTTGTAAGGATCGGATTTGGATTCCTAGCCCACTTCGTGGGTAGACTTAGGTCCAAAAAGCCCAAAACAATGAATTTATAGAGAATGGGTTGGAATACTGGTTGAAGCGATCACACAATCACTAAATGGATCCCGATGTTATGAGAATGGAAAGTAAAAGGTTTGTATTAAAGAAAGATTGTCCTCGGCCCAATCCGAGGAGGTTCGTTCTTATGTATATATATCTCTTTCAGAGGTCAGTTACAAGTTTGGTTCTTAGACGTTTCCGTAATTTTTTTTTTTTTTTTGTCGTCCCCTCTTCTTGTTGTTTCCTTTTTCTTTTATATCATCCTTTCCCTATACTCCCACTTCACACGTGCATGCCAGATAGCTATTCTGAATACTTGTCCCATCATCATTTTCCATTAGTCTTGCTATAATAACTGTAAGGCTGTAACTTACTGTTCAGGTATCACCTTCACATTAATGCGGCCAGGCCAGAGTGTTAGCTGCAGTGCATTTAATGCAAAGGCAGCAGCTTTCCTCCTTAGATATTTCAGGGCATTGTCTTGTTCATCACTCTTTTAATGCTTATTAGTACCGATGAAACTTCTGGGAACTTCATTCTGAGTAGCTAACAAACTTTTTTGGACATCGGCATTGGTTATTTGAGGAAAAATTTATCCTCGGCCTAACCCTTGAGCCATTATTGTCAAAACTAACCTTTGTTTACCAAAACAGCCCTCACCAATTAAGATTCTTCATCCTCAGACAATCTCTTGTCCTCGGATTGGGCCACAGACTCGTAATATGAGCAAACGATGGGCTGTCAGGCCCAATATCCCTACAAGTCTTATTAGCAAAATTGGGTGAAAATATATTATATTCACACAAACTATTTTAAAACAACATAATATATTGAAATTTAGCAATAGAATATATTGAAATTTAACTTACCTCTCGAAAAGGGAAGCCAAAGTATGGTAAGAGAAGTCGTGGAAGATTAGGGTATATTTGGTAACTCTTTTTTCCCCTTATTTTCTGTTTACAAAACAATTTTCTATTTTTGAAACTAAAAACTTGTTTAGCAACCCAAAAATGACAACAAAAAAAAAAAAATTGTTTTCAAAACTCAATTTGTGAAGAAAACTAAAAACATGCAAAATGTTGTTTTCAGTTTCTAATTTTCAAAGTCAATGAAAATAAGCATTTAATTTAATGAATCTGTCTTATTTAATGAGTTAACGTTAAAATTCAAATCTAGTAACAACATATTTAGTATTTTCTATTTTTTTCTTCAAAAAACAATTTTTTTTTTTTCTTTAAATTTCAACTAACCAAACATGTTTTTGATTTTAAAAATATAAGAAAATTGTTTTTTCTTTATATTCCCAAAAACAAGTTTTTGAAAATAGAAAACAAAAATTATTACCAAACATAACCTTAGTTTCTCATCACAAAGGAAACCAAAATATATAAAATATTTGCTATGGTAAAGGAATAGGCATTTAATAAAAAAAAAAAAAAAAATATATATATATATATATATCTATGGTAAATGGGATCCATAACACAATGGTTCATCTTCTTCTTCTTCTTCTTCTGCAATCTCTCAGCTAAATGGTATTTTTCTTTTTTCTTCTTTTTCATTCTTTTTCCTTTTACTTGCTTATGTTCTTACTGATCATACACTTGTTTATTGTCTTGATGCATAATATTATATATATATATATATATATACTGTCATATTTAGTTGCTTAAGTTTTTGGTTTATTTTTTTTTTCCTTAAAATTTTTTACGAGGGGAAGCCTTATATATTTATTTATTAAAGAGGAACAAAGCTTCATTGCAGAAGGGGTTTTTACTTTTTTGTTTGTTTCCAAATCCAGCAAAGAGATATAATTCTTTCTTCAAAAACTCATGATAAAAGGATTTCAAGTAAAAAAAAAAGTTTTTCAGTTTCTTACAGAAACTATTTTCTCAATCTAAACAATACCAATTAAGTAGTTTTTCTTTGTGTTTGTTGTTGTTGGTGATGATGATTATAATGATTTTGCTAATTTCATGGTGGTCTTAATTATATGCATAAATATTATGATTGGCCTACATGTTATTAGTATAATACCCCATTTCGTCCCCACTAATTCAGCTCTACAAATTGGCTCTCGCATACATTTTGTTTCATTACTTTTTGGAGTAACTTTGACAGGCACTAGCTATGGAAGATATTGGATGAAACCCATTCATGTAGAGCCTAAGAGGAGCAAGCTAACAGTTCCTCTAGCAGCAACATTGGCTACTCTTGGTATGTTTGATTCTTCATGGAATTTAAGGAGCGCGATATGAATATTATTTATGTGGGATCTGATTGAATTGCACTATGGTTTTCTTTTTATATGATATTTTGTAGTGATGGTTGAGAAGGTTGATGAATGTCCCAAAAATGATCATACTGATAAGCTGGCTAAGGATCTTCAAGGAGCTTCTCCCCTGGAGATTGAATAAGATGATCGTTTTGAAAAAGTCGGAGATGATGCTACTGTAACTTTAAGGTATGTTTATTATGCCCTTTTCTTTGTGAATATGCTTATTAATATGCCTCCAAGTAGTCAATCTTGAGGCTTTCTTCAGTTGATATCGAAGAATTTATTTCTTCTTCCCAATTATGAAGCCATGTTAGTTTATTCAAGAAAAAAGAGATATAGTACATCCTTTTGAACGTAGGAGTATATATACATATAAACATGTTTGGCATCTGTCCCGTGCATTTAAGTACCGGACATTACACTTGTTCAAAATCAGTCACGTGTCAATCTCCTCTCCCATCAATTGCTGCAGTGCATTGGATGACCTTGCCCTGGAGGTCTACTCTATTAGCATGATGCTTTAATTCGTCTATAAACTTCCATTCTTATTAGTTACTACATGTTAGTTTATTCAAGAAAAAAAAGATTTACATTACTGAATGTTAGTTTATTCAAGAATAAAGAGATATAATACATCCTTTTAAACATTGGAGTGTATATATATATATATATATATATATGTATAAACGTGTTTGGCTTATGTATCGTGCATTCGAGTACTATTGACACATATCTTAAATTAGCTACATGTTAGTCTCTTATCCCATCAAGTGCTCTAGCGCACTAGATGGAAGCCTTGTCAAGAGGTATACTCTGTCTGTGTACGATGCATTAATTCTTTTAGAAACTTCCATTCTTGTTAGTTGCTAGTTGCTACATGTTATTTTATTCAATAAAAAAGAGATGAGATACACGGTTTTAAAAATCGGATCGGGGGCAAAATTGGATTTGCCTCTGGTTCTCAGTTTTTACTGGTTTTTGACTGATTTTCCTGGTTATTCACCGAGTTTAGGCATTTTTTTCGGATGGGACTGGTCTGCGATTCTCTAATCAACCGGTCGGTCTGGTTCAGTTTTTAAAAACTAAGATATAGTGTATCTTTTTGAATGTAGGAGTCTGTGTCTATAGGTAAATCATGACATTCAGTGATGCATGAACTATATGAAAGGTGCAATAAAAAATTTGGTTATGAATGGAAAATTATGAAACTAAACCTTTTTAAAAAAACTCTTATAAAATATTTTTTTTTTTTATAAGTAATAAAGATGTATATTAAAAAAAAAACTACCTCATGCAGAAAAACATAAGGCAGAGGTAAAAGGTATAGAAAAAGATGATAAAAGACAGAAAGAAAGAAAAGATACTAATTGCAAATAAGGGAGCTAAAGAACATAAAGAGAGAATCACTAGAAGTGAGTCCCCAAGCCTTAGACCAATAAAAAAGGGAGCCACTAAAAGAAGCCAATAGCTGATCATCAGAACTATCCATGTCCTCAAACATCCTCCAATTTCGCTCCCTCCACAAACACCACATTAAGCATAGTGGAGCTAAATTCCAAATACTAGACGAATGCTTCCCAAACCAATCCCACCAACCAAAAAGAGTATCCACAACTGATCTTGGCAAGACCCAAGAAATCCCAAAAGATCTAAACACCAAACTCAACAACCAGTAAGCCTTACCATAATCCAGTAGCAAATGATCCACCGTTTCACCAGTCAACAAAGACCAGCCCTCTACCCCTCAAATTGTCACCTGTAAGGATTTTATCCCATACTTATACCATATCCGGATAACACTCAGAAAATTGGCTAGTATTTATCAATAATGCATACATTTGTTCATTATCAGAGTCTTACGAACATGACCACACCTTATTTTCTTAGCAAACACGAGACTCGACGAAGAACATAGTTGTAAGTAGTACGAACCCGAAGGCAACAATAGTAAATCCAATCCATCCAAGAATTTCTGCAACTTGTGGCTTCTTATAGGCTAACAAGATAGCAATCATGCAACAAAAGTAACCTGCTAAATCATTGACCAAAATACAATCTAGGAAGATCCTAGAATGTTGGCCATAGGAATGGGAGCCAATGCTAGCAGCAGTTGTTTGGACTGTGACCATGATGGACATCTTTATTAGTCTATTTATGGTCGACCTGATCCAGTTCATATCTCCACCTCCACTTTTTATAATATCTTGGCCTTCTCCTCCATCTTCCCCACCATCTCCACCTGTGTCTCCGCCTCCATAGTCCCCCCCACCTCCACCTCCACCTTTGCCTTCTCCTCCACTTTCACCTTCTCCATAACCTTCGCCTACTCTTACCTGTAAAATCGTTGACCAAAATACAATCTAGGAAGATCCTAGAATGTTGGCCACAGGAACGGGAGCCAATGCTAGCAGCAGTTGTTTGGACTGTGACCATGATGGACATCTTTATTAGTTTATTAATGGTCGACCTGATCCAGTTCATATCTCCACCTCCACTTTTTATAATATCTTGGCCTTCTCCTCTATCTCCCCCACCATCTCCACCTGTGTCTCCGCCTCCATTGTCCCCTCCACCTCCACCTCCACCCCCACCCTTGCCTCCGCCTCTGCCTTCTCCTCCACTTTCACCTTCTCCATAACCTTCGCCTACTCTTACTTGTACATCTCCGCCTCTACCTTCAACACTATTGCCAACTTCAACAACTCTTAAGTGCTGAACATCAGGGCTCACTTCAGGACACTGCAATGTGTCATTGTCATTGAAGCTCACTAGATATGAACTCAAGGATGACCATGGATCACGAATTGGTACTAGCATTAGCAAAATCAGCACACTTAGCAGGCTCCATCTGTAGTACAACAACACCCATGCATCACGTCCCTGTCATGGAATATTACTCAAAACTTGTTATTTTCCTATTGCTAAAAGAATTCTATCACCATGTTTTTTGGTTGCTTGGGTGCAGGAAAATGGAATACACACATGTGGGTTAAATCTTGTGTACAATTACTTTTTTTTTTAGTAAATTGTGTACAATTACTTAGTTGTTATACTTTAAGGTCTTTAATTAAATATAGGGTTATGCTAACGAGTGTCCTTAGGGCATTGGTTAATAATCTATTTTTAAAAAGTTTTGACATTATTTTTATGGGAAATGAAAAAAGCTGTTAAAACATTAATTGCTTTTCTTTCTTTTTCCATAAAAACTTTCTTTAAATGGATTATTAAACAATGCCCTAAGGGCACTCGGTAGCATTTCCCTTAAATATAATCATTTGATTGTATTGACCAATAAATTACAGTTGAATGTAATTAATTGTCCTTCAAAAATTAATATAGTTTTGTTGTATTGGTCAATGCATATAACCATATTTTGAATTCAATTAGAGAACATAAGAAAATGTACATTAGTTTGCCCATATATATGTGTATTTAGTAACATAATAGCAATTTCCTTCTATCCATATAAGAATCACTATTTAATACAACAATTTCATAATTCAAATTAAATATTACTAATCTAAAATATGCAACCTCACTTTATTTTGAATATTCAAATTTGAAAATAAAGTTTCAATTACTCTTAATTTTAAGTGAAATAGAAAAAATCATGTTCCGAGCTAAAATGGACACTTATGAATCCCAAAGTGCATCATAGTTTTTGCCTACTTCCAAAAGAGGTTATGAATATGAAATTTTGAATTTATTAATCAATAATCCATGCAATACAAGAGAAACTTTGATATAATATAATTTGTTATTAATGGCGAGTCTCTGATTTAGTTGACTGGCAGAACCACCAATGGGATAAAGAAAGAATTACGGCTTTGTTCCACCAGTTTGATGCGGAAGCTATATTTCAAGTCCCTTTGAGTAGGCGGGTTGTCCAAGATGTGCTGGTATGGTCCTCTTCCAAGAAGGGCAGATATACAGTTCGGTCTGGGTATTTTGTGGCAAAGCAATTAAGGAAGGAGGAGTTAATGGCTGGGGAGTCTTCAGAGCATAAAGCTGATGGGCCACTATGGTCTAGAATATGGAAAGCAGAGGTTCCAAATAAGATCAAAATATTTTCATGGAGGGCTTGCCTTAATATTCTGCCCACACAGGATAATCTCATTCGAAGGAGAGTAGTGGAGAGTGCGCACTGTTGTTTCTGCCATAAGGAGACTGATTCGATTCTGCATGTTCTCTGGAGCTGTGGTGTGGCACAAGATGTGTGGGCTGGGAGTTTAGGAAGGCTTCAAAAATCTTGTTCGGAACAGAATGATTTTGTGCAGCTGGTCATAGGCCTTATGGCAAAACTTTCATCGGAGGAATGGAACCTGTTCTGGGTTATTTGCTGGCAGATATGGCATCAGAGAAACACAGTCATGCATGGAGGTGCGTTTCAGCATCCTTCGAAGTTGGCCCAGCGTGCAGTGGATTATTTGAGGGAGTTTGCGGATGCTCAAGATCACTTGAGGGTACCTGAATCGATTCATGCTCCAGCGCAGCAGACATGGCAGCCTCCACTGGGTTCGTTGTTCAAGCTGAATTTTGACGGGGCCTGTTTTGATGGTGGTGCTTCATCGGGTTATGGGGCTGTGATTAGGAATGGCAAGGGCGAAGTCATGGCAGCTATATCTGTGAGGGGAGGTGCTGTACGAGATAGTGAGGAGGTGGAAGTCATGACTTGCCGTAAAGCGCTTGAGTTTGCCATTGATGCAGGTTTCACAGAGATTATTCTGGAGGGTGACAATGCTATGGTGCTGAAGATGATTTCTCAGGCTCAACCAGACCTTTCCAGATTTGGCTTAATATACGAAGACATCTGGTGTTTGGCTGCGGGGTTCAGGTCCTTTTCATCTAATTGTGTTAGGCGCAATGCAAATAGTGTTGCTCATGCATTGGCTAGATTTGCTAGATTAATTGACAATGAAATTATTTGGTTGGAGGAGGATCCTCCGCCAGCGGAGGATGAATTGTATTTGGATGCTAGTTTTCTAATTTAATGAAATCGATTGGTTCCGGCTTCAAAAAAAATATAATTTGTTATTATTTTTAAAAAATATGTTTTTGTCTAAATATAAAAATATAAAGTTATAGTTATTAATATGGATACTAGATAGGCTACAAAGTGCATCATAGTTTTTGCCTACTTTCAAAGGAGGTTATGAATATGACATCTTGAATTTATTAGTCAATAATCCATGCGATACAAGAGAGTTTAATATAATATATATTTTTTTATTTTTAAAATATATGTTTTTGTCTAAATATAAAAATATAAAATTATAGTTATTAATATGGATTTATTATGATTGTGTTTTTATATGGAAATATATACCATTTTAAAAATAAAAATAAAAATACCAAGATTCTAAGAGTTTAAATTTAGAATATAATTTAAATGCGGTTAATATTAAAATGTGTGTATATTGGAATAGTGATGTGTAAAAGTATGAGACCTAAATAGCTTATGTGGCATAATATTATAAGATCAATCAAAAGTCAAACGCATTTTATTTTATATATATTATTGATTGATTATAGATTATAGTTATACCTTTATTTTTATGGTTAGAAATTCCCTCCTCCTCTCCATTCCTTCTTCTTCTTCTTTTCTTCTTCTTTTTTTTTTTTTTTTAATTTTTTTTTCCTTTTACAAAGAATGTATTATCTTAAAAAATTGGGAGAATAAAAAAAAATAAAAAAGTAAACTATTATACATTTTAGCCACTAGTAGGAATGTTCAAACAATAGTTTTCAGTGTTTAAACACTAGAAATTACTGGCCAAAAAAAAAATTTGTGTTTGGTAAGAGAGTTTAGTTAAGAGTGTTTGAGTAACAGTTTTCAATTTATGGTGTTTAAATGCTGTATTTGGAGAACACATCAGACCAGTTTTTAGCTTTTGAGTAACAATGCTCAATGATATTATTGTAAATAATTAGAAAACCATGGGACCCATTGGAGTGACAAGCCACCATATTTTCTTTCTTTCTCCGGCATGACTTTTCTTTTTTCTTTCTCTCTCTTGCACTTTGTTATTCTTCTTTCTCCCTCTTCTTCTTTATTTCTTTCTTTCTTCCCCCTTTTTCTCTTGTGCCACACTCAGATGCTCTCTACTTCTTCTCCCTTTTTAATTTTTTTTTTTTGGCCTCTTTCTCCCTTGTACGCTCTCTCAAGGTTTTAAAAACTGGACAAGACCGGCCGGTCCGATCGGTTGAACCGGGAACCAGAGGCCAATTTGGTCTTGAAAAAAAAGGCCTAAAACTGGGAAAATCCAATCAAAACAGGGAAAAATTAGTAAAAACCAAGAACTGGAGGCAAATTTGGTTTTGCCCTTGGTCCAATTTTTAAAACAATGCGCGCTCTCTCTCTCTCGCACACTATCTTCTTCCTTGTTGGGTTTTTTTTTTTTTTTTTTTTTTGGCCTCTTTCTCTCTTGCACGCTATCTTCTTCTTCAGTTTTCAAATTTGGTGTGTTGGGTTGTTTTATGAGTTTTGCAAATTGGAATTTTGTGAATTTTTTTGAATTTTTTTTGCAAAAATTGTTGGGTCCTGTAACGCGGAGAGGGAGAGAGGTAGAGGTTATGGCTAACTGAAATACATGGGAGTTTCTCTCTCCTTAAATTAAAAAAAAAAAAAAATTTTTGTTAGAAAAGTTACCAATTTTTTTTTTTTTAAACACACAATTATGTTTTTTCACATTTTAAAATATGTTATTTGAAACATGATACCCAACACATTTTCTGCATCATGAGCACTTTAAATACGCGTTTTCACAACATTTTTTAAATAACAGTTTTCACATTATTGTGAACAACAATACTTAAAAACTGCTACCAAATAGGCCCTAAACAAGATCAATGACCAGAAAGATGCAGTTTTACTTTTACCTACAAAATTCCCATACAAATTAATCCCAAATTTGTGCATCTATCCTAGCAAAAATTACTAAACTTACCCAAAAAAAAAATTTCAAAGAACAAAACTTAGGTAGGTGCTGTTTTTTAGATTCCTCTCTTAAAATTCAATAATGTGGCTATTTAACTTAAAAATATACTTCCATCCCATAAGAAAAAAATTCACATAACATAATCTTAAGAACGGAACTCAAAGAACATCATCTAAATATTGTACCGAAGTTTTACTCATTTTCAAATTACACTACACTAAGGTCTGTTTGGTTGGGATGAAATGGAGGAATAGAAAATGAGAGAGAAAAAAGAGAAAAAATAGAGAAGATGTGCATGTGTGTGTGTGAGTTTTTTTTTTTTTTTTTTTGAGAAACAAACTAATTGCTAAACACACATTTTTTAATTACACTTTCTCACCAAATGAGGAAAGAAAATGGTGGTTTATCAGTATTCTCTCTGGGCCTACTAAAACCCTATCTTCCCAAATTGATGAGAAAACAAGAGAGAAAATGGAGGGATGGGTTTTGGACAAAATTGGCCCTGCAGCTAGCCACGTTTTCTTGTCCTTTTTTTTTTTTTTTTTCCCTCTTTTCAGATGTCCATATATTATTCTTTTTTTTTTTTGTATATATATTTTTTGTACTCATCCGTTACTTTTTTTTTTCCTCTTCTATATTATCACTCTTTTCTCTTTCTTTATTTCTTTATATATATATATATATATATATATATATATATATTTATTTATTTATTTATTTATTTATGTTTTGGTGCTCATCCTTTATTTTCTCAAAAGATTTTTTTTTTTTTTTTTTTGAGAAAGAAATTTTGAGTTCTTGAACCTTTTGTACTTCATAAAAAGAATTTTCTAAAATAGAGCGTTTACTATACACTATTTTTTATTAAAAATATAATGTGTTATTTTTTGTTTTGTCTAATAAGAATATGATAGTAAATTTATTTAAACTTTATTTTTCATCCACTTATTTTTCTTAATCAAATAAAATAATTTTTCATTACTCCAATTAAATATATATAAAGAATTCTATCTTCTATCTTTTCTATCTTTCCAACTAAATAGAGCCCATGACATTATGTGCTTCACCGTGGGTTTGAGTTGGTGTCTTTGGGACCACAAAATGATGTGTTCATCAAAAAGATGTGTTGTACGATGCTAGTGAAAAAATTAATAATGGGATCCACTCCCATGTGAACGAAAAGATGCATGTTTCCAATACCTAATGGATTTTCTTCTATTATAAGGTTGGTGTCAAAACAAAATTTTGGGTAGCTATAGATGCCAGATGCGAGATCCAAAGAAAAGTACATGACTTCTTATGCACAGAAGCTTTTGACAGTTTGGTCTTCGGTTATTGTCCACCATTGGATGTCCCCTTAGCTTGGGCTAAGACTAATTAACCTAGCAATCTAGGTTTGAGATAAATTGTACTAAACCAAAGGACAAGGATTTTCTTAAAACCACTCTTGGCCTGAGTAAAATATAATACAATTTATAAAGGAAGTTAAGATATTCTTTATTTATAAGTGAAAATTTGATTTTTAAGTTTTTTTTTTTTCCAATAATTTTTAAAAAAAATTCTAAGAGCGTCAATTTCATCATTATTTCCATTTTCTGTTAAATGATATTCATGAGAATCACGTCAAACAAAATACTGAAAGTTGACATTTTTTGAAACAATGGATCAGAGATAATACCGGGATCCATGACTTGTCATTCTCTACACTCCCATAGTTCAGGTGGTGAGTTCTGTGGCTGATTCTCCTGTAGGATTCAAAAGCATGCAGTGAAAATCATGAAACGTCAGTAATTTAAAGCTAAATCTAAATATATAAGCCAAAAGATTAGTGATTTTTTTTTTAAGTTAAGAAAGTTATCACACCCACCATCCATGGCAAGCTACAAGAACTGAAGAATGAAAGATATGCCACACCAAACTATTTAGAATGACTAAGGGTGTACGCGGTTTGGTTCAACCGGTTTTGGAGAGATTTTTTGCACCACACCTATAAGGTGCGGTTTTACCCTGTGCTTGACTACACCTCACTTTTGGAAAATAAGAACCAGTCTACACAAGGTACGGTTAATCATAGCGGCTCGGTGCGGTTAGTTCGGTTATATGGGCTGGACTTTTAAAATTGACTATTCTAAGTTTTGGGCTTTTGGGCCTGTAAAAAATAGCATTTTGAGCCTATTTTGACTTTTTTTTAATAGACTTCTTTTTAAGAGACTTCTTTATCTAGTTACAACCACAAAAAGACAACTCCAAACCTGTCACAAGACTCATAACATTCCAAATCAAATACATAATTATAGAGTATCAAGTCTCAACTATAACTTAAATTTAACCTGTCAAATTAAACATGTGTTTATTAAACACATTATCACATATTAATAAATCTAAACCTGTCACAACATTCCAAATCAAACACACAATCATAGAATATCAAGTTTCAACCATAACAAGAAAATTCTAGCATGGCAGCAACATTAACATTAATATTTATATCATAGTAATCACATCAAAGACAAGCAGTAGCACAGCCCCAAGGAGGAGTAGTAGTGTAACACTAGAAAGTAGTCAAGTAGTGCTTGAGAAGCACTATACAAATATACATAGTGGATGTTGGACAATATACAGTTAATACACTACACAACTACATATTTTTCCACAAATAATGGAGGCAGTCTAGTCTAATAAGACTAATAGTCTAATAATTTTCAAGTGTTCAGTATTTGTGTTGTTATGTGTGCATCTAATAAACAAAAATAAAGGAGAGAGCAGCAAAAAAGCATCAAACTAGCAACCAGCAACCAGCAACAGCCTAAGCTTCAGCTAGCCAACTTGGTCCTCTCCATGATTAAATCAGCAATTCAACCACAAAAAATTTCTGCAATCAGCCAGCCAACAACTCCAACTCTTAAGTCATCATATACAAAAAACTTCATCCCTACAATTTCAATCCCCAAAAAATAATGATTAGTAGAAAGAAGAAAGCAATACATGACAATTAACACCATTACAAACAGCAGCCAACAAACATAAGTAAATTACATGAAATTTTTGAGTTACCTTAGGTAGCTAAGTCCAAAAAACAACCCTACCTTCCAAATCAGTCTAAAACAGAATTTGTACCCACTGTAGGTTTTGGTGCAAGTTCTAAAAGGGAAAAAAAAAAAAAAACAAACAAACAAACAAATTGTATATAAGTAATAACTCACAAATAAATAAATAATCAAAAAAAAAATACAAGAGAATTTATAAATAACAAAAGTAGAAAAAAATTAGAAAAGAATATAAACACATCATGGGCAACTTGAGAAAGGATCCTATATCTTGAAGAATTCACCCTCCACCAATCAAGAATATCAAAGCCTTCTGTCTCCGAATCTACACTAGCTTCTAACAAGTATCGGTCCAATTCAGATTTGCATTCTACACTATCCTCATCTGCTAAGTGCTATTTGTAAATGTTATTGTACCTCCTCATCCTCTCTTCTGCACTACCAAAACCACTTATAGCATGGAGAACATGGTAGCAATATCACTAATACCAAACTCACTAGTCCCACTAGCACTAGTACCACATGGGGTCCCCATTGCTCCACTATAGTGCTTGTACAATCTATTCAAAACTTCCCTAATTCTCAATATTAACTCATTAGCCTTCTCCTTGTCATACCATTGCTTAAACCAAAACCTCACATATTTCAACTTATATCTAGGATCAACCACAACAGCCACAAACAACATTGGATTTATCCTATCAACACTTCCCCAATACTTATCATACTTCAATTTCATTTTTTGTGCCATACCCTTTAACAAAGGATCACCTCTACCATTACACAATTGATTTAACTAGTCTTGAAGACTGACAAGCTCATGGAAATACACATTAGTAATTACAAACAAGGAACCAGAAAATCTTAAAGTTGTCTCATAGAACATACCAAGAAACTTTGTAAAAAGTCTTACATTTTTTCAATCTAAAAACTGAGGGGGACCGCTAGATGGATCCTCAAAATAACGAAGGAAATGCCCATCATCTTCCTCCATCTTTTCAAATGCAACCACAAACTTTAGTGCACTTTCTAATATCAAGTTAGTTGAATTCCACCTAGTAAACACATCAAGGCACAACAAATTTTTACTTTGAATTTTTTCTTTTTCAACACATGCCTTAAACTTTTCAAATCTATTAGGAGAGGATTTCACATATCTCACAATATTACGAACTTTAACAATTGACTCATTAAGGTTCTTTAGCCCATCTTGCACAATTAAATT
Source organism: Quercus glauca (assembly GCA_023736055.1). Classification (NCBI taxonomy): domain Eukaryota; kingdom Viridiplantae; phylum Streptophyta; class Magnoliopsida; order Fagales; family Fagaceae; genus Quercus; species Quercus glauca. The sequence goes on along the minus strand of CM043316.1, from coordinate 36,116,683 downwards.
TAAAATATGGGCACAACAACGCATATGAAAGAACTCACAACCCAAGAGGCTACCCACCCTATCCTTTGTTTTCCTCCTAAGATATTCTATGGCCACATCATTTGAACTTGCATTATCAACAGTAATTGTAAATATATTATCAATCCCCCATTGAAGCAAACAAGACTCAACCACCCTACCAATGGTCTCACTTTATGATCAGGTACTAGGCAAAAATTCAAAATCTTTTTATGATAAACCCAATTAACATCAATATAATGTGCAGTCAAACAAAGATAATTAAGATTTTGGATTGAAGTCCAAGTATCAGTTGTCAAACACACTCTTTGACCAGCCATTAAAACCTTTTTCAAACTCTCCTTCTCCCTAATGTAAAGTCTAAGACAATCCTTTACAACAGTAACCCGGGAAGGAACTTCAAACCTAGGCTCTATCTCTGCCATAAAATCAATGAACCCACCATGTTCAACAAACCTAAAAGGTAGTTCATCAACAACTATCATCCTAGCCAAGGCCATCCTTAGTCTTTCCACACTACACTTCCTCAACACCAGCTTATTACCACCCTCTCCCTCCCCCTTGTTTTTTTTACTTTGGTAACTCAAAGTGGTTTGGCCTTTATCACGCCTATAGGAATACTTCTTACTACCAAATTTTATATGGGACCACATGGGAGAGGTTCCATTTCTCTTTGGGTGACAATTATAATTTCTTTTACAATAGTTGCACTATGACTTAGGGTAAAGGGGGTCACATCCCTCTATTTTAGAGAAATGGTCCCATATCTTAGAAGGCTCTTTACCACCATTAATAGTAGCTTGTTGAGTTTTTGTTTGCGCTTGAGGGAGTGCAGCACCTGATGGTGGAATGGGAGATTGTGTATTTGGTTGATTAGCCTCAACACATGAACTAGGAGTAGGCTCAGTAGAGCGGGTGGAAGAAGAAGCACAAGCAGCCATGATCTAATTACATCAATATAAATAACAATCACATATACATAGTAATTAAGGAATCAACAACAAATAAATTATGCAAGCAACCTTTAACTTAAACATGCAGTCATACACTAATTTCAATAAAATATTAGTAAACAAAAACTATACAAGCAGCTTTCTCAGTGCTAAAATCACAACAACAAGATAATCAACTAAAATCACAACATATTAGCATGATATAATAAACTAAAATCACAACAGTTTAATCAATTAATAGGATGATCAACAAATAAATTTACAATCTTTGAACCCTAGGGACAAAATCAAACAGCATAGGGAAAAAAAAATCAAACATTAGTGAACTAAAAAAAATATATAAATAGTATGAGAAAATACCTAGGAACTCTTTTAAGCCTTTGAGATTTAGTCTTTTACTAGGCTGAAGCTGAATCTCTTAAATTACCCCTGAAATTACAAGAAAATAACCCAAACAAAACAAAAATTAGAATCAACAAGAAACATTCAGTGAACTCAAAAGAAAACCAAAAAAATTAGGGGTTAGGGTTACCAAAGACAAAACTATATAGTGGCAGAGCCACGGTGGAGAACGGAGATGAGAAAGAGATTGACTAAGAGGAAAGTCTTTCTTTGTGAGAGAGAGACTGAGAATCAAAGACGAGTCTTGATGAGTGAGTGAGACTGAGAAGTGAGAGCTTGTGTTCTTAAAGAGTAGAAGGTTAGCTCATAGGTGGGACTGGGAGCCTAAGATTGAGAATTTGAGAGGGAAAAACTACTGTTTGCTCGGCGGGATTAGGGTATGGAAAAAAAATTATGTGGCTGAAGGCAAAAGATTAGAGAAAAATGGTTAGGTGGGAGCCTGAGAATCTGAGATTGAGAAGGAAACTTTACTATTTGTTTGGCGGGATTAGGGTTTGGAAGAAAAATTATGGACTGAGAGCAAAAGAGGAGAAAAATGGTTGGGTGGGAGAATGACATTCTGATTTCTGAGATTGAGAGACTTTGTTCGGCGGGCTTAGGGGTTGGAACTTGGAAGAAAATAAATGTGACTGAGCTGAGTCATTGATGAGTGAGTTGAGTCTAAGAGCAAAAGTCTAAAAAAGAGAGAAAGAGACAAGTTAGAGTCTAACTCAGTCAGGACTAAGGGTACGTGTGTGGCTAAAATTAAACAATATATATATATATATATATATTACTCAGTGACTTAAACACTTACCAAATACGGCACCGTTTTTTTTTTTTTTTTAAATCTTTTTTAAATGCAAGACAGCTTAGAGCCTTAGAGTCTTAGACAAGACCTGAGAGAGTGAGTGAGACTTTTTAGACTTGGGGATTGACACATGCTAACATTTTTTAATTTTTGAAAGGCAAACTAACGTTACATTTTTTTAACTTCTCACGCGGGTGAGATTATGAGAAACTGAGCTCAGAGAGTAGTGTCACACGACGTGCTCAGCATGCCATATTTTTTTGAACAGAGAAACTGAGAGCAGTAGAGGTAGAGCAGTAAGCACGGAGCACGCCATATAGTGCAATATATATAAGAACGGTCAGACCGGTTTTAGTCGGCGCCAGTGGATCAACGAACAGGCCTAGTAGTCGGTACCCCAGTACAATATATTATAGCTTTTAAAATGAGAAATATCAATTGGACCAACAAACTTGCCTGTTCAACATAGAAAACTTTCGATTCTGGTCAGCCAATAGTGCAGGCACTAGAGAATCCAATACATTTTGCACACAAGCCCCCTACACAGCCAAAAACAGCATGTTTAAGTTTCATCTTCAATCAAATTCATAACAAAGACAAAAAGGGAAAGAGAGAGAGAGACCTGGATGGAATTGTTGGAGCCAACATAGTACTGATCAACTGTCTTCAACCAACCAACACTTGGATCCCCATTAAATATACCAAATTTCTCAATTTTTGTCACAGGCTTAAATTGATGTTGATATTACTAATATGGGTGTGTCATTTTTTTAAAGAAAATATATAACACTTAGAAATAAAATTTTATTGTTCCTCAAAAAATAAAAAATAAAAAATTATTAAGAGAGATTTTTGCATGCTTTTATGTAATATTATTCACTCAAACAATAGAAATAAAATTTTATACATTGTTTCAGTCATAATGTTTTGTTGATTAGCAGCGTGATTGGAAGCAAAACTAACAATTTTTTTTAGGATTATCATTATATTTTTGTTTTTTTCTATATCATTATATTTTTGTTAAACAATTACTTTTACCTAATATTTTAAATAACAATACTTATTAGTGAGCATTTGGATCCGGAGTCCACAGCCAAGTTTTGCATTTTTCACCTTTTTTTTTTTTTTTTTTTTTTTTAAACCAACGCCTATTGCACTGTTCATGGGACATGAACAATTCAATTAGGCATATAAACAGTAACCCGCGCGTGAACAGTAACTTTTTATTAATTTTTTATTGTTTTCAGTTTTCAGCAAAATAAGCAATATCCAAACGGACCCTTAGTGTTCACTTCTTTCCATTTCATTCGTTACTACTTTAAACTCCCAAAAAAATGGACTTTTCATTCATTTCATTAAAGCTCCCACGGAAAGGAAATAAATATTATAAAATTGTTATTTTCATGCTTTTCTATTCCTTTCCTCGCTGTTCATGCTAAGTTAGGGTGAGAATGGTGATAATTGTGAGGAAGTGAAGCAGCCATGATTTTTAGTAAAATTACATTGTGCTTGACTTGTTTTGCATTTTTACAAAAGTGTAGGAGAGAGTACACGCGGTACTGTCTAGAGGAGCCCTCATTTGCCATGAGGTCTAGCTTCAAATGCGGATAATAGGGTAAATTTTAGTATATTATCAAATATTCATATAAAAAGTGATACTATAAAATATACTATATTATATATGTAGGGTCATGTTTTACAGCCCAAGCCCAAAAAGTATGGGATATGGGCCTAATGAGCCCAATGCAATAAATTTGTAAAGAGTAGGTTGAAGAATTGAGCTCTAATGAATTGAACAACGGCTAGTATGGAGTGGATAGAAGATTTAAACAAAATAACAGACACAAATATGAATAAGTTCACAGTTCGAGGAGGTTAACGTTCCTGTAAACTGGGTAAGACTAAGTATAAATATTATTTAGATTGTTATAGTGTTCCTTCCTCTCTCTCTCTCTCTCTCTCTCTTCTCTCATGAAGGGTCTCTCTTATTATATAGTCCCTCTTGGACTATCTTTACCCTACACTTGTCGATAATTTTGGTTGCTACTTGAGAACTTGTCCCATCAGAACCTCCTCTGGCTTTCTATGAGTTGTGGTTGTCGAGGTAGCACTATTCAGAGGTCTTTTCTACATAAATGCGGCCAGAAAATAGCTGCAATGCATTTAATGCAATGGTAGCAGCTTTTCCTTAGATGTTTCTGAGTTTCCATCACTCTTTATATGTGTACGATGCATGTCCTCATCAATGGAGTCTCCTGGAAGATCACCTTGATCATTAGGATCTATACTTGACTTATTTTTAGTTTGTCCGAGGAGACACTACTCCTCGGACCACCATCACATCCATGCTCTGTTCATAAAGTGTTTAACTCAAACCATTTTGTACTACTCGCGCATCTCCAGATTACTTACCTCCTCGGACAGGGCCTAAGGCCCAATATGTGTTTCAAGCCCCTAGCCCTACAATAACCCCTCATAACTCTAGTTTTTTTTCCCTCTCATCCGAGGAGAAAAATGGGGTTTTGATTTTTAAGAAGTTACACCAATTGATCCCTTGACTCGCACGTGCAAGAACGCTGTTTTACGAGCCCCATAATTGCTCTTGCCGTTTCAAAGCCCACAAAGCGTCATTAATTGCTCTCGGCGGCGCTTTGTTTCCTAAATCTAACGGTGAAGCGCAGATCCAACGGCTGAGCTTTTTCCTGGAATTTTAAGCGGGATAACTCCCATTTACTTTCGTTCCCTATATAAAGCGTTCAAAGAAATCTTTTCTCCATCTTACAAGTCTTCAAGTTTCCAGAGATATCAGACACTTAAGCTCTCAACACCTCTCTAAGATACACAACCTTTCACACCCTTTCCTCAAGAGATCTTCGAAAACATTTTCAAAGGTATCAAAGATTAGTATATATTTCAATCCCTGCGAATTTACATTCTTGCTGAATACCTCTTTTTATCCTTGGCCAGTCTCCTCGACCTTCTAGTTCTCAGTTCCTTATTTACAAATCTTAGTCACTTCATATTAGGTTTATCCAAATGGATAGATTCGAGAGTCTAGTAGATTCTTCTGCCAAAATAGAAACTTTTAAACAGAGATTCCATATACTCTAGGAAGTCAGTCTGCGATATTGTTCCCCGGAACAAATGCACATAGAGGGGAGGGGGAAGTCGTCATCCCTATAATAGCTTTCATAGAAGGAGGGATGACCCTTCCTATGGGTAGGATAATCCAAGACTACCTTATTAATCATAGGCTTTGTTCCCATCAGTGCACACCTAATATGTTTAGGGTCCTAGGCTGCGTTGATGCTCTTAACGAGTATCTCAAATTAGGACTCACATGGCACGACGTGGTCCACATGTACGAGTGTCACTCACAAGCTGACGGAGGGTTTTACCTCAAGTCTAGGTCGCCCATTGTCAGGCTCATCTCATGCCTTGCCAAATCCAACAAAGGGATGAAAGATGACTACCTCATCGCTTCAGGGGCATGGCACGATGGTCTCCACTGCCCAACCCAAGAGAGAGAGCTAGGTTGGGTACCTTAGAGTTAGGTTCCTTAGCAAAAGACTTAGATTTTTAACTCTACCCATGTCCTTCATTTTACTTTCCTTTGATAATGAACTTCAATTATCTAATTGTGTTTGGTTTCCCGGCTATTTCTGCAGATAGGAGGCAAGTCGCCTCTCGGCTTAGTCTTACCAGTGTTGCGGCCCTCAACTACCTGCTCCGGTCAAAAAAATTTATGAGTGAGGACTGACAGTTGCAGGCTGTCCATTTGATCCTAGATTTTGATCCCATTTTGAAGATTTTTCAAGAGGTCGACCAAGCCATCCGAGCTGGTGATCCTCGGATAAATCGTATTGACGTGTCAAAGTCAGATTTCTTGGCCCGAGAAAACCTTCCCCCTATCATATTACCAGTTCACCAAATCCTTCCTCTGTTCATAATACCATTACAACAAATCCCTCTCGAAGCAGCAGCCGCAGCAAAAAAGGGAGTTGCCTCCTCGCGCTTGTCATTGGATGAAGAGATAGACCAGTTTCACTTTGAAGGGGAAGAAGGAGTACTAGAGAAACCTGTGAAGCTCTTGGATTCCGAAATTGAGTCTGACAAGTTTTCCTCTACTCGCCCCCCAAAGTTAGTCGTTACTCGAATTGATTCAAGTTCCAAGAAAGAATAAGGGATGGATCAGAAGAAAAGATCTAGCTTGAGGGGTTTAATCGCCAATAGGAACAAGGGGGTAACTTCGACAAAAACTCCCAAGTCCTAGGTTTATGCCAATCCTCCTCTTCCTCCTCCTTCTCCTCCTGCTGACCTCGGACTGCGAGTCAATCCTGATCCGAAGAAGAAGAGACCATTACAGAAGCTGGAAGAGGGGGAGGTGCCCCCTCAGAAGGGCACCAAACAGCAAAAAACCAAAGACCCCAGAGATAAGAGGGCTAAATCTGTAGATAGCAGGGATGACACTGAGGTGCGCTAACAACAGCGTACGTGGGCTTCTATGATAGAGTTGGACGGGGCCCATATCCCCTATGACTCTACCATAAGGGAATCCGGCCAGTACAGGACACGCCACCCATTTAGCTCAAGCCCTGGAGCAGCCTTTCCTCCTCCCAAGAGACATGGAGGCCCTTAGGCGGACAAAGCAGCCTAACCTATTCATGTCTCTGAAGAGAGACCTTGCTATAGTAAGTAAGCTTCTAGCAATACTTTAATTCATTGCCTTTTTCATTCATATATATATATATATATATATATTTCTTTTCTTTTCTTTTCTTTTGTAACCCCTTTGCCACTTTTATGTAGGTCACTCAACAGGTCTATGTGGCTGAAGAGTGGGTTCGAAGTGCCCATCATAAACTTGAGGCTGAGTCCCACTCTCGGCGCAAGGTCAAGAAAGCACTTGGGGCCGTAAAGGAGGAGAAGACACAGCTAGCCGATAAGCTGAAGGAATCAAAGCACGAGCGTCTGAGAGCTGTGGCAAGGCTGAAAACTGCTGAGGACCAGCGGAAATTGCTGTACACAACAGAGATTAACTTGGCCACCCAGAAACAATTGGTCTTGGAACTTAGGGCCGAGCTGTAGAAGGTCAAGGATGTAGCAAAAGAGGCAGCTCGGGTGGCCAAGGAAACTATTGAGGCTGCAGTGATTGTGTCCTATGAACACGGGGTGGAGGAAACAGAAAAAAGGCTGGCCGAGGAGGTAGTCGAAGTGTGCAGGATTATTACACTGAGTCCTATATGGAGGTGCTCAACCATGCGAGGGTCCCTGTTGACTTTGAGCTGAGGAAAGCTGAGAGCATAATCTTTCCTGAGCACATCAAAGAAGCCCCAGCTGACCTCCCTTCTACCACTACTCTATCTCTTCCTCCTCCTGGGCAAGCCTCTGAGATTCCCCCAGGGATAGTATGGAAGGGTAAGGAGGTCCCACCCTTGGCCAAAGATATTCTTGCCGAGGATAGCCTTACTATCAAGGACATGGTTTCCCAAGCCAAAGTTGCTGATTCAACATCTGATGCTGGGGATGCCAAGCACAAGGCCACTGATCTCGAGAAGGGCCCCTAACCTGCAGAAAAATAGTTGTAGGATCTTTCTCTTTTCTTTTCCTTTTTTTTTTTTCTTTTTTTTTTGTGTGTGTGTGTGTGGCTTCTGCCAATATTTATAATGTACCTACTTTTGATTAATGAACGAACTTTTCTTCATATCTCTTGCATCTTCGCTTTATCTGTTTTCAAGTTTATTAAGGTTATAGATAGTGTTGAATTGTTGTTGTCTGTCTTCACTAGAAGCTGACAATAACCTACTATTAACAGGTTAAGTAATTTGACAAAATACCAGCAACAGATAGGTTCACCACATAGCTGTATCAAGAATTGATCCTTCTGTGCTGAAGGCTGATACCAATGAAGATAAATTTATACTTAGTAAAAACAGAGTAGAAGGGAGTGGGTGTCTTCGTCTCATTTGTTACTTAGATGAATAAATAAGGACTCTTGTAAAGATGCCACTAAAAGTGGTAAAATTAAAATGTATGAACCAAAAATAAAAATAAAATAAAATAAAAAATAAAAAAACCAAAATATAGAAACTAAAAGTGCATTTATGCCAACAATTATTTAGTGTTAGGGATATTTATTAACTGTTGGGTCTGAGACAAAAAAAAGGACTAGCTTACACATAAATGTACAGCTGTGACTCAAAACAATTATTTAGTGTTAGGGATATTTATTAACTTTTGGGTCTAAGACAAAAAAAGGACCAGCTTACACATAAATGTACAGAACTTGGGCCAGGTAGCAGTTAGCACAACTACTGGTCTTAGGCCACGTTTAGCTCAACTAATGGTCTTAGGCCCCGTTTAGTAAATGCCCAATTGGGACTAGGAAAGGACTCTGATTTTATAGTCTGAAACTCGTATTTAGTGATGCATAATTAACATTATGGGCTTTTGGGTTTGGAACTGAATCCCCCCTCCCACACGTGAATGGTGAAGTTTCAAAGAGTCTTTCTATCCAGGTGGTCTACATCTTCACATATGTGTCTAATTTACTGAATGGCTCTAAGACAATGCCCAAATTATTATGCCTTTTGTGAGAGTAACAGAAGCATGCCAACTAGCTCAAGAGCTTTTAGAAAGCCCATATTACAAATTGTTTCCTTAATCCCCTTTTCTTTGGAAATTCTAATTAATTCCTTAGACTCTTCTCTTATGATACTTGGTTGCATTAGTCTTTATGCCTCTTCAAGGAATTGAAGGATGCTTGTTTTAAATAAATTTTCAAAATAATTGACAATGCAACCTTGAATCTCTTCTCTTCAACCATCAATTAGTTTAGAGTTAGACTTCAATTCCAAATGTTATTTCAATGTTAACATTATAGGTTGTTTAGGCAGTTTAATGTTTTTTGCTAAGAAGTAGCGGTGGTTGTTGTGAGTCTTTTATTTTCAATTTGAGTCCTTATTCTTCTGAAGATTACATTGTAAATTCTAGTATGAAAACCAATAGAGCACTCTTGAATAAAATCATTAGAAATGTCCCAAATTTGTCCATAGAGTTTAAGATTTCCTTAATCAAATCCACACTTATCCATTGCTTATTTTGTGTTTCTTTTGTTCTCATTCAATTGCTAGCCACCATAGGTAAGGATAATAATCTCTTATACGTACTAGCAAAATGGAATCATTATGATGTCGCAGAAGCCTGAAGAAAGAATACACGATGCTCTCTTTGATGGACAGAAACTAAACTGTTAGTTTCTTGGTAGTAAACATTGAATCCACGAGAGGTTCCTTGAATCCACAAGGTGATAAAAACTGGAATCCACCGAAAGAAAATTTGACAAAACATCTATATTTATTGATAATAGTTTAATTTGCCTCTAATAGCTACAAAACATATAAATATTGAGAAAAACGTTTAAAACCCGTCGCAAAATTAAGTTAAATGCAAAATCTTAAATTACTGACCTTAAAGGTCATCCCAAAACAAGTGAGACCTTATTTTGACTTTTGAGTAAAAAGTTATTAAAAAGACAAACATTACTATAAACGGCAAAATCGCAGTTTTCAAGGCCTAAATAGAGAAATTTGTCATTTTCAAGGGATACCTCATCGCAAAGCATAACTATTGCTCAGAAGGACGTTTCACTTCAGCCTACCAAATTTCATGCGATTCCGACTTTGTCGCCCAAATGATTTCTACTAGTGTTTTTTTACCTTGCATGATTTTAGGCGCGCTTGGAACTCCAGAAAAGCTATGGCAATCTATTCTACTTCACATTAGAGAGGTGAAAGGATTGATATGGTTTGGGCAAGTTGAGTTCTTTTTAGTGTTTGTTCGTGATTAGTGTTTGCTGGGTTCTATTTGTGCATTTAATTTGGTAAAGGATTTCATTGCGTTGGGATTTTCAGATTGCTTTGTGTTTGGGAGGTAAGAAAGTGCAATAAGAACAGAAAAGTAAATAGAAGAAATTGTGGAATTTTTTTTTTAAACCATTTTCTTTATTTGTTTTCTTTCAATTAATTTTTTTGTTTGACGTGAAATTTTCTTTTTTATTAAAATGCTTACGTGGCTTTTTTAATATTTAATTATTTGATTTTATATTATTATTTTAGTCATGTGTGTGTCAACAATGCAAATGGTTTGCGGTTTATGCATTTTCTGTTAGTAAGTTAACGGTAGAATTCAAATTGATTTCAAATTAAAAATAACAAAAATGAAATTAACTGCTACTAAAATGTAATGACCAAATTAACTTTTACACCAAAATGTAAATATCAAAATGGTGTTTTCACCTAAAGTAAATTTAAGGATTTGTCCAAGATGTTATATGCCACTGATGATTGGTGTATGCTTTTGAGTTTCAAACAGAAACCCAAGAGCAAAAAGAACACATGAATCCATAGGAACAAATCTGGGGAGCTTGGCACGTCAAACTGGTGTATGCCATGCCATCAAACCACGACGTATGGCCATTATTTGGGATACGCTACGTAGCAGTATAGGCAAGAATCCTATAAATTTTATAGTTTTCAAAATTAACAAATTATATACCAACTTATATTAAACCCTGACATAATACTGTTCCACTTAAATGGGCTTAGGTTTAGTTTTTACTTTTGAAATTATAGACTTTAGTGGGGTGAGAGTTTGGGATGTGATTATTAGATTTTTTTTTTTTTTTTTTTTTTTTTTTTTTTTGCTTATTATTACATATCCTACCTTACTACTTTTTGTTTCAACTTTATTTTAAATAATCTAAACTTTCGACTTTTTGAAACATTTAATTTTTAATTTTTTTTTTTTAGAATATTTAACTTTTAACTTTTGTCTCATATTATGCAAATAAGTTATCGAAAATAAATAATTCCAAAATGGACACTAATTACTTTTTAAAAAACTTTAGAATTTTTTTTTTTTTTTGAAACCATAAAGTTTAATTTTTTTTTTCTTAAAAACAAATAGGGTTTACATCATGTAAAATATATGATATAAATAAATATTTCCAAAATAAAATATTATATCAGAAAACTTATCCAATAATTGCACATGATCCGAATTTTGCAATGAAAATAATTTGTCTATCAACTTTAGCTTTTTTAAGTGGGTCACAGAGACTCACAACTCTTTTCTCCTTTTGTCTTTTACTTTCTCTCTTTATTCCTTGCCAAATAGTAGTGAGTAGGGACTTGGTACTGGTACGTAATACCTAATTAATCTGCTCGGACAATATTTTTTTTTATTGTGGCTCCTTTAGGGATAAACAAATAATAAATAACGAAATCCCCACTTCTTTGCACCAAAAACAATAATAATAAAAATAAAAATAAAATTAATAATAATAATATTGAAGTTTAAAAGGAAACTGATTGTAATTTTTAAAAAGACTTGTCAGCCACATTGTCGACTAGCTTGAGCTTCACAGTTTCACATTATCCACGTTGCTCTCATTGTAGGGTATGCTTCTTTTTCTTTTATCAACCATTGTAGGGTATGCTTACTTCATTCAGGTCTTCCAAAAATAATAGAAAATCAACAATAATTGTGGAGTCTTCACTTTCTTCTCTACCTAAATATCTTCAAAGCTGTGTTAAAATAAAACAATTATTTAATGTTAAAAAAAGACTAGCTAACAGTCTTCCACGAAAATATATAGAATCGAACTTGGGCCAGTAAGCACAACTACTGGTCTTAGTCCACGTTTAGCTCAACTAACGGTCATTGGCCCGTTTAGTATGCCCAATCGGGAATTGGAGTAGGACTCGGATTCTGTAGTCCGAAACTCAGTGTTTGGTGCAAAACAATATGGGCTTCTGGGATTAGAAAATGAATTGCAAAAATATTGTACTTCTTGATTTATTTTTCTGATTTGTATACGGAACTTTTTTGAAATTGAATCTTCAACATGCGATGCAGAGTGAAATGGCATCTTAAAGGGACGATTTCTTAGTGAATTGGCACATGTCACGGTGCTGAGAGCACAACAGGTCTATAACACAAAATCGTATCTTGAAGGTGTGATTTATTTCTTGGATGAAATTAATATGCAATTTCAACCTTGGATCAAATATGCAATAGCGAAGAGTTGAAATCTCATTTTGAAGATGAAAGTTGAAATCTCATCTTTAAAATTCAATTTCATTAATGGGTTGGTAAATAGATGAAATCTTAACTTCAAATACAACTGCTCCATTTGGTCCAAAAGAAACCAATTAGCACTACGCAAAAACTAAGAAAAGATCTCAGCCCACAACAACCCTCCAAATATATTGAGCTGCCAACCTTTGGCCCAGGTTACCAACTTAGACACATTTCAACCAACTTCTATCTACTTCAATCCAAAATCTGATCATTCAATACGAAGACATTTTAATTCCCTCCGAAATCAGGGTAGATTGTCAAGATTGAATGTAAAACGAATAGAATATCACAAAAATGAGAAAACCTTTTAAAATCGAGAAGAAAAAAAATTTTATTTCAAGAAAAACTGGAAATAAATTTATTTTCTTGATTTTAAAATTTTATGTTAAAAGGTTTTCTCCTTTTTGTAATAAATTTAGTCATAATATGACTAAATTTTAAAATCGAATTAAAATTTATTTAATTCTAATGGAGACATGAATTAGAACCCCAGAGACGCCTATGCTTGGATAAATTTTAGTCAAACTAGGTCAAATTTCAAAAGTTACAGAGCAAAATATAATAATTGACAAATGTTGACCAAGTTTTACCAGGTTTAACCAATTTTAACTAACTTTAACTACCTTTATCTCAAGATTTGATTATTTGACAGAAAAGATTCTTGTGTCAATATTAATATTTTTTGACTCCCTTCATACTGAGTGGTGGATCACCAAGTTTTGAACTAGCACATGATGATCACATGCCACGACTCACCTCAAAATTCAACCGTTATCAAAACTATTGTTATGTTGAAACAAATATTTTTCAAATTTCAATCAAATCTAATGGTAGATCATCAAGATTGGTTGTAGAATCAAGAATGATGGAGTCAATTATAACATATAGTGGGGACTGGCTCAAAATCCGATTGTTAGATCAACACAATTTTTGTGTAAATGCAAATATTTTTCAATTCCCTTTGATTCGAGTGATGGATTACCAAGAATTGAAAAGGCAAGCGATGGCCATGAGCCAACTCGCAATCATCACATGCCACTTTTCTCCTATAAAATAGTTACCACCCCCATCATTTCCATCAAGCCTCCAAGGTTTTCTGGTTTCAAATTTTATCCTATAAATGAAACCCTCCCCACATTCTTTTCTATTGATTTTTCTATTTTTCCACTAAAAAATCATAATTTTGAAAAACTTTTCAAATTCTAAAATTTTGACTTGATCTTGGTTTCTTAATCTTGATTTTGATTTCAAGTGCAATTCCATTAACTTGAGTTTGAAGAAGCTGCATGTTTAACTCTTTATTATGAGAGGGATGCTTTTGCTAAACATGATTGTGAATTTCTTAAATTTAACAATTTAATCAAACCAATCTTTGTACTTTGAAAGTTTTCCCCATACTTTCTCCACATTTCCTTGGGTTGCTCTAACAAAAATAATTGAGTCATTTGTAAATTGCAAGTGGCTTACATTAAAGCCTCTATGGGCTAGATTGAATCTCCACATACTTCATTTTGGTTCATCCTCCTAAAGGAGTCTTAAAAGATTTTCAACACTTCTGATGAAAAGGAAGGGAAAGAGAGGGTCACCTTGCTTTAGACCTCTTTCAAACTTTATCATACCAAAGGGATTAACCATTTATCATAACAAAGAATGTTAGGATAAAGACGCATTCTTCAACTAGAATGATGCAATCAAGTCTCAAAGAAACCTAAACCTTTTCATTATTTCCAAAATGAATTTCTATTCCATTGTGTCATAGTCTTTCTCCATATCAATTTTAATTTAACAGTTATTAAACCTTGTTTTCATTTTATTTTCCTTATATCCCCTATTACATTTTGTGCAATAATGGCGTGGTCTTGAATCATCCTTCTAGGGACAAAAGCTCATTGCCATTGAGAGAGCATTTTTTGGGAGTATCCTATTAAACCTATTCATTATGATCTTAAAGATTGTCTTATACACCAAATTACACAAGCTAATCTACTTTAAAAAATTCACTTTTGTATCTCCCTCTATTTTTGTAATGAGAGATTGTTGTAGCATTCTCTTGTTTATGAATCTCCCCTTCCCCTCCCACACGTGAATGGTGAAGTTTCAAAGAGTCTTTCTATCTAGGTAGTCTACATCTTCACATACGTGTCTAATTTATTGAATCGCTCTAAGACAATGCCCAAATTATTATGCCTTTCATGAGAGTAAAGGGGTCATGCCAAATGGCTCAAGAGCTTTTAGAAAGCCCATATTACAAATTGTTTCCTTAATCCCCTTTTCTTTGGCAACTCTAATTAACTCCTTAGACTCTTCTCTTATGATACTTGGCTGCATTAGTCTTTATGCCTCTTCAAGGAATTGTAGGATGCTTGTTTCAAATAAATTTTTAAAATAATTGACAAAGCAACCTTCAATCTCTTCTCTTGGGGATATATAATTCTCATCCTTTTTTTTTCAAAAATTCTATTTTGTTATTGTAGTTAAGTGGAAGAATCTTGTGTTAAGGTCAAGCATAGGAAGCCACTTTATTCTAAATTGTTGTCTTCTTTGGAGTTCTCACTTTTTGACTCTAGTTAGGCTAATGTTTTCCCCTGTATATAGTTCCTTTATTGATTTTGTTAATTCCTTTAGCTTGAGTTGGATTGAACCAAATATGTTTTTGTTCCATCATCTTAAGTCTTGCTTGGTGGTTTTTTTTTTTTTTTTTTTTTTTTTTGCAAGAATGTATTGAGGAATCTCTCTTATATCTTTTTCTCAAAATTTTGTAATGACTCTAGTCCAAGCCTCTTTAAAGCGGAAAAGGTTTGGGTCCACCCTTTTCTCTCCCATTTGTGTCTATAGGGTTGGTGGTTGGAGGTTATGGCTTGGAGGTTTTTAACTAAGGCTCGAGTAATGCTGCAGGCACAAACTATTTTACAATAATTTTATAAACTATTGATATGGCAAATTCTTACTGGTTCTCATTTCATTTGGACCCAAAACTGACATCATTTTTTTACTTACTAATAACCACTCACTATATTAACTATTTGTAAAAAAAAATTGTAAAATGGTTTATAACTTAGGCATTCTCTTCCAAACTTTTTTAAAGGTCATTTCTCCATTCACTATTGGCCACAGCATGATAAGTTCTCTCCCTAATATTATGCCTTACCCACCTTTTATTTGACCAAGTGAATTTATTAAACCTAGGTCAATAAAGACAAAATTGTCAAGAAAATTACTTCAATTCACTTTTAGATTATTCGGTCACTATTTTCTTCTTATGAAGCAACACGATTGAAATCTCTCAACCAAGACCAAGGGTCATTGACGAATTCAAAAAATTATTAGGTAATCTAAGAATATGGTAACATGGTATTACTAAGTTACTGTACTCCGAAAGTAACTAAAAATTATCCTCAACGAATTCACCAATTCTTTCTAGATTTTCCCAAAAATATTTTCTTTGTAACTTTCTTAGAGGAGCTCCGTAAACAGCAATGAGCATCCAAGCGGTATTTTGAGGGCATAAAAACAAAAAGTAATAAGTTAATAAAACGATTGTTTTGCCCAATAATTTCAATATTAATATCTTCTTTTCCTTTTTTTTTTTTTTTTTTTTTTTTTTTTTTTTTTTTTGCTGAGTATCTTCTTTTCAGTTAAAACAAAGTCCGCATGCTCTACCAATGGTAGGGACCAAAATATGGTCACTAAAACCTAAAATTTTTAGTTTATTTTATTTCTACTAAAACAAAAGTTTTGTCTTGTAATAAAAATATAAAATTACAAGTTGGATTCGTTTCCCAAAAAAATAATAATTACAAGTGGGCTTGAGAGAGTCTACTAGGCTTGAAGGTGATGAACTATCGTAGGCCAAGTCGTCCTACAACAATTCCAATCAAGGAGGATCATGGTTCCTCGCGCGGCATGTTAAGACCCACCTCCTAAATTATGTTAGAAACATGTCCCTACAGTTCAGTGCTCAAGTTTACGCCTCTTGCGCTTTGCTAATCTTCTCATCCTATTCTTCTTCAATAGTTCTTTTTTTTTTCCTTTTTTCTTTTCAAGTGTTGGCTTCTTCAATTTCCAGTAGGGTTCGTCCTAAATTATCTGACGTTATGTGCATTGTGGTTAATTAGGGTCCTTACCCTCATGTAGAATGGCAGCCCAACTCAAAAACTTGGCTTGAGTTGGGCCTAAACCTTCTGATATCCAAGAAAGGGTATAAGAAAACTACAGGGCCCAATTGTACAAGCATTTGTAGACCCACTTGAGATCATCAGTAACTAAAACTAAAAGTTTGCTTCTTTTTTCTCTTTCAGTGATCCTCTGACCAGATCATCACTAATTAGTAATTACATGTATCATCAAACTCATTAAGCCGAAAAGGAAGATAGAGAATATAATTATTGGACTGAGAATATGATATCACAAATCACAAACTACAAGTGAGTGGGGTCGATGTTCTGGGGATTTTGTGCTTATAGAGACTGGAATATAATAATCACCCACTTTAACCCTTCCACCGAAAAAGAAGGTTTAAGTTATTTAGAAGGCCAAAAGATTTTGACAGATTTTTATAAGCCATGAACTTTTTAGGCTATCACGGGTCGAATCTTGCCGCCCCTTTTTGTTTGGCACTTTGTACGTACTACTTTGTGTCCTGCTCCTCTAATTTTTTTTTTTTTTTTATATAATATATAATATAGTAATAGATTAATAGTATTACCTTAAAAAAGTAGAGACCAGAAATTTTTTTAGGTAAAGTGGGAAAGATGATGTCCCACGTGTACGCATACTACAATTCCATTGTGTTTTTTAACGATAAGAATGTGATTTTCTTCTTGGATGTGATTCTTGTATGATTAATTGATTATGAAGTTATTGTGAAGCTGAAGAACACTTAACAGTTTTATATATAAAGGGTGAGTAACTATGAATACTCAGGCTTTGATTGAATTTCACACAATTAATGATTAGGATTTAGGACTAATATGAACTTGGATAAAATTTCACAACTATCTCTCTTACCTATTTTACAAGAAAATGAAAAAAGGAAACAAAAATTAAGTGACAATTAACAGTTGCTCACCATAAGCAGATGTCATCTTAGTTTTTTTTTTTTCTTAGAATATTTTGAAATTAATAATCAAAATATTATAAAAAGTTAGCAATTAATAATGAATGTGACCATGTCACATCAACAATTTAATAAATAAATTCTTCTAATTTTTTATTATGTGTTAAAAAAATGTGCATATTAATTTTAAGGTATAGGTATTAAAACTCATAATTCTCTTATCTTAGTTATTACTTATTAGTCCGTACTAAATTTTTTTTTTTCATACAAGTGATTTTCATGACCGAATAAGAGTTAGGTCTCGACCAGTGATGCACAGTCAATCTTTGAACAAGGATACCACTCAACCAAAAGTGACTGAGGTAGGCATCTATGCCCTCTCAACTCTTATTAGGAATAATTCAAACTATTCTTCATATTTTTGTGATCAAATAGCACCTAATGAATAATATCATTTTATTTTGAGCCTTTGAGGGAAGCTACAATGAGAACCTTTTTTTATATCTAATTATTCAAGAGCTCTCCCTAATTTTGGTTCAAGTACTCCCTTAGTTTGAGACATTGATAGATGTGATTGAATGGAGGAATTGCAAATATACTAATACCATGCTTAGAGCATTCACAGCTGAAAATTCTATCATATTCTATTTTATTATCTCAAAAAGTTACTTTATCAATTATACAATACCATTTTACAATACACTCAACATCCCAATTTATATTTTACCATACTACACAATAAAATAATATATCTACACAATAAAATAATATATCTACATAATAAAATAATAATGTATTCTGAAGAGAGAGAGAAAATGAGACAAACTCATATGAGACCGTGCAAAAGTGCTACAATACTGCAATACTGCTACAGTACTGCTACAGACCGTGCAAATGAGACAATAGAGAGAGTAAAATAATAATTTTTTGATTTGCAATACTGCTAGAGTACCATCGCAAATTTGCGATAGTATTGTAGCAGTATTGCAAAATTTTTTAACTTTACCATGCCAGTTGCGACCAGTTGTTGACCTTTTTTTGTACTGGTAAATCTTGGCAAGATATGGCATTTACCATACCAGGTAGGAATGCTCTTAGTACACTCCCCGGTAAGAAAGAAAATGTTTTTTCTAATTTGTTAAACTTTTTTTTTCTTTTTTAAGGTAGATTTCCAAAACTTATTGAGTATCCAACTTAACTATACAGAACATAGTAATAATCACTCGAAAGTAACTTTAAAATATATTTTTTTATTGAAAAAAATTAATAACCTTTTTTTTTGAGAATTAATAACTTTAAAGTATTAGTTATGAGTTTTGAACCTAAAACTTTATGAGACCTTAAGAGTCATTAAATCAACGTATCATTTTTTTTTTTTTTATTAAGTGCGTTTAACCAAATTTTACATGAACAACATTTCAATCAAAGTGAGAATTTTATTTAAAATTTACAAATAATAAATCAAAATTTTTCGCTTTGATGGAACGTGAATCATGTAAATTTACTTTTAGCTCAAACTTTACAAACTAAATTTTTTAATAGGCAAAAGATATTGACGTGGAGGAGCATGCTTGCGTACTATGCTCTGCACATGGGAAAAAACTTATTATTAAAAAAGAAAGGATAGACAGCTCAAAACGAACTCTCTGTGGTTGCCCACATGGTAGAACTTATTATTTTGTGAACCCCTCAGCCACACAAAAATAAAAAATATGAAAGAAGATATTTTTTTTATATAAAAATGAAGAAACAGTCAAAAAAATAAAAAATAAAACCCCAAATATATAGTATTTAGTTTGGTAGCAGTTGGTTGTAGTTACCTAGGGGAGGGTGGGAATCTCTCTTTTCATCTTATCATTTACTCTTCCTCTTCCCTCTTGGGAATGCTGGCAGGAGGTGGAGGTTCATCTGGCCCTTTTTTCCCAGAATAAAGAAAAGCCCATTTGAGCTTTAACTATTATAAATTTTATTTATTATTACTAAATTCTTTCTTTTTCTTTTTTTTTCTTTTTTTTTATAGGAGACACTTTCTCAGAGGTTAAATTTAAACAGTTAGTTGTTTGAAGATCTTTGTCTCTGTGTTTTGACACAGTTACTCCCAACGACTTTCTAACCTCCCACACCTCCCTCTCATTCCCCGCTAACACACAGTTCTTCCTTTGATGGGCAAGAAGCAGCACTTAGATTGGGCCTCTAAATCCATTGTTTCCTCTGGGAGTGAGAGAGTTTCTCTTTTGAGTAAGGAGGTTTGTTTTCTTCTTCTTCTTCTTATGGTTTTTTTGACTTTTTTTTTTTGGTTAAAATTTGCATCTTTATTATTAGTTTTTTTTTTTTTTTTTTTTTTTTTTTCCTGATGGGGTTATATTTTTTGAGGGTCATGTCATGTTTTTTCAATTTGCTTAAACATGCCATGCTCCATATCAAGAATTTGGTTACATATACAATTGCTTTTTTATTTGATATGCAATTTATAAGTTCTTGTAATTTGGAAGGGTTTTTATGAAAATCTTATGGTTTAACTAACTCAATTCTTTTAACTTGCTCTTTATATTCATTTTTCTTGAATCCTTAAATTCCATGAGTTTACTGGTAAAAAATAAAAAAAAAGGCCACAATGTTGAATTTAATGTTTCCCATTGTTTTGTGGTTTGCATTTGATTCATAAATACCCTGCCATATTGTTTGTTTAGCTTCAGTTAATAATGGGGAGTTTTGTATACTGGGTACGACCAAGTACAGGAGCTGGCTTTCTTAAATCCCATTTCCTTAAAATTACTTTCTTTGTTAGTTCCATGTTTTGTGTAGCTTACCTTTTATCAGCAGAGCTTGATAGTGTCTGTTTGTTTTGGAAGGAAAATACTAAATCTTTTACTGCAATAAGACCATTAAAGTCCTTGTTAATTGGTATTTTAAAAAGGAAGCCAATTTGCTTTAATTCATGCAGGCAAAGAGGAAAGCAAATGAAGACCAATCAGCCGATGGACAAGCGACAGACCTTGAGCATGGTGATGCAATAGAGGTAAATGCCACTCTAGTCATTTGAACACTAAAATTTTATTCATCTTTGATTCAAAGCTGTTTTGTCAAAATTTATAACTGTGTTTTGGTTCTTTGGTAAATGCTGCAGGCCGCAAATGTTGGATTTTCTAGAGTACTGTCACTAGTAAGTGGGAAATTTGTGATGGGTTTTGATAATGTTGTAAGGATTCTCTAAAATATGTCATATGGTAAAAATCCTCATGTTTTACAGGCAAAACCAGATGCAGGGAAGCTAGTTGTTGCCACCATTGCATTGTTGATAGCATCCACATCAAGTATTCTGATTGTATGTTGATTTACTTATTGGTGGCCATGCAAGACCTCTCTTTCGTTTTT
The DNA here is from genome assembly GCA_023736055.1 of Quercus glauca. Lineage (NCBI taxonomy): Eukaryota > Viridiplantae > Streptophyta > Magnoliopsida > Fagales > Fagaceae > Quercus > Quercus glauca. The sequence goes on along the minus strand of CM043316.1, from coordinate 36,095,946 downwards.
ATTCCCCCCCCCCCCCCCCCCCCCCTTTTTAATTATCTTCTAACACAAATATGGTGAATGGATTGTTAATTTGACTGCCAAGTACCTTTTAGGATTTCTATTGGCTCACTGTCACTGAACAATGCTAAAATTAAATGTGTGCGCGCGCACGCGTGTATGTATATAAATGTTAATTACAAGAAGTTTCAGAGTTTATGTGACAATATAGAATAACATTTAGTGTATCACTATAAGTCAATATATCTAACAGTATGCTTGTCAACTCCAACAACAAGAGCTTCATGGCCAAATCTTTTTCTTTCTGTTTTGAGATAAATATCTTTTTTCAATATGCTCTTTGGACATGTTGAAGATTACAATAAAAAATACAAACTTCTTGGTCATGTGGATCATTGTAGACTCAACTTCTGCTTTCTCCACAAGCCAAGGGACACTAAAATTTCTCTTTCTCTGACTGTTCTCCCATTAATATCTAGGAATAAATTCTAACTCATTTCTTGGTTTGTTCTTATTGCAAAACTCATCTCTCTGAACATAATGATTCTTGTTATGCAGCCAAAATATGGTGGTATGATAATAGACATTGTATCAACAGAAATAAGAACTCCTGAACAGCAGGCAGAAGCTCTAGAAGCCATCAAGGACACCATATTGGATATTGTGCTGATAGTTGTCATCGGGTATGATATACTGTCTTGTATTTGCTGCACTAAGTTTAAATAGTTTCTAAGGACTATAAGTTTTAGGAGTGCTTTGGCTGCTGTTCTGAATCAACACACTCCGAGGAACACATAATATGGGTGGGTGGGTGGGTGGGACTAGTTTGGAGAAAAAATAAAATCACTGTAATCAACATCACTTAAGGCATCCGAACAAATCCTTTACCGGTGGAAATGAGAAGTGAACAAACTGATATGAATAAATAAAGTACAAACCTAAACAACATAATGATGCAATAGGATCAACTCCAAATTGGTTTTCAAAAAGATGATAGATTTTCAGAAGCACATATTTACCATACTTATTTACGAATTTTTATAAATAAAAGCATGCTCTGGCTAGAACAAAATAAATAAAAAAGTTCCATAATTTACCTTTCTTTCTTTTGGGGAAAAAAAGAGGGGGGGGGGGGGGGTGGTTGGGGTTGGGGCAGCTAGGAAACTCTGTAACTTTCATAATGCCAAAACAAGGAAGAGCTATTAATACAGTGATGCCTTCACCAAATTAGAAATACAGAGGCAAGAATCTCAATTTTCTTCCAACCAGAAATAGACAAGTACAAATTCTTAGAACTTCTAATAACCTAATTTCTTTTTTAGACTTCTCCTGCTCACATAACTATAATTTAAAGCCTAGCACCTGAAAATGAAAACATTTATAATCCAATAACCCACCAATTCAACAAGATCTCTATTAACTGCATTTCCTAGCTGTAACATTCTTTCTGCCAAATATGGATAATGTTAAGCATTGCTAAATATCATATATGACGGCTTGAAAAGGATGATAATAATAAAATTTTTGAAATAACCATCTCAAGATTATTGTCCTTGTATCAAATTTTAAGAGCCTATATTAGCTTATGTTGTTTAATGATAATTGACCGTGGTTTTTTTAGTTCACTGTGCACAGCACTTCGAGCATGGTTGTTTGCTTCTGCTAGTGAAAGAGTTGTAGCTCGTTTGAGAAAGGACTTATTCAGTCACCTTATCAATCAGGTTAGATCCATTAGTTCTTGAACTTGTAAAACTGGAACGCTCCCTGTGAGATAAAAAGAATTGCAAAAGGACATATAGAAACTTACACAATGTATATCCATTTCTAAACCACTGTACGGTTGGTCTTTTGGGTTTTATATCAATATCATCATGCTGGAAGCATATTCAAACTGTGAATAACTTCTTTTGTGTGAGAGCTGTATTAGGAACAATGGAAGTCAACAATTATCAAGTTACTATAATTATCTGATTAGTATTTCTGTGGAACTCTAAATACCATTTTGTGTGGTTGATGTTGCATGGTTCAATAGGAAATAGCATTCTTTGATGTTACTCGAACGGGGGAACTACTAAGCAGGCTATCTGAAGACACACAGATCATAAAGAATGCAGCCACTACCAATCTTTCTGAGGCACTCCGAAATCTAACAACTGCATTTATCGGCATTGGCTTCATGTTCTCATCTTCATGGAAATTAACATGTAAGTGATTTTATTTTCTTTGAGTAATGCTCATTTAGTCTAGTGATTATTTTTCTTATTGTATGCTTCTTCCTGTTTAGTGTTGGCTTTGGCCGTAGTGCCAATCATTTCGGTTGCTGTACGAAAATTTGGGCGCTATCTTCGTGAACTTTCACATTCAACTCAAGCTGCAGCCGCAGTATCTGCCTCAATTGCAGAGGTTTGTAAGCAAAATATGAACGTTATATTGCTATTTATCAATCTTTTAATTGCTTAATGCATGGCACTGGAAATCATCCATTTTTTATATTTTTAGATTCCTATTGCGTAAATAGTTGTTTTTGGAATAATACAAAGTGGCAAAAAGGAAGTCAGAATGGAAGTTTGAGAGTTTGGATTTAAGATTTGATGAATTGCATGGAAAAGGTAGTTTGAAGGAGAGGGAGAAGGATATAGGAGCTACCTTTTTATTATTTTTCAATAAGTAACGAAGGATATAGGAGCTACTTAGATGTATTCTTGAATTCAATCCACGGAGGGAATTGGGAGCAAATTTCTAATTAACTCCGTTGAGATAGAAATCATAGGTTCACAAGAAGAGTTATAATAGTTGAGGTAACAAATAATTAAAGAAGATGAAAATAGGAAAGAAGTTAACTCATAAGAAATTCGGAACTGATTTGCATGGATTTTTTGTACTTTTACCCTATGCAATTGGTTAATAATATTTAGTTCTATACAAGTTAAACAGGCAAGTAACTCATTATTAGGAAAGTTGTTACTCAATTTTTTTTTTATTCTAACTTGTTTGTTTTTCCTGTGCAATATTGATTTTTAGGAATCTTTTGGGGCCATTCGGACAGTCAGATCTTTTGCTCAAGAAGCTTATGCAATCTCTAATTACTCAGAAAAAGTTGATGAGACACTGAACCTTGGTCTCAGACAAGCTGTGAGTGTCTTGATTAGTTTATCTCTCTCTCTCTCTCATTGGAAGCTGTGAGTGCATTTCCTAGTTATGAATATTTGAGAAAAATCCTAAAGCTTTTAAGGCTTGCCTTTTCTGATACAGAGAGTAGTTGGTCTATTTTTTGGAGGGCTAAATGCAGCATCAACATTATCTGTCATTGTAGTGGTGGTTTATGGAGCTTACTTGACAATAACAGGCACCATGACTGCAGGCTCTCTTACATCCTTCATTCTTTATAGCCTTACAGGTGCTTCCCTCATTGTTTATACCCTGTAAATTGTACCTGTAAGGGACAAAACGTTTTCAAATTTAGTTTTGAAGCTTGGGAAATTTAAAAAAATATCTTAGCCTCTTAAGACTTAAGAGGCCATTCCAGTAGTCCAGTTTGATAAACAGTAACGTGAATTGTGTTTCTGCTCTACTTTGAAAAAGGTGATAATCACCGTATCTGAATATTATGGGTTATGATAAATGAATCTCCTAAGCCAAACCCTTCATGTTTTCAATGTCATTGTTTTTGTTGCCTGTGACTGCCTCTTTTATTTCTTTCTTTGAAAGCTTTATAGCTACTAAAAATTTACAAAATTGTGAAATTTCTGTGTCTGCAGTTGGATCCTCAGTATCCTCTTTATCAGGATTGTATACAACAGCAATGAAAGCTGCAGGAGCAAGCAGGAGAGTTTTTCAGCTCCTGGATCGTGTCTCATCCATGCCAACAGCAGGAGCTAAGTGCCCCATAGGGTCAGTTACTTTACATCCCCCACCCCTCTCCCTGGGGGTCCCTTTCCCTCTCTTTTACACACCATAACCCTTGATTTGGGAAATAATACCTTAAAAATTACTATTAATCATCTACTTACTCTGATACATTCTCACGCTTAAAAGCAGTAGACCATTGGGCAATAAGTACACTATCTCATATTTTCATTCTCCAGTTGAGATTAAAGTTAAATTCTTATCTGTAATGTTGTGGCTTTGATGGCAGAGATCCAGATGGAGATGTGGAATTAGATGATGTCTGGTTTGCTTACCCTTCTCGCCCAAGTCATATGGTTCTCAAGGTAGCGGTTTTTCTTAATTACATTATGCTGCGAACTTGAAAATGATGAGCACTAATACTAAGAAATGTTTTCTTGCCAACGAGATGATGTCATCAATTTACCTATGTACTTTGACTGTGTTAATGTAACATTAATTCTAAGATTCCATTTGACTCTTGTTTGTTGCCCCGAAGTCTTTCTTTGGCTTGAGTTGTGAAAGAATTTATCTTCTTTGTATGTCTTTCCTACCTAATGGATTATTAACATTTGAACCCATGTAAGAACTTTCTTAGCATAGTATGAGTGTTTTTATGATTTTCTTCATGTATCAACATTGGAATAGTAAGCATACAAGACTTCTAACATTTTTAACCTTGTGACTTTATCTACAACCATTGTTTCAATTGCAGGGTATAACATTAAAACTGAGGCCTGGTTCAAAAGTTGCTCTTGTTGGTCCAAGTGGTGGTGGAAAAGTAATGTTATTATCCTTATCATTTTCATTTTTTCCCTCTTGGTGGTCTTTCAACGATTAGAGCATGTCTAAGGCTCTAAAATCATCATTTTTTCCTCTTTGTCAAATGAGTACCGCAAATTTGACTTGTGTAGAATGTTAAAATTATTTAATTTTGTATTGCAGACGACAATAGCCAACTTAATTGAGAGGTTCTATGACCCTCTCAAGGGAAAGATTTTGCTAAATGGGGTTCCCCTGGTAGAAATATCACATGAATATCTTCACAGCAAGGTAATTTTAGTTTCAAAATAATTTTCTGCTTATGATATAGCAGGATTTGGTAGAGGGACTTGGCTCCTCTAAAATCCTCTGTAAAATAGCCTGTGGATCAGAGTTGATAATATTAGAATCACGAGATTTCTTTGACACCCTACTTTTCTTTACTTTTCAGATAAGTATTGTGAGCCAGGAGCCTGTTCTTTTCAATTGTTCTGTGGAAGAAAACATTGCCTATGGGTTCAATGGAAATGCTAGCTCAACTGATATAGAAACTGTAGCTGTGAGTTTCAATCATTTTTTTTTCATTCCTTCTGAACAAATGAACATCTTCTATTTTTATTTACTCTATTTTTGTATACTGATAAAGTGATAAATATTTCAGAAAATGGCTAATGCACATGAATTCATAGAAAAGTTTCCAGAAAAGTATAAAACCGTTGTTGGAGAACGTGGATTGAGGCTGTCAGGAGGCCAGAAACAACGAGTAGCAATTGCAAGAGCACTCCTAATGAATCCAAGGGTTTTGCTATTGGATGAAGCCACTAGTGCTCTAGATGCTGAGAGTGAATACCTTGTTCAGGTGAGATCAGCAGATTTAAGTAAATCATCCATTTGGACAGTGCTAACTTTATTTTTGCAGGACATAGAGAGTTTTTGATGTCCAAAATATCTGAGCTTGGGTTCTTTTTGTTAATTATTTGTGTCTTATCAAACAATAGCAAATGAAAAAATACCTTTCATTAGAAAATAACATCAAGAAAGAAGAAAAATTATTAGGCTATCCTGACCTTTCAACTTGCATTCCAATGTCACAATGATGGTTGTGAATAATCCAACAGTCACTGGGACAACTAGTGACTCAAAATAAGTTTTAAGGTAGGCTTTGTCTAATTGAGGATCCATAACTAACCCCAGCAATTCAGGACTAAGGGAATAATCTGACAGTCACTGGGACAGCAATTTTGTTATTGTTTTTGTCATCAGTGTCTCACTGAATATTCTGTCCGCAATTGCCCAGCACCTTTGGAAATTTGATTGAGCTAAGGTATCTTGGCTTAAAGATGGACTTACCTCAAAACAATCCCATCATCCATGGGCAACTTGTTAAAGCTTCAAACTATGTGAAGCATAGAAGGCAGAATAGAGGTAGGACTAATATTTATGCAAAGCTTGGTAAATTGAAGTCCTTTAGCTGCAGGACTAATATTTGTGCAATGTTAGGTCAATAGAAGACTTGTAATTGTAGGATATGTTTGTGCAAAGTTAGTGATGTGATTTGGTGTAACGTGAGGCACTTTAAGATGTTCAAAATTGAACATTCTCTCTGCTTTTATATTTTATATTAGATTAGATATTTGATTCTGTAAGATTCAAAGTCTCTTATAGCTTTCCCCTCTAAGCACCACCAGTTTCTTCCTGCCCAACCATTCATCATTGTTGCTGTTCTTCTAGCATACCCCTCCACTTTCTCCTTTTGGATTTACCTACTGTCCAGTCTCATCAAGAAAATAAAAATGCATTCTCTGCCAATGACATGCAAGAATGATTTATATAGTGTGAGCATTGAACTTGTTCCCAATAATGCTATAAGTTGCATGTTCGAAGCTACTCCTTGCCATTGGCCTTTCATTACAAAATATACAGCTGTTGTACATTGGAATGTATTGCTTTAAGTTGACGGTGCCAAGGAGTAATATTAAACCACATTTCATTTCTCTCCTACGAGGGAGAAAGAAGAAGAAAATTCAGGGAAAGAAGAGAGAGAACAGAGCTACAAAATATGCTGATTTTGTCTGCCTATAATTCTAAGTTTTATTTCGTTCATTATCAAACATATTAACCAATTCTCATGCAACCTATAGGATGCCATGGATTCTCTGATGCGGGGAAGGACTGTTCTTGTCATAGCACACCGGCTCTCAACCGTCCAAAGTGCAGACACTGTTGCAGTTATTTCAGATGGTCAGATAGCCGAAAGTGGCACCCATGATGAGCTACTCAGCCAGGATGGAATTTACACTGCATTAGTGAGGCGGCAATTACAAGTCCCCAAAACTGAACTGTAGTCTAAGACTACAAAACTCAGTTAGAAGTGAGTTCACTTGTGATTGGAATTCCCATACTGGCTTCTCCTATGTAATGATTTGTCTTTGAATTCATAAATGTTCTTGTTTTAAAAGACTATGAAGACCTTTTTGTACTTAATCTTACAACATGTATAGAAACCTAGTTACTTTCCAGATTCGATATCCAGATTGCTCCAAGAGTCGTTTGGTCAAAAAATGTGATTTTCTAAACAATTAAGGAATATTGGTGGCCCTAACACATGCTGACACTATCAACTTGGCTTGAATACGCAGCTGATTCAAACTGGTGGTTGCCGATTGGTACTGCATAATTTTAACCATCATTGTGTATGTCTATGCCATACTCTATCCTAACTTATGGGTATATTCTACTTTTAGTTTCTTGGGAAAGAAAAAAAAAATTATCAATCCTAAATTTAGAAGGGCGTTAAAATGTATACCCTTCCGAATAATCCATTTGTATGTGTGGGTATATATAAGTTCTTAACTTATTATTCAAGCGTCAATTTTTTTTATGATAGATTAAAGAGTAATGCTACAAACACAATATTTTTCATAATAATTGAGTTGACAAATTTCTGCTAATTCTTATACATTTTTTTTATCTACCATTAACAATTAGCCACTTTAATAGTTATGAAATATTTTGTAAACTATTTGTAATTCTAGAGTTAAATATACAAGACATTAGAATGTTTAGGAAATATTAAAGTCATGCATTCTTCACATACATATGCAGTTTGGGACAATTAGTCATTTAACAATTGTGAAATATTTTGTAATATTTTCTATAATTCTAGAGTTATATGTACATTAGAGTTTTTAGAAAGAGTGGTGGTTATTACACACCACCAAAAGCAACTAAAATCGTGACTTCAAGTAACGATTTTCAGTTGCTTTTAGGGGTGTGTAAAACAGTGTGTGCAACAAGTTAGAAATCGTGACTTCAATTTCTTTTGCGGGTGGGTGTAAAATAATTTGTGTGCAACAAATTTAACTCTTTTAGGAAATAGTCAAGTCATGCACTCTTCACATACGCATGTAGTTGTTTGAGACTTCTTCCCCCTCCTGGGTAAGTTTCACATGCACCAATGAGAATTGAACCCACAACCTCAAACAAAGGGGGGAGATACCATTTGATTTGAGCTAGAACTCATTGTGAGAGTGCCTTTTTCTTCAGCACTATGGCCCAAGGATCCTGGGCCGTGTAAGATGTTCTTGGTGGACTGGGATCGATTCTCCGCAGCTAAAGGGCTGTTTTAAGAATCGACTGGTGTGCAAAACATACTTCCTACAATACAAATAGCTAACAAAACAAGAATATTCGTATTGAATGACATTTTAACAATAAAGGAAATGCATGACAAGTGGAATATAACGTAAGAACAAGTTAGGGATCCTCTAATTTAGTGAGGTGTATTTTATTAATTTCCCTTAGTTGTGATTACAATGCTCACTAAGACGTGGTGCAAGGTTCAACTGAGTTCATAAGTTACAGACTTTGATAACTATTCAAGCTTCAAAGACTTGCAAAATTTGAACTTATTGAATCTGAGCATGTACTGTAGTGGCTGTCCTGGGATACTGGGGATGGTTCCTCTGTTTTCCTCTTAAGTTTACAGAGTCTCTTCTGCAATTTTATGAGACTTTAGAAAAGCAATTATGAATGCCTAAAAGAAATGGTCTAATTGTCCTCCCCCTATTCTCTACCCCTTCTCCTCCTTTTATAGCACAGCTTCGGGCTCCGGGATACTAACGATTTCTCCCTTTTGCCCCTTAAAGTTTGTGCCATGCCTGATTGCTTCAGGATCATGTTGTTTCCTTTTCTTCATAGTTTCTTGCTTTTTGTTGCGACCAGATGAAAGTCCCTCAGCTCCTTTCTATTTCCAAATTTTCCGTTAGCTGGCCTGAGGTCTTTTGGCTTTTTCTTTTCAGCGCTCCAGCTTTTTCCAGTTGTACTCTTCCTTGTCTCTTTCTCCAAATGGTTGGAACCAGGCTCCTGCGTTTTGCTCTGTACTTCCACTGCGTTTCTGGGTCACAAGGTCCGCGTGCCCTTTGTCTCTTATCTATCTTTAATTTTTTTGCCGTGATCCTACTTCGCGCGTCCAAGGATCTCCTGCCTCTGGGAGGCTTCTGGGATCCCGACCCAGTTCTTCCTCCTGAGCTTTCTCTGGTTCGCTGGTTTTGCCTGATTTTGAGCCTTTCCTCTGGATCCCAACCCTCTGGGTCTTTTCCCCTTTCTTTCTTTCTTCTCTCTTTTCTTTATTGTGAGAGCCCATCCTTTATTATTTTTTTCTTCTTTTGTGTGAAATGGGCCCAATGTCTTTTCTATCTCTTTGGGCCTATTTGTGGCTTTTTTTTTTTTTTTAATTTTTTTGAACCTCAACATTTAGCCCCCCGAGCTCATGGGTTGCCTGCAGCTCATGCGTGAGTTTTCTGCGGGATTTTCTCTTGTTTTGATCTTTCTACGAGGATCCTGATCTTCCATTTCTTCGGTATCCTGGTATTAAGGTTCAAAATAATTAAGAAAGCCATAAATAGGCCCAAAGAGATAGAAAAGATATTGGGCTCATTTCACACAAAAAGAAGAAAATAATAATAAAGGGTGGGCTCTCACAATAAAGAAAAAAGAGAAGAAAAAAAGAAAGGGGAAAAGACCCAGAGAGTTGGGATTCAGAGGAAAGGCCCAAAATCAGGCAGAACCAGTGAACTAGAGAAAGCCCAGGAGGAAGAACTAGGTCGGGATCCCAAAAGCCTCCCAGAGGCAGGGGATCCCTTAACACGCGAAGTAGGATCACGGCAAAACAATTAAAGATAGATAAGAGACAAAGGGCACGCGGACCTTGTGACCCAGAAACGCAGTGGAAGTACAGAGCAAAATGCAAGAGCCTGGTTCCGACCATTTGGAGAAAGAGACAAGGAAGAGTACAACTGGAAAAAGCTGGAGCGCTGAGAAGAAAAAGCCAAAAAACCTCAGGCCAGCCAACGGAAAATCTGGAAATAGAAAGGAGTTGAGGGACTTTCATCTGGTCGCAACAAAAAGTAAGAAACTATGAAGAAAAAGGAAACGACATGATCCTGAAGCAACCAAGCACGACACAAACTTTAAGGGGCAAAAGGGAGAAATCGTTAGTACCACAAAGCCTAAAACTGTGCTATAAAGAAAGGACGATTAGACCATTTCATAGGAGAATTGGACGATTGTTTTTCTAAAGTCTCATAAAATTGCAGAAGAGACTCTGTAAACTTAAGAGGAAAACAGAGGAACCACCCCCGGTATCCCAGAACAGCCACTACAGTACATACTCGGATTCAACAAGTTCAAATTTTGCAAGTCTTTGAAATTTGAATAGCTATCAAAGTCTGTAATTTATGAACTCAGTTGAACCTTGCACCACGTCTTAGTGAGCATTGTAATCACAACTAAGGAAATTAATACAATACATCTCACTAATTAGAGGATCCCTAACTTGTTCTTACGTTATATTCCACTTGTCATGCATTTCCTTTACTATTAAAATGTCATTCAATACGAATATTCTTGTTTTGTTAGCTATTTGCATTGTAGGAAGTATGTTTTGCGCACCAGTCGATTCTTAAAACAGCCCTTTAGCTGCGGAGAATCGATCCCAGTCCACCAAGAACATCTTACACGGCCCAGGATCCTTGGGCCATAGTGCTGAAGAAAAAGGCATTCTCACACCTGGCTCCTTTGCTTCTCTTTTTGTAACTCCTCCCTTTTTCGTGAGACGTGGCAGTTGAATTGAAATAAAACTCCCACCACCTACTTTTACATTTCCCATAACACTCATTAATAACTACTGATAACTTCTTCCCTTTTAAATTTAATTTCTGGCAACTAGCGCGTCTTTCCACACATTGTCTCCTCTAACTGTTCTTATTCCTTCATTCTAGCATTTTCTCATTACTCTTTTTCCTTGTCTGCCTGAGTCTTCTGTTCCCAGCCCTTTTCTTTTCTTTCGATCAGTCTCGTCGCCATCTTCTTTCTTCTTTCCAGATACCCATTACTTCAATGGCTTCTTCCTCTTCTCGAAAAAGAAAGGAGCGTACTCCTAGTCCCTTTGAAGGTGAGGGCTCCTCTAGTTCTGCGCAAGATGAGTCTGTCATTGGGCGCCCTGCTTTTCCTTTGCGAGACCCTTGGTATACTCCTAGCTTATTCTTTCCTCGGGTGTCCCATGGCGAGACCCTTCCATCCCCTCACGCCTGGGTTTTCTCTGGTCAAGCAGGTTTTGTTGATTCTGCACAAGCTCCAGACCCTAGGGAGATTTTTGATCTCCAAATCAGGCAAGGACTTCGGGAAGCGGTCCCCATCTTCTTTGATTTTGTTGCTGGAAAGATTCAAGGCTGGCCCATTTGGGTGGATAATGAGCTTTCTAACAAGGAGTTTGTGGACCGCTTGGAGCGTGCCGGCGTCCTGAGGGCAGTGGCTATTTCCAAGAATCTTGAGGGTTTCAGAGATGCCAAAGGCCTTAGGCATTTGGTGCGCCACTGGTGTCCTGCTCTGTACACTTTCTCCTTTTCTGTTGGTGAACTGACTGTTACCTTGGAGGATGTGGTCCGCAATTTTCTCCTTCCGGTTCTTGGGGATGAAAACCCCTTTGATATTAAGCTTTCTAACGAGGATCTCGAAGTGGAAGAAAAATTATTTGCTCACTTTGGTGGACGTACTGCTTCTTCTGGTGGGAAACTGGCCAGGATGGGTAGGTGGGTTATGACTCTTTCACGTGAGAAGGATAAGGAAGTCAGGCATGTCGGGTTCCTTGCATTCTGGCTTAGCAAGTTCCTGTTCAGCGAGTTCCCCAGGTATGGAGTCAAGTCCACTCTTTTTCCTTTGGCGATTAAGTTGGCTCAGGGCGCTCTATATCCTCTAGCCCCCATGTTTTTGGGCCATGTTTATTCTCAATTGGATCAACTTCATGGAGATGAGGCTGAGGGTGATTCTTGTTATGTTATCACTTCTTCACTTCATTGTGCCATTCTCCAAGTATTTATGTGGGATCGTTCTTCAGTTACTTTAGCAAAATGTAGGAATTTAAAGTTTGTGAAAGATAAGTTTCAAGGATCCCCTAATGTGGTAAAAGGGCTTTGTGGCAGCTCCACTGACAGCCACCCTATTATTTTCCGTTGGCTGAGTCTAAAAGGTGGCAATCTTAACCTGGTTGAGTTATTTGATCAAGCAGGCCATTTGAATTGGCGCTCCCCCAGGAGTTTGGCCTCGGTTTTGTTTGCAATTCTCTGTTATCTCCCTTTTTAACTTCTACAAGGAATACTTTTGATTTACGTCGTGGTGATGAAGGTAGCTTAGCCTACTTGGCTTGCATTAGTCCTTCCTAGCTTCCTGTGCTTTCTTCGACTGGCACACGGTACACCCATTACTCGGCGCATCGAGTACTTCGGCAGTTCGGCTTTAATCAGGACATTCCCCCAGTGTTTAATGACATAGTTCCTTCTCTTCCTTCCTTGGATCCCTTCATGAGACTTCAAGCCTTCTTTTATTGGTCACAACGGAGTCCTCAGTTTGTAGTGCCTAACTCTCAGAGAGGAGTTTTTGCCTCCAGTGGCTATGCTGGTTATTGGAGGAGGGTTCAGAAGTCCTTTATTGATTATGCTAGTTCTGAGACGATTGAGAGAGTACCCAACCCTGGCATTTCTTCTGCCCCAACATCCAACAGGCGTCTGTCCTTGCCTACTGCTGGTGTTGTTTCTACTGCTTTGAGCAGCAAAACTGGTTTTGCAGAATGGCATGTTTCCAGGGAAGGCTAGGTGACTTATGCACAGGATTTCCCAGAGAACTGGTTGGGGTGTGACCTTGTTGTTGGTGCTTCTGCTGGGGTACCAATTAAGAAAGGGGTAGTAGAGGCCATAAGTGCCAGTACCTCCGTTGGCATGAGTAAAGGGAAAACAATTAAACAGGAAAAGTTGAAGGAGGCCGCGGCTGAAGAGAGTGTAGAGGATGTTGGCCCTAAGTCAAAGAAGAAGAAGAAGACTGGGAAATCCCAGAAACAGTTGATACTTGCTGAGGAGAAGGAAGTGGAGCAAACTTTGGCCATAAGAGGCCAGGTGAAGACTAAGGTAGAGTCTTCTTTTCCCCAGGCTCCTGTGAGTCCTTCAGTTCATGGTTCCTCGGGACCCTCTGGATGTACCCGTAGTAAACAACAGAGACTTAGAGACCCTGTTGAAAGAGAGAGAAGGGCAAGGCCTCTTTCCTCATTTACTCTTTTAAATTACAGTTTTGTTGTTTCTTCCCTTTTTTTTTTTTTTTTTGAACTAATGAGTGATTGCTTTTCTTGCAGTCCAAGCGTAAGCTAGATCCCAGGAAGGGTAGACGCCAATCTTCTGGTGAAGATGTGGTATGGTTTTCCTTATCTGTGTCTTTTGCTACTTCCTTATATTCCTTTCACAAGTGTTATATACCCGTGCTGCCCTGTTGCTCATGCCCTCTCTTTCTTTCTTTTTTTATGTTATTCCCCCTCTTTTTTTTTTTTAGGTTGAGATTCCTCCCCCTGTGGTTGGTGAGACTTTGGAGGAGGAGATGACTGCAGCTGCACCCCAGAGTAGGGAGGAGGAGGCTTCCAGTGGTGGCATAGCTGAGGAGACCAGGCAACCAATGCAGGATGTCCAGGCTGCCCAGGATCCTGAGGCTCCCAAGCTTCCCGCGTCCCCAGGTGCTCAGTTTGAACAGATTCCCAATCCTGTCAAGACCGTGTTACCTCAGACTGGGTTAAGTACAAGGACTTTGGGAGGCGCATCATCATCTGGGCAAACAGGTGAGCCTTTCTTTTCTTTTATATAGCCTCTTAGCTTTATCTCTTTTCCACCCCTTCTTCTTTTTTTTGAGTTCTTCCACTTCTTTTCCCCCCATTTTTTTTTCTTTCCAGGCCAAGCCACTGCGAGATCTGCCTCTGGTGCTGCTACTTCTTTGGAATCGGGGGATTCTAAAGGTGGGGTGTTGATTGTTTTTACTGCATTCTTTCTCTCTTTCTGCCCTTTTCTCTTTTTTTTTTTTTTTTTTGTTATAGCGAAGCCCCCTGTGTCCCTGCCTTCTTTTAGCCATTTTGCTGAGGCTTCCTCACCTTTTCTTCAACTTGCCATGTGTTCTTTCCTAGAGTCCTTCAAGAAGTCAGAGGAGCAAGAGGAGGGAACTCCGCCCCAAGAGGCTGATACTGGTTTCTCCTCTACCCCTTTTGTTCCTCTTTTTTTTTTCTTTTTTTTTTTTAGCAGAAGCTAAGTCTGCCCCCCCCCCCCCCTTTTATCTTTCTTCTTTTTTTTTTGCAGGAGTTGATATCAAAAATCCTGAACTCGTGGTTCCAGAGGAGGGTGTAGGATCTGCTCAGGTTGCTAACCCTCATGCTATTCAGGGGGTTGAAGGTTCTTTTGGGACCTCGGGCGATGATGCAGCAAGGGGGAAGGCTCCAGAGGTGGTCGTTTCAAATCCTGCTTCAAGGCTCCCCACCTTTTTGGCTCGCTTTGATCTTCTGGAGTTCAACAGCCTCCCTACCAGTCACTTCTGCCATTTCGGGTCCTCCTATGGCAGCTTCTTGCGGTTCTTTGTTCCTGTGGAAGGTCTACCACTACTAGAAGGGCTGTTTAAAAATCATGGGGACTTTACCCTTGGTTTCAGAGGAGGAGTATTTTTGGGGAACATTTTGATGGAGCTGCTGTGCGCCGTGTTGATTTCTTTGAGAGATTCTTCGCTAAACTCTCTTTCTAAGGAAAAGCTCTTGGAATGGAGGGGAGTTGTTCAGGATCTCTTGGAAGCCAAGTTCGACCTGTCCTTTTTGCTGGAGTATCTGCGATCATTAGCCCAAGCACTTTTCCAGAGGCAAGCTTCTAAAAGCATTGATACTGAGATTGCTGCTGCTGAGGAAGCTTTAGCTCATGCTCACAAGACTTTGCAAGATCTGAAGGTCAAAAGGCAGAGGGTCCTTTCTTCTTCGGCTGTCCTTGCTCTTCCCTCGAATGGCTCCTTGTTGGCTGGCCTCCTTTCTTAGCTTTCTCTTTTTCTTAGCTGTTTGGATATGTATGAACAATTTGGGGTTGTATAAATTTTCTATTTCTTTGATTGGACAATGCATCTGGCTCTTTTTTTTTTTTTAGATCTGTACTTGTGTTTTGAGACTGCTTCCATGTACTTGTGCTTCAGTATGGCTTCTAAGTGTTGCTTCTAATGGCATGTGGATCTTCTTTTCTTGTCTTCTCTCTTCTTTTTTTTTTTTTTACTGAGTCCTGGCCTGTGATTCCCACAAGTTTTGTTGCAGGTTTCAGCTAGATACCCACTCCTCTTTTTTTTTCTTGATTGCGCAAGTACTGAACTGGGTACATTTGGCAATATATTATTTTTTTTGTCCCAGCTCATGAACTTGGCAGGTTATTTTTTATCAAGTACGAGGCTAGGTATCCTCAGTATATGCTTGAGATCCCAGACCATGTATTTGAAACTTAGCTGCTTTGCAGCTATCTGTGGAGTGATCCTGGGTTATGCATCAAAAGATTTCCCCAGGTATTCTCCCTTTTCTTCCTGGTTGCGTAAGTACTGAACTGGGTACGTTGAGCAATGTATTTTTACTTGTCCCAACTCATGAATCTGGGCAAGTTTTTTTTTTTTTTTTTGAGTACTGGGCTAGGTATCCTCAGTATATGCTTGAGGTCCTAGACCATGTATTTAAATTCAACTGTTTGTAGTTATCTGTGGGGTGATCCTGGGTTATGCAAGAAGATTTCCTCAGGTATCCTCCCCTGATTTCATCCGTGTTAGGACTTCTGTGATACTTAGGATTTAATAACTAAGAAAAAGAAGAAATTTCATTGAATTTTAAAACATAAATGTCATTCAAGGAATACAGCAAATCTAACAAAGATGATAAGGATCATAGAATGTCCTTCTACCTCGAGTCTTGAACAAAATTACTTAAATAATAATATATGAAAGAAGGAAAACACTTAGCAGATTGGAGAGCTTGGCAAAAGGATTCCGGTGTACTGAGACCTCCTTCTCATGCGTAGTATTGTTTCAGCCACTTCCCATTTATGGGCTCTGTCAGGATTGTCTCATCTTCCTTTATAAAGTAGTAGTACCCACTATCATGGGCCTCCCTGATGATGTAGGGTCCCTCCCACTTTGGGGCAAATTTGAAGGGTCCTAGTAGGTTTCTTCTCACATGCTCTGCTGTCCTTAGTACCAACTGCCCTTTAGTGAAAGTCCTCGGGCGTACTGCTTGTGTATATGCTCTTGTCATCCTTTGCTGGTACCTCTGGCTTCTTCTCTTGGCTAGCTCTCTTTCTTCCTCTACCCCTTCCAGGTCTGCTAACCTCCTTTCATTGTTTGTGTCATCGGTGTCCTCCGAACTTTCCTCAAGTACTACTCTTGGTGTGGGAACAATTAATTCTACTGGGCTGATGGCTTCTGTCCTATAGACCAGGGAGAATGGTGAAAATCCCGTGGCTGTTTTCACAGAGCTCCTGCATGCCCAAAGTACATCTGCCAAGTGGTCACTCTATTTTCCTCCATACTCTTACTTCATTTTTTTAAGGATCTTCAATATCACCCTATTAGTGGCCTCTGCCTGGCCATTTCCTTATGGGTAGTACAGTGTAGACCTTCCATGCTTGATGTAGTAAGCCTCAGTTAACCCCTTCATGTCTTTATTTATGAATGGGGTCCCATTGTCACTGATCAACCTCCTGGGGATCCCAAACCTTGTAATGATATGGCCTCGAATGAAGTTTGCTACAGCTGCTCCGATGGCCTTCTTCAAGGGGATGGCCTCTACCTATTTTGTAAAGTATTCAGTGGCAGCCAAGATCCATATGTAACCACTAGATGGAGGATTTATAGGTCCTATGAGATCAAGCCCCCAAGTGTGGAAAGACCATGGGGTTGTCATATCCTGTAACGTACTTGGGTGAGTGTGGATTGCATCTCCAAGGACTTGGCATGCGTGGCAGGTTTTGACTATCTCTTCGAAGTCCTTTTTCATTGTTAGCCTGTAATATCCCAACAGTAGTAATTGTTTATAGAGCCTCCTCTTTCCTAGGTGACTTCCACAATCACCAGAATAGACTTCCCTGACCACTTCCCTGGCTTCCCTTGGTCCCAGGCATCTTAGGGGATCTCCACTGTATCCCCTTTTGAATAGGACCCCGTTCTGCAGAAAATATCTGACTACGAGCTTCTTGAGCTGGTGGGCCAGCGTCTTGTCAGTTAGTAGGATCCCTTGAGCCAAGTATTCCATGAAAGGGATCCTCCAATCTTCTGTAA
The DNA here is from genome assembly GCA_023736055.1 of Quercus glauca. Lineage (NCBI taxonomy): Eukaryota > Viridiplantae > Streptophyta > Magnoliopsida > Fagales > Fagaceae > Quercus > Quercus glauca. Next base: position 36,078,657 of record CM043316.1, on the reverse strand, counting down.
CAAATACAGCATCGCTTTCTTCCTTGTCCACCGAGGGTTGGCATTCTTGACATTTTTCCTGTATAGTTGATGCCTCTTTGCTCATATTTGGCTAGTAGTACCCCATGCACTGTATCCTCCTGTATAGACTGATCTTTTCTGAGGTCCCGCAGACTTGGGTATGTAGCTCTTCCAACCTTAGCTTCCCCTCTTTCTCCTTGATACATCTGGATAGGATCCCTCCGAGCAGTCTCCTGTATAGTTCTCCTTCTATTAGAGCGTAGTCCCTCAGTTCCTTGACATTCCCTCCGGATCCTGTTTCTTTCATTTTTTCTTTCACTTCGCTCCTCCAGTCCCATTGCTTAGACTCTCCGGGGGATAGCTGTTGGAGGATTTTTAAGATGGAATGCTCCTGCCTTCCTATTCTAACCAGAGTGTCTTTTCCCTTGAATGGTACTTGGGATCCTAGGGTGGCAAGCGCATCTGCAAACCTATTTTCACTTCTCTACGTGTACTCTATGCTAAAGGTCAGGAATTCCTGCTCCAGCCTCTGTGCCCATGTCCTGTAGGCTGCCAAACTTTGTTCCCTTAGTGCAAAGTCACCCTTCACCTGAAAGACCACAAGATTGGAATCTTCCAGTACTCTCATGTGTTTCACCCCAATACTGAGTGCTATAGTTAGCCCGGTTAAGTATGCCTCGTACTCAGCTGCATTATTGGAGCAGGAGAAACCAAGCTTAAGAGATAGAGGTATGGTGTCCCCATTTTCACAGCTCAGTACAATTCCTACCCCATTTGAGGTTGCTGTAGCTGACCCATCGAATCTCATTGTCCATTTCTTTCTCGGGATTTCTGCTACTGCTACCTCACCTGGGATCTCTTCACTTAGTGAGCTTTCCTCCTTCCCTGGGAACTGTGCCAGGAGGTCAGCTATGGCTTGACTTTTGACGGCCTTGGGGGTCCTGAGACCTATGTCATATTGAGAAAGCAGGACCAGCCACTGTGCTATTCTCCCTGTTAGGAGGGGCTGATGCAGGAGTGCTTTTATAGAATGTGACTTGGTCACTAAAAGGATTTGGTGGGTTGAGAAGTACCTCTTTAGCCTCTGGGATGCGTAAATAACCACTAGGCAAGCCTTTTCTATCCTGGGATACCTGGTTTCGGCATCCTTGAGTATTCTGCTCACATAGTAAACAGGTTGCTCATTCCCACCATCATCCTCTTACACCAGCAGGGCTCCTATTGCTTGGGCATTTTATGCCAAGTATAATAGCAAGGGTCGCTCACGTACTAGTGCCTGGAGAGTGGGCAGATGATTCATGATCTGTTGGACCCTTTGGAAGGCTTCCTGCTGTTCTGCTCCCCAGGTGAACTCAGTTCCTTTCTTTAATAGCTTGGATAAGCCCCCTGTGACTGAAGCCAGTCCTAGTACGAATCTCCTGATGTAGGAGACCCTTCCTAGGAAGCTTTTGAGCTCCCTCACTGTTGTTGGTCTTTTCATAGTAGCAATGGCTGCAGCTTTGGCTGAATCTACACTTATGCCTCTATGATGTACCAGGAACCCGAGAAACTTTCCTGCAGATACTCCAAAGGCACATTTCATGGGGTTCATGCATAGCTTGTATTCTCTGCATCTTTTGAAAACTCGTTCAAATACCTGAAGGTGTCCTGTCCTAGTTTTTGACTTGACCAGAATATCATCCACATAGTCTTCCATTTCCTCATACATCATGTCATGGAAGATAGCTGTCATGGTTCGCTGGTATGTGGCTCCTGCATTTTTTAGGCCAAATGGCATCACAGTGTAATAAAAATTCCCGATTGGTGTCCTGAATGCTGTCTTCTCGGTATCCTTGGCAGCCATACGAATCTGGTTGTATCCACTATACCCGTCCATGAATGAGAACATGGAACTTCTTGTAGCTGAATCCACAAGGAGGTCAATATTAGGCAGAGGGAACTCATCTTTAGGACACGCTTTATTTAGGTTGCGGAAGTCTACACAGCAACGGATCTGGCCGTTCTTTTTCTTCACAGGTACTATGTTAGAAAGCCATCTTAGGTGCTGAATGGGCTTAATAAAACCAGCTGCTAACAGCTTCTTGACCTCTTGAGTTATCTGGGCTTCTACATCAGTGTGAAAGACCCTGACTGGTTGGATTACTGGTTTAACTCATGGGTCCACATTGAGGGCATGGACCACTAACCCAGGATCCAGACCAGGCATCTCATCATAGGTCCATGCAAACACATCTGTGTATTCTTTTAGCAAAGCCACCAGTGGCCCCCTTTCTTGTGTTGCCAACTGACTACTGATGAAAACAGGCTTCTAGGATCCCAGCTCAGCCCCCAAGTTTACTTCCTGTAATTCTTCCTCAGGCTAGATTTGTGTTTCTTTGACTGGTTCTTCTAGGACCTCCTCCTGGGCTATCATACATTCTGGTGGTCCGGGACCTTCCTGCATGATGCACTCAGGTCCCACGCACCTTCACAAACGATATATTAATCTTCCCCCGGGTTCCCGTACTACTACACACTCCTGGGATCCTGAGGTGCTGGGCTCCTTCTTTTGCCTTTTTCTCTTCAGGAGGTTTCTCAAGTCATGGGTACCTCCTCCTTCTTCTTTTTCCAAGATAGGTGTTCCTGGGGTCCCTGGCATGGGACTTTCATCATCAGGTTCTAACTCATCATAAAACATTGTTTCTACAAAGTTTACTTCTTCTTAGCTGAAAGGGTTATGGTTGGCAGGGATCCTTACAGGCCTCCCATTCAATCTCCCCTTAATGCACTGATGGTACGTGAATGGTATAAGGCGGTGCTTATGGAGCCATGGTCGTCCCAGGAGTAATGGTAGGATACTTCTGAGTTGATTACGTGAAATCTGGTCAAGGCTACTATTGGCCCCACCCTTAGGGTTAGCTGTATATATCCTTCGGTTGATTCTGCTGATCTTCCAAATCCAGTTATCTCCATGGGAGCCCCTAGGATCCTCCTTCCAGTTAGGCCCATGACTTCCAAGGTACTCAGGGCTATAAGGTTGAGTGATGCCCCCTTGTCCACTAGTGCTCTTCTGATTTGGACACCATTTATGGTGGCCATTAGGTAAAGAGGTCTACGGTGGTCTGGATGCTCAACCTCCATGTCTTCATTAGTGAAGGTTATGGCATTGGTTGTCTCCAGCAAAGCTCGACTGGCATGTAATTCTGCCATGAAACATTCGATTCCTGAATCTGCTGCTATATTCATGAGAGATTCCGTGGCCACCCTCCTCGCTTCTGGTCCAAACCCCAGCTGATTGAATAGTGATCTGAACTTAGGATTCTTCTGAAGGGTCCTGACTGTGTTTGGGTGGAAGGATCCTCCTGACTCTTCTGCTTCTGCCGGTTCCCATGGATTACCACAGCTACCACCCCCTTTTCTTTGTAGTTGGGCAGGGGGTTTCTTTGTACTTCTGGTTCCTTCTGGGTGAGCTCCAGGGTTCCTTCTCTTAGCTTCCTGTGAAAAAGCCTGCGGAGGGTCCAGCAATCCTTGGTGGAATGCTTAACATAATTATAAATCCTGCAAAACAAAGGATTTTTCCTTCCTTCCTCGGTTGGTGGCCTGGACACAATGAATGGCCTAACCACTCCATCCCCGATCCATTTGTCCAGGACGTGGTTTAATTCTTCTTCAGTACATGGGATCATCGGTGGTTCCTCGAACATTTTTCCATCAGGTCTCTTCCTTTTTTCTCCCACCGATGCTGTCATGGCTAGGGATGCTAGCGCCCTCTTCACCCTCATAGTTTGTACTGTCCTTCTTATTCTCTGTAACAGGTCAGCGAACTGTGTGATACATAAATTTTCAAGGTTGAGTCTGTAATCGAAAAGCATGTTAGAGATGCAAGTCTCCACAAGCTCCTTTTCTTCATGGTCCCCATAACAGTCTAGGGACACATCTTCAAATCTTTTAATGAACTGGACAGGATCCTTTCCAGGCCTCTGCCTCACCATCTGAAGGCTTTGGAAAGTGACCTTGTCCTCACCAGGGTAATATTTTGCACAAAATCTTTCCATCATTTCGTCCCAGGTCTTAATGGACCCAAGTCTCAAAGTGGTGTACCAAGTGTACGCTCTGTCCACTAGGGACTTAGCAAACTCTCTTAGGCACAGCTCCCGGTCTCCTGCGTAGGGGCCCATAGTGTGGACAAACCTACTCACGTGTTCTACTGCACTTCCATTCCTTCCATCAAAAGGATGGAACTTTGGTGGCTCATATCCCTTGGGGTATGGCTTGCCAAGGAGTTCTGGTGGGAATGAGGGATCCCGAGAAAATTGCTTGGGGGTCCTGGAAAGTTTTTCCCTTTCTTAGTTCAGGAGGGCACTGACATCTGCCAGTGTTAGGTATTGGGGGTTAGTTCCTCCTCCCACTGCTGACCCTCCCTCTGGCTGGGTTCTATCTTGGTTGCCCACATGGGGGGCATTGTCTCTGACTTCTTGCGTCTTGCCTTCTTTGAGAAGGCAAACTTCTTGTTGCAAGTCCTTCAACATCGCAGTCATTTGAGCCATAGGGTCTAGCTCCTGCCTTGCATTCCTCTGTTCTGACACGGCCTCGTGCTCTGTTAGGGGACCTCGCCTCTTTGTCTGGAGGCCACTTCATTTTCTCCCACGGGCTCAGAAGCCGTGGGTGGCATATTTGCACCTTTACTGTTCCTTTGTCTTTGAGGCATGTTCTGCGAAGGGATTGCTTCTTCCCTTTTCTTTACCCAGTCCCCAGCGGAGTCGCCAAAATGTGAGAGTGCCTTTTTCTTTAGCACTATGGCCCAAGGATCCTGGGCCGTGTAAGATGTTCTTGGTGGACTGGGATCGATTCTCCGCAGCTAAAGGGCTGTTTTAAGAATCGACTGGTGCGCAAAACATACTTCCTACAATACAAATAGCTAACAAAACAAGAATATTCGTATTGAATGACATTTTAACAATAAAGGAAATGCATGACAAGTGGAGTATAACGTAAGAACAAGTTAGGGATCCTCTAATTTAGTGAGGTGTATTTTATTAATTTCCCTTAGTTGTGATTACAATGCTCACTAAAACGTGGTGCAAGGTTCAACTGAGTTCATAAGTTACAAACTTTGATAGCTATCCAAGCTTCAAAGACTTGCAAAATTTGAACTTGTTGAATCCAAGCATGTACTGTAGTGGCTGTCCTGAGATACCGGGGATGGTTCCTCTGTTTTCCTCTTAAGTTTACAGATTCTCTTCTGCAATTTTATGAGACTTTAGAAAAGCAATTGTGAATGCCTAAAAGAAATGGTCTACTCGTCCTCCCCCTATTCTCTACCCCTTCTCCTCCTTTTATAGCACAGCTTCGGGCTCTGGGGTACTAACGATTTCTCCCTTTTGCCCCTTAAAGTTTATGCTGTGCCTGGTTGCTTCAGGATCATGTCGTTTCCTTTTTTTCTTCATAGTTTCTTGCTTTTTGTTGCGACCAGATGAAAGTCCCTCAGCTCCTTTCTATTTCCAGATTTTCCATTGGCTGGCCTGAGGTCTTTTGGCTTTTTCTTCTCAGCGCTCCAACTTTTTCCAGTTGTACTCTTCCTTTTCTCTTTCTCCGAGTGGTTGGAACCAGGCTCCTGCGTTTTGCTCTGTACTTCCACTGCGTTTCTAGGTCATAAGGTCCGCGTGCCCTTTGTCTCTTATCTATCTCTAATTTTTTTGCCGTGATCCTACTTCGCGCGTCTAGGGATCTCCTGCCTCTGGGAGGCTTCTAGGATCCCAACCCAGTTCTTCCTCCTGGGCTTTCTCTGGTTTGCTGGTTCTGCCTGATTTTGGGCCTTTCCTCTGGATCCCAACCCTCTGGGTCTTTTCCCCTTTCTTTCTTTCTTCTCTCTTTTCTTTATTGTGAGAGTCCACCCTTTATTATTTTTTTCTTCTTTTGTGTGAAATAGGCCCAATGTCTTTTCTATCTCTTTGGGCCTATTTGTGGCTTTTTTTTTTATAATATTTTTGAACCTCAACACTCATTAACACTATTTAGATCATATTAGGGGTGTACCCTATTTATATAGAGTAATGCTAAAGACACTTTTTACAATATTTTTACAACCTTTTCCAGAGTCAAAGCCAGCATCAACAGAGCAGCTATTTCCCGCATTATGTACGCTGATAATATCATCTTGTTCTCTAAAGCCACTAGAAAAGATGCATCGACTCTACTGGAATGTTTGGAAAAATACTGCCACTGGTCTGGGTAGAAGCTAAACAACAGTAAATCCAGGATCTTCTTCTCCAAATATACTCAAAAGCAAACAGCAAGAGCCATGAAACACATTTTCTAAATGAAGAGTATCAAGAAAGATGCAGTTTATCTAGGGGCGCCCATGTTTCTATCCAAGTCCCCTTCCAAGGACTTTAGTTTTCACTAACCAAGCCTGAAAGAAGACTATCAGAATGGAGAAGTAAAATTTTGTCTTGGGCGGGAGATGCACTCTCATCAACTCTGTTGCTCATACCATTCCTAACTATACCATATCCTCATTCAAAGTCCCTATCTGTCTGTGACAAGCTTGATGCGCTCACAAGAAAATTCTGGTGGAAGCCTAAGGAGAAGGATGGAAAGTTTTTAGCTTGGAGAGCTTGGGATAAGCTCTGTGCTTCAAATGCTACAGGACGCCCAGGCTTTAAAAGGCCAAGTATAACAATAATGCTCTACATTCAAATTAGCCTGGATGGTCACCTCTACGCAGGACAACCACTCGTGGGTACCATGGCTGCCAACATTCAAACCCAAGCCCAAAAATGACGCATCGGCTTCCCTCCATCTTATGGTTTCTCAGCTCATTGGCCATGCTCAACATGCTTGGAGATCCAATATGGTTCTTGAGCTTTTCAGTCATGAATCAGCTCAGGCTATCATATCCATCCCTATTCCTATTAGGTCCAAGCCAGACAAGTTGATTTGGACACCATACTCCAAAGGTGTTTTCACTATCAAGTCTGCCTATCGAGTTGAGAGGGAGATTACTTCCATAACCCCTCCTACAGGCATCCCTTGGAAAAAAACTTTGGAAGGCTAGAGCACCAGAAATATTGAAGATGTTCTTATGGAGATTGGGTAACAACATTCTCCCCACCAAAGAAAATTTCATGCAAAGAATGCCGAATTAAGATTCTTGTTGTGAACTTTGCAAACAAGAAGTTGAATCCTCTATTCATCTCTTCGTAACTTGTCCTATCGACAGAGCCCTCTGGTACACCTGTTGTTGGGGCTTCAAGCCTGAAGAACACCAAACCAACTAGCTACCCCTGAAAGTATCATCAAGCTAGTTCTTGAGCCTCCCAAAGCCTACTGCCCCGATGAAACTGTATGGCTCATATCCCTCCAAATGGCTTTTATTTCCCCACAAACCCAACACCCCCCCCCCCCCCCCCCCCCAAAGGCTGGATTAAGATCAATACTAACGCTGCTATAGTATGGGCAAAGCCGATCCCAGTCTGCTCCCCTATCATCGTAGAAGCAAGCGCTATCCTATGGGCTGTGCAGTTGGCTATTTATGAAAATTGAAACCATATTATCTTAAAGAGTGTGACGCTAAAGCCTGCTTTGACCCCCTCTTCTCACCTAAATTCACTCCTGAGTGGTCTATTGGTAATGTGATTTTGTAATATTTTAAGTTTGAAAGAGTCTTTTGCTTCTTGTTCCTTTCGCTGGACTAGTAGGCTTTGTAACCTTGCTGCTCAAAAAGCAGCTACGATTTGTCTTTCGTCCACATCTTTTTGCTTTTTCGTCTGCGTCTTTTTGCTTTCATTAACACAGCCTGCCTGAAACTCTCTTGGAGGTTTGTAAGGCAGATGTCTGTCTTTGTTAGTCTTTTCCTCTTTCAATAAAGATTGAAGTTTATCAAAATATATACTCCTATATATATATATATATATATATATCATTCTGCCTTCTCCTTATCTCGTTATGGCCCTTGTCTGGTTTGCTACTACTAATATTTGTATTTCTCTTTTGATCGATCAACGATATCAAATAATGCTTCAAATATATACTACTACTACTACTTGTTTCAGATCAACATTCTATAATTTTATTTGTTCAATGAGACCGCTTCCATGCTTTTGAGAAGGCACATAATATGGATCCAAATAAATTAACTGCTCATACTGACATTCCGTCAAAATTTCCAATACATTTGGATTTTTAAGTTCCAAAATTAAATGAGAATCACAAGTCTGTAACTGAGCATCACATCACAGCTTCAGCTATCTCTTGACAAAGGTCTCTCATACTAAATGTTAATTTAAAAAAAATAAAAATAAAAAGAACGCTTCAACGGATCATCAAGCCTTGCATTGCCTGTGACCCATCTTCAGTGATCCTGTTGGCTTGAATAGTGCTGATGACGCTCGCAATATTACCCTAAAAACATAATTGTCGTGAAATTAGAAGCTTGATGAATAGAATATAGTGGTGTTATATCTAATCATTATCTGACAAACAATTTACATCAATAATCAGAAAAGAATGTCCAATTAGTGAACATGAAATCCAGAGAGAATCAGATCAGCAGAGAAAACCCAACAACTTCACAAATGTCTCATTTTATTGACAGACTAAACTTTCTCCAAGACCAACATTAATTTTCTTTACTATCCAGAAGCCAAATAGATATTTACTATATATTGATATAATACTCTTTCCGGAAAGTAAATAACAAAGGGTGGATATTTATTTCAAAGAAAATGGGGGAAGTTCTTTACCCTCCATGTTGCAAGCTTCGTTTTAAGTGTTTGCCACTGATGCTGCCCAAAAACACGCTCAGTACAACGGCTGCACATCAACCACGAATCAGTAAAAGAACAAGAAATTGACATCGGTTATAAGCTATGTACCATACATAAACACCTATGAACTGAAATCAGATCTATAATCAAAGCTACACCAAAAAGAGATACACACTCACCTCACAATAACAACTTGATTCATCTGGTCCATTTTACAGTCAATTAACTTGGCACTTATTGCCTTAACCACCCATAATTCCACCTCATCATCATTGATCTGCAACTTAAATCAATTAAAATAAATGCAACAGGACAACAACAAAACCAACAAATGCAGAACAGTAAAGTAAATTTACCCGCAGTGTATCTCTGATGAGAGCATATGGAATCTGGCCAGATTCATCTGAAGCAAGATCCACCAATGACATTAATCGCATCTTCGTGATACAGTCTTCATGGACAAGACCTAGACCATTCCAAGGCACATAAGTTATTAAAGGTGAAGAAGGCTTGGCTCATTTAAAATCACATGATACAGAAAATTTACCATAGCTTTTAAGTGAAGTAGAATTTGCAGCCTGAAACTCCAAATAGGCATCAAGTCTCTGAGTCAGAAAGATCTTCAGAAGCTGATACACCGATGCGTATTTAGCATCCTTCTCCAACTGCCCCATAGCAGGCATATCTAGCAAATCACACTGCAACATAGATATAAATTCATTTCCACATTTCTAAAAACCAGAGCAAAATCTAGGCTAAAGGAATAAAAAATACTGAAGACATGCATATATTGATGCACTTTGACAAAGGCAAAATTGAACTTCAGTGTAGCCAAAAAGCATACAAACAGCATTAAAGTTAACTCCAAAATACGGTCACATTCTTCCAAAAGTAAGACATCACACAACCCAAGTTTCTCTATCTAAGAACAAGAAAAGGATGGAAAAACAATAAGGGCACGTTTGGTAGACTATAATAGTAATTACATGGGAATAAGAATAGATATTATAAGGAATACAAAATGCTGTAATGTAAAGCTTATTACTATTCATTTATTTGGTGACAATACAATAATAAAACCCTAAAGACGATAGAGTTGATTCTAGATTGGTGTTATATGTGCAAAAGTAATGGTGAATCAGTAGACCATCTTTTACTACATTGTCCTATTGTTTATGATTTGTGGTCTATGGTGTTCACCTTGTTCGGTATCCACTGGGCAATGCCAAAGACTGTAGTTGAGCTCCTTGCTCATTGGCGAGGAAATTTTGGTCATCATCGTAATGGTGTTATTTGGATGGCTGTCCCTCATTGTTTGATATGGTGCATTTGGCGGGAGAGAAACAACTAATGTTTTGAAGATTCTGAAAGGACTATAGCCAGTTTAAAACTTTACTTCTTTAAAACTCTATCGGATTGGATGTCTATCATAGGAAGTCATTCTATTTCTTCAGTCTATGATTTGATGGATGCTTGTAATTTATGTATTTGATTATGTTGGTCCCTGGCTGTATACTCAGGTGACTCATTATTAAGTTCTTGAATAAAATTTCCTTTACTTATCAAAAAAAATATTTCCTAAAAAAAAAATATTTTTTAAATTTGAAAAAGAGATTAGTTATTTTTTATGATTTTTTATTTTCAAAACTGTTATGTGCATATGAAAAGTTTGTTCATTTAGAAATAAATTAATTGTAGAAATTAATACACTTACTAAGGAATAACTATTACATCCCTTTTAGAGAAGAATAGTTATTCCTCATTTCAAAGAACAGCAATTCATAAAGAATGGCTATTCTCTGTAATAAAAACATAAACAAATTACTGAATATCTAAACCATAAAAATAACTATGACATTACAGTGTCTATTATAGTCTACCAAACATACCCAAGTGATACAGCATTGCATTTTCTCAAGTTAATCTTGCAAGCAATTACTAGTTAAATAGATTCATTAGATTGCTACTATAGCTATTTTGTTAAGATGTACTCAGTTATTCACAGTTCACCTCACACCATTACATTATAAGGCCATAAAACATTCTACAGTTCTCCCCCCCCCCCCCCCCCCCCCTCAATTATACAATAAATAAGGTTCTTTTGGGTTCAGTTAATACACAAAAAGATAGAAAATTTTCATTTCTCTGAACGCTCAAAGAAAAAGAGAGATTCGGGCACCATTATATCATTTAAAACAATCTTACATAAACTATTGAGACCAAAAAGGAAGATATTTTAGCATAATTATAAAGAAACTTATATAGTATACAATACTTTTTTTTTTGGATAGGTTATATAGTTTACAATACTATTACAATGTTAGTAGAACAAAATAGTATTAATACAGAGAAGCCATAAATGTTAAGCAGCATACTTAGTCATAGTAGCCAATATAGCCATTTAGTTCATTCATAGTAGCCAATAAAGCCATTTAGTTCCATAAGATGATACCTGAAACATATCAGGTGCCTTCACAAATTCCACAATTGTGCGCACAGCTTCCTCCTTGGCTTCACTCATTGTATGCGCATCTTCTCCAGAAAAAGTTGCTAAGTATTTGGTCAGGAATTTGAAGGACTCCTTTCCAGAGCTGAAATTATTTAACAAAAAAAAAAGTTAATAATGACATGCATAGACAATAAGAATCCTTTTTATTAGGTCAGTACTTAGTGATGACTTGAAACCACAAGAATGTTTCCCATCCAAGGAAGATAAAGATAAATAACTTCAGTTTTGTGTAAGAGAAACCCTTCCCATCATACCTTTTATTTTCTTTCAAAACATTAGATATGGTCAGAAAAAGGTCCCGCTGATCCGAGATCCCAATACCCCACTCTTTGAGGAAGCTATCAATCTTTCTGAATGAAGGTACAATATGTTCAGTGGCTTTCCCATTGAGTGCCAAATTTAGGGCATTCATGTAAACATGGAACCGGCTGTATGGATTCCCCAGTAGATTATACAGGTTGAACACACTATAGAGAAAACATATATATATTAATTAGACAGTGTCATCGAAACCTTAAAATTAAAATTACAATAATCATGTGACTTTACATCTTTAAGCGCAATGCAGGTTTATCATTTGGTTGATGAGTAATTTTTGCTGATATAAGCTTTGCCATATCAAGCTCTTCATCTGGACTTTCAGACTTCGTAACAAGATTGCAGATAACAGTAAAGATGCACTCAAGATCTGTGGTAGAAAACAAAACACGGAATTCTTGTTCATATTGAATGATGAAATTGATGAGCATCCATAAAAATAAACATATGCATTGTTAGTAAATTAATCACCAAATATCAGATTACATGATTGACAAAGTCTACAATGGCCACCATATAATTTGAAACATATTATAGTAAAAGATTAGGCAAAAATAATATTTAATTTTAGTACATAAATTGACTAAAGAAATGGATGCAGCACTTTACCTCAAGCTTTCTACCTTCCAATTCTTACATAAGTTTTTTTTTTTTTTCTCATGTGATTACCAGCGAAATATACAAGCACATTACTCTAAACAGTCCTGGATTTGTATCATAAATAAGCTCCTCCATAGACCAACAACTTAACAACAAGCACATCTGAAATCTATCACCCAAACTAGCCATGACTTAAACAAATTGGTAGGTATTCAAGCTACTTGCACATCTGAAATCCATCACCCAAACTAGCCATGACTTAAACAAATTGGTAGGTATTCAAGCTACTTGCTTCCTGATAATGTACTAAATTTAAAAATCCTTCTTCATATCCATATATTTGACTTCATGTCAAACTTTTGCAGCCTGTCCAATACCGACAACCGGGTACCATCTACCACCAAAAAGACCAATCCCAACCCTTATCCCCGTGCAAATTACAAACCATCAAATTGTTCAAACAACCATGAGTGAAGCAGTTAACATAACACAAATTCATTACCACATATCATTCACTAAAGTGTTGCAGTGCTTTACACTATTTTCAATCAAAACAAAACTTCTCTAGAAAAATTTTTAAAAAATGAAGCAAAAGCGAGCATTTGCACCTTTGTCGGAAACCTTTGAGAATATCAAGTCAGCAGACGTGAGCATAAGTGACGCCAACTCAAGCCACTTGTTCATTACGATGCATTCTTGAGCTTCCACACACAGCGTAGAAACTTGCCGCTCGGCAACCTGACCAATGACCCAGATAAACAATTTCATACACCAAATCTCTAAAACATACACATAAACACATAAAAAAATTTCTTAGACAAATCACAGAAAGAAAAAACTTGACATCCCATATTACAATTCCCTTTATTTCCCATATTTTCTAAGTACCCAAACAGAGAATTTACAGAACTAGACAACAAATCAAAATCTAATGACTACTTCATAAATTTCTACAATCGAATTGAGTACAAATTATGCAAAATCTTTAAGATATATATACACGCATAGATTCCTATATATATATGGGCGTGATTGAGAGAGATGGGTGTGGGGTGAAGGTACCTCAGGGCCGGCGTCGGCCCAGGCGAGCTCGGAAGTGAATCGGACGACGGCGAGGGCGGGATCTTCTTCGGAGGTGGGGACCACAGTCGTCATTGTTGAAGCTCTCTGCAACAGTAATGGATTTCCAAACCCTAGTTTTTTGCAACAGAGCAGAGAGAGAGAGAGAGAAACCCTAGGTGTATGGCAATGGGTTTGGGATATGAGTTGCTTTGGGAGTGTTTGGAAACTGAGGTTTTTGTATGCTCTACTATACCGCTATTAGTATTACCTTCTATAACTTGTCTATCTTTTATATTAGAATATATTTTTAAACGTTTGGCTCTTAAGGAAAAAAATTCTATTTTTATATTAAAATAAAAAAAAAATTTGGTAGAATAAACACAAAATTTATCATACCAATAGTAAAATCTCACAAAATCTAATATCGTAAACATAAATCCATAGTGCCATCAAATTTACGTTACCAAAATCCACTATAATTTAAACTCCTAAAGCTTGTTTTATACTTGTAGAATTTAAATTGTTTTCAATTTGACCAACATTTTTAGTTGGGCGTAGGCCAAACATCCAAAAAATGTGGAAAACCTTTTACTTTGAAATTTTATCGACATTGACATGTAAATTTAATAATTTTGCTTAATGTGGTTTGGCCTTTTTCATAATTTACTAGGTAAAATTTTGATTACTTATCACCCAAAAAAAATAATATAATATATATATATATATATATATATCGATTACTACATTATTATATCGTTGTAGAAGAAATTATTCAATACACCATAAGGATCATGTCACAATTCTCCGACTCAATAAATAAAATAAACATCAGGTGTTTAAATTTATTGAATCAATTGGAAATTATGGTTGTCACAAAATAAGTATATTGAGTGGCAACTTGAGAGGATTAACTTAAAGAATGTTAAACTAGTTATTATATTTCTTGGTGGTGCTTGTATCCATTGGCTAGTTCCACTGGACACGTTGCGATGCGGACACGTGTCCAGTGGAATTGGCCACTGGACACGAGCCTTTTCCAAACATGAATTATATATAATTAAAAAGTCAAATAAGCTTTTGTAAGACATTTGTGACCTAAAGGTGGTAAAATTTGTAGATTCGGAATCATAATGGGGACATGATTAGAGGCTACTACGTTAGATCCCTTGGCATCACCAATAGCTTCATTGCAAAGCTATGGGCTTTAGGGATGGACTAATTCTTGCTAAGGAGCTTAAGCAATTAAATAATTGAATTGGATGCTTTGAGTGTTGTCCAATTGATGAACAATAATAGTGTCAATTTGTTAATGGAACCTTTATTATCTGATTGCAAAAACCTATTGAAAGCTATCCCCAACAAATGGATAGAGCACATATACCATAAAACTAACCAATGTGCTGATGCATTGGCTAGAATGGGATTGGGTGCTAGTACTCTTTTTGTTGTTTTTATGGAACCACCGCCTATGGTGGAAAGTTTATTGGCTTTTGACAAAGCTAATATGTTTTGTAACAGACTTATTAATTCCTAATCTATGCTTATTCCCAGTTTTAACAAAAAAATGGATAAAATTTAATTACAAAATTAGTTGTAACCTTAGGATACACAATATAGCGAGTGACCTTGATGGTTGAACATTTAGTTTTGGATTTTTTTTTTTTTTTTGAGAGAATTTCAACCTATAGCATCCGCTCCTGATTATCATCAGACCAAGACACCAAACGATTTTTGTTGTAGATGGGAGGATTGAGTCTCAGATCTCTTATTCAACCATTAGAGACTTTACTGATTTAGTTAATTGGAACCTACTTTTTAGTTTTGGATTCTTGTTTACTTTCATAGAGGGAGTTGTATCTAATTGTCCAAACTAAAAAGTGCCTTATCTTATCTACAATACAACTAAAGATGAGTATAATATTGTCACAACAAAAATAAGGAAAGAGATGATTTGGAAACGGTTTCTCCAAGATTTTTTTTTTTTCTAATGGGAGTTTCTTCAAGACTTTTGAAACAAGACGAGAGCATGTGGTTTATTGTGACAATTAAGAGTGCATCAAGCTTGGGTAAAAGAATGCTATGTATTATTCACGCACAAAACACATCGATGTGCATGGTTGTCAAAATCGCGATCCGGATCGTAGGATCGCACGATTTTACGATCTCACATCATCAAAACGTTTAAAATCGCACTAGAATCGTATGTAAGATCGTGTAGGATCGTATAAGATCGTAGGATCGTATGGGATCCTACTAATCCTACCAATCCTACTAAAAACATAAATTTTGGTTTTTTTTTTTTTTTTTTTTATGGGATAAATTTTTTGTTTTGATGAACCTTTAAGGGTTTTTATTTTTATTTTTTATATTATGATGGTATGGATTTTTATTTTTTATTTTATAAAATTATCTTAACCTAAGAAAATATTTTCTAATTGCTAGTTCACTTAAAATTAAAATAAAGGAATGCTTCATCAATTCTAAATAAAGAATTTGATGTTGACTTTGTTACCTTTTAAGTTATAATGTTGTTAAATTTATTTGATCAATATATTAATTTGTGTTTTAATATTACTAAAATATTTTTTTATATATATAATTTTATCAGTTATGCTTGTATTTGTATATTGATTGATTAATTTTTTTGAGCATGCTCTCTTATTGTTGCTGAGCGGTATAACTTGAATAGTTGAGCATGAAATTATATCTTGATGTCTTTTGTAGCTCTAGTATATAAATATATAATATTTACATAGATGATGAAATTGATGATGATGATTAGGAATTTAGGACGGTGGTTATAAGAACTTTAGAATGAGAATAATTAAATATTCACTTCACCTTAATATTCATCTTGCTTTTGGATTTCATATTGTAATTAGCTAGTTTCCATTTGCTAATTTATTTTGGATTTCAAACTTGGAACTTAGAACTTGGAAAATATTTTCCATATGTTTTGAAAAATATTTTGGTATTTGTTCGCTAAATATTAAACATTTATTAAAATACAATAGGTCAAAACTTAAATATATTTGTTTCGTTAATATAAACTTAGCGATATATGACATGCAAATTACATCATATGATGAAAATCTAAGTTTTTTATAGATGAATTTATAATTTATATGATTATTCAACATACAAAACCATTATCAACGTGTTTTTTGCTTTAAATCTAAAAATATGTAAAATCTTACGATCTCACCTACCTTCAATGATCCTTCGTAGGATCCCGATTTTGACAACCTTGTCGATGTGAGATATTTTTAGCCACAACTAGTTGTTGAACAACGTTTATAAATTATTGAAAAAATATTCACATTAATACGAATCCAACTAAAAGATTGACTAAGGTTATGTCTAAGAAAAGTTTGAGCTTTGTGCAAGGTTGACTGGCATAAATTATAACTAAAGAATTGGATTAGAGAGGGAGATTGTTGAAGTGTACAGACACCCATATAGATCAGTTCACAACTAGCTAAAGCTATTTAATGAGCTCATATTGCGAGTGGCCAATAGGTCTCTCTTCATGTTTAATCATTTACTTGTGGGTTCTAGTTAGTTCAACTGGTAAAGTCTCTGATTGTTGTATAAAATATCTGAGGTTCAATCTCCACTTACTCCAAAAACTGATTGGTGTCTTGGCCTGATAATAAAGAGCTATCATTAGGAGCGAACGCTATAAGTTAAAACTTAAAACTCTCTTTAAAAAAGAATTTATTTACTTCCCTGATTTTATTTTTACTATTACTTAGGTTTATTTAATTTAATTCACACATACACATTAACACAATCCATTCATATTCTCTAGGACAACTTATAAAATAGGTTTAATCAAGCTGTGTATACCACCATAAACACAACTCTAGCTCATGTGGTTATCAACTTATCATAAGTTCATGTTAGTTTGCTGCATTAGCACAACTCTAGCCGACTCGTTTATAGTCACATGAAGCTTGTTGAGGTCCAAAAAAAAAAAGAAATTGAAACAGCCCACCAATAGGCCCACAGAAAAAAGGAAAGGTATTGGGCCCATTTCAAAAATAAGGAGAGAAAGAAAAGACCAGAGGATTGGGATCCAAAAGAAAGAAGCCCAGCCAGCAAAACCAGACCAAAATGAAGAAGGAGGAAGCTGGGCCAGAATCCCAGAGAGCCTCCCAGAGGTATCCTAGGGCGCGCAGGAGGATCACAACAGAAAGAAATCAAAGAAAGGAAAAAAACAAAGGCCACGCAAAACTTGTGACCCAGACACGCAGAGGAGGTACAGAGCATGCAAAAACGCAGAAAATCTGATTCAACCGTTTGAAGAAAAGACAAGGAAGAGTACAGCTGGGAAAGGCTGGGACCTCAAGCCAGCCAACACAGGATGTCCGGAAATGGAAAGGAGCCGAGGGACTTTTATGTGGTCGGAACAAAAAAGGAATTATGAAGAAAGAGGAAGAGACATGATCCTGAAGCAGCCAGGCACAGTACAGGCTTCAAAGGGGTAAAACAGGGGAATGGCTAGTTCACCGGTGAGGCCGAAGTTGTGCTATAAAAGGAGGAAGGGATCCATGCTACAGGGGATTCAATTTGGAGAGGAAGACAATCAGATCGTCTTAAGCATTCATCTTTGTCTTCCTAAAATCCTAGAAAAGTGGTAGAAAATACTCTGTACCTTGAAGGAAAAACAGAGGAACTGTTCCGGTATCCCAGTGCAGCCACTATTGAACACGCTCGGATTCAGCAAGTTCAAACTTTGCAAGTCTTTGAAGCTTGAATAGCTATCAAAGTCTGTAACTTATGAGCTCAGTTGAACCTTGCATCACGTTCTAGTGAGCATCATAATCACAGTTTAATAAAATTAATGAAACATACCTCACTTAATTAGAGGATCCCCAGCTTGTTCTTATGTTATATTCTTTTCATTTTTGTCATTTGTATTAATCCTTTACTGCACGAATGTCGTTCAAATGCAAATATTCCAGCTTCTTTTTGCTAACCATTTGCATTGTGGAAGGTATGTTCTGTGCACCAATTGATTCTTAAAACAGCCCCTTTTAGCTGCGGAGAATCAATCCCAGTCCACCAAGAACATCTCACAAGGCCCAGAATCCTGGGGCCATAGTGCTAAAAAAAAAGCACTCTCACATTTTGGCGACTTCACTGGGGACTGGGTAAAGAAAAGGGAAGAAGCAATCCCTTCGCAGAACATGCCTCCGAGACAAAGGAACAGTAAAGGTGCAAACATGCCACCCACGGCCTCTGAGCCCGTAGGGGAAAATGAAGTAGCCTCCAGACAAAGAGGCGAGGTGCCCCTAACAGAGCACGAGGCCGTGTCAGAACAAAGGAATGCGAGGCAAGAGCTAGACCCTGTGGCTCAAATGACCGCGATGTTGAAAGAGTTGCAACAAGAAGTTCACCTGCTCAAAGAAAGTAAGACGCAAGAAGTCAGAGACAATGCCCCCCATGTGGGTAACCAAGACAGAACCCAGCCAGAGGGAGGATCAGCAGTGGGAGGAGGAACTAACCCCCAATATCTGACAATGGCAGATGTCAGTGCCCTCCTGGACCAAGAAAGGGAAAAACTTTCCAGGACCCCCAAGCAATTTTCTCGGGATCCCCCATTCCCACTGGAACTCCTCGGCAAGCCGTACCCCAAGGGATATGAGCCGCCAAAGTTCCATCCTTTTGATGGAAGGAATGGAAGTGCAGTAGAACACGTGAGTAGGTTCGTCTACACTATGGGCCCCTACGCAGGAGACCGGGAGCTGTGCCTAAGAGAATTTGCTAAGTCCCTGGTGGACAGAGCATACACTTGGTACACTACACTGAGGCCTGGGTCCATTAAGACCTGGGACGAAATGATGGAAAGATTTTGTGCAAAATATTACCCCGGTGAGGACAAGGTCACTTTCCAAAGCCTTCAGATGGTGAGGCAGAGGCCTGGAGAGGATCCTGTCCAGTTCATCAAGAGATTTGAAGATGTGTCCCTAGACTGTTATGGGGACCATGAAGAAAAAGAGCTCGTAGAGACTTGCATCTCTAACATGCTTTTCGATTACAGGCTCAACCTCGAAAACTTATGTATCACACAGTTCGCTGACTTGTTGTAGAGAACAAGAAGGACAGCACAAACTATGAGGGCGAAGAGGGCACCAGCATCCCAAGCCATGACAGCATCAGTGGGAGAAAAAAGGAAGAGGCCTGATGGAAAAATGTTCGAGGAACCACCAGTGATCCCATGTACCGTAGAAGAATTAAACCATGTCCTGGACAAATGGATCGGAGATGGAGTGATTAGGCCATTCACTGTGTCCAGGCCACCCACCGAAGAAGAAAGGAAAAATCCTTTGTTTTGCAGGATTCACAATTACGTTAAGCATTCCACCAAGGATTGCTGGACCCTCCGCAGGCTTTTCCACAGGAAGCTAAGGGAAGGAACCCTGGAACTCACCCAGAAGGAGCCAGAAGTACAAAGAAACCCCCTGCCTAACCATAAAGGAAAGGGCGTAGTAGCTGTGGTGATCCATGGGAACTCGACAGAAGCAGAAGAGTCAGGGGGATCCTTCCACCCAAACACAGTCAGGACCCTCCAAAAGAATCCCAAGTTCCAGTCATTATTCAATCAGCTGGGATTTGGACCAGAAGCAAGAAGGGTGGCCACGGAATCCCTTATGACTATAGCAGCAGATTCAGGGATGGAATGTTTCACAGCAGAATCTTATGCCAGCTGAGCTTTCCTAGAGACAACAAATGCCATAACATTCACTGATGAAGACATGGAGGTTGAGCACCCAGACCACCGTAGACCTCTCTACCTAATGGCCACCATAAATGGTGTCCAAATCAGAAGAGCACTTGTAGACACAGGGGCATCACTCAACCTCATAGCCCTGAGCACCTTGGAAGCCGTGGGCCTAGCTGGAAGGAGGATCCTGGGGGCTCCCATGGAGATAACCGGATTTGGAGGATCAGCAGAATCAACCGAAGGCTATATACAGCTAGCCCTAAGGGTGGGGCCAATAGTGGCCTTAACCAGATTTCACGTAATCAATTCAGAAGTGTCCTACCACATACTCCTGGGACGGCCATGGCTCCATAAGCACCGCTTTATACCATCCACGTACCATCAGTGCGTTAAGGGGAGGTTGAATGGGAGGCCTGTAAGGATCCCTGCCAACCACAACCCTTTCAACCAAGGAGAAGTAAACTTTGTAGAAACAATGTTTTATGATGAGTTGGGACCAGATGATGAAAGTCCCATGCCAAGGACCCCAGGAACACCCATCTTGGAAAAAGAAGAGGGAGGAGATACCCACGACTTGAGGGACCTCCTAAAGAGAAAAAGGCAAAAGAGGGAGCCCAGCGCCTCAGGATCCCAGGAGTGTGTAGTAGTACGAGAGCCTGGGGGAAGATTAATATATCGTTTGTGAAGGTGCGCGGGACCTGAGTGCATCGTGCAGGAGGGTCCCGGACCACCAGAATGTATGATGGCCCAGGAGGAAGTCCAAGAGGAACCAGTCAAAGAGACACAAATCCAGCCTGAGGAAGAATTGCAGGAAGTAAACTTAGGAGCTGAACTGGGATCTCAGAAGCCCGTTTTCATCAGTAGTCGTTTGACAACACAAGAAAGGGGGCCACTGCTGGTTTTGCTCGAAGAATATGCAGATGTGTTTGCATGGACCTACGATGAGATGCCCGGTCTGGATCCTGGATTAGTGGTCCATGCCCTCAATGTGGACCCAGGAGTTAAATCAGTGATCCAACCAGCTCGGGTCTTCCACACTGATATAGAAGCCCAGATAACTCAAGAGGTCAAAAAGCTACTAGCAGCTGGCTTTATCAAGCCCATCCAGCACCCCAGATGGCTTTCTAACATAGTACCTGTGAAGAAAAAGAATGGCCAGATTCGTTGCTGTGTAGATTTCCGCAACTTGAATAAAGCATGTCCAAAAGATGAGTTCCCCCTGCCTAATATTGACCTCCTTGTGGACTCCGCTGCAGGAAGTTCCATGTTCTCATTCATGGACGGGTATAGTGGGTACAACCAGATTCGAATGGCTGCCAAGGATGCCGAGAAAACAGCATTCAGGACACCAATCGGAATTTTTTATTATACTGTGATGCCCTTTGGTCTTAAAAATGCAGGAGCCACATACCAGCGAACCATGACAGCCATCTTCCATGACATGATGCATGAGGAAATGGAGGATTATGTGGATGATATTGTGGTCAAATCAAAAACTAGGACAGGGCATCTTCAGATACTTGAACGGGTTTTCAAAAGATGCAGAGAATACAAGCTACGCATGAACCCCATGAAATGCGCTTTTGGGGTATCTGCAGGAAAGTTCCTCGGGTTCCTGGTGCATCACAGAGGCATAAGTGTAGATCTAGTCAAAGCTGCAGCCATTGCCACTATGAGAAGACCAACGACAGTAAGGGAGCTCAAAAGCTTCTTGGGAAGGGTTTCCTACATCAGGAGATTCGTGCCAGGACTAGCTTCGGTCACAGGAGGCTTATCCAAGCTGTTAAAAAAGGGAATCGAGTTCACCTGGGGAGCAGATAGCAGGAAGCCTTCCAAAGGGTCCAACAAATCATGAATCATCTGCCCACTCTCCAGGCACCAGTACGTGGGCGACCTTTGCTATTATACTTGGCATCAAATGCCCAAGCAATAGGAGCCCTGTTAGCCCAAGAGGATGGTGGTGGGAACGAGTAGCCCGTTTACTATGTGAGCAGAACACTCAAGGATGCCGAAACCAGATATCCCAGGATAGAAAAGACTTGCCTAGTGGTTGTCTACGCATCTCAGAGGCTGAAGAGATATTTCTCAGCCCACCAGATCCTACTGGTAACTAAATCACATCCCATAAAAGCACTCCTGCATCAGCCCCTCCTAGCAGGGAGAATAGCACAATGGTTGGTCCTGCTTTCTCAATATGACATAGGCCTAAGGACCCCCAAGGCCGTCAAAAGTCAAGCCATAGCTGATCTCCTGGCACAATTCCCAGGGAAGGAGGAAAGCCCACTAAGCGAAGAGATCCCAGGTGAAGTGGCAGTAGCAGAAATCCCAGGGAAGAAATGGACAATGAGGTTTGATGGGTCAGCTACAGCAACTTCAAATGGGGTAGGAATTGTACTAAGTTGTGAAAACGGAGACACCATACCTCTATCCTTCAAGCTTGGTTTCTCCTGCTCCAATAATGCAGCTGAATACGAGGCGTACCTAACCGGGCTAACTATAGCACTAAGTATTGGGGTGAAACACATGAGAGTATTCGGAGATTCCAATCTTGTGGTATCCCAGGTGAAAGACGACTTTGCATTAAGGGAACAAAGCTTGGCGGCCTATAGGACATGGGCACAAAGGCTGGAGTAGGAATTCCTGACCTTTAGCATAGAGTACACGCAGAGAAGTGAAAACAGATTTGCAGATGCGCTTGCCACCCTGGGATCCCAAGTACCATTCAAGGGAAAAGACACTCTAGTCAGAATAGGAAGGCAGGAGCATTCCGTCTTAAAAATCCTCCAACAAATATCCCCCGAAGAGTCCAAGCAATGGGACTGGAGGAGCGAAGTGAAAGAAAAAATGAGAGAAACAGGGTCTGGGGGGAATGTCAAGGAGCTGAGAGACTACACTCTAATAGAAGGAGAACTATACAGAAGACTGCCCGGAGGAATCCTATCCAGATGCATCAATGAGAAAGAGGGAAAGCTGAGGTTGGAAGAACTACATACCCAAGTCTGCGGGACCTCGGAAAAGATCAGTCTATACAGGAGGATGCAACGTATGGGGTACTACTGGCCAGACATGAGCAAAGAAGCATCAACTATACAGGAAAAATGCCAAGAATGCCAACGTTCGATAGACAGGGGAGAAAGCTATGCTGTATTTGTTACAGAAGACTGGAGGACCCCTTTTATGGAATACTTGGCTCAAGGGATCCTGCCAACTGACAGGACGCTGGCCCACCAGCTCAAGAAGCTCGCGGTCAGGTATTTCTTACAGGACAAGATCCTATTCAAAAGGGGATACAGTGGAGATCCCTTAAGATGCCTGGGACCAAAGGAAGCCAGGGAAGTGGTCAGGGAAGTCCATTCTGGTGATTGTGGAAGTCACTCAGGTAAAAGAAGGCTCTATAAACAGTTACTACTACTAGGATACTACTGGCCAACAATGAAAAAGGACTCCGAAGAGGTTGTCAAAACCTGCCACGCATGCCAAGTCCTTGGAGATGCAATCCATACTCACCCAAATACGTTACAAGACATGACAACCCCATGGCCTTTCCACACTTGGGGGCTTGATCTCATAGGACCTATAAATCCTCCATCCAGTGGTTACATATGGATCTTGGCAGCCACTGAATATTTTACAAAATGGGTAGAGGCCATCCCCTTGAAGAAAGCCACTGGAGTAGCTGTAGCAAACTTCATTCGAAGCCATATCATTACGAGGTTTGGGATCCCCAGGAGGTTGATCAGTGACAACGAGACCCCCTTTATAAATAAAGACGTGAAGGGGTTAACAGAAGCTTACTACATCAAGCATGGAAGGTCTACACCATACTACCCACAAGGGAATGGCCAGGCAGAGGCCACTAATAGGGTAATCCTGAAGATCCTTAAAAAAATGAAGCAAGAATATGGAGGAAAATGGAGTGATCACCTGGCAGATGTACTTTGGGCATGCAGGAGCTCTGTGAAAACAGCTACAGGATTTTCACCGTTCTCCCTGGTCTATGGGACAGAAGCTGTCAGCCCAGTAGAGTTAATTGTTCCCACACCAAGAGTAGTACTTGAGGAAAGTCAGGAGGACACCGAAGACACAAACAATGAAAGGAGGTTAACAGACCTGGAAGAGGTGGAGGAAGAAAGAGAGCTGGCCAAAAGAAGAAGCTAGAGGTACCAGCAAAGGATGACAAGAGCATATGCACAAGCAGTACGCCCGAGGACTTTCACTACAGGGCAGTTGGTGCTAAGGACAGCAGAACATGTGAGAAGAAACCTACCGGGACCCTCCAAGTTTGCCCCAAAGTGGGAAGGACCCTACATCATCAGGGAGGCCCATGATAGTGGGTACTACTACCTCACGAAGGAAGATGGAACAATCCTGACAGAGCCCATAAATGGGAAGTGGCTGAAACAATACTACGCATGAGAGGGGAAAGGTCTCAGTACCCTGGGATCCTTTTGGCAAAAAATTACTCCAACCTGCTAAGTGTTCCTTTTCTTTTTCTTTCTTTCATATATATGCTATTATTTGAGTAGTTATGTTCAAAAAAAAAACTAGAGGTAGAGGGACATCCTAGGATCCTTACTATCTTGGTTAGATTTGCTGTGTTCCTTGAATGACATTTATGTTTTTAAGATTCAATGAAATTTCTGCTTTGCTTTTTCAGTTATTAAATTCTAAGTAGCACGAAATTTCTAACATGGACAAAATCAGGGGAGGATACCTGAGGAAATCTTCTTACATAACCCAGGATCACCCCACGGATAACTACAAACAGTTGAAATTAAATACGTGGTCTAGGACCTCAAGCATGAACTGAGAGTACCTAGCCCAGTACTTGATACAAAAAAAAAAAACTCGCCAAGATTCATGAGCTGGGACAAGTAAGAATACATTACCAAACGTACCCAACTCAGTACTTGTGCAACAAAAGAAGGGGGATACCTGGGGAAATCTTTTGATACATAACCCAGGATCACCCCACAGATAGCTACAAAGCAACCAAATCTCAAATACATGGTCTAGGATCTCAAGCATAAACTGAAGATACCTAGCCCAGTACTTGATGTAAAGGAAACCTGCCAAGTTCATGAGCTGGGACAAAAAAAAAAAGAGTACAATAATACGTTGTCAAATGTACCCAGTTCAGTACTTGCGCAACCAGGAAGGAAAAGAATGAGTACCTAGTGGGAACCTGCAACAAAAAATTTTTGTGGGGATCACAGGCTAGGACTCAGCAAAAAAAAAAAGGAGAGAAGACAAGAAAAGAAGATCCACATGCCACTTGAAAAAGATTAGAAGCAGAGCTATATTAAAGCACAAACACATAGAAGCAGTCTCAAAGCACAAGTGCAGATCTAAACAAAAAGAAACAGAAACATTGTTCAACCAAAATAGAAAATTATACAATCCCAAATTGTCCACGCATATCCAGACAGTTTTAAAAAAAAAAGGAAGGAAAAGCTAAGTAAGGAGGCCAGCCAACAAAGAGCCACTCGAAGGAAGAGCAAGTGCAGCTGAAGAAAGAACCCTCTGCCTTTTGACTTTCAGATCTTGCAAAGTCTTGTGAGCACGGGCCAGAGCTTCCTCAGCAGCAGCAATCTCAGCATCAATACTCTCAGAAGCTTGTCTCTAGAAGAGCGCTTGGGCTAGTGATCGCAGGTACTCCAACAAAAAGGATAAGTTAAACTTGGCCTCCAAAAGATCCTGAACAACTCCCCTCCATTCCAAGAGCTTCTCCTCAGAAAGAGAATCCAGTAAGGAATCTCTCATAGAAATCAACACAGCACACAGCAGCTCCAGCAGAATGTTCCCCAAGAATACTCCTCCTCTAAAACCAAGGGTAAAGTCCCCATGACTTTTATGCAGCCCTTCTAGCAATGGCAGACCTTCCATAGGCACGGAGAACCGCAAGAAGTTGCCATAAGAGGATCCAAAGCGGCAGAAATGACTGGCAGGAAGGCTGTTGAATTCCAGGAGATCAAAACGAGCCAAAAAGGCGGGGAGCCTTGAAGCAGGGTCTGAAGCAACCACCTCTGGGGCCTTCCCCTTTGCTGCATCATCGCCTGGGGTCCCAAAGAAACCTTCAACCTCCTGAACAGCATAAGGAGCAGCAGCTTGAGCAGGTGCAGCTTGAGCAGACCCTACACCTCCCTCAGGAGTCACGATTTCAGGATTTTTGATATCAACCCCTGCAAAAAAAAAGAAAGGGGGGTGGGGGGAATTTAGCTTCTAAAAAAAAAAAAAGGGGAAAAGAGATGAAAGGAAGGAACAAAAAGTGATAAAAAAAAAACCAGTGTCAGCCTCTTGAGGCGAAATTTCCTCCTCTTCCTCCTCTGATTTCTTGAAAGATTCTGGTAAAGAACACAGGGCAAGTTGAAGAAAAGGTGAGGAAGCCCCAGCAAAATGGCTAAAAGAAGGCAGGGACATAGGGGGCTTCGCCATAACAAAGAAAAGCAACAAAAAAAGGGGGGGACGCAAAAAAAAAAAAGAAGAAAGAAAGAATGCAGTAAGTACAGTCAACACCCCACCTTTAGAATCCTCCGATTCCGAAGAAGTAGCAGCACCAGAAGCAGATCTTGCAGTAGCTTGGCCTGGAAAGAAGAAGAACTCAAAAAAAAGGGAAAGAAGGGGTGCAAAAGAGATAAAGATAAAACGCTATATATATAAGAGAAAAGAAAGGCTCACCCGTTTGCCTAGATGATGATACGCCTCCCAAGGTCCTTGTACTTAACTCAGTCTGAGGTAGCACGGTCCTGACAGGGCTAGGAATCTGTTCAAAGTGAGAACCTGGGGACGCGGGGAGCTTGGGGGCCTCGGGATCTTGGGCAGCCTGGACATCCTGCATTGGTTGCCCGGTTTCCTCAGCTATGCCGCCAATGGGAGCCTCTTCCTCTTTACTCTGAGACGCAGCTTCAGCCATCTCCTCCTCCAAAGTCTCACCAACAACAGGGGGAGGAACCTCAACCTAAAAAAAAAGGGGGGGGAATGAGCAAAAAAGGACAGCACAAGTGAATGACACTTGTGAAATAAATATAAAGAAGCAGCGAAAGACACAGATAAGGAAAACATACCACATCTTCACCAGAAGATTGACTCTTACCCTTCTTGGGATCTAGCTTACGTTTGGACTGCACAAAAAAAAAAAAAAAAAAAAAAAAAAATTTACTCATTAGTTCGAAAAAAAAAAAAACAACAACGAAACCACGAAAGAGCAAAGGAGGAAAGAGGCCTTGCCCTTCTTTCTCTTTCAACAGGGTCTCCGAGTCTCTGTTGTCTACTACGGGTACGTCCAGAGGGTCCCAAGGAACCATGAACGGAAGGACTCACAGGAGCTGGGGAAGAAGAAGACTCTACCTTAGTCTTCACACGGCCCTTTATGGCCAAAGGTTGCTCCACTTCCTTCTCCTCAGCAAGTACCAACTGTTTCCGAGATTTTCCAGCCTTCTTTTTCTTTGGCTTAGGACCAACCTCCTCTGCACTCTCTTCAGCCGCGGCTTCCTTCAACTTCTCCTGTTTGATTGCTTTTTCTTTACTTATGCCTATGGGGGCGCTGGGACTTATGGCTTCCACTGCTCCTTTCTTAATTGGTACCCCAGCAGAAGCACCAACAACAAGGTCACACCCCAACCAGTTCTCTGGGAAATCTTGCGCATAAGTCACCCAGCCTTCTCTGGAAGCATGCCATTCTGCAAAGCCAGTTTTGCTGCTCACAGCAGCAGAAACAATACCAGCAGTAGGCAGAGACAAGCGCCTGTTGGATGTTGGAGCAGAAGAGATGTCAAGGTTAGGCACTCTCCCAATTGTCTCAGAACCAGCATAATCAGCAAAGGATTTCTGAACCCTCCTCCAATAACCAGCATAGCCATTAGAGGCAAAAACTCCTCTTTGAGAGTTAGGCACAACAAACTGAGGACTCCGACGAGACCAATAAGAAAAAGCCTGAAGTCTCATGAAGGGATCCAAGGAGGGAAGAGAAGGAACTACGTCATTGAATACTGGGGGAATATCCTGGTCAAAACCGAACTGCCGAAGTACTCGATGCGCCGAGTAATGGGTGTACCGTGGACCAGTCGAAGAAAGCACAGGAAGCCAGGAAGGACTAATGCAAGCCAAATAGGCTAAACTACCCTCATCACCACGACGTAAATCAAAAGTATTACCTGTAGAAGTCAAAAAAGGAGATAACACAGAATCGCAAACAAAACCAGGGCCAAACTCCCGAGGGGAGCGCCAATTCAAATGGCCCGCCTGATCAAACAACTCGACCAAGTTAAGATTGCCACCTTTTAGACTCAGCCAACGAAAAATAATGGGGTGGCTGTCAGTAGAGCTGCCACAAAGCCCTTTTATCACATCAGGGGAACCCTGAAACTTGTCTTTCACAAATTTTAAATTTCTGCATTTTGCCAATGTAACTGAAGAACGATCCCACATAAATACCTGGAGAATAGCGCAGTGAAGCGAAGAAGTGATAACATAACAAGAATCACCCTCTGCCTCATCTCCATGGAGTTGATCCAACTGAGAGTAAACGTGGCCCAAAAACATGGGGGCTAAAGGATATTGAGCACCTTGAGCCAACTTAATCGCCAAAGGAAAAAGTGTGGACTTGATTCCGTACCCAGGGAACTCGCTGAACAGGAACTTGTTAAGCCAGAATGCAAGGAACCCAGCACGCCTGACTTCCTTATCCTTCTCGCGCGAAAGAGTCATAACCCACCTGCCCATCCTGGCCGGTTTCCCACCAGAAGAGGCAGCACGCCCACCAAAATGAGCAAATAACTTCTCTTCAACTTCGAGATCCTCGTCGGAAAGCTTGATATCAAAGGGGTTTTCATCCCCAAGCACAGGAAGGAGAAAATTGTTGACTACATCTTCCAAGGTAATAGTCAACTCACCAACGGCAAAAGAAAAGGTGTGCAGAGAAGGACACCAGCGGTGCACCAAATGCCTAAGCCCTTTGGCATCTCTGAAACCCTCAAGGTTTCTGGAAATAGCCACCGCCTTCAGGACGCCGGCATGCTCCAAGCGACCCACAAACTCTTTATCAGAAAGCTCATTATCTACCCAAATGGGCCAGCCCTGAATCTTTCCAGCAACGAAATCAAAGAAGATAGGAACCGCTTCTCGAAGTCCTCGCCTGATTTGGAGATCAAAAATCTCCCTAGGGTCTGGGACTTGTGCAGAACCAACAAAACCTGCTTGACCAGAGAAAACCCAGGTGTGCGGAGATGGAGGAGTCTCGCCATGAGACACTCGAGGAAAAAATAAGCTAGGAGTGTACCAAGGGTCTCGCAAAGGGAAAGCGGGGCGCACAGTGACGGACTCATCCTGTGCAGAACTAGAAGAGCCCTCACCTTCAAAAGGACTGGGAGTACGCTCCTTCCTTTTTCGAGAAGAAGAAGAGGCCATTGGAGTAATGGGTATCTGAAGAAAGAAAAAGGAAGAAGATGGCAACGATACTGATCGAGAAGAAGATGGCAACAGAGAACTCAAGAAGACAAGGAAGAAGAATAATGAGAAAACGCTAAAAAAGGAAGAAGTAAGAGCAGTTAAAGAAGGCAATATATGGAAAGAGGCGCCAGTTGCCAGGAATTAAATTTAAAAAAGAAGGAGGTTATCAGCAGTTATTAATGAGTGTATGGGAAACGTAAAAGTAGGTGGTGGGAGTTTTATTTCAACCCAACCGCCACGTACCACAAAAAGGGGAAGAGTCACAAAAAAAAAAAAAAAAAAAAAAAAAAAAAAAAAAAAAGAAGAGAGAAACAAAAGAGACAGGATACCAGAAAAAAAAAGAGAGAAGGAGAAAGTAGAAGATCAGGATCCCCGTGGCAAAAAAAATCAAAACAAGAAGAGATCCTGCAAAGAACTCACGCATGGGCTGCAGGCAACCCATGAGCTCGGGGGGCTAAATGTTGAGGTCCAAAAAAAAAAAGAAATTGAAACAGCCCACCAATAGGCCCACAGAAAAAAGGAAAGGTATTGGGCCCATTTCAAAAATAAGGAGAGAAAGAAAAGACCAGAGGATTGGGATCCAAAAGAAAGAAGCCCAGCCAGCAAAACCAGACCAAAATGAAGAAGGAGGAAGCTGGGCCGGAATCCCAGAGAGCCTCCCAGAGGTATCCTAGGGCGCGCAGGAGGATCACAACAGAAAGAAATCAAAGAAAGGAAAAAAACAAAGGCCACGCAAAACTTGTGACCCAGACACGCAGAGGAGGTACAGAGCATGCAAAAACGCAGAAAATCTGATTCAACCGTTTGAAGAAAAGACAAGGAAGAGTACAGCTGGGAAAGGCTGGGACCTCAAGCCAACCAACACAGGATGTCCGGAAATGGAAAGGAGCCGAGGGACTTTTATGTGGTCGGAACAAAAAAGGAATTATGAAGAAAGAGGAAGAGACATGATCCTGAAGCAGCCAGGCACAGTACAGGCTTCAAAGGGGTAAAACAGGGGAATGGCTGGTTCACCGGTGAGGCCGAAGTTGTGCTATAAAAGGAGGAAGGGATCCATGCTACAGGGGATTCAATTTGGAGAGGAAGACAATCAGATCGTCTTAAGCATTCATCTTTGTCTTCCTAAAATCCTAGAAAAGTGGTAGAAAATACTCTGTACCTTGAAGGAAAAACAGAGGAACTGTTCCGGTATCCCAGTGCAGCCACTATTGAACACGCTCGGATTCAGCAAGTTCAAACTTTGCAAGTCTTTGAAGCTTGAATAGCTATCAAAGTTTGTAACTTATGAGCTCAGTTGAACCTTGCATCACGTTCTAGTGAGCATCATAATCACAGTTTAATAAAATTAATGAAACATACCTCACTTAATTAGAGGATCCCCAGCTTGTTCTTATGTTATATTCTTTTCATTTTTGTCATTTGTATTAATCCTTTACTGCACGAATGTCGTTCAAATGCAAATATTCCAGCTTCTTTTTGCTAACCATTTGCATTGTGGAAGGTATGTTCTGTGCACCAATTGATTCTTAAAACAGCCCCTTTTAGCTGCGGAGAATCAATCCCAGTCCACCAAGAACATCTCACAAGGCCCAGAATCCTGGGGCCATAGTGCTAAAAAAAAAGCACTCTCACAAAGCTTTAAGTGCTTAATTTGTGCAATTGCTCAAAATGGCCATGGTGATGAGTGGGAAGATTTAATGTCTCTTTTGCATGATGGTCAATTGTCATTGGGAAAAAAATGACTGAATGTAGAAATATATTTTAGTTGACATATATGATAAACAGACCAAATACTGAACAAGGGCGAGGTTTTGATAACGAAATCCAAGACTACATATGTCCGGCCACATGAATTACATCAAGGCAACATATTACACTGCACAAGGACAAAGCAAACTTTTTTCTGGATAGAGACACTAATTTTCATAATAGTGAATGGCATCAGCTAAACTGTGCACGGTTTATGCGTCCTTGAAGATCAAAGAATTCAGTCCCCAACACCACCAAAGAGGTAACCCAGTGAAGATGCACCACCAGGAGCAGATTGAACTTTGGTAGATGGTCGATTCTGCACCCAGATTAGCAAGCCATTTAGAAAACATAATCAAAATATTATGACTGTAGAAGAGATCCTTGAAAATCAAATTGCATAATCAAGGACAAATCACTTAGGACATAGAACTATCAGTATTCTTCAGGGAAAAGGAACAAAATCAAAAATCAAAACTAAATTACAAGCTCCCTCCAAACTGCAATAAATAGCATATCCTCCACTGAAAAGGAATTAATGAAAAGAGACAAAATGCAATAGGTAGAAGAACTAAGATATGGTTTAAGTGCATTTCTCCAATTTTAAGCCAGAGTGCACGTTCATTTCATAATGTGCTGCAATATCAGTTCTAGTTTGGAGAAGTTTGGAAATCATATCTGAACAAAAAAGCAGGGTAATCTTTTACGGTGGAACATACCATGCTTGTCAAAAGGACACAATGCTATTGTATTGAACACATGAACAAAATGGAATTCTTTTGGTTCCCAGCGCATCCTTGTCATATTAGCTTATAAGCTCCCTATTGTATTTCTATGCATATTAGAAATTACTCAATCACTCAATAGTTCCAGATAAAAGGGGGAAACCAAATCAAGCTTAATGATGACTGGCAGTAATGATGCGGTAATTAGCACTGGCCCCCCACCCTGTGCTATACTAACAGATGGGGGGTCTTATGTAATTCTAATAATAATGTATCAGGCTTATGAAAGTTATTCCATCCATAATGTATTGAAAGTTATGAATTTGCAACTACAATGCAGCCAAACCAATTTCTGACCTTGTTATCCATTCTTAAAAAGAACTAAATAAGAACACACTCAATGCAGATACTACCAACTCATTTGACAAGCACATATGATCCCAAGGAAAATTCTCAGATTGAAACTATAAGCAAGCAGTCTTAAGTGAATGTCACAAATTACAATTACAAATCAACAATTGACCAGGAAACTTATAAAGATAAGAGACATTGAAACTCATGCAAGTTTCTAGATAAAGAGCAGGCATGATCCTCATAGAAACCATTATGTAGAAAAATACATGCTACATCTAAGTTGAGTAATATACAGAAGTAGAGGTATACGCATTCTCTCAGTAAGAACCCACCTAAACTATAAAGCCCCACAAGGCAATTAGAGTAAGCAGGTAGAACAAAGAAGATCTCTATACCTTCGTCTATGCAGTTGCTTCAAAATCACTTCTCAATTATGTTTACAATTGGATAAACCTTCTAGGAGTTCCTTTTTTCTTTTTCTTTCTTTCTTTCTTCTTCTTCTTCTTCTTTTTTTTTTTTTTTTTTTTGTGTTTGGTAATTTTTGTCAGATATGAGTTTAGGCTAACCTTGGTTGTTTTCTTTTTGAATTGTTTTTCTACTCCAGCATACTTCAATCACCGCTGCTTTGATACCTTTTAGATTTTGTGGATTTACTTTATTTTGGATAACAAATGCAAATAGAAGGATTCTTATTTCTAATCTTTTTCTTTCTCTAAATATATCAGTCCCAAGACTTGAGTACCCAAAAGAATTCAAAGGGCCTATAGATTTAGGAAAAATAATAAGACAAAATCAAAATCTAGGAAAAATGACTATTGGATATAATCTATATCATCTCTACATGCTTCACTAGGATCATACCGTGATAAAGTTGCCACAATTCTGCCCATCTGCCCGGAAGTAATTGTTTGTAAGATACGCTGGAACACCTGCTGGAATATGCTTTTCAATTGGTTGTGAAGCAGCAGCAGTAGTCTTCTGAGAAGGTCCATTGTTTGCTTCTGGCCCTTGGTTCTGAGCAGGTTGGGCATTGCTAGTGGTCTCTCCACTTCCAAATAGGTAACCCAAAGAACTCTGTCCACCAACAGCGTTAACACCACGTCCACGTCCCATTTTGTTTCCTTTACTCAGTAGAATTTCCTAAATTTACATAATGACCCATTATGAGAACTTTCAAACCTCAAAATTCACTTTGCTTTTGGCAAATACAGGAAGTAGGTACAAGAAAACATCACCAAATTCACATACAACATACAGAAAGAATCATAAATTATTCTCCCATGAACTATGTCAATCACAGATTGTGCCTTTGTACACATGCATATGCACATGTCTGGACACACACAAAGACACACATGTATGGACAACTCAAAGAGCTATATTCGTCTAGTCATTTGATAATACTTTTTACGTCAAACAGATACCTCAATGGGTCCATCCTGGACAAAAGCCAGACTTAGTAGCCTAGCATGTAGTGTCTAAGTCTCTGAATGGCCCAGACAAGTGCAAGGCATGCCATTTCAAGCGAAGAGTTTTTGATAAGTGGGAGTTGGGGGGCAACAATGCGTGACATGCAGGTAGATATGCTCTTGGCCGAATGGCTTCAAGCGCAATTTTAGTTCAAAAGCTTGATGATGCATATTCTATAAACCTTGTGAGTGTGGTTCAGCATCAAAATTTTGAATAATATCAAGCTATATTGGTAACTGAGCACCTTACTTGATGAGATATCTAAATTGCACATGTAGTTGCCAGTTGCTACACTAGACCCATATAGTCTGTAGACTCTAAACCTCCATATGCACTTTTCCACTTTACTTTGCCTTCTCACTATGTGAGTATTTCAACCCTACAACCAGATGATTTGTGTTGCACATACAAATGCTGGAATTTTCTAAATTAATACTCTGCCTTTCTGATGCACATATTGTTAAAAAAAAAAAAAAAAAAAAAAAAAAAATCACATGTAAACTAAGAAAATATTTCAATAATATAATTGAATTTGAACAATTAAATAGATAGTATAAATAACAGAACAAAAATTATTTCAAGTTACATGGTGAAGGCACATCATGTAAGACCAACTTTATTATTAAAACAAAGTATTATCATAGATGAGTGTGCATTTGGATTAGCTTTTTTCCATTAGCTTATTTGTTTATGCACAGCTTTTAAAAGCATTATTTTGTACTTCTGTCAACTTTGAACAAATAAGATCTTCCACAAAACCTAATCCAAAAGGACACTAAAATAATTTAAAATAAGTAATAAAATATTCCTAAATTTTTGTAGATTTTGGTTAATCATGTATAACACTTATGTTAGCCGCGTGGAGAAATTATAGTGCGCAACTTTTATTATCTAGTATATGATTTGACAGATGGTATTATAAAACATCAACAACATACAAATTTCCTATCTCTCTAAATCTTAGGATAATAATGGCTTGTTCTTCCACATGAACCTTTTCCACATGGACCTTTGCACTCTATCTTAAGTTCTTAACTAATTCAATTCTCAATACCCAACTTAGGAAGCTTCCTTTTGCTATATTCTAAACAGTTGGATCTTAAATCTTAATACCCAGTTTGTGAATTCTCCTCAAAAACAAAAACAACAAAAGAAGAAAGACTCCCAAATAATTTGGTCTTCAAGCAAGGTTCTAAAATCTCCTATCAAGTTTATCAATGGAGCAAAATAGTGCACATTCAAACCCACATTTTTATGTCATTCCATTACGAGCTACAAATAAATAATGCATAAATCAATAAGCATTTTACAAAATCCGAATTGTGCTAGAAAATGAAATCACAGTGGTAATTTTAGAAGAAAGGCATGGATGATATCAAAATGTGGAAGAAAGAAAACAAGCAGATGAGATGAGTGAAACAGAGAGAGTGATGGAAAATGGGATCTGAGATGAGAAGGTGAGTGGTGGAAGGGATTTGGGTTTGGGTTCCGTACCTCTCTTTTGAGGACCCAAATTTGAAGCAAAGCAGAGTGATGGAGAAAGAGAACCAAATGCAAAGTAAAGCAACCAAGTAAATTATAGTGTTATTGTGTATATTTATTTTATAGGGAGTTTTTAACTTTCAAATTTTGAAAAATAAAGCTTTCAAATTTTTAAAAGAAAAAGAAAGATATTAGTGGAAGAGCTGGTCCAGCTGGAGATTGACTGATTGAGCTCTAATATAAATTTTGTTTTTACTTTTCTCTTTTTGGCCGAATAAAAAAAAAAGTTGAATTTGGAGAAGGATCACTTTTCTACTGTGACGAGTTAAATCCCTTTGCTAGATAGTCCCACGGTCCCACCAACCCTGATATTAATGCGTCGCACACAACTCGATCCCAAGCACTAATGAGAGATGAACAAACTACTGGAATCAATTTTGTTTACACTGTTGTACTTAAAAATTGGGTTTTCATTTTTAGTCTCAAGACTTTCATCTAGTCATTCTTTTTGGGTTCCATTTTTATAATTTTCCTATAAAATAATGATGGTCTCTTACTCTTACCTCCGTTTCTATTAGTATTGCGGCAGTTAAGTACTTAATTAGTACATCCATTAAAGTATGTCACTCGTCTAATACCCGACATCAGCTTATGCTTATCTTAATTTATATCAGTAACTAGTCGCAAAGTTGTGCAATTGTGCATGAAAATTTGACATCATTTTTTTTTGTTAAGTGAATAATAGTCTCAAACTCATCTCAAGATAAGGAGATTATATTGTAATATATAAATATATTATGTAAGTAAAAAAGTCTATTTATTGATTTTTTTTTTTTTTTTTGGAAGGAAACATGTTGCATTTTACTTTATTTTTAATATGTAATAATATAGTGAGATATGCATCAAAACAAAACACAATAAAAAATTGGAGAATGTATAATGTTGAGTAGAACATGAAAATGAATCTTAATTTTCATATGAAAGTTAACATTATTTTGCATTTTTAGAGAAGTTAATGAGCAATTTATACAAACTTTATTTCCATTTTATCATATAGGAACTATTAAACAAAGCTATATGCCTATAACAATTTATATTTTCATAATCACTAAACTCATATATGAAAATCAACTATTGCATAATTTTGTCTTCCCAAAACATATACTGATTTCTTTTTCTTTCTTTTTTTCCTTTCCACACAATTTAAAAAATATGAAAATTTGAGGAAACTAAATCTGTAGTAGATCTTACTCAATCAATGAATAACATAAAAGAGGTAGCGAAAAGCAAACATATTCATGATAAAATTGTTTATACATGTCCATATTTGTTTTTGCGTACCATGGAATCACTTCATTGTGTTGAGCTACTAAGAAATTTATACATTTAATAATCTTGTTCTCTAAAAGATTCATGTAGTAGCTCTACAATTGTATCTTGTTTAATCTCTTCTAGGTATATATCTTTAGCCCAAATCACAACATATAAACCAATGATCATGAAAAATAACCTAGCAAGATGAAGCCAAACACAATTTCTAAAATTTTAACAAATCAGACAAGAAAATAGTAGGAGAAGAAAACAAAGTAGTGGTGCACCAAGCCTGAACAAAAAAAAAATTAATTGCAAATTGAATTCATATTGTGGTGTACAATATGATAATAGTTGTCAAATACATCCTAGTAAGAAGGAGAAGAGAAAGATCTTGAACTATAAATTTTCATTTGTCAACAATCAATGCAATAAATTATAAATTATATTGCAAGAGTAATGCATTGCTGATTATAGAATTGCCAAGGAAATCATCCAAGTAGATGTGTGTGTGTATCTATAGATATATATATATATATATATATATTTGTGATCTATGTGAAAGTAAACAGAGTTTTAGTGATAAAAAGGGAAATAATGTAAGGGAATTTGATTAGTAATACCAGTATCATCACCCAAAATGACAAAAAACAACTAATTACACTATTATAGAGAAAAATATAAAAACCCAACACCCGTTTATCACTTATTGTCCTAAAGAAAAAAAAAGTAGTAATTATGTGTTTAATAGTTTTAAATCTCTAAGTAATACCATTGAAATTGCTTTACTAACACAAAAGATTGTTGCTAAAATGTTGACAGTACTTCTCAATCTTCATATATTAACCTTTTCCATTCTAATCAATCCAATAAATTATAGAACTTGTAAAACGCTTATGTAGATGAATAGAAGAAAAAGTACCCAAAAGAAAAAATGCATTACACTAAGCATGTCAATCATTTTATAAAATAGAACAACGTGGCTTAGTTGGTTTCTTGTTTTATTTATCTATCATATTTCTTATGTTATTTCTATCATATTTTTTTAGATTTAATGAGTATAATGGATTGAGAGAAACATATCATAGCCCAATTGAACTCAAAATAAGAGATAAGTTTAAGATAAATAAGGTAAGATGATTTAATTTATGTAGAATGGTACAAAATCATTTTGAAATGTTTTAATAAATATAAAGAACATATTAAACTCATCATATGAGATAAGTTTAAGCTTTTTTTTCCCTTGAGAATGAGATAAGTTTAAGCTAACTAAGATAATATGATTTAATTCATGTTGGATTGTACATAGTCATTCTATCATGTTTTAATAAATAACTAATATATATATATACTCACACATTGGCTAGCATGATTTGAATTTGGTTGCAAGATTTCCTAAAATTGAGATCACATCAAGGTATATGTTTCATTTGAAAAAAAAAATTTAATTCCAAAGTAAAGGGTATTAAAATTACGATTAAAAAAATATAAGCAATATTGCACGCATGTTCTTAGTCATAAGATGGGTGCAATAGTTAAACGTCACAAATGTCCTAGAGTTGTTTCCTTAAAAATGGTAAATGGTAAGAATTAGAGCTTAGATCTTTTTTTTTAATCTTTAGTAAAAAAAAAATTAGTATGTCTGTCTTACCAAAATATTATTTATGTCATAATTTGTCCAAAATTAATGAAAAAACCATATAAAGTTAAGTTATAATCCTAGACACAAAGAAAAAGAGGAATACCATAATTATTGCACATGATATTTTGTTTCCTCTTCCAAGGTATCCTAAGAAATAAGTTACAAATTAGCATATATTTAGATGAGATTAAAGGATAATTAGCAATGATTTATGTAATATTTACTATTTAATTTAAAAAAATAACAAGGGCAAATATAAATTAAAATAAACAAATGGGAAGCAAATGACCATGTATTAAATCAGAAAAATGCATTCCAATTCTTTAGAATAAACAATTTTAATAGATAAAACACAATTATGTAAAGAAAAATTGTAAACATGAATACAAAGAAATAGAATAACAATTAAAATTGAAAAAAAGAAATACAATATCTACAACCCCGCAAAATATAATCTAGCACAAATCATAAAAATTGCAATAGAAAAACAAAGAAGTTCAGGGGAAGCAAAGAAAACACTGACCTCAAAGGAACTTTCCAATTCTAATTGTAATTTGCTGACTTCTGTGGTGGAAAGAAAGCAATTCAAAATCTATTTAAAAAAATTAAATCAGTGGGTTTTAAATCCAAAGGGAGACAATTGAATGTTTTGATGGGAAGAAAAATAGTCAAAAGAAGGAGCGTCAAAGGACTAGAGGAGAGTTGAAAAGAAAAAAAGTAATTGATTTTTTTGACAATTTTTTATTTATTTATATTTATCATAAAAATAATATTAAAATCGTCTATTAACCAATGCCTTAAGAATACTCGTTAATAGGACCCTTTAATTTAATGGGAAAGTCAAAAATAGGGGAAACATCTAGCTGTTTGTTTGATAAGAATATGATAAGTCAAAGGGAGAGAGAAAAGAGGATTTATTGTTTAATTTAAGGTGATGAAACATTAGTCATTTGTTTTAATGGGGAGATGATGAGTCAAGACTCAAGAGATTGAGAAAAAATTATTGATTATAGTGAATGTATGAAGTGTAAAAAAAAAAAAAAAAAGTGACATGGCCTATAATGTGGCTCAACAAAAGCGTAGCAACAATATGCGTGTGTATGACTGTTAAGTACTAAATAAGTAATGTCCCTTAAGCTATATCACTCATATAATACCTGACAACATCAAATTATTAACGAAAATAAAAGGCATAATCAAAATGAAAATTTAAACAAAAATTTAAGTCCACACATTTGCCCATAGGCTTTAACACAATTTGCATATTTGTTAATGTATGATTACATCATTTACACGAGTCCACCACTAAAACTAACTTAGTAAAAGTAATCCAATCATTACTTGTCATGTGTCAAAATATGTTTACAAGCGTGAATCCATACTAAAACAACTCCAAAATTCTAAATGTCATTTTCATTTTTTTTTCTCAATTTAAATTGCAATCATTCTGTTTCTTTGACAAAATTGACATGGTCATTGTGTGTGAGCTTAAGGGACAGTTTGAAGAGAAACCCTTCAAATTCCTTCTATATTTTTTCATTGGATGTGAAATTTAAAAATCTAATCGTTGGATTGCATGTTCTTTATGTTCTTAACATACGTATTCAATTTTGTTCAAATTAAATGTTATTTACTATTCAATCATTAAAATTATTTTTTAAGATTACAAAAATTGAAATATAAACTCTTGATTGATGGTATAGCTATATTGATTTTGATTTTCTTGAAATTGTGCAAGAATGAAGGACATAATAAGAATATACAATCCAATAATTAAATTTTCAAAGTTTACATCTAATAAAAAGATATCGACAGAGCTTAGAGAGAAACTTTATCCACTTTTGAGTTAGGTTAACAGGTCGGTCTTAGTTGGTAAAGTTGGATTTAGATCTTTTTTTTAAGAATCAAGACTATGAACTTTATTAAATAATAGGCAAAACTGCCTGATAAGTAGCAATGGTGTGCGATGGGACATCTTCCACCCACACCTTAAAACCAGTGACATGTCATGCATATCGAACTAAGTTGTGGGC
This sequence comes from Quercus glauca, assembly GCA_023736055.1. Lineage (NCBI taxonomy): Eukaryota > Viridiplantae > Streptophyta > Magnoliopsida > Fagales > Fagaceae > Quercus > Quercus glauca. The sequence goes on along the minus strand of CM043316.1, from coordinate 36,038,478 downwards.
TACACTATTTCCTTCTATACGAAAATGTGAAAACCTAATACAATGAAATAAATTTGCATTCAAAGCGTTTATAACAATCTCTGAATCTCCCTCTGGGATGACATCATTCAAACTCAGATCAGCAGCAAACTGTAGAGACTTCGATGTAGCCAAAGTTTCAAGCTCCATGACAGTTAAGGGGAGAGGGATGATTTCGACCTTGTGCCAAGCCCTTCCTTGGCAATCTCGAATAATTACTCCACTCCCTGCTCTATCTTCTTCTTGAAACAGTGCCTCGATGTAATTTTTGCCTGAAACCTCCACAGTTACACTAATAGTCGATCTCCAGAACAACACTAGTCCACCTCCCATATTTGATCTTGGGGCAATGAATATGTTCTCGTACCTTATCTTCCTCATCATATTTTTTTGCCTAGTTTCATCTGCCCATGTTTCAGCTAAGAACACAACAGAGGGATCTTTTGCCCGCACCAAATCTGCAAGCTTATTCTTTGTACATGGGTTCCCAAGCTCACGACAGTCCCACACAAGGCCCCCCATGGCTATTGGCGGGGTTGACAGACAGCCTCCACCATTGAAAAAGAAGAACTCCCATCATCCTTTGAAACCAATTTGCTTTTGCCTGTTAACTCTAGATGATCCTCCCCACCTCTCTTGCCGCATACTAATTTTGTTGCCCCATTTTTTTTCACCACCCTTTCACATGTTTGATATTTTCGTCCCCCTCTGGTATAAGTTTTTTTAGGAGAGGTTGTGTTAATTCTCTATTGGACAAATTGTGCATGCACATGCCCAGACCCCTGAAGTTGCCCACGCGCTTGTACCAACCCTACCTCACATGTTCCACTCCCTTCCTTTGCTTCATCACAATTATTCTGAGGAGTGATTTCAGCATTGCTTGCCTCTTTTGCTTTTATTTCCCCATCCGTTTGCTTTCCAAACTTGATTAAGGCCTTATTGATTTCCTTTATTTGGATATCAAACAGCTCAGCAGACGTGATTGATTTGGGAGGTAATATCTTTGAATTAATATTTTCCTCACCTGGAATCTGGTTCGGATTTAGTCCGGATTCATTTGAGACTAACGTCCCGTTTGGAGCAAATACAGCCTTTGTTTGTAACGTCTTCCCCATAATCATGGTTTCAGCATGTTGAAATTAAAATGCAAGCTCAAAGAAGGTTCAGCAATGGCGGAAAGCATGTAGAGACGTGAAGGCATGCAGAGAGAAAGAATGAACATTCTGGAGCTTTTGAGAAAATGATTTTTTATACATAAATATCTCACTCTGTTTCTTTATATATAACAGAAACAGAGTAATCCATTTGACCAACAATATTCAATCCCAAATCATCAGCCAATACAAACATGACAAGTGCTGGTAGCTTAACACTTTATTTACAAACTACAATATAAAACTACTAAACTAAACTAATATCTACAAGTACAGATATCTACAAGATTACAAGATATTTAATACTCCCCCTCAAGATGAACCGTATATGTTAATAAAGTTCATCTTGGAGAGCAAATGATGAAACTACTTCTGCCCCAGAGCTTTGGTAAAGAAATCTGCAATCTGGTGCCGTGTAGGAATATGAAATGTTTTGATAACCCCATCTTCAATCTTTTCTCGAATGAAATGGCAGTCTATTTCAATATGTTTGGTACGTTCATGATACACAGGATTAGCAGCTATATAGAGGGCTGCTTTACTATCACAATAAAGGAAAGCAGGTTGAGAGTGATTTAAGCCAAAAGTTTTGAGCAAAGAGATGAGCCAAACCACCTCACTAGTGACTGTTGCCATTGATCTATACTCTGACTCAGCAGAGGATCTAGACACCACCTGCTGCTTTTTACTCTTCCAAGAGATTAGTGAATCTCCTAAAAACACACAAAAACCCGTGATTGACCTTCTAGTATCAGGGCAGGCTGCCCAGTTAGCATCGCAATAGGACTTCAACTGCAATTCTGATCTTGCAGACAAGAACAAGCCTTGACCTGGTGTTTTCTTCAAGTATTTGAGGATTTTGTAAGCAGCTTGAAGGTGAGGTATTCTCGGTGAACTCATGAATTGACTTAACTTATGGACTGAGTAGCAAATGTCAGGCCTAGTCAATGTCAAATACAAAAGTCTTCCTATTAACCTATGTACAATGAAGCATTTGGGACTGCATCACCAACTGAGTTACTGAATTTAGCTGTTTAATCCATAGGAATGTTTGTTGGCTTACAAGCTAACATACCAGCATCAGACAAAAGCTCAAGAGTGTATTTTCTCTGACATAATGAGATTCCATTGATAGTTCTTGCTACCTCAAGACCTAGGAAATAATTCAAGGTTCCCAAATCTTTGAGCTTGAACTTGCTGTCCAAAAATTGCTTAAACACCTTCACAGCATCCACATCATTACTGGCAATAAGAATATCATCTACATAAACGAGTAGAATGATCATAGAGCCTCCCTTAACCCTGGTAAAAACAGAATAGTCTGCCTTTGATTGTACAAAACCTTGATCCACAATTGTAGAGGATAAGTTGGCAAACCATTGTCTACTTGCCTGTTTAAGCCCATAAAGGGACTTTGTCAATCTACAAACCTCCCCCTTGCTACCAAACCCAGGTGGAGGAAGCATGTAAACCTTTTCATGTAAGTCCCCATGCAAGAAAGCATTGTTGACATCTAACTGAGTTAAATGCCAACCATGAATAGTAGCAAGAGCCAAAAGTGTTCTGACAGTAACAAACTTAACCACCGGAGAAAAAGTCTCATAAAAATCTATTCCTTCAGTTTGTGTAAAACCTTTGGCCACTAACCTAGCCTTATACCTCTCAACAGAACCATCAGCCTTTAACTTGATTTTATAAACCCATTTACACCCAATTGGTACCTTACCAGGAGGAAGCTTGCACATAACCCAAGTGTGGTTAGCTTGAAGTGCATCAATTTCAGCCTTCATGGCATCAAGCCACTTAGGATCATTCAAAGCTTGAGCATAAGTTTCAGGTTCCTTAGCAATGGTTAATGCAAGGGCAAAAGATTTATGGGAAGAAGAAAGTTTGGCATAGGAAAGTGTTGAAGCAAGAGGATAAAGAATACCTGTATCACCAGGAGCAATGGAAGCATCTGATTGAGGAAGTGAAACCGAGGCAGACATATGTGCAGAAGCCAACAAGTTACAGTGATAGTCCTGAAGGTAACTAGGAGGTTTCTTAACTCTAGTGGACTGCCTAACAGGTTGATCATTAGGTTGGGATTGAGGAACATCACAAGAAGAATTAGAATGGTTAGAAACAGGATGAACAAGGTCAGGGAACTCATCAGGAGGTACAGCCATATCTGTGGAGAAAGAGGGAGTGAATTCTGCAGTGGGAAAAGAAGAAGGAAAATCTGGTATGATAGGTTGAGAAGGAAACATTTTGGGGCAAGAAGAAATGGGAACAGACTTAGAATTGGACAGCCAATGTTTAAAAGGAAAGATATTTTCTTTAAAAACAACATCTCTAGAGACAAAACAAGTTTTAGTAGTCAAATCATAAACCTTATAGCCCTTAGTGCCAAAAGGATAACCAAGGAACATACAAGGCTTAGCCCTAACATCAAACTTAGTTCTATCTCTAGATAAGGTTGAAACAAAACACAAACAACCAAAAATTCTTAAATGACCATAGGAAGGTGAGTGCCCTAACAATTTGTCATAAGGAGTGAGATTTTGAAGAAGTGGACTAGGTGTTCTATTTATCAAATAAGTGGCTGTGAGAACATAGTCACCCCAGAATTTGAGAGGTAAATTAGCTTGAAATCTCAAGGCTCTAGCCACAGTAAGAAGATGTTGGTGTTTCCTCTCGACAACCGAATTTTGTTGAGGTGTTTCCACACAAGACAATTGGTGTATAATTCCTTTAGAATCATAAAAGGAACTCAAAGCAAATTCAGGTCCATTATCTGATCTAATGACCTTTATAGGAAGTTTAAATTGAGTAAGAATGAGATTATAAAAGGATCGAATCAAAGATGAAGCTTCTGACTTGTGTTTCATCAAAAACACCCAAGTGCACCTACTATAGTCATCCACTAAGGTAAGAAAATACCTAGAACCATTTAGGGAAGGTGTAGAGTAAGGGCCCCAAATATCAACATGTATTAAATCAAAACATGCAGATGAATAAGAAGTAGAAATAGGAAAAGACAACCTCTTTTGCTTAGCTAATGGACAAATAGAACAATCAAAGTTCTTATTATTGCAAGAAATGATGGTAGGTACAGCAGATTGCAACAAATTAAGTCTTTTGGCAGAAGGATGACCTAATCTACAATGCCATAGACTAGTGGTATCAACAGAATTCACATCACAAGAATTAAGAGCTGTTACAGTAGCAGTTACAGTAGGAAAAGAAGATGAAAGCTTGGAAAGAGTGTTGGAAACACATGATGGCAAACTATCTGGCAAGCTGCTTTGCAATGTGTATAATCCACCTTGATTTCTACCCAACCCAATCATCTTCCAAGGCTGTAAGTCCTGAATGAAACAGTATTGTGAAAGAAAAATGCAACAACGGGAAGAATGTTGAGTCAGTTTACTAATAGAAATCAGATTAAAGGAAAAACTAGGAATGCAAAGCACATTGTCAAGAACTAAGGTAGAGGATAGTTGCACAGTGCCAATATGTGTAACTTTTGCCATGTCACCATTGGGAAGTCTAACAGAAATTTGTACAGCAGAAGTAATAGAAGTGAAAAAGGCTAAAGAATGAATCATGTGATCAGTGGCTCCACTGTCAAGAATCCAATCAGTGGATTGAATATGAGAAGTACTGATGGAAGAAGAAAAAACTGAATATTCAAGAGAGGGAACAGACCATATACCTGATATCTCATGACTTTGAAGATCAAATGAAGGCTGAGTGATGATATTAGCAACCTGATGGATATCTGCAGCTCCCTCAGAAGGTCCTTGAGTACCAAAATGGCAGTTGGAGTTTAACAAACCAAGTAACTGCTGATATTTTGACTTAGTAAGACTAACACCTCCACTTGCATCATCTTCAGGACCAATTACATTGTTAGCAAAAGGTGGTAGAGTAGCTGCAACCTGACCTTTAGTGGACTTGAACCTATAGCCAGGAGGGTATCCATGCAACTTATAACATTTGTCAACCACATGACCCATTGCACCACAATGAGTACATTGTGGCCTACCCTTCTTGAAGTTCTTGACATTCTTTGCTGCTAATGCCGATGCCAAAGCAGCTGCTGTGTCAAGCTGCATTTTCTTGGCAGCACCAACCTTCCTTTGCTTCTCATCTTGAAGTATAAGAGAAAACACCTTGCTCAAGGGAGGCACAGGATCCATAATCAAAATCTGTCCTCTGACAGCAGCATAAGTCTCATTTAACCCCATCAGAAAAGGCATAGTACACTCTTCCACTTGATGACCACATGTACATGTCCTATAATTGGAAAATTCATCCCAAACACCCTTAAATTTGGTGTAGTATGCATTGATGGTTAAATTGTCTTGAGTCAAAGAACTGATCTCTTTTCTCAACTCAAAGATCCTAGGGCCATTGCCTTGTCCAAATCTGAACTGTAAGTCAATCCACACATCTCTGGCAGTCTTGAAGTAGACTATGCTTGGTTGTAAATCCTTGGAGATAGAATTAAACAGCCAAGCCAAGACTGTGCTGTTACATTTACACCAAGCTCTGTAATAGGGATGATCAACAGATTGAGGTTTAGGAATAGAACCATCAATAAATCCTAGTTTGGTCTTGGCATCTAGAGAAATGAGGATTGCCCTACTCCAGGTGCTATAATTCTCCTCAGTGAGAGGTTGAACCACCAATGAAATACCAGGATTATCACCACTAGATAGAAAATAGGGGCTAGAGGAATTTTCCCAAGGCTGAACAGTCGGAGCATTATCACTGAAAGTACTTTCAGTCATACTTAGTGCAATGTTTATCAAGAAAAGGATGAAACTTGATTGAAGATTCAAAGTCCAAAACAGAATTTAGCAAACCAAAAATCAAGAATTGTCCTTTTAGAGAAAAAGAATGTTCAAGGAACAAGTAATGAACACTTTGACACAATGTAATGTCCGATCAAATCAAGACTCAATTTACAATTTTGATGAACGCACTGCAAATTGGGAATTAAAAAAAAAAACCCTAAGATTGAAAGAAATCAATTTCCAATTATGAAGAGGGGAATATAGATTTCGATATGCTAAAGAAATCCAGATCTAGAAGATGATGAACTTAGTGCGAGAATCAATCAGAAACACAATGAAGAAAATTTCTAATCGATTTGGAAGAAGCACCAAGATATCAAAAGAAAACGAAATTGAACTAGGAAGAATTAGAGAATACCAGACTTGAACGATTCTCTAAGCTAGTTCAGCTCTGATACCATGTTGAAACTAAAATGCAAGCTCAAAGAAGGTTCAGCAATGGCGAGAAGCATGCAAAGACGTGAAGGCATGCAGAGAGAAAGAATGAACATTCTGGAGCTTTTGAGAAAATGATTTTTTATACATAAATATCTCACTATGTTTCTTTATATATAACAGAAACAGAGTAATCCATTTGACAAGTGGCTGGTAGCTTAACACTTTATTTACAAACTACAATATAAAACTACTAAACTAAACTAATATCTACAAGTACAGATATCTACAAGATTACAAGATATTTAATACAGCATTTAATGGCTCTCTACATTTATTGCTTCCTTCCTCCACCGTTACCTTCATGTCTGATTGGATATTTTCCAGTGAACCCGCTCCTGGGCTGGCCACCATCGGAGCAAGGCACGGATTGACTTCTTTTGCCCTTCTGAAACTGGATTTTCTGCCTTCATTGAAACCTGGAACGGAAATTACATCTTCTCCCTTAGCCGAATATGGTGCTGCTTTCAGACTAAAACTGAATTGTTGCTGGTCACTGAAAAATACATCTGTTTTCATGTCCGCCTGAAAAACTACTATCTAGCCGACCTCCATACCTGATTCCCTTGCTCTTGAATTCCACCTTGCATCACAAAAGGCTTTCTGCCGGAGTGAAAAATTCCTTTCGTAAAAACTAGGCGCACTAATTTCAGGCATAAAACCCGTATCCAACTATTGTTTTTTTTTCAACTTCTAAGTTGTTTGTCTCTCTGTTGTGTAGAGAAGTGGGTTTTTCCTCCTTCTCTTCTACAGTAGAAGATGTCTGTCCCTTCTACACGAAGGAGAGTTTTGTATCGAGGTTTGGAATGAAATTAGTAAATAACCATAAAATCTCAACTATATAGTTAGTTGTCAATAGTTTCAAACTATATATTTTTCTAGCAAATCGAGTTTAAGAGGCTCGATTTAGGGGCCATAAATCGAGTGTTTGAGGGTCGATTTTCATATTTTGATCGGGTCTGAGTTGGCACTTTTTCCATATGGCGTCCACGTGGAAATCGAGTCTCTTATACTCGATTTACAAGCCCTATATAAAAGAAAAGAACAGCAGCACAACAAAAAGAATCAGAGCAGAAGAAAAAAAAAAAAAAACTGAAGAAGAAGAAAGAACCCAGGCCGGCGAACCCAAAAAGAATCAGAGCAGAAGAACAAAAAAAAAAAAAAAACCTGAAGAAGAAGAAAGAACCCAGGCTGGCGAACCCAGGCCAGGCGAGCCCAGGCCGCGCGGCCTGGGGTCGCGCGAGCCCAGGCCGCGCGGCCTGGGGTCGCGCGAGCCCAGGCCGCGCAGCCTGGGGTCGCGCGAGCTCTTTCTCTCTCTCTGTGATCTGACTCCTTCTCTCTCTCTCTCTCATCTCTGATCTGGTCTTTCCTTCTCTGTGATCTGGTTGTATTTTTTTTTTTTTTTGGTATTTTGGCTTGTACATGAGAGACTTGGAGACTGGAAAATTTTTCAAAATTTTTTGAATTGTAAATCGAGTCTCTAAGACTCGATTTTCAGCTGATCTCCAGGTGGTTTCTACGTGGAAAAAGATGCCACATCAGACTATGAAAATCGAGTGCTTGAGACTTGATTTATAGGCCAAAATCGAGTCTCTTAGACTCGAATTGCTATTAAGTAATATAGTTTAGAAACTAGATCAACTAACTATAAAGTTTGATTCTCATGCCTAGTTACCCAGATTACCCTCGGGGTTTGTCTTGTTTGTTATTTTGTCTCTCCGATATCAAACTTATCTACGGAGCTTGTGGGGTTTATTTATTGGGGGCTGGGAAAACACTTTTCCTTTTGAGAGGAATTTACGACACTTTCCACGTAGACTAGTTGAATTTAGATCTAATGCAATAATTAGAGTTAAAAAATAGTAGAAAGATAAAGGGTTGAAGTTAAAATGTTATTATTATTATCATTATTTTAATCTAAGGATAGAACTAAAATTTGATTTCAATCTCAACCCTTCAATGTGGTATTGAAGGGTGCAATAGCCTCGGATCCAAATCCGGCAAAAATGGGACTCACGTGGTGTTGTCACCAGGCCCAACATTAATTTGATTTGACATTTGATCGTTAATACTCCACTGACACGTCGTTACAGACAATTGACAACCTATATTTAATTTAATTAAAAAAAACTAATTTTGTTAATTAAAAAAAAGAAACTGAAACAAAAAATAAAAAGTTTTTTATATCAACAAGACACTTCGCCCTGTGTCGCTTATAAAATGGGTCTGATCGAGCTCTGTTTAGCACCACAATCACAACAAATTCATATTCATTATTCCGAATTATGTATTTTGTCTCAGAAACAGAATTTGGTTATCAATTTATCACAAGGGCACAGCCTAAAGTTCATGTTAGTTTGCTGCATTAGCACAACTCTAGCTGGCTCGTTCATAGCCACATCAAGCTTAAGTGCTTAATTTGTGCAATTGCTCAAAGGGGCCATGGTGATGAGTGGGAAGATAGTCTCTTCTGCATGATGATCAATTGTCATTGGGAAAAAAATGATTACAATGTAGAAAAATGTTTTAGTTGACACATTTGATAAACAGACTAAATACTGAACAAGGACGAGCTTTTGATAATGAAATCCAAGACTACGGCCACATGAATTCCATCAAGGCAACACATTACACAGCACAAGGACAAAGCAAACTTTATAGATAGAGACACAAATTTTCATAATAGTGAGGTCACTGCTAAATAGTGCACGGTTGATGCATCCTTGAAGATCAAAGAAATCAGTTCTCACCGCCACCAAAGAGATAACCAAGGGAAGATCCACCACCAGGGGCAGCATGAACTTTGGTAGATGGTCGATCCTGCACCCAGATTCGCAAGCCATTTTGAAAACATCATCAAAAATATTATGATTGTAGAAGAGATCCTTAAATATCAAATTGCATAATTAAGGACAAATCACTTAGGGCATAGAGCCAACAATATTCTTCAAGGAAAAAGGAACAAAATGAAAAATCAAAACTAAATTACAAGCTCCCACCAAACTGCAATGAATAGGATACCCTCCACTGAAAAGAAATCGATGAAAAGAGACAAAATGCAATATGTAGAAGAATTAAGATATGGTTTAAGTGCATATCTCCAATTTTAAGCCAGAGTGCATATTCATTTCATAATGTGCTGCAATATCAGTTCTAGTTTGGAGAAGTTTGGACATCATATCTGAACAGAAAAGCAGGGCATAATTTCATAGTGGAACATACCATGCTTGGAAAAAGGACTAAGGACTCAATGCTATTGAACACTTGAACAAAATGGAATTCTTTTGGTTTCCCTGGGTGTCCTTGTCATATTAGCTTATAAACTCCCTATTGTATTTCTATGCATATTAGAAATTACTCAATCACTCAAAAGTTTCAGATAAAAGGGGAAAACCAAATCAAGCTTAATGATGACTTGTAGTAATGATGCAGTAATTAGCACCGGTTTCCCCCACCTTGTGCCATACTAACAGATGGGGGGTCTTATGTAATTCTACTAATAATGTATCAGGCTTATGAAGTTATTCCATCCATAATGTATTAAAAGTTATGAATTTGCAACTACGATGAAGCCAAACCAATTTCTGAGTTCTGACCTTGTTTTCCATTCTAAGAAGAACTAAATAAGAACACACTCAATGTCGCGAGGAAAATTCCCAGATAGAAACTTGTGATGAGCAAGCACTCTTAGGAGAACGTCACAAACTACAATTACAAATGACCAATTGACCAGGAAACTTCTAAAGATAAGAGACGTTTAAACTCATGGAAGTTTCTAGATAAAGAGCAAACATGATCCTTACAGAATCCATCATGTAGAAAAACACAAGCTACATCTAAGTTGAGTAATATACAGAAGTAGAGGTATACACATTCTCTCAGTAAGAACCCACCTAAACTGTCAAGCCCCACAAGGTAATTAGAGTAAGCATATAGAACGAAGAAGATCTTTATACCTTCATCCATGCAGTTCCTTCAAAATCACTTCTCAACTATATTTACAATTGGATGAACCTTCTAGGAGTTCCTTATTTCTTTTTCTTTCTTTCTTCTTCTTCCTTTTTTTTTTTTTTTTTGGGTGGTAATTTTTGTCAGATATGAGTTTAGGCTAACCTTGGTTGTTTTCTTTTTGAATTGTTTTTCTACTCCAGCATACTTCAATCACCCCTGCTTTGATACATTTTAGATTTTGTGGATTTACTTTATCTTGGATAACAAATGCAAAGAAGGATTCTGATTTATAATATGTTTCTTTTCTCTAAATATATCAGTCCCAAGACTTGAGCACCCAAAAGAATCCAAAGGGCCTATGGATTTAGGGAAAAAAAAAAAGACAAAATAGAAATCTAGGAAAAATGACTATTGTATATAATCTAAATAATCTCTACATGCTTCACTAGGATCATACCGTGATAAAGTTGCCACAATTCTGCCCATCTGCCCGGAAGTAATTGTTTGTAAGATGCCCTGGAACACCTGCTGGAATAGGCTTATCAATTGGTTGTGAAGCAGTAGCAGTAGTCTTCTGAGAAGGAACATTGTTTACTTCTGGCCCTTCGTTCTGACTCTTCTGAGCAGGTTGGGCATTGCTAGTGGTCTCTCCACTTCCGAATAGGTAACCCAAAGAACTCTGTCCACCACCATTGCTAACACCACGTCCACGTCCCATTTTGTTTCCTTTACTCAGTAGGATTTCCTAAATTTGCATAATCACCCATTAAGAGAACTTACAAACTTCAAAATTCATTCTGCTTTTGGCACATACAGGAAGTAGGTACAAGAAAACATCACCAAACTCACATACATTACTCAATAGGATTTCCTAAATTTGCATAATCACCCATTATGAGATTTTACAAACTTCAAAATTCATTCTGCTTTTGGCACATACAGGAAGTAGGTACAAGAAAACATCACCAAGCTCACATACAACATACAGAAAGCGTCATAAATTATTCTCCCATGAACTAGGTGAATCACAGATTGTGCCTTTGTACACATATCTGCATGCACATGTATGGACACACATGAAGACACTCATGTATGGACACCTAAAAGAACTGTATTTATCTAGTCGTTTGATAATACTTTTTATGTCGAACGTATACTTCAATGGGTCTGTCCTGGACAAAAGCCAGACTTGGTAGGCTAGCATGTAGTGTCTAAGTCTCTGAGTGGCCCAGACAAGCGCAAGGCATGCCTTTTCAAGCTAGATATGCTCTTTGACTGAATGGCTTTGAGCGCAATTTTTGTTCAAAAACTTGATGATGCATTTTCTACCTTGCGAGTGTGGTTAGGCATCAAAATTTTGAATATATCAAGCTACATTGGTAACTGAGCACCTTACTTGATGAGATAACTAAATTGCACATGTAGTTGCTAGTTCTACATAGTCTGTAGACTCTGTATATCCATATGCACTTTTCCACTTTACCTTGCCTTCACACTACGTGAGTATTTCAACCCTACAACCTGTTGATTTATATTGCACACAAAAATGCTAGGCTTTTCTAAACTAATACTATGCCTGTGTGATGCACATTTTGATAAAAAAAATCACATGTAAACTAAGAAAATATTTCAATAATATAATTGAATTTGAACAATTAAATAGATAGTATAAATAAAAGAACAAAAAATTATTTCAAGTTACATGGTGAAAGCACATCATGTAAGACCAACTTTATTGATAAAACAAAATATTATGCTAGATGGCGTACATTTGGATTAGCTTTTTCCTTTACAGCTTTTTAAAGCATCACTTTTCCAAGTATAATCGAACTTCTGTCAACTTTCAACAAATAGGTTCCCCCACAAAAACTAATCCAAAAGGACACTAAAATAATTTAAAATAAATAATAAGATTTTCTAAAATTTTAATAGATTTCTAGTTAATCAATTTAGTTTTTTTTTTTTTTTTTTTTAAACTTAACTTCTTAAAACTAAGGCAAAAAAAATTTCACTTAAGGCAAACTATATTCTAAATATAAATATACTTATGGTGCACTATATGGTGAAAGCACGCCGTGTCATGTATAACACTTGTGTTAGCCATGTGGAAAAACACACAACTTTTATTATCTAGTATATGATTTAACAGATGGTATTATAATTTAGAAGACATCAACAACATACAAATTTCCTATCTCTCTAAATCTTAGAATAAAAATGGTCTGTCCTTCCATATAAACTTTTTCCACATGGACCTTTGCACTATGTCTTAAGTTCTTAACTTATTCAACTCTCAATACCCAACTTAGGAAGCCTCCTTTTGCTATATTCTAAACACATGGGTCTTAAATCTTAATACCCAGTTTGGGAATTCTCCTTAAAAACAAAAACAACAAAAGAAGAAAGACTCCCAAATGGTCTTCAAGCAAGATTTTAAAATCTTCCCTATCAAGTTCACATAACCAATTATCAATGGAGCAAAAGAATACACAGTCAAACCCACTTTTATGCAAATCCCATTACGAGCTACAACAAAATAATGCATAAATCAACAAGCATTTTACAAAATCCGAATTGTACAACAAAATTTTCATGTTCACAATAGAAAGAGAGTGATGGAAAATGGGATCTGAGATGAGAAGGGATTTGGGTTTGGGTTCCGTACCTTTCTTTTGAGGACCCAAATTTGAAGCAAAGCAAAGTGAGAGAGGGAGTGAATGAGAACCAACTGCAGAGCAAAGCAACCAAGCACATTATTGTGTACATATTTATAGGGAGATTTTAACTTTCAAATTTTTTAAAGAAAAAAAAGTAAGAAATTGGTGGGAGAGCTGGTCCAACTTGAAAGTGAGCTCTAATAGAAATTTTGTTCTTGTACTTTTTTTTTTTTGAGAAAGATTTTGTTTTTGTACTTCTGTGCTAATAGTTTGGGTTATTTTCGTCATTAACACTATTATACACTTTTACCCGCATTTTGATTTTATATTTCAAACGGTGAGGAGTGAAAAAAAATAATAAATTCCAATAACGAGAGATGGTAAATTATAGTTTAACATGGAGAACAATTATGGCAATGTGGGTGTAAAAGTGGGTGGTATTTTCATTTTTAATAAGTTTAGTGGCACATCACAATTCACAACAAATTTTACATTTGTCAAAGGTAATAAATAGGGAGTATCAATGATGGGTTTTTATGAGAATCAATAATAATCTACCAATTTAACTAGTGTGAAATTTATTGTGAAAACTGTTGTGTTTATCATTACTTTTTCATTTTTAGCCTCAAGATTTTTTTTTTGGGGAGAAACCTCAAGATTTTTTTTTTGATCATTCATTTTGAATTCCATTTTTTATAAGGTGCTAAAAAGAAAAGGGTGGTCTCTTACTCTTACCTCCATTTCTATTAGTAATTAATAATGTGACCTTAGTATTAAATAAGTGACACCCATGAAGATAAGTTACTTGGTAATATCTCGCATCATCATATTATTAACTAAAATAAAGTGCATAATCAAAATGAAAATTTTAACAAAAAGCTTAGAATCACGCACCGCCACCGGTACGCATTAAATTACATTATTTACCTATGGCTCAAACGTTGCACCGCAGTCAAAAGTTATGTCAAAAATTTGTAGATAAGCGTGTCCATGGACTCCATACAAGAAACTTAAAAAAAAAAAAAGAAAAAAAAAAAGAAAAGGAAACTGTCCATACAATAACTTAAATTCTAATCCAAAGCAAAGTTTTAAAACAGCTCCAAATGTCATTACGGTTTTTGTTTTTTGTTTTGTTTTTTAATTGCAATCTTCCTTGCTATTGCAAAATTGGCATGGTCAGTAATCAAAAAAAAAAAAAATTGGCATGGTCATTGTGTGAGCTGGCTTTTTGAGTCAGGTTAAAGTGTCGGCCTTAGTTGGCAAAGTCATGGGACTCACATGATATTGACACTATTATCTTTGATTTGACATTTGATGTAATTCAATCACCGACAATTAACAACCTATATTTAATTTACTTTTTCTAAAATAAAAAAAAGTTTTTAAGATTTACCCGTAATTTTTGATAATTTATTTCCTAAATATGAGTCAAAAACTATAATTTTTAGGTTAAATATGTGACCAAAAAAATAAAAATTAACTTGTTTTTTAAAAAACTAATTTTTTTAATTTTTAATTTTTAAAAAAAAGAGTAAAAATAAAAAAGATTTCTACCAACCTGACTCTTTAACAAATAAAATTAGATCTCAAAAATTTATATGCTTTCGTAATTCTTTAATTTTGATAAGCAGTGTGTACACTAAATTCAATTTTAGGGGAAACAAACCTTAAGTATTGAAAGAAAAAAAAAAACCCTAAAGTATTAATTAATAAATTTATTGTGTTTATTTGGGTGGACAGTTTAAAACCCCAATTTTTTTTTATTTAACAAAAGTAAAAACAAATTGATCTTAAAAAATATTTTTTTAATATAATTTTTTTAAAGAACCTGTATTCCAAAAACTAAAAATTGTACCAACAAGCAGACATGCACTAAAGGCAACAATATCTTTTATTTATTTATTATTTTAGTTAAGCCAATGACTACAGCATAAAGATTGTGACCATTCATATATTAAAAAAAAAAAAAAAAAAAGAAGATTGTGACCATCCAATAACTCTGACAGATGCATGATTGAGACAATTTGTACGTCAAAAAATATGTGGGAGCCTTAGAAAAATTTTGTTAGTACTTAATGGTGGTTAGTAGTTAGTAGTTAGTACTCTATACTCATAATTTTGTTGAAACATGATGATTTTGTTGAAAATGGAAGGGGCAAAAAAAAAAAGAAGAAAAGGAAAGGGTTCAATATTTATGATGAAGAAACTTCAGTGAGGAGGAACCCTTGTAGTTGTAGTGCACTTTGCTTCTACTTTTATGCTTTCTTGTTGCTGAGGCAAAGGAATACCAAAGATAATAAGTGGAGGTAGCTAAAAACTTTTATCTGAAAAAGAGCTAAAACCCAAAATTTGTGTTAAAGCATCAAGAATGTGGACAAATTCACAGTTGCAATGAAGTGTGTCTGTCTGTCTGTTGGACCACTACTACACTTACTAATATCTTGCATATAAAGCTTTGCTCCACTGCAGGAGTGAGGAGGGTAGATCTGGTGACTGAAGCCAATGTTTGGTGGAGAATATGGGCAAAATCATTATAAAAAAGAGGAAAAGTTAATTTATGAAAAGCTGTTTCATGGGAACTGGGACATAATTATGGTTTATGGGTCATTTCAATAGAAACTAAAAATTTCTTTTTTTTTTTGGATGCTTTAAATTCAGGCTTATCTTTTACGGAATGGTCTATTTCCACTTCTCTGTGTAATATGTTTGAGCTTAGCAAATGTTTTATCTAGATAAGCCTGAATTTAGATACACCAGATCCGATCAACCATTCAAAAAGACCATGAGATATATTTGACCAACATATACAACAAGAATGCACCAAAATGGCAGCGGTGGTGTCCAATATCCAGGGTTTGAGCCCCCTCCCCCAAAATTTAACTAAAAATGAATTCGCCAAAATGGTAGAAAAACTTCCTCAAAACATGTTGAATCTTCAGTACCATACATATGAACATATCTTGCTTGGGAAGAAACTCAGGAAAAAAAAAAAAGTGAAGCGCTAGATAAAATTATTTCAATGCTACGAGCACTTACATTACTCGTAACCCTGTTATAATGCAAGTGCATACATTACTGAATCCAGTAGTTTGTCTATATCATGTCAGTGGAGCTTTAGCATGAAGAAACCTGTGGACACCATCTACCTACAAGACTGATTTTTAAGTTGAGGGGATCTTTGAGATCTCTACCAATAACTTGTGTAGTGCTTGAGGCTTTGAGAAGAACGGCGAGTGATCAGCGCCTTTTACCCGAAAGACCCGTTCTGGGGGGCTTGAGTTTATCATGCTCTCTTGGAGAGTGCTGGATATTGCATTGTCTTCCGGAGTCTCAATATAAAACCGCCTCACAGATCCATATTTCATGTCAGTAAGAGAGAGCTTCTCCAAAACTGGTGCAAAGGGTATTGGCCTCATTGAAACAGATGCCAGAGCAACATCCTAGAATGGTAGAAGCAGAATGCGATCATCAAGAATAGTAGAAACAGAAAGGAAAAAGTTGTAAAAGAAGGGAAATGACACTATAGTCTCTCTCTTATACACACACACACGCGCGAAAGAGAGATGTAACACCAGAATTTAAGAACCAAATGAGTGTTTGCAACTTCTATTATAATGGCTTCTATGTGCTACTCAATTGTGTCCCCTATTTGTAACCCCAAATAAAAAATAAAGGACAATGCAAGCAGTGCTCTCCAAAATAAACTGTTTTTTCGTTCCCTTGGAAAAAAAAAAAAAAAAAAACCGCTTCATGCTGACATTTAATTTCACTTCCACATAAAGAGATGGGCCTCGCAAACTTCCCTAATATGAACAAGTGCACATCCCAAAATATTCAAATCTACACAGTTGACCAGAAAAATAGTAATGCAGACTTTTGTGGAATGAATGTTGCTTCACCGTTGAACGCAAATCAAATTAGCATGGCCAGCAATAGCAGCCACTTAAAAGTCATACTACCCAGAAATTTCTTCCCAACACAGAACCTTATAAAAGATCCATTTCAAAATCACTGAAACTCTAAAACATTTAGCCAATTGCACAGTGTTCCACTAATCCTTGAAAAAAGAAATCTTCATCATGTTTTATGATTTTTCAATTGCTTCAATGTGCACACCACCACATACAAATATCACTCATTGCAAAGACATAGTCAAGAGTCAAGACATATTAATTTGGAGCTTCATGTCTCTTTATAATCGTCAATTATACAATTTAGTAAGAAACGAGAAATTTTTCTTTGAATAAGAAATGCACCTGGTGAATCTTGAATCCATGAACTCACCCTTTACCTTGCTCTTAGAAAGGGTGTTGGGTATACAAGTGTGAATGGAAGTCCCACGTGGAGCGTATGGAACTTGAGGTAAGTGATATCTCAATATGTTATATTAAGGCCTCAATTGAAGTCTCCCCATGTTGTAATTTCCACAACAAGTGCTATCACAACTTCCGTTGTCATAATAAGTGGTATGAGAGTTGACAGTGGCAGAGTAGCAAAGTGGTCCCTTTTCAGTTGAAGCAAGGGTAGAGTGTGCGCTTAGAGGCTGGACAAGTGAGCATTGCACAATGCAATCCCACAAAATCCTATACAAATGAACTTGGAAAAAGACCCACAAAAATAAGAATGATGCAACACAAGACTAACGGTGGCAAGGTGATGTGAATGTATGGGGATCCTATGGATGAGTGTGTGGGACTAAGTACTATGGATGAGTGTGTGGGACTAAGTACTAACACATGGTTCTTTGGTCCTTTGGATGGCATATGAGATCTCATGGGTGAAACATGGTGAAGGAAGAAAGCCCATGGGGCAAATGCAAGCCTATTAAGCCCTATAAAAATGATCTTGGAAAAAGGACCAGAGCCCATAGGTTTAAGGTCTCAATTGAAGTCTTAAGGTCTTATCTTTCCAAGATCAGTTGTATGTTATAAGGTGGTGCCTTTATATGTTATATTAAGGTCTCAATTGTAGTCTCCCAAAGGCCTCATCTTTCTAACAAGTGGTATCAGAGCTAACAATGATGTGCAACAAGGTAGCTAGCTCATCAAGATCCCTTTCTATTTGGTTTATAAATTCTTAATTACTTTTTCGTTACTGTTAAGAGTCTTAGCCTTTCTAGGATAAGGTTCCTAATTCTTCTTGGAATATTTTTGGCAATAGCCTATAAAAAAGGTTTCATTTGTTTTATAAAGATAAAAATTGAGAAATATAAATTTAACAAAACTCCAACTACTTATTTTAAGCTTTGAGGGTTTGATTGCCTTCTCCTTTCTAAGTGTGATCTTTTATTCTCCTTCCCAAGTATGATTGTCTATGGTTTATCTTTCTTTGTTTCTCATTCTATTCATTATTTTAATACCAAAAATCCCTCAAATTAATTCAAGATCCAATATTTCTACTACTTAACCTTCCTAAACCCTTAAACATCAAACCCTATTCAACATCCCTAAAGATCTCATCAAGAACCCTAATTTAATTCTGAATTCCTAAAGATCCTATGTCAAAATTGTTATCAGAGCCCATTAGGGCTTTCAATTGAAATCTCCCTAAAGTGTAACTCCCCAACACAAAGTGGTGCGATTTGAGCTTTAACTCACTGGCAGTAGGGAAAAATAAGTTAGCAAGTCCTTTATCAGCATCACCAATGTCATGGAGGTAACCTGTTTAGAGCTACAACCAACAATGTTCAAATGTTCACAGATAGATATTCTTAAATCTTAACTGTGAAGAATCAGTCAAGACAATACCCAAGTACCAACACTGTCAGCATGCAGGTTCACCTTCATCCTTCTCCACAAGTACATATGGGTTTATGTCTGCATATCTATTTTCCTAACAAGCTATGCAGTGACACAGTCTTCCAACTTTGCAATCATGCATAACTACTTCAATTTACAAAGGAATTGAATCACCTCATCAAAGAATAAACATTCAATATAATTTTATATTAAAAGTAAATTATACCTTGGCAGGACTTTGGTTGAATAACAAATCCCTCAACGATGACTTATCTAGATCAATAGCTGTTGGAGGGTGATCATTCCCATTTGCGTATAAAAATTTCTGAGCCTGTCTCATTAGATCATTTGAACCTGCCTGCAATAGACTTAATTTATTAATCAATGTAAACACAGAGAATATCTAAACCTTTTTCTTCAAAAATAACAACAATATATCCCTTTTTTTATAGATGAACTTATCATAAGAGGAATGCAACGGTCAGACATTGGTTGAAATTTCTTAGAATATGCATCTTATGAATCACCAAGGCTCATCGTCATGGTGTCAGGCTTATAAGGCATGCACCATGCTCAGAGCCTAGAACTACTTCTCAACTTAATATTTTTTTCTTGGCCTCGAGTCAAGCTAGGGTGTAATTTCATTCCATGAAGATTTTGAGTAATATCTCAGAGCAAAAGCAAGTTCTCTTTTTTTTCTTTTTTTTAAATCTTCCTTCTCTCTCTCTCTCTCTCTCTCTCTCTCTCTCTCTCTCTTTTTTGGGGGGGGGGGGGTGGTTGGGGTAGGGGGGCTCTTAATACTTTATAAAAATAAATATGAAAATGATAGCTAAACTACACATTACAGAAAGCATTCAGCATCATTAAAGGCCATGACAGGTAACTCATTTGTGGAGGCACAATGCTAGTCCAAACAGAGAGGTTTAAGTTATGCAAGGAAATCTTGAGAATCAGTTCAACCCATAAGTATTCCTAATTACTGTAACTGTATACTGTAATAAAATTCATTAAAAAAGGAAAATGCTTATTTCTTTTCTTTTCTTTTTTGTGGGGGAGGGGGTGGATGTTTCACTAAAAGAAAGCAAACATCATTTAAAGAAAGTTTCAAATTGCGAAATTCATCGTTTAAAGAAAGTAAACAATTAATGAAATTCAGTTACACTAGAATGAAGGGAAAACCTGTTTAGTGAACATATCAAGAGTGCTTTGTCCGTTAGTCAACATAGCCGCAGCAACAAAAATAGCCTTTGAAATTTTGGAAGGAAAACTTTCCATAGCATGTGATATACATGTACCACCAAAATCATGTCCCACCAAGATCACCTATATAAAATTTCAAAAACAAAAAGAGAAAATAGAAAATGTAAGAGATCTATTCAAGAAGAGGAAATGTTCTGACAACTTAAGTACCACTTCAGATTCAAACATCAAATAACACAAATGTAATCCAAAAGCTATTAGTAGAAGGGTAAAACTTTGGTACAATTTTATAGGTGCTGTAGCTTAGGTTCTCAACCATATGGTTGCATTGAACATTGAAACACATGGTTGAATTTAATAGTCTTTGGAAAAGATAACATTGTTTTTACTGCATTTGTCAATACAAACATGTGTTTGAATTCAATTGGGGAACCTAAGGTACAACACCTAAGGATCTATATATAAGTTTTACCCTAAGTGGAAATAGCAAACAACTAGTAACAGCAATTCAACAGCAGAATTCACAATTCTAGTTGACTAATATAGTTACTGCTTTCCAAATTAGCAGTGTGACACATAACTTCCTTTTCAAATGTAGTTAATATCATTTTATATGCTAAAAGTGTGACCATGAGTCCAATTTCCATTAAGAATTTGAACTCAACAACCCAACAGCAAGTTTGAGTTCTTATAAGAAGAGCAAGCTGGATTAATTCTGTTCATCACTCTCTCTTTCTATCTCATTTTTTTCTGCATTAGGTAGTTTTGTTCATCTCATGAATCCCCAGAAAGGCAAAGCCTCCAAATTTTTTTAAAATGGCAGAAATCTTGCTAGCAGGAGCAGGAAAGCACCTCATGTTATTCTTTTCAAAGAGAACATCAAAATGGTGAGAAGTAAATGCCCTAGCTTTTATAATTTTGAGCAACTCTAATGTGTAAGAAGAAACACACCATGGTGATTAGCAGTTAAAATCTTGTTTTCATTAATTCTATTTGAAGTTGGTAGTAAACAGTTCATGGTAACATCAATACCTCTCTCCCCCTAAGAAAAAAGTAGTGACAGTGAACACATAAAAAATTAAATAAATAGAATAAGCTAATATCAATAGAAAAGAACCTTCTCGTCCTCAGCAAGTTTTTCAAGAAAATCATTAAGTGGCTTCACATATTGAGAAAGACTCGTAATGCTGTTTGTGTCAAATGCATGAATCCCAGAACCAGTTAAGTCTATGGCAGATACTTTGAAACCACCTTCTTCTAGAAGTGCTATAGTTTTATACCAACACCATGCACCAAAGCCACCTCCATGGATAAGGATAAAATGGCTGGTTTCTAGATCATCAAGCTTTATATCCTGTCAAACAGAAATATTTGGGAATCATAAGCAAGTCAAAATGATAAGAGGTGAAAAGCATAACAAGAATTTGAAACTTAAGACACCATACTTTATCCCAAACAGTTCGTTCACACCACCCTTATGTATAAAAACTTGTCATGTCTAAAGTTGTAACTATTTTAGATTAACTGACCAGTCATGATTTACGTTTTGCGTAGAACAAAGAGAAACCATTCCAATGTTTAGCCATTCAATGCCTATAATTTTATTGGTTCCCGCATTTACCCTTGCATCACAAATTTAGTATAAGAGTGATAGCAGTTCAGGTCATGTAACCATTTTTAGGATGCAGACCAAAAATGCATCCTTAGCCACTATAGAAAGGAGTGGACACACGCAATGGTTCTTTTAAGAGTATTGAAGTAAGAGACAAGGGCTGTCCCAAGTGGTGCACATTAGATAGCAAAGAGAATTAGAGACGTAGATTCTGCACCAAAGTGTCATGACCTGCAATTTTTTTGTTGAGATTCCTCTTCAATGAACTTTAATTTGTTAAACGAGAATACAATAGATGAAAACTATAGAGAATTGCATGCCCCCACTAATATATTCAAATGCGGGCTTAAACAAGAGCATCTCATACAGGCACCATCAAGAATATACTCAGAATAGTCAATTCATATTCCAAAAGTCTTAATATCTATATACATAAGAAAATACATCAACTAAGGACCCCTTCTCCCAATTCACATTGTAATCACTAATCAATCAACCATTAAGATAGCAAAAGCAACACAACACATACCAATGCTCACACACACAAAACAAAGCAAACAATATCGAAGCTAATTGAAGGCCATCAAGCATTTATTATTATATTTCCCTTCCCCCCACAAACCCCCCCCCCCCCCCCCCCCCACAAAAAAAAAATCCGAAGTCTTAAACATCATATCATCATTTCAGCATCACAACCATACAATTCCATAATTTCCATATCCAAAACCTCCACTGCAAGTAAACCCAAAAACCCATTAAAAAAAAAAAAAGAAAGAAACAGAAATCCAGAAACAGAACCATCCAAACTCTAACAGAATCATCCAATTCAACAACTTTCAACTAAAAAAAAAACACCCAGATAGACAAACCTGATTACCAAGTTGGTAAGGCCTTCAAGTATTCATTATTTAATTACCATTCCAAAAAAAAAAAAAAACACATATTACACTTGATGAACAATCCAAACTCTAACAAAACCATCCAATTCAACAACTTTCAACCGAAAAAAAAAAAACCCAGAAAGACAGAGGCCAAGGCAAACCTGATTACCAAACTCTAACAAAACCATCCAATTCAACAACTTTCAACCAAAAAAAAAAAAACCCGGAAAGACACAGGCCAAGGTAAACCTGATTAACAAGCTGCTGAGGCTGGAGAAGAGGGTCGGTGAGGGAGCGAGCTCTGGAGCTGGAACTCCGCGGCAGCTGATTCTTCTTAGAGTTGGGGTACCTAAGCGAAGCAGAGCGATCGAAAGGCAGAGAGCCGTTGTGCTGTTGTTGCAAAATGATGGTGGCGGCAGCAGCAAGAGCTTGTTCTTGAATCAAAGCATCATCAACGAATTTCTCTTTACGCGATGATCGAATTCGAGTCCACCTGTTGCTTGAATTGGAAGACACTGTTGCTGCTGTGTTGTTTGCATTGGCAAGTCTCTTTGTGGCTTTCCTTTTGTTCACTGGCTTGGGAGCCAGACAGCCACACAGGTTGCCCATTGAAGCAGCTGCATGTAAAAGTAGAACAGAACAGAACAAAACAAAACACAGAGACAAAGAATATGAAGAAGAAGGGAAAGAGGTTTTGAATATATTGGCTGGCAAAGTTCAGGAACACAACGAGGAAGGAAGGTCACAGGAAGGAACTGAACAGAGAGAGAGAGAGAGAGAGAGTGGGGTTGGAGTCTTGGAGAGAAGGACGGCTCTGGGACTTTTGATTTGAGAGTTAAAGCTTTATATATAGTGCATAGTGTCCCCTGATCACAAAGGTGGCCTCTTGCTTTTGCTGTGTAGTGTGTACTGTGTCAACTTACCCAAATTTACTTTGGAAAAAATGTACTATTCACAGAGTGTTTGTGCGTGCGTGCGTGCGTGCGTGTTTTTTTTTTTTTTTTTTAATATTGAAATGAATAGGGACAATGTATTTGGATAAATTTATTTTTATTTGGGTTTATATTACTTCAAAGATAAAGTTTTTTTTTTTTTTTGGATAAAAATGAAGGAAAAAGTTAACAAATATCCTAAGGATTAATTTAGGAAATATATTTAGAAACTTTTCATAGGAAAAGAAAAAAAATACTTGATTTTTTGACAACTTTTTTATATTTTTCATAAAAGTTGTATTAACAAACTTTAAAAATGATCAATTAATAAATATCCTAAAGACACACATTAACCAAACTCAAAAATAAATTTTTTTTTTTTATACTTTGATAGTTAGTGGAGGGAGATTTAAATTTTGAATATTTCCATTAAAAACACCAATAAGTGTTAGTTAAACTATAAGATTATTTACAAATAAGTTTATGGTTGCACTTAAGTTGACAATTAACTTGCTTAAGCATTTATATCAACTCGTACAAAAATTTTCATTTATCTATACTATCTATTATTTATAAGATGATTCACCTCTTTGAATTGGACTTTTATATAGTTCAAAAAAATCCTTATTAATGAAGAATAACTTCTCTTAAAAATATGGTCATAATTGTCAAACAAATAATCAATCTATCTATACTTTCTACAACACCTACAGCTATTATCTTTTTGAATTAAAAAAAATAGAACTCCAAAAGTTTAGGTTTTTTTCCCTTCACATTCATCTTTTTATTCTCTAAAATTTAGCCATTTTTTTAATTCATTTTCATCCGAATAAAATGTCTCCAGTTTTTTAAAAACAAAAAACAAAAAACAAAAAACAAAAAACAAAAAACAAAGAGAACTCTTAAAATTTACTCTTCTTTCCCCTCACGCTCATCTTTTTTTTCCCTACCCAATCTTTTCTATATATCACTATACCACTTTCAAACACACGTTCAAAAAAAAAAAATTACAATTACGGCTTAAAAAATTTTAGACAAAAAAATATAGAAAAGCTTCTGAGCACACGCAAGACTATTTTAGTATTAGAACTTACTTTTTCTATTTTACCTAACCACTTTTGAAAAACACCTATATAGAATTGTCTATTTTTAGATATATTTGATTAAAATATCAATTTTTCTTATTTTTTTAAATTGTTTCTCTCTCTTCACACCTCACAACCATCACCCACGCTCTTCCCTCACTCTTGAGATACATAAAAATATAATAAAAAACTAAAATGCAAATAAATTGTGCCAGTGTAAATTTTCATGGTTACTGTAGATTTGGATGAGTTTTGCACAATTTTATACAAGCTGATGTTGGTGACTTTTAGGGTTGATTGGACAAAATTTTGGCCTTAATCTACTTTCCATAATCTGATGCAAGTGTAGACTTAAGTACATGAATTTTTACTTCTTCATTTTTCTTTATTGAAATATATTTGAGAGAAAATTTTACATTATACTAGTTCTCGTGCAATTTCCTATTCTTTTAAATTTATTAGTGGTATCATGGATTTTAGACTTCTTGGGTTGGCTCCATGATTGTGATTGATTATTTTAGTATCATTTTCTTTGGGATTCCTTTTAATGATATTTCCTATAAAGATATATGTTACCTACTACCTATACTCGTTTTTAATAATAACTTTACATTTTTCTAAGGATTTCCTATAAAGATACATATAGGGATTGATTTTTATATGATTTTTTTTTACTATTTAATAACGTTAATGTTTATTCTTTTCCTTTTGTTTTTTTCATTCATAGTTTATAATTGGCCAATCTGATTTTGAGCATACTCTTGTGACTATGAGGAAACAAGCAACTACCAGCATAGTAAATATTTTGTATGATATCTACGTAATATATACCCTTATCTTTTTCGTGAATCATACAATCTATACAATTTTTTTTTTAATAAATAATTTGATAGTTAAAACTAGCTTAATACAAATTTTTTGTCCCACTTTTTGTATTCTATTTTATAATAAGTTATAGTATGCTATGTGTTTGATTTTTTTTTTTTTTTCTATTTTAAACTTTGGTTATTTTATAAGAAAATTCAAATAAATATATGACAAGTTGTGATTGATGTAATATAAAATGGAACACAAGGGTCAAAGAATTTGTATTAAGAGGGTAATTTACAATAGGTGAGGGGTTTTGATTATTTGAATTTTGAATGTCTCAATTAGATACATTAAAAAAGGGGAAAGTTTGGGTCCAGTGCTTCCAGTGCACTGGACCCGGTTGGATGATAGCAACACGTGTCCAAAAATAAACACGTGTCACAATTCTAACGGGTCTAGTGTCACTGGACACTATACCTAATCCAGATCCATTAAAAAATACCAACAAATTAAACTACAAGACTTTGCTTATGATTAATCTAGAGATGATTCTCAAAAAAATAAAAAAATAAAAAAATCTAGAGATGAGTTGTATTACTAATGTCACGGATTTTTAGAAACTGAAGCATGACAAAAGTCACACAACCATAGAAATGTGAAATGTCACAAGTCAAATTCTGCAGCTAGCTTCCAAATATTGCTGTATGTTTGTATTTATATTTCATTAATTAAGCCCCTTTTTCCCCCCTACTGTTTCTGTCCGTGTGTGCTAACATTAAAAACATGTGAAGAGAGATTTTTTTACAAAAATGTTTTTTGAGAAAAAAAAAAAGAATGTATTTTTATATACATTTATATTAGAATTTTTTTTTGGTTTCAGTATTAACATTTTCTAGAAAATAAATTATTTATAAAAAAATGGTAAATTTATCTCATTTTCCTATATTTCGCCAATGTCCTTAAAATGAGTTGAAAAATTATCTCTTCACTTTCTTTATTTACTTTTGCGTGAAATAAAGTTATTTTCTTTATTTAATTTCACATGTGATAAAATTGTTTTTTAGAAAATTTAAGTGGAAAACAATTTCACCCTAAAAAAAAGTGGAAAACAATTTTATTTCCTGCTGAGAACATGGGAAGTTAAAATATGATTTTCATTTGACTTGTTTTTTTATACTAACAAACATATGAAAATGCAGAAAATTATCTTCACATAAAATTTTTCATTAAAACAGATTTATTGGGGGTGTAGTAAAAGTTATTTTAAGAAATCCTTATAGAATTAAATTTTTATTTTTTAAAATACAGAGGTCAAATGGTAGCTTTTGATTTCATCAGGGCTTTCCTTTCATGCAATGGCAATGAATTCTTCTCCAAAGATAATGATCACATTTTCCTTTATTTTTCTTGAAGACCAAACACCCATGACCCACCCAACCCCTAGAAATATTTTAAGCCCTTTCCCATATTAGTAGTTCTAGGAATTTTGGACAATAAACTCACTACCCCCCACTCTACTAACTTCTTATATTCTCCATTAATTATATATATATATATATAAAATGTAATATTGGATTCAAAATAAGCTTGTCGTATACCATCTTCATTTTGGTTGGCGGTGTTAAAGATCGATCGACATGAAGTCTTACGAATGCGACCAAATCTTAGACTTTTCGGCGATCATTTAAATCTACCATCAACTTCTGTTTTAGTTGGTGCTAGATTGCTATTTATTAGTACTACAAATTTGTGGTCCACTTCTTTTGTCCTAGAATTAACATTTCATTTTGGCTGGGAATTAAAAAAAAAAAGAGAATTACCCATTAATTGGTTCTTCACCATAAAGGAGTTAAAGGAAGAAAAGGACCACTACCCATTGTCATTTTCCAACGTAGAAAAGAGGGCACGTCCTAATTTGGCATAACCATGTTTTTTACGGAAACATTCAAAATTTAATTATCAATTTATAAAAAAAAAATTAATAATTAAAATAGACTTAGAAAAGAGCTATGGAGAAGGCATCTTCGTTTCAAGTACATAGGCTTTTTTTATTGAACTATTATATAGCCAATTATGCACATGATATCTTCTTTATAAAAACTTATCCCAATGCAATTTATAAAAAAAAAAAAAAAAAACCCTTTCTTTAATTAGCCCTGAGAAGGGAGCCAAAAAACTTTATAGCCTTTACATATTTCTTTAACTGATTGCTTTGTGATTGTGATTCAGGGTGGAAATTTTTCTTTAGTTAACTAATTCTCCTTTCTTTTTTTGGGCTTTAACCCTTTAATTGATTAGAAGTCAAGTTCTACTTGCTGCTATATTTTTGTATTATAAATTGAACATATTTATTAGTAATGTTATTGTTCATGGACTATATTCATTATCATTTGCCACTTTAGGCGTGTCACAGAAGAATTCACACCATATATGGACCTCCATTGGGAATTGCATAGACCGAAATTATACTGAAGTGAGACTTTGAAACTTGTTGGAAAGCTACTTTGAACACTCAAAAGACAAGTCTTTTTTTTTCTTTGGTTGACAAGTATGGGAAGAATTTCTTGTGCTAAGAAGTATGAACTTTTTAGAGTTGTCAAAAAGTCATAGAGAAGGCTTTCTTGTTGCCACAAGTTTCTTAACAACTAGAAGGAAAAGTGGAGGGAATATCAAATAAAAACTTCCTAGATTCATTTTAATTCTCTTGTTTACCAAATTAATTAAGATGGATTGGCTTTTTTTCAAAACCCCTTTAAAGGTATCATTTGCTTTTACATTCAATAGTAGCACTTTCGAGATTGAAATTGTATAGAACTTGCAAGAATAGCAATGTGAGTGTAAAATCAAAGGAAGGCACAGCTTGTTTTGGATGGTTATGAAAGATGACCTTGTCTTTGTGAGAGGGATCAAGAAATTAATGTAGTTGGTGGAGGTTCAGAAGTCTATTTGGATCTCAATGAGCATAATCGTAATGGACGTAAACAAATAAATCGTGCAAAGGAGGTGGATATATAATAAATAATGGTCTTATTTAATTGTACCAATTTTTCTTCTTTTTCATTTTTTTTTTTTTGGATAATCAAATTGTATTTAGCATATCACAGATCCTGCAGGTACATGTATTATTTAATTTTTTTTCAGTAACCATATTGGTAGTTGACATTATTTTATTCATGCTAGACAAATTTGTTCGATGAAGTCATAAATTTCAAACTGTGGAAAAACATTACCTGTAAAGCCCAACTTTCAGCTAAGAAACGATTCTCTGAGTAAAATTGAAGCTATACTGAAATAAGAATTCCACACTGAATTGGCTTTTTCTTTATTATTATTATTATTATTTTTTTCCTCCTAATGCTGAACTTATTATCAAGAACTATTTGAAATTGATGATTGAAAAACATTTGGTGTGTCCATTGTACACTTCGTACCTACGACCTACGGGGACCATACAGAAGTAAATGTTTGCAAATGATTGTGGTTCAAGATCTTAAAGATAGTGATTCTCAAAAAAAAAAAAAGATCTTAAAGATAGCCCCTAAACCTTTTCAAAGGAAAGTTCTGTTTATAATTAATCAGATTAATGCCAGAGTATCCTGCAGTTGCAAGCAATAAATGAGTTATGCACATTTGCCAGAACCACCTAAAAGCTTATTTCATTTGAATACAGGGTCCAAGAGAGAGCAGAGAGACCAGTAATTGTTTAGAGGCTTCACATGCTTTTTATGGCATAAAGACGCTTACCATACCCCATTAAGCATTTTAATGTTGCACTTGAATAAACTTCTTTTTTTTTTGTTCTCCTCTTTCTTCTTCTTTCAAACTTGGTCAAATCTCCTTTACCATTTGATAACATAGCAAAATATTAAAAATAGAAAAAGAAAAAGTTTCCAGTTTCTTTTTAAGTTTTGTATGATCTTTAGTTCTGTGAAGATTCTACAAAAGCTGGCTCGGCCCTGATTCCTGAATGTCAATATATTTCTTTAATTGCTTGTGACTCTTTTTGCTTTCTGTAAGGGAGGTACGGGTGGTGGAAAAGAGTGGTTGCAATTTGTATACTTTAATCAATGCCCACCCACATAGCTGAAATTTGAGATAACTTCCCAACTGTGCAAATCTACTCCAAATTAATTTAGCCCTCTTTCTCTCTGTCCTGTTGATTGCTTAAGCTTAAGCTTCACTTTGAATTGGTTTATTCAAAAACTAAGTGCTTTTGTAATATAAAAAGTGTTATAAAATGATAGTATTGGCATAAAGATAGCTAAGCCATGTGGTGGTTTCTAATTAGAGGTGGCAATTCGTGTTCGTAGGTTGGGTTCGTGTCGTGTCGAGCCATAAGTATTCGGCTATATGGGTTGACCCGAACTCAACCTGTTTAGTAAACATGTCAGGAATCTTCAACCCAAACACGACCTGTTTATTAAACAAGTCAATTTGACACGACACGTTTAACTCGTTTAATTAACAAATCATGTAAAGATTAATACAAATGACCCATTTAATAATCTATTTGATGAATAGGTCATACCAAACCTATATAATTTTTCTCAATTCCCATATATCTAAAATTAAAATACAATTGCAACTATAAATATAGTAATAAACATATAAAAACAACCATTAATTAAACAATAATATCAAAATAACTAATAATTTTATAAGCTACATATCAAACGGGTTAGACAGGTTTGCATGTTGAACATGAGCAGGACCCTTTTATTAAACGGGTTAGTCGTGTCAACCCGAATATGACTAAAACCCATTTAGCTTCAACCCATGATCTGTTTATAAACAGGTTAATGGTGTTGGGTTCGCGAGTCGTGTCAGATTTTGCCGACCCTATTTCTAATGATTCAGATTAATAATAATAATAATAATAATAATAATAATAATAAAAGAAGCCAAATTGCTCAAAACTGAACTAACCAACTTTTGTAGAAATCTAAGATGGGGTTATGGAAAAGGAGAAGAGAGAATAGACAACATATGCGAATTTCAAATGGTTATGTACGGCCTACATCCACATATAAAAGTTAAGGCGAAATTATATTATTAGTCTCTGAAGTTTACCATATTAGTGCAATTGGTCCCTCAAGTTCTAAGTGTCCACTAGTCCCTCAAGTTTTTAAAATTAGCAATATTAAGGTTCGTTTGGGATCCGCTTATTTTGCTGAAATTGAAAACTTTTTGCCAGGGGTGGCTTGATGCATTTGGGGGCCTAAGGCGAAAATTAATTATCTTATTTCATATATAAAATTACTATTAATCAACATGAACCACATAGAATTTTTTTTTAAAAAAAGTTTATAAATACAAAAAATTTGACAAAACTTTGATATAGCAGATTGATAGTAGTGAGTAAAAGAGTGATGTCGGTGCTAAATCTAGTTAAAAACTAGTAAAAGTTTGCTAATTTGACTATTGTGAATTTTTTTGTGAATTGCTTTCTTACTTTTCTTTTTTTCTTTTAGAAGTGTTACATTTAGAATATTTTTCATGACAAAACTTAGGTATTAAGTTGCTTTTTGTTTTCTAGTTGAACCTACTACTAAAATCATTTTTTTGTTGTCAATAACAACCTTTAACAATCCGCTATTAAGATTTTTTGTAAAGATGTTGTGAAAAATGTTGTGGACATAACATTTTTTTCTCTTTTTTATTTGTTTTTCATTTGATAAGAAAATATTATTTTATTTATTGGTTAATATTTTGCCTTAATTAATACTATTGGTTAAAATTTATGGGCCTTTTTTTTCACTTGGGGCCTTAGGCGGCCACATCAATGGCTTATACCATTGAGCCGGCTCTGCTTTTTGCTGAAAGTACTGTAAATAAAAGTAAAAGTTAGTTAAAATAATACGGTAAGACCCATGAATAGTTAACAGAACGACTAAGTGTCCATTTGACAAAGATTATTTTTGCCAATTTATTTTACTATTCAGCTTATTTTTGCTACTATTCATGAGTCCCATTGCATTTTTTGGTATTATTTAAGGATCTCACTGTACTATCTCAGCTAACTTTTACCTTTATTTACAGTATTTTTAGTAAAAAATTTTCAATTTTAGCAAAATAAGCGAATTTCAAATGGACCCTTAGTCATTTTGTTAACTACCGTTAATGTATCGCTCATGTGGCTAACAGAACAATAACTTGACAATTTTTTTAATGAAAAAATTTACAAAAATTATTAGACAAGAATCAAATTGACCCGGTTTCAAATCTAATCTTAATTCTATCTGGTTCCAAATCAAAACCCCACTTGGCCATCAGATTTTGAAATGAGAGTGAAAGTGATTAAACAGACCTTACTCACATCCAATTCAGACGGCCCAAAAATCGGATCCCACTCAATGCCGACTGACTCAATTTGAGATTGGGATAGGCATAATGAATTTCTTTGTCTTTAGTCTTCACAATGCAGTAATTCTAAATGATCCTAAACAATAAAGAAAAAGTTTGGCTTGTTATTCAATTATACAATGATCAGCCAAAGGCCTTGTAGCTTAATTGGTACCTCCCCATGTACAAAGTGCTTGGGGTTCTAAGGGGGAAAGGGTTCGAGTTGCGGGGTTAGCAGCATGTTATAATTATTTCTCAAAAAAAATTATACAATGATTAAGAAAAAAAAAATAGATAGAGTAGGAATATAGATCTAGATTCCAACAATCTTCAAATGAATAAGTAGTGGAATTAAATAATCAACAATCAAAGTACATGTTATACGAGATAATTGGTGTACTGTCGCAGGTAACCAAAAATAAAACCTATACTCCTAAAAATATATGTAGTAGTGCGAGTAAGGATCGTTCCCACAAAGAGTATCTAGTCTAGTTTTATGCTACGTGAACAAGGAGGGGGGGGGGGGGGGTTGAGTATAATGAAAACAATTTTAAGAAAAAAAACAACTAAGGAACAATTTGAATTAAAGTATCGAATTCAATCAAGAGAACAAACCTTGGTCTAAGTCAACATCCACCATCGAAATTTTACAATTGATCATTGATGCAAGTATATATCAATTCACACTTTGAATATTCACCGTTGGAACAATTTTCCTATCTCTCCTTAGTCGCAGTTAATTAGAAAACAAGCGATCTAATAAATCCTAACTACTAACAACCCAAGACAAGCGCTAAAGGTTTAATTTAGTAGCAGCCTTAAGAACTAGAGAGATCGATGAAGCTAAACAACACAAGCCCAAGCGGTTGTATTTAATTTAGTTGAGTGTTCTTCCTAAGATCTAATAATTTCTGACGCAGCAAATCATTAAATCTTGGTTGCTTCACAAATTAGAGAGATCAAACAATTACGGATTTGATATATAACTTAGCAGTAGATTGCAACGAATAATAAACTAGTAGACCTCCTAGTAATTAAACAAGACAATCATAAAAATAAGCACAGAAGAACATCCGATATTCGAAGCGTAAATTGAACAATAAAAACAAATTAGATCTCACAGTTTTATTGATTCTGAGGCTTCAATTTCCTTCGACCAAGTATAAAAGTTTTAGCCACGTAGGGCCATGATGAAAACTCAAAGGAGAAAATTAGAGAAGAGGGGAGAGAGAGGCGTGTGTGTGCAATCTGATTTCTCCTCCCCTCTTTCACACATTAATTCCCTCTTTCCCAAGTTTACAAAATCTCCTAAAAATATTCTAAATAATAATATCCAAATCTGACTAATTAAGGAAAAATATTAAAAATAAAACAAAGTCCTAATATAACAAGGAAAGTGGTGTTTTTCAGCTGGAATTTTCGTGCACCAGATCTGGAAGCTTCCGAAAATAAACCGCATTAGCGCGTATTAGAATTTCAAGCAAAGGAACATTCCAGAACGTCAGCAGTGCAGGTGCAGCAACTTCAAACCCGATTTCGACCTTGATGCGGCCTATAACTCTCAAAACTCAAACATGAAAGTTGTAGAGCTTTGTCTTGGCATTCCATAGCATCTTGAATCATCTCAATCGGAGCTCAAATGAGAGAGTTATGCCCAGATTACAAAGCAATGTCAAAGCTGTCCAGAATCGCCCAGTTAACTACGTTTTACACTTAATGCCTCAATTTGCATCCTAAATCAAAATATAAGAATAATGAGTACATTTAGACACCAAATAAGTATAAAAGACTAAATATTAAGGGAGAAAAATATGACAATTTGCATTCTCATCAATAATAACAACGTACAATGTCGTTGATCTCTTAGTGAAAGAAAGAGAAAAGTCCTTCTTGGACCACCGTTTTTTTGTGTGTAGCATTAGTTAGAGGAGCAAGGAGAAACAAGTGCACTGCCAGCCAATGACGAAGCCCATTATGTCTTCTTCTTCTTTGATTGATTAAGGCGACGAGGGCTTTGCTGAAGAGAGATCTTCTCTCTCCTGCGTTTCAAAATCAGATGGGGATAGCCAAGCTGGGTTTGATTTAGAACAAGTTAGGATAAAAATTTGATTTTGGAATCGGGTTAGTTGCGTGTGAAATAATTTTTGTAATTTTTTTAGTTAAAATAATTTCAGGTCACTATTCTGTTAGTCATATAAGCAATATTACTAATGGTAGCTAACAGAAGGACTAATACTGTTTATCTTTAAAACTTTAGGGACCAATAGCACATGCTTAAAACTTGAGGGACCAATTGCGCTCATAAGGTAAACTTTAGGGACTAACAGTATAGTTTCGCCAAAAGTTAAAAGTTACATGTTTTTTCATTAGCTAATTGTAACAATTTTGATTGTGTACGCAACCTTTTTTTTTTTTTTTTTTTGATAGGTAGATGATTTGGGCGGGAGGGAGCTTTACAATGATTTTGAAATAACATGAATAAAGACAATATCATAATTTATGGAATCAAATTAAATATCACACACTAATTTGTTGTTGATGCATAGTCCTTAATCTATAATCTATAATCTTTTTTTTTTAGAACCCTTTTATCTATAATCAATATATATATATATATATATATATCATATATCATATGCTATATAATAAAAGTTGATCTTAGAAGTCATGATTGCACCAAATGGCTACTCTCACTAATTATTAAATTAATTTTATATTATTTTTTTGAATATATTTCTTCAAATTAAAGGATAATATTTAGCAATTGTTTAATTTAGATCAAACACATCATTTAAACTTCAACAATTTCAAATTATATTCAAAATAAAAGTCTATTATCAAAAATTCTAAACTTAAATTGCAGACAAAAACCCCAAGCTTTCTTTCTAAATATATAAAAAAACCTTTTGACTTCTACTCTAACAAAAAACTATTATCAATGTCCTAAGAACAACCAATTAGTAAATAAATTTATATTATTTGTTATGATATATTTTCTTAAATTAAGGGAAAATATTTAACAAATATTTAATTTAAATAAAACTAAAAGTCTATCATCAAAATTCTCTAAACTTAAATACCACATAACTCATGAATCATATCATATACTATATATATAATAATAAAAGTTGAGCTTAGAAACAGTGATTGTGCCACATGACTACTCTTACTAATTAATAAATTAATTTTATATTATTTATTAGGATATATTTCCTCAAATTAAAGGATAATATTTAAAAACTAGTATTTAATTTAGGTAAAATTTTATCATTTAAATTTCAACACATTTGAATTCTGTTTAAACTAAAAGTTAATTATAACTAAAAGTCAATTATAAAAAATTATAAACTTTCATCTCAAACAACTACCCGCGTTTTCTTTCTTAAAAAAAAAAACTCATGTTTTGACTTTTACCCTAACTAAAACTCTATTATCAATATTTTAAGAACAATTGATTAATAAATTAATTTTATATTATTTGTTATGATATAATTCATCAAATTAAGGGATCATATTTAGCAATAGTTTAATTTAGATAAAACTTATCATTAAACTTCAACAAATTTAAATTCTAATCAAACTAAAAGTCTATTATCAAAAATTTTAAATCTAAATCCCAAACAATAGCCTACATTTTCTTTCTCAAAAAAAAAAAAAAAAATCATTTTGACATCTACTCCAACTAAAAGTCTATTATCAACATTTTCAGAATAATTATTTAATAAATTAATTTATATTATTCGTTATGATATATTTTCTCAAATTAAGGGATAACATTTAATAACTGTTTAATATAAATAAAACTAAAAGTTTATCATCAAAATTTTCTAAACTTAAATACCACACAAGTCACAATTTTATTTTTGTTTTGTTTCCTCGAGTTGCATCTTATTAAATTAATATTTTATTAGAATGTTAATCTAAAAGACCCTTGACTAAGGGATAAGATTTAATAATAATTTAATTTAGATAAAACTTTATCATCTAAATTTTAGAAATTTAAATTTTACTCCAACTAATAGTTTATTATTATAATTTTCAGAACATACATACACACACACATATATATATATGTGTGTGTGTGTGTGTGTGTGTGTGTGTGTGTGTGTGTGTGTGTGTGTGTGTATTAAGTCATGATTTTTCGATATAATCTTTCTTAACCAGTAAAGTCATCCATATAATTAAATCCTACATAATACACCCCATGTTTTTGTATTTTTTTCACTTTTTTTTTTTCCCAAGATGCAACTTACGATTATCCTTCATCGCACTTATTGTTTTAATTTAATAAATTCATCATACTTGTTGTTCTTTACTTCTGAATTTGTGTGAAGAATATTATGCCAAAGGAAGTTTACTATAAAGAAACAAAACCATGGGCACCATTTAAGTTCTTGATTCTCTTATGTAAGTTTTTAACTTTTTTTTTTTAACTCTTTTGTGTATGTTTTGATTTTGGGTTTTGATTATTATATTTAATTTGTGAGTGTGTTTATTTTTTTTAATTAGACTATCACTAGGGAAAAAAAAATGTATTGATGAACTATTTTGTTTATTATTAGTTGTGTTGGCTATGACATAACCCAAATAGGAATAATCAAACTCATTACATATCTCATATTAAGAAATTAACACAAAGCACAAAGAGAATTTTAAAATATAAAAATAGATAAACACTGATAATGTCCAAACTCTAAACAATCACAACTTAAAGTAATTTTTTTATTAAAATAACTTACTTATTTTAGAATTTATTATTACTTTTTATTTAATAATTTTGTTTTAAAAAAATTAGCTTACATATGAATTTTCATCAAACCGTGCACTGTACGAGAATAATACTAGTTTATATATAAAAGTAGAGACCTCATGTGGATTGCATGAGATTCTGCCAAGTGGCATATTCTTCATTTACGCTTCCACCTCAATAAAGATTACATTTGTAAGGTCACGGTTTGAATCCTTGGCCCAAAAGTTAAAAGGACCCAGGCCCAAAGAGTCTAATACAATGAATTTGTAGAAAGTGGGCTGAAAAACTGGGCTATAATGAGTTGGGTAGCAATTGTAATAGATCCAAATGACAATAAGGTAGAGATAGTCTGGTTTTTACTGAAGAAAAATAGTCCTCGGTACAGTATGAGAAGATCAGTTATTGTATATACTTCTTAAATTTGATTACAAGTACAGTTCCTTAGTGCTACAATATTCTTTTCTTATATTTTCGATCCCTTTCCCTCATGGCCTTCTTCCTATTTTATACTATCCCTTTGCCTTCATCTCTGCCCTCCACGTGTAAGTTAAATTGTTGGTGTTGATCCGTTTCACATCAGCACCTTCTTGAAGTCTCTAGAGAGTAGTTGTAAGGCTGAAAACTACTGTTCAGGTATCACTTCCTCATTAATGTGGTCAGAGGGTTAGCTGCAGAGCATTCAATGCGGTGGTAGTAGCTTTCCCTTAGATATTTCACACCTCTCAGTTGTCCTGTACGTTCATAACGTATATCCTCATTAATAGAATTTCCCAGAATGTTACCCTGGATGACAGGACACTCTTTCTGACCTCTACTTCGCTTAGCCAAGGAGATACTCCTCCTCGGCTTACCTTCCCCAGCATTCTCACTCACAGCTCGCTTATGGAGTTCTGAGTCTTACATATTCATTACTGTTTATTTGTCCTCGGATCGCAAAGTGTCCTCGGATAAGGCCCAAGGCCCAACATATGCTCTTGGGCCCCTTATCCTTACAACATTTATTTCAAAATATTAATTCATTGACTATGCACTATATATGTATATAAATAGTTTTTATTTATTTATTTATTTCTTTTTTTTAAATAAGAAAGCAAAAATCTCATGTGGGAGACCATGAGATTTTGCTATGTGGCACAATTACACTATATAATAAACATCAATAATATGGAATGGATTAAAATGCTTTTATAATTATTTAAATTACAATATTCCTACATTATTCTTTAATCCTTTAATTGCTTTTTACTTTAAGTGAAAAATTGTAATGGACATGTGTGCGCAATTTTAAATTCTCACTTTTCATGATGAATTCATTACTTCAACTAATTTTTATGGTATACTCTATTTCTTTATCCTCTTGAGATTAAAAATATATATATTTATGCCCTTAATTTCGTATTACTTTAATTTAATAAAAAAATATTCATGTTTTTATTAAATTAAAAACATGAATATGTTTGGTGTAAGGACTCAAAATGTAATGAACCCTAGACAATAAAATTTTATAGAGAATGGGTAGGAAGGACTAGGCATTTAACAAGCAAACAACGGTTAATCTGAAATTTATGGCGGATCCCTCTAAACGAATCGAACTGGGGGTTTTATAAGGATCATGTTTTCTTTGGCCCAGTACTTCGGACCCCCCTCCCCCCCTTGGTTAAGTGTTTTATAAGGAATATTTATCCTCGGCTCAAGCTGAGGATCTCCCTCCTTCCCCTGGATCCCCCCAGACTTTCTGAGTCTTACTGGTTATATAGTCTTATCTTCGTTGATCTTGACCATCCACTTGTCAATTATCTGATCATTGTGTAGAGGAGTTTGTCCCATCATCTGTAGTTTACAGGCTTTATGTTAGTTCTCAGCCGCCTTCACAGACTTTCTATTAGTTGAGGTAACTGAGGCGACTGGGTCCGTTGGTCACATCTTCATTAAGACGGCCAGAATATTGGTGGGATATTTTCTCCTTACCAACCGTCGGTGCGCCGAGGACAAGTGTATCCTCGGCGAGGCTCTTGGATGACTTGGGCCCTCCCCAACCATCCTCGGCGTGGGCCCTGGGCCGGATATGATGTGGGCCAGTGCAGTTAATTTGTTAGGGCCCCACATTTGGCTATTAGTTAATATATATATATATATATTAATAGCCAAAACTCAGAGAAAATTCAATTAAATTTTAATTGAATTCTCAATTTTGCGCCACGTGTCCCATTTTATTTTTAATTTTGCACCAAGTGAATTATTGATTGTATAAATCAAAGAGTCCAAATCCAATTAGATTATAAATTGGAGTTCAATTTTCCTCCACGTATCCATCTAAGTTTTTAATTTTTGTGGCAAGTGAATTACTGGGTGCAAAAATCGAAGAGTTTAAAATTAATTAAATTCTAAATCATATATATATATATATATATATATATATATAGAGAGAGAGAGAGAGAGAGAGAGAGAGAGAGAAACTATTACATATTTTAGAAATGTATGGTTTTTAAAAAGTGTAAGCTAATACCATGAATAATTTGAATTTTTTCTAAAAAATTATGTATAATTTGAACCGTATAGTTGTGATTGTTTTTAATTATACTCATGCATATGCATGAGGCTACACACTAGTATATATAAAATCAAAGACGTTTGATTTTTGGTTAACGCTATAGTATTTTGGCACATGAGTTTTTAAAGGCTTACAACTTTACACGACATTATTCTAATATAATTTTTAATTAAAATTAGACTCTAAATTATATCAAAACACTCCATTAGAATCTTAGAACATCATTTTTTTATTAAATGGTAGAATATATAGTTCTATATATAAACACGATCTTAATAAATGCCTAATACTAGAATATATGATTCTCAAAAAAAAAAAAATAATACTAGAATATATAATTTCATATACAAATACAATCATAATAATTACAAATAAATTAAATCTCATAATTATCAAATTTCATATTTAGAAAAAAAAAACATATTATGTGAAACTTTTCATATCAAATTTCTTGCTTTTTATAATCAGACTAATACACCAATTGGTTTTTGATTTAGACGGAGATTGAACTCTAAATTTCTTATTCAACTATTAGAGACTTTACTAATTGAGCTAACTAAAACCCATAACATTTATCCCACATTGATTTGTTGTTGGTTGCGGAAACCTTAACATCTGTTTGACATTAAAGGTGTACTGTTTCCTACATGCCCCTTCAAGTTGAGTTTTTTTTTTTTTTTTTGGGTGAAGGGAACAGAGAGGGGGAAATTGGGTGCTTCAAAGGCACACCAACAACTATGGTTTGACATTATTTAACATTAAAAAAAAAAAAAAAATCCATGTTGTCATTGACTACTCTAACATGGATATGGGGAATGATCTGTTATGATAAATAAAATATTTTTAAAAAATACTGTAGATTGAGAGCAAGAGAGAAGGAGAAAAGCAAAGAAGTGATTTGTTGGGATCGAAATAAGATTAGAAATGGAGAAATCGTGTTGAGGTAAAGCATTGAATAAGAAAGGATCTGTTAGGAAGTTAGGATCTTAGTGAGAGAATTTGAGATTAAAAAAAACATTGAGGTCGGAAAAATATGATTATATATTATTTTTTGTTTTAGAGGGAAAGACACTTTTTAAAGGAAATATGAGAATAAAAAAAAAGAGAAACAAGTTTTGGGTCTTGTGGCATTAAGCATGGGTGGTATTTTATGAGTAATGTTTATTACATACACTCTTGCATATAACCATACACACAAGTAAAATTTGTAATGAAATCGTGACTTAGCATAGGTGGTATTTTACATCGATTAGTCACGATTTCAATACAAATTTCATCATGTATGTGTACGGTTGTGTGCAAGAATGTGTTATGTTTAGAATTTCCATTCCTTGTTGATATTGTGATTGCAATGGCTTTGACCAATGGAGGAATTGAAGAGTTCTTGAAAAAATCTCACTTTTGGATCAAATGGCTCTAATAGCATTTGTTAGGAATTTGTTGGTTCATAAGAGAATTTAATCACCTTGGATAAAAATGTAAGAGAAATTTAGAAGAAAATTTCTAAAGAGTAAATAGAGAATGTTTCATCTTATTTTTTCATTGTCAAAATGCTAATATTTATACAGGTTGCTTGCAAAGCTTATTAGCTAAGAAAGCCCAATAACGAAGTTGTAACCAACTTCTAGATTACAAGGGTTAGTATATTAGTACAAAAATTATACTTACACACACCTGTAGCACATATTTGGGTCCTTACACACTCTTTGGTAGACAAAGGGTACATAATTATTTATTTTGACACCTAATAACATTTACTCTCTTTTTGTTGTTGTGTTTTTAATAAGAAAGATACTCTCTCTTCCCCATAATAAAAATTCAAGTAAATGACAAAATTAAAATAGGAATTTGAGAGAATTTTTAATACTCAAAATTGAATTTAATAATGGGCAGGTTTTGTTCAAATCAGAGATGGATTTAGGACCACTTCTTCTAATTCCATCAGGCTTTTGCAACCGAAGTGAATGCCACAAAGACATCATAACGAAGAATATGGTTTTGTACTTCCATCATCAACAAAGCATTATGGATGAAGATTTATATATACAAAGCATGTGGATGATTAATCATGGGATACATGATATGCACTTGATCCCAGTGATCCTCTTTCAAAGTAACATGTGGCATAGAACTTTGGCATGCTTGACTTTAAAGGGTTTGTGCACTTGAAAAGCTGACAAAAATGTGATCATCTGGTTGATGCCACTGTTTTTAATGAGGCAAAGAAGCCTAGAATTATAGTCAATTGCTGTTAAACATTCTCTAATCTCTTATTTTTAAGCAGATGATTTGTGTATACCAATGTCTTTTTTGTTGTATATTCTTAATCGTCCTAAAAATACATGTGCCTGCTTGTGTTGTGTATCTGATTGGTGGTCCAAGTTCAACTCTTCTTCTATGGATCCGTAAGTACAATGAAAATTAAGCAGGACCACTACACATTTGAGATGCATACGGTGGTCATCATAGTCTGACATGGTTCTTAAGAAGTGGGTTGCAATAGGATGTTCTCTTTTTAAACGTTGGGGACATTGGACTTGCAAGGAACCATCATTCATTTAAAGTCCAACAAAGTGTTTATAAATATTTCTTTTTGGCTAGATTAGGTGTTAACAGCCTACACACCAAAGAGGCAACAAAAAGTTTAGTGGCTTGCTTAGATTGTGGGAAGAGGAGTAAAGAAGAGTAGATTAGAGTTGGTAGGAAATTATGCTAATTTTCGACTAACTCTATTCTACTCATCTCTATTCACCCTCCCATACCCTCAGAGTGAGTGTGCTCTTTGTTTTTTATTTTTTAAATGATAAGGTGTTAGACAAGCCAATTATCCCAAAAAAAAAAAAAAAAAAAAAAAAAAAAAAAGCCTTACTACCTTGTTAAATTAATGCTCTCTTGACCTAAATTTTATTTTATTTTATTTTATTTATTTATTTATTTTTTTATATTAGTGCTATCAAGACTTTGACGTCCAAGTTTGCTATACAATCCTAATAAGACTACAGACACAATTTCCTTCAAAAAAAAAAAAAAAGATTACAAATACAATAAATTTCACAATTCTTTTTACAATTTGTTGAAGTAATAGATTGTGATTATTGTAACATCATTTTCATGGGACTATTCGTGACATCAATTTTATTGTACACTAATCACAACCTATCATTTTAATCTATGCTACCTATAATAGGACTCATCTCTTTAATCTGTATTTTTTTGAAGGTCAAAAATGCCCCATCTAGTAACCAATGACTTCTCCTACAAATGTTTTAGGAATTAGATCAATAATGTTAAAAAATACTCCATAAAATTCTCTTTCTTGGACTCAATTTTTATGGGTTTCAAAAATACACATATACCTTAAGTTTAAGTATGAAAAAACTTGAGAACAACATGGTAAAGATACGTCTTTAACTTCACCTAAAAAAACTTTGCCCACAAAATATGACCACTTTCCTACTAACTTATGTCTTTAAAACAGCTCTACTTAAAAATAAAAACAATCCATACTATTTATAAAAGGATTTCCCTCTTTGATTAGGACTTTTCTGAAGGTAAAAAAAATACTCTATCTAGTAATCAATGACTTCTCTTATAAAAGTTTTAAGAATAGGGCCAATAACATCAAAAAAATTCCCATAAAATTCTCTCTCTCGAATTGGACTTTTATGTGTTTTGAAAATACCCCTATATCCTAATTTAAGCATGACGAAACTTGAGGACAACATGGTAAAAATATATCACTAACTACTCCGCCTAAAACTTTGCCTACAAAATAAGATCACTCTCCCATTAATTGATATATTTAAAACAACTCTACTTTAAAAATAAATAAATAAATAAAGGTCATTGCATTTTACCTTTTTTTACTTTATCAACAGGACTTACTAGTTTTTTTTTTTTTTCTTCTCTCTCTCTCTCTTATTATTATTATTTTTTGGATTTTTAGTTTCCTTAATCCCTTAATCTCACATTTTTTTTTTGTTTGTTTGTTTTCTTTTTCTTTTTCTTTTTTTGAATTTTCCGTTTTCTTAATCCCTACTCTCACTTTTTTGTTTTTTAGTTTTCCCTTCTCAAATTTCCTATTCTTTATTTTGAATTTGAAGAAGAAAAAAAACACCCCTAATATAAAACCATTACTATAACTTCATATATACATTCCTTCAATTTAGGCACTATCACATATCTTTTTTTTTTTTTTTTTTTTTTTTTTTTTTTTTTTGAGGACAAGTCAATTCCCAACTATCACAATCACAACTTCTAAGAGATGACTATTTGAATTAATAGCATTTGTTCAAACATTCAAAAATAATAAAACTACCATCCCCCATAATCATGATTCCATCAAGAAAAAAAATAATCATGAATCCATGATCAGTTGCCAATTGCCACACTTTAGTTTTTCTCACTTTTCCCACTTTATTGCACAAAAAAATAAGATCATTTCAAGCCCAAATTCTACTAGAAGAATATAGATATTTTTTTAGTTGGGGACACCATTTTGCTGTTGGTGGAGGGGCCTAAAACTTTACCGTTCTTGACTTTTTCTATCAGCCTATTCTCCTACAAGTGTTTTAAAAATAGGTATGTTTATAAATTTTTTTGAGAAAGAAGGTATGTTCATAAATTGTATTTTGTTGTTCATTAAATTTTTTTTTTCATTAGTGAAGAATTAAGACACTAAACCCAAAAAAAAAAAAAAAAAAAAAAGCCTTATCACATGCACGTGAAGAATTAAGACACTAAACCCAAAAAAAAAAAAAAAAAAAAAAGCCTTATCACATGCACGAAGTGTATGTGATAAGGCTAGTAGTGAAGAAGGTTGTGAAATTTTTTTTATTTATTTTTATTTTATTTTATATTATTAGACTTATTGATACAAATACAATTGTGCTTATCATCCAATACCTTTAGCATATACATCACTTAATCTCCTTTACAAGTCACATCTATACCCTTTTTTTTGTTTGTTTGGAAAATAAGTGTGAAGATGGAGTTTATAAAATGCTCATGTATACAAAAAATGTGCAAGAGTAACTTTTTTAATTTTTAATTTTTTTTGATGTAAAACAATAGTTATAACAAAAAATGAGGATTTAACATTAAATGTGTTAGGATTTAAAAGTTTAGAACAATTGGCAAACTGTGAACACAAACTTGTTTAGATATAGATCTTAGAGTCTATGAAATCATATTAGACAATGTTCAAAGTGCTGCAAGTCAAATTTTAAAGAACATACAAGTTGTTGGTTTAGAAAGTCAAAATCAGACTGGTTCAATCGATCAGGAGAATTTTTGATTGATCAGAAGTCGCAGATTAGCAATAATCAGCAAATATAAAAAACTCATAACTTGTTCGTTTGAAGTCCAAATTGTGATTTGTTTTTTCCAATATTTAAAGGACATTATAAGCTAATCCTAGGAGTGATTTTTAGAGAGAAAATAGTGCATCTTGTGCCTCCAATTGTAGATCTAGGGTTTTTGTACCCAACGCTCTTTCAAGTCTTCTACCGGTAATATTTTTTGAAGAAACTCAAGATCTGGTATTATAGGAGTTGTTGCTACAAGATCAATTGCTGATGGTGATCTAAAACTTTTGAGGGGGATCTCAAAGTCACAAACGTGGGTGTTTGTGTGCAACATATTCAAGAGAGAAGAGTTTGTGGATTTGGAGTTGCACATGGTTGTGTGAGTAAGCACTACAAGAGGTAGCAATAGATTTAGGG
This sequence comes from Quercus glauca, assembly GCA_023736055.1. NCBI lineage: Eukaryota > Viridiplantae > Streptophyta > Magnoliopsida > Fagales > Fagaceae > Quercus > Quercus glauca. The sequence goes on along the minus strand of CM043316.1, from coordinate 35,993,795 downwards.
TTAAGTCTATTGTAAAAACTTCTATTCTATCATAGTGAATTTTTTATTTTAAGGATACCTAGGTCAAATTCTCCTTAGGTTTTTTACTTTGAAACTGGATAGTTTCATTGGTTTTCTTCGGTAATCATATTGTTGTCTTCTTTATTTTTTTGCACTGCATGATATGATCTTTTATAGTTTATCCTAGATCTCATAATTAACCTAAGTAAACACTTGACTAATTCATTAGGTTAAACAACCTGTTTTAAGGGGTCTAAACAGAACAAACAGAATGTCTTTGAAACATGAGTAGGTGTTAACTGGTTGAGTTACAAGACTTTTGACAAATTTATGAGAGTAACATTAATTCAAGACAATGATGCGTTGATGGTAGACTTTATTTATTATTATTTTTTTGGGTAAGTTTATAGTATAATAAATCATATAAGAGGATAGAGTATTTCTCAATTATTGTACTAACTCAAATTAAGTTCCCATAAAAAAAGAAAAGAAAAGTGATTGCACGTGTCAATAGACTTACATACCTAGTAATACTTTTAAAGGAGACGTTAAATGTTCAAATATCTTATTCTTCTCTCAAAATTATCGAATTAAAAAAAAAAAAAAAATCACATTGTACGTGCAATGCTCATTTATACCTACCAAAAATTAGCAAAAAAGAAAAGAAAAAGAGCCAGTCAAGTCGCAGACCCAACCCACCCAGAGTCAAGAAAGTTTGTAAACAAGCTGGGCTGACTGTGAGAGTTCATACTTTTCTGGGCTGGGCTACTGGGCTTGGCTTTCATACCACTTTTGGTTTTACAGTAAACGTCGTCGGATATGTCATATGTGTGAGGATCCAGTTTTAGTCTTTTCATCTATGCCATATATAAACATCCCGTAGATTTCTTCTTTTCTTTTTCTAAAACTCAAAACGGGCGCCTCCACCAATCAAAAAAGGTCACAACTCTCTCTCTCCCTTTCTCTGACTTTTCATGGTTTGGACAAGCTATACTCATTTGAATACAAAGAATGGTAATATGCTATTTGCTTTTGTGTTTTGTTTTTTTTTTTTTTTTTTTTTTTTTGGTTTGGTTTTCTCAGAAACCAACCAATCAACCAGAGTGTATTAGTTTTTGTTAGTTAACTTGTTTGCCTTCATTTGGTGATTTGTGGGTGTGTTAGTTTTGTGTCCGTAATCTATAGTCTTGCTCTAATTAATATGATTTGATATGATATGTTTTGGGTTTAAATGGGTGTTGAAATGGTTTGGTTCAATGACTATGAGCATGATGTCCAATTACTCTATTTATCATTTACTTCTCTTTTTCACATTGGCTAATATGAGTTCACCTAGTCGGATTTCCAATCTCAGTAGTAGCTTTTCAAAGAAACATGATTAGAAGTGCTTGTTATGACTTTTAGTCTCATAATTTAGCTCTCACTATTACTTTTTAATCCTACTTAGTGCACAAAACTCCCACTTCTGCAGGGTGGGAAAGGTGATTGATAACTAGCCTTATCCCCAAATTTTTTTTTTTTGGAAAGGCTGGTTTCCGAACTTGAACTGTGTCTTTTACTTTTTCCCCCAATAGAAAGTTAGATAGAAAAAGAAAAAGTTAGTTATCTTTATAATCACATAGTAAAGAGAATTTTTGGCTATCAGTATAAAATTTTCTCCTTTTCTATACTTAGATCAGTTTGTTAGCTAAGATGGTTTCAATGTCATCATAACTATAAATCTTGGAATGGTGTCCCATTATGCATTTTGTGGACAAGTTGGCAAGTGTGTAATAATAGAATTTTTGTGGGTAATGCCCAATTCATGTTATCAATCAAGCAGTCCTTGCTAAGATGTTTGTTTGAGTGGATGGTTGTCTTAGGTAACATCCCCTCCTGTTCTTTCTTAGAGTTCTTAGATAGCTTGCATTTGACTTTGTGATTCACCTTTGTGGGAAGGTTTGGGTGTGCATGCTTTCTTGTTTGCATTGAATTAAATTATTTTCAACTATATATATATATATATATATAAAATATTTAGATTAATCAAATTGACTGTAGCTTAGTTATCTTAAGGAGTGTTGTGATTACATAAATTTTTTATTACATTTTCTTTAATTCACGTTGGCCCTAAGGTCGTAAACAGTGGCTTAACTTTGGTTTTTGGATCCTGTAGGTGAAAATATGCATAAATTTCTTGCAGAGTTTTCCATTCAAATGGTTAGTGTGGCTGGAGTTTGAATAAACAATCAGATGTGATAATTTTGTTTGGATGGTGACTGTGTTCAGATTTTGTAACTTATTATTTCATTGAAGCATCCACCTGATCCCTTGTAATTAAATGTTCATTGAAATTATGAATAGTGAGACCTGTCACCTGCTTATTTAATGGTGCAAGTGAATTTTGGCAAGTGAGCACTTGTCTTAGCGACCTCCTACGGCACCTTATGGAGCCTATAAAGGAGATTTGTTGGTAACTGGAATCTTTGATTTCAACTACGTGTTTATCACTTTATCTTCAAATTACTTGGGCAGGTTACAGTTCCTGGCTTTTTTTTCATGATTTACAGAGCTATATGTATAATTATTTGTATGATTAATGATCCTGAATTGTTACTTAATTGACCCATATATCTTTTGCTTTTTTTTATGCTTTCCTCTGTCTCTGTCTCTCTCACATGGAGGCTTTGTCATCTCATTTGAATCGTTTTCCACTGTAAATAATTGTGCAGGGCGTATTAAGCAAAGGGAATGATAAAGGATCCCATAAAACATGTGGAACCCGATCCAGTTAAGGAAAATAATAGAAAACGCTCCATACATGAAAGTTATAAGGTCTTTAGGAATACTAATTCTTCCTCAATGGCCAAAAATGACGTGCAAGATACAATCTTAGAAATAGATCTGACAATGTGCCCTCCCTTTGCTGGTATTAAACAAACGGGCATGGAATCAACCCTAGATCCTGTGGAAGTGAATCTGTTGAATAGGAAGAAAAGGAGAAGGAAAAATCGGAAAAAGAAGACAAATGTACTTCAAAATAGTGGACAAGTTCAAAAGTTGCCAGAGGAAGGTTGCCCTACTAGCATCAATCATATGAGTAGCATATCAGACCTAAGTATATCAGGTGAAAGAAACTGTGAAGAAAATTTTTTTTTATTGGGCAATGATGAAACTAAATCCTTTTCAGTGACTAATCCTTCACAAATTCTAGCAGATGACAAATGTAAGGTCTTAACCAGCACACATTCTTTTTCAATGCCAAGGAGTGAAGTGGAAGATACTATCTCAGGAGTAGAACAGACAAGCATGGAAACAACCCAAAATCCTGCGGAAGTGAATCTGGTGAGTAGAAAGAAAAGGAGAATTGGAAGTCATATGGCAACGACTAATGCACAGCAAAACAATGGACAAGATCAAAAGCTTCCAGAGCAAGGTTTTCTTACAAGCACCAATCACATGAATAATACGTCAACACAAAGCCTATCAGGTGAAAGAAATGGTGTAGAAAAGGCTGTTTCATTAGGTACTGATGAAAATAGTCCTCTTTCAGTGATCAATTCTTCACAGAGTTTGTCACATGGCAGTTATAAGGTCTTCAGCAATACTAGTTCTTCAATGGCCAAGAGTGAAGAGCAGGGTACTATCTTGGGGGTAGAATTTACACTGTGCTCTCCCTTTGATAGGATTGAACAAATGGGTGTGGAAACAACTCAAGATTTTGTAGAAGTGAACCTGGAAAGTCAAAAGAGAAAAAAGAAGAAAAATCGGAAGAAGCCTCCTAAGGCACTGCAAAATAGCGGACAAAGTCAAAAGCTGCTTGAGGAAGGTTGTCTAACTAGCACCAATCATATGAATATTATGTCAACATCAAGTTTGTCAGCTGAAAAAAACAATGGAGGAAACATTAGCTTGTTGGGAACAGAAGAAACTAATACTTCTCCAGTGGCTAATTCTTCACAAAGTTTATCACTTGAAGATCATAAGGTCCCCACCAATGTTATGAGCAGGAGTGAAGCACAAGATACTGTTCCAGGGGTAGATTCAGCACTGTGCCCTTCCATTTCTAGGATTGAAGAGAGGGGCATGGAGGCAACCCAAAATCCTGTGGAAGTGAATCCAGGGAGTCTAAAGAAAAGGAGGAGAAGTCGGAAGAAGAAGCGTAATGCATTACAAAATAGTGGACAACCTCAACAGCTGCCAGAGGAACGTTGTCTGACAAGCACCAATCACATGAATATTATGTCAACAGTAGGTCTATCAGATAAAAGAAACAGTGAAGGAAAAGTTATTTCACTGGGCACTGATGAAACTAATACTTTTGCAGTGACTAATTCCTCACAAGGTCTGTCTCATGAAAATTTTAAGCACTTCAACAATGCTAATTCTTTTTTGACGACCAAGAGTGAAGTGCAAGATGCTACCCCAGGAGCAGATTCAACACTGTGCCCTCCCTTTGATGGGATTGACCAGTGTAGGGAAACAACCCAAAATCCCGTGGAAGTAAATCCAGTGTGTAAAAAGAAAAAAAGGAGGAGAAATCGGAAAAAGCACCCTGATGCTTTGCAAAATGGTGGACAAACTCAAAAGCTGCCAGAGGAAGGTTGCCTGACTATTGCCAATCATAAGAATATTATATCAACTGTGAGTTCATTAGATGAAAGAAATACTGAAGAAAAAGTTATTTCATTGGGTACTGGTGAAACTAACTCTTTATCAGTGACCAATTCTTCAGCAAGTCTATCACGTGAAAATTCTAAGGTCTTCAGCAATACTTATTCTTTGCCAATAATGTGCCCTCCCTTAGCTGAAATTGAACGGGTGGGTTTGGAAACAACCAAAAATCCTGTGGAAGTGAATATGGTGATTAAAAAAAAGAAAAAAAGAAAAAGAAATAAAAAGAAAGAGCCTAATACATTGCATAATGGTGGACAAGCTCAAAAGCTGGGTGAGGACAGTTGCCCAACTAGCACCAATGATATGCATATTATGTCAAATCTAAGTCTATCGGATGAGAAAAATGGTGAAGAAAAGTTTTTTGCACCAGCTGGTGATAAAATTGAACAAGTTTGTGTTGCTGTTGCTGATGAAGGGGATAAAAACTCAGAGATTTCTCATATTTCTCTTTTGAGAGCACCTGTTGGTCATTTGAGGAAGAAGCTTCTTATTCTTGATATAAATGGGGTGCTTGCTGATATAGTTCTACCTGCTCCAAAGAATTGCAAACCAGACTTTAAATTTGCAGGACGGGCACGTGAGAAATGATGTTGTATATATTTTTTCACTTATTAGATTCTATATAAATTTTATCCGTTTAATCTGATAAATGTCTTCTTATTTCAGTATTCAAGAGGCCATTCTATCAGGATTTCCTGAAGTTCTGCTTTGAGAGATTTGAAGTGGGTGTGTGGTCCTCAAGAGCCAAGTACTTTTCTGACAATGCTAACTGGATGTCATTCACTTCATCTCTTTATATATTAGTTTTAAAAGAAACAGCTTCTGTCCTCTCTCTCCTTCATTTTGTTTTTCTTTTAAAAGCATGTGACTGCTGTTGCCAATCAGCTTAGTGTACAAGCGTTAATTGCAATTATTTATTAATTTTCTGAAGGAAAAATGTGACAAGGGTGATTGATTATTTGATGGGAGGTGTGAAGCGTAAGCTGCTACTTTGTTGGGTATGTACTTTTCATTTGTTTTCTTTGACATTTTTACAACCTCTGCCTTCTCATTTATCAATTTCAAGCGTCTTTCTGCCAATAAGTTTGTGTTACTGTAACAGTTTAAATACATCTACATAATTCTATTGATACTCCCCCTTTCTTATGGTGGAGGAGGTGCCACCGTTTAAGCTAGAGCTCATTGGCTACATTGGCATTTTGTTTTCCCAGGATCGATCTCATTGCACTCCTACAAAGTTCAAGACTCTTGAAGACAAGCATAAGCCTGTGGTCTTAAAGGAGTTGAGGAAAATTTGGGAAAAACATGACCCTAGTCTTCCATGGAAGAAGGGAGACTATAATCAATCAAATACGTTGTTGTTGGATGATTCTCCATACAAAGCATTGCTTAATCCTGTAAGTTGATCAGCTTTTGTTGTTCACCTTTTCCTGGGGGAGGCAATTATTTATTGATTATGTGATCTTTTGAACTTATACCCTAACTCTATTGTTGGTTATGTAAAACTTTGATCTTATAGCCGCACACAGCAATCTTCCCTGATTCATTCAATTTTCAAAATACGGGTGATAAATCATTAGGTAAGATGGCTTCTAACCTTATCAGCTTGACTTTTACTCTTCAGAAATGTATTGTATGTTACTCTACTCTGTAACTACTATCTTCATGCCTAACGGTGGCAAAAGGTGATGCTTGAGGCATGGTAAGAATAAGACCCTTGGATTACCCTAGTTCCCTTTCCTGCTGATTGCCCTACCTTTTGTTTGGATCTTAGAAAAACAAGGAAATGTTAAGGAATATTGTTGAAATCCTTAACAAAAGAAGCTAAATTCTTTCCCCATTTTTTTAGTTTAAAAGATCTAAATGGAGCATAATTGTGGCAAATAATGGAAAATTAATTAATGCTCAGTAGGTACATCTTATGGGTGAGATCAAGTGGTTGGATGCTTGAGGCTGGGTTATATATTCTACTGTGATTCGTTTTGGTTCATCTATAACATATTGCCGCAAGCCACATTGGGCAGTGATGCCACATTAATTAGATGGGATTTTTTCAATCAAAGAAAAGGAAAAAGAAAAAGGGAACTGAGAATTATTTGGATGTTCTGCTTTACTTGAATAATTGATCATTCTTACATGTAGTTTGTACAGAAAATTCAGTACTATCAATTTGAGCCACTAGCAATTTTTAAAATATGGACTGCATGTGAAATTATTTTCTGTAAATACCAGTTGAAATGATTAATGACATAAATGCTATTCATGGTAGGTGCTGGTGGCGAGCTTCGGGTTTATCTGGAGGGATTGGCTGAAGCTGAAAATGTACAGAACTATGTAAGGGAAAACCCTTTTGGTCAAAGAGCTATCACCGAAAAAAATACGTCTTGGGAATTTTACGAGAGGATTATAAATTCGTTAAAATCCTAACTAACCACAAGATAAATGTGACTATCAGCTTTGCTTTGAGTATATGCACTAGAGAGAGAAAGCATGAGTGTTTATTTGCGGCTTTGTCAAGAGTCTTGCAACTCAAATGACACACCATCTAATTTTTTTAATCGAGACATCTAGAGTTTAAATATCATTTTTGTTTTTGTAACTATTGAATTATATATATTAAAAAAAATTGTTTTCCCTCCCCAATTACTAACCTTAGCTTCCCTTGAAGCATGCTTTCATTATTTTTGGCAGCATGCTTTCCATCTTATTCCATCTTATTGATTGCATTGAATTATATGTACTTTTTGACAAGCTGGTTAGTAACACCATAATTGGATTGGCATCAGGAGTAACCCCCTTTTTGAGGAACTCTAAAACCATCATTGTTCTCTTGTTTCGAGAATAAAAGCGGAGATTCATTTTTCATATTTAGATGCCTAATATTCTATGAGCAGCTGTGCTGGAATTTTTTTTTCTAAATAACAATAAATATTAAAAAATTTAGTTAGTTGTCATGTTTCAAAACAATGTTGAAAACTAGCATCTCGAGCGTCTAAAACTTGAGTTCCAATATAAAACTCGAGTTTTTAAGTCTCGATTTGCACGTGGTGGTAGCTAAGGTGGAGGAAAAATCCATACGGAACTCGAGTTTTTAAGAGTCGAGTTTTACTTTTTAAGACTCGAGTTTTACCATCTGATTTTCCTTCCACAAGTTCTTCTGACCCAGTGTTGTTCTTCTTCGTTCTTCGACACTGTAGATCGTTCCTCTTCAGATCGGAGCTCCAGCGTTCAATCAATCAGCGTTCTTCGTTCAATCGACCAGATCGGAGCTCCAACGTTCTTCGTTCTTCCTCTGTTCTCTGTTCTTTGTCAGATCGTCGATGCTGCACATCGTTCTTCTTCAGATTGAAGCTCCATCGTTCCTCTTCAGTTCTTCCTCTGTTCTTCGTCAGATCGTTCTCTGTGTCTTCAGGTACCAAATTCGAGTCTTAGAGACTCGGTTTTGCTTTTTAGAACTCGAGTCTATAAGACTCGAGATCTATCTGGCAAAAATTGACCAAATCAGCCGTGGAATTCGAGTATTTGAGACTCGAAATTTAGAACGCATCTCGACCCTTTTAAACTCGAGATGCTAGTTTGCAGTATTATTTCTAACGTATGTCAACTTATTAAATTATTTCTCTCACCACCGTTATTCTGCAAATATGCCCGCTGTGCTGGAAGGTTAGTTTAATGTTGTTTTTGTAACTGCCATTAGCTTTGCTAATGGGTTATGATAGCATATTTGTAAGAACCAAAGAAGCTATTTAGTTGGCAATAGCTATCCCATTGGAATGTAATCTATTTGCCGAGTATGTGTAAAGAACTTAAATATTAGACTGATACTTGAAGGAGCATGCACTGTTTTTAGTCTTTAAAGAATTCGTCTATCTTTTGGCCCGCAAAATATAAATCAGCAATACAGCACTAGGGAACATAGGCATAATTTCAGTTAAAGCTTTCTCTTTGAGCCCAATTTGTCTTTAACAGTTCTATGTCGAAACATAATTTGATTGTTATTAATTTGTAATGAAGGGTTTGATGTAAGCATTTTCTTGACTTGCTACTACTCCCAATTACTCCCAATCCCAGTTCCTCTAGGAGCCATCCTTGGGGGCTTTAGGCGGATTCAGTCACTCAACAATTGCTGCAAAAAATTAGAGCCAAACCCTGAACTCAGCCAACTTGCAAAAAGTTGGTCCATTTTGGGACAAGATTTCTTCTCATTTAAATCTTTCAATTCCATTTGATTTTTAGTTAGATGTGAGACGTGTGGTATTTATTTGTTTTTGTGTGGTTTACATGGATTTTTTTAAGATCTTTTCTTTCTTAACACAGCATACCTTTATATATATATATATATATATATATATATATATATATATATATATATTTTATCTTCATCATCCAAGTGTCACTCATTTGCATTATTAGGATTTAGGAAAGTAGTGTGGATCATTCTTTTTATTCTTAGCGTGTTATTAACATGACTCTTAGTTTGATTATCAGTTATGTTGTTAACTCTTGGCTGGTCTTCATATACAACTCATAGAACAAAATCTAATGAGAAAAAGAAATTAGTGGACGGCCCATTGCCAATGTAGAAATTGGAAATAGATACTCAGTATATTGTAGCACACAGGGGTCATGTATATAGAGAGAGACCAGGAAACAAGTAATTACAAAGTACATTAATTAGCAGGCCAAACAGTGGGCTTGGTTGATAGTTGATACATTAATAACACCGCCTTAAACATAAGTAATGTGCTTAGATCTAAGAGGAGTAATGCACAAACCCCTAGTTTGGGAATAATTTTCAAAATCTTGATTTTGATACGATGTTGTACAGATGGGGCCTATGTATATATAGAGAGAGAGAGAGATTGGATAACCAAAATAGTCTTAAAAATACAATAATATAGTAAATTGTTGTCCAATAGTACAAGAAAGTACAAGGTTAAGTATAGTGGACCCAAATAATGGGCTTGGGCCTGATACATTTTGAAGCCTAGTTGTAGAAAAGAGCTGACCACGTTTTAAATACTGGAATTGAACCCAATCATGAGGGCAGGGACTACCATCTCCAAAATGTAAATGTGTGTGTGTGTGTGTATGTATATATATATATATATATATATATATTTGTAATATACATAAGTATTTAAAATGTGGTCCAAATAACATACTTAAAATCCCCCAATATTTCAATTGCCACAAAGAGGTGAAAGAAAAAGAAAAATGAAATGGTCTGTTGGTCCATGGTATGTGGCCCTCCTCTCAAAGCCGAATAGGAAAGCAAAAAACTTTTTAATATAAATGTTTTAACAAATCAGAACCATAAAATTTTCCTATAAAAAAAAAAGCTCCAAAATTTTAATAAAGATCGTAGTAAATACAAAGAACATATATATTTTTTATTCTTCATTTTTTCCACTTGAATTGTATTAAATGGTTAATAAAGAGTAGAAGATCAATAGTCTATTAACCTATTAATAGAGTGGTTATAGTTTTGCTTACTCTTCCAATGTTTCTATCTCATAGGTGAAACAAATATTTTCAGTCATGAATATAAAATTAAGCTTACAACAAAAGTGAACATAATTTTGTAAAAGATTCTTTGATTTTGTATATTAAAAGAGAAATTGTTAATAATATTAGTACAAAATCAATTCCATACGATATTCAAGACTTAATTTTTTTAAAATTTTTTTATTTTATACATTTCGATAGGCTATTAAAAGGAAATGTATCTAGAATTTTTTTTTGTTTTGTTTTGTGTCTTTTCTTTAGTTTATATTTTCTTAACACTAAATATGCTAGTTTGATTTTCGTGTATTAATTTAGTTTTAAATGAATCTGATTTTTAAAAAACTTTTAGTCTATTTCTTTTTAATTTTAACTTCCATTTTTTTTTTGTTGATCGTGCTTTGATCCTTAAAATTTGAAATTCTAGTCTCGTTTCTGGGGGTGGGTTTATTATCGGTTGATTACAAAAAAATAAATGACCTTGAGAGAGAGAGATATATATATATATATATATATATATATATTTTGAGAGATAATAGTTTTAACCTATAATATCTACTCTAATGATTATTCCTTATTATCAATATAAGTGTTGCGAGTAGACTACATTGAGCAAATATGACACTAACGACATACGATTATAAATGTTGAGATTAGCTAGACTAAGTTGAGCTTATATGACACGAGTAATTTCACCTTCAACAAAAGCAACAAAAAAAGAAAATGAGTTCCAATTGATACCAACAAATGATGACCGTTGCATATTTTCTCACCGTATCGATCACCAATAGCTAGCTAGGATCTGACAAAGTTGCTGACTATAACGTTAACATCTTGGCCTAGCTAACCCTTCTTGACTTTGGCATGCAATCATTATCTTTCCCTCCACAATTTTCTACTTTACTGTAACACATAGATATTGATTGTTGACCCTAAACCCATTTCTGTCTGATTGCCCATTCTCATCCAAACCTTTTCCACGTAAATTTCACACACACTACTACTCTTTCTGCAATAAAAACCATGACGTACACTACAGCTACTTATAGACAAGATCACATGTATCTTAACAAAATTTCAACAGGGCTGGTATGATAATAATAATGCTTGTTTTCCAGAACTATATAGTATATACAATGTCATCAATATGTCAGATTACTATAGGGACGTATAACAATATTTGGGCCACAAACTAGATCAAGAAAATGTGAAGAGTGGTTAAACTAAGGGGAGCTTATAATAAAAATTTCCTAATTGTTATTATTTTTAATCTTTAGAATAGAGATTCACAATCATGGCAGAATTGGATAAACTAGTTAATAAGATAGGATCCAGGATATGGTAATTAAACTGGCATGTGAGTTGTGACATAGATGACTTTGGGAGTTGAGACTCTAACCTGGCAATTTGGTTGTATGATTTGTTCTGGACTTTTTGCAATTGTCAATCTTGGGAAGTGCAGGAATATTTATAGCCACGCTAATTGCATAAAAAATAACAAGATTTTAGTGGAAAAATATCATTTTCTTCGTACACGTGACGGTGATTAAATTTTTTTTTAAATTTTTTTATTTTAAAAATGGCAATAATCTCTTCTCTTTTGGTGGGTTTAGAGGCACAAGGTTTTGCTTTGCTTATTTGTTAAGGCCAGGTCACATCTTTTTAAATAATGCTAAATAATTTAGGTTTCCTTCGCTATAAAGTTGTCTGCAGTTTCTCAAAAAAAAAAAAAAAAAAAAGTTGTCTGCAAAAACAACTAGAAGCTATAGTATATGGTATATTCCGTTCACTTTTGTGTTTGTTGATAATTAAATATATAAAATTAGCAAGAAAGATGGTTTCCAAATACAACTCTTTAAATTTTCTCTAATCATAATTTTTCTTTTTTGACAAATGAGGGTGTCTAGACCTCAAACCTCTTGTAATATCTGACTATTTCTTCGAGTGTATGTAGTCTCATTTCCTCGATCGGATTTATGCAGTCCCCTCATCCCACACGCACTAGATTATTATAAGGAAGAATCCCATAAGGATAATCCCAAGATGCTAGAAAGAGGTTTTGAAACCAGGATCTCGTGGATATATGAGGCCTTAAGAATCGCTAAATCAACTCCTTACAATTCTCTAATCATAATCTAAATATAAGATACATGACATCTAAAAAATTCAATGATATTAAAAACTTATGTAAACCACAGTATAGGAAATCAAATAAGTGCTACATATCTTAGAAGTGGGTTAAAATTTAGAGAGAATTGAAAGGATTCAAAAGTAGGAAAGGAATATTATTGTGAAATTCAATTGTGGGCTTGTCTTTAACCCCAAGCAGCTTAGATATTTTTGAGAATAAAATAAAAACACCAAGCAATTTCGTGTGGAAAAGGGATAAGATGGAATCTTGACTCACCCCCACATTGAATGAACCCCCTAACGTCGTGGGACTATCCCTTGTTTAATGGTCACACAATGGGGTCCTTTATATGAAACTCTCTTAGAATGTGGATAGGAACCTAACAATCACATTGGCTTGCTTTCGAATTCTCTCTTTCTCTCTTACTGCTATAATTGTTTATTTGATTTAAATTATACCATTCATCTTGTTGACTTAAAAATAAATAATAAAAAAACAAATTTTAATGTCAATAATATTTTGAAATGGTGATTTTATTTATATAGTGAGGGATGAGTGGGAGACATCATGTGCCCAATCATGGTAGGGGTGATGGGGTATAATGCTTCTTGGAACCTAGTTTAGGATGATGGAGATGACTTTAGTTTCGGTCCCTGTCTAATGAAGTTAAGGGAACCCCTCATGTGATATCTTTACTTTTTCCATGTGCCTATGCATCCTTTTTTGCTATCTTATTTATTTCAACCATCAACATCATCACCCCCCTTCTTCCTCTCCCTCTTTACGCGTCCTAAACCATATTTTATGTCCAAGAGTGTGTCATATGAACTTATCTTATTATTTTTTTTAAAAAAATTATATATAAAAGTACACTTGTATTTAGGAAAAAATCTATTTTAAAAAACTCAAAAATGCAAAAACACCCTCTTGAAATTTGAGCCAGTTACAAAAGCACCTTCAATTTCTCTTTTTTAATTCTATGAAGTTTCCTTATCTGCATAATTAATCACTAGAATTAACTTTTGTTAGCTTTTATCTGTCTAATTAATAACTAGAATTAACTTTTGTTAGCTTTATGAGTTGAAAAATCATATAATAATCATATGATCATATTAAGTAGACTCACCAACTAATTTGTATCACTGTTTACATGATTTTTCAATCCATAAGAGGTAATCAAATTATTCACAAGGAATGAACCATTAAAACCTTAAGACATGTTTTTGCAACAAACTCAAATCCCAAGAGGTGTTCTTGTATTTGAACATTTAAAAAAAATGATATTTAACTAAATAAACTACAACAAACTATCTCTAAGATAAATTAATAAATGTGTGTGGTGTGGAAAAGTAATGGGTTGTGTTAACGGGCACTATAAGGTGCCCGTTAACAACACAATATTTGTTAGCTTTTTAAAATTTTGATTCACTTTTTGGCAGCTTTTGATAAATTTTTTATTTTTTTTGGCAATTTTTATGATAACTTTTTTTTCTTTTTTATAAGTAAGACCAAAGAGGGAAATTTTAACAAGCACCAGACGGTGCTTGTTAACATTTTCCATAATTAATATTCAATTAGTTTGAAAGTATCAAAGTTCATAAAGGATCCTTCTAATGAATTTACTTTGTTGTACTATTTAAGGAAAATGTCTATTTTGCTTTGAAAGTTTCCCGAGACACGCAAACACTGTATGAGTATGACTTCCACTGATACGAACATGACATAGAAATCGAGGACAGCCACAAACATAAGATGAGAGAAGTATATTTTTCATGCAATTAACACATCCCCAATATGAGAAATCATATAACATGTAATGTTGTTCCACAGCTATGTACCAACTATATGAAATATTGGACTAATTAAGAGGCCAACTTTGCAAATATTGACTTGGTTGACAGTGATAATTATTTCAATTAAGCACACAAATACGGAATTATTTCAATTTTTATTATGATAGATATAAAAGGAGTTACAGTGATAATATAAGTCTTTTTCAACAATTATTAAGGTTATATGTAATTTCTGTGAGATTACCATATATAATAGTATGATACCCAATCTCATAACTTTTTTGCCTCATATGAAGTCACACTCACACCTTACGAGTTTGGGGGACATTGCCCCCTGGCAACTTACTGTAAAGTTGGATATGGTTATCAAAAAAAAAAAAAAAAGGAAAGAAAGAAAAAGAAGTAAAGTTGGATTTAAAAGATACGTGGTAAGGTGTAATATAGATCGGCTTCACACTATCCTCATTCTAATCAACCATCAACGGTATATATATATATATTTTAAAATAATTTGATATCTGGGGAGAGAATTTGAATGTTGAACAATCGCTATTGAATGGCTCTTAGAGGTATTAGTTGGGGTACAAAATTCTTGACTAAGGAATACTACTTCAAAATGTAGAAGTGTTAACGTGTATTAGGGTATGTGGGCTTTAGGCACACTTTATTTACTTGTATAACACACTTACTTGTACTGCACACTCTGCCTCCTATAGAAAGGCACTCATGTATATTCTATTACTTGAGAAATACAATATATTTATTTAGTATTTCTAACATGGTATTAGAGCCATTGCTCTAATCCTCTGGTGTGCCTCTCTTAAACAGTCTTTTCTTCTTGGGTGTCATTCACTGCAGCCGTTGTTGTGAGCAGCACCACTAACTCCACCGCGACTCCAGTACATCAAAGACCACTGCCTTGCCGCCATCACCACTTCCACTTCTTCGATCAGACCACAAATTGCACCATTAGAAAGTAATCTCTTCGATCTGCTCTTTTGTGAAAAATAGTCTTTATCGGACCTTTCATGTGCCACCACTTGTCGCTACAAGTCTCGGCGTTCAAATCATGCGCTACCATGTGCCGCCAATACTTTTCATGCGCCGTCACTCGTCATCATGCACGTCCACGCGCCTACACGCGCCAGAACTTGGTCCGCTGACGTCATTAGTTAGCCACGTCAGCCCTAGTGATGTCATCAAGCCACGTCATCACTGCTTGTGTTAGCTTGCTTACGTCAGCACTCAGTTAGCGATTATGTCATCACGCTTACGTCATCATCGTGGACTTTTTGGTTGACCGTTGATCGCTGCCTTTGACCATTGACTTTTTGCAGTCCAAGTGCTCTTTACCTAGTTTTTTGCGTAGATTTCATTTTTGCCGTTTGTTTTTGCATATTTTGCTTCTAAATGAAGAATAAGGACAGGTCTTCTTGTTGTTGCAATAATCCTCGTCAACAATCCAGTAGACGTTTTTGCAATTTTTGCAAACATTTTGGCCACAATATTGAGAATTGCTATCATCGCAACAAATCAGCTGTTTCAATTTCTGTTGCTACTGTTGCTAACATTGAGAATGTCCAGCCAATGGCTCCTGTCTCTGCACAGTCTAAATTTTCAGGACGCACTTTCACCATGTCCACAGATGACCTTAAAAACATCATCGCTAATGTCATTCGTATGGTTGGTAATGCATTTTATTCATCTTCTCTCTCAACTTTATCTAGTATGTCTCCTTTCTCTTGGCTTATGGATTCTGCCTGTTGCAATCACATGACACCTCACTCGTCCTTATTTTCTGAACTTAAACCTACACCACACCTTTTTAATATTCATATAGTAAATGGTTCCACAATGTCTGGTCATAATATAGGTTCCGTTTTGACCTTCAACCTCTCGGTTCCTGGGGTCTTTAATGTTCCTGACCTTTCTTATAATTTATTTTCTGTGGGACAATTAGCTGAGTTAGGTTATTGCATTATCTTTGATTATTCTAGGTGTATTGTGCAAGATCCGAGGACGGGACAGGAGCTTGGGACCAATCCCAGAGTTGGGCGTATGTTTCCCATGGACAACCTTCATCTTCCACTTGTTGCTCCTGTTTCTGTTGCTGCAGCTGCTGCAATTTCTTCAATTCCTTCCCTTGCACTTTGGCATGCTTGACTTGGTCATGCATCTTCCTCTCGGGTACAACAATTGGCTTCTAGAGGTTTGTTAGGTTTAGTGTCTACAGAAAATTTTGATTGTGTTTCATGTCAGTTAGGAAAACAACCAACTTTGCCTTTCAATACTAGTGAATCAATATCCACTGATATCTTTGACCTTATTCATTCTGATATTTAAGGGCCTTCCTCTGTCTCTAGTATTGGTGGGTATCGATATTTTGTTGTCTTTGTTGATGATTACTCTCGCTATAGCTGAATTTTTAATATGAAATATCGTTCTGAATTATTGCAAGTATATTTTAATTTTGCAAAATAGTTGAAACTTAGTTTTCCAAATGCATCAAATTTTTTTGATCTGATAATGCTCTTGAATACACTAAATATGCTTTCCAAACTGTTTTGCATTCCTATGGCACTGTTCATCAACTAACTTGTTCAGGTACCTCTCAGCAAAATAGTAGAGTCGAACGAAAATTTCGTCATATTCTTGACACTAATTGTGCTCTCCTTCTTTCTGCCAAAGTTCCTACTCCTTTTTGGGGCGAATTTGCTCTTCATTCTGTTCATGCTATTAATCGCATTCCAAATCCTGTTATCCAAAATCAAACTCCATTAAAGCGCCTTTTTGGGTCACCTCCAGACTATTACCACCTTCGCTCATTCGGTTTTGCTTGTTTCATTTTTCTTTAGCCACATGAGCAGAACAAACTTGAGCCTCGGTCAAGGTTTTGTTATTTTTTTGGCTATGGCGAAACTTAAAAAGGGATATCGGTGTTATGATCCTATCTCTCATCGTCTTCATGTCTCCCGCAATATTGTCTTTTGGGAACATTGCTCTTTTGTCGAGCTCTCTCACTTCTGTGCCTCCCTATTTTCCTTTTCCATCTTAGACATTTTTTCAGATGAGGCGCATATTCCTTTTATAGCTGCTCCTGATCCTCTTGTAGTTGCTTTTGATTCTCCTGTAGACTTCTCTGTCCAACCACCAGATATCCTTGATCCCTTTCCTAGTTCACCCTTTAATGAACAAGTGGAAGATGAACAGGTTGAAGATGAGCTACCCAACCCTAAGCTTGGGTCCCCTGCTCCTACTCTACCTGAAGGTCTTGCACAAGACATTCCACCTCGTCACTCAACTCGGGTAAGATCCATTCCTATACATTCACTTGACTATCATTGTTACACTGCCCTTGCTACACTACACGAGCCTCACACCTATCGTAAGGCTTCCACTGACCTTTTATGACAGATTGCAATGAAAGAGGAACTTGATGCATTATCTAAAAACCATACTTGGGATTTAGTGACTCTCCCCCCCCCTCCCCCCGGGGAAATTTGTGGTTGGTTGTAAGTGGATCTACAAGATTAAGACTCGATTTGATAGGTCTATTGAGCGTTACAAAGCTCGTCTTATTGCAAAAGGTTTTATACAGGAGTATGAGATTGATTATGAAGAGACCTTTACTCCGGTTGCTCGTATCTGGTCCGTTCGTGTCCTCTTAGCTGTTGCTGCTGCCAGTAAATGAGACATTTTTCAGATGGATGTCAAAAATGCATTCCTTAATGGGGATTTAAGTGAAGAAGTTTATATGCAATCTCCTCCTGGTCTCTCTGTTGAATCAAACAAGGTTTGTCACCTTCGACGTGTACTTTATGGCCTTAAACAAGCTTCACGAGCTTGGTTTGCCAAATTTAACTCTACCATCTCTCACTTGGGTTACATGGCCAGTCATTATAATTTTGCCTTATTTCTTCGTCGCATAACAAATGCATTATTCTACTTCTCCTGTATGTGGATGATATGATCATAATAGGTGATGACCTCAGTGGCATTCAAGAACTCAAGGATTTTCTCAGTCAGCAGTTTGAGATGAAAGATCTTGGACATCTCAGCTACTTCTTGGGTCTTGAAATCATTCATTCTACAGATGGACTTTATATTACTCAAGCCAAGTATACCTCCGAACTCTTGTCTCGAGC
Source organism: Quercus glauca (assembly GCA_023736055.1). Taxonomy (NCBI): domain Eukaryota; kingdom Viridiplantae; phylum Streptophyta; class Magnoliopsida; order Fagales; family Fagaceae; genus Quercus; species Quercus glauca. The sequence continues at coordinate 35,975,565 of CM043316.1, read as the reverse complement.
TAGATTCACTGATAGCAAGACTGTTGACACTCTAGTTGAGCTTAATGCGCATCTGACTCCCACAGAGGGGAAGTCATTGCCTAATCCTTCTCTTTACAAACACTTGGTTGGCAACCTAGTTTATCTCACTGTCACTTGTTCAAACATTTCTTATGTTGTTCACTAGGTGAGCCAGTATTTGTCTGCTCCACGATCGACTCACTATACTGCTGTTTTGTGCATTCTTCGATACCTAAAGGGTACTCTCTTCCATAGTCTTTTCAACTTTGCTCAGTCTCCTTTTATTCTCCGTGCATTTTTTGGTGCTGATTGGATAGGAGATCCCACTGATCCACCACTGGTTATTGCTTTCTTCTTGGTTCTTCTCTGATTTCTTGGCAAAGCAAGAAACAAACTCATGTGGCCTGCTTTAGTACTGAAGTAGAATATCGTGCCCTTGCTGATACCACATTTGAGCTCCTTTGACTACAATGGCTTCTTAAAGATTTAGGTGTGGCCACATCTTTTGCTACTCCTCTTTATTGTGACAACTAGAGTGCCATTCATATTACTTACAATGATGTCTTCCATAAACGGACTAAACACATCGAAATCGATTGTCATTTTATCCGTTATTATCTTATCATGGTGCTCTCAAGTTGATCTCAGTCTCCTCTAAAGATCAACTTGCAAATATCTTCACCAAGTCACATTCTAAGGGATGTTTTCGTACTTTGGTTGACAACCTCAAGTTGGTCTCACATCCACCTTGAGATTGAGGGGGGCTGTTAACGTGTATTAGGGTATGTGGGCTTTAGGCCTACCTTGTTTACTTGTATAGCACACTTACTTGTACTGTACACTCTGCCTCCTATAGAAAGGTACTCATGTATATTCTATTATTTAAGAAATACAATATATTTATTTAGTATTTCTAGCAAGAAGAATGAAGAGTGTTTTCAAAGGTAGAATAATGAGTTTAAGAATATAGCTCAAGCTTGCAAGAATGCTTCTCTCTAGTGAAATGGCCTACACGAGTGAGTAATATAATAGGAGAGAGACGAGCAAGAGATATGAATTTTTTTTTTCCTGTCTTTAAAGTTGTTCATTGAAGAGTTCGCTCAAGCAAGAGCAGTTTGCTTGAGCAAGATAGTTACGGATTGTTTGTTCATTTTGTCTATATATATATATATATATATGTACGTACGTACGTACGTATGTACATATGTATGTATCATTTTTGCAGATAATGAGTGAGATAAATTTGTTTTTAGAATGTTTGTCCTAAGGCAAGTGACCTTTCAAAAGTGTCTTTTTATTATTAACTATTCATTTCTTAAAATTAAACATCCATATTCCATATTTTTTTTTATAAAGATTTTGTTCTTCGAATAGGATCATCTTCTAAAAGATCCTAGCTTTTGCGCTTTCGTGGGTCTCCGATATCCTTTTAGCTTCCTTGTTTGTAAACAAAGCAAATTTCAAATTGGTTTTTATTTTATGGCATAACTTGTAACCATGCACTTCGGATTTGCTTGGAATTGACTCCTAGAAATATAGCCATCCTTACCCCCTCATGCCAATCCCTTAAAGTCTCTTATTTATGCACATTCGATCATGACAGGAGACCAGGTTAAAATAGAAAAACTATAATTGGATTTAGGGATAATTAGACTTGACAATGTTGATTTAATCCAAATTTGAATTTATCTATATTTTTATGAAAATGTAAATTTTATTGTAAAACCTTAACCAAAGTGTAATTAAATTTTTTTTAAGTCCTTGGCATTCGAAGAAGTGTGAAACATGTTGTCTATTGGCTATGCCTTTTAGCCCGAGACAGAAAACCCATTTGTTTTAGTAAGTAATGTTTCAGTTTTAAAACATAGTATGTGTAAAAAATACACGGTTTATAACATGATTTTCCCTTTAAATTCTCTCTCTCTCTCTCTCTCTCTCTCTCTCTCAAAATTAGAGGAAAATAAAATAAACTGATTCATATGAACATCACGCAAATCCAAAAGGCAAAGGGGCTCTAAGTCAGTCAGTGAGAGACCCATAAGCTACAAAATCCTGCACTTAAAACAGCCTATCCTCACCAAGCCGTATAGAATGCAAAAAATTATTCCTTAATTTCCTGAACTGGTGATTAACTGTGCTATGATGGAACGTGGATATAGGAGCTTCCTGCAGTCACAGCCAAAAGCAGCGACAAATTTGGTAGGATGGCGATGGTTCTTAAAGAAGTTGATAAGTCCAAGTGCATCAATCTCTTCTCAATTTTATCTTTTTGTCTTTCTTTAAAAGAGTTTATTTTTCTTTCCATGAGGAATAAGACTAATGGACTATTCACAAGAATAATAGCAGTTAGTGTAAAAATTATAATTCACATAAACAATGATAATTTAAAAAAAAAAATAAAAAATAAAAGTTTCCTATGGATTATGGGTAAAAAGTACTTTTATGGGTAAAAAGTACTCTTGGCTGTCGATTCCAATTCCAACCAAAAACGAAAACAAAACAAAAACTATTATGAAAGCATGCATGCATGTACAGTCATATGGAAACAAAGAACAATAAAATGATGCATATATATGTGAACATAATCACATCGATCTGTCCTGGTTTTGTAGATTATGAAGGACCACATCATCCATTTCGAGTTCTACATGTAATCGATCAGACTCTTCAATCATGGTACTTGGCATCAGGCCATGACAATATCGTGACCATCAATCCCATTCCTGCTCATGAATTCGAAGTAAAGGAGGCATCATCATATGTATGTACTACACATCCCATTTCACAAAAGCTGCAATGGCCTTTGGATTTCATTTAATGAACGTACTCTTTTTCTAATCCCAGAATGTTTCTCTTATAATAACTCACATTTACAATTAGTTGATGATCAGATCATGTCTCATGAAGTAAAGGCCACAAGTTCGAATAGGACCAAAAAAATAAAAATAACTTACAAGAAAAAGACTACAATTCTCTCACTTTCAGGGGGTCCAAACTATGATATCTCCTGTCTCTTTCTTAAATGGCCCTTTCACTTTTATATATGTACATGTGATTTCTGTTGTTATCTTCAGCTCTACTGTGGAGGGTTTTTGTCTGCATATATAGTAAATTAATGGTGGTATTAATTATAATGGTTAAGTAGGACTCCATCCAATAAAATCCCCAAAATTAAGCATGATGATACAAGATGAAAGTTAATTATATGATATAAGCAAGAAAATACTAAGAATAATCTATCACATCACAAAAAAGAAGAAAGCAAGGCTCAAAATGGAGGGCACCTAGAGATCCAATTTTGGAAAACCCTAGAGATCCAATAACTTCTACGTTCAGACAACATGGGTGTCTTACACTTTAAAGACTAAGACCATATGGACCGCACATGCTACAATGTACAATTTACTAATATAAAGCAGAAAGATCCATATGATGATTTTCACAGTACTGGCGAATATCTTTATTTTTTTTGGAACATCAAGATAATTATAACCAAGCAAAAAGAAAATGAACATGACAAAAATATTACGAGAAAATTGATGGAAGGTATAATGAGTCTATTACCTCTCTCTCTCGATCTGATAGAGTACTATGATATATGCAATATAATTCTTTAAAGATATAAAAAAACGTTAATCATGTTAACAAATTAATGAGCTAATTAAGTACCTTGTGTAGCCTTACTAGACAATTAGAATGTGCCATGTTAATAGATCCGATTTTAATTCCACTTAGTTTAGAAAATAGCAAAAAGACAAAAAATTGAGTTTTTTGGGGACTTTTATGTATAATCCTAGCTTCTAAAATCCAAATTGTACAAGCTGTGCCTGTACTAATCTAAAATATGTAAGAAAATAACTACGTATTGGAACATGATTCTGCTTAAATGCACACGCATAAAGCGTACGTAACCAAGTACGTACACTGCGGTTGCCAGCAAGAAAAAGACATAAATTTAAAGAATTGCGAACATAATATACAAATAGCAAGCAAATGATGCTTCTTTTTTAATGTTTTTGTGAAGGACATCATTGCCTAGAATTATACGAAAAGGGGAAAAAAGTAAACAATAATTCTTTTCTTACAGTTGGAATGACGTATTATGATTAGTGTAATATTATTTTTGTTGTCATCACTAACATTATTTTTATTGTATACTAAATTAGCTTTTGATATTGGATTATAAGAAGCCCATTTTTTTTTTTAGTTTTTATGTACAAATTTATAAAAATTTTATTTTTTTTCTTACATTTTTTTTTTCAAAATTTTAAAATACAAGTATACTTTAATACACTTTAGCATATAGTTTTTTTTTTTTTTTTTTTTTTTTTTACAAGATAGAAATTCTACTCTAACATAATGTAAGTGCATATGTATATAAAACTTTCTCTTAGAGACTTAAATCTCCAAACTCCATAAACACTTATACTTGTAGAGTGACTATCGCACTAATGATGTGCGGTGGTCAACAAATAGTTAGATATGTTGTTTCTAAACAAACATAAATTATAACATGTCGTATTAATTTTTGTGAAATTTGTTGTATTAATTATTAGATTTATTTAAAATACTAAAACAAAATATTACCAATAAAAATGTCCTAGAGAGAGCTGAAGAGAAAGCAATACAGAAATAAATGGTCGATGATGAAGAATACGAAGATAATCTCATTAATGACTGAAATGCATGCACCTGAATTGAGGTCCATGCATAATGACTCAACATGCAGGAGTCTATTTAATGAATAGTGACTCTCTGTGTGGAGTCTCTTTTGAATTCGTTTTTATATGCGGGAAGACAGTCCTCGCACGATAAAAAAGATCTTGTTTGTAAGGTCAGATCATAACACGGAAGAAAGACCAATCTATTTGGAGCGTATTCAAAGAAACGATGTCACAGATAAAATAATTTCCACAACATTTTTTTTTCTTTTCTGAGAAATATTTTCTCAACAATTGAGTTAGTAAATTTTTTATATTTTTTTTAACCTACCAATAATTTTTCACCTCAACAACTGTAAAATTTTGTGTGCAAGACTTATGTTATCAAAAACAATTTTGGAGCCATAATTATTTTTTTTAATGATGTATTATTATTAATAATTTTGTAAATTATGATGTGTTATTATGATTAATGTACTAATTTAAAAATGAGTGTAAGTGATGAATCAAGATGAAATTGATAATTGTTTCAATCACACACTACATAAGTAGTTGGGAAAAAAAAAACAAAGTTAAAAGAGGAAAAATTATGTGAGTAAACAAAACTCTTCAGACGAAAATGAAGGGAGGTAGGAATAATTGGAAAAGAGGTTTAAGATTAAGAGTGTGCAGGCTTTCCAGTACATATATCCACTTTCATATTTCTTTAACTCTCTGACAGGCTCCACATGCTAATGTATAGAGAGAAAGGTCCAAGTTCCAGACCACCCACATTATTTTTGTCCACATGGGAAGTGGGAGAAAATGACCAGTCCCAGATCTCACCTACAAATTCACACACCTCTCTCTCTCTCTCTATAATTTAGTAATACTTCTTGTGCTACACACAACCTCCAAGACATGACCCACACATTCCATTTCCCACATCTCTTTCTTACGTAATATGATCCAAGCTTTAATTTTGATGATTTTTATGGAATTGCCAAAGCCCTTCATATAATACCAGCAGCAGCACAGAGAGACTCATGCATATATGCATAGTCTAGTCTAGGCCAAAAAGACAAGAAACCATTCTCTTCTGCTCTGTGCGAGGAATTTTATCCAAAAAGAACATTAATACTTCTTGGATTTGCAGAAACTTGCTTGCACTGCAGATTTGTATTGGTTCTAATCCTTAGAAGGTGGGGACTAGTTGTAGCTTTTGGGTCTCGGGCCTGGCCCCCTTCCCATTTCTTTTTATTTTTATTTTTGTTCCTTTTGGTTTTGCAGAAGATTTTGTCTGCCTTGTTCTGTAAAACCCCGATGCTACTTTATTTTATTGCTCTTGTGTAGGGACGTATTTTGGGGTTCTGTACTTTCTTTGTTTTTCATCTTCTCTTTAAGCCTGTTCCTCCATTTATTTTTCTTTTTCCATTGTTCGAGAAATTCTCTATAACTCCAACAACAACAACAACAAAAAAAAAACCATTGAATTTTTGCAGCAGAGTGCTGGAACTTTAGTTAAAGAACACGTTAGTGCTGTGTTTCTGATCTTTATGTTTCTGTAATTAAAAAACAAAAACAAAAAACATTAACCTTAGCAAAGCTAGAAGTTCTCTTATTATGGTTTATGCTAAACTTTTGTCAATATTATATGTCACAGAGGCTACGCTCTGAGATTATGAAACACAATATACCTGGAATGCTGTTGTTTTCTTATTGATTCTTGGGGATGGAATCATGAGGGAAGCTCACCAAGTGTAAACTTTTTGCTTTTGGAGTAGAAAAGAGGAGGTGAAGATGCCTGCAAAGGTTTTGCATACCTTAACAGATGATAATCAAGATCTGCAGAAGCAGATTGGCTGCATGAATGGATTTTTTCAGCTTTTTGACCGCCACCATTTCCTCACCGGCCGACGTATCAACAGCGACAACCACAAGAGACTTCCTCCAGGTATGGTGTATTTCTATCATTTCAGTCAATCTCAATTATTTCACTAACGTGGATCCCAAGTAATAGTATTTATTAGCAAAGTGGGGTTAACAGTATGTTTTATCTCCTAAGATTTGATTCTGTAGAGACTTAATATTGTGTTAATTTTAGAGAGACCTTTTTCAGAAGTCGTAATTACATATGAATTATGATTATCATTTGCTCGGATGTTTCTCATTCACTCCCCTTTGAAGGGGCTTATAAATATTCATGAGTTATTCAATTTTGTGTAAACATATATGTTTAATGTTTTCAATTCAACATACCAAAGCACTCTGGAAACATTTTCAATTCAGTTTGAAATTGTTTTAGTGTTCCAAATAAACATCAGAGGAGCCTTTTTTTTTTTTTTTTTTTTTTTTTTTTTTTCTCTTTTTTTTTTTCGCTTATCACCATGGCTTTGTCCTCGCTACCCACATTTTCATGTCCAGGTCTCAGTTGGCTATGAAATGATCAGCCCTTTTTGTTTGAAAGCATTCTGCATCATAACATATATTTTTTGCTAAACTCTGCATCATAACATATTAGTAGCTTTCAGTAATATGCCTTTTATTAGTTGATCCGTAATTTATTAATTGGGTCCTCGTAAGTTTCACTCTTTCCCTTTATTTTGTTTTGCAAGCCTCAGCACGTTATAGCATTGACCATCATATCAATTTCTTCAACATCTTACATTTCATTTGTTATAGGTCAAAATGACAAGAAGGCATCAGAGCTCAGCAATGCATCACAGACAACTACAGTAAGAATCTAAAACTTAATCACCACAATAATTGTTTGTTTCTAGCAGAAGCATTCAAGTTTCACTTACAATTGCAGGAAAAAATCCCGAAGAAGCTTGTAAAAGAGAAACAGAGGGTCTCGACAGAATCATCCAAATCCTCCGTTTCATCTTCCTCACGTTCATCTAGTTTCTCATCTCTTGACCATAACAAAACAGCTCAGATTGAGACATCTTCATTCAACCAAACAATTTTCCCTCAAACCCCCACTCGGCCCATGAAACAAACAATTTTCCCTGAAACCCCCACTCAGCCCACGAACCAGCCAAATGTTTCTTTGCAGTTAAGACAGCCATCCCTTGATCTCCGAGACGTTGTCAAAGACTCCATATACAGAAAAGCCCGTGCATTGTCTGTAAAAACTGGTGGTAAGGAGGAAGCAATGGGTAATACCTTGATATACATAGACTCCCCAAGGCCCCTGCAGGCACCCAAATCTGTCAAGCCCAGAGCTACTGGTCTCAATGATTCCTTTTGCATTCTTGCTAAGCTCCGGGAAGCACCTAGGAATTACAAGGAACAGAGAGATGGTTTTACGCTTTCGTCACTGAAGGATGCACCTCGGCTCTCTTATGATGGAAGGATATCACAAGATGCATACAAGTCTACCATAAAGCTCAAAGAACTCCCAAGGCTATCATTGGACAGCAGACAAGGCTCCATAAGGGGTTCTGCCCCTGAACCAAAATCAAATTTTCTTTTGAAGGATCTGCAGAGAAGGAATGGAAACTCTGGCAATATGCTTAACCATCAGCAAGAGCCAGAAATTTCAAAACGACCATCCAGCATTGTGGCAAAGTTGATGGGATTGGAATCTACCCCACAGTCAACATCAACCAGTGAGAATTCATTAGAAATTATAAGTAGCTGCCAAGCTGATAAATATGACCGCTTCTCAGAAACAACTGATGAAACCAAGCAAAATCGAATTTCCAGGTCCCCAAGGAATTCACAGGATCACATCTCACCCCGGTTGAAAAATGCCGATTCAGTTATGAGGCCCACCTCAGGTTCAAGGTTTCCAATAGAACCAGCTCCATGGAGGCAGCCAGAAGGCAGCCAAAGTTCTGAACTTCCAGCTTTCATGTATGGAGAAACTACCACAAAAGCCCCAAACTGCCCCTCCGTTTATGGTGAAATTGAGAAAAGGTTGTCTGAACTTGAGTTCAAAAAATCTGGTAAGGATCTCAGAGCTCTCAAACAGATACTCGAAGGAATGCAGAAGACTAGAGAAGCATTAGATACCAAAAGAGAAAGGGCTGCAAATTTTGCATCTCAAACAAGCAAAAATAGCAGCTCTTACCAAAGCTCAAATTCAGCAAGCCCAAGAAAGCTACAAAATAAGGACCCAATTTCTGCCACAATCAAAGGGTCTCCTTCACCAAAGAGTCATAAATCCCCAACTGTCATTATGAAACCAGTTAACCTTATCAGAAGAACAAGTGATCCTGCGTCCAGCATGATTCCAACTGAAAATATGTCAGTGCTCCGGAAGCCTCACGGCAGTGCAGATGGGAGAAAGTTTTCGATGCAATCAGCTAAAGATCTAGTTTCAAGAAACAATCATACACAAGGCCCTTTCAGTCGACTGACTTGTGCTACAGATAAGACTACCAGTGTTAGAACCTCAAAATCAGCATCAGCCTTAAAGCTGCCTCGGCACATCATTGGAGAAAACAACACATGCTCAGCAACTGTGAGCCCAAGACTGCAACAAAGGAAATTTGGATTGCAGAAGCAGTCACCACCTCCCACCATCCCATCATCTGATTCAAGCAAGACCAATAGGCAACATACTAAACAACCGGTAGGACCAAACTCCCCAGGTAGAAAAGTCCGACCAAGGTCTCCCAATTTGCAGCAATGTAATGAGCAATTGAGTGAGATCAGCAGTGCCATGAGAGATTTAAGTCACGAAATTGATGCTATTTCTCTGAAATCTGAAAGCAGCATTAACTTCAACTCTCACATGGACACAGAACTGACAGAAGTTACAAGCACCAATCAATCTGATAAGATCAACACTACCTTCTTCCAGCAGGATGGCCAGAAACAAAGTGTAAGTGTACTTGCTATTATTTACCCATGCGAATATTTCAATTATCTGGTTTAATAGGTTCTATTTTATCTTTTTCAGAGTCTAGAAGGGTTCAGGGAAGACAGGTCGATGGCAGAACCTGCAATAGCTACCATGGAACAACCGAGTCCTATCTCTGTTCTTGATGCTACATTTTACAGAGATGAGTCGCCATCCCCTGTGAAGAAGATATCAAATGCCTTTAAAGGTGCAGTTCTTGTGCATTTGACACTTAAAAGTTAGTGGTGAAATGACAGGGGTTCCCTTATCTCTGTACTAATGTTTCTCTTTCATAATCTACTAGCCCAAATACAAAACAAAAGTTCTACCATTTTAGGAGTTCGACACAGTTCATTCCTAAATATAATATGAAAGATGAAATATGAGAGCTTTATTACAGAATGCTAGACTTGTTAATGAATTGAATTCTCAAATTTTTTTGCTACAGATTATGAGGCTTTAAATCCTGATGAAGGGGAATGGAATCCAAAAGATCTAGCACAATTACCAAAGTGCACAAAACCCAGTTTCAGTGCAGACATTGATAACAAAAAATTAGAAAACATCCAGCATTTTGTTCAGAATCTTCGACAAATATACCTTACTGAAGAGGAACCCATCACCAATTACATTGCACCCCTCCATGAGAGCACAAATTCAGACCACAGGTACATCTCAGAAATATTGTTAGCATCAGGTCTCCTCAGAGATCTTGACTTTGGTTTGATGACCATTCAGCTCCAAGCATCTAGCCACCCCATTAATTATAAAGTGTTCCTCGCGTTGGAGCAAAAAAAGGCAGGTGCAGGGCTTTTAAACGATGCGCAGAGTGATATAAGGCTTGTTAAGTCAGAACCTACTGAGAAAATTCAAAGAAAACTCACATTTGATGCTGTTAATGAAATTCTAGTTCGCAAATTATTATTGGAAGGTCCTCTCGAGCATTGGTTCTTGCCAAATAAGCTAGCAGGAAGAAAACCAAGGGGGCAGCAGCTTCTGGAAGAATTGTGTTCAGAGGTAGATCAGCTAAAGAATAACAACTTGAACAGAAGCCTAGATGAGGAGGATGACAGTTTGAGGAGCATCATATTGGAAGATTTAAGGCATCGATCAATGGATTGGATAGATTGCCATTGTGAAATTTCTGGGGTAGTGTTAGATGTTGAGCGGTTGATTTTTAAAGACTTAATAACAGAAGTTTTAAACAGTGAGGTAGCTGGTGTGCAGGGCAAGCCTGGTGGGCATTGCAGGAAGCTGTTTTCCAAGTATGGGATTTGATAACATAGTTCTAGAAGGGATTCAGTCTTATCTCTCTCTCTCTCTCTCTCTCTCTCACACACACACACACACACACACATTTTTGTTTCCAGTTGGGTGGGTATTTCACTCTGCTTAAAACTACAGTAATTTTTGAGTAAGAATAGCTCTTTGCTAGCATGTAAATCTCCATTAGAGGCTTATAACTTACTTGTAGATTATAGACAATGTATATATAATTATATTTCCTTTCAAGTTTGGGTTTCAAGATATACTTTGCATTCAGAGTGGCTGAACCTGAACTCTTCCATTTCTTATAGTGAAAAAATACAATCATTTCTAAACACACAAGTTGACATGTACTGCTACTTTCTCTAAAGTTAAATTGAGTCAAATAACATAGATGATGAAGTTAAAGATAAAGCCTTCCTCAATCCGTAGCATAATTCCACAAAAAGGCTCCTTATATTGATAAATTCTAGTATCTGTGGAATGCATACAAGTCCATTCTCCAAAGCAATTGTAATTTTGCATGTCATAATAAGAGACTTAAGGCTCTTCTAGAAGAAATTGCAGTTTTCTTTTTTTTTGATTAGTAGTAAAATTGATAAGTTGTTGCTGCCCAGGATCGAACTGGGGAGCTTCAGTGTGTACTGAAATTGCAATTTTCTAAAGAACTTTAATAGGGTCCTTGAAGCTGATATTACCTTTAAGGCTATAGTTGAAATTTGGAGCTTTTAGGAAAAAGCTTTACAATTCACTGTTCATTCTTTATATATATAAAAGTTTAAAGCAATATTCATTGTTTTTTGTCACACACTCAAAAAACCAAAGTTCTTTTCAATTAAAGCTCTATATTACTAAAGCTCTATAGTAAAAGCTCTATTTCCTATAGCAACGCCAAACCGGCACCATACCCAAAACTAGTTTGTCTAAATTCATCAAATCTAATATTGACTGATACAATTATTTCTGTTTCTAGCATCCACTGCCTTTGAGCACAAAGTGTTCTGAGTCTAGTCTACTATATTAAAGCCATAAGTCAATTAGAGTGCTTAAAGACTAACATAGCCTAACAAACAATGAAAGAACAACACTTACACCTATTGTGTACTGTTTATTTCTCTCTTACACATCCCCAGGCAAGTAATGCCTCCCTATCTAGGTAACAAGGAATGTTAATGGAGCTTCTAAAAGAGTAAAATTTTCCAATCTTGTATATACAGCTAACAGGTCTTACATACATATACAGGGTTAAAATGCTGCATTGTGACAAGTCAGGGAGGCTACGGATTTCAGGCTTTCAGAATACCAATGTAATACTAATCAGAAGGCAAGGCAGTAAATGAAAAAGTTTCCAATAATTGATGCAGCTTTACTGTACTGTACAAGGTTTGTAGAATATTTCTCAGCAGGACGAATTTGTTAGTTTTGAGAACAAATAACTCACGCACATTGTCCAAGCAACAAGATCTCTAATTCATAAACCTTAACAGAACGGAATTTATTCTGGCATAAGATGTCATGTCAAGCACATATAATATTTCCTTGCTAATCAAGAAATGGAATTCAATAGAAACTGACCAAATGAAGATACTTATTCTCCAACATTAATCTCATTTAAAAGAATGGAAGTATATCTGTCATTCAATTATTCTGACATTTCTTAATAACAACTACGTATTGCAGTTGATTTTATCAGGGACAATATAAATATTCATAGCAACGTTCAACCAAGGTCAGCACCGGAGAAAACCATGTGCCATTCAGTATAAGATCATAATAAGAGAAGAAAAAGAATTTCAATTAGAAAGAATCATTCACTGGGTCTACCATCTCAACTGACATACACATACCTCAAAAACTTGTTAAAGTGGAAACATTTTCCTCAGGCAGTTTGTAATATCCAATCTATAATGCCCTATGCAGAAAACATTATGCCCTTGACTATGACTACCCTGGAACCATCCTCTGCTGCCAGTCTCCTAAACAAGTGTACAAATACTAATCAAACTTAATTTACAAATGATCCAGTTCCTGTAAATTTCCCATAGATTCTTTCAGAATTTGCTCGGCCCTCCTCTTCTTGTCATCCTTTTCATTTAACCTCCCAAACCAGGATTCAGTTACCTCAAAACTCTTGTTCTGTGGGCTCGAATCCAGCATTGAACCTAAGTATTTCTTTCCAGAACCAAGCTTAAATTGCACAGTTGGCCTGGTGTTCAAAAGAAACTTTTTGTGTCCCTCCTCAGAATCACGTAATCCGCTCTTCATTGCTTCAATATTTGGAGCAAATGCCTCTAACACTGAGACATGGTTGTCCATGCCATGGTATTTCACAATAGGATTTCCTGTAGTCGTATCATTTGAAAGCTTAGTCTTCGCTGGAAGAAGAACAGGAGAAACCTCCTTCTCTCCATATTGTAGAGGTGCGGCAAGAAATGGGTTACTTTCAGCTGCTTGTTTTGCTCTAGCTGCTGCTTGTTTTGCTTTAGCAGCATCTCCAGCATCAACAGAGGAGGGTCCTTCCAACTCATTACTGGCCAACCATTGATTTAAGTTCAACAAAGACCTTTCTGGCTTTCTGCGCTGGTTTTCCTGTTCAATTTTAGCCATTTTAAGTTCTGTTGTTCTGTCATTCGGAGTAGACAACTGAGCATAAGTACCAGGATCAGGAAATGCAGGCAACCAAGCAGGTATATGCTCACCAGGTGGCTCTTCCCCAATTTGCAAAAAACTTGGCGTCAGCTTCCGATCTTTAATAACTGGAAACTGTGGAAGAGAATAGGCAAATGGGATCTGCTCTGATTCGCCAACATACTGGGCAAGTTCCCTAACTGTGCCTGAACTTGCAAGGCAATGCTCAATATCCGAAGCACCCAAAAACCCCTGTGCCAAACCCAAATCTTCCAACCCTTGAATAATATCAAAAACGTTGGACTCTGTTCTACCCGCTTGATTAGCATATACATGGGCAGTCTTCCCAATGTCACGAATATACCGAACTGTAACGTCAGATAATGTTTCAAGAGCAGACTGCTGAAAACTCTGAAACCCTTCACTCTCACATATTTGTGCCACCGCAACCTTCACGAATGCTCGGGCAAATTCTTCGCCACCAGGTTTCCTCTGGGGAGCTGGTTTTTCAGGCCCTCTTTCACTCTCCCGACCTCCATCGCTCATATTCAACACCTCATATCACTACATTCGATGTCACATACATATAACCAAATGCACCATTCCTCAAAAACAAATTCCCCAAAACTTGGATTACTAACATTCACCCACAAATCATACTTTCATCCATCACCCTTCTCTTAGTACTGTAGCTGGAAAAATGCTGGAAAACACCAGAAATCAAAATTCTGAATCATAAATTTTTCTCAAAAAAAAAAAAAAAAAATCATTCAGAAGTGAGTCTAATTTAGTGTTATTTTTAAGGTTTTCCAAATTGCTCCACAAATTTTGGCTGTATACACACACACACACACACACACACACACACAAACTTTGTGCACTGGTACGACCTTTTTCCAAATCATCCATTACTCACAAATATGAATTTACAATTTTACTCTGAAAACCTTTTCTCTACCGAAAAACAAACTCAAAGTAAAGCTTAATTTCTACCGGAATGAAAAAAGAGCATAGCGAGAAAACCCTAGAGATTGGCAATTTGAAAATAGAGGAGCAGAATTATTGACATAAATAACAGAAAATTGAGCTCCGAAGGGCTTACCAGTCATTTTCTAGGGTTTTGGATCTACAGTACAGTGAGCAAGTGAACCAAAGTAAGAAGTGTTGAGCTCAGAACACGAAGCTTGGAAACTGAAAACAAAAACAAAAAACAAAAACAAAAACAAGGAGCTTCGAATTGAATAATGGAAAGAGAAAGAGCAAGATTTTAGGGGTTTGAATCAGAAATCCAGGGTTTGGTGTTTTTGTGCGAAGAATCGTCTGGGGTTGGAAGTTAAAACCCCAGTAAAACCCTCTCTGGATCGAAAGGGAAACGGACAGAGCGAGAGAGAGAGATCGATTAGTCTGAGGGAGCGAGAAAAGGGGAAAGAAGGTGGTATTTATAGAAGGGAAATAGAAGAAAGAAAACGATAGGAACACATTGGGTGAGGTAAAGGAAACTGACAATTGCTGTCTATGCTTGACAGCTGTACCCCATTAGATGTGCCAATTATTTGAATCAAAATTTTGGACCAAATTTTGATTATTTATTTATTTACGGTGAAAGAGGACTAGCGTGAGTGCGTTAGTGTCCGTGGGCATCATTTGCCTTTACAAGATTTGGCACAAATTGATTTATTCTAGTAACAACAAGTAGAAACCTTCGCATCAACTTCAATATGGAACGCTCGCTCTCCCTCTCTAGAGAGGGACAAGAGGAATTAGCACGTAGTAATAAGAAAGTTAAAAACGTCAGCCATGCTGGCTTCCAAGAAGGCCAGGAGTCCATTTCGTCGACGCCGAGCCATGGTTACAGCCCCTGGAACCATACAGTTTCATTCAAAGATAAACTAGTAGGTGAGATACCAGGAGCTTTCACGCAGGCGTTTAGCTTCGGAGACCTTATGGAAGATGATGTGGAGTCAGATGATGAGGTAGAAGTTCTTCGTGAAGGTCTACTAGCAGTGAGATTCTCCAAGGATCTTAAACAACGGATTCGCACACCGTGGGCTAAAGCCCTCATTGTGAAGGTGTATGGCCAATCTATTGGATTTAACTACCTCTATAATAGGCTTTTGTCTCTGTGGAAACCAGCGGATAAAATAGACTGCGTGGATTTAGGACACGGCTTCTTTCTCACACGGTTCTACCTGAGAGAAGACTTTGAAACAGTATTGAAAAGGGGACCATGGTTTATCGGTGAACATTTCCTATCCATTAGGCCGTGGGAACCAAACTTCCATCCGGCGACAGCTAATGTTTCTTCCATTGCCATTTGGATAAGACTGAACAAATTGCCGATTGAATATTATCATGTTAAAGCGCTGCACCAAATCGGTAAGACAAGGCAATGTCTTAAGGGTGGATACTCATACAGCCTCTGAAACGAGAGGAAGGTTTGTTAGGCTTTGTGTCCAAGTTGATGTGCATAAACCTCTAGCCACAGCTATTTTGATTGGTAAGTTCGAACAACCTATCTGCTATGAGGGAATATATAAGTTGTGCTTTGTATGTGGGAGGATGGGGCACACACAGGAATACTGCCCACAAGTTGTCCGGCAAGATTTGCCATCAAAGAATGCGAAGATGGTGGCAGAAGGTGAGCGGGAGTTAGGCTCATGCAATGAACGTGATGTGGATATTGACAAACCTGTACAGGGGCCCACTGAGAGCGTGCTTGCTAATGAGCAAAAGGAAGGTACAGATGGGAGGTACGGGCCGTGGGTAATGGTTACGCGCAAGAGGAATGGGACAAAGAGCCAGAGGAGTGGTGGGGTATCTGTGGTACAAGGTAGTGGCCAACCACAGCAGCGTCAAAAGAGGAATGAATAGGTCTTAAGGATGAGCTTTGCTCCATGCCTAACTGAATCCAGAAGTGAAACGGCAAGGGAGGCTAAACATAAGCTAGATGGGCTTGCTATGGGAAGTGCTATCCAACGCATTGTTAATGAGCCCAATTGACGGACCTAGGGCAGGCTTGAGAGCAGCCCAAAATTAAAAGAGGTGGACCATGCTAATAACCGGTTTGTGGTGGACTTAAGTAAGCCCAACCCGAGTTACAAGTCTTCAATTAAGGACAAGAAAGTCCTTGCATGGCTAAGGGCTTCCCAATCTAGGATGGTAAGCGCCGTTGGAGAAGCTATCTCTGACTATCCATAAGTATTGATCATATCCCATGAGATTGATTTCCATGATGCAAGTGCAAGCCGTGGCAACCATGGAGGACATCAAACAGACTTTTCTTTGCAATTTCAATTCACAACGGGTCAATAATCCGAGGTGGGTCTTTCTTTTCGAGGGAGTGCCAATCGTGATTCTAGAGATGGCTTACCTGATCCGTGTAGTGAGTGGGATCAACGGAGAGCTTTAGAAACCATGGAATTGGAGGTTCCCTTTGATGGAGGCGAGCATAAAGGTGGGTGAGATAGCACTGTTGGACCCAACGTGGGTTATGGCGAATAACCCATGGAGTCTCTGGAGAAGCAAGCTCACTGCGTAGCTAATTCCGGCGCTTCATTTGTCGGGTGTGCTCAGTTTACACGGGGCTTCATAGGAGATGGAGTTGGGGTTATTTCAGCATAGCCTAATTTTGTCGCCGGGAGAGGGACAGATAAGGGATATGTTGAGGCGGAGTGGATGGAATTTGAGGGTGAGGACGAAGCCGCTGCCACCTGCTGATAAGTGGTC
The DNA here is from genome assembly GCA_023736055.1 of Quercus glauca. Lineage (NCBI taxonomy): Eukaryota > Viridiplantae > Streptophyta > Magnoliopsida > Fagales > Fagaceae > Quercus > Quercus glauca. The sequence continues at coordinate 35,958,453 of CM043316.1, read as the reverse complement.
CTGCCTTAATCACCAAATTCCTCATGAATATAATAGTGTGAAATTGCAGAGGTGCTTCGAAGCCCTCTTTTCTGAAGCATGTTAGTGCGTTGGTCCATAACCATAATCCAGCTATAATGGTTGTAATGGAAACTCGAATTGGGGGTGAAAGGGCAAAACAGATCACTAATAGAATGCCTTTTGATGGAGCTTATCACACGGAGACTATTGGTTATGCCAGTGGTCTATGGTTACTCTGGAATTCGAATAGAGTGGAGGTCACACCACTGTAAAGCACTGAGCAAGAGATCCATGCAGTAGTTAAGGTACGAAATTCAAACTCTAGCTGGATGTTTACTGTTATGTATGCTAGTCCTAAGACTGCTGAAAGACATATTCTGTGGAATAATTTAGCTAAAGTATCTGATCTCCATAACATGCCCTGGGTGGTAGCGGGTGATTTTAATGAATCGCTTATAGGTGAGGATAAGTTTGGGGGTAGAGCAATAAGTGTCAACAGGTCTCTCTTGTTCAAAGAATGTCTGGATAAGTGTAGTATGATAGACATCGGGTTTTCTGGAGTTCGTTTCACCTGCACCAATAGAAGGGACCTTCATGGCCTAATTCAAGAAAGGATAGATAGATTTTTTTGTGAATCCTAGTTGGTGCCTATTATATCCGGAAGCTAAAGTGGTGCATCTTACAAGGTGCCATTCAGACCACTGTCCAGTATTACTGGAGATGTAGCCAGGAGGTGGTGGGGGGAGAAATAGACCTTTTAAGTTCCAAACATGCTGCTGTCTGGCCCTTCCTTTCCTTCCATTGTGTCACGGTCTTGGAGTTAATCTGAAATTCTAGTGGATGCCATTAGTAAGTTCACCGATGAGGCTACAAGGTGGAATAGGATGCACTTTGGGAATGTCTTTAATAGGAAGAAGAATATCATGGTAAGGCTGAACGACATCCAACGAGCTCTAGCCAATAGGTGGACCATGCTAATAACCGGTTTGTGGTGGACTTAAGCAAGCCCAACCCGAGTTACAAGTCTTCAATTAAGGACAAGAAAGTCCTTGCATGGCTAAGGGCTTCCCAATCTAGGATGGTAAGCGCCGTTGGAGAAGCTATCTCTGACTATCCATAAGTATTGATCATATCCCATGAGATTGATTTCCATGATGCAAGTGCAAGCCGTAGCAACCATGGAGGACATCAAACAGACTTTTCTTCGCAATTTCAATTCACAACGGGTCAATAATCTGAGTTGGGTCTTTCTCTTCGAGGGAGTGCCAATCGTGATTCTAGAGATGGCTTACCTGATCCGTGTAGTGAGTGGGATCAACGGAGAGCTTTAGAAACCATGGAATTGGAGCTTCCCTTTGATGGAGGCGAGCATAAAGGTGGGTGAGATAGCACTGTTGGACCCAACGTGGGTTATGGCGAATAACCCATGGAGTCTCTGGAGAAGCAAGCTCACTGCGTAGCTAATTCTGGCGCTTCATTTGTCGGGTGTGCTCAGTTTACACGGGGCTTCATAGGAAATGGAGTTGGGGTTATTTCAGCATAGCCTAATTTTGTCGCCGGGAGAGGGACAGATAAGGGATATGTTGAGGCGGAGTGGATGGAATTTGAGGGTGAGGACGAAGCCGCTGCCACCTGCTGATAAGTGGTCCTGCCTTAATCACCAAATTCCTCATGAATATAATAGTGTGAAATTGCAGAGGTGCTTCGAAGCCCTCTTTTCTGAAGCATGTTAGTGCGTTGGTCCATAAACATAATCCAGCTATAATGGTTGTAATGGAAACTCGAATTGGGGGTGAAAGGGCAAAACAGATCACTAATAGAATGCCTTTTGATGGAGCTTATCACACGGAGACTATTGGTTATGCCAGTGGTCTATGGTTACTCTGGAATTCGAATAGAGTGGAGGTCACACCACTGTAAAGCACTGAGCAAGAGATCCATGCAATAGTTAAGGTACGAAATTCAAACTCTAGCTGGATGTTTACTGTTATGTATGCTAGTCCTAAGACTGCTGAAAGACATATTCTGTGGAATAATTTAGCTAAAGTATCTGATCTCCATAACATGCCCTGGGTGGTAGCGGGTGATTTTAATGAATCGCTTATAGGTGAGGATAAGTTTGGGGGTAGAGCAATAAGTGTCAACAGGTCTCTCTTGTTCAAAGAATGTCTGGATAAGTGTAGTATGATAGACATCGGGTTTTCTGGAGCTCGGTTCACCTGCACCAATAGAAGGGACCTTCATGGCCTAATTCAAGAAAGGATAGATAGATTTTTTTGTGAATCCTAGTTGGTGCCTATTATATCCGGAAGCTAAAGTGGTGCATCTTACAAGGTGCCATTCAGACCACTGTCCAGTATTACTGGAGATGTAGCCAGGAGGTGGTGGGGGGAGAAATAGACCTTTTAAGTTCCAAACATGCTGCTGTCTGGCCCTTCCTTTCCTTCCATTGTGTCACGGTCTTGGAGTCAATTTGAAATTCTAGTGGATGCCATTAGTAAGTTCACCGATGAGGCTACAAGGTGGAATAGGATGCACTTTGGAATGTCTTTAATAGGAAGAAGAATATCATGGTAAGGCTGAACGACATCCAACGAGCTCTAGCCAATAGGCCTTCAACCTTTCTCATCAATCTTGAAAATGAGTTGCTTAAAGAACTGGAGGTAGTGCTTAATAAAGAGGAGGAGATATGGGCCTTAAAGTCTCGGGTTAATTGGTTGGTATAAGATGATAGAAACACTAATTTTTACCATGTTTCTACTTTGGTGAAGAGGAAATGGAATCAGATTTTGGCGATCAAAAATTTAGTTGGTGAGTGGATTTTTGAGGAAAGGGCTGTTAAGGAGCACATTAGGAATAGGTTTGAGGGTATTTATACCTCTTCCTTTTCTTGTGTTACTCGAGCTACCCCTGCTATTTCCCGATGGCAGGTTAACCTCTCTGAAGAGGAGAAGCAAAGCATTGGAGGGGTTGCTTCGGAGGATGAAATTAAAGCGACATTGTGGTCCTTGAAAACTTTCAAAGCTCTAGGTTCGGATGGTTTGCATGCCGGGTTCTTCCATAGGTTTTGGTTGATTATGGGTAACTCGGTGGTTAAAGTAGTGAAGAAGGTGTTTTTGGAGAGAAAAGTTCCGGAATATCTTAACAAAATCCACATTGCCCTCATTCCAAAAATCCAAAGGTCGGAAACAATTGCTAATTATAGGCCGATTAGTCTATGCAATACTGTTTACAAAATCATAACTAAGATCATTGTTGCTCAAATAAGGCCTCACTTGGATAAGCTTATTTCCCCCCTTCAAGCAGCGTTTGTTCCCGGTAGGAAAGGAGTTGATAATGCAATCATAGTACAAGAAGTTATTCACACTTTGAGTAAGAAAAAAGGGAAAGTGGGATATATGGCCTTGAAGGTTGATCTTGAGAAGGCATATGACAAGTTTGAGTGGAGTTTCATTAGGGAAGTTCTCATCAGAGAAAATTTGTCGGCTGATTTGATTGATATAATTATGAGTTGCATATCCACCATCTCTACTTCCATCTTATTTAATGGTGAAGCCTTGGAGCCGATATACCCATCTAAAGGGATAAGACAAGGAGACCTTGTATCTCCTTACTTGTTTATACTTTGTTTGGAGTACTTGGGTCAACTTATTGTGGAAAAATGCAATGCTAAGCTTTGGCAGCCCGTTAAGGCGTCTGGTAGTGGGCCGACATTCTTACATTTGTTTTTTGCGGATGATTTGGTATTGTTTGCAAGGGCTGATGGCACCAATTGCTTAACCATTAGAGATGTTTTGGACAAGTTTTATAGCATATCTGGGAAAACTATTAGTGAGGCAAAGTCTAGAGTTTATTTCTTGCCCAATGTGGATAGGGATACTAGGGAATCATTAAGTGATATCCTTGGTTTTGCCTCCATTCCTTCGCTTGGTAAGTACCTTGGGATACCTATTAAGCATCCGAGATCCTCCTCCCATGAGTACAATTTTGTTTTGGATAGGGTTAAACAAAAACTCGCAGGATGGAAAGCGAATATGCTCTCTTTTGCTGGTCGGGCCATTCTTATTCAAGCCTCTTCTATGGCAATACCATCCTATGTTATGTAGTGTGCTAAGCTACCGGGAAGAATATTGGATGGGATCGATCGGGTTAATAGAAATTTCCTTTGGGGAATCACGGAGACTGCCAAAAAGATTCATTGGGTGGGGTGGCAAAAAGTTACTAGAACAAAAGAGGAAGGAGGGCTTGGGTTGCAGGCAACAAAAGGTAGAAATACAGCCTTCCTTGCCAAGCTTAATTGGCGTTTGCACACGGAAAGAGAAGCTTAGTGGGCTCAAGTCTTTTGGCAAAAATACCACAACAATAGAAGGCTTAATGCTAAAAATCCGGATAGATTGCCATGCTTCTATGTTTGGACAGCCATAAAAAGAGGTAGGGAGACCTTTAATAAGGGTAGTTTGATGATGATTAGCAGAGATAGTAATGTTAGTTTTTGGAGGGGCAATTGGCTTAGTAAAGGTCCTTTCCGGAATTTGATTCAAGGGTCTTTAACTCAAGGTGCACCTCACTTGGAAGTTAAGGATGTGCTAATAGATACGGGGTAGGATTGGAGCAAAGTTCCTTTTGAGCTGCCCTTGGATTTAAAATCTTTGATTCAAGCCATACCTACACCCTTCACTAGTAGGAGTGCATACTCTATGATTTAAGGAGTGCATACTCTATTGCCATGGGAACGGAAACTGATATGGTTGTGCGTGATTTTGGGTGGATTTGGAAGTTGAACATGCTGCCCGCATTAAGACTTTCATGTTGATGTGTGCTCATGGAAGTATAGGGGTTAAGGCTTGCCTTGTGAGAAGAGGAGTGGTTGAAGAGGAGTCATGCCCAATCTGTCAAGGGACCTCGGAATCAATATTGCATGCTCTTAGGGACTGCCATAAGGTTAAAGAAGTTTGGAGGCAGCTGGGAATTCAGAGGATTGACCGAGTTTTTTGGACAAGCAATTTACAAGATTGGATCAAGATCTATAGTAAAGATAGGAAAAGTTACCTGCAAGGTAATCCTCCATGGAATATTATATTTCCAATAGCGGTGTGGAACATATGGAAAAGTAGAAACATGTTTATTTTTAAGAGGAAAAACCAAAACCCAAATCTTTCCAATGAAATTGTTAACCAAGCTGTGGAGTTTCTGTGTTATGTAGCTTTACCTAGGGACCCAACCCGTGTAGTGACAAGGAGCATCAGATGGGAGAAACCATCAATGGGATGGAAGAAATTAAACACTGATGGGTCAGTTTTGGGTAGTGTAGGACAAGCAGGTTGTGGTGGTGTTGTTAGAGTTGAACATGGGAATTGGGTAGCGGGTTTCACAAGGCATATAGAGGCTACTAACAGCTTTGCAGCTGAACTTTGGGCCTTAAGGGATGGACTTAGCTTGTGCCTTTCTTTAAATTTACCATGCATTATTGTAGAGTTGGATGCTAAAGTTGTGGTTGATGTCCTAAGGAACTATAACTATGATAATAGGATTATATCTCCTATAATGGATGATTGCAGGCAGTTGGTGTTATGTTTCCAGCAAATTCAAATCATGCATTATTACCGGCAAGCTAACCGATGTGCAGATGTGTTGGCCAAAATGGGAGTGGAGCAAGAGATAGAATTACTTAATTATTTGGGTCCGCCTGTGGACGTTTTGCAAATTCTCCAGGAAGATAGGGACGGATTGTATGTTAATAGGATCTGTCATGACTTTGTTTTCCCTCTTTGATTATTAATGCATCGCCTCTTTACCAAAAAATAAGAAAAGAGTGCGTTAGTGTCCATTTTCCTCCAAGTCGCTCTAGGCGTGTACGGGTTGTTGTCTTCTCCTCCTATAAATTTTTTATTTTACCAAAAGAAAGAGGACTAGCATAGATTAAGAAGTTATGCAGAGTTAGGACAAAGACTCTCATAATACTTACCAATATTATCGTACTAAAGCAAAAATGTAAATGTCCATATCATGACTACTAAAAATAACTAGTTCTTTGGTTTTTATTACTTTACTGGTGTGTAATTCCGTGCATATGCACATGGTGCAAATTGGACTCTAATTGAAGTCCAATTTAGAATTTAATTGGATTTAGACTTTTCAATTTTTACACTCAATAATTCACTTGGTATAAAAATTAAAAATTAAAAATTAAACTTGGTGTAACTCTAAAGAGTTACATCTTTTCTACACTATTGAATTTAAGTAGATGTAACGGTTAAAAAAAAAAAAAAAAAACTCATTAATGTTTATTACAATAGCATTTATTCTGATTACCATTTCATTTATTATCCCTTATTTATTTATAAATTTCCATACTTATCTCTTCTCCCCCAAAAACATTGTCTACATTCTCTATCTACCCTCCCTCATTTGCCCTTTCCTCCTATTCAACTCTCTACCCTCATTTGCTCTCTTCTCCACTTCCATGGCCAAAAGGTTCCATCGTTTTCGGCCACTGGCCACAGGATTCTACTACCACTGGCTACAAGGTTCTACCGTCGCCAGCCATCGACTTTCTGCCTTTAATTAAATTTGTGGGAAGTTTTTCTTAATCTGGAAAAATCTAAAATTAGTGATAGCCTTTTCCATTTTTAAGTGAATGATTGTATTGACAATTGAGCATACAAGGTATTTCTATAGGATCAAGTACTTAAACTTAACACGAAGTCTAGATATGTGAAACAATAAGTGTGTATACACACAACAATAAGTACATGGTACAATGGCTAACAATGTCTCCTTTAAGCTTTTCTTCTACTCATCTACTCCTTAGTTCTAAGTGCACTAACAACATGATCATAGTGAAAATTAAATTGTAGTAAACTGAAGGCATCTAGATTTTAATAATCAAAAAGCTCGTAGTTAACATTTTTTGGAATGGATAAGATGAGATTAATTAGCAAAAAAAGAAAAAGAAAAGAGCATATGAGGTAGGGTAGATAGAGAACATAGTGAATGTTTTTGGGAATAAGAGATAAGTTTGAAAATTTATAAATATGAAATAATAAATGAGATGATAATCAGAATAAGTAATATTGTAATCAACATTAATGAGTTATTTTTTTTTACTGTTAGATTAGATCTACTCAAATTCAATAGTGTCGAAAAGGTGTAACTCTTGTGTAACCTGAACATATATATATATATATATATATATATATATATATAATTTAGAATTTAATAGGATTTAGACTTTTCGATTTTTGCACCAAATAATTCACTTGCCACAAAAATTAAAAAAATTAGATGGATACGTGGCGTAAAATTAAATTTAAATTGAAATCTAATTTAGAATTTAATTGGATTTGGATTCTTAGATTTTTATATTCAATAATTTACTTAACACAAAAATTAAAAATTAGATGAGATGCGTGGTATAAAATTGAAAATCCAATTGAAATCTAATTAAATTTTCTCTGAACTTTGGTTTTTAATTCACACACACACACACACACATCTATAATAATAATAATAATAATAATAATAGGTGAAACTATGAGAAACTCAAATCAAAATTTCAAATTAGAGTTCTAATTTTGCGCTATGTGTTCTATATTATTTATTCTTAAAGAGTTTTATTTCTTAATTTTAGAATCAAATGTGAGACAACATTATAAGTATTTATCCAAGTGAGTTATTAAGTACAAAAATAAAAAAGATTTAGAATAAATGAATCGTAAAAAAAAAAAAAGTGCTTCACAATAATTAAAAAAAATGGACAATTTACATTTTATACCTAGTAATATCCTTACAAAATTTTTTAAAGAGTTAAAAAAATATAAAAATGATTATCAATAGTATTTAAATTATATATATAAGAATTATATTATGCATCTTATTGTATATCTTTAAGTATTTCCTTGCATATGCATGAGGTTACAAGTTAGTCTATATATATAATAATAGGTGAAGTTGAAAGAAACTCAAATTAGAATTCTAAATTAGAGTTCCAATTTTGCGCCATGTGTCCTAAATTATTTATTCTTAAAGAGTTTTATTTCTTAATTTTAGAATCAAATGTGGAACTACATCATAAGTATTCACCCAAGTGAGTTATTAAATATAAAAACTAAAGAGTTTAGAATAAATGAATCAAAAAAAAAAAATAGTGTTTCACAATAATAAATTAAAAAAAAAAATGGACAATTTATATTTTATACCTTATAGTATCCTTACAAAATTTTTTAAAGAATTAACAAAATATAAAAATGACTATCAATAGTATTTAAATTATTTATATATGAATTATATTATGTATCTTATTATATATCTTTAAATGTATTCATGTATATGCATGGGGTTACAAGCTAGTATATATATATATATATATATAGAGAGAGAGAGAGAGAGAGAGAGAGAGAGAGAGAGAGATTATGTTTTTTATTTCAAAATTATGCTGTTGGTAGAATGAAAAATGAATAATGCTAGGATCACAACAAATCATACAATTTTTGCCACAATTTACCACGTAGGATCACAATATTATTCAGGAAGAATATAACGAATAGAAAAGTAGTAATAAAGGAAAATAAAATTATTTTTATGTATTTAAAATAAAGATGAAAAATGTAGAAAATTTATTTTTTTAGTTGAGAGGAAAAATGGAACTTAAGAAATAATAGTTGATACTAGTTATTATCGTACTCTAAAACGTAAGAAATAGGTTTTTTTCCCCTAAGACTTAAAATTTTTATTTTAAAGATAAATTGTATGAACAAATAAATATTAGGATGAATGCTCAAAATTTATTATCAAATTAATCTGTGTACAAAGAAATATGTTGCATTCGCAAATAAGAAGCTTAAAATTGCCAATTTATTATACTAACGTGGATCATGTGCAATATATTATTGCACGCACAAATGAATTTTTAAATTATGATTAAATTTATTTTTCACTTTTTGTAATATTCATTTGTGGATTTTATTAAAATGTAGTATATATGAATCCAACTACTAAGTATTTTATGTACAAACTGGAGTATTGGACCTCCAAAAAAAGAACTTGATATCATTTTCCTTTTTTTTTTTTGAATTATTGTAGTGAAGGAAAGAAAGCCATTGGTAATGATGTAATTGATCTTGTGATTGCATGTTTCAATGGCAAAGGCTGGTTTTCAGCCCCCCTATCGTAATTAATTGTATTATTTGGAACTGTCATGAGGTGGGGAACCCACGCATAGTTCGTGAACTCACCAATATGGTGCATAGTAAAGAAACAAATATATGTTATTAATTGAAACTTTGGCAAAACAAGGCTCAAATAGAATGGTTGAGAGTGTACATGTGTTTAAATTTCCAGAGTAAATTGGTGGCCGGTGTCTAAACAAGGATGGGGAGGAGGTCTTGTTCTGTTTTGGAAGGCTGAAGATTAATGTAACGGTGAAGAGTTATTTACACCACATAGATGTTGTAGTTGAACGGAATTCAGAGAGTGCTTAGTGCTTTACTGGATTCTATCATCTATGGAAACCCCGAAATGTCAAGATGCTGAAGATCAGAAACCTGAGACTTGTTACGGTTTCTTAACAGCCAGTGACAATTACCTTGGCTTTGAGTTGGAGATTTTAAAGAGATTGTGTGAGTGGAAGAGAAAGATGGCATGGGTTATGTCGTGCCGAATCGCAAATGCAGTATAAAGGCCACACACCTTTCCAAAATATTTTTCAAAATCTAAAACAGTCTGCACCGAAAGCTTATGCTGATATCTATATTTTATCTGCCAATAACCAAAACTGAGGAACAAATTAAAATAAAGTGTCAAGTGATAGGCGTCATAAGGTGTCTAATACCCTTTCCATGTATAACCAAACTCCAAAATCCAAGAATCTAACTTTAGATTTTCTACCATTGTTTATGATGATACTCAAAAACCACCAGTGAGCCACATGATACTTACAATAGAGACCGATCAAACACCCATGTAGAAGCCAGAAATCCTAGATGGGAAATGCTTGCGGCACATGCTTAGCCACCATAGAATTCCAAAGTAATTAGAACCTTAGTGCAAGGAGGATTTTGGAAGATTTTCTCTATAAGGAAATACCTTGTCCATCACACTTGGGATTACTCAAAAGGATTTCTATAAGGAAAAGACTTCCGCACCAAGGAGGAGATGTCAATCTTCTACTACTATAAAAGCCCCAATACCCTCATAGATCAAGGTAAGCATAATTCACCCCTCTCTAACACTCTAGAGTTGTGAAAAGTTCTAACTTGACATTCAGAGAGTATTTGGCTAGCACTACACCGGTGCTCTCTGTGAGGTTTTCTCTTTGCAGACGGGTTGCTTGAGCTCGTCTCCTTGGGATCAACCTTGCCGGTCTCCCTGCTCTTGGCAGCCTGTGCCTTAATCATTGCTCTCTTTTTGGTGTTGTCTATTTCTGTAGAGGTAGACGGATGAAGTTAATTACTATTTAAAAAAAAAAAAATTCAAAAAGAATGAGGACGATGGACTCACGTTGGCGAATTCTAGCGTCGTATTTTTTGGCTGCTGGCGTTGGTTCAGGACCGTTACAATACCAATTGATGGTATCAAGTGTGACTAGCTTGGCCCAAGTCCTTTCCTCCGGCTTTGTCTTGGCAAAAATTCTCTCAAGAAAGCTGAACTCCTCAAGATCAACTTGTAGACGCCGTCGGACTACAAAGAAGAAGACGGTTAATAGTTAAAGAAAAGTGAACTGAATGGATATGTTAAGGGTCCACTCTAGGACGGGTGCATACTAGACGGATGCAATATGCCCCAAGTCGTATCGATGAGCATGTGTTCCGTGTCCCCTAAACGACACATCCACTCGTTACCCTCTAAAAAGAAATAACGGCTTTTCCAATCCCTATTGGAGTCTGGAATTTCAAATTTAACCTTCAACACTGAACATCTAGGCACAAAACTATACATTCCCCTTGATTTGTCTATTTCGTGTAGATGGTAGCAGTGAAGGAATTCCCGCACCGTCAGCCTCCTAGCACCATTTGACATAGCGCCGTACAGGACTTCCATTGCTATGAAGACCCTCTAGGAGTTTGGGGATACTTGGTTGACGGATAGACCCAGATATTTGAGAAGCTCACGATGGAGGGAGCTTAGTGGAAACCTAAGCCCAGCCTTCAACATCTATTTATACACTTCGACACCTTCTACCCCTTCATTGTAACATTTTTCTGACTTGTAGGGTAGACAGATGGGGATGTTATCTGGAATTTGGTAATTTTCTCTAAGAGTGTTGAAGTGTTTTTCCTCGATGGTGGATGTAAAAGCATTCACCGTCCACTCTGGTAGCATAATGAACTCCCTTGGTCTATCAGCTCCTACGACGGGTCCTATTGGTTGTTCCTTGCTGTCATCAGAACCTTCCTCTAATTCAGCCACCTCCATATCCTCATTTGTTGAGGACGAGGAAGAGGCGGACGGATTCCTCTCTTCGCTGTGACTCTCTTGGTCTTTATGACCCGACGGGTATACTTCCTCGTAATCTGCCCTGTCATGGACAATTGACTGATTACTTGACGCATTAAACATTGCCTACAAATGACGACAAAACCTAAGACTCTAACGGGGCTAAGAATGGGTGACGAGGTAGAAAGTTTAGGAAAATAAAAAATGTATCTGAAGGAAAAAAGACGAGAAAAAGAGTACTTATCAATTAGTGAGCGAACGGATGAAAGGCATTGATGACGGATGCAAACAATTGAACGAAATAGTCTCTGACAAGGATGACGGAATGTGCTCTGACAAGTGTGTTTCTGCGGAAAGTAGAGAAATGAGAGATGAAAGTTGTGATATTTATAGAGGAAGTGCACGGAAGATGAAGCGACGCCTCAATCCAAGATATCATTCAATGGAAGAACGACACGTGTCATGCGTCATAAATTTCATCTAGATAACTTGTCAGGGTTAGACACAGTTCTCGGGTGACATATTGAAACCGTCGACCCATAGGCCTTTGAACTGTCACCCCCCTAAACCATGAACCGTCACCTCACGGGTCCTTCCACTAAAATATGACAAACCCATGGGGTGAGGGGGCAACAGAAGAGGTAAAAATCTAGGTTGACGGATTTCCATGAGATGGGCCTGACGATTCCACATTCGTGGGCTGATAGAGGACCGGCCCAACATCTACACAGTTTGTTATGAACGGATCCTACATGAACGGATGTAATAGAGACGGATCAAAGACCCACGTAGAAGCTAGAAATCCTAGATGGGAAATGTTTGTGGCGCACACTTAGCCACCATAGAATTCCAAAGTAATTAGAACCCTAGCGCAAGGAGGATTCTGGAAGATCTTCTCTATAAGGAAATACCTTGTCCATCACGCTTGAGATTACTCAAAATGATTCCTATAAGGAAAAGACTTTTGCATAAAGGAAGAGATGTCAATCTTTTATTACTATAAAAGCCCCAATACCCTCATAGATCAAGATACGCATAATTCACCCCTCTCTAACACTCTAGAACTATGAGAAGTTCTAACTTGACATTCGGAGGGTATTTGGCCGGCACCACATCGGTGCTCTCTGTGAGGTTTTCTCTTTTTTATTGTGTAGGTGTTATTTCGAGCGTGCAAGTATCGTATGGCTCACTGGTGGTTTTTTCGGCATCATCAGTTTAGATTAGAAATTGTGACATTTCTATAATCTAGGCTTGGTAATAAAATCAACCAAACATAGATACCAATCACACCTTTGCAATCCCAATGATTGGTGGTGACTCCCAAACTTAAACAAATCACTAATAACCCCTACCCATAGTGCATATATAGGGTTCACACACTTATCACGCATTTATTCCACATCGTTTTATTTCACCACAATAAGAGAGAAAGGGAAGGGGAGGTTGTTATTGTCTTCCTTCGCCCCACAATTTCCACACCTAGTTGTCATAGGTAGTCAAACCATCTTCCCACCGATGGGAGGGCATCAACACTCATGATGAGTCATTGAATGAGCCAATGGCTATAGTTTTAAGATTGACAAAGATGACTTTGTGCAAGAATGGGCTTGTTCATGTTGACAACACCGAGGCATTAACCTTAAAAAAATGGATATATTCTTTATTAGATCTCATTATTATTTAGAAATTCAAAATATTCGAGGGTAAGGATAAGATAATGCAAGTAATATGCAAGAAGAGTGGAATAGATTATAAGCTTTGATTTTAAATGATTGTCCATATGTACAGTACATCCACTATTTCACACATTATTTGTAATTGACATTAGTAGCAGCATCAAAAGAAAAGTTTCATGTTTATCAAATTTTTTACTAAATTGACTTTGATTGTTAATATTATTGGTGCTTTATGCAAGTGTAACTGGAAATTGAAAGTTGTCAAAATTGCTGAAATTGCCCATATGATTGTTATTGATTAGCTTAAGACTAGAAGTGGACTTGATCTGATGGGCACTTTACAATGAGTTAGAGATACTCGTTGGAGTTCTCACTTTAGATCGATTTTCTAGCTTGATAAAGATTTTTAGTCCAACATATGTAGTTTTACTAAAAAAACACATTGATGAATGAACTATTTTTTCCAACAAGGAGAAGCATACTTAGCTTATGAGATACTATATAACTTTGTTTGAATTTGTCTTTTATCTTTCATCTTGTGAAAGAAATTATGAATATCATTGATTTATTTTGTTAAGCTTTCCAATGTCAAGCTCAATACATTTTAAATCTCATGGGAATTGTTTCATCTACTAAAGTAATTGTCCACAAATTTTGAGATGATGGGTGAGATGCCTACTTACTATTGTGATATCAGTTTGTAAAGAGCATAGCATAGATGTCCCATATATTAACGGTTATTATGTTGAGAGATGAGGTTGAGCTTGTCATCAGAGAGAAGATGTTATAATTAAGCATCATTATCAAGTAAATACTTTTTTATGTTACATATATTCTCAACTGCATGAACTAAATAATCATCGGTTTTGTGACCATACAGTGGAGTTACTTATACTTCAGCTCTAAATCCTTGAGGGACACATGAATCTTTTAAAATAGATGATATTTGTTTGTTAGTAAATTTTTTTTATCCACTAGACTTCATAGATTATGAAAAATAAATGTTGGAAGGGGGAATTTGTTCTTATGAGCATAATTTATATAGTTTGACGCCTAAACTTCAAAATTTTGTATTTATGAATTGTGTCAATGACTAGTGACACTACTAAAAACGCGGGTCTTAGGACCCTCATGACTAGTGTCAATGACTAGAGACACTACCAAGTTATTTATAGAGGGGCTAGTGCTTACTGCTTTTTTTTTTTTTAACAAACTAACTGCTAAACACACACACACATATACTTAATTACTCTCTCTCACCAAACTCACACACATCACTTAACCCAAAGTACCACTATAAACGGACCTAACTCTTGTAGTAGTAGAGTAGGGTTTTAAGTAATGGGAAAGAGTTACACTCAAGATGTGGGACAACACCCACTTTTATTTTTTTTGAGAAACAAACTAACTGCTAAACAAACACACACACACACACACACACACACACATTTAATTACACTCTCTCACCAAACTCAAACACATTACTTAACCCAAAGTATGACTACAAAAAGGCCTAACTCTTATAGTAGTAGAGTAGGGTTTTAAGTAATGGGAAAGAGTTACACTCAAGATGTGGGACAACACCCACTTTTATTTTTTTTTAGAAACATACTAACTGCTAAACAAACACACACACACACACACACACATTTAATTACACTCTCTCACCAAACTCAAACGCATTACTTAACCTAAAGTATCACTACAAAAAGGCCTAACTCTTATAGTAGTAAAGTTGGGCTTTAAGTAATGGGAAAAAGTTACACGCAAGCGATGTGGAACAACACCCACTTATAGTTTTTAATACAACTACAAAGTGAGCATTTTTAGATGTGAATGTCGTCAAAACTAAGCTTTGCAACAAAAGGAAATATTTTTTTTAATAGGCCCCTTAATTTTATACATTAAAAGGGAAATTAATGTTACATTTACTAAGAAATCAATCACAGATGATTTTTGAGATTTAAAAAAATGTTGAGTTCTATTTTGATCGATAATTACAATGTAACATATTAAGAAACAAAATTTTTTTTTTTTCATTTGCTAATATCTTGTTAGTACTAAATGGATGCAATTCGGATTTTCATGAAAAATTGTTGGTTCATACTTTGACTCCTAATTGAAATTTTGACTTCATCCTAGATTCCTGCCCTACCCTATCAGCCCCTATGTCTAATAGATAAATATAATCTAAACTACCAGAGCTATGAAGAAATATGCTGAGTTTCTTTTCCTTCTTCTTAAGTGAGTGAGGTCCTAACTCCTAACATTAAAGTGTGTGGGCCCATCTCTTACACAAACAAATGAACAATAAACCACAGCTGATCCATATATAATTCCGCCAAACCCTAATTTTCGAACAGCCTTTTTGTTTTTCATTCATTTATTTTATTTTGGGAAAAAAAAAAAAAACTTGTACATTTTTTTCTTCTTCTGTTTCTTCTGAATAAACCTTTATATTTCAAACAATAGGAGAAACAAAGCTAGAGGAACTAACTCCACCTATTTATAAACCTGGCCTGTAGCTGTATTCATAGTTCATGTCCATCTTCATCTCCTTTTCTAGTCTTTTGCAGCTTTTGCTGAGCAGACGACAACTTATCTTTTAATTTGAGGCTGCATTGGAAGGCTCTTTTACTGTACTCTATATATATTCTTACCCTGCATCATTTTGTTGGATCATGTGCACTGTTGACACTTGACACTCCTTTTCAAATCTTTCATGCTTGTCTTAACGCAGCAAAAGCATTGTCTCCCTTCTTTCTTTTTCCCCTTCTCAGCAGTTTTTAAAGGCTCTTTTAGTTTTCGGATTGATCTTTCATATTTGAGTAGTTTTGGGTCTTAAGGTCGGCTCCTTTACAAGGTCACTGCTTACTAGTCTATCTTTGATTAGGTTTATACTTTTGAGTTTTGAGAGTTTATTTGCTTACTTTTTTTTGAATGGTACTTTATTAGCTTTATTTTCTTAATTATATATATAACTTTTTAAAATATCACTTTTATTTTTAAGTACAATTCTACTTTCATCCATTTATAACAAATTAACAAAAAGTTAAACCAAATGCACATTGCAATATTAATTACCTCTCAAAATTATTTATAACAACATCAAGTAAATTATACATCATATCCATTGAATTTGTTCTTTTTTCCTTTTTGGAAAGTGCAAGGTCTATGTCTCACCATTCTTTCTTGGGACTGATAAAATAAGTTAAGGAAAATATGAAGTGAACTCTAGTTAAAAATTGAAAACAAAAAAAATCTATATATACCTTTTCTTTTCTCTATTTAAAAAAAGAAATAAAACTTTTTTCATCTTCTCGTCAATTTTCTCTCTTTCTCTCCCTTTAAAAAAAAATCTCCCAATCTCAAGAACTTTGTACACGTTTCCCTTCCTTAGGACAACCATAGTTCAAATTTCCCTATCCTCTTATTGTAATTATCAAATTATCAAAATATAATAATAATAAATCTATTAACAATCAGTCACAATCAAACCATATTGTTTTTTTTTGTTGATTATCTCTTAACTTATTCTTATGGGTCAACTTTATTTTTTTTTTTATTATAAATCTTGCTTTATAGTACAACTGATGCAAAAAGTTTTATTGTTCATTTGATATTAGGTGAAGTAAGTGTTGAGACTATCAGGTGATTTTTGGTTAAGCGAAGCTAATATAATAGTGGATTTGATAACTTTAACTCCATTTTTTCTGTACTTAATTTTTTTTTATTGTAATCATATTTAAAATTTTATATTGTATGAGTTTTTTTAAATACAATTTTTTATTAGAAAATATTAATTGTGATATGAAAACTTAAAAGAAAAGAGAATAATAGAAAAATTATTGGCTGTCAACAAAGATTTCTTGATAAATTTTTCAATAGCAATAAACAAAAAATAATAAAACATTATTTAGGTGAAAATCACACTAATGAATAAGAAATTTATCAAAAAGAGTTGGGAGATAATAAAATAATGTAATAGAGAGATAATAATGAAAATAATCATAATAATTTACAAATGTGAATATATAAAACAATTTTTGATGAACACACACACGCGCACACACACACGCACATATATATATATATATATATATTAAAAGGAAAATGTTAATGATGCATCTAATAAATATCTACAAGGAAAATAAAACATTTGAAAGTGTTGCTTTAAGCGTCAAACAGTATCGAATCCTCCTAGCTAGCAAAGTTTTAGAAAACTTCTACTCCTGCAATGTTTTTGGCCCCCCAAACTAGGGTTTTAAAATTTAAGTGCTGCTATTTTCCTTGAGAGAGAGCGAGAGAGAGAGAGAACCTTGCTATGAGATTGCAAACATGAAACTGAGACCTCAAAAACATGTAGCAAAATTTTGAAAGACATAATATTATATATTATTTACCAATGATGAGATAGAGTCCTCTTTCTTTCACTTAAATCTTGATTAATTTAGGACAATGTGTTTTTAACATAAAGTGTACAATTTCAGATTCAACATCATATTTTCTAGTTTCATGCACACATAACCTCGTATGTGGTCAATAAATTAAAAATACAAACGGTGGCCACTTCACTATGGTGTCTCACCAATATCAAACTCTTCCTTCATACGGCAGCAAATACATTGAATTCTTTGTTTACTATTGAAATTGAATTCAATTGCATATTTGAATACGAATTACCACTATGAGGCAAAACTAGGTAGGAAATCAAACATGAATTCATAATAAGAAATATATCCACACTAGATAAGTATAATGTCTTTAAAGTAATGCACCTTGCCTTCCTTTCTGTTTAAGAAGATCTGAGGACTGCTTGTTTCTTGAAACGAGCCGCATCTTTCGATGACCCTTTATTGTTTCTGTATCATTTTGAAGGAAACTCTTGCCCATTATTTGGCTGACATCCACTGCTGGTTGGAGAATGAAGAGGCTTAGGAGGAGTCTCATTGAAATTGAACGATCTTATTGTTTGGCTTGTAGGGTATACAGGTGGTGTAAGAGAATTTGGCAAATGGGTATGTGAACTTGAGCTCAACATTTGAAAATGGTTCACTTGTCTCATATCAGTCTCCCCTGAAGCCATGGCATGGGAAGGGAAGAAAGGTTGTGTTGTTCCTGGAGGACATACCAAAATTTGAGGCCCACCAGTTGATAAAGACAACGTGGAAGGCAATGACATGACACTATAGCTGGGCTGATCTTCTGTTTGGGATGTGAATCCATGGCTTCCAAAATGTGTTGGTGGAAAATTTGAAGGATCCCATTGATAATTATATGGTATGGCAGTATTCAACAAACCTGCAGGTAAGGAAGGGTGACTAGCTCTTGGCAATAAATTATTAGATGAAACTTGTGCACCATGACTTTCATTACCTTCAACTTCATTCCTCTTTGTCCAATTTTCTTTTGGATTTGTTCCCCGTGCAGCTTCTTTAGATTTAGCCCTCCAAAAGGCATCTGAACTCCAAAGGTTTGATTTGGATAATGCACTTGAACCTTCCCATTCAAAATTGCTATTCATCTTAAACCCCTCATTACATTGAGAAACACCAACTTCAATGTTAGAAGGATCTAGGCTGAAGTTCCCAGGGGGGATTGGCAGTGGTGGAAGTTCATTGATCTCATGCTTAGCTGCATTGAGTAACCAATCAACAACTTTGCTTGGCTGATTGAGCCCAAGCCTATCTTGAAGATCATACAATTGAATTGCAGTGGGTACTGAAAGCCTCACTCGCCTGTCTCTCAATCCTCTTATGGTGCAAACTTTGCTATGCCTGTCTTTTCCTCCAAAAGCACGCGACACCCGGACTATCCTTGGATCCTTCAGTCTCAACCATGGTGTTGAACTAGAGGAAGCCTTAGTGATTTTGTCATCAATTGAATTGCCTTCCTGTTTATCTGAAAAATCTGCTTCCTTTGACCTTGATATCATCTTATGTCTCTCATCATTGATTAACCAGGATATACTTAGATTTCCTTACTTTTCCCTTAGAAGATGCCTGCTGCCACATAAAGTTTCATGTGGTTTTTTGTGACCATCTGCGTTCAGATCCATGAAGAAGAATTGTTAGATGCAAGAGGATTCAGTAGAAGAAAATGTTTTCCAACATGAATACTATATATATTCCTTCTAATGAAAAAAGTGGTAGACAAGGTAGATCCCCTCCTCCAAATTCTTCCCAAAAAAAAAGCACAAAACCATTTTTTTTTTTTTAAATTGCTACAAGCATGATGTATATGTACTGAATTGCATGTTGGGTAACTCTTAAAAGTTATATATTTGACAAAAATTTCAATCAGAAAGAAGATTCATGAGACTGTTATAGCTTCCAGTGAAGTCAAAATAAAAACAACACAGCTACCTAATCCTTAATCATATATTCCAAAAAAACAGTCCATGTTAAACAAGAACTTGAAGTAGTGAGAACTAAACATATATCACAAAAGTATAAAATATCATGCTCTAGTCAATTGTAAAGGTTCAAAGAACCCTAGGTTATATAGATCTTGTACCAAGTGAATACTTACATGTATATGAACTCTAGCTAGCTAGTTCAAATTTTCTGCTTCTTGAGTGTGGCTTTTCAATCTGACAATGAACTAAGACCAAGCAAAGTAGTAGAGGTACCAAAGTTAGAATTTTGCTTTAATTGAAGAGATAGAAGAAGGAACAAACGTGTAGAAGAAGTTCAGCCGCGGATGAGAAAAATAAAAAGAAGATGCCGGAATTCAACCGACCATGCTCCATGAAAAGATAAAGCAAAGGCACATACACAGCCACGTGGCACATCTCACCATCGGTTAAATAAATGTTCTTACTTTCATTACATGTATCTTATCATTTTTTTTTTCTTTTGTCATGCACAGTTATAAGCATTTAATCATTGCTTCAGTGAATTACAAAATTAGGGCTAATCCTGTACGGATCAACGTCACAACAGGACATTTTAGTTATTAAGGAACATATATAATTATATATGTTAATTTTTTTTTTTTTTGGTTTCCCACCGTGTTTCCTCAAGATTTTCAATTAGAGATTAATCAATATTCGCGCCGGATGGGTTCACGAAGGGGTAAAGCACTGACCCAAGAAATTCTTTTCAAAGTGCTGGCTCAAGAAATTCTTTTTAAAATGCAGGTAACAGGACTCTAACTGGGGAGCACACCCAATCGAGCTCAGTACAGACACCTTAAGACTAAAAGCCCAACCAACTCGGCCAATAACTAGCCACAATTACCCCTTGAGTTTATATGTTAATATTTGCTTCTATATATAAAGTGTCTCCCACACACATAGTTATTTATTTTTATTTATTTTTTAAACTTGGGGACCAGGCTGCACGTTTTATAAAGTGGTGTGCGATGCTTTATCGACGACTACAAAAGGTAATGTGTCTGAATCTCTATCACGTGGGTTGATGAATGCACGCTTAGTACACCAAGGAGGAGTTGATTTGAAGAAAACTTTTGCAGCCGAAGTTTGCATCTCTACTCTTTAAATTCTGTGGCCCAATTCTCTTATTGTAGCATAATTAACATATGTGACATTGAATTTATTTGTTTTTGGCATTCTTATTGACTTGTTTATTATAAGTAGTATAAGTTGCTTAATAATTAATCACTTTCTAATGAACTATTAATTAATATATATATATATATATATTAAATACTAAGAGGCCATTTGGTAATATTATTTTAGTAACGTTGTTTGTATTTTTTGAAAATATGTGTGGGTGAAAAAGTGTATGAAAATGCGTGTAATGTCGTTTAAACACTGAAAACTGTTGATCAAAACACCTTACCAAACAGCCCCTAAGTATTTTAACACACACATGGAAAGAGGGGGAGAAAGTCTTAACATGTTTACAATATAGAAAAGGCGTGAAATTAGAGAGTTGATGATTTTATGGTTATGATTAATATATATTACAAATTTAAAGATGTATTATTCAATATCATGTCATTAAAAAATTTAAATGACATGATATTTTGTACACAATTAGATTCAAAAACATAAAGTCAAATGGTTTTTGTTTTCCTAAACTGGTTTAAAGAAATCTCCTCTAAACTAGTTCTAAAAAAAGTGGTAATTAATAAAACCATTAAAGTTGATTAATTAAACAAGTTACATGGCACATTAAAAAGTAAATGTGAAATGGTTTTATCAATTGTTATAGAGTGAATTGAAGGAATTTTCTTTCAAACATGTTTAGAGGTAATTTTTTTGCAATATTAACAATCTTCATTTTATTTCACTTGAAATTGAGAGGATTCAATTCCTTATAATCAAGTCTTTTATGACATTTGATATCATGCCTTGCAGGTTTGTTTTTAAAGTAATCGTGAATCAAATTGTGGTGCTCCCAACAATCTCCCTCACGATGAGTCTCCCATAACTCAAACCCATGACCTTGACTCTAATATCACTTGTTGGACCGTGATCTATGCTACTCCACCTCAAAACTAATTAGTAATGGGGAAGACATATTCAAATTTTTTATAACATTTGACATCGCATCTAATAAGTTTGTTTTTAGAGTGATTGTAAGGAGTTGAATTATGGTCCTCTCATTAATGCTACAAAATTAAAGCTAGAAAGGAGAAAATAAATGTTGGAAAAGTAACATAAATTATAGAGTGGATAATGTATAGTAAGATTTCACATGGGAGAAGATATTAAAGACAAGAAAGTAATTATCTTTGACAAGTCTATTCATGGCCTACAAAAGTTGTGGTCTATACCGTAAGTGCATTGCCATCTTGATGTGTATGACAGCTACTTGGAACAATAAGAAGCTACCTATAGGTGAGGGACCAATATATTTTCTCTTAAAAGACCCCACTGATCGAATAGATAGAGGACCACACAACTTTTCCTGCAGAGAGATATGCATGGAGCAAGTTGAAGTTCAGAACCTAATAGCTTAGTACTCACAAATGGATTAGTCAAAAGAAGTCATTAAAACTATTTGAGAGATACAGAGACGTACACCAGTTTCTTTCTCATCTTTGGGAATTTGGAAATGTGCATAATTCTCACCCGTAAAAATGATTAGGTTTTCACGCTTTGGGCGGTGGATATCAACTTCAAAACCCTAGCATTTGTCTGAGGACACCTTGGCTTCTGGGTCAAGTGCAGATATATTCATCCTATCAGCAAAAAAATAGTGCAGATATTCATCAGAAGTTTGCTTCCTTATTTACTATTGGTGTTCGTAATTAGTGCATTCTACTAAACAAGCAAAACCCTTATTTTAATTTACATAGAGATCATGATTTCTAATCTAGCCCCTATGAGCTTTACCTAGTACATTTGTCCTGCAATGGCAACAAATATAAAGAGAGACAGCTTCCCTAGCATTTTATACACAGACATAAACAATTAATTACTCCATCTCTGTAATGACTTCATAATTTTTTTTATTATAAAAAAAGTAACTTTTGAATTCCTCCCGCATTTTACACACACAGACACACGCAAAATGACTTTCAAAGAGAACATAGAGCAAGATTGAAAACCCTAAAACATATTATTTTTTATTTCTTCCTCAAGGAAGGTAAGGAGTTATCTTTCATGGAACCATGTGAAGTTGCACCAATCTATCAGATGCAGATCTATATACAACACACAGAAGCAAGAATTCTGAAACCCCAAACCTTAATTTCCTCTAAAGCCCAAAAAAAAGAAAAAAAAAAGAAGAAAACCTTAATTTTACAGAATAATATAAGATTTTTTTTTTTTTTTGATAAAAAAAAAAAAATGAACAAAACAAAATGTGTTGCTTATATCTAGTAGGACTTTGCAGTAAAAAAAAAATCTAATTAGTGTAAATATATTTTTTTATTCCACACTTCTTAAAGGGGAAAAAAACAAGGGAAGAAGAAGAAAGGAAGGGCAAAAAAAACAAGGGAAGCAGCAGAAGAAGAAGAAAGAATGAGAGAAAAGCCTAAGATCTCTATCACTGCTTTTTGAAAGGAGTTATTATAAAGAATTTTCAAGAAGCTATGAACCATGAGTGGTCAGGGGTTCTTCAATTTTTCTTGAATGACAGCTTAATTGATTCATAGAGACAGAGAGAAGGAGAAGACAATTCACTGGTTTAATTATTAGAAGGAAGTAAAGGGATGGGAGGGAAAATCGTTAGGGTTCTCATCTCTCTGTCTAAACAAGCAGTGGCGGGCATCCCTAGAAGGACACAGTGAGGTTCAGACACTGGCCTGAGTGACTGACTACAAAAGAGGCACCATTATTGTCTAATAAATGGTCCCTAGATTCCAGACACAAAGCCTTTGATCACCTTACGACTAATCCTTCTCAACTTTCTGAATACTAGCAGACATGAGCAGGAGCAGAAGAAACAGCCCACTAGGGTCATCTATATTGGACTATCTAACAAATGAATGAACTCTAAGTTAATTAGACTCATAATAAACAATGAGCAAAATTTAAATACAGTACTTAGTTGTTATTTTTTAGATTTTTCTTTTAAAACTAAGTCATATGGCTAAACTTAACTTAAAATACACTTTTATCTCATGAAGAAAAAAATCACATGATTGAATCTTAAAAATGAAATTTAAGGAACAACAACTAAGTATTGTATATATACCTAAATTTTGTCGCAAAAAAAAATGTATGTTAGAAATAAAATTATTGTTTTAAATTTATTAGTAATATGCATAGTCCATTTCGTTGTAAAACATTATATCTTATTTAATTATTACAAATATTAATTTTTATTAGTTTGTAAATGAAAATTGGCATTTCTAATTAACTCAAAAAATTAATCTAACTACTGTAATTAAGTAACTACTAATTATCATGGGTTTATGAAAGGGGTACAAAATTTTAGTTATAATATTTATTCTATTCAAGGAAATAATATATTAATCAAGTTACTAGTTAGCAAGTTCAACTTGCTTGGAATCTAAATCAACAAGATTAAACATTATATCTGGCTAAGTGATTGGCTCAAGTTAATAAGTTCCAAACAAATTTTAGTTGGAATTATATCTAGATTAAACATGTTTCTAGTTGGTAAATTTAATATTAGTTATGACCGAGCTTTTCATAGGCTTCTCATTTATTTTTGCCTCACTTGCACCATTCTGTTTCTACTTCATTGGGTAATTTTCTTCAGTTTGAAGTAGAAGTTGGACTTAAAAATATGTCTGCGCGTGAGAACTATAATTAAGTAACTACTAATTCTCTCTCTCTCTCTCTCTCTCTCTCTCTCTCTCTCTCTCTCTCTCTCTCTCTCTCTCTCCATTAGTCCGCTCAAATTAACTTGGGTTACAATTGCTTATTGACAAGCTAAATCAAAGGGAGAAAAACTGTAAATGGTAAGAACCAATTTGTGAGTATTTTAATGTGATCATGTGATGGTCATGCATTTTTCCATTATATGAGCTCACGGAAGTAAATGCCAAGGATCATCTTGGCAAATATGAAAATCTTAGAGAATTATAAGGAAGACTTGAAATTCCAAGGAAGTTTTTGCAACTGACCCATACCTCAAAGGATTTTATTATTATTATTATTATTATTATTATTATTATTATTAATTTTTTTTTTTACCTTGATTTTTAAAAACTAGCTACGTCTAACGCATCTAAATAAAAATTGGAGGACACAATCAAAAGGGATATCTTTCAGACAGCTTTTGGTGGGCTTTCAATCCTATTCAACATGCTAACATATATACATCAAGGTTCTATTGGGATATGTTGCTACTTTTAAGTGAAGATGTTTACTGCTTGCTCCCCTTGGCCACCCTAAAATTCCCTGTATCCATAAATTTTTTTTTATGTCAATTACAATTACGGAAAAACTCAATTAAACAAATACATGACAATCAAATAGATTGGTAACTGTTAGAATAATCGACCAATACTAAGAATCCAAAAACAAAACTGAGTTAGTTCTAAATTAATTCCAAACAAATAATCTATAGCATTGATATTAGTTTATTGCGACTTTGATATAGTGTAAAAGTGTTTAATAATAATGGGTTTATGCAAAATAAAAATAGAAAAATTAAACACGTAAGCACACATGTAACATAAGGATTTACATGGTTTGGTCTTAAACATAAGATTACGGTGTTATTGAGAAAAAAGTTTCACTAACAAAATAAGGAAATTGCAACAATAGCACTAAACTTTTAGAAAACCGAAATAAAAGAAAGTTCTCTCTCACAAATAGCACATATTATATGTTAACGAGAAAATAAGGAGCTAGACGTATCTCTAATCTATATAAAATCAAAGACATTTGATTTTAATTGATCTTATAATATTTTTTCCCTTAAGCTTTTGTTGCCTCACAATTTTATATGTTATTATTTTAATGATAAAATTTAGCTACAAAATTGATTGTAGCTTAAGGCTACAACATTATTCAATAAAATAAAAATTACTACAGATTTTGTAAATCTAATTATTGAATTACATATTCTTTACGCTCTTAATACACATGTCAAATTTTGTGTCAATCGGACATTATTTACTATATGATTTATAAGCTTATATTTTATGCATAATTTTAAATTACAAAAACTTGCAATTTAAACAATTTATTGATAACATAGCCAGGGACGTAGCTAGCTTTGAACTAGGGGGGGCAATGGCCCCCCTAACTTAAAAAAAAAATATATATATATATATATATATGGTGTGTGTATATTAATTTTAGCAATTTTGTTTAATAAAATTACATTTTTTCCTTAAACAATATCATTGATTCTTTTAAGAGTAATGTTATACTATCACAAACTTTTTTACAAACTGTTTTGGTAGCAAATTTTTATCAGTTCGCACATGAACTTACCACTCACATCATTTTTTTTACTTACTAGTAACTACTTATTACATCAATAATTTATTAAAAAAAAGTTTGTAGCATTAGTATTTTCCTCATTTTAGTGACTATAAAAAAATTTATAGATCTAAAATCTAAAACAAAATATACAACCTCAAAAAATAATAACTCAACAACAAAAATTACCAATAGTAAAACTTAAAAAAAAAATTAAGCTCAGTTAACCAATTTTATTTAAAATAAACAACACTGTCATTTAAAAAATTATAAACAAAAATAATTTTGTTCTTAAAAACACAAAATATATATATATATATATATATATCTTCAACAGCTAAGTAGTAGTAGAGTCAAATGTTAAAACCGTTACACATAGCCAACAGTAAAGCCGCCTCCCTTAACTCAAATCTCTGGCTCCATCCCTAGACATAGCTATTGATATTTAATTTTATAGAAATATTGCAAGCATGGAGGATATAAGAAGAAAATATAATCCAATAGTGGATTTATCAAAATTCACTTTTACTAAAAAGATATTAAGTAAGGTTATAGCCTAAACTATAACTAATTTTGTAGCTAAACGTTGTCATTATTTTAATAACTATTTTTTAATTAAGAGTAAATTCCTAATAAAACATACTATATTTACACCATTTTTAGAATTTTTCATATTAGAATTTTTAAAGATAAGTGTTACGTTTACAATATTTTTACAACACTTTCACAACAATAATTAGTTTCATATATAAATACAATCATAATAAATAATGAGATTAAATTATATAAGGATGTAGTGTAAAATCAAAGTTTTACCCATTTAATCCCAACATGCCATATCATCATATTACATATTATAGAATATGTACAACCACACTCAATCAATTCTAATATCCATTCGAAAATCCAACTTAATTGTGATTTTATTGAGATGTTATTATGTGTGGTAGGATGTATTGAAGTTAAGAGTCCAAATTTGGTTATAAGAATGTGATTTGAAAATTAATATTGTGAGAATTTGAAAATCTAAATTAATTATCATAACTTATGGATCTAACATCTTACTTAAAAATCATAGTTATTAAAACCGAACAAAGAATTAAACCATCAAGAAAATGGTATGATGGTTCAATCTTATGGTCATTGGTTCAACCGTTGAATTAATCTTTGAGTTGTTTCTCAAAAAAAAAAAAAAATATTTGAGTTACTCTAAAAAAATATTTGTAAAGAAGTTAAACAATTTCATAAAAAAAATTGAGATGACATTAAATTTAAATATAAATATGCAAGCATACTAAAAATAAAAATTAATAGAATATTATTGTTTAGAAAATTTATTCAAATATATAATTTTGTGTATAAAAATGACTAAAAATAAGAAGTTTGAATTGATCAGTTGACTCCTTTCGTCAATTTCTAAAGCAAAAGACTAAAAAGCCCATAAAGAAAAGTTCAAATTGAAGGAAAGTGTGATTACTTGATCAAAATAACTTAATGGTCCGTTTGGATTAAGAGAGGAGAGAAAGAGAGTAGAGTAAAGTAAAATAAATTTAGTACAAAATTAGTTTATTTTTAACCAGCTCTACTATACTCTCCCTTCTTCCTCCCTCCATCCGAAAAGGTCATAATATTAAAAACTAGCTAGATGGTTCAAATAATAAGACGGTAGAAACCATTGGTTTTGCAGAGTTTAAATGATTTTTTTTTTTTTTTTTTTTTTTTTGCAAATCCAGTATTTCTTTCATGTCAAACCGTAGTTTTGTACGGTTCACCAGTTTACCTGGTTCAGTACAAATCTGAATTGCTTATAGCTATGCTGAAAACTCTAAATTTTAATATCTATGTCTTGCATTTAATTAAAATTGTCATAAATCATGGCTAAAACTAATAAATGATCCTTATTAGATTTCATCACCAACCATAATGGTCATCATGCATGGGTTGCTTTCTATTCTCATTAAACGTACATTAAAATCTACGGAACACTGAAATCCAATTTATCAAGAATTCAAACAAGAGTAAGAGTTTGTTTGGAAATAGCATATTTAGTTGAAATTAAAAATTTTAGAGTTTGTTTGGAAATAGCATATTTAGTTGAAATTGAAAATTTTTTGCTGAAATTACTGAAGATAAAATTAAAAGGTAGTTGAAATAATACAGTGAAACTCATGAATAGTATCAAAAGTGTAATGAGATCCATGAATAGTAGCAAAAATAAGTTAAATAATAAAAAAAACTGGCTTTTTAAGCCAATACCAAATGCAACCTAAGTATATCATACATACATGTAATGGAATCAAGTGCATTCACGATATAATTAGAGTCTCTAATGGTTGAATAAGAGATCTGTTGTTCGTCTATACCAAAAACCAATTGATATCTTGATTTGATAATAAAGAATAAAATCATAAAAATGAACATCATAAATCGAAACTCTATAAAATAAAAAGAAAACTACATAGTCTATCTTGATAATTTATTTAATAGTTTGGGAGCGGTACTTATTTCTCTCAAGTCATTCTTAACATGAATTTAATTAATAGGCTTACTTGTGGATTACTGGATAATTACTCCATAATCTTTTACTTTCAGCCTTTCAGGCAATGGGTTGGGGACACATACATATATGATGGCACACTGAACAAACGACTTACAAAAGCAGCATCCTTTCCGCTGAGACAGCAAATGATACATGCAAAAAGAGCTTCACTTTTATTTATATTAAATTTCTTATGGGAAAAATTTCCCTTCACTTTCTCTGCATGGATGCATTATTCACCGTACGCATTTATTTTTGCTCAGTCACCTGCATTTAACATTTCCTTCTTTTCTTTAAAGTTTTTATTTATATATTTTTTTTAGGGTGGCGTTAACGGGTAAGGTGCAAGTTTTTTTACTTTTTTTTTTTTTTTTTTTTGCACAGTTTTTTTGTCTTTTGTTTGTAGCTTAATCATTTTTTTTTAGAAAATGATTAATAATTTAGAGTAATGGTTAATAATTTATTTTAGAAAAATTTTGACATAACTTTTATGATAAATAAAAAAATTGTCACAAAATTAATTACTTTTTTTTCTTTTCTTATAAAAATTTTCTTTAAATAATTTTTTTTTGAAAATTTTAAATGAATCATTAAACATTATCTTAAAAGTCTTCTTTAGCATTTTTCAAAATGATATTAAAATAATCACCAATTTAATGTCTTTTTCTTTTATTTATTTTATTTTTTTATTAAATGAAACCCACCTAGTACAACTTTAACAAGCACCAGAGTGCTGGTTAACCTTTGCCTTCTTTTTTATTTATTTTTATTATTCTTTTACATGGTCAAAGTACTGCTGCTCCAACAGAACAGAAGAGACGCAGAAAGAAAGCTGCAGTTGATAGAAAGAATGCAGAAAAATATAATAAATAAAAACCCAGTGTAACTATTTCTACGCTATTTTTCATATATAATTTGTTGACTTGTGTATTGTGGTTAATAATTAATATGAAGCGATGGGTTACACAAAATTCAAAATAGAAAATATCAATCACTCACAAATCACAATTATATAGGTCGGCAAATTGTGAAATTGTATGTATAATTGATTGTGTCTCTAGAATTACTCAAATTTTTACTGTTACAACCGTAGAAGATGAATCTCTTTCTCTCTCTGTGCCATAAATTGGACTTGATGATCATGGTTTTTTACTTTTCTTCCTGTTTCGTTCATGTCATGATGGTAATGATAGACAATGTAAGACTGATGGAGTGATGGTGACAGTAAGCTGGCAGAAAGATAGATGCATTTGTTGGGTCTGCTTGATGGAGTACTGCAATCAATTTTTTGGAGCAACTCAAATGTAATTTGGATTTCATGGAAGTCTGTGTACTATATATATGCATTCTCCTCGATTGTGTAGGGAAAAAAAATTTCAAACTTTTGCTTGATAGAGATCGTAATACTACTTTAAATACTACCATTAAGTGTTATTTAGAAAAAAGAAAAGGAAACCATTAAGTGTGGCTTTCCTATATTTGCAAGTGCAAATTTCTCAATGATATATATTACTGTATTAGCATCAACCAGGAGAAAATGTGACATCTTTTGCTATATCATTTCACTTCAAGAGCAACACTATGGGTTGTACTGACAAAGCGATGAGGAATCAGTAATCACACAGCTGAAAAGAGTGGACATAACAAAGTGCATATGCATGTGAAAATGCCAAAGCAGCTTATATAAAGAATTGGTTTGGTAAAAAAGGGCATATAGATACGACATGACTACATGATTACACAAGACTCAGCGCGTGCTAGAGGACAGTATATGTGGATCATTGCTACCAATCAGTATATATAGGGATGATGTCTTCATGTGCCTTTTCTCCAACTTTTTGTCATCATATATATATATATTGGTATGTAGTTTTATTGCTATATATCAAACTAGCAGTGATCAATTAACCAATTAATACACCAAACTCCACACCTAGCACTAAGAATACTTCTACATATCTTCCCAATCCTGTGAACTAATTTCTCTCCAAGGTCATACAATTATAGTTGCTTGGACACCACATTGATGGAAGTGTATTTGGAAATCCTTGCAAGGCTAGAGGAGGGGGTTTCGTTAGAGATAGGTATTGGGTAATAGAATTTTTGTTGAATATTGGTATTACAAGGAATAATCTGACTGAATTATGGGTTGTCAAATATGGATTAAGCTTAATTAGCATGGAAATTTGGCTATAAACTTATTGTATTAGAAGTGGATTCAAAGCTTGTGATTAATTGACTAACAGCTAGCCAACAGTATGCTGGTCCTCGCTGGTTTATGATTGCGGGTTTTTGTTGGAACGGGACTGGACCATTTATTCACATCATGTATGCAGTGAAACTAAAGAATTTGCAAATGGACTAGTGAAAGGAGAAAGAAAGCAATTAAGCAACGTGAAAGAATTTGATAGTTGCACATCTTTTATTTATCACTATTATGTATGAGAGGGAATCCTAGGGAGTGCCCAAAAGACTGCTAATTTTGTTTAGACTCTCTAATATTAATAAATAATTCCCCCTTTCTATAAAATAAAAAATTATTTCCATCAAATTTGAAGAAAAAAAATGTTTGTTGGTATGGATTAATGTATTGGTGTGATGTTATATGAAGATAATGTAATCCAACGGTGAATTTGTTAAAATTCACATCCAATTAAAAAATATTGAGTAGTATAACATTACTTAAAGTTGCACCCGATATAACTCTAAGTTATGTTACATCACTCAATATTTTTTATTGAATGCAAATTTTTAAAAATCCACCGTTGAATTAAATTCTATTTTTATACTCGGCATGCTTGCAAAATTTCAAGATAATCTGAGATCAATAACTATATCATCGATCATGTGTTTAAATCTTAAGTTTTTGCATTTTAAATTGTGCATAAAATATGGGCTTCTAAAACAAATGGAAAATGACATTTGATTGACACGAAACTTGGTATCTGTGTTAAGAACGTATTGAACATATAATTCAACGCTTTAATTTTTTAAAGGTTAATTCAATAAAAAGTTATTAAGTAGTGTAACATTACTTAGAGTTATATCAGGTATAACTTGAACTCTACCCTATATATATATTGAATGGCCCTCATGCTTTGCTTAACAATGCCATATGCTTAGACGTTTAAAGTTTTTGCATAATTTGAAAAGATTGTAATGCAATGATGAAGCGAATGATGGCATGAAATTTTGGCCGCCACTCTCTTGGAAGTTGGTTGTGTAACAAGGAAGAGAACACTTTACTTTTATTTATTTTCATTGCTTACAGATGACAAATGCATGACGTGATATATAGCTCCATTTTTTTTTTTTTTTTGAGTTAGGTAAAATTTTATTCTTCCTTAATCTAAGTGTATATGTATGTGAAATTCTCTCCTTGGAACTTGAACTTCAATCATTACCCTTCATACCTCACAAGTACTTACATTTGTGGAGTAATCATCGCATCAAGGGTGAGCAATAGTGTCATATATAGGTCTTTTTTTTTTAATATACAAAATAAAAATTCTACTCTAACCCAATTTAAGTATATATGTGTGTGAAGCTCCCTTCTGAAGACTTGAACCCTGGCCCTTTTTCCTTCCACACCCCATAAGCACTTATACTTGTGGAGTGACCATCGCACTAAGGGTGTACAGTGGTGTCATATATAGCTCTTAAGGGCTCTCATAATGTTCATCATATTTATTACATTTATTATATAACTTAATTGATTTAATTTAACTTGGGGTTTTAGGCTCGTTGGTTCATAAACTCCTCCTATCAATAACGAGAAGGGGGGAGCAAGGGGGTGGGAGGGGAGGAGGAGAGGCAGCAATTGCTTCAGAACCACCTAAACCATCCCCACAAATCAATTTCTCAATTTTTCTTTTAAAGAAAAAATTGTCCCAGCTCAAAACTTCTTTATTGAAATCTATTTTCTTGCAACTCTCTTAATATAGTTATTATTAAGAAAAAAAAAAATTTATCCATCCCCTAACCAATGTGTCAAATTGTATAAAATAAATCCTTCTTAAAAAAATGTTCTTCTACAATGTTGTATACTTTCAAAGGATTTATACAATAACCCCACCTCTTTTTATAGTTGGAAACAAAATGAAAAATAAAAGCAATAAACATTGATACTAATTAAGTTAATTAAAAAAAATAAAACGTTATATAATCAAAACCAAGATACACTTAAAACCTTCTTAAAAATCATAAGTATCATTGTACTTCTATGCTTAATTATGTGTTGTTTTCATTTTACTTCTAAGTAAACAAATGACTTGTTCGAATATCTTATACTTATATGTGTTAATCTTTTAACTTCATATATTAATGCCCATATGTTAATTATTTTTATTTTAAAACATATATATATTTATATCCATTTTAAATTATCAAGCACCTTAAAATAAACAATAATTATACTAAAATAGTAGACATATAAAAAAAATAAAAAATAAGCTAAAAATAAGAAGTTGTACATAAAAAATAAAAAATAAAAAAGTTAAAAATTAAACAAAAAAATAATGACAAAAAATATTTTATATGTTAATCAAAATTTTTGATTAATTAATTAATTAATTAATAATTACTTATATTAAATAATATTTTTAGCAATAATTTTCTCTTCAATCTTTGATTTAATCTTGTTCTTGTTAATCAAAATCTTGAGTTTGCTCAATTAGTAAAGTCTCTGATGATTGAATAAAAAATTTGAAGCTCAATTCTCGCCTACACCAAAAACCAATTGGTGTCTTGATTTGATGATAAAGAGCAATCATCAAGAGGAGATGCTATATGTTGAAAACTAAAAAATAAAAAATAAAAATCTTGAGTCTGTAACTAATCATTGTGGTAAAACAAAAGGAAATGGTTAGACAAGACAGAAATATGAAGATGAAATAATATATAAACTTCAATATCCAAGTGATCATCCATATATATGATTTGAATGTATGTAATTGTATTATTTTACAACTGATCACTTTTATATATGCATACATCTCAAAGTCGGTTTAGGGAAGAAAATTAGAAAAACCTCACTATAATAGATGATTGGCTAGTTGACTGCCGTATAAGACAAAGGACACCGCCAATAATATTGTAAGTTTGTAACGTTCATGACTCATGTGTCAAATGCGGCATGAATCATTGAAGGTCAAGTGCATCACAATAGTTTTGATTGTTTAGCATGCTTATGTTGTTAATTCCTATGTAACCAACATATACAAATTTCCAGCCTAAGAATTCTATCAAATTAAATTATTTTTTTAGAGGACTATCAAATCTAATTAGATTCATCAATCCGTGAAAACTGAAAAGATGTTAGAATACTGTTTCTCTATCCATACTTCAAGTATATAATATAATCTGACCCCCCAATAAATCACCAACTTTAAACATGGTAAATGCAAATGCATAAAGGTTAGAGTACAACTGGTGGAAACGAAGATTATTGCTGTAAACATATATTTCTAAAGAAATTCAAAGAAATTGAAAAGCTAAAATAAAAGTGCATCATGGTTAAAAAGTTTTAGTAGGACCACTACTATATCTACCACATTTAAATCAGCGTCACCATTTATATCTATATTTCCAACAATCCCGTAAACACAACAACAACCTCATTATAATAAAAAATAAATTAAAAAAATAAAAAAGTGGAAGAATGTGACAGCACTTAACCATATATCAAAAACACTAAATAAGAATATAAAATCGATGGAAAGAGTTATTAGAATAAATGATTATTACCTAGCATATATTTGGGTGAACAATGTATTGAACAACTTTTTTTTTTTTTTTTTTTTTTGGAGTTTCAATATGTGGTGTCTATTTTTTATGATAACTTTTTATCATCAAATTAAGACATTAATTAATTTTTGGTGTTGACGGAAATCCAAATTCAATGACCTTGCTAGTTAAGGTAACGTGTACTTATGGACTTTCTCAAAAAAAAAAAAAAAAAATTGTACTTATAGTATTAATGGTTATATTAGGTTGTATTAGACTACTTGCAAAAAAGGAAAGGAAAAAAAAAAAAGCCCATATCTAGTGCCTATAGTTGAATCTTGGTCCGAGTACATAAGCAATATAAACAAATATTGGATGCCCACCTCCCATCAAAAAAAAATATAAATATATATTGGATGCCCACCTCCCATCAAAAAATTATATACATATATTGGATGCCCACCAGAACAAAAGGCCCGGCCCATAATACGACAATTAAATTAGGTAGCTATGGACAGGTGTGATTAAAAAGGAGCCCAAATTATAGGCTCCCAAAAGTAAGCTAGCCACCTTAAAAAAAAAAAAAAGGGTAAGCCAGAAATTTGCTAGTATTTAGTGTGGGGTTGTTTTGTGCTGGGGCGTTAGTTGCAATGTGTGGCCAACTTTTAAGGAAATAGAAATTTGCTGATACTGTTTTTATATATTAAATTGCATATGCTTTCAAAATCGCACTGGGTTGTTACATTTTTGTAATTTTAGATCAAAATTAAAGATACGGACGAGTGATTAATACAAAAGATGTAAATAGATGAGCTAGCATGTACATCAAATCTTTTGAAATTTTGGGCAAATGTTAAAGAACCATAATGGTAGAAAGAGAGCACAACCTAAGAATTGAGCTTAGAATATTAACTCACACACTTACAAAGAACAATTGGCAAAGCTTGGTATTAGTATTTTACGAGAGTAATTATTAGTGCACACCTTATTGCACATACCGCATACTCAATTTATTTTTTGAAGTAAAATTCTGCTTTCAAGTCATAATTTCAGTGGCCGCCTAGGGGTCGGGTTTCTCTCACGCCACCTAGGGTTGATCTGCTAGGGCTTCTCTAGTTAGGTTTTCCCAACGACGAGTGTAGAATTTTGTCCTTCCCTTCGTGGAGGTTTCTCTGTTCCCTTCAAGCCCTTGTGCCTGGTAGGACAGTAAGTGGTGTTGTTGGTTCCCTGTTACGGAGTGGTGTGGTTGGCCATCTCATTGTCATGGTGCCTATTGAGGATCTCTGGTCTCGATTTTCCTTGACAGAAGAAGAAGAGAATAGGGTTGATGTGCCTCGGAAAAAAGAGGTCACCATTGTTCGGTTAGCAGCAAAGTTTTTTACAAAGAGAGTGGTTAACGCAAAGGCAGTCAGTCGGACTTTCAAACTGCTTTGGAAACTCATTGGAGAGATGAAGATTCAGGATATAGGAGGCAATATATTGCTGTTTGAATTTGACGATGCGATGGATTTAGAACGAGTTCTGGAGTTTGAGCCATGGACCTACGACAAAAGCATAGTTGTTTTCCTACGTGCTGCAGATGTTAAGTCTGCTCCCTTGCTCCCCTTTGATTCTGTCACTTTCTGGGTGCAACTCCACAACTTCCCAGACTAGTGTCTTACGCAGGCGACGGGTGAAGCAATGGGCAATACAATTGGGTCCATAGTACAGGTGGCTGACTCGGAGGATACTGGTAAGGGAGGTGAGTTCTTGCAAATTAGGGCTATGATGGATATTAAAAAGCCCCTCCCGCGGTGTTGTAAGCTGTGGTCAAAGGGAGAGCATGTTAGATGGGCTTTGCTTAAATTCGAGTGGCTTCCTAATTTCTGTTACTGGTGTAGGAAGGTTACTCACAATGAGAGAAACTGCGAAGTGTGGCTTCGGGGGAAAGGAAGTTTGAAAAAAGAAGAGCAACAGTATGGGGAATGGCTTCATGCTGATCCGGTGTGTCACACTAGGAAAACAGTGGTGGTTGTATTTGGAAGTTCTCGTGAAAAACCGATGTGGAAAAAGGGTCTGGCGATGGAGAGCAAACAATCAACCACCAACGACTTGTCCAGCCAAGGTGCTCATGTTTCAAACTTCGGCAAGGGGGTTGTGGAAGAGAATCCTCGAACCGAGGCAGTTTCTATAGAGGCCAAACCATCAGGTGTGCTTGTTTCTAATTTTGATAATTTGCACCGTAATAAGCCTAGTGATATTGGTGGGATTTCTACTTATTTGAA
Source organism: Quercus glauca (assembly GCA_023736055.1). Taxonomy (NCBI): domain Eukaryota; kingdom Viridiplantae; phylum Streptophyta; class Magnoliopsida; order Fagales; family Fagaceae; genus Quercus; species Quercus glauca. The sequence continues at coordinate 35,921,997 of CM043316.1, read as the reverse complement.
TAATAGCATGGAAAGCTTGGTGGGTCAGCCACCTTATACCATTCCTATGCAAAAACTTTTTGCACTGAGGGAAGGGTTGGTTACAGTGAGAGGTTGCATGGTATTTTCTCATTTAGTGCAATTCAGACCCCACTAGCGAACATAACTAATGGGGTAGCTACGCAGGCTTTGAAAAGCTCTAAGCAAAAATGGACAAAACTATTGCGTGAGGTTGGGGAAATTGATTCAAGTTCAAATATGGAGATTTTAGAGAGTAGGTGCTGGAAGTTGGAAACTTTGGACTTGACTATTAGAAAGAAGAAAAGGGTTAGTGCAGTAAGTAAGGGGGGCAAAGAAAATATTCAAGTGGTGGCTGGTTCCCAGCACCACCAGACACAATGAGTTGCCTTAGCTAGAACTGTCGTGGGCTTGGTAACCCATAGACAGAGGCCGAACTTGCTGACTTGGTTGGCAAAAAAGATCCCAAAGTGGTTTTCCTCATGGAGACCAAGATTGATAAGGACGTAGTTAAGAGGATAAGTCGTAAAATGCAATACACAATTTTTTTTGTTGTTCCACGTCATAATAGGGGAGGGGGGCTGGCTTTGTTGTGGAAAGAGAATTTTGCAATGAAAGTCCTTACTTCTTCTGATAATCACATTGATGAGGTGGTGGATCAAGGAATGGATGACACCTGGCATTTCACGAGTTTCTATGGAGAGCTTGAAACTGCTAGCCAAGAAAATTCCTAGAATCTACTTAGAAATTTGAGCCACAGACACAGTCTACCTTGGATTTGCTTGGGTGATTTAAATGAAATACTTAAACTTGAAGAGAAACAAGGATGGTTGGATCGGCTTGAAAGACAGATGCAGGGGTTCTGGGATGCATTGGATTATTGTGGTTTTAAAGATCTTGGCTTTAATGGATTCCCTTTTACATGGTGCAATAGAGGACCGAGTGACCATAATGTTTGGATCTGATTAGACCGTGGGGTGGCAACAGTGGATTAGATTTTATGGTTTCCTACTTCTCGCATTCATCACTTAGAGTGCTTCCATTCAGACTATAGACCTATCCTTCTCATTTCAGATGCTGAGCAAAAAAGGTTCTATAGAAAGAGGCGTCCATTCTGGTTTGAGGCAATGTGGCTTAAAGATAAAACTTATGAGGATGTGGTGAAACAATCATGGGTTGATTTACATGACTCTAACCAGATTAGTATTTTGTTAAAAAAGATTACAAGCTGCCAAGACAACCTTAACACATGGAACCGGGTTACCTTTGGGCATGTGAGAAATACTTTGGCCAAGAAATTGAAGGATTTGAGCCATGCTGAGAAGGTTGGTCTGTACAGCACCAATCCGGACCAGATTGAAATGCTTCAGGCAAAAATTAACTTGCTTAAGGTGAAGGAGGAAGCAATGTGAAAGCAATGCTCTTATAGTGAATGGTTGAAGGAGAGAGACTGCAACACTCGATACTTTCATTGTCGAGCCAATCAACGAAATAAGCATAATTTTATTTTGGGGTTGGAAGATGAGTTTGGTATTTGGACCGAAGATGAAGAACAAATGGGCAGATTGGCAAGCTCTTATTTTTATACTATGTTTACCACTTCGAATGCAACTAGCTTTGATGAGATTTTGAGTGGATTACTTCCTACAGTCATTGATGAGATGAATAATAGCTTGAACAAACCATACAACGTTGAAGAGGTACTCAAAGCTCTCCACCAAATGGCCCCTCTCATGGCCCTAGGCCCAGATGGTATGTCCCCTATTTTTTACAAAGCCTTTTGGCATATTGTTGGTAAAGATGTGACAGAGGTAGTTCTGATAGTTTTAAATTTAGGCACTATTCCAGATTCTATTAATTCTACTTTTATTGTACTTACCCCCAAAATAAAAGATCTCAAGAAAGTTTCAAATTTTAGACCTATAAGTCTTTGTAATATGTTTTATAAACTCATTGCTAACGTGTTGGTTAACCGTCTGAAACTGATTTTGCCTTATGTAGTATCTGATTCACAGAGTGCTTTTCTTTTGGGAATGTTGATTACTGATAATATACTGGTTGCATTTGAGACCCTCCATTTCTTGAAGCGGAAGACCCAAGGGAAAGATGGGTATATGGTTCTAAAGCTTAATATGAGCAAAACTTATGACAGAGTGAAGTAGGATTTCTTGGAAAGAGCAATGTTGCACTTGGGGTTTGCTGGAAGTTTTGTTGCCACCATTATGTCTTGCATCAAGTCTGTATCATACTCCGTTTTGCTCAATAGGGTGCTAGGTAGAACTATCAAGCCTAGTGGGGGGCTGAGGCAAGGTGATCCGTTGTCTCCATATTTATTTTTGCTATGTGCCATGGGCCTTCAAGGCTTGCTCCACAAAGCTAAATCTTATGGTGCTATTAGAGGAGTGTCAATTTGCAAAAATGGGCTACGTGTTTCTCACCTATTTTTTGCTGATGACAGTGTTCTTTTTTGCCATGCAAATGAATCTGAGTGCCAGGTAATCCTTGATATTTTATCAGTCTATGAGAGAGGATGGGGCCAAAAAATAAACAGAGATAAGACAAACATCTTCTTTAGCTCTAATACTCACCAAGATGTCCAAGTCAGAATCAACATCTGTTAGGTGTTCCAGCCATCAGGCAATATGAGAGATATTTGGGGTTACCTGCATTTGTGGGGAGAGCAAAAAGACAAGGGTTTGCCTACATTAAGGAGTGAATTTGGAAGAAGATCCAAGGTTGGAAGGAGAAACTTCTATCTCAAGCTGGTAGAGAAGTGCTCATTAAATCCGTCATCCAAACCATTCTAACCTACTCTATGATTTGTTTCAAACTTTCTAAGGGATTAATTCAGGAAATTGAGGTCATGATCCACAAATTTTGGTGGGGCTACAATGGTGATAACAAGAAAGTGCATTGGGTAAAATGGGAAAAACTTTGCCAAGCTAAAGATTGTGGAGGCATGGGGTTTAAGGAGATTGAGAAGGTTAATGATGCTTTGTTGGCCAAGCAAGTTTGGCGTATGTTGAAAAATTCGGAATCACTTTACCATAGAGTTTTTAAAGCTCGTTTTTTCTCAGATTGCTCCATTTTTGAAGCGAATCCCTCAGCAAATGGGTCGTATGCGTGGAAGAGTATTTTAAGTGCAAGGGATATGGTGCGGAAAGGCATGGTTTGGCGGATAGGTGATGGTAAAACAGTGAGTTTAAAGGAGGATAAGTGGCTCCCGGACAAAGTGTACCGTTCGGTTAGTTCCCTTCTCCCTTCTATCCCCCATGATGCCAAGGTTAGTATTTTTATTGATGAGGAGAATGGAACATGAAAGGAGGCCGAAATTAGACAAAATTTTCTGCCACATGAAGCAAAGAAAATCACAAGCATCCCTCTTAGTACCAGACTGCCTCAAGATAGCCCCATATGGTCCAAAACGCCTTCGGGAATTTTCTCAACTCGAAGCGCTTATAAGCTGCTGGTCAATGAAGCTTCAGCTAGCAGCCTAGGTAGCTAGAATCCACCCTTAGAGACATCTTTGGAGAGGTGTTTGGATGCTATGAACCCCAAATAAGGTGAAGTATTTCACTTGGCGAGCATGCAACAACTCACTCCCAACAATGGACAACTTGTTTCGTCGGCATATAACCCCCTCTGCCTGCTGCAACATTTGCCAAACCCAAATCGAAGATATTTTGCATGCTGTGTGGGGCTGCCCGGAGGTAGTAAAGCTGTGGAGTACTTTCACCTGGGTGCAACTGTTGGAAAAGTAAATGTGTGTAGTGGAAAAATTTAACGGATCTACTTCATTCACAATTGATAACATGCACTATGTAAGTTTCAGAATATAGAACAAAAGAGTGTACCTTGGTGTGGTGAATTTCAAAACAAAGATCATAAGTTTTCGGGAACACTTTCAATCTTCACTCTAATTCCACTAACGCCCAAAATGTGTGGTTTCTCAATCAGTTATATGTGTTTGTTGTAGAGAGAATGAGAGTGTCCAACACTCACATACAAAACGTTTCATGTACTTGTAATTGATTACAAAATTCTGTATGTTTCTCTCCTATAATTGATTATCTAATTGGGTCAGCCTTTTGGGCCTTTCCATTTGGGCTTTAAATGTGGCTTAGAGTGAGACCAAAAGGGAACAAATAAGACACTAGTTCCAATGAGTCTTGGGCTTTTCTGCCAACTTTTAACAAGTCCAAAATTACTATTAATTATATTTAATACCACTATATAAATATAATTGCACTCTAGGCCTTATTAATAAATTATAGCCCAAGACTTTATTGTACATGCAACCCCTTTATAAAATATTCGTAGTAATACAAAATCATGAATGTAGACTACCACTTTGTAGATTACTACATCTTAATTATTGAGTACCCAGTTTAATCCTCTTAAGTTATTCATTATATATTTATAAAATCCAATTTCATAAATATATATATTTTAGTAATTTCTTACCAAAGTAGTTAGGCCTAACTCTCTTAATAACAAACCTATCTCCAGGGAATATTTTATATCTCCGTTAAGAGACTATGAATTCCATCTTGAGAATATATGTTCCATCAACACTAAATGTAGCTGCCCAACATACTGAGTTTTTGACCGTTACTTTAGATCTCACTCTTAATATATCAAAGTAACCTACACTTCATGATCAGATCCATTATTCTCTCAGGATTAAGAGTTCATGCAAATATAAGTCGTGAGATTTATTGTTCAATTGACAGTCATTAGGAGAATAATAAATCTTACAGCGGCCCAGTTCAATATGTCTTAATTCTTAAAACATATCAACATATTAACTAGAAGTCACCACTTCCATGATCAAGACAAATCATCTTAGTTAATATTTTATAGTCTTTGCAAATGAAATGCCCAATTTCATCATCGACTACGAACTAACATTCTGAGTTTACAAAGAACTTGTGATTTCTATCTTCTGTGACTTTTCACATAAATCACATACTATGTATCTCATGAACTATATGATAATGTCCAAATATTCATGTTACCATTATTTCAAATAATAATAAAACAACTTTATTAATTACAATATTAAGTCATACATCATGTCATACATAATATAATACATAGTATCATACAATAGGATTCTAGGGCACTAATCCCAACAACAACACTCAATCCCTCACTCACCGAGGGATTTTTCTAACCTTTTCTTAAGTTTTTTGCAGGTCCGAGATGATTATAGGGTGGAGATCTTTGCTATCTTAGCTTGGCTGCTCTAGAATCGTCGAAATTCAATTCATTTTCAACACCCAACTCAACCACTGAACCGGGTCTTCTCTGAAGCTGCTAGACTCCTGCAAGACTTCCTTGAGGCTCACGATGATGCACCAGTCATAGTCCGGAATCCAGTCCAGCCTACATGGTCTGCCCCAGCATAGCCACGGTACAAAGCCAACTTTGACAGAGCTCTATTCACAAGCACTGACTTAGCTGGTCTAGGCGTGATAATTCGAGACACTAATGGTGTGGTCATAGGCGCTCTGTCAACGCGAGTCCCACTCCCCCAGTCCGTGGCAATGGTTGAAGCTCTAGCTTGTAGGCGAGCTGTACAATTTACTGTTAAGATTCAGCTACACGAAGTGATATTTGAAGGTGATGCAGCAGTAATCATTAACGCCATCTCTAATGGATCGGCCAACCAATCTTTGTATGGTCACATAGTCGATGACATTCTAGCCTAAGCTTCTCTTTTATATTTCTCTGAATTTTGTTTTGTTCCTCGTTCATGTAATTCAGTAGCAGATGCATTGGCTAAACGTGCTAAAGTAGGGTCTGATTTACAAGTTTGGTTAGAGGATTGTCCTGAGGACATTGCCCCTCCGGTTTTGGGTGATGCCTCTTGATGTTTTCTCCTTGTTTAATAAAGCCTAGCTCATATTTGGGGTCTGGTTTCTCAAAAAAAAAAAAAAAAGAGTCATAATTTCAGTGTGTACGATGTGTCATAGACGGTGTTTAATAAACGTTGCATTTTTTGCAAACCATTTAATACTCATCTCAATTACATTATAAAAGATTCACAGAGGCATCACTGATCTTACCTCCCTCTCTCTTTCTCTCATGGCAACACAAAATTTGATGGAACTATTAAAAGTTTTCAGAGTCTCTCCACTCTTTAACTCCCCAAACACAGCCACTGAGTTCTCACACCCACTTACTCTCTTTGACCTCTTTTTTTTCAAATCCACACAAATTGAGTTTCTTTCCTTCTACTTACATACTCACTTAGACGACTATCTTTACTTTGACTCAATCCTCTCCAAACTCAAGCACTCACTCTCCCACACTTTCTCCCACTTGTAAGGAAACTAATATGGCCTCCTAATTCTCAAAAACGCATAATCCATTACACTCTCAGTGATTCCATTTCACTCACTATAGTTCAATCTGATGTCAACTTTGACAATCTATCTAGATACCACGTAATTGAAGCTAGACACTTTTGTCCTCTCATACCCCACTTGGAAACATCAAACTCAGAAGCTTCAATTTTGACATTGCAAGTCACCCTTTTTCCAAGCAAAGGGTTTTGCCTTGGCATTGTTGCAGACCATGCGGTTTTTGATGGGAAAGCCATGTCATTGTTCTTGGACTCATGGGTTTATAAAGCAAACTCGAAAAACTGATCACCAAGAACAACACAGCTTTACTACCAGAACTAACACCATTCTTTGACAGAACCGTTGTCAAATACCCAGCTACACTCGACTCGATGTTCTCAAACCATTTGTTAGCAATGAATAGCCATCGAAGCCTAAAGTCATTCAATTTTGAGGTTCCAGTAGACATTGTTCGAGCCACATTCAAGTTAAGCTGTACAGATTTAGAAAAAAAAATCACGAAAAGGGTTTTGTCATGGGGTGATAAGAATGGTGAAACTAAAACAAACACATCAGAACCACTCCATTTATCAACCTTTGTCCTCACATTTGCATATACAATAGTTTGTGTGGCAAAAGCCAAAGAAGTAGAAAGTAACAAAATGATCTACCTATATATCATAGCTAATTTCCAGTCTCGTTTAGACCCTCAGATTCCAGCCAATTATTTTGGTAATTGTGTTGGAGTAGGTGGTATAGGTGCTGAAGCAAGAGAGTTAATGGAGGAATTTGGGCTGGCCATTGCTGCTTATAGGATCATTGATGGCATAAAAAAGATGAAGGGATTTCGTAATGAAGCAGATAAATTAATTAAAATGGTGACGAGAGAGAAGGAAGTTAAAGGAACCCAAACCCAACCGGAAGTCATTTCGGTTGCTTGGTCAAACAAATTCAGGGATTATGAGAGGGATTTTGGGTGGGGAAGACCTAAGAAAGTGGAGCTTACGAACATTCACAGAACTAAAGCAACTTCTATGGTGGATAGCAAAAATTGGAATGGAGAAGTTGAAGTTGGTATGGTCTTAAAGAAGCATGAAATGGACCGATTTGCTTCTCTCTTTGTTACTGGCTTACAAAGCCTTTAAGATCATCTTCATGTTTTTACAAGGTGCTTTAGAGAGAGAAAAATAAGAATTTTGTTTTCATTACTCACTAAATTATTAAAAAAGACTACTTATATTATACTTTTTTTTTTTTTAGAGATAATTACAACATGCTGCTAATCCTGCAGCTCAAACTCTTTCCCCCCTACATACTTTGTGCATGAGGAGGTGTCAATTCAGCTATAAGGCCCTTGACACTTATTCAGCTACAAGTGGTATGACTCAATTTTATTTAGACAAATAAATAATAATGATTACTTTTTCTATATTTATTTTAGTTTATATATATATATATATATATGAGGATTTTTTTATTTATTTGTCTTTTGGGTATAGTATCATAATGTTTAAAACAACTGTGTGTATTTTTTTTTTTTTTTTTTAAAGAAAGAGATAAGGTAACTTGAAATAATATTTAAAAGTGAAATAGAAATAGTACCCTAATTTTTAGGCAGAATTGAGAAGAGAAAAAAAAAAAATTAAAACTTAAGAATAGTAAATTATTCTTTTATTCAGCCTAAAACTTAAGAACAATAAATTACTCTTTTAACCTGTTTGTTTTTTTTTTTTTATTTAAAATTATTTAACTAAAAGATAGGGGTATTTTATAAAATTTAAGAATTTGTATAAGGATATTTTAGGATGCAAAATGATGAAACCTAAAGGGAATCCTGTTATTAAGATTTAGTAGTATAAATATGTATATGCTGCAAATAAATTAAATATATTAATCATGTGTTACACATCTAAAATATGAAGTTAATATGTGCTTTATTTTTGGGCACCTACCTTCTTTGAAATTAGTGTTGTGGAAATTTTAAAGTCCTTGCAAGTGCACGAACCATGCCGAAGTATAGTTTGACAAGAACGAAGTCGAACTCATAAGGAGTTGTATGAATATAGGAAAATTAATCAAACCTTACAAGTTAATCCTAATCTAATTTATAAAAATTAGTTTTTTGAAATTAAATAAACTAGACAAGAAATTAATCTAAACAAAAGATATAAAATAAAGCAATAAAGAAAATAAAAAATCTATTGAAAATAATTAAGATTTTGGAATCTACCTTGTTTATTCATATCAGGGAATATTCATTATCATTAATTTTACATAGGTAAAGAACTAATCTAGAATCCAAGATCTAAGCCCAAATGCTAGGTTGCAAAATGAGAATTTATTAATCATACATGTTATAGACAAACATACATTCAATCCAAAAACATGTCATCATCATTCAACCATATTATGCATCATACTCAAAGAAAATTTTAACACTTTTCAGATAAGAATCATGGTGTGAAATGATTACTCCACTATATATATGTTACCACGTTACCCCTTAGATTAAGAGTGTTGGGTTAAGATAGCTTGACCTTGGTTAATTAATTCAATTACGCAGGTTAATTAATTCAATTACGCAAGTTAATTAATTAGATTCAATTACATGCAAATCATGAAGGCACCAACATATCGCTAAATAAACTAAATACAGCGGAAATTAAATTGATACATTGATTTGTTGATAAATGGGGAAAACCTCTCGTAAGGCAAAAACCCCACTGGGTGAATTAAAGTCACCACTCCCAAAAATCCACTAATCAATAATCAAGCAGTTACAAATATAAGGAATCTTACCACTACCCTGGCTTATCCCAAAATACCCACCTACAGTTGAACCTTCGCTCTAATACCCAATTGGACTTGATCTTGTTGTGGCCTTCTTTCCTTTGTTGCACAAATCTCCAATTTGTGACTAACTCCTTTGCACATATCCCAGTATGTGACTAATTCCACAGTAACCCTTTGATTGTTGTAGTTGATTTGCAACAACTTCGCATAGAAACACTAATAAGATCTTCAATGTTGGTGCTAGAGAATTCGCTTGGTTACAAAACCCAAAGGCGTATAAAAAACGCAACAAGAACTCTTTCTTCTATAGAAGGGGGCTAGGGTTTCAAAAAGAAAACCTTACGAATCTTTTTAGGGTTAGGGTTTTTTTTCTCCACCTCCTTATTTAAATAGAAGTTTAATGGGCCTTTTAAATAGGCTCTCCTATTTCAATTAGGTTTACACAAATCTTGGGCTTTCCTAGTCCTATAAGAATTATGCAAACCCATAAACAAATAGCTTTCAAGAATCAAAACGTTGCAGGCTATACCAGAAATCTCATAAGCTCGATAGATCGAGACAGGTATCAAGGAGGTATCGGAAACTGCAGATTCAACTTTTCTTGAGCAGTTCTTGAGTAATCTTCATGTCTTAATATAACCACTTGTAATGATCATCTTAAACCTACTTAAATTTACCCAAATACAAGTAAAGTGTGTTTTGTCATAGGATATGCCAATTACATAAACATATGAATCTAACAAAAAGTTTTACAATTGAGTTGCCACTTATTTTATTTAGAAGGTAAAAATAATAAAACCTTCATGAAATAAATCTTTATTGAATACCTTTGAAATTACATCACGAAGAAGAAAAGTTACATGACTTTGGTTCTAGTTAAAATCTTGGAAATAAAAAGTACATTGTTTTGGTCCTATATATAATATAAGTATCAAATAGTACATTCCTTTGGTGCTAAATACATCTAACAATGAAAAGTACATTGCTTTGGTTTCTAGTTATAATGTGGACAAAAATAAAATTATATTGGTAAAGAATGGCTTACGAGCCCAAGATCTAAGTTCAGAGGTTGGATGATGAAAATGGGAAGGTGTTAGCAAGGACTAGCCCATGATTTCAAGTTAGGAGGGCTAGAGTATAAATGAAAAAAAATATATATATATATATGTGGGCAAGTCCAAATTGTATTTTGTTAATTTTGTGTGACATTTTTATTATAAGGAAAATTACAGTAAACTCATAGTTTTAAAAATCGGTACAATCAAAGAATTGAAAAAGGAACTGGTTATTGGTTTTATGGTCCAATTGATGTCATAAATAATTTAATTAGTAATTTTTAAATTATAAAAATAAATAATAAGTTTTTTTTTTTTTTCATATACTAATAAACTAATAGCAATAAATATGTATGCTGAAAAATATATAACCTTTTTAAAAAGAATTTATGTAATTTTTTAGCATTTTACATCTTATATTTAGAAAGTAAAAATACCAAAATATAACAAAGAGGATCTTATTTCTAAAAAGGTAAAATAACAAATCCACATATGTAATAATAAATTTGTACTAAAATTAATTATTATTTAATATTTTAACATTATATATTAAATATTATTGTACATTTCTTATAAAAAATGTAGGGACTTGTTTCGGGCAACCCCCGTACAATAAATTTGTAGAGAGTGGATAGAAGGACTAGGCACTAGCAAGAAAGACAACAGTCGACGTGGGTTTACAAGATCAATAACAAGAATTTGATTAAGTGTTCTTAAGGAAAGTTCGTCCTCGGCCCAGTCCGATGTGCTCTTTCCTTAGAACCAATGAATACAAGGGTTGTCCTTGAACACCCTGAAAACCCCTTAACTTCCCAACTGAAGGGCCAACCTCCCCTACTTTAGGGGTTCTATCTATTATATAGTCTTGTTCAGTTGATTTATGTCGTCCACTTGTTGGCCATTTGAACTTGTGTTTGAGAGCTTGTCCCATTAGCCGCCTTTGCAGGCTTTCTGTTAGTTGAAGTAACCAAGGCATCACTGTTTGCTGGTCAATTCACCATTAATGTGGCCAGAGTGTTAGTGGCGTGCATTTAATGGGTGAGTGACAGCTTCCTTCCTTCAATGTCGGCTTGCCGAGGACATGGGCATCCTCGGCGAAGTCCCTTGATGATTTGGGCCTCTCCCACTTATTCTCAGATTCTGTATTCTCCTCGGCATGGACCTTGGGCCCGATATGGAGTGGGCTGGGGTTGCCAAATATTTGGACCCCACAAATAATATTATACTATGTAAGTCCTTCTCCAAAAAAAAAAAAAAAAAAAAAGTATATCATGAAGACTTTAATGTGGCTCTCTACTCTCTAGTACCTAAAAGACTTTACAAGACTACAATTACATAATAATAAATAATAAAATAAAGAACTCCGTTAACCAGTGGCAAATCATTAAATACTCACCTATCCCCACTTAACCACTTATGTTTTTCACTACCCTTTCTTCTTCCAAAGTTCCAAACTTGTCTAGTAAATTCATGTGCTCAACTACCCTATTTTTAATTAATTTAATGGTGGTTAGGATGTTGATTAGAGTACCACAATGTTCCACTTGATTCCTTGGGTTCCATATAGGTTCTAAAGTAAAAGCTATGTAAGCAAAGGATTAATCTTTTAAGAATGAAGAATGAAGAAAGAAAAAAAATTCAAAACACAAAATTGAAATTTTTAGTTTCGATTGCCACAACCACCATTCAATTTCAATAGCCAAATGGGTCTTTTGAATCAAAACCTAATAGTTGTAATCTGTAGAAATCAAAAGGCTACAATATGATTAGAATACCTCACGTGTGAACTAGGGCTAGAGCAATGCATTTGTCACTTGGGCTGATGTCTTGTGTGAAGGCTATGGTGGGTGAAGGTAGCTATGGTAGTGGTGGAGTCGTTGATAGTGTAGCTCGGTCATGGCTGGGAGAGAGAAGGAAATTGAGGAGGAAGTTCTTGCATTTTCTTTATGGGTTTTGAGGAGATTTCGTGTAAGGGTTTAATTGTTTAAGAAAGGTCAAGATCAGGATGTAGTTGTTAAAGGATAAAAAAAAAATTAAAAAAGAAATTGTGATGTGGATAATTGTGGGAGCAGCAAACCTTATGTGGCACACCCACAAAATGTCAATAAAAAGTCAAAAGTTTTGGTTATATAATATTTATAGATTATAGATATGCCACAAATGCATACAACATCATTGTGCCAGGTTCTTTTCTTACATAATTTACTAGGATTTGTTACTTGTAGATAATTATCTATATATTTTTTTTTGTTTTAATAAAGATAATTATCAATTAATTTTGAATTGAAAATTTATCTTTATTTTGTGAACCCAAATAATATGTGTCAAATTTTAATCCATCAATGTGACATGTGACATTATTTGATCTAATTAATTTAATAACACATAAATTTGGAATTTATCACTAAATTTTGACGTGACATAAATGGGTTAATTAATTTTTTTTCCTCCTACAAACACTTAAAAATAATTTTATGGTTTACCACTTCAAACCATGTTCAAGTGGGCATTTTAGGAGTTAATTTCTTATTCACTCTTTAAATGGTTTTGGGCAAGTGACCATTATTGTTATTTTGATTTCCTTTCAAAACTCAAAACTAAGAAAAGCATGAAAATGGAGAAAACCCTAATTTCACTCAAATGACTCATGCCTAAAACCCACTCAAACTTTGGCCACTCTGTTCTCTCAATCCAACTACCCGGTCAAACTCAAATTCCACCAAAACTAACATCTCACCACATTATTCAAATACTGCAATCAAATTTTGATCCAAGTATGCCATGTGTGCATCACATTTTGTGTTCCCGCCCTCAAGGAAACCTTGTATAACCATGTTCTCATAATCCAACTATCTGGTTGACCTCAAATTTTATTAGCACCCACATTTTACCTCACTCTTTTAATCCAATGGTTAAATTTTGTATCTAAGTCTAACGCTTGAAGGAAATGTGTTGTGTGCCCACTTATTTTTATTATCTCTATCTGATCTTCTATAAGTTTGATCTGTGTCAACCCAATATAGCCTGCAATTTTTTTCACCAAAAAAAAGTTTTTTTTTTAAGGAAAAAAAAAACTTTAAAATAACGAAACTTCTTAGGCCACAAGATTCATTTCCTATCTAAAATTTATCTTTTTATTGACCTCTCTAAAAAAAAAATCCTAGAGCCGCCACTAGATGTGACACATCCTTATTGAATTCACTCTCTAATAATATATAGGTATGAATAGAATAAAAATTTGATGATGCATCACATCCTTATTGAATTCACTCTCTAATAATAAATATTTATGAATAAAACAAAAGAGGGGCTTCTATAACTTTGTATAACCTTTTATATAATGCCACCCCTATTATATATATATATCAAAGTCAGTTTAGGGAAGAAAAACTTCACTATGAACCCAACAGATGATTGGCTAGATGAATGGAATGTTCTCATAATCCAACTATTTGATTGACCACAAATTTCATCAGCACCCACATTTTACCTCACTCTTTTAATCCAATGGTTAAATTTTGTATCTAAGTCTAACGCTTGAAGGAAATGTGTTGTGTACCCATGTGTTTTTATTACCTATATCAGATTTTCTATAGGTTTGATTCATGTCAACCCAATATAGCCTATAATTTTTTATGCCAAAAAAAGTGTTTTTTTATGGGGGAAAAAAAACTTTAAAATAATGAAACATCTTAGACCTCAAGATTCATTTCTTATCTAAGATTTATCCTTTTATTGACCCTTCTAAAAAAAATCCTAGAGCCACCACTAGATGTGGCACATCCTTATTGAATTCACTCTAATAATATATAGGTATGAATAGAATAAAAAGGAAAATTATTGTGTACTCCCGGAGTACCATAAATGCGTACTCCCTCCTCTCACATAAATGGTGGGTCCCACTAATTAAATTCATGGTAGGACCCACCATTCATGTGAGAGGAGGGAGCACGCATTTATGGTACTCCGGGAGTACCTAATAATTTTCCGAATAAAAATTTGATGATGTGGCACATCCTTATTGAATTCACTCTCTAATAATAAATATGTATGAATAAAACAAAAGAGGGGTTTAACTTTGTATAACCTTTTATATAACACTTCTATAACTTTGTATAACAATGGTATTATAACTTCTATAATACCACCCCTATTATTACTCTCTTTCTATATATATATATATATATATATATATATATATATCAAAGTCAGTCAGTTTAGGGAAGAAAAACTTCACCATGAGCCCAACAGATGATTGGCTAGATGAATGGAATGGCAATTGATTGCCGTATAAGATAGATGATACCGCCAATAATATATATATATATATATGATAAAATCCAATAATAATATTATAACCTTCATAACTCAAGTCAAACCTCGCTTGAATCATTGAAGGTCAAGTGCATCATAGGTGTGCCTTTGTGTTTCTTCACTCTCCCTTATGTGTGTGTGTTTGTTTCTCCAAAAAAAAAAAAAAGTGCATCACAATAGTTTTGCTTGTAAAGCATGCTTATGTTGTTAATATCTATGCCACCAACATATACAAATTTCCAGCCTAAGAATTCTATCAAATTAAAAAATAATAATAATAATTAGAGGACTATCAGATTTAATTAGATTCATCAATGCGTGAAAGCTGAAAACTGAAAAGATGTTAGAATACTTTTTTTTCTCTCTCTTTTTTTTTTTTTTTTTTTTTTTTTTTTCAGAACTATTTTTATATCCATACTTCAAGTATATAATTTGACCCAATGAATCATCAACTTTAAATATGGTAGATGCAAATGCATGAAGGTTAGATGAATGGAATGTTCTCATAATCCAACTACCTGATTGACCTCAAATTTCATCAGCACCCACATTTTACCTCACTCTTTTAATCCAATGGTTAAATTTTGTATTTAAGTCTAACACTTGAAGGAGATGTGTTGTGTACCCACTTTTTTTTATTACCTCTATCTGATCTTCTATAGGTTTGATCTGTGTCAACCCAATATAGCCAGTAGTTTTTTTCACCAAAAAAAGTGTTTTTTTATAGAAAAAAAAACTTTAAAATAACAAAACATCATAGACCACAAGATTCATTTCCTATCTAAGATTTATCTTTTTATTGATCCCCCTAGAAATATCCTGGAATCGCCACTGGATGTGGCACCTCCTTATTGAATTCACTCTAATAATATATAGGTATGAATAGAATAAAAATCTGATGATGAAGCACATCCTTATTAAATTAAGGAAAGGTAACAAGCCTGCCCATATTTTAGCCCAAGTTGCTAAACAAATTGGTGAATTTAATTTGTAATTTGGTTGGAGGAAATTCCTAGCCTTATCGAGCACTCTTGCGCTCAGGATGTAATTTCTCTTCCTTGATTTTTGAAGAATAATATCCCACAGGAGCTTCCAATCACAAAAAAAAAATATATATATATATATATATATGTCGGATGCCCAGTAGAACATTAGGGGTACGTTTGGTACACTGAATGAGGATTACGATAGGAATTGTAATCTTCATTACTAGTAATAAAGTGTGTTGTAATGTAATAACTAAACATATTCATTAGTTTGGTTGTGAGTTATAACATTAAAATGAAACTTAATATTTATTTTAGGAAATATCTTACTCATACAATTATATCTCCTTAAAAATTGTTATTTTTAAATTTAAGAGAGATATGTGTTATTTTTTATGATTTTTTTTTTTTATAATTGTTAGATGTATATGGAAAGTTTATTTATTTGGAAATATATTAAGTTTTGAAATTATTGCACTTACTAAGGAATAACTAATACCACTTTTTAAAGAGGAATAGTTATTCCTCATTTTGAAGAATAGCTATTCGTAAGGAATGACTATTCCTTGTAATAAAAACATAACTAAACTAAAGAATAACTAAATCATAAGAATAACTATTACATTACAACGTCTATTACAGTCTACCAAACATGCCCTAGGATTTAAGCCGACCCTAAATCAGGTAGCTGATGTTATATATTGGCTTAATGGTCGTAATCTTGCTGATTTTTTTATATCATACTTTCAATGGTACATTAGATACATTGAATGAAAATTACAATAGAAATGATAATCCTTATTTTTGGGAACAAAAGATGTTGTAAGGAAATAATTAAACTTATTCATAAGTTTTTTTTTTTTTTTTTTTTCTTATGATAAAACTTATTCATAACTAAGTTTGGTTGTAACATTAAAATATAGGGTTTGGCTTATGTCCAGTACTTTTTTAACTGGACATGTCATTTTGTTTTAAATATACAATGACAAGTTATAGTGGGTTTTAATCTCCATATTTTATTTAGTTAATGGATGACGTGACAGTCTCTTATTAAAATAAAAAAGAGATTCCAATTAAAAAAGTACTGGTAGTAAGCCAAACTCTATAATATAATACTCAAGAACTTCTAAAAAAAAAAGAATAACACTCAAGATCGTACTTAAGAAATATCTTACTTATACATTCTTTAAAATGATTTTTTTTTTTTTAATTTTAAGTGAAATCTATATGTACATAACAATTATAAATATAAACAATTGGAGTAACGAATTATACTCCTACTGGACGTCAAGCCTAGCTAGGACTTCTATACATAACAATTATTATTATTATTATTATTATTATTATTATTATTTTTTGAGAAGAAATACTAGAAACTTTATTGAAAAAAAACTTAGCCATTACCGACTAGAAGAACATCATGAAGGTATGGAGGAACATCCTCCATCCACATCGATAAACCTCTAGCATGTTTAACTAGATTGTGAGCTGCAAAATTGCCTAGTCTGCGGGTATGTAAAAAACAAATATGCGTAAAAGCCTCTGATGGTTTCACTGAATCAATAAGATGACCAAAGGAAGCCAGGGAACTTTCAGCACTCTTCAAAGCATTTATAACCACTTCATAATCTCCCTCCAAAATGATCGAGGACAAACCAAGCTCCCTTGCAAACCGAATTGGTCAAACCGCTGCCATGGCCTCCACATTGTTAGAAGGAGGAAGGATTGGAACATTCTTAGAAAGAGACGCTCGCACCCTGCCCTGGTTATCTCGAACAATCACCCCGAGACCTGATTCATTTGTTTCTCTGAATGTAGCTCCATCAAAATTGACCTTCAAGCTAGGAGCTGGAGATGGTCTCCATCTAACCCGAGAGGAGCAAGCTTCTTGAGACCTGGGAACATTAATAGGTAAGTGACGAACATAGTCCGAAAGTGCCTGAGAAGCCGATGAAAGTACTTGGGCAATCGGAAATTCCTTGGAGGAAGTTTGTATAATAACTTCTAAATTTCATATATTTTTTAAAAATATCAACTTTTAACATGTACATAACATTAAAATAAAACTCAAGATCGTACTTAAGAAATATCTTACTTATACAATATATTTCTTTAAAATAAATATTTTTAAAATTTAAATGAATTCCATATGTACATAGCAATTATAAATATAAATAATTTGTGTAACGAATTATGCTTCTACTAAACGTCAAGCCTAGGATTTGTATACATAACAATCATTTCTATGGGTGTTGAGCTAGGATTTCTGCTGTACGAATTATACTTCTCTAGGAGTTATGCTGGACAAATTGTACTTCTTTCTCAATACCAGGTTTTATTCTATTATTGTTATTTTCCTTAATCATTTTCATTTTATTTGTTCTAGAAATAATATTTGAAGTTTTCTTTGTCTACTACATTGTTTTTGTCAAAATGCTAATTAATTTCTTGAATAATACTTCAGTATATATCATGTATTTTGTGCTGTTGAATTTCACGAATGAAGTCACAAGTTTGGAATCATTTAGAGTTGGCTAAAAAAAAAAAAAAAAAAAAAACTAAGATTATGTTTTGTATACTGTAAATAACCTATAATGAAATTGTTATTCACGTGGAATAATTATTTGATTATTTTGCATCTTCATTACAAAAAATAGTTATTGCTTAAAAATAATTATTCCTTAAATTGGGGAATAACTATTTCTATCATAATTGCATGAAATTTGTGGGCTAAAGAGAAACGGTCTTTTGGTCAAGACTCATGACCATGCCACGAGGTTCGCCTTAATTCTAGTAAATTCCTTCGTTAAAGCCTAATAAATAGTAGTTTTTTCATTTTTGGTAATATTTATTTTCCTTAACAACCTCTAGTTTAGTTTGTTTTGGGAAGTCTCTTACAAACATTAGTTTCAATTTCTGTAATTATCTCAATTTTGCTATTTTTGGTAAAATTATTACTGGTCACCTAATTATATGATTAGCGTGAATTAAGGTTTTTTGGACTTTTTTCTAGCCGGCCGAAGTTTTCATTTTTACTATTTAAACACGTTGTAACTTCCAAAGCAATTTAGTTATTAGATTGATAAAAATTCAAACTTTTGTCTATTCTTCTCTCAGATTCCAGAAATCTATCATCTTGTAGGTTCAAAGAACAATGTGTTTGTAATATTACAATTACATTATAAAATATTCACGAAGGCATCACTGTGATCTTATCTCCCTCCCTCTCTCTCTCATGGCGACACAAAGCTCGTTGAAAATATTGGAGGTCAGTACAATCTCTCCGTCCTCAGACTCCCCAAACACAGCTACTGAGATCTCTCTCCCACTCACTATCTTTGATCTCTTTTTCTTAAAAGCCGCACCAATTGAGGTTCTTTCCTTCTACTCACAAGCTAACTTAGACCATTTTTCCTTTGACTCAATCCTCTCCAAACTCAAGCACTCACTCTCTCTCACTCTCCCACACTTTCTCCCACTTGTAGGGAAACTAACATGGCCTCCTGATTCTCAAAAACCCGTCATTCATTACACCCCTGGTGATTCCATTTCACTCACTATAGCTGAATCCGATGCCAACTTTGACAATCTATCTGGAGACCATGTAACTGAAGCTAGAAACTTTTGTCATCTCATACCCCACTTGGAAACGTCAGACTCAAAAGCTTCAATTTTGACATTGCAAGTCACTCTCTTTTCAAACAAAGGGTTTTGCCTTGGCGTTGTTGCGAACCATGCGGTTCTTGATGGGAAAGCCATGTCATTGTTCTTGGACTCATGGGCTTATATAAGCAAACTTGATAGAGACTCAACTTTATTGCCAGAACTAACACCATTCATCGACAGAACTGCTGTCAAATACCCGGCTACACTCGACTCTATGTTCTCAGACGGTTTTTTAGCGACGAATAGCCGAAGCCTTAAGCCACACAATTTCGAGGATCCAACAGAAGACATTGTGCGAGGCACATTCGAGTTAAGCCGTGCAGACATAGAAAAACTCAGGAAAAGGGTTTTTTCATGGGGGGACAAGGTTGGTGATGAAGCTAAAACAAAGACAGTGGAACCATTTCAGTTATCAACCTTTGTCCTTACATTTGCATATATAATGGTTTGTGTGGCAAAAGCCAAAGAATTAGAAAGTAACAAATTGATCTGCCTATATATCCCAGCTAATTATCGGTCTCGTTTAGACCCTCCAGTTCCAACAAATTATTTCGGTAATTGTGCTGGAGCAGGTGGTATAGTTGCCCAAGCAAGAGAGTTAATGGAGGAAATTGGGTTGGGCATTGCTGCTTATAGGATCATTGATGGCATCAAAAAGATTGAGGGATTTCTTGATGAAGCAGAGAAATGGATTAAAGTGGCGATAGGAGAGATGGGAGCTGAAGGATCCCAAACCCTACCGGAAATTATTACGGTTGCATGGTCAAACAAATTCAAGGATTATGAGAGGGATTTTGGGTGGGGGAGACCTCAGAAAGTGGCACTCACGAACATACACAGAACTAGAGCAACTACTATAGCCGAAAGCAAAAATGGGAATGGAGGAGTTGAAGTTGGTGTGGTCTTAAAAAAGCATGAAATGGACCTATTTGCTTCTCTTTTTGTTACTGGTTTACAAAGCCTTTAAGATCATATCATTATGTTTTTACAAGGTGCTTTGGAGGGAGAAAAATGAGAATTTTGTTTTCATTACTCGCTAAATATTAAATAAAGACGACTTATATTCTCGTCTCTAAGTGTATGATTTAATTGTTTTTTTTTTTTGAGAGAGTTTCAACTTTAGCAAAAACGGAGCCAAAACTTGAAATTAGGGGACAGCTTTGTTGTTGGTTGCATGCGGCGACTCTAGCTTCCGGCTCAGTTACTTAACAGATAATGGTTTTTTTTTTTTTTTGTGTTTTTTATGTGTGCATCCAGGCATAAACAAAATTATTTTGTTTAAAATTTTTTAAAGGGTCAGGTTGTTTGTTCTGGGTAAAATTAGTTGATTGATTTTTTTTTTTTTTTTGCTTTACTATTGGTAATTTTTGTTGTTGAATAATTTTTTGGGATTGTTTATTTTGCTTCAGATTTTAGATTTGGCCTTTAAAAGGAGGAAAATACTAGAATTGCAATTTTTTTTACAAATTATTAATGTGGTGAGTAGTTATTTGTAAATAAAATGCAATTTAAGTGATGGGCTCAGATACAAACCAGTAAAATTTTATTACCTCAACAGTTTGTAAAAATATTATAAAAAAAGTTTGTGACTAAAGTAGTACTCTTAAAATAATCAATGATAATGTTAAAGGAGATAAAGTGTGATTTTATAGAACAAAATTACTAAAATTGATGCCTATGTATATATTAATTTTTTTAAAAAAAAGATTAGGGGGGGCCATTGCCTCCCATCCGAGTCTCACTCCATCATTGCCAATCAGTTTTTGGTGTAGGCGGGGATTAAACTCCAAATCTCTTATTCAATCATCCGAAACTTTACCAGTTAAGTTAACTGGAACCCACTCAATTGTATTTAGATCTTATAAAAAAAAAAAGTATTTAGACAAATAAATAATAATGTTTATTTTTTATATATTTATTTCAATTTCTATATAATTAAAGTTAACAGAAATTACTCAAAGAGCTAATCACAAAGAAAGTAGGTGTCCAAAATAAAGCACATATTAGCTCTGTGAGGTATTTTCATTAACTTTAATTGAATTTGATAATGTTATTAGTGCCAACATCACCTATTAAGAGAGTCATTCTATATAGGGGTATACAGCCAACTGGCCAAAATCGACCCAACCCACTTGGTTGGGTCAGTTTTTAGGGCTTGGTGGGTTGGGTTGGGTTACAAAAAAATTTTTGATAGTGGGTCGAGTTAGGTTCGGATCATAAAATTCCAAATCTGCCTAACCCAATCCGACCCACCCATATATTTAATATATATTTAAAATATATTATATAATTAATAATTTTTTTAAAATACTAGCTCTTCCTCCTATCTTATATAAAAGCCAATATTAATGTATATTAGTTCATATATTAATGTATAACTGAGTTCGAGTATTAGTTTATATATTAATGTATATTTTGTTTATCAACTCAAGTAGCAAGTGTGATATATTTTTTTTTCTGCTCAATTTAATAATAATAGTAATAAAAAAAATTGCCCAACTCATGGGTTCAGCCCAACTCAACCCTACCCATGTGGGTGGGTTGGGTTTGACTTATGTGATGGGTTAGGTTGGGTTAAATTTTTTTTAACACACCATGGTAGGTTGGGTCAAAAAATCTCCTTAACCGGACCTATGCACACTCCTGATTCTATACTAAAATGTTACATTGTCGTGGTGCATATAAGGAGATAACGAAATCCAAGAATGTAGTTTTCACACACATATACACACCCATATATATATATATATATGAGTTTGACTCACTTCTAGTACTTTTTTAACTAAATATGTCCTTTTGTTTTAAATATACAATGACAAGTGAAAGTGAGTTTTAATCCCACTTTTTATTTAGTTAGTGGGTAATGCGGCAGTCTCTCGTTAAAACAAAAGGAAATTCCTTTTAAAAAAGTATTTGAGATAAGTCAAACATTATAAATATATATATATATATATTCCCCATTGGGATTACAATGCCTCTTATACCCTTAACAATTGCAAAATATTATGATGTCAAAAATTAATAGCATCTCATTTCAAGTTACCTTTAAGGTATAACTCTAAGTTATATTACATATTACATCGCTCAATATTTTTGTATTGAATACAAATTTTAACAAATCCACTGTTGGATTATAATTTCTTCTTATATTCTACATGCTTGCAAAATTTCAAGATGATTTGAGACCAAATATTTAGATTTCAAGTTTTTATATTAAAAATGTGCATAAAAAATGAGCTTCTAAATTGAATAGTAAATGACATCCGATTCACATGAAACTTGGTATATGCATTAAGAAAATAGGAGAAATGTAATCCAATGGTAAGTTTTTGAAATACTAATCCAATATAAAGTTATCAAATGATATAACATAAGTTAGAGTTACAATAGGTGTAATATGAACCCAACCCATTATTTATATAATATTTAAATTTCAAGTTTTATGTACTTTAAAATTAGGCGAAATTAAATTATTGGTCCCTGAAGTTTGTCCTGTGTGCACAATTGGTCCTTTAAGTTTGAAGCGAGCATAATTGGTCCTTCAAGTTTTAAAACTGAGTTGTATTAGTCATTTTATTAACTGTCGTTAGTGGTGTTATTTACGTGGCTAATTGCCGTTAGTGGTGTTACTTACGTGGCTAACAGAATAATGACTTGGCATTTTTTTTTAATGATGAGGCATGTTTTTAATTAAAAAATTTTTAAAAAAATAGTTTCCATGTAAGAAACAATATTCAAAGTATTTTGAACCTATTGTATTTTGTATTTCGTATAAGTTCATGACAGTGCTTATATTGTCTATGTAGGGATGTATACTGAAGGTATATAAGACTGTATTGTGAGTGGCTTTTTCCTTTTCCCACTTCCCAAAATCAACTTTGGTGCAAGGTGGACCATAACCAAGCCATATTGTCTAGCTTCTTTCCTTGCTGCCAATGAATGTATCAACTTTCAAGACTATCCTATTGTATAGGAATGCGATGGGATTCAATTTTGGCCTTACAAAATAGTAATATAACTATTCACAAATTGTAGTTTGGGAAGATAAATTCAATGGTGTTTGATTCCTATGAGATTCTTCAAGAGGGCAGGGCAAACTGTATTAGGTTTTAATTTACAGAGGGAGGCGGCAGCAATTCAATGGTTGTGCAAAAGAAGTAGTGCTGTCGCCGGCAACAGCTAGGTCTTGTGCTGTTGTCGGTGGCGGCTAGAGCTTGGCTCTCCACCGGCGATGTCAAGGCTTGGCTTTTTCTTCCCTTCTCTTTCTCGTGGGTGGGTTTTTTTTTGGTTATTGTAGAATCGGCGTAGAGGAGAAACACAATCTGCAAAGAGAAAGTGATAGTGGTGGAACTGTTGTAGTGTTTGGATAGATGAACCAAAACGAAGCGTTTTGGTCACTAAGAAAAAAATATAAGAGATTTTTTATTCAGTACGTAATCTATAATCTCTATGAAGCTCTTTTCAAAATAAGTTTTTTAATTTTGTTGGTACTGGGTTCAAAATACAAAATACTTTGAATATTGTTTCTAACGTAAAAACTATTTTTTTAAAAAAATTTTAATTAAAAACATGTCATGTCATTAAAGAAAATACCAAGTCATTGTTCTGTTAACCACGTAAGTAACATCACTAACGGCAGTTAGTAAAAAGATTAATACAACTTAATTTTAAAACTTGAGGAATCAATTATGCTCACTTCAAACTTAAAGGACCAATTGCGCACAGAGGGCAAACTTCAGAGACCAATAGTACAGTTTCGCTTTAAAATTATACACAAAACATGAATTTATAGATTGAATATAGTAAATATCACCTCATTAGTACAAATTTGACGTGCTTTAAGAATAAAAAGAATATGTAATAAATTAAAACAATTAAAATTTTCAAAATTAAAACCATAAAAAGTTATTAAGTGGTAGCGTAAAAGTGGAGGATTTACAAAGAAAATCATAGCACCATATATATGTTACTTACCTCTTTTGCTATTAACCCAAATCATGGCCAAAACAACTTATTCTTTTGTAAGCCCTAGGCTAGAAAATTAGAGAACATGAAAATTTAAATGCTTAAAAAGCCCACTTCTTAGAGCACTAGGCTACTAGCATCTGAGAATGCAAAAAAAAAAAAACCTATTTTGCATCCTCAAACGCTACTTTATCTATTTTACCAACTCACCCTACATTCCATTTTTTATTTTAACAAACAACCCAAATAAAATAATATAAACTACCTAATAAAATAATAAAAAACATTCTTATCTCTCTTTCTTTCCACTATCTTTTTCTCTTTACACACAACCACAAGATTAAATATTTTTTTCCCTTTATAGCCTATGAATGGTAAGGTTGCAAAATAGCGACTGGGGGGTGTTTACACCCTCCAATGCTAGTGCTCTTAAGATCATGCTGCTAACTCCTAGCGTACAATCCCTACCTGTTAGAGCCAATTATTGTCCAAATTTACCACATTTTTAAGAGATAATAATTTACCATATTTAAATCTCACTATAATCCTTCATAAACCTTTTTTAGGATCTACTAAAACTACTAAATTAATAATGTAGTATTACCAAGAATTTTGTAACTCAACCGGTATATATCTTTTAGTGTTTCCAATAAAGACGTCCAAAGTTCAATTCCTCCTTTCTCGTTGTTGTAACTCTCAAATAAATAAATAATGTTACTCTATATTAATAGTTAAATAAGATATCTACACTTACGCACCCAATAAGCTGATCTTTTTTTTTTTTTTTTTTTTGAGAAAGCAATAAGCTGATCTAGTTAGCCATATTCTTGCATCTAATTAAACTCTCGTTTTGCTTTTAGAGAAAGAATTACCGCATTTAAATCTAGTTGGCCATATTTTTTTTCCTTTCCTTTTGTAATGACTAATATGACAAAAACAATTTAACTTTGCAATTAAATCACATGATCCGCACATTTAATTTAATTTTTTCAAAAAAATAACGATAGGGAAATGTGGAATTTCACATAAATTTCACTTAAACACATTTTAAGACGAGATCTAGAAACCAAATTGCTTAATCAACCCATCTCGGACTTTGGATCGGGAGTCTATCCATAAATAAGCTACTCCTCTTTTCAAGATACGAGATCCACTGTGAGCAAGGAAGTTGTCTTAAATATTGGGAAATGAGTCCAATGTAGACACCCTATTTTGTGTCAATAAACTTATGCCTTTAGTCTCAATGAGAAATAATCCCAACACATTAAGAAGGCTTAACCAAAAAATAATACTCATTCCGTCCCACTTTTTTTGTCCTGTTTGAAAAGTCAAACTTTTTAAGGGAATATCATTTATTGTCTTGTCTACCTTTTAAAAATGTATAAGTTTCCAAAACTACCCTTAAAAAAATTTATCAAAAAATTGAATTAGTAAATTAATAGGGGTATAATAGGAACATTAGTAAATTAATGACTTTTATTTTTAGAAATAAGACAATATTTTGGGACATCTCAAAATGAAATAGAGGACAAAAAAAGTGGGACGGAGGGAGTATTTTTTTTTACAAACATTAAAGCGATCTTGGTTGAAGCGTAACACAACTTCCTAGCAAAAACTCCTAATTTTTCAAATCCATTCTTTTATACTTATTGTGAGGATCCTTGTCATTTCCATTGTTTTTGGTCCTATATACAATTTAAGAATCAAAAAGTACATTGCTTTGGTTCTAAATACAATCTAAAATTAAAAAAATACATTGCTTTGGTCCTAAATACAATCTAAAATTAAAAAAATACATTGCTTTGGATTCTAGTTACAATATGGAGAAAAATAAATATTATGTAAGGTTGAATTTATTCAATTATGTGTTGGCTTTATTCTGTGCCAAATTTTCTTGTATTTTAGCAGTTAGAAACCCTGTATTTAGGTGGGAATTATGTACGGC
Source organism: Quercus glauca (assembly GCA_023736055.1). NCBI lineage: Eukaryota > Viridiplantae > Streptophyta > Magnoliopsida > Fagales > Fagaceae > Quercus > Quercus glauca. The sequence continues at coordinate 35,895,926 of CM043316.1, read as the reverse complement.
CTGTGTGTGAGAAAGTGTGAAGAAAACTCAAGATGTGTGCATACAAAAGAGCCTCGCGATTGGATCTTAAGACTAACTTGAGCTGGCAAGTTGCCAAAGTAACACATGTGTGAAGCATGCAAGGAACTGAAGGGTCACGATAGCTGGAGCACTACAGGACAAAATATGGAGAAAAATAAATATTATGTAAGGTTGAATTTATTCAATCATGTGTTGACTTTATTCTGTGCCAAATTTGCTTGTATATTAGCAATTAGAGACCCTGTATTTAGGTGGGAATTATGTAAGGGCTGTGTGTGAGAGAGTGTGAAGAAAACTTAAGATGTGTGCATACAAAAATGCCTCGCGATTGGATCTCACGACTAACTTGCGCTAGCAAGTTGCCAAAGTAACACACGTGTGAAGCATGCAAGGAACTGAAGGGTCACGACAGCTGGAGCACTACAGGACAAAATATACAGTTTGTCTAGCTAGTTAGCTCGCAACTCAATCTCGCTACTTGTTCCACTCGCGAGACTGAGTCGCTAGAATGTCCTGTTTGGATGAAACTGACTTTTCGCATTCCTCACATATACTACTATAAATACCCTTATACTTACGAAATGTAGAAAACTTTCAAAAAGAATTTTGAGAGAGAAACCTTAGAAAAAAACAAGATTGACTCATCTACAATCTTTGACATTTGATTATCCAAATTCCTCTACTTTTAACCTCTCCATTGACATATCCTTGAAAAGTACATTTGTCAAATCCTTATCTCACCATACCCATATCAGTGAGGAGGTATTTTGGTGCTTGGGAAGTAGTTCGAAGATGACCAATTTACTTGGTTGATGCAATGGGCTTATTGCGAGATCCGGGAAACTAAAGAAGACATGGTTAAGCTTAACCCCGTTGGAACAAGAAGCTTGGAGGGCTTAGGTGCATTTGGTAGATTAGGCTTGGAGGGTCTTCTGCTTTCATGTATCCCAACTTTATTCTTTAGTTGATCATTTAACCGCTTGGAGGGCGGTGGAAAGGTTTTTCGCCGAATTTTTCGATTTCCTCTTCGATAACACATGTTTATGTTATATTTGTATTTGCATCTCTCTTCTCTTACTCTTTACCTTTTAATTTTTGTTGTGTTTGTGATTAATTATGGTTTAGAGTGTTTTACCAATTTGGATATAGCTTATATTTATCATTCCGCACATATATTGTTTGTGTATAAGATTGTGCTGGAATTGTTGAAATTAGGGGTCTAAATATTCATTAGTGTTTTACACACTAATTGAGCTTTCATATTACATTGATAAGGAATGGTCTACGAGCTCAAGATCTAAATTTGGAGGCTATGTCACGAAAATGGGAAAAGTGTTAGGCAACCATTTCACCCAATTCAAAGATTGATGCTTGAAATTAATAGCCATATTATGCTACGAACTTATCCAATCATATTATCATGCTATGCATTGTGAGAAATTCAATATTCTCAACATGTGAATTTAACAAAAAAAAAACATGTGAATTTAACATAAATTAAAATCTAGGCTTATATGCATGAACATGTTAATCAACACATATTGTTAAAAATTATGATTTCATACAATCAATGATGATGAGAATTAAATTAATTTTGGATCCTTACTGACATACACGGCCTCTTGCAAATGATATGATGGTGGATCATCTAGCAAATATAAAATAAGTTGGTTGATCAACGTCCGATTGCAAAATGGAATGTCTAGACGTACATAATCTCATCATATTGCATTTCATCGTGTTTGAGTTTTATTCTAAGAAGCATGTTAATTATTCAACCCATGTCATCAATGCGAAGCATATTATGTGTAATTAATTAAAAATAAAAAATAAAGAGTTTAGAGATATACATGCTTGCCCTACCTCTTCCAAAAGACTTGGTGACAGATTACCTTTGGTTTCTCTCGCTGCCTTTCTCTCCTTTGGTTAACTGTTCCCTTGCTTGGATGAAAGGGAGTTGCGCCTTGACTGTCTTTGATTGTTGGTTAGATGAATGTAACGGCATACTCTTTAGATTTTGATGATTGGAATTCTCTGAGAACTAAATTGTGTTTCTTAATTATTTGGTGGTTCATGATATGTGATTTTTATATGGTGGAAAAGAAAGAATTGTGTGAAGTGTGAAAATGGTTTCTCTCTCTCTCTCTCTCTCTCTCTCAATGTTTAACTTTCCATCCCCTTGAATCCCCCTTTCTCAGTTGATTAAAGTTAGGTCGTTTAAATAAGTGTGCAAATAAAAAAAAATAGGCCAAAAAACTTGGGAGTTGTGCAACACTGGATTTAAAAGTTGTCTGGGCTTTCGAAGTGATGTTTGGCACTCCACCCTTTGGTGATCAAAGTGTTCAATCTTTATCTTGTTTTAAATTTATATTATTTTCTAATAAATTTTTGGGAAAAACACGAGTTTTGATATGTAATTTTTATCTACTTTTTAGTCATATAATGCTACGGATCATGTAGGATTTTTAAAATTTAGCTAACCAATTAGTTTTTAAAGCTAATAATCAATTAATAATCCTAAAACCCCAGTTATCTGTTGGAATTATCTTGCAATTCTTATGTTGAAAGTTGACTCAATGAGATTTTGACTTGTAATTAATTAAAGTTAATTAGTTTAAGAATCAATCAATAATTAAATAGTCATAATCCCATGAATTTACCCTAAATTCCAAGAATTCGTGTGGATTGATCTTTTAATCCAGGAATCTGATTTTAGCATTAAAGATGTCATTTTGAACTCTAATGTGATTTAAAATTAAGTGCTTGCTCATCTAAGGACTTAAACGACATTTTTATTCTTTTCTTGTTGGAACTACCATTTTACCATTAGTTTGTGAACTGACTCGCACTTATAAAATGGGGTGTCTACAGTTCGACATAATGGTGGCACTTCCAATTGGTGGTTGGTGGTTGAAATAGAGATAGAAGGAGACAAATTTTGGCAAAGTAGATTGAAAGGGAAAAAGGGAGGGGAGAAAAATGTACTTACACGAATCTCATCTCTTAAAGATATCAGATTGATGTGGACCAAATTTTTTTAAATTAGCCCCATCAATTTACCTAGATTAGCATGATGCGTTGATATCTTGTCTCTTTAAGATGAGTTTTATGCTTGCTTACTGGGATGAGTCTCTTGAAAAGGCAAGGTACAAAAAATGCTACTTCTCCAACTAACTTTCAAATAGTGCTATTTCACCAAATTATTTTAAAACATGTATTTATAAGGAAAAAAAAAAAAAACCTTACATCCAAATCATACAACATTCTCTTTTTTAAGACATTATATCCTACAAACTTTAAACCACCCCTTTAGGTTTCGTTTGGGAGTTCATAAGGGAATGAAATGAAATGGTCATAAGGAAGTGAAAAGGAATTGAATGGAATGGAATGTATTTAAGTAAGGGAAATGAATGAAAAATAATGGAATAAAATGGAATTAAGTAAGCTTGATTGGATATTTTAAAATAAATGAATGAAAATGAATGGAATGTAAGTAATTTTGTTTGGGAGTAACATGGAGGGAATTGAATAGAATCATTTTATGACAATTTTACTATTAGACCTCTATTTTAAAATAAAGAGTTGAATATATAGGGGTATTTTGAGAGTTTTAGTAAAAAATTATTAAATATAATTTCATTCCTTTCTGTTTCTTCCAATTTCGGGAGGAATGAAAATTTGAGGTTTTAAGGGAATAGAGAGGAACGAGTCTTCTCTCCTACCCATTTTATTCCCTCCTACTTAAACTCCCAAACAATTGAATGAATTTTCTATTCCCTCTATTAAAATTTCCAAACAAGGGAATGAAAGAATATTCTAAAATTATTCTTTTCATTCTTTTCCATTTCATTGCATTTCCTCCTTCCAAACAATACCTTATTTAAGAACAAATAAATAAATAACAAGTTCACATGTTTTTCTTTTTGGGTCCAATTTTTTTTTTTATTATAAAAAATATCCACTTTTTTTCCATAAGCACAAGCATCACTTAACATCGTTTAATACATTCATCTACTCTTTTACAACTAAGACAAGGCATCGGAATTAAACTCGGGTTCCCACTCTTTTTGTGTGTGTGTTTTCAGTCTTGTGTCTTTCTCAAAATAAATAAATAAATAAAGACAAGGCATTGGAAGGAAGTAAAAAACTTAAAAAAGTAGGGAGCTCTCAATCTGTGCTTAGTGTTTTTATTTTAAGTTCGGGTTCGGGAGCAAATCAGATATTTTGAAAAGTCTTGGTAGTAGCTAGTTACCCTAGACCTCACAAGTAGTTTTTGTATTTATTATGAGAAATTCTTATTTTACATTATATGGTACAATATAATTTATATTATAAACACACAAAAAGTGATAAATGTTATACACATTTGCAAATAGAGATAAATATTGTACACTTTTTTGTAAATATATACAACACTTGACACTTTTTGTATGTTTTACAATATAAATTTATATTGCAAATACGATGGAAGCAAACAAAGGACTTTTATTTTTTATTTTTTATTTTTTTTTAGAAAAGAGGACTTAATTAGTACAATGTAAACATACAAAACGACCTTTAATTATTTCATTTCTTTGATTCTAAAATAAAAACACACACACACCAAAAAAAAAAAAAAAAACCTCTTCCATCTCTTCTTTTTCATAACTGGATAAACTGCATAGAAAGAAACCTGACATATGCTGATTACACCCCAAGAGGGAAAAAAATACATCACAGTTCATAAGTAGCTTTCAGGCTCTCTCTTATTTTTCCTTTTTCGTGCGCCAACTGTTTCTCTCTCTCTCTCCGAAGTCCGGTGGTGAAGATACTGTACCATCTCATCGTAGCCAATCTGTGTCCATTGCAAGAAAGCTAAGCATTTCCACAAAGAGGTACTCTCACTCTTACTCTCACACTCACAAGCATTCAATTTTCACATAATCCCATAAAACATTTCTTGGGTTTTGCTTAAAATTTTATATAGCCTTTATTTTGCTCAATCTTTTTCATAAATGAATACCCTTTTGTTCATAGAGAAATAAATTGCCTTTCTTTTTACAATCAGGCATTATTATGTGTAATGAGGCAGCTCAATCTCTATTTTTTTTTTTAATTATTGATTTTTTTTTTTTTGGTTTGATTTTAAGTCTTGGTTGGTGTGAATGTTGGAAAGATGGGTTGTCGATTTTAGCAAATATACCTTGTTCCCTCAAATGGGTTTTCTTTATTTTTTGTGTTCTGATTTTGGTTTAGGGTTTTAGATTTTTTGGGTATTGCTTTGTTTGGATCCAAGGAAATTGCTGATGTTGCTTTGAGGATCTAAATCTTTTCCAAAATTTTGGGATGCAGTTAGACCTGTCAGCTTATGAACTCACAAATTGTCTGGCTCTCTGTTTTGTGATTTTCTTTGAGTTGATCTTTACCTTGGGGTTTATGTGAGAATGTGGAGATTCATGTATTAAAGCCTGGTTCTTTGTCCTTTATAAAGAATGTGTTTTGTGTTTGTTGCACTTGCTTGCTGTGATGTTAATATCTATAGCCTTTTGTTTCTAGCTTTGTGAATGTGAATTTTTTCCTGACTTTTATTTTAGTTTAGTCACTCCCCTGATGCCAGTTCCTATAGTAGGGGTGTAAGTGCTTGTAATCTTCTTAAAATCCTATTGCGTTCACCCTTAACCCATCCATCAACACTCTGTGGCAAAGAGAATAAATGCTAGAAGCCATCTTATTTATGACTCTGGTTTTTGTCTTTGTTGGATCACATTGTGGAGCTTCTTTTAATGAATAATAGAAATTTTATTGAGGGTAAATTACATTGACATCTCTGAGGAATGGCGAAATTAGACTTGTTATAACCATTTTTCAAGAAATGACACTCCTCAAATGGTCAAAGTAATTGACACTCTACTCATTTTTTAATTATTTTGGGTTGGAGTATCATTTCTTAAGATTTGGGTATAGCGGTCTAATTTAGTTATACCTGGGGTTGCTTATTGTAATTTACCCTTTTATTAAAGACAAAGCTTAGTACATGTGAAGTATACAAGAGCAATGCAAGAAAAATCTAAGACCTAAAATTATGATGATTTAAAAATTTTCGGCAAAGAGGAAGAAGCAAAACCCCCAATTTCCCCCAACCAATCAGACAAAGATCTGAGAAATAAGAGTTTCAATTGAAGCAAGGAGATCTCCATTCTGAAAAACATCTAGAAAGGAATCACATGCCACACATTTAAACTTTGAAGTCACTCAAAACTGTCTCTCCAACAAAAAGCTCATTAATCAATTTAGGCATTACCTAATAAACTCCCAATAGCATAAGGCTCCCAAGCTATATCACAGTGTAGAAAAAGTTCAACTAATCAGCTCTCCGGCACCAATCAACAATGTTTATATTACGCTTTCTTAGAATGTCCATTATTAGGATTTTACCATGATTGACCTTTATCAGAACTTTTGCCTTCCATATTGCTTGTCATGGGAAGTCCACAACACATCCCCTTGTAAAGTCTGATTGCCAGACCCCACATCAAACTTTTTATTCTTAGATATTACCCACCCAACCCATCCTATTCATTCCATTCCCATTTCTATGATCCACAAAAAGTGAAAAGAATTCTCAACAGATTCAAGCTCCTAATCATGCAATTCCTGAGAGAAAGTGGGACACACTCTGTCCATGTAATTTGCTATAGCAATGTCTTTATTCACTGCAATGGCAAACAAAGTAGGTAAAGAACTCTTAAGAGGCAAATCACTACACCATAAAATCATGCCAAAAACGAATGCAACTACCATCCCCCACTAAATATGTAATTTACTTCAAGAATCTCTCCCAACCATGCCTAATATTCTTCTGTAAACTCACACCATGAGCACCACTAACCTCCGCAAAACACCTATGACCCCCACATCTCTTTGTACTCAGCCCCTATGACCCTCCTACATAGACATAGCTTTGTATTTTTCTGGCTACCTCATTTTTTTTTTTCCATGAAGTAGTCTTTTTTATTGATATCTTATTTTACCTATAAAAAAATAATAATAATTTGGGTAAAAGTACCAAGCTTTCCTCTTCTTTACTCACCATTCTCTTATCCCATATCAAGAACACACTACTTGCCTGACCCAAAGAAACCCAATCAATTTTCTTTTTTATCAACTCAATGGGTCTCCATTGCTGCAGCCTGCAGCATATTCTTAACCACTGCTCTTTTCCTAGTATCATTAGTCTCCCTAACATTGGATAATATTCAAAGTTTCATTTTGTAACCAATCAATACCCTGTGACTTTTGCCTCACCATCATAATTGGTAGAAAAAGATAATCTCCAATTCTAAATTACCCTTTACTGTGTTTTTGTCCCTTTCTTCTTATTACTAGAGGAGCCATCATTCTCTTGCCATCCTTTTTCAATAGCAGCTAATCCGTCATAGGAGATGCCTAAAAACTCAATCCCTTGATACGCTTCATGACTCACTTTGAAACATCATCATTAACCATTTTCTCCTTTGAAATAACAACTGCATGGGGATCAATAAACTGCCACTGGAGTACAGGTGATCGGGCTCAGTCAATTATCATCACCTTTCATGGAAGGAAGCAATTTCACCTCCAAATCTGTTCTCGAGAATATCTGTAATGGTGACCACAAAATCTTTCTGTTAATATCAATTTTTTTTAAAGAAAATCTTGAAGGTGTAAAGACATCTTGTTGGTTCTTGCAAGTCTATTGATTTGTTTAGGTGCTAACAGAACATTGGTGATTATGTCATTAATATCATTTAATCATATCACAGCAATAATGTGATTAAAAGTAAGGCCTGTTTGTCTCGCTCATCTGTTGGGACCTAGATATTCTATGGTTTGTTGTTTTTCAATTTTTAGTGGTTTTACTTTTAAGAGATGTGGGAGATAATTTTGAGTATTCTTGTGCTGGCATTTCAACAGATGGCCTTGCAAACTGCAAATCCTCCTACTACCCCCAGTGCCCAAGTGGTTGGAAATGCTTTTGTTGAGCAGTACTACCATATTCTTCACCACTCACCAGAATTGGTCTATAGATTCTATCAAGATTCAAGTGTGCTAAGCCGGCCTGATTCTAATGGTGTGATGAACTCAGTGACAACCATGCAAGTATGTTTCTTGATTCACTACTAATTGGGTTTGTATAACTTTTTCAGTGAATTATCCTAAAGATAAATATTGGAATCAGTTATTGTCAATTGAATAGAAGAGCCATTGTTCATAGTTCTTTATGTTGTTATCACTGTTTAGGTTAGATGACAAGGTCATTCTATGGCATAGAAAACTGATCAAGTATTCAGAAGTTATCATCATTTGCATAATATGATACACCAGGACTAGTTTTCACATTTAAATGTGACCTTTCGTTGGCTTAAAAAAAATACTTGATGTATGCTGCTTTAAAATGCTCATACCTGCATGATTCTGCCCATCAACAAAAGGCTAAGTGCTTTGTTTATTATAGCATCTAGGCAACTAGCTTATATCAGATTCTAACTAATGCCTTTGGTTAGAATAACTTGTTGCAAGTTAAATAAATCCATCATAAGGATAATTTGAAGTTAGAGAAAAGAAAATTTTTATATTTGAATATAATTGTTAAATTACCGATTCTCCCAAAAGTTTAAGCTTTTTGGAAATGATGAATTTGTAATTTAACATGATATCAGAGTAGGAGATATTGAGTTCGATTCCTGTCTCTACTTTACCTCCCATTTAAAATGTTAAAAACCCCACATGTTGAGCCCCACTTATTAAGAGGGAGTTTAAGCAACACAGGAAGGGGAGTGTTAAAATTGTGGTTAAATAATTTATTTCCTAATAGTTTAAGCTTTTGGGAGAATCAGTAATTTAACAATAAAATTTGACATTCTATTTGTGAAACCAAAGTTGACAATATTGTACCAGAGATCGTTTAAGTGGACTAGTGTACCTGTACCATTTTGGGATTGTGTGTGTGTGGTATTTATACTGTTTTAGTGGTCAGTACAGTAAATATTGATTGGTACGGTATGGTGTTGACAATTTTATGTGGAACTTATATATATGCAGATGTAAAATGGACTATTAAAGTAATTTACTAATATTCCATCTTGAAATAAAATTTCACCAGTAAATAGAGGGTAACAATTTACTAGTTTCATTTTTAACCATTCCATGACAAAAACACACATTCAATGTGCTGGTAAATTTTGACTTGGTTGCACCTTGTATTTTAGCAACTCTCTCTAGTAATAAATTTAAAAAACCTAGTCTTAAAGAGATATTTTATTAACTTGATTGGTAGTAAACCATTTCTGAGGTGTTTTGAACAACTCAATCAAATATCAACTTGTAAGGGCATCACCTGGTGTTAACCTGTAAAGGTGCAAGGTGCAGCCTGGTGGTTGGAGGCTTGGGATGAGATTTAGACCCAGATATCCTGGGTTCAATCCCCACTAGGAGTTCCCTTAGATTACCTAATACACGGTTTTGGCGGTTGTGGTCATGTATCCCTACCTTGGTGAGCCACGTCATAATAAAAAAGGGCGTCACCTGGTGTAAAGACAATAACAAAGACATAACAGGTTATTATTTTCTTTAGATGCTTACAAACTCCCCCCCCCCCCCCCCCCCCACCCCCCCGGGGCACGCGCGGAAAAAAAAGAAAAAGAAAAAGTAAGGGCGATAATTGGGCAAAAGACATAGCAGGTTATTATTTTCTTTAGAGCCTGCAATTTTGCTGCACTTTGTATCATAGCTACTCTCCCTGGTGCAATCACCAGATACTAACTGGGCCCAGTTGATATTTATTATACATTATTAAAATTTATAGGATTTAATTTTTATTTCCACTTATGTAATTGGTCAAGAATTATTTATACCTATTAGGTTTAGGACTTTATATCCTTTACTTGCTTGGTTAGAAATGTAGCTTGGGACTTCTATTGACAGCCCCAAGTTTCAGTATTTTTATGCTTGATTTGGTTATAAGATTTCTTTGGGATTTTCTAATTGCTTGGTGTTGACTCTAAGAATTCTATGTGCCGACTCATCAGTTTTCAACCCCACTCGGTGCTGACTTCAGGCCACCCACTCTAGGCGTCGACTCCTAAGTTTTATTCTTTTGTTTGTTTGTTTATTTGTTTGTTTTTGTTTTTTTTTTTTTTGAGTTTTACTTATAATTAAAAAAAAAAAAAAAAAAATTCTTTTTGAGTTGCATCAAATTTGGTAAAAGAGCAATCCTCGATCCACCACAGTCACCACCTGCAGACACCAACATTGAAATGCCACACCACCTTTGATCAAGAATTCCACCAGCAACTCCCACGCCCAGATGATAAGCCACCCACAATCTAATGAGCCACCATCACCCACTCAAGTGACCAAGGAAAATCACCCATGCTGTTATCCAACAAAATACACAAACAAAAAAAATGTACCATCCTTCCATTGATAAAAAGTCGAAAAATAGCTAAGTTGGCTTCAATCACAAGACTGACACTGATAGTGTAAGATGAGTTGAGAAAAGTGTCGTGGTCTTCAAGTATCGTTGTTTCACTCATTGTCTTTGTGCATCACTGCCAAAACCAAGGTTTGCACCCTGTGTGCCTCCTAAACTGAGCCATTCAATTGTCACTTAAGTTGAGGCTTGCCACAAGGACATTTGTAATCATCACCGGACTGGCTAAGTCAGCTTCAATCACAAGATTGACACTGATAGTGTACGATGAGTCAAGAAAAGCCTCATGGTCTTCAAGTATCGTTGTTTCACTCCTAGTCTTTGTGCATCACTGCCAAAACCAAGGTTTGTACCCCAAGTGCCTACTAAACTGAGCCATTGCCTTGAGCATCTGATCATTGCCTTGAGCATCTCTTCAAATTGATTTGCATTCGTAAGCAATTTTATTGTCATATTTGGGAAACTTCCCCACTGGTTCTTTAATTTCAAGGTTTTGTTTGTAAATGTTGATTTGGAATTGATTTGAAAGGGAGGAAATCCTTGTTAAGTGATGGACAGGAGGTCATTGGGTATGAAAGCCTATACATCTAGGTCCACTTATCCTAATGTTGGGCCCTTTTGGTATTCAAAAAGTACATAGCTCTTGTAGTAACCAACAGGGACAGAGACAGGGACGGACCCAAGTGGGGGCCCGGGCCCCCCGGGTCCATAATTTTTTTTTTATTTTTTTTTATAGTTATTATATATTTCATTTTTACAGTTGGACCCCCTTCCAAAACTTTAGGCCCCCTTCTCCTCAATAAGCCTAGCTAACCTCACCCAAATAGCAACTATCCAAACCCAAAAACTTAACAAACCCAAAAACTTAACAAAAACAATAAAAACATTCACAATGGTGATTGTATTTTAGCAAAAAAAACTATTTTATTACCAAAGAACCAAAAAATCATGTGTTATTGGAGAGGATAAAGCTAAATTTTTTGCAACTACAGTAAACTGATATAAATAACAGTTAATTGTAGCAAAGTTGTTAAAAATAAAATACAATATTTTATTAAGATTATTTCTTCAATTAAAAGACTCAGATTCTCTCTCTTCCTTTATTATTTTAATGAGTTGTTTATATTATTTTAAATGAAGTAATAAAAAAAATTGAACATTTGATATTGAGTATATTGTAAAGTAAGGTGGTAAAATAGATAAAATAGCTTTTTGAAGTGTTAAAAGCTAAAATCTTTATCACTACCGCTGTGAATGCTCTAACTTCAACCACAAAAAAAAAAGACTCATAGCCAGCCTAGTATTAAAAAAAAAAAAACATTATTTTGTTTTTGTTTTCGTCTTTGTTGGTAAATCTTTGCATCTTAATGTATTTAGAAACAACGATTTTGTGTATTTATAATTTTTTAATATTATATGGATGCCTATTTGGAGTTTTTTTTTTTTTTTTTTTTTTTCTTTTTCTTTATACTCCGGCCTCCACTAGCTTAAAATCCTAGCTCCATCCCTGGTAATCGATCAAGTCCAGGTTAGCAATATCCTCTAACCTAGGTCAGAACTTCCTCTTTCTATAGTGGATTCAATTTACCATTTAAATCTCATCATTATTTTCTTTATGTAGGCACTTAATCCTCATTATTAACTATTGAGCTAGCTTAGAAAGTTGACTTTTATTTGGATACCTTCTGTACTGTGAACTCCATCACCACCTGATTGCAATTTATCAGTTTGAAGTATGGACCAAGTTTCCTGAAAAAATTTGTAAAACTATATTATTTAATTACAATTATTTATATTGGTACTGTTTTGAAGTTATTGGGGGATCTAGCCTTTTTTTTTTTTTTAAATAATTAAAAAAATAGTGTTTTGAAAACACAACTTCACTTAAAATTCTACTGAATTGGATGAGCTAATGTGAAATCATGTTTTGTAAAAACATGATTTTAACACTTAAAATCATGTTTCCAAAACATGATTTTAGAAATAAGGCTAGATTCCCAAATGATTTCAAAACAGTGGAAATTTAAATAATTAATATTAAAAAGGTATTAGTTTTCAAATGTTGCCACTTGTATTTGTTAGCCTTTATTTTATATTGAAAACTAAACTGTGAAGGGTTTTGTTTATTAATCTCAATTGCAGCTATATTGAGCATGCCCCATGAATGCAATTGCGTAGTGGTCTCATATTTTCTTGTTACGAGTCTTAGTTTACCATGGAACAAACTCTAAATATTTTGAAAGTTATCCAAGATTTGTTTGCAAAGGCCAAAAAGTTGGACACTAGGTTCGATTCCCTTGATGCCCATTTGATTCATCAAAGACGTCCTTCCAAAGAAAGACCTATAGCAATGAAGGCACATTCCACGCAGGAGGCAATAACATACCACCCCTCCGGGCAAAATTGTGAAGGTAATTTTAATAGGGATCAAGGCATAGGTCAGGGATAATATAATCATGATGATCCCAGGGAACCTAGAAATTCTAATGGAAGGATAAGAGGGAACATAAGAGTTGAAGTGCCTACATTTGGCAATCATCTTGGTCCACTAGTGTTGACTAACTGGTTACATGAGATGGATACTTTGGCCAATGAATCATAGCTGAATTGTCAACTTGTTTTCCCATAATAATGGAATAAAGGGTGAGGTCATGGATTCAAGACCCACTGGGTGTATGTGTAGCTTACCAATAAAAAAAAATGAATTGCTTCATTGAGTGTTATAAGTTGCTTTAGGAATTAGGACTAAAGAGTCAAATTTTCCTAAATGAAACTCATAAGTAGAACAAAACTTTTATGGAAAAGTATTGAACAACTATTTGCTTGGATATACGAACCCCTTATACTTTATTGGGAAGAAATGAAGGCAAAGCTCTGTGAGAAATACCTACCCCAATTCTACCAAGTTAGGCCTGTCTCTGACTACATGGCACAATTTGATGAGTACGTGATGAAATGCAGTATACTTAATGATGAGACAATTACCTTGAGGATGCAGAAGGTTTAGGAAAGGTCTGAATAAAGACCTCAAGAAGGAAAATTTAATACAGAAATATGGAATATGGTTCCTGGCTGTTTGATGTGGATTGTTTGGACAAAAAGAAACCGGCACTCTTTTGAGGATACTGAGAAATCTTTGGTTTAATTACAAGCTCTATGCCGGAAGACCTTTTTTGAGTGGTCTAAGAGTTGGGGCTTCTCAGATTGTTCCACTATCTTGGACTTTATTTCTTCTCTTAGTTGTGCACTTTAAGTTTTTCTTGTTGTTTGATGCTGTTTTGTTTGTTTGTTGCATTTCCTTGTGTTCACCATCATGAACACCTTGTATTTGCTTTCGTTTGTGTTAAAGTTTGTTTAATAATATACTTATTACCTATCAAAAAAAAAGGAGGTCAAACACCTTAGCCCAAGCATATACCGTGTTCAAAACTATGAATTGGTAACCAGACCCCAGTTTGTGAGGTGACTTGAAACCCAACCCACATCTAGTAACCCTCAGTCGTCTGGTAGTAAGTCTTTGGTAGGTCCACATCAGCTCCGGCCCAAACCCAACAACACACCTTTAAGCAAAGATTACTAAAGAAAAGAAGTGGCTAATGAACCTCCTGAACAAAATTCCCAAGCTTGATGCTTTAGATGCCTAGTCTTTGGTCATGTACTAGCCTGTCCCAATAAAACTCTCCTGATTAAGGGACAAGAACAAGAGGATGCAAGGAAAATCTTGAAGAAACTAGTTAATAAGTCTAACATTGATGAAATCCAAGACATAGATGAAGAGTAAGAGGGCAACCCTAACTTTTAAGCTATAGCACCTCAATTAGAGCCCTTAGAAAGTAGTCTTGATGCACCTAAGATGAGTGAAGTTGACTGTACATTAGCACTGCCTAAAAATGCAACTAAGAAAAATGGCTTAAGCATTATAAAACTAAAAGAGCTTGAGAGGGAAAAGAATGATGATTTTATTTCCCCCACCACCCAATTTGCATATGATAGTCATATAGCTATGTCTATAGGAATGACTTTGTTTGAAGGCATACATGGTCAAAACCATAGGAAGCCTTTAGATCCCCTCTTGATCACCATCTGTTACAGGCATATGAGTCAGTAGGGACATTGACACTTCATATCCAAAAATTACAACACGAGATCAGTGAGCAATCTCCAAGTGTACATAAAATCCAGGTGGATTAATTATATGTTATTTCCAGGGGGGGGTTATTTCATGGTTCCAATTAAGCCTGAACAGTTTCCCTCCAAAACAGTTACGCAACTTCAAGCCTATAGTGCCAAACTTTTTTTTTTTTTTTTTTTGATAAGTAATGAAAATTTTATTAAAATAAGAAAACAGCCAACCCAAGTACATTGGGAATGTACTATGGGGCACTAATCAAGAACCAAAATTACAACGATCAAGTAAAACAGTAAGGGAAGAACAAGAAAGATGACAAAAGACCACACTCCAATCAAGGAGAGTGTAAAAACAAAGACTTAATCTCTAGCGTAGAGCGTTCACATCCCTCAAAGCTTCTAGCATTTCTTTCACTCCAAATACACCATATCAAGCAATGAGGCACAAGTCTCCGCAAATCTATGTTTTGATGTTGTCCAAACATACCCTGCCAAGACTCATACAACTCAATAACCTTGTGAGGCATAACCCAGTGGATTCCAAACAAACAGAACACCAACGACCACAACTCACAAGCTATGGGGCAGTGAAGAAGAAGATAATCCACCGACTCCCCACAACTCTTACACATATAGCACCAATCAAGAACTAGCACACGTCTTTTGCGAAAGTTATCTATTGTTAAAATCTTTCCTAAGGAAGCAAACCATGAAAAGAAAGCTACCATTGGAGGAACCTTCAATTGCCATATCATTCTCTAAGAGAAGGATAAGAGAGTAGAAGGGTAGAAAGAAAGATAGAATCATCTAATCTCAAAACCTCTACTCCTTGCTGGCTTCCTAAAAACCCTATCAGGACCCAACCCTCGTACAATCGAAGAGTAGACCATATCCATAAACAGATCAAAGGATTCTTGTTCCCAATCTTGTGGTGGACGACGAAATTTAGCATCCCAATGAATCCTCCCACTAGACCAACACATAACCTCCGCTACTAAAGAATCCTTTGTCCTACTAATACAATTAAGTTCCGGAAAAGCCTCTTGGAGAGTACCATCTCCACACCACACATGCTTCCAAAACTTCACTCTAATACCATCCCCCACATCATACAGAATGAGTTTAGAAAAATTCAGCCAACCACTTCTAATAAATCTCCACAAGTTAACACCATAAGCACTGGTCACCTTTTTCCTGCATCAACCACCCTAAGCATTCCCATATTTCACCGCAATAACCCTCCTCCATAGAGCATCGGTCTCCATGCCTATAGTGCCAAACTGTTCAAAGTATTGAAACGGTTGGCTCCACATTGACCTTTTATCTGGTTAATGACATTAGCTCTACTTTTAATATAAAGGATTTAGCAATTATTCTAGATATCCCTTTTGATGAGTCTTCTCATGATCCCGGCAACATATCTATACTTGATCCTGCACCTATAAATCTTTCACCCACGAGTTAAAAAAACATATTGATTCTATTTTGGATGAGCAGATTATTTTCAACAGGGATGGAGAAGTGTAGTGCTACCTAATTCATTGGAAAGGATGATCATAGTCGCACTTCGTTTGGATCACCAGAGAGGAGCTGCAACAATTAGATCCTGATTTGCTAGACTACTATTACTGCTGGCAGAAGCCAAACTAGATGGTGTTGAATTTGTCCCACCCCAAGAGAGTTGGAGCGAACACCAGATGCATGCCCCTGATCACATGGCTAGACAATGGATGCACGTTACTAATTGGGCCCAATTGATATTTATTAGAAAATACTATAATTTATAGGATTTAAGTTGTATTTGCATTTATGTAACTGGTCAAGAATTATTTTTTCCTATTAGGTTTAGGGCTTTATTTCATATCTTGCTTGGTTAGAAAATTAGTCTTGTAGCTTGGGAATTCTATTTAAAGGTCCCAATGTTTAGTATTGTTATGCTTGATTTAATATTAAATTTTTTTTCAATCGCATGGCGTTGACTCCAGGAAACTCTTGGTGTTGACTCCTTGGTTTTCTATCCTGCTTTGTGCTGACTCCAAGCAACCTTAGGTGCTAACTCTTAGGATTTATCCTTTTTTTTTTTTCTTTTGTTTCTTTCTGCAAATTTCATTTTGATTTCTGTGTTGCATAACTCCCCCCAGCCCCCCAAAAAAAAAAAAAAAAAATTCTAGTCTTAAAGAAATATTTGTTAACTGGATTGGTTGTAAACCATTCTGTGGGATCTTTAACAACTATCAGCCAATTGAAACTGGTAAAGGGCATTACTTTGTGCTAAGACAATAAAGTGTTTTTTTTTTTTTTTTTTGGTTAAGGGTATCAATGAGAAGATTCTATCCTTGGATTACAAAGACTTTAAGGCTGAGATAAAGACTGCAGATGCTCAGAAATCTTATAAGGATGGAGTAACTGTGTTAGTGACTGGATGTCTAACGGGCAAGGATAACTTGAGAAGGAAATTTGCGCAATCATTTTTTCTTGCTCCACAAGACAATGGATACTTTGTCCTTAATGATGTTTTTAGGTATGTAGAAGATGGTGAGCCATTGGACAACCATGCAGTTAATGGAGTTAATGATGTGACAAGAGTCCCCATAATTTCTGAACGAGGTAAGGTTATACTACTGTTATTATTGCTTTTGTTATTCCATTCTGACATTGCATCAGGAATACCTTTAATATTGTCTTAATTTTTGTTTTTTGGCCAGAGCCCACTCTTGTTTCTGATCCTCCAGCAACAGATCCTGAAACTTCTCCTGTGGAAGAGGATGGAAATGTTGTTGAGAAATCTTATGACCCATCCGAGCATGAGATACAATTGGCTATTGAAAAGGAGGCTGTGCAGCCTCCATCTCATTCAAATGGTGATGATGTTTCCATAGCTGTGGAATCATCTTCTTCAGCGCAGGATGATACTCCAAAGCAGTCTTATGCATCAATTGTGAGTTCATATAAAGACTTCTCTCCGGCAAACATTGCCATAGAATTATTTCTTAAAATTTATTATTTATTCATGTAGGTCAGAGTAATAAAAGGGAGTCCAGGGCCAACTACTACTAATACAATGAAGGTGGTTCCTAAGAAAAGTGAGAATCAGTCACTTGGATCAGTGCCACCTACTTCTATTCCAGAAGCATCTGCCCCAAGTAGTGTTGGTACTCCCGAAAGTAGCAATACTCAAGAGGATGGTATATTATATCTTTGTGGTTTTCTTTTCCTTTGCATGTGTTGTACAATACATTGTGGTCTTCCCCATGAAAGCACTTGTATTTAAATTTTGAAAATACCTCCATGGTTTGGCGTCTTAGTGTCCTGCTTCTCATTAACACTTCGCCAAAATCTGTGTGATTTTAATATCTACATTTTAATTCTCACAGTTGAGGGCTACTCTATCTACATTCGTAATCTGCCCTTCAGCATGACAGCTGAGCAGCTTGAGGTGGAATTCAAGAAATTTGGGCCAATCAAGCCAGGAGGCATCCAAGTCAGAAATAATAAGGTTGGTATCGGATGCATAAAATGCATAGAATATATTCTCAGTTCAGCATTTCCTGACATGGTTTTATCTCCCCCCTGCCTCTCTTGGGGGCTTTGGGTCTGTGCAGCAGCAGGGATACTGTTTTGGCTTTGTTGAATTTCAGTCATTTAGCTCCATGAATAGAGCAATTGAGGTATTGTCCTTGTTATACTCAATTTTCATTGAAATTTTTTTTTGTTGTTTTTGGAATTTGGATGTTGCAAGTGATTAGTTTCCATCCGTCATCCCAGCTGCCATCAGGATCAAAAATGTTCTCTCTTTTTCCCTTTTTTGGCTATTCTAATCCAATTGAGGACTATAATCAACTTATAGGCCATCACGCTGTTTATCAAGCTTTAGATCATTCTCTTTTGAGCTGCTGATTGACATTGGTTTGACATAAATCTTCTTTTTGCATGGTATGTAAGTAGAATACTGTTAAAAGGATTCTTTATAGTTCTTGCCATTTATTCTTGGCTCAAATGGTGCTTCCTTCCCTTGTAGAACAAGGTGAGGATGAGGTTGTGGGTTCAAAAATTGGGTGCATGTGTAATTTAACAATCCAATATAATTCTCTCTTGCCTTTATAGTCACAGTTTGACCAAGCTGCTATCTCAATTATTTTTATTTTTATTTTTTTTGATGACATAAGAGAACTTCACTCAGATTAGTTGCATGTTGTAGAGCATACTGTACAACAATCATTGGGGTTTTATGTCTCTGATTTTATACCTATTAAAAAATGTTGTGTGATATTTCAGGATTCACCTATCACTATTGGCGGGCGTAAGGCTGTTGTTGAAATAAAGAGAACTACTACACGAGGTAATTGGGAATGAATTAGCATATGGATTCTCATCCAAATATAAAGAAAATTGTGATACAGTTAATTCAAAGCTTATTATACTTGGAGAAGGAAAATGTCAAGAGCCCTATAGCTTAATTGATTAGCATCTCTTGGTGTGTTTATGACATCTAGGGCTTGAATTCCCCCTCCCTCGTTGTAACTACTGAATTATAAAAATAAAATAATGAAAAAAACTCGGAGAAGGGAAATGATATTAACTAATATTTGGCTGTTAAAGAGGCTGCATATCATTGTGGATGATCAAACTCTATGCTGGGTTGACATAGTTCATGTTCTTGTTTCTTGCAGTTGGTAGTAGTGGAAGAGGTAGGTTCTCTTCTGGAAGGGGATTGTATCGGAGTGACAGCTTCAAGAGCCGTGGAAGTTATGGCGGTGGCCGGGGATATGGTAGAAGTGATTATGGAAACAGGGGTGACTTCTCTGGTCGAGGTAGTGACTTCTCTGGTCGAGGTAGGGGTCCTGCAGGGCGTGGCGAAGGTTATCAGCAAGGCAGAGGGAGAGGAGGCCGTTCCAGTGGACCAAAGCAAAATGTTTCCTCATGAAACTCTAGTGGTGAATTTTGGAAGCCAGTTTTGACAAAATTGTTTCTATGGTCAGTGCTAGCATCAAAGAACTGAAAGTGATTTAATCAGATAGTTTAACCTTTGGACTCTGAAGTTGGAGTGACATTGAGATGGAAAGGCATTTTCAGTAGTTTAGGTTTTTTTTTTTTTTTTTTTTTCAATTTTTTTTTTACCCTGGGTAAAAATGTTTAGAGCTCTTTTTCCCTGTTGGGTTCAAAGGTAGCTTTGCATCTTCTGGTCATCCTCCAGCTCCACCAAGAAACTTTTGATGATAACTCTCAATGGAAGTTGCATAGTTGTAGTTTTTCTAATGGGATGATCTTTAACCATTGAGTAGATGTGATGTTTTTCTGATTCTTTATTTTTATTTTTATTTTTTTGGGAATGCAATTCCGTTAATGATTGGCTAGAATATACTTTGGGTTTAATCAGTCTTCATCTAAAATAATCTTGGATTGGTAAATTTAGACATTCAACCTTGATGAAATCTCAACGTGATGTAAAAACCTCTGGAGAGTGTTCTAATGTGTTGGTTAGAAGTTGGAACTACTAGATAATATACATGTTCTTCCTATATTCTCAAATTAATCTGAGATTAACCTATAGCTCAAAGAACTTAAAAAAAAATTAAAATTAAAATAAAATAAAAAAAGAGAGCGAAAAAGAAAAAGAGTAATAACCTGGATGTGTGACTTTCTGTGATTCACTTTTTTTTCTTTTTGCTGAAAGAAAATTTTATTGAACCACAGCAGAAACAGAAGCCTGGGCAGTCTCATCCAAGATATCATTAACAAAATTTGGAGGGCCAAATCTCATATCAAAAGAACCAAAAAAAGACTGGCTAAGAGACCAATTGGCTAGCACATGCACAGCCTGATTAGCCTCCCTATGAACCCAATTAAAAAATACATGGCAGTCCCTAAATACATTATTAATTGAGTCCACAAAATTCACAAGCCTCCAAGGAATTTCCTTCCCCCCAGCTCTAATGGCATCTATACAAACTTTACAATCACTCTCTATAATGCAATTACAAAAAGAGAAGTTCAAAGCAATGTGAGCAGCCAATAGAATGGCGTTAACTTCTGCTTGAACAGGGATATTGGTGTTAACTTTCTTTGAAATCGCAAAGACCAACATCCCCTCCAATCTCTGGCAACAACAGCCATGCATGAAGATAGATTACCTACCGCTGCATCAATTTTAGCATACCTGGGCTTGGACTACACCAACTTGTACTGTTTCTAGCTGAACGCTTGTCAACACTGAAACTTTAGGCCGCCAATGCTCCAAAAACAGCTTCTGAATGCTTCTGATAATTTGACCCTCCATTTATTTACTTGTCTGTTTATCTCTTTATAAACGTCATTTTTGTTTGTTCCTGCCTTTCATTTGCGTGTTCTCCATTTGCATTATTTTATGTGTTATTAGCCCGAAGCCCCCGTAGTAGTAGCAACCTTGTCTCCCTCAGACACATGAACCATCAGTGAACCTATTAATCCCATGAATACCTACCTACCCTCTGCTTTCCCGAGTCTGTATATTAAGGGACTATCAGTATCGTTTGACCAACAAGCACCTTTCATGATTGATTGCGAGTTATATAATATTGTTAGGAGTGAGGAACCTTTAGCCAATGTTTTCAATGTCCTACTATAGCCCATTTTGGTTTAATTAAATAAATGAAATATTTCAGTACCAGTCAATACTGACTTATATATGTTTTGAGATTACCGATGTAATATAGGATAATATGTATATATATTCAATAAATTAATTGAAGTGTTGTGATTAAAACCCAAAAAAAAATTCTAAGAATGTTTAAAATTGTAAGTCATATCCCAATAAATGGCAAACTCTAGCTTAACATACTAGACAAATAAAATAAATACTTATTACTTCAATAAAGAAAAATCTAATTAAAATTTAAATGGAGAGGGCGTCAACTTAATACAATCGGTGTGAAAGACAAAAATATTATTATATAATATAAGATATAATATGATTTGGACATGAGCTTTTATAGTCAACAATATTAATTTCGGATGGAGCTTCGCTTGGGAATCCAGGTAGAGCTGGTGGTGGAGGATTAATAAGGAATAGTGATGGGGTGTGGATTAGGGGGTACTCGAGATCTATTGGGTACACCACAAGTGTTATGGCTGAAATGTGGGCCTTGAGGGATGGGTTGTCTCTTGCCATTCAGTTGGGAATTAGTAATTTGGAAGTGGAACTTGATGCCAAGGCAATTGTGGAGATGTTAAATAATGCTAACAGCTCTAACAAAAAGCTTTCTCCATTGCTTCTTGACTGCAGATCACTCATGGCAAGGCTCTCATAGGTTCGAGTGGCTCATGTGTTTAGAGAGGCGAATAGGTGTACTGACTATTTGGCCAAGTTTGGGTGCTATATGAGGGAGGATTTCGTTATTTTTGATGTTTCTCCCTTTAATGAATTAGATAACTTATTTGTCTTTGATAGCAATGGTTTGTACTGCTATAGGCGGGTAGCCTCTACTTTGGCCGCTGTGGCCACTTTGTAAATTCAGCTGTAATTTCTTTTGCTGTTTAATATATATAACCTTTTAACCAGATTAAAAAAAAAGTAATATTAATTTGTGAATGTTTGGTGAATAATTAAATGATTTTACTATTTTCATATTGAAAACAAGAGGTATTATACTTTCACATGAAATGATTTTTTTTTTTTTTAGATAGGTTTTAATCACAGCCTATGTGATTTTATTTTACCTTTGTTCAATTGATACTTATTGAGGGCATATACTAAAATGATTAAAAAGTTCATACTTTTAATCAAAAACTTTTTAAAATGTAAGGTTTACTTTAAATATCACCCCAAACTATAGGGGAGTTTTGTAATTTATCAAAGTCTTAACTAAAAGGTAGCCACTTGATGCAAGGAGAGTGCAACCATGACTTTAAGGATCCAATTGTTATTATGTAATATAAATATATGTTATGACATAACTTGAACATGAATTTATATAATATTAATATTATTTTGAACATTTTGATAACATTAATTAAATGACTAATTATTATAGAATCTCAAAATTCTTATATAATGTGTCAAAGGTCTTATAATTCATAAGCGAAAGCACTAGTTGGTTGTTACCTATAAACCTATCATCCAACTTGAAGATGTCAGTTGAGATATTTTAGAGCTTGTTTCCAATTGATGCGTTGGTCGAAAACAACTGCATTCTAGTTTTGGGTGAGAGTGTGGGTGTGGGTTTAATTGCCTTGTAACTTGACTAATTATTATGTGATTTCAAAATTCTTATATAATGTGTGCCAAAGGTCCAATAATTCATAATATTAGGGGTGAGCACAAGTTGGACTGGTTTAGACTACTCATAAACTTGTCACCCAACTCAAAGATGTTTGGTGAGAGATTCTCAAACTATTTGCCAATCAACGGTCAAAAATATCCGCACCATAGTTTCGAGGGAAGGTGAGTTGAATTTCGTATAACCTCCCAAAATAGAACACATAAATTAACTTAAATAATACACACTACCCATTGTACATTTTATATATGATTAGCCTTAATTCACATGGAATGATTTTTTGTATTTAAATAGGTTTTAGTTACAACTTATTTTGATTCAATTGTGATTCATTAAGGGTGTGAATTGAAACAATTTAATTTTAATTAAAATTTACTAAAGTTTAGGGTTTAACTTGAAACACCCTAGACCCAAACTATGAGGGAATTATATAATAAGAAAATCTTGAATGAAGGGCAGTCCTTTGGAACAAGAAGAGAGAAAAAAAAAAAAGAAGAGTGCAACCATTATTGATAGCGTGAAAATGGTTATGTGGCATGGAGATGATCCCTAGAACTCTACTTTTATTATATAGTACTTCCTCTATTCCATTTTGTTTGATCTATTTAGAAAATCTAACTTTTAAGAGAAACATCATTTAATACATTGTCTTTTACATTAAATGGTACAAGTTTCCAAACATACCCTCCCTAATTTAAATTTTAGTGAAAGAAGAGACTTTTTAAATAAGGCTAAAATGCAAATTGCACTCTCTAAATTTGACTAAAATTCTTAGTCCTCTACTTCACTTTCATTTAATTGAATCTTTTAAATTTCAAATTTATTCAATTCAAGTTTTTCGTCCAATTTCATTTAAAAATTGTCATTAAAATAATGCTTTTCTCACATAAAAAAATCTATAAATTAATAAAAATATTTTATAAATATTTTATGTGAGATTTTTTTTCACTAGTTAATTGCATACTTAATGACAATTTTATAATGGAAATGGACGAAATGCCTAAATTGAATTTGAAACTTAGAAGACTCAATTGAACGAAAGTAAAATTAGAATATTGAAATGAATTTCAACCAAAGTTAGAGGGTGCAATTTGCATGTTACCTTTAAATAAAGAGGAGGACATGTTAAAAAATTTATTTACTGACTTTTTAAAGAGGACTTTATTTTGGGACATTCAAAAATAAAAATACAAGTCAAAAAAATTGGGACGGAGGGAATATATAATAGTGATACAGATATTTAACTTTTCCCTCCCATTGTGGTAACCACTAAAAAAAGTATCTAAAATGATAGATCTAAAGCACAAAATATGCATGAGAAAAACCTCACACAATAGCTATGTGAGGAGGGTACAAAAGACAGGGGTTTTTTTTTTTTTTTTTTAAAGAGTAAAATACAAGGCAAGTTGACAATAGAAAATCATCAAAGTGTAAATAACCCTTTTAGTTGGATTCCATTACTATTTTTTCTTTTGGCAAGTTGATTTCAATAAATTCGTTTTATTCTTCTTCCTCTCTCTCTCTCTTTCGCATTGTCTTCTTCCTCTTTTTAAAATAGTGGTATTTTTTTTTTTTTTTTTTTCTCCACTGCTTTGTGAAAGGGGGGTTGGAGAGTTTCAATTTAAAAAGGAATTATTGTGACTTGTGAGGAGAGCTTTTGCGTGGGATGAAGGAAACACAGTTTAGCACACTAGTACTATGGAAGTTTTTGTTGAATTGTTAGGCAGTGATGACGATCTTTTATACCATCAAACTATATATGAAATTGTTTAATTGTGTTTAAACACGCTTTTGTTTAACTCTGAACCTTTTTTGGGCCATGACACTTTTGTCTTCTTTAAAAATTCTTCTTTTTACTCCATTCAACAAACTCAAAAGGTTTATTTAGGAACAGTAACTCCATTAGTTCTCTGTTTTAATGAAGTTTCCTTTTCACCCAAAAAAAAAACTCCATTGTATGAATTATGAATACATACTATTTAGAAAATACTTGTATTGCAGTTACAGCGCAAACAAACTGTGCAAAAACACATTATTTCTTTACTTTTCAATCATTTTATTTACGAATTAAATCAATGATTTTTAGGTCAATTGACGCCTTTTAAAGTTTCAAACAAAACCGTTCAAGTACTTGACAATGTTTAAAAATAAATATTTTACCAAGGATTTGGATAAAACCAAATTTGGCGCTTGATGGATGATAAATCAAAGCTTGAAATCCGTTTATATATGACTAAGCCAAATAACAAAATTATACATAAGTGGGTAATTCTCGCAATTATTGGTATAGAGATATTGTTTAAGGTGTGGTGTATTGATTATAATTATAATCAAAGATCTAAAAGACTGAAAAGCTCAATATATGAGACGTTCACAAAATATTTCTATCATGCAATAAAATTGATATTTAAAAAAATAAAAATAAAATAAAAAATAAAAAAAATAAAAACTCAACTAAGAGAAAGCCATCCAAGCTTTGCTATAAAAGATTCTCAAAGATAAAGTAAGTCAGGACCTGCACATTGTTGGTACAATCAAAATGATCTGTGCATATTCTCATCCGTTTTGATTTTACACATTAACTTCTCACCATACAATCCGTACTCATAAAATGCCATTAATCTTATTATACCAAAAATTATATGTCATTGATCTTACATGATTTTTAAACAAAGTGAATACTAGTATTTTTTTTTCCCCCTTGATTGGATGTGACTCGTGATATTTTGCATCAAGGGAATATTTAACACCCCACCCACCCCACCCACTAGGAAAAAAAACCCCTCTATTCAATGACCCATTAATTCTCTATTGAATGTCATGGATAATACATATGTTTAAAATTTTAAAAAAATTATACTTCAAATTATATTTTACACCTTAAATTTTTAAAATTTATGTTTACCACCTTAAATTATAACACACGATACACTTTACACTATGCCGTTAATTTTTATGTCATCTTGTATGACATCTATCTTCTCAATTCTACCGTTATTTTAGATGAAAAACCAAAGTCTATATTACAAAGTATACTTTAAGGATTAATCTAAAATGGCAAAGTGCAATTACCTTTAAAATTCTTGATAAACAAGAGAAGCACTTGTTTGTGCGTACAAAGAAATACATACATACATATATATATATATATATAACACATTAAAAAAAATGAAAAAGAAAAAAAGAATGCATAAATTTTCTTGGTTGAATGATTTGATTCTCACTCTAGTTCTAGTAGGAATCATTCAAAGTTGAAACACATATAATAGTGAAGCCTAGCATAGCATAGCATATTTAACCCAAAAGAAAAAGAAGAAGCCTAGCATAGGCAAGTTGGGTTAGCCAAGTCCAACATTAGACAGATGTCACCCAAAACACACACCAACCCGTTACATCCACCACACACTCTCTCTCTCTTTCTTCTCTCTCACTCTCACTCACTCACCCAACCGTCTTTATCAAACGTGAATCAAAACAAACCGGCTTTCCGACACAACGCGTGCGTACGACACGCCACGCTACGTCATTTCCACCTTTTCCTTTTCCCTTTTTTCGAAACCAAAAAAAAATTCAGGATATGTCGCTCTCGAACAACTTGAACTTTTTTTTTCTTTTTTGATTGCTCTGCTGCTTAGCTGTGCATGTGCAACTATATCCTGACACGTGTCCAATAAATGCCTCATCGACACGTGGTGATGACCCAGATAGATTACGCTGACGCCAAAATCTAAGATAATAATCCTAAAAAATCAAAATCATTAATAAATAGTGTGCAACTTTGTTCCTCTTGGGCCCCATACTTGATCTTCATCTTTGATTTTCTTGCCTTTTTGGCGTGTCCCCCGGAGATTCTTTTGGGCTTCTCTAATCTACACACACTAACTCTTATTTTAGAGTTTTTGATTTCACTTGTTGTGGGGACATTCACTCCTGGCCGTTCGATGTAACTAAAAAGTGTGGTCATTACGTGGACCATTTTGCTCTTGGGCTTATCTGATGGCTTACATTTATTAAAAGCCAACGATATATTCTCCACTGGATTTGTTTAATACGTTCAACACACTGTGCAGGAATGCAAGAATTTAGAACCCCACCATTTGAGATTTGAGATTTGAGATTTGAGATGAGTTTCTTTTTCTTTTTCTTCTTTTTTTATTAAGATAGTGAATAACGTGGTTAGTTTTTTAGTGTCTTTTAGGATCTTAACTTGGGATATATCCAATAACATTTCATTGGTGTTACTCAGTTCTTCTTTTCAATATAAAAGTATGACTTTATGAGGTTTTAGCAGCATTTTCTTATTCTCCTTGTCTGAACTGAGAGTAACTTTTTTCATGGGCGCGTTCGGTTCACCGTAATATTATAATTTTAATATAAGAATATAACATTACATTTACGGAGGTGATGTGATTAAGGTGATATGATATATTTTATAATTTTAAATTATAGTAATGTCAGAAAAAATAAAATAAATTAAAAATTTCAATGTCACATCATCATAATATGCATCACATTATGGATACATCACAACGAACCAAACATCCATTTGATGTAATCTGACAAAACTGATTTATATAAATTTTGAATAGACATATATGAGAAGAATTTATACAATTATGATATTATCAATGGTTTTCTATTAATGTGGCTATCATATAACATTTAATTCATGATTATTGTGTATAACCTGTCTTTTGAATTTTAAATAGTAAGAAGCTACTTAATCAATTTCTTCTTTCAAAAGTAATTGTTTATAAATCCCATCAAAACCAATTATACAAAGACGAAACAAATCCTATAAGATGAATTCGAATTATGTTATTATTATTATTATTATTATTATTATTATAGAATGAAAGACATGAACTTTATTAACTAAAGCAAGCCAAATCAGCTTGTACAAGATGCTGAATGTGTGATGGAACATCCTCCATCCACACTAAAAAATTGGGAATGCTAATAGCATATCTAGCCAGACTATGTGTTACAGAATTGCCTTCTCTTTTTGTATAAGAGTAAAGCATTGTGTCAAATCTTTGGGAAAACATTCTGACATCCTCCAGTAAAAGACCTGAAGGAGATAATGGATACTCGAACTCTTTCAATGCTCTAATGACAGCCCTAGAGTCCCCCTCAAGGATAGCTCGCCTTAAGCCCAACTCGCTTGTGAAAACTAAGGCTGTTTTCTGCTGCCATTGCTTTGATCTCTGTTGCACTATAAGCTTGGGACAAGCGCTTAGTACAAGAGCCTAACGCCAACCCATTTTCATTCTTGACCACCACACCTATCCTTGATTTATTTTCCTTTGAGAACATCGTGCCGTCAAAATTTATTTTAACCAAGTTCATTGGAGGAGGCAGCCATTTTGTTTGTAAACAGTGATTGCGTGGCTCAACCTGTGATTCAATGTCCGATAACCTAGAGTGGTATTCAACCAAAGAAATTCATGATACCTCAACAACTTGGTGAAGCGTTGTTGCAGGTGCTCGGTCCCAAACCTGATTGCACTAATGCCAGATTGACCAGACCGTAAATGCGAAGAGCTCGAGTTGTTTTCCTTCTTCAACTATCCATGACACCAGCTGCTTAAAATCAACAAAACCAACATGACTTCTAAAATCCCACAAGATCTGATCAACCCGCATAATATCAATCTCGAAGCAAGACCACAACGCGTGCAATGGACTTTCAGTAGCAATTCTGCATCTGTCACATGTTGGGTCGGTGATGACTTATGATAGTTCTTTTCACCAAAGCTTGCTTCGTCAGCATGGCATTATGTTACAACTGAAAAAATTATTTCAACCATGAGGGGGGAATCCATCTCTATAGGCCCATAACAATAGTAGGATTGACCATCCACCTATAAGCCTAGTTTTGGTATTGGTTAAAAGCTGACCTACATTCATTGAAATAGGCCTATAAATAAATTCTTGTAAATCATGAGAGCCCTGGTTGACTTGGTAGGTGTCGTCGATTAGGAGGCTTGTCCAACATTAACCTATTGGAATGGGAGCGGTTTGGGTCCAGTGTCCAGTGGCACTAGACCCGTTGAGATGGTGACACATGTCCATTTTTGGACACATGTCACAATTTGACTGGGTCAAGTGCACTGAAAGCGCTGGACCTAATCCATACCCTATTGGAGTTTACCTTTAAATTGCCAAATACGAAATAATATGACATGAACATCACAAGATTGAGGTTGTGGAGAGTCATACTGCTACTTCAACCATTCCCCTAAAATTTTCATTTAATATCTTCCAATTACCATCAAGTTGCATCAAATGCTAATTGACTATCATTTTAACCTAGTTCCCATGTGATTTTGGTGGATGGGAGATCATCCCACATTCTCAGGAATACCCAAACGAGATGACATGAGTATGGTGTTTAAGCACAATCGACATAGCTAAGAATAGGAGAAAGAACCAACTTGTCCTTGGAGCAATCACTGTAAATAGGGGAGAGTTATAAATCCAATGTATGAAAAATGACAAATACTTAGTTACTCAGCTCAAACTTTTACTCTATCCCCCCCCCCCCCCCCCCTCTTTTTAGGAAAACTTTTACTCCTTTAATCTAACTTTCATAATAGGGTATCCTTGATCAACCCCACTAGTTGATAGAAGGGTCTAGTGAGTAAGCTTCTTTTTTACTTCATTTCAAGAGCTTTCCTTAATTTCCTAAGGACAGAAAAATCATTGGAGCTTAGGGTTTGCATTGTGACTTCCTCATTAACATGACCTTCCCCCCTCCAAAAAAAAAGCCATTTTACACAAGAAGCTTTTTTTTTTTAGCAATTAGATGTCTTTCTTTGATCTGTCCACATAAGAGATAAATTGCATCGCATTAAGTATGATGTGAAGATGCATGCAATTAATACAAAGTTGATTGCATCTCTGAACCACTGGCGCTCCTTTTAAGGTGAAACCGACGAACGACTGGCGCTCCTTTTAAGGTGAAACCATCGGTTTCTTTATGAAATTGGATGGATAACCATTCAATTCTTGAATGGTAGTCTACTGGATAGCCTTTCGTTAATAATTACTTTAGTTTGGTTAAGTCATTAGGTCAGTTGCATTTTAGTTTGACCCCTATATGATCTAAGCATAAGAGCATCTCCAATAGATTAGCTAAATCTATTTTTTGGAGAACAAACCCCAAAAATCAGCTCCAACAGATTATCCTACTTTTCCAAAAAAAAAAATTTGAAGTTGCTACAGTGCTTCTCTAAATATAGAAAACACTGTAGCAACTCCAAATGAATTTTTCTACTTAAAAAAATCATACAACTCAATAAAAAACAATTCTTTCTCTCTCCTCTCACAACGGCTACAAACACAACAATCCTCTCTTAAACATCTCTTAACTCAAGCATAATCAAAATACAAACTCAAAAACAGAATTTTAAATTTAATCAAATCATAACAATAAAAGCCAAAAAAAGAAAAGAAAAGAAAAGAAAAAGAAAGAGAGCTAGCAACAGTGGAGCAAGCAAGATTCTACTCTTGCCTGTGTCCTTCGATCAACGGTGGAGCAAGCAAGATATCTCTTGCTTGTTCTTTCTCTGTTTCTAATCACATAGAGAGCTAGAGAATGTTCTAGAATCAAGGAGAGAGAGAGAGAGAGAGAGAGAGAGAGAGAGAGAGAGAGAGAGAGAGAATCAAGTAGAAAAAGAAAAAGAAGGGAGTTAGAATGGGTATACGTGTGTGGTGGAGAAAAAACAAGAGGAAAGAGAAAAGAAAAAAGAAAAAACGTATGAATGAAATTGAAAGGAAAAATAATATAAAGAAAAAGAAATGACAAATGAAGAAATGCTACCA
Organism: Quercus glauca; assembly: GCA_023736055.1. NCBI lineage: Eukaryota > Viridiplantae > Streptophyta > Magnoliopsida > Fagales > Fagaceae > Quercus > Quercus glauca. Next base: position 35,865,245 of record CM043316.1, on the reverse strand, counting down.
CAATATTTTCATAATAAATTTTAAGTAACAGATTGTTATTAACTAGTATTAGTAAGTAAAAAAATAATTTCAGTGGTGGGTTCAAATTAGAACTAGTAACAACTTTTTACATAAGATTTTGTTGTGATTCTTGTGAAATTATTGTAAAAAATATTGTAGATATAACACTTCTTATTGAAAAATATAGTTATTGGAAATGAACATAGGAAGAATAAATGAGGATTAAAAAAAGAATAAAGAATGAATAAAGAAATAATATTTAAATGAGATGGAGAAAATGATAGAGAATTTGTTAGAAAGTGTATTTAAAAAAGTAGGTAGTTAAAAGATAAATGTCACTTTTCACTGTCCAAACAGTACAAAAATTTAGATAAGTTGCTAGAGATGCTCTAACCCAACTCAAACATTCAACCCATCCAAATCCTCTTATGTACAGGCCAGGAGAAAGGAAAAATGAGAGCTGGCTTTGGTAAGAAAGAAAACAGAAAGAAGATTTTTTTATTTTTTTAGCATAGACTTTATATATACAAATTAACAAGTATTTTTAGTATTAAAAGACTACAAGTTGAAAATAGAGTAAAACTATGTTGTTAGGAAGTCAAGGGTGATCCAATTAAAGCACGGAATGACTACAATGTTTACAAATAAGAGAACGAAATGATAAAAATTAAAATGAGGACCTTTTTATTGAATACTTTTTTTATTTATAAAAATGATGTTGTAAAATATGATTGTTCTAAAACATTTGAAGAAACAACCTTTTTATCTTGGAACTCATCTCTTAAGAGAAACTTCTATTGAAAACACAAAACTAGTATTTTCAAAAAAGCATTGGCAAACATATATATTTTTTTAAATATAATAAATATTTTTTTTATATTTATGCCATAATAAAAATCTGCTATAATAAATGAATTCTAAAAGTGGGGAAGAAAAAAACGCTTACGTTACGTTCCTTATTAATTATCCTGTCTACCAAACGGTTGGTAACAATTTGGCAAATTAAAAATAAAAAAAAAAAAAAAAAAAAATCCACTAGGGCCAGCTTCCACAACTCCCACTAGATTTGTCTTGAATTACGGAAATGCCATTATTGAAACGTGTCCTATCTCTGGCAGCGAGTACTCATCGAATTCGGACGTCGCGACAGCCTTCCTTCTTTTGGGACAGCGAGACTCGTGGGGCTAAACCTAAAGATACGGCTACGAAAACACTCTGACCCAAATCCCGAGCATTTCTGCTTACGTGTCACCTTCTTCTTCAACCCCATCTAGTACTTGCAGCTGTTTTAAGAATTTGATTAATGTTTGTTTTTCATTTATATCCTTTCTATTTTAAACTTTTTTTATTTGATCTTTTCTGTTTGATTTATTTTTGTATTGGCTATATTATCAAAAAAAAAAAAAAAATTTATAGTACTTTGACTGTTTTTATTTATTTATGTACAAATTAATAATTTGATTACTCTATTTTATTTGTAATTGTAGTGAAGAATTTGAATTTGAAAGTACAAAGAATCTTGATAATATTTTGATTGTAGAGTAATAATATTAATAAAAAAAAGATACAAGGTGCACCATTCGTTAAGTCACATGTTTGCCTTTTAAAATGATTTAAAGCTATCTTATTCTAATCTATGATGTGACAGTTGAAAAGATTATTCATATATAATTTTAGACATATAATTTATTAAAGAAATCACATGTTTTTATTCTTATAAAAAATGATTTATTTTTAAATAATACACATTTTTCTTAGAAAAATAATACACTTGAATGTCTTATAAATTAAGATATAATAGGTTGAAAAAGATAACCCAAACTAGTATAAAGTCATAAACCTCACAAATAAATATCAAATTCATTTGATTATTAAAAGAATAGTTAAGCTTGTGTCTAATGTATTAGAATGTAGATATTTATCTAATTTTAAATATGTGTCTGCATTTTAACATGTCAAGTGTATTAATACACTAACACAAGTAATGTCTTTAAAAGAAATGGATAATAAGATATAAATAGGAAAACAAAATCAAATATGTTAGAGGGTGGTAAAAATAAAAATTAACGAAAACAACCCTAAAACCAAAAGTAAACTTTAGTCATCAAATTTCAGAGAGAGAGAGAGAGAGAGAGAGTAGCGTTACCATTGCGATTTACGAGGTGGGAGATAATATATCTAGGACACGTGGTAGTTAGTTGGAGTTCCTGATACATAGGAAGACACGTGGGATGTATACAATGAGAAAAAACCCAATCCATCAGTGTGTTCTTTGTCTTTCAGGCTTTTCGAAGAATAACCAAACAGGTGTCGATGTTTGTTTTGATAAAGCTCTTTGTCCTTCCACCTCGAGATCCGTTTCTCTTACACACGTGGCACTCTCTTCCTCTTCATGATCTCCACGTGTCACCTATTCACCCACTTCCAACATTCTCAAACCCCACCCCCAGGGGTCTTTTCGTCATTTCACTCCTGAGCCCCCGCCTGCAGTCCTGCTCTTTGATTATTATTATAACAGCTGAGAAATATATAATTTGATTTCCATTTTATCAAAAATAATATATTTTCTCTCTGATTCTTTTGCTTTGCCTCCTTCTCTCTCTCCCTCTCTCTCTGTCTGTGTCTGTGTCTGTCTGTTTCCCGGGAAAAGTTTTTTTGCCGGGAAAGTTGCAGAGGGAAAAAAATGTGGTATTTCTCTTTCTGGGTCTTAAAGAAACAATGTTGGAATTGATTTTTCAAAAGAAAAAAAAAAATGGAGCTTATGAGCTATATTCTCAACGAAGTCCAGATAAAATTCTGCTTTGTTATCAAGTTTTCTCATTTGGGTGTTTCTAAAAATTGATCAAAGTTTGCTTCTTGTAGTGTTTTGTTTGTGTATGTTTTTTTTTTTTTTTTTTTTTTTTTTTTTTTTTTTTTTGTTTCTCATTTTGAATGGCGCAAGCTGAGAATATTGGAAGCAGAGAAATAAGCCGACAAATTCCCATGCAAATGAGGAATTTCCCGAGAGATCTGTTGCCGAGAATTATGGCTGCGAATCATTTTCATGAGAAAATGGAAGTGGAAGAGGGAAGCGAAGAAGATAAGGAGGAGATAGAGCTAAGTCTTGGGCTTTCACTGAATGGTCGGTTTGGGGTGGACCCTGAAAGAGCAAAGAAGCTTATGAGGTCGTCTTCGATACCAGACTTTGTGAAGGAAGAAAAAGAGACAACGTGTGTGGTACCTATGGCTTGTGCACCAACGCCTTTGATAAGGACTTGTTCTTTGCCTACCGAGACAGAGGAGCAGTGGAGGAAGAGGAAGGAGTTGCAGAGTCTGAGAAGATTGGAAGCGAAGAGGAAAAGGTCGGAGAAGCAAAGGAATTGGAAGGATAAGAGGGTGGACAATACTAATAATAATAACAATAATAGTAGTAATAATAGTAATGATCAGAAAGAGAAAGAGCAGTGTGTGAAGGTTTTGAATGAGTTTTCTTGGGGTTGTGAAAAAGGAAATGGCTTGGAGGCTTGTTCACAACAACCAATACCCCTATCACAAGGCTCAATTGGTTCCCAAGGGAGTGCCTCTTCTGGGATTTCTGAGTCCGAAAGCCAACCATCTCAACCTCAAGGTAATTCCATTGCAATATTATGAATTTTATTTTTCAATATAACTGGTTTTGCTTATGTTATTGAACATCTTATGCTTATTGCGTAATCGTATGTTTGGCAAACAAGAAAATTTGGATACTGGTGGCATATTTGGTGGTTGCGTCTGTTTATTCTATTGACTTTCTGTCCTCATTAAAATAGAATAAAAAAAAAAAAGAAAAAAAAAAAGAAAGAAAGTGGAATGATCAAGATTGATTCAATGGATGTGGTTTATTTGGTTTAGTTGGCTTGCATCATACCGTTAGTGAATGACTGACTGGCTGGCTGTTGACTCGTATTAATATGAAGGTAGCTGAGATCCAAAAAGACTGATTGTAATTTAGAAGGATTTTTCTATGCAATGGAGACCTTTTATTTGCCTTTACCTTTTGAAAAGAATGAGAATTTTGATTCTTTTTGAATTGAGTAGGATTGGAATTCTATATTGTTTTGATAATTTCATTTGGGGATCTTTTGGGTTTTTTTTTTTTTTTTTTTTTTGGCATTGTTAAATAAGCAAATGTATTGATGTGTTTAGTTAAAATGTTTGCTCTTCTTGACTATGTTATCACGAAATTGATTTTAATTGCAAATGAATTTTGTCGTATAAGGTATCCTAGACCATATTTGACACATAATACTAGTATTATCCACACACTATACTGTTTAGCCAAACCTGCATTTAGTAACATCTGGGTATTAATTATATGTTTAATAGTATAAATGTCCAGTTGCTACTGCCTAATTTGCATCTGTTAAAGAACAAGAACGGAAGATAAATCATAAAAAGCTAAATTACGGGATGGTAATAATTGATTCTACATACTTTTGGTTTTACTCTTGAAGGGAATCAATGTTCAGAATCCCAGTGCATACCCCTCTCTCACAGGGCACCCCTAGTCATTCCACCATAAGGAAAAAGAAAAAAAGAGAAGAAAAGAATTATAAGGAGAAAGAAAAGTTCTGATGCACAGAACTAGATTTACATTGAGCATCATCCTGTAAGTGACTTGGAACTCGGAAATTTTATGATGATATTTATGCCCCTGGGTGACGAATTAAGTGGCTACTGAATCTGGAAAGATGAGATGTGCTTGGACCATGTATATTAAATTACCAATTGTTTATATAGAAACATTAGACCTGAGGAAAGAGGACACAATCAAATTTTTTACTGCTATTTGAGTAGTAAAACAAGCGATTATTGATGTTCCATTACGAATGGTTCACTGTTACTAATGTGCATTTCTAGGTCAAAGCCATGCTAAATATTGTCAAAAAGTCTATTTGGAACTGTAGAACATGAACACTCATCACTTCAAGATGGAGAGAATCCATTTCTAAAAGAGATATGGAGAAAAATTTGCTTGTTCTGGATTTGATTATTAAAATGATCACAATTGCATCAGCTTATGAGATTTCTAGCACAGGCAACCAGTTATGTGGCACATTTTTTCCTGTGTCAGTGTGTCTTGTACTGCTTCAATTGAGTTACACATCAACTGTAACTAATAGGGAAATTCAACTGAAGCTGGGATTGAACTCGGAACTCGACCCTTGCTTATGGGGGAGAAGATTCCATTTGGTCCAAAGCAATTGGCGAATTCACACAGTTTCCCAGCCAAATGAACTTGAGTTTCTTATGAAAATTTGATTTTCAGAGCAACAGATGATGCCCAAGTGAGAAACGATTGTTTGAATAGATTGCTCACTTATATTTATTTGTTAATTGCATCTTTTTAATTGTGTTACTTAGGAAGCCACGGAAAACCTGGTTAACTCGCTTCATTACTCTTGAAAACCTGATAGAGCAATTTCTTTTTTAATTAAAAAAAAGAAAAAAGAATATGTATTATTTCTGTACTAATTCTATGTCATAACTTTCTATTGCTCTGCATGCAAGCAGATCTTATCTGACCACCCTAATGACATCCCAAGCTAAACCAGAAATTTCTTCCTAAAGCTAAAATTGAATCAGATGTGGCTTTTGGTTTTGAATGGTCAATATTTTGATTTTTCACATTGGATGCACTGTTAATGACTGTTTCCAACTATCAGGCATTTCATCCTTCCAATCAGTATTGTATATAGGCTTATCTGAAAGTTTCTTGTCAGTAATCTTATGAAATGTTGGTAGAACCATTGTAATCATATTCTGCAGATGTTCACTACGGTTTCCCACAGTCTGCATTCATGAGCTATTATTGGATTCTTTGATCAATCCACTCATGCTTTACTTGTTTTGGGTTATGCAGCAGGAATGAACAAGTGCATAGAAGGGAGAAGTCCCACCAGTGTTCACTCAACAGAAAGTGACCAGAAACCACCACTCTACAATGGAATGACAATCGCCGAAAAATCAAGCAGGTGTGCTGCAGCTCTGATGGAAAATCAATCTAAAAAACCTACGGATGCTGACAAGGGAGTAGCTAAGGACATTGTGAGAAACGTGTTGGAAGATATGCCTTGTGTGTCTACCAAAGGTGATGGCCCCAATGGAAAAAGGATAGAAGGTTTTCTTTACAGATATAGGAAAGGTGAGGAAGTGAGGATAGTGTGCGTTTGTCATGGCAGCTTTCTAACTCCCGCAGAGTTTGTCAAGCATGCTGGTGGTGGTGATGTGGCACACCCTCTAAAACATATAGTTGTTAACCCCACTCCCTTTTTGTAATGTTTATCCTGTATCCATGTGAGGAGACTACCAAAACGGTGGATTCATTTTCTCTTTCATGTTTTTTAGTTTTCAATTTTCTTATCTTTCAATGGAGTGGCACTCGTATTGTATTCAGTCAGTACATGAAGCCTCTCGTTCAAAAGGTTAAAATGGATATATAGCATTTTAAGTCCTTTCTTTTAGTTTGTAATTTCATTGCATGTCTATTCTATGCACAAACTAGAGGATGTAGCCTGTAATGTATTTGCATTCTCAAACGACCACAGTTTGGTCTTGCAACTGTATATTAGCAGATTAAAAAGACTGGAAGTATTGTTGCTAATGAATCACCCGAAGTGAATTTGACATATATAGGAAAATTTATAAAAATAATGGCGTCCATGTTTTCTTCTTATATTGAAGTTGGAAAAACAAATTCTATTTCTTTCACCTCCTATGTATTACAAAGAATCAAATTATCATTATATTCATTCATTTCTCTACTTCCCAACTACAAGATAATCCCAAGGGGTTTTGAGGATTTTTTTTTTTCCCTAATCAATTGGGGCCTCCACCACATTCATGGGAAGGGTTTATAACTTCTGAACCCTTAACTGTTTTCGGAAAATAGGATTTAGTTCACGATTGTCCACTTTTAATTTAAAAAATTCTCTGAATTTGAAAGTGATAACTTGGTAAGTTTCTTTACTGCTCAATCAATTCAAGAATGTGCAGGAAAATCCTCCTAGCAAAGCCAGGGAAAATACTTGTTAAGTGCGGGTGCAAGGGCATACGGGTCCCTGAATCAGATTAGGAGATTCCCTTATTTGTTGCTTTATAATTAATTAATTAAAAACATTAATGCAAAGAGTTTAGGCATCTTTTTTTTCCCCTTTACAGCTCGAATCCCTTCACAGTTTCATTTTATATTATCCATATCCACCATCAAAACTCGGGCGTTGCCAGCTGCCTACGAATTTGGACCTCATTTTCTTTCGGTTTCCAGGGAAAACTAAAAGGGGAGCTAAGTATTCTTCCAAGATCATTCAGTCTTATCCCATTGTCTCCATTCTCCATATGATTCCAAGGCAATAGCCCAAGGCTGGTTCTGTGTCTGACAATGCCGATTAGAAGAAAGAGGAGGTATACCAGGAATCCTGAAACATATATTATATATGAAAGATCAGGATTAGAAGAAAGAGGAGGTACACCGTACACCTGGAATCCTGAAACATATATTTTTGAAAGATCAGGAAACTCGTTATCGACACACCCTATCTAGAATTAACGATGAATATGGAAGATCAACAAATTTTTATCACAAAGATCTAAGACCATTTCATATATTCAGCGCTTTCTTGACAATCTTGATTTCTTGGAGGTCAGTTGCATGTCTGGATCTTTGATTACTCAATTCATCCAGGTGGTATCTACATGTGGCACTAAGACTTTTTTCTTTATCTTCTATGTTCTTTTCGCTGTCAGGTTGAAACTCCAATGATGAACATGATTGCTGGTGGAGCAGCTGCTCATCCATTTGTGATCCATCACAATGACCTGAACATGAAGCTGTTCATGGCATTACGCTGGAGCTCTATCTCAAGGAGCTTGTTGTTCGACTTGACTGTTTATTAGATTGGAAAACAATTCAGAAATGGGTATACGTTTCTGATTTGGAAGCAAAAACGCCACGAATCATTCGAGGACATACCAATATGGATCAATTGTTGCATTAGCCAAAGATAGGAAAGAATTGAATTAAGTAATTAGCTAAGTTTCCCAGCAATATTTCTTCTATTCTATGGTTTTATTAAACAACAAATAAACCTGAAGTACAAGTATATAACGTGGAAAACAATATCTGCATTCTTCTGCAGATTCATCAGGAAGCCCCCCAATCAGGGAAGTAACTTGAAAAAATGGGGGCAAAACTATATTACAATTTACAAGTGGATTAACTACAATTTAGAACTCAAGCTAAGGGCACGAAGACCGCCACGTGCACAAGCACAAATTACAATGGGGCTTACCTTCTACAAATTGCTATGTTAATAATTGAAAGTCTCACCAGGCACCTAACATGATGGGGGTTGAAGTTGCTTAAGCCGTCGTACAACTTGCTTCATTGTCGGCCTCGTAGAGAGAGAATCGACTGTACACACAACTGCCAAGTGTAAAACTTCTACTAAATCATCATGGGGACCTGCATCCCATAACCCCGCAGTAAAGAACTCCTTTGCGCGGCCCTGACGCAGGAGCATACATGCCCAAGCAACAATGTTGAAGCCATTCCCATATGAAGAGAATGAAGGATCTAGAGCTTTCTTGTCGGAGAGTAACTCAAGAAGCACCACACCATAACTGTACACATCAGCCTTATCGGAAACACGGCAAGTCATTGCATATTCTGGAGCAACATAACCAAAAGTTCCAGCCACACCAGTGGTAGCATGGGTTTCTGAAGTTCCCAATAGCCTGGCCAATCCAAAGTCAGAGAGATAAGCATTGAAATCATCATCCAACAGAATATTGCTGGGCTTGACATCACGGTGGAGCACCCGTGGCACACACTGATCATGTAAGTAGGCAAGTGCACGGGCTATATCCAGTGCAATCTTGTGAAGTATCCTCCAATCCACTGCCCTTGTGGACCTTTCCTGGATAAACTTTTCCAAATTACCACCTGGCAAATAATTATAGATAAGGAACATCTCTGTTTCACTGGCATGGTAACCTATCAAAGTGACAAGATTTGGATGGCGGAGCCTTCCAAGAGTTTTAATTTCCGCACGGAACTGTTCAATGCCTTGGAACCTTCCAACTGCAAGCCGTTTTATGGCCACTAGGACTCCAGGGGAGATCTCTGCCTTGTAGGTTGCCCCAAAACCTCCATTCCCAATGCAGTTGCTTGCATTGAAATTTGCTGTAGCCCGTACAACACCTTCAAAGGTCAATGGAACCCCAATGTCTGTAAAAGGAATTACTTCCTTTCTGATAGACCCAGTAACTTTGGACTTTGGGTTCCACTTTCGGGTATAGAAGAACAGGATGATCAGAGCAATAAGAACTGAAACAATGGCTGAGGCAGATGTTATGGATGCTATCTCAATTGAATTGAAACCAGGACTCCCACTTCCTTGGTTTGAATCTCCTGATGGTGGAGCAGCAGTAACAGATTGTGGATTGCCATCACTTCCTTGCAGATCTGAAGATGGCACAGCCAAATTATACATACGGCAAGGCTGCAGATATGGATTACCAAGAGCACTACTGCATTTCATTGAGTTATTATTTGATGGCAATGAACCAGACAAATTATTGAAGGAAACATTGAATGCTGAGAGCATGGTTACTTTGGCCAAATCAGCGGGGATCTGCCCAGAGAGATTATTGTTGTTAAGCAGCAGAACAGTCAGCCGTTTCAAGTTTACAAGATCCTTTGGAATTTCCCCAGTGAGTGAGTTTGAAGAAAGGTCAAGCTCTTCCAAAGACTGCAACTGCCCCAAGCTGGAAGGAATGGGGCCAGTGAGGTTATTACCAGCAAAAGAGAGATACTTCTGGTCCCTCATCAGACCGAGACTGGTTGGAATTTGACCTTGCAACAGGTTCCAACTGAAATTAAGGGCAACAAGTGACACCATCTCTCCAAAACTCTGGGGAATGGGTCCAGTAAGCTGATTTACAGATGCATCCAAAACTTTAAGAGATTTGCACGCAGTACCAATTTGAGCTGGAATTGAACCAGATATCTCGTTGTTGCTAACATTGACAATCAGTGCATCCAATCCTTCACACTTCTCAAACAAGTTGGTAGGAAATGGTCCAGCAAGCTTGTTTTCTCCAGCAAGAAATGAGTAAACAGTCTGCTTTCCTAGTCTTTCAGGTGCAATTGGCATATACTGGATAGTGCCAGTAAAGTTATTGTGTCCAAAATTGTGATATATTGCAAGACCACTTTCTTCTCCAAGTGACTGAGAAGGAGTTCCAACTAGGGCTTTAGAAGTAAAAAATGCTAGATACAGAGTGGATAGGTCACTGCCAGGTTTGGAAGGACTCGAGGAAAGAACGGGAGGACAAGTGCTGTTATAAAATTTGGGGATCATACCTGACAAGGCATTCCCACTGACATCAAATACAGTCATACAAGGAACTGGAAGTCCCTCAAAAAGCTCCCCAGTAAGCCTGTTTGAGCTTATGTCAAGGAATTGCAGCTTCTTGCAGCGGCTGAGCCCGTCAGAAACTTCCCCAGTGAAATAGTTCTGAGCCAGATTGATCATCTCTAAGTTCTCACAAGCACCCCAACTGGTTGGGAACCTGCCCTCAAGAATTGCCCTTGGTGCCCATAATACTCTCAGCTTAGGAAGCATTATAATTTCCACAGGAATTGTACCTTGGAAATAATTAAAATCATCATTTGATGAACCCTGTTGGTCTATCAAAGAGTCCTCTTTTGTGTTATTAACTTGCGGAAGTGGATCAAACAGATTTGATAGTACAAGGGTAGACAATTGAGAACAATTGCCAAGCTCAGAAGGTATCGAACCACTCAAACTATTCCTCGAAACATCCAATACTTGAAGCTTCTGAAGCCGGCCCAGTTCAGCCGGAAGAACCTCTTCCAACATATTCGAATACAACAAAAGCGATTGCAACTGACCACAACTCCCCAAACTCCTTGGAATCCCACCAACCAAGAAATTACCCGAAAAGTCCGCATGCTCAAGCTTCCCACAATTCTCCCCAATCTTACTAGGAATGTCCCCGCTAAGCCGATTAAACGACAGATACACCCCTCTCAACCCGCCAACAAACACCGGAATGGTCCCGTTCACATGATTTCCCGCTAAATTCAAGATCTCTAACCTGACACAACTCGAAAGCGAGCTGGGTATCTCCCCAACAATCCTATTAAACCCGAGATTCAAAACCCGCAAATTCCTCAACCCGTAGAACAGGACCGGAATCGACCCATTTACCGAATTTCCCTCTAGATCAAGAACCTCAAGCTTTTCCATACCCCAAATATCAGCAGGAATTTCACCATGAAAACCATTAAAGGGCAGTGACAAAATCCTAAGCTCAGTAAGCTGAGCAATTACAGGCAACAGTTTCCCAACCAATTTTCCACTACTAGTCCAACAGTCCCTCCTAGTCCCAAACCCATAAAGCGGAAATTGAGCAAAGTTGGAACAAGAATTACCTTTGTGCTCATTCCCAGTAATGTTCAGTGAAACTACACGGGAATTATAGTCGCAGGAGACACCGAACCACGAGCAGTAATCGTCAGAGTCCCAAGTAGAGAGCAAAGCTGATGGGTCAGACACCGAGTTCTTTAACTGGAGGAGCACCGATTTGTCTGAATCGGCAAAGACGAAACCTTTTTGAGAAAGAGAGAAAGCCCATAAGAGAAACATAAACTTCAGTAGAACAAGTATTGGAGACATGGGGTTGTGAAAAAAGTGCCATTTGATCACTGAAGAGGAAAACGAAGAGGAACCCATTTCAGAACACCCAAAAGGGTATCCAAAAACACTCTCAGTTGAACCCACCCTATAATTTCACTTGCACAGCAAAGATTAGGGTTTTTTTCCTTTTCTTCTGTGAAAACCCTAACCCTAATTTTTGGTTCTTTGGAGAGAGAAAGTGAGAGACAGAGACAGAGAGAGGGACGAAGACAGTGAAGAGAGAGAAGATTCAACTCTGTTCTTTTGAGAAAACGCGTTTTTCTTCCTTTCTTTTTTTTTTTTTTTTTTTTTTTGGCTTAGTTCTTGTTCTTCGTCTTCTTTGGCTTTTTTTTTTTTTTTTTTGGGTTTTGGATTATTTTTTTAAAATAGAAAATTAGGGTTTTTGTCGGTTTTGGGTGGGTGATGTGGGACCAGTGGACATACCCGGGGACCGGGGTAGAAATGGGGTCCACTGCCGGTCAATAAATGCATCAGCCACGTCAACTTTGGGGTTCTGCTTAGCCTTGTTGGTGCTCATTGGTTAGGCTTTTCTAATTTTCTTTGAGTAGTGCTACATAGGAAATAGGAAGAGATAGTTTCTTGTGAACTTAATTGGTAAAATTTTTAGTGATTAAATAAAAAATAAAAAATTTAATTTTTATTTATACTAAAATTTGATTAATATCTTAGTTTAATGATATAAAGTCATCATCAGAAATGGTATTATAAGTTAAAACTCTTTAAAAAAAAAAAGAGAGCCTCGCACCAGAAAAAAAAAAAATTGGTAAAAGAATTTCATACATGGTTAATATGGCAAATTTTTAATGGTAAATAACAAAAAATGATGTCAAAGATGGACTTAAATAAAAATTAATAAAAATTTGTCAATTCAACTATTGTGAAATTTTTAGTGTCTATAACATTACTTATACATGAATACACCACAATTTTCATAGCATGCTGTAGAAATTGAGATAAAATACTTTTATTGATTTTCATTTTAAGTCATTATTGATGTTATTTTATCATCTATTAACATTATTTTATTATCTATTATTTCTATATAATAAAAAAAACTTATCTATCAATAATAACTTGCCAAGTATTTCTATAGACATAATCATTTTTATAATATAATAACTTGCCAAGTAATTCTATAAACATAATGATTTTTGTAATTTTTTTTTAATAATTGAGTTTTTTTTTAGAATGTTTAATAATTGAGTTGGTAAGTTTTGTATGAGTCCACCGCTGCATATATTTTTACATATGAATAATGCTACGGACACAATAATTTTACAATAAAACTTAAGTTATAAATTGTTATTAGTTCTTATCTAAATTTACTAATAATGATATCATTGTTTTATCTATAATTAACAACTTATCATCTAACCCTTATTATAAAGTTATTATGAAAATATTTTGGTCATAATTTTATTCTTTTATCTACTAAGCAATATAGCAATTATGAAATTTTTTGTGCCAACTTGCATCTCCACTCTCATGAATTATTTTGTGAAAGCTGTTGCTTTTTATTTTATATTAAATATTCCTTTTTCATAAAATTAAAAATAAAAAAAAATAAAAAGGGAAGAAAATTTTGGGGGGTATGGTCGTTAGGCTTTTAATGAGGTTAAAAAGATTCCTTAAAGCAGCAACACGTGGATACAGATAAAGGAGCCCACGTGGGATGTTATTCCAGAAGGTGAGAGAGGGCCCACTGACCTTTTGGTAGCGTAGGTCCAGGATTCATGAGGTCCAGATAGGCTAGAGGGCCCTATAGTTAGCCCAGTGGAATTTTTAGCTGCCCTTCTAGGTTAGAGTGTGATTGATGGGAGCGTTTGCATTATTAAACTAAAATGTTCAAAAATAGAAAAAGAATAAATAAAATTTTCATTTATTTATGTACATAGGTTCAGTTAATGGAGAAATTACAAGTTTTTTATAGTGGAGAAGTGATGTGATCTATTATTTTAATAAAAGATTTTAACTTGTTTAAAATTGTAGAGTTTTAAATAAAAATTAAATACTAATTCAGTAATTTTAAATACATGAGAGTCTTTTATTGGAATAGTAAACAAATGACGTGATCTACAATGAGGACTGTATAATTTCTTCAATTAATGTGTGTCCTTAGGGCATACGTTAACAAATTCATTTTTAAAAAAATTTTATTAGAAATTAAAAAAATTGTTAAAACTTTTTCAAATTTTGATAAACTTTTCTAAAATTAGTTTATTATTGTATACTATTAGGATACACATTAGTAAAATTCAAGTACGTAGCAAGAAAGAGAGGAGATGAAGTTCAGACTACGGATTCAAGGCACTATAAAAAGTTGTGATTATAATTGGGCTATCACTTAACACTCCAAAGAAAATATAACTAAAAATGCATAAACATAATGATTAATTATGAAGTAAAGCAGTTTCCATAAATAGTAGATATTGATCAATGTCACTGTGAATAGCTAAATTGTATACTTATTCATTCAACTAACATAACTAATTGGAATTAATTTTTGTTCAATTTTTTTAAGAAAAAAGACTCACATTTTGTTATCAAATTGAGCATTTGAGTTCGAATTCAATTGTCAATAGTTTTGTAACTGAATTGACACTTCCTTAAACACAAAGTGTTATTGCAAAGTCAGCACAACATATTGTAAACTAAAAAAAAAAAAAAAAAGGTTTGAATCCAATTTATGCCAAAAATCAATTGATATTTTAATCTAATGATAAGAGTAATTATTATTTTAACAAAAAATAGTAATCATTATAAAACAAACGCCATAAACACAAATCTTATCATATCTTTAATTAAAAAAGAATTAAAAAAAAATTCATATTTTGGTCCGACCCAAATCCATTCCTTTGAATAAAACGAAGTATGGACGAACGGAGTAGGACAAGTTGTTTCTTTAATCATACAAAAATGATCATAATTCATAGTGGCATATTACTATATATATATATAATAGTTGCTTTTTCCTTTTTGGATTACTATAATAGTTACAAGCAAAATAAACATGCACCTTTTCATTGGCTAACATAAAACACACTTTATTGTAAAGTAAATTGTCATATATTACAAGCATCTACATAGGGTGCTTTGTTCCAATTGTCATGTATTAAGTTCAACATTACGAGTTTCTCAAAAAAAAAAAGTTCAACATTACGAAAAAGCCAAAACTCCTACTGCTACAGATTTTCATAACTCATATATATGATCTTGAGGTCTATATTATTAAAAAAATAAATGACGTAAAGTGACATCATCTAACTTAATGTGGCTAAGTAATTTTCCTTAGCTTATCCAAAAAAGCAAAAAAGAAATTATTTTATGATTATTTTTTTTGTATTTAATGATGACTAGTAGGTGGATAAATTTTCTCAGCAAGTTTCTTAATTTGGTGTTTTCCCCCATTGACAACTCTCTTTTTTTTTTTTTTTTTTTTTTTTTTTTTTTTTTTTTTGAGAAACAAACACACACACTCAAGAGAGAGAAAAATAGGTTCTAACACAAAAACACACTACAACTCTATTTTATATAAATAAACAAAGTATCTATAAAGATATGAGCATTAAACGAAGTATCTTCCATATTATTTAACGAAGAGAAAATGATAATATGTACATCTTTTGTTGCCAAGGTTTATGTTGGCCTTTTTAAGAAAATGATTGGTTTACCTCTAATACTTTTTAAATTAGAATATCGTTTTATTTTAATGAGAACTTGTCACGTCACTTACTAACTAAATAAATATGGAAATTAAAACTCACTGCCATTTGCTATTGTATATTTAAAACAAAAAGATATCTCAAATTAAAAAAGTATTAGAGGTAAGCTAAACCCTTAAGAAATATAAGAGAAAACTACAAGTGAGCACATCTATTAATATGAAAATAGGAACTTGAAATATACATAAGAATCTGTTTGGCTTAAGCTTATAAATTTAGATTTTAAATTTATATACAACTTTTTAAGATCTCATTTTTTCTCACTTCAACAAAAAGTTAGATAAATTATCTTAAAAGGGAGTTATTTTCTCTCTACTAAAGCTACCCTAGGCCAAGAAATCAGAAAGTAAGAGGCTTTTTAATTAAGGGTAAAGCTCCCTTTGGCTTGTTTCTTTCAAGAAAATAGAGGAGAAAAGATTGGTTTGGTTGGAGAGAGTGAATCTAAAAGCTGTGCATGTTTTGGGTGATGAGACTTAAAGGGTTTTTTTTTCCTTCTACTATAGTTGTTGAGTTTTTTAGTTTGTGTTGTTATGCTTGTGGCTAGGCTACCTTGTTCTTTACCTTACAACATTAGTTTCTTCCCCTTTCGATAGTGGCGGATAGGCTCGTTCCCTCCATAGAGAGAGCACACTTTCCCAACTTTGTTTGAATTGCCTAGGACAGAGTGAGCTTCCAATTGGTTTTTAAGGCACAAGCTTTACCGATGAGATTGGAAATTAAGGGTGGGAAAATAGCTCATAGCACTAACTTTATATTTTTTGATAAACTAGCACTAACTTTATAGGGAACAAAAAATCTGGTAACATTATAAATTGTACTATTTTTGCCACAATTATTCATACAGTTGACGGTAATTACTAATTAGTGAAGAAAAAGTGGTGAGTTTATATAAGAAAATTGTGGCAAAAATTATGATTTTGTTTGCAGAAGTAGAAAAACTCTAAGTGTGTGTTCAGTATTGGTTTAAAAAACTAGTTTTTTTTACTATTTAACTTATTTTTACTACTATTCATGGTATTACATTTTTTTGGTACTATTCATGAGTCCAACTGCAAGGACTCAAACTATCTTGGACCCTGGACAATAAAATTTGTAGAGTGTGGGCGTAAAAACTAGCTCCAGTAAATAGAAAAAGACGTAGTTGCGGCACAGCAGAAGGAATTTCCAGGCCAAAAGGGAGAGGCACTGAAAAACGAGCCGAGAAAAAGAAAGAGAACGTCTGTTCCTCATTGGCCTGGAAATTCCTTCTGCTGTGCCGCAACTACGTCTTTTTCTATTTACTGGAGCTAGTTCTTACGCCCACACTCTACAAATTTTATTGTCCAGGGTCCAAGATAGTTTGAGTCCCTACACCTGCTATACTATTTCAACTATTTTTTAGTTTTATCATAATATTTTTAGTAAAAAATTTTCAATTTTAACTAAATAAATTGTTCCCGATTCAGCTTATTTGAACAAGAGTAATGTCCCTTACACATGCACATGCACATGCACATGCACACTCCTGCACAAGCACAAAAATGACTTAAAAATCTTGACTCAAGAATGTGTGTATTTACTATTTAGTGAAGGTGTAACAAAATTTCCCCATCTGAACAAAGTCACGTCATATGTTAGAACTTAGAAGTAGGTTGACTCAGGTGAGGACAAAGAGAGTTGTTGAGGTCAGTTAATGCTAATGGTGGACAGCTCTTTAGTCTTTTGGACGATGGACTTGAGGAGAGAGTATAAGAACATGACATGCATTTAGTCCTTTTAGAAGTTTCGTGGATATTTTGAATATTTGGGGTGAATTTTAGTTATTCTAGTAATTCCAATAGTATTTTGGTATTTTTAGTAATTTTTGGGTATTTTAGAATTGAATGATTTAGTAAATAATAGTTGAGTTTAATTGGGTCAAATACTCATTTAAAATAATTAATAATTGAATGGGTTTAGGTGGATTTTGCAACCCTATACTATTTAGAGGTCAATTTGGGTCTAATGGACTTTTGCTAGTCCACTATCTTGGACCAAATTTGTGGCCTGGGGTCTTGAACCCTAAAGACTAAATTGGTCATGAACAGCGTACAATCGATCATCGTTTGACTTCTACAAGAAGATATTTTAACCTTTGTTTTATTTAATTGAATTTAAATATTTTCAATGTTCATTCAGTTAATGTATTCTTAACTCAATGAACATTCTTATGCTAGTAGCTAAATAACAGATGTCCAGACTTATGATTTTTTTTTAAATTTATTTATATATATATATATATATATATTTTTTTTTAGAATCTATTTATTTATATTTTTTGGATATAAGACTTGTGGTGTTAATATGTGTAAGATATGAATCGATTGGTAAGAAAATCAAATCTATATATTTTGCATATTATGGCGAACCAAACACCCTAATGGATCTTATCTGAACATGGTGCATTTTGTATTGCCTGCTCGTTTGTTTTATTCCCCAGCATATCTTACTCTAATCATTGCATGTGGCTATAATTTGAAGGTAGTTAAGAAACTATCAGAGTTTGATAAGTATATTAACATAACAGTCAGCTGCCTCCTCTACTTCATTAGTACTATCACAACTCAGAAAATCATTATATGAACTTAACTTAAGAAAAAACTCTTATGAGCCAGGCGTTGGATAATTTATTTGACTTTAGTTCAGTGATAGAGTAAATCTTCCTATATAGATTAGTATTGTTATTTATTTGTATTCAATATAATTCCTATGTTTTAGGATAGGATTAGTTCCTATGTTTTAAGATTTGTTGATGAGGTTATCTCATCCTCCACTATTTATGTAAGTTGAATGCATTAATGAGAATTAAGCAGAAAATTAACACAAAATGTGTATTTCCTCTCATAAGTTCATGAGATTGGTCATCTCAAATTGACTACACTATCTTTTATTTCTCAATTCACAACAAGAACAAATTAAGAATACATTATGGTGATGACTTTAAAGTGTGAGAAATTAGAATAATGGTCATTCCGTTTGGCACCAGTTTATTTTGTGTGTGTGTGTGTGTTTTTTTTTTTTTTGGCTGAAAGTAGCTTAAAGTATAATTTATACTTTTAAAAAGTGAGATTTTAAAAATTGTATTTAAAAAAAAAAAAAAAAAGCTAAAAATTTAAACGAAAAAGCAAGTTACAAACAACTGTTGACATCTTGCATTCCGTTGCACTATGCAAGATGTCAAACTGGTTCATCAAAAGATGTGTGTGGGAGCCCGAACACCGAGGAAGGGAATGTTAAGCTATGGTTGTTCTTATTGAGGTATCCTAAGTCTGAAGAAGGGGTCCACCCGAGTAGAGAAGGAGATAGACATTAGAACAAAACATTAAGAGAAGAGTGTGAACAGTGTTTTATTTTGTGTATTATTTGCCTTCTCGGACAAGCTTGTAATAAGCCTGTTACATACATTAATCCATGATCTTTAGTTTTTCTTCCCTGTTTTGTCCTCAAGCTAAGCCCTCCCTTTTTGTCTGATCCACTATTTTACAAATATATTGATTTGAGCTTAGTTGAACTGTGCAAACTTCACTATTCTAAGTGGGTTTGGGCTGTTTGATATTTAAGTCCTTACAATGTGTATTACAATGAGGTAACTACGTATGCTAATCGAATTTCATTAAAGACAAGAAGCAAAACAATATCATGATACAAAAACAAAAATATTGATCACAAATTGGTGCTACATGATAACCTGTCTCAGATGAAACATTTCCAGAAGACTAAAGGAAAAATATATAAAAGAATGACTGAAGAGGACTTTATGAAGAGACATATCAGCCACAAATATTTCAAGTGATAATGAAATATTTGAGAGAGATATGTAAGTGACTCTTCTCTTTTACAATCATAGATCCTCTTTCCTCCCATCACTTTTCATCACTAAAAGGTGAAAACAATTGCTCTCAAATACATAGGTGCAGAGAATGCTTAGGTACATGTTTGATTCACACTATGCACAATGATTTAAATCATGTCTAGTGGAGAGGAGGCCCATCTTGAGATTCGGAGCAAGTGTCTAGTTAGGTAGTCATTTTGAATGAAGTGGGAAAGTCACGTAGTGATCCATATAGAACAATTATATAGAAAAATCTCTATCTACAACAACGTGGGAAACAAGAAAAGCGAGAAAACCATTTGATCCTAGCAGGCTTTGAGGTCATTTGCGGTTTTAGAGGCTGCGATTTCCGTAGCAGCTGCTGCTCGGGTTGCTGGATTTCCAATTCCAATATCCTGGGGCTATTTACTGCACTATCACCTGCATAACTGGAAAAAACTAATCTATCATTGCAAGCACATATTTGAATAACCGCAAAAACCTCTGCAGATTGTATATGACTATCAACCAGGTCAAACAAATCAAGATATACTAACATTTGGAGTGTATTTAGATATGTATAATGGAAAAAAGAATATTTCAAATGTGAGATTGAAGAAATCTAATCAAAGAAGACACCTGAATAAGTGAATAACTTTTATTTTTTGGTGTTAAAGAACCTAGTTCTTGGCTAGACTCCAAAACCATTTTTAAGTGATTACAATGAAATGATATTGCATGCTTCCTAGGAACAGTAACTGCTAAGCCACGCAAGAAGTGAAATTCTTGAGAAACATTAGAGTTGGAGCACAATGGTCACCTTAATTTCTTCCTAATCTATATAGTTCCCATTAAATTTGAGAGAACCTTTCACATACTTACGTACACATTGTATGTTAGAATTCACACATTCATGAATCTTTGTGTGTGTCACATTTAAACTTATATACAGAATGGCATGCATTGAACTTGAGATCAGATTATGTCTATCTAAAAAGTATAAAATATAGCTTACATAGGGAAATTGAAGGACCGGGTGCTATTATCACTCGCATCAGATTGGTAAGATAGATTAAAAAAGTTTTGGAACCCCCCAGTAGGATTCACTCTTTCCTTTCTATCATCTCCTGGAGATTCCTTCCTAACCACCTTTGTGGTTTCATTTGATGCTTTGGTTACTCCAGAGTCCTTCCCCACATTGGCACTCTTGCTTTTATCATGCTCTGATTCTGTAAAATGGGGGAAGGTAGCTGGAATAGTTATCAATTCATCCGTCCTTGTTAACTCTTGAGATCTATTGAACATAATAAAATGATCTCTTGAGAAGCTGTTATTTCCGATGTGAATACTAAATAATGATTCATTCGAAGCACTGCTCCATTCCATTGGTGTTGTCGGTTTACTAGCAAATATTGATGATGGAATTCGATTTGGATCATAGCCTGCAGGCCGCCCCACCAACTGAATTGGAGGTAATTGTGCAGTTGATCCACTTTGCGTACTCCAAACAGAGGAAGATAAATTATCTGCTGTTGATGTTGGTCCTTGTGTCTGAAGGTCAGGTTGTTTAGATTCAAGAGAGTGGCTATTAAGAACTTTCTCAATTGCATCTAGATCTTCTGAAGAGCCTAACCTGCTATGAGTTACAGGGTCAGCTTCATTTATAGGGACCTCAAAATGCACCCTTTGATTCTTACTATTTTCACTCTTACAACTATGATCCATGGCATCCATTTTTCGGTTAAAACTAAATCTTCAAAGTTCCAATGCTGACTTGCAACTGGTATTGTATTCGTACTGCACAACCAGAGGGGAAAATAAACAAAGCAATTACAAATGTTAGACTTTACAACCCAATTGTGACAGCATAAGTGCCCAATGAAATTAGCGTAGTAATGAAGATCAAAACAAGCATTCTTTCAAAAGTTAAACCATGCACATAAATGCCACAACATGATGTCCCTAGACCACTGCAAGACAAAAAGAACTATGATGTGAAATTCAATAAACTTCAAGCTTGATGGCCTAGGTTTCTCACAAAATAAGCCAACTATTAACTCAGGCTTGTCAAAACAAAGTTGCATCAGGGTAGAGTTGTATGCAGTGGTTTGCTCAATGGACATCAAGTACTTGACAATCTAATCCTATTTGGGATTTATTATTTATGAGAAATCCAAATGTTAATAATAAGTTTTTTTGCAACCTGCCCAAAAAGAAAAGGAAGAGAGTTTTTGCAACCAAATAACTAGAAGTGCTACATCTTGTTACATTCTTCGCAATTCGGTGCATCACAAAATTAAATAAAGGCTAATAATTTGAAGCTTCACATTATCTTGGATTTAAGGAAAATGGATTTTGTGCACGCAAAGGATTGAACACTAAATAAAACACCATAGTAATCAACATAAGTAAACAAAGCAAAGCATACCCGAATCTTCGACAACCCGTCTGATTATTGCCCCACAGCTTCTTCAGTCAGAACATCCCTTCAATCAACCACAAAATCCAAAAAAACCAAGCTATTTTAAAAATCTCAATCAGCCACAGTACCACCCAAAAGACTCATACAAATTTGGAAAAGGCATTGCCTTTAATGTATGAGTAAATTTGGAAAGAGCCTATTATGTGAAATGTAGAGAGGAAGTGTGAAAGAGAGAGAGGGTAGTTAGGACTTAGGAATTTGGACTAGGCAGGAATCAGAAATAAAAGAGAGTGCAATGAACAGCAAACAGCAAACAACAAACAACAAACAAGGAGCGTTTGGTTATTTTTGTTAGCTTATGAAAGGGAAACAAGGGAAGGCCAAGAGAGCAACTCGGGGTTTAGAAATTGTGGAACAAAGTAACAAACTCTTGTACACAATGGAACTATTTCTAAGGATGATACATACAAATAGTACTAAATTACTAACAAACACTCTCTCTCTCTCTGGAAGGAAGGAGTTCAGTTAGACAGTTCGACTGTTATTTGTTAGTTTTTTGGGGCCAGCCAACTCAGCATAAAAATGAAAAGACTAAGAAAGACCAATATTTGACTAACCTCGTACATTAACGGATTCATAATATGTTTTAACTTGCTATAACTTATAACTGGTATGACCTCCATACAGAACCAGAACCAGAACCAGAGCCAGAATCTTCTTATGCAATGTATCAACAAATAAAAAACCTTCTTATGCAATTTTTTTTTTTTTTTTTTGCCAACAAATTAATTGAGATGATTGGTGGGTTGATCTTGTTGGCGTGAGCCTTAAGCTTACTATTTACCTATTAAAAATCTACTAAGGATTACCATTATTAGGGGCATGTATGATCGGGTTGGGTTTAGATTGGATTATTGTCTAATCTAACTTAATCTTATTGTGTTGAGAAATATCCAAACCAACTTAACCTATGGTACCTCTAAAAGCCAACCTAACTGTAAAGATTAAAGTGGGTTGAGTTGGGGCTATTGCCAAAAAAAATTGGGCTTTCATTAATTTTCTTTGTTTATTGATAATTCGATATTTTCATTAGGGGAGGGCGGATTTCAATCCTAGACATCTCAAATGGAAACACTAGAAAGGGCTAATTGAACTAGAGCTAAGTAGGGAACTGCGTAACTCGATGAGCTTTGGGCAAGTCAGGTAGGCGTTTGAGATTGGTTCAGTTGCTAGGCTCGAGCCTGTTTCGTCTTCGGGTCTTACTTGCGTAACTTGACGTACTCGATCTTAAAATCGATTTTTTTTTTCCCTTTTAAGTTTTTGCTCCTTAGGCGGGCTTCATAGGTTTTTCCTTTTGAGTAAATAAATGTACCATTTTTACAAAGAATTTTCCCATAATGGCCTTGACTATTATGTTCATACATAAAAGTATGACATTATATTCTTAATATGGTGTTTGGAAACCAAAAAGGAAAAAAAATTATATTATAAATTCCTTCTTAACATATAGGGTTTCATTTCATCATTTCTTTCTCAGCCAATTTACAACTCTTGAAATTTTCCTAATGCAAATTCATCTTTTGAAAAGCTAAGTTTCATTTTGAGTCATGTTTTCACACGTGGCATATTTAATTTAGTCAAATTCTCATCTAATTTAAGTTTCCTTTTGAATTATCCACGTGATTTATGGAGCCAAAAATAACAAGTCTTCAAATCAATCCCAATTGCTTGTAGGATACATGGGTATCTGTTGGAGATAATAGTGGGATATGGCTTTGGACTTGGTATCATGAAACAAAGCGATTCAAGGCTGCCCCCAAGTTGTGTTAAGAGTCAGTTTAGTTGGATGAGGACACATTTGTTTAGATCTTAAGTACAAATCATCAGCAACTGGTGACAGCTATTCTTTCCAAAAATGATAGAAGTTTCCTTCTGCTGACAATTTTTTTTTTTTTTTTTTGAGAGAGAGTTTAACCTATGGTGTCCGCTTCTGATGATAGTTCTTTATCATCAAACCAAGACACCAATCAATTTTTGGTGTAAACAGAAATTGAACCCCAGATCTCTTATACAACCATCATAAACTTTACCAGTTAGCTCAACTAGAACCCACTTCCGCTGACAAATTTTAATTGAATATATTGACCAAATTTTGAATGCAAGACTACATTAAAAGTCTAGGACCACAAAATTTTTCATGACTTTTTGTCACAAATGTGACGTGATAGAGTGTAATTTTTCACAACTTCTTTCTTGAGAGACTTGTTTGGAAATTGAAATTTTTTGTCAATCGTATACCATGTTTAATAATTTTGAAAAGTTAATAAACAATAGTGTTTATTAACTTCTTTTTTTTTTTTTTTTGGAGGTGATACTATTTATTAACTAAAGATAAAAATAAAAAGTTACCAGGATGAAATCAACGTATACTATTTATACATACAAAGTTTTTGGGAACAAACTTCCTACAATTATTCAATCTGTATTTATTAATTATTATCATAGCCGTTGCTTTCCTTTTGTGTTTGATTTCCTCATCACACGGGAATGACTTTTCGATTTGGTTGATGGATTTTCCTTAACAGATATGTTAAATGGTCTTTCCTTATTTTTTGGTCTTCAACAGATAATTCCATATTGGGGAGACATGCATTATTTTTTATTGGGTGGTTATCTTCATTTTAGGCTTTTCTTCTACCCAAAATTATATATCCCTTTTGCATTCAACTTCTTATAAAAAAAAAAAATTGTAAATTGCAAATTACACCCCTAAAGTTTAGGGGCTTTTGAATTTTACACTATAAAATTTGGGAGTGTTTAGATATTACATCCTGAAATTTCAAAATTGCAGGATGTAAAATCCAAACACCCCCAAACTTTATGAGGTAAAATCCAAATTCTGAAATGTCAGGAGTTAAAATCCAAACACCCCTAAAAAAAAAAAAAAAAAAAAAAAAAAAAAGCTTCTTAGAAAGAAGTTGGGGACGGTAGCAGTAAAATCTCACAAAGTCATCTCTTTCCCTCTACAATATGCCAGAAACGTAACTCATGATTTGTGGCAAGCTGGCAGCCATGGAAGGTAAAAATTCTCCTCCAATGACCCAATATCTTCTTCCTTTTTTTTTTTTTTTTTTTGGAGCATTCACATCAAATGAGCTAAAAATCTTAACTTTTAGTAACTCAAAAACCTACTTTATCTATTTTAACATCTTACTTTAGAAGACACCCTTTATCAAAAGTTCTATTTTTTTACCACTTCATTTAAAATAATATAAACAACTCATTAAAATAAGGACAAAGTTTAGCTATAAAATTGGTTGTAGCTTAACGCTACAAACTTACTCAATAAAATAAATACTACAATAGATTTTGAAAATCTAACCGTTGAATTGCATGTTTTTTATACCCTTAATATACATGTTAAATTTTGTGTCAATCAGATATCATTTACTATATGATCTATAAGCTTATATTTTGTGCATAATTTTAAATTACAAAAACTTGCAATTTAAAAAATTTATTGATGATATAGCTATTGATTTTTAATTTTCTTGAAATTTTGCAAGCATGGATGATATAAGAAAAAGATGTAATCTAATAATGGATTTGTCAAAATTTATCTCCAATAAAAAGATATTAAATAAGTTTGTAGCTTAAGGTTACAACTAATTTTGTAGCTAAACTTTATCCTTAAAATAATAAATAAAAAAACAACCTCCACAAACACCAAAAGCAATCAGCCACTTCATCTAAGGAATATAATTTTTTTTTTTTTTGTTGTTGTAAGTTTTGAGCTACAATAGACTGCCATCTACCTCATTTGCCAAAATTTATAAAGATAGTAACATTGTTGTAGTATGATTTTTGTGGAATGAGTTGCTAAAAATTGAACATGAGTCCCTCTGTATAAGAATAGTTGCTAAAGATCACAAACACACTACTCTGACATTTTTCCTCTCTCTTCTGTCTTATACTGAAAACTTTCTCTTTATGCCTTCATGGTGTGCCTTCATGGTGCACGCATAGTTAAATGTGTAAGTTTAAACCATAGAAAGAAAAAAAAAAGTGCCAGTATTAAAGAATATCCTCAAACAATCTACCAAAAAAAAAAAAAGCCCAAAACAACATTGGGCGGGAGTTTTTTTTTTAATTAAAAAAAAAAGGCTGACCTATAGACCCAAATTTGCCGGTTGGATCAGGTTCCTACCTACTTACCCAGAACTCGAACCAATCTCAATCCAAAGTTGAACTAGAATTGCGTATATTCATTAAAAATTGTGTACGTTAAGTATACATAACTGAGTATATTCTTTAAAAAATGTGTATGAGGAATGTATAAAATTATTATCAGTGTTGAAAATTGTGTAGGTCAAATGTACACAATTGTGTACATTTCTTGAAAAATGTCATATATTGAATGAACACAATTGTGTAAGTTTTTTGATAATGTGCAAATTTTTTGAAAATTGTATACTTTGAATGTACAAAATTGTATACATTCTTTGAGAGAATGTGTACATGAAGTGTATATAATCAGGTACATTCTTTGATAATGGTGTGTGAGGAATGAATAGAATTATGAACATTTTTTATAATAAAAAAATGTGTAAGTTAAATGTACACCACTGTAAACCAAGGTTTTCAGACTCGGACCGTTCATTGAACCGTAAAAGGGAGAGGTTCAAGGTTTTTGAGGTCAAACTGAGGTTGAACCGGGGTCGAACCGTGATGACGTCATAATTAATTTAATAATTAATTAAAGCCTAAATATAAATATTAAATTTATAAAACTAGCAAAATTGACTAATATATCTATATGTGAGGGAAATTTAATAATTTTTAAGCATATATTTAATAATTAAATAAGAAAGTTAATAAAATAAAATAATAACTATGAAAACATTAAAATTTATGATTAATTTTTGAAGTAAAGTTGAATATCTTTGAAGGATTTTAATTATAATATTTTTTTTATCCCTTGTAAGAAATGGATAATTTAATTAAGTAGAATAAAATTGTGTTAATTTGTTTTTATAAAAAAAATAAAAAAAATTGCTAAGGGGTTGGACCTCACGGTTCTTGCGGTCCAACCCGGTCCAACCCCGGTTTTAGGGGTTCACGGAATTCTCACATATGCCCGGTTCTTGAAGCTTAAAAAATCGGTTTCCATCCCGGTTCACGGTTTTCATGGTCCGACCTCCCGGTCCGGTCCGGTTCTAAGAACTATGCTGTAAACATTGGATTCAGATCCTCTAGAGTTCCTAGGGTACTCTACTAATAGATTTTCTTAAATCCTAACCATTCTTTAATGATTTAATGGTTTAGATTTTGCCATATCAGCATTCCACTAATAATACTCTTAAAATAATACAATAATGTTAAAAACAAAACAATTAAAATTATTATTAATAGAATGCTGACATGACAAATTCTAGACCATTAAATCATTAAAGAACGGTTAAGATTTAAAAAAATCTACTTGGTAGAGTACCCTAGGAATCCTAGAGGATCTGAATTCGTAAACATTCATTGAAAAATTGGTATGTTTAATGTACATAATTGTATAAGTTCTTTGAAAATTGTGTACATTGAATGTACAAAATTGTGTATATTCTTTGAAAATTGTGTAGATTAAATGTACAAAATTGTGTTAATTCTTTGAAAAATTG
Source organism: Quercus glauca (assembly GCA_023736055.1). Taxonomy (NCBI): domain Eukaryota; kingdom Viridiplantae; phylum Streptophyta; class Magnoliopsida; order Fagales; family Fagaceae; genus Quercus; species Quercus glauca. The sequence continues at coordinate 35,837,859 of CM043316.1, read as the reverse complement.
TATACATTAAGTATAACTAACTAAGTACTTTCTTTGAAAAACGTGTACGAGGAAGGTATAGAATTTTGTACATTCCTTAAAAAATGTATACATTGAATGTACAAAATTGTATACATTCTTTGAAAATTGTGTATGTTAAAAGTACAAAATTGTGTACATTTTTTAAAAATTGTGTATGTTGAATGTACATATTTATTTACATTCAACATACACATTTTTCAAATAATGTACTAAATTCTATATAATTAATTTCCATAATTTTTCAAATAATGCACAATATTTTATACATTTAACATACACAATTTTCAAAAAATGTACAAAAATTATGTACATTCAACGTACACATTTTACAAAGAATGTACATAATTGTGTAAATTCAACATACATAGTTTTCAAGTATGTACACAATCATGTACATTCTACTTATGCATTTTTCAAGAAATATACACAATTATGTATATTTAATGTACATAATTATCAAAGAATGCACACAATTTTGTACATTTAACATACACATTTTTTAAAGAATGTACATAATTTTACAAATTCATTGTACATAATTTTCAAATAATGTACTCAATTATATATACTCAACTTACACAATTTTTTTTTATTATTATTATTATAAAATGTACATAATTATGTACATTCAACATACGTAATTAGGTATGTGTTTGAGCTTGATGACAGAGTGTAATTAAATGTGTGTGTGCTTTGCAATTAGTTTGTTTCTAAAAAAAAAAAATAATAAATAAAGTGGGTGTTGTCTCACATCGCTTAAGTGTAACTCTTTTCCATTACTTAAAATCTCACTCTACTACTACAAGAGTTAGGCCTTTTTGTAGTGGTGTTTTGGGTTAAGTAATATGTTTGAGTTTAGTGAGAGAGTGTAATTAAGTGTATGTATGTGTGTAGGGGTGTTTGCAGTGCGGTTTAGTTAAAACCATAATTGCACCATACCTTATTTTTGCGGTCACATATGTGGTACGGTGCAGTGTGGTGTGGTTTAGAGTTTAGCCAAAACCATAATCGCACCGCACCTCATTTTTGCGGTCACACATGCGGTACTATGTATAAGATGTAGTTTGAACGGTTTGAAGTCGGTATATTTTTCAAATTTTGGGCTTTTCCTAGTTAGCCTAAAACTAAATTTTCCCTTTGTTTTTGGTCAAGTTTTAAACTATTGAGTTAGTTTTTCTTTATTTTGGGCTGGTTTTCCTAGTCAACACTTGCTAGGGTTATCAAACATAAATTTTTTTTTTTTTGAAAACTAAGGTTATTAAACTATTAATAATATATTTAATATTAAAAATAAATAAATATATTAATATATAGAGAGAGTGCAGTGTGGTATAGTGCGGTTATGCCATTTTGCGAGCGATTTTGGTGCGGTTTTTGCGGTTTGGTGAACACCCCTATGTGTGTGTGTGTTTAGCAGTTAGTTTATTTCTCAAAAAAAAAATAATAATAACATACATAATTGTGTAAGTTGTTTGAAAATTGTGTATATTAATAAGTTTACATGTAGGAGGGGTGAGGCCGATTATGGAATGAAAACTGTGGGCCCAGCCCGAGGAGGAAAAAAGGCCCATTTGCACATCAATCCTGGCCCACCTCGCGAATTAGAGCCCAAAGTGGAAAGATGAAAAGGCCGACCTTCCGAGAAGCCCGAGGAATAAGCGTTCCTCGAGAATTACCTAGTAAGCCGATAGTACCAGAAGACAAGAAACTGAAGAAGGTGGAAGAAACGTGTGAGTAAAGAAGAAAGGAAATATTTAGATAAAGTAGCCATTACCTCTGCATTTAATGCACTGTACCAACTCAAATGGCCACATTAATGAAAGAATGACCCCTGAACAGTGGCCTCAAAGTTTGCAGCACATTTTACCACCTCCAGCACAACCCTGATGGGACAAGCATAAAAAATAAGGCCCCTAACTGTACAAGTGGAGAACTAGGATACAATCTAGAGGACTATATAAGGAAAGGAAACCTCTCCAAATGAGGGGGACAAAGATTGAAAGAATAGAGAAGAACTGTGTAGGGAAACCTTGAATCTAAAAAACTTTAAACTTTTTTAAACATTGGCTCCTCGACCAGACTCAAGGTAGTGTTATTTTCAAATTTAGTACTTCTTTTTTACAATTCACTCAGCCCTATCTCCACTAACCTAATAGTTAGACCATAAGAGAGCATTAAAATTGACCTCGTCAACCCATACTTTAATAAATTAATTGCACTAGGCCTATAAAATCTAACTCCACTATTCTAAGTGGGCTTAGCCTTTTTTGGGACCTTACTGTACACATTTTTGAAAGAATGTAAACGGTTAAATACTTAAACATGATATTTTGATTTTATCAAAATTAAGTCATAAGGTGAGTGTTTGGATCTGACTTATTTGTGCGTTTGCGTTTTACATCACGTTTCGTTCCTTTTTTTTTTTTTTTTCAAGCTGCAACTTTTGACTCTCACAAATTTCACTTTTCAGCAAATTTTTCATTAAAAATGTATCCCACAGCACTACTCACATATTTAAAAATTATTTTGCTACAGTTTTTTCAGTTTTTAGTTTTTAGCAAAAATAAGTTGTATCCAAACAGACCCAAGATATCAAAATAAATTTAACTAGCAATTTAAACTAAATCTTAAAATCCAAAATTAATCGAACTAGCAAATTTAAATAATTATTTCTAAAACTATTGGGTCAGATTACTTGGGTTTTTATTAATCAGAACCCAACCCAATCCAAACCCCCCCACACAAAAAAAATAAATAAATAAATAAAAACAACAAACTTGAAGCATCGGATTGGGTCGAGTTGTTAAGTTGGTGTGCTGAATGTGCACGGTTACAACTGAAGCTCAAGAGGGTAGTTTTGAAAATATAACCAAAAAAAAAAAAAGAGGGTAAGACATGTAAGGCTGTTGGAGGTTCAGTTTGTTTTTGTAACGTTATCTATAACATTTTTGTTGGTACATATAATATAAGCTCTCACCCACATTTCATTTTTAAGCTAACGAAGAAAGATATTGAAAATCACAGGCAAACTGGTTCCAATGGAGGGAGCTTTGGAGAAGCAGCTGTTCATCAATGGAGTTCAGAACCTCAGTTGTAAGCTCTATTCTTCTCTTTGAACTGATTATCAGTTTATTAGAGCATTCCCGTCAACGATTCTAAAAAATTTAGCATTTACCATTTCAAAACCCAATTTTATAACATATAACACAACACTTTACAATACAACCCATATCAAAAGTTATATTTTTTACAATTTCGTTTAAATATTGTTTTTTTATTATTTTTTCTCCCTCCTCTGTCTCTCTCTTTCTCACAGCACCGCCGGCGCCACACTACCACATCCACTCACCACCACCACCACCACCACCACTGGTATAACAAAACCCAACAGCCACCACACCCAACAGCCAACAGCCACCTCACCCAGCAGCCAACAACCACCACAAACCCACCACACAAACCCAACCACAAACCACCACAGCACAGCCATAGCCACCATCACCGGCGGCACCCACAACCTCTGCAAATCGGGATTCCCACCACCCAAAACGAAATCAAAAACTCAACAAACCAACATCAAAACCACCAATCAAACCCAGTACCACCACAAATCACAAACCCATGTTAGAAGTCACAGACCCAAAATTAGAAAGAGCATATCTTTGAAATTTCTCACCCAAAATCAAATCACAAATCTTACCCAAACCCAGCCACACCTGTCGAAACCCAGCCATGCTCGCCGAACCACCGCAACCCAGCCACCCCGATCAACAGCAGAGACCCACAAACCACAAACTCGACCTCATCTTCTTCACGGTTTCGCCGAACCACTACCACCATGGTTTTCAGTAGTAGATGCCGGTGAATGAAGAAAAGAGAAAGAAAGAAGAAAAGAGAAAGAAAGAAGTGAGACCAGTGAAAGAAGGAAAGAAGAAATGAGAGAAAAAGAAAGGAGTTCGGGGAGAGAGATGAGAGAGCAATAAAAAATTATTTTTTTATAAGATTTGAGCTACAGTGCGCTCTTATTTTTGAGAGCGCACTGTAGCAAGATTGCTAAAATTTTAAGATATAAGATATTTGATGGAGCAGCGTTTTGGAGATTAAGAGGTTAAAAAATAGCATTTACAACTTTTGTTGAGAATGCTTTAGCTCTCTTGATATTTGTACTATGACAGTCCACGTATGTTTTTTTTACTTTATTTAAGTGTGAGCATGAAATAAAAGAAGATAAGGTAAGTCTTGGTGATGAATATGATCATTTAATAAGATGTAATGGGGCAGTAGGTTCTGAGTCAATGATTGTTACATACATGTTTTCCTATTGGTTGCATAGGATTCAAGATAAACTCAAGAATTGGAAAACAAAGAAAAGGGACCTTATTGAAGCAGTAAACTGTTACTGTGGAAGTGAAATTGCTAATGTATTGTAATATTAAACAATGAACATTGATTTAAGTAGAGTTGTCAAAAATCTGTAAAAAGTACTGTTCTCAAATTAGGATAGCCTGGATGCTACTTTGTCAAGAATAAAATGACCTCAAAAGTCAAGAGACACAAAACAACTTTGTATGGAGTTGAAATATGCTAGCAAGCGTGAGATCACTAATAGGAAAGTGCATGTTGACAGTCTGAAAATGCTTGAACATCAATACATGTTATTAATCAAAGCATAATTTGGAGCAACTTAATGAATCATGACAATGCTAACAATGACTAGATTGGAAAGTATACTGTTCATATTTTATAAAATCAACAAAAATTCAACATTATTTACATTGCATTGTAAACTTATAAAAATAGAGTTTGTGACTTCCTGAATAATACAAGGTGGATGTGAGTTCAGACATTTAATGTTACAAGGAATCCCTCAAGACAAAGTCTTAGCGTTCTCCTCTGTTTAAAAGAAATGGTGAACATGTTAAAAAGTTCCCTTTTGAATAATTTACTTCAATTACTAGCAGAAACAACACCACTTGTTACCTTAAATATATCAGAGAGTATATTTGATTACCTAAGGAAGAAACGTTGTGCAATTCAAAATGATAGCAGCATCACACGCAGGTAAAGAAGCAAGACAACATATTCGAAGTCCATCAATTCACTCAAGACCGACGGATGTAACTGCATACTGGAATTCTTCAGTCCATCCCAAACTGCCTAAAATGTCAAGCAACAACAGACATGCATTAAAGGTAGCTTACTTCTTTGCCCCCTTATCAACAACTGAAACGCATTGAAGGTTCATCTTATATCCTTGTTCTTTGATTTCTTAGACAATAGATTTCCTTATCCTCAAACCTTCCCATGCATTAAGTGGAACCAATAAGTTTTTTTGTATATTGTATTACATATGAAAATCTTTAATACATATTTTTTTACCTAGCAACAAGAAATAGCAAACTGACAAAAAAGTGTCCAAGTCCCCGAGCTAATTTTTCTTCACCAAGATTTGGATACACAGATGGAAATGTCACTCTTAATCTTATAGTGAAAGGAGCATATCAGAAAGGATTGAAAAGAAATATCTATGTATTAAGCTAGTTGGAAAGACCGGATATTCTGTATATTGTATATATCGCAAACTATACATAGGGCTCTTTTATACAGCTCTATTGTACAAAAAGTACAATATGGTGGTTCTAGTAAATTCAATCTAGACTGATTATAATGGGTTTGGGCCTATTGGACTAAGGATATATTCTAACAGTCCCAGCTAGAGGAAGTGGCCTGGTAGATGGAACTTGGTGAAGATGTATGCCAGCTAATCATTAGAGGAAATCGACCACAACTGCATGTCGAGTACCCTAAAGCAGATGATGACAAGAAAAAATCAATCTCAGTGTGTTTAATTTGTTCATGGAAGATGTAATTGATCGCAGTTTGGATTGAAACTTGTTTTTAAATGGATAGTGACTATTGTGGGCAAGGAATTTTCCCAAATCTAGAAAAGCCATAGAAGTTTTGATGTTATATCAGCAAGTGCCTTGTATTTGACTTTTGTGCTAGATTGAGCAACCACAGTTTGCTTCTTGCTATACTAGGAGATGAGAGAGTCGTTGAGCAGGAAGCAAAATCTTGTGGTGGAACGACAATCTATAAGGTTTCTTGCCTAGTTAACATTAGTAGAGGCACAGATCATCAAAGGTGACAGTGAGAAGTTTAGGCCACAAAACAAGTGCCTTTCAAATGGTAAATAATGCAGAGAATTATAGAAAAATGGGAAGATCACGGCGTTGCCATGCATTTGTTGATGATATCTACTGCATATGAGATATATAGATGTATAACTGTGAGATACACTAAACTCCCAAAGAACTTTCTATAGCGGGTAGCATAATGAATAGACTCCCCATCATGAGCATTGGGTCAAACGTTAGGCTCAAGAGGTGTATCATATGTCTTATTGTCAGTAAAATCAACTCGAGAAAGAAGCTATGTGTTATCTTTTGCTTGAGTGAGACCAAAGCAATCTCAAATCCTCCATCTCAAATTGTTAATTGAGGAACTACTTGAGCTTGTGAATGCCCCACAAATATTTACCAATAATCACGTCATCAACATAGAGCAAAATAAGAATGGTGCCATGGTTTGCGCATCTAACGAACAATGTTGAGTTATAAGAGCTAGCTGAATAACTGAGCTGGGAATGGTTGAGTTGAATTTAGCAGACCAAGCACGTGGTGCTTGCTTTAGTCTATATAATGCTCTACAAATCTGACCTATTGTTGAGGATGTCATAAGAGCTAGCTTAATAACCCTGCTAAGAATGGTTGCGCTGAATTTAGCATACCAAGCACGTGGTACTTGCTTTAGTCTATATAATGTTCTACAAATCTGACCTATTGTTGGGGATGTCATAAGAGCTAGCTGAATAACCGAGCTGGGAATGGTTGAGCTGAATTTAGCAGACCATGCATATGGTGCTTGCTTAGTATATTTAATACTCTACAAATACGACCTATTGTTGAGGATGTCATAAGAGCTAGCTGAATAACCAAGCAGGGAATGGTTGAGGTGAATTTAGCAGACCAAGCATGTGGTGCTTGCTTTAGTCTTATAATGCTTTACAAATCCGACCTATTGTTGAGGATGAGAAAATCCTGGAAGTGGCTGCATAAAAACTTCCTTGCTAGATCTTTATTGAGAGAAATTCTTTACATCCATCTGAGAGTAGTCCCTGTGGAAAGTGAAAACCACTGCAATGAGAGTGCAAGCATAGGAGAGATGGGTGACGAGCAAAGGTCTCTTTACAATTAATGGCATACTCCTACATAAATCCCTTAGCTATAAGGCATGCTTTGTAGCATTCAATAGAGCCATCTGAACAAGTCCTGAACTCCCACTTGCATCTTATAGTAGATTATCCAACACCTTGTTTTTGTTAGTACATCCAATTTCTGCTTCATTTCCTGTTGACATAGAAGGTTAGATGAAGCCTCATGAATGGTGTGAGGTTTGTATAAGGTGGCTAAGGCATGATAACAATAATCACGAAGGTGGATTGGTGGAGCTTTTACCTGAGAAGATCAATGTTGTTCGCTTGAAAGAGTGCAAATTGGAAGTCATTTGAGATGTATGGTTGATAACCAGGGACGGACGCAGGATTTCAAGTTAGGAGGGGCCGGAGAAAAGCGAAAAAAAAAAAAAAAAAAAATTCAAACGCACATCCATATAGTCACTGGCGGAGCCAGGAAATTTTCTTAGGAGGAGCAAGTTAGTTATGTCTACATTGTGTTAATAGGTTAAGCCTACATTGGCTCAAAATGCAAAAAACTTAAGTTAATTTGGCCCAAATTATGACCAAAATTAAATTACTTTATTTCACAAACTAACTTTAAGTAAACTTGTGCCTACCTTTTTTTCACTGTACTAAATTATTTGTACTTAGGTTAATAGGTTTGAACTTACCTTTTTACATTTTAGAGCTTTTCTAAGGAATTACATCTAATGTTTCAGCATTTAGGATAAAAAATTGATTAATAGGTATGAAATTTTGAAGATTTATACAATAATTTTTGTTAAAAAAAAGTGTGAACAATGAAGTGCAAATTACTATTTAAGTGCAATTAGATCAAATCAAACAATTAAAAAATTATTTGTCCTCCTACTATTATCAGATATAAATAGATAATCTAATATTCTAATATAAACCACATTATTATATATTATATTATTATTATTATAAATAGATTTATACAATATATATATATATTTTTTAAGGTTTTCTTGGGTTTTTAAAAACTCTTGGGTTGGTTGGCTAGGAGCCTGAGCTAAAAACCAAGGGGGGCCCAAGCTAAAAACCAAGGGACCCAAACCTATTTTTTTAAAATTTTACATATTAAAATTTTTTTTTTTGGGACCCAGGGGGGGCCCGGGCCCCCTTTGCCCTGCACCTGGGTCCGTCCCTGATAACCAATAGTTCATGAAAGGGATGCAGTAAGTTTTACAAGTGGCATAGTATGCTAATGTATAGCCAAGTTATTCACTAATGCCAATTTAAGAGTTATTGTAGTTGAGAGTTAGCATAGAGCAAAGTATCTGTACCAAGGTATCATGTTAACAATTGTGCTTAAGTGGGAGATTTAAGTATATGAGGGTGATAACATCATAACTTGGTGATATTTGGCCCCTGAAGAATTGTTTGCTTTACAATACGATTGTGTTATCTGGTGATGTTTGCAACCCTTGAAAAAGATATAACTCTTCAAAGAGGTGTCTCTTGGTGAAGGTAAATAACCTTTGGCAAAGGTTGCAACTGTTAAGAGAGACAACTCCCCACAAGATTGTAAACCATCCATGAAGTGGCGTATGCTCAACTATAAATAAGGGGGATGTGTATTCAGGGTCAACATAGCTCTAATGCTACAAAAAAACTGAAAATTCTGTACATTTTATATGTCATAAAGAATATAGAGGGGGCTTTTATATAAGGCTTACTGATCTAAGTCTGATGGTACAAGCAATAGAATGTAGTATAAGTGCAATACTGTACAGCATAGTACAGAGGCACTAATACATTGAACCTACTATACTAACTATAATGGGCTTAGGGCTGTTGGGCCTAGGATATACTCTCAACACTAGTTTAGATTTTAAAAATAACTATTTTCAGATGCATATCTTATTACAAGTGCCATTTTCAATTCTCAATATATTGTTTTCAGGTTTATGCAATTAGAAGAAGTAGGAAATATCAGAAGAGTGAAACTTATGTTCTAATGGAACCAGGACAGGAAGAGAGATTTGTTTCTGAGGAAGAGTTAAAGGCAAAGTTGAAAGATAGGCTGGAAAACTGGCCAGTCGAGGCCCTCCCTCCAGATCTTGCTAGATTCGAAAACATTGACGATGCTGTTTTGTTCCTAGTAAAGTCTGTTTGTGAGCTTGAAATCGATGGAAATGTTGGTTCAATCCAATGGTATGAAGTTCGTTTGGATTGAGAAAATGTTAAATTTGCCTGTTCTAAAGATGATGGAACCATGCTACATATAATTTTGCTACAACTAAGAAATAGTTATAATATAAGAGCAGCCATAAAATTCATTCATGTAAGTTGGACATGTTGAGATAAAAGGTTTGATTACAATGTACTGAAGTTTGCAAACAAGAAAGAACTATTGTGGAGAAAGTTATGGCACTTACGTATTCCATCAAAGATTAAAATCTTTGCTTGGAGGGCATGTGTGGATGCTCTTCCAACAATGCTGAATTTGCAAAAAAGAGGTATTGGAGTTAGTGACTTGTGTCCTTGTTGTGGCTTTGAGTCTGAGACCCTTTTTCACTTAATTATTAAATGTGAAGTAGCTAGAAGAGTTTGGGATAATTGGTCCTAAGGGCACTTGTTCGCATTTTTCATTAAAAAAATACTATTCAAAACTTACTCCAGTTTGGGTCCTAGGGAAAGCAAAACTGAATTGATCCAGTTTGGGGTTATGTTTCTCATGTTCTTAAAAGCTGGAATGAATTTAATGTTGCTTGTGGGAATTTTATGGAACTTTTATGCCTGTTGTACTAATTTAATGTTGCTTGTGGGCATTTTATGGAACTTTTATGCCTGTTGTACTAGTTGTCCTGCCTAGCAGGCTTTTTTCTCTTCTGGTTTGAATAAAATTTCTTACTCCATCATCGAAAGAAAAAACAGAATTTAGAAAAGAGAATAGACATCCTTTTTAACTATGATTTTATTCAATGCGAGCGACTGAGCAATGCATTGTGAAGTGCGCTGTTGCCTAGACATGACTTAGAACTGTAGGCTGTACTAAGGTTGCATTGTGTTCACCAATCTTAGGACTAGTCAAGACTCAATAGTACTCTTCCTAGTTTTCTTCATTTGCATTCTTCAAAACAAGTACAAACCCACGTATAATATGTTTGACTCGTTTCCCTGTCAATCATTTTCTTCAACAGAAGCATTTGCACAGACTCTAAATAGTGAACAACTTCTTTATTACAAAGCTGCAGTCAAATTACATATGAAGCCTCAGAGAATTACAACATTACACGCATCTTACTCAAATGGAAAGCAACAGGGTTTCTGCACATACAATCCCATCAAATGTTCTTGAATTTGATGACATCGTTAGGATCAAGAAATCCATCTGATATTAAAGCATTTATCCAACAGCTTTAAACTTCTTCACTTTTCAACGAGACCCACATCCTGAACACGCAAGTCCTGGATCTAAAGCAATGACACAACACAAATAAGAAAAAAACAAATGGGTCAATTATCTGAACCCCAAACTCCAAAGTTTGCTAAAAGAAAAGTTCCATAGTTCAATAACATCTTATATACCTTGGTTTGATTTATACTAGGTGGTAAAAGCATGCCACCTTTTCTGCTTCTGGCAAGAAGGCCTTTTGTAACTGGGGATATCATCGAATCAGTTGGGCTTCTATACCTGCCATAGAAATATACACAAAAAAAGTTACAAATTGCAATACTAAACATGAAGTGTATTGCTAAAACTGTAGGAAACACTGAAAAAAAGTGTACCTTTCGGGGAACTTGAAAGCCTTGGGGACTTTAAGGCGTTCTGGGGTGCTGGGTTTGCGCAATTCATTGCTGGGATTTCGATTGTTTTCATCATTTTGTTGAATCTGGGGTGGTGTTTTACAGTCGATAATGGTATTTTCTGGTTGGATTGGGCTCTTGGGAAGCATAGTGAGCACGTTCTCCATTGAATTTACCTGTGAAAAACGCAAAGCATTGATTAAGCATCTTGAAGAAAAGTACTAATTAATGTCAAACATTGGTGAGAGATAGGGATTAAGAAGTATAACCTCTGATCAGAGAGAGAGAGAGAGAAGAGAGGGAGAGAGTTTTACTGGAAAATTGTAATAAGCTTAAAGCGAAATTTAATGTATGAAGGAAATTTGAGTGGTAGAGATAACCGTTGAGGGGGAGGTGCTGTTTTGTTGGTTCAACGGTCGAATTTAGGCTTTGGATTTGTTTGAGGATTCAAAATAAAGTCGCCCGTTGAGGGTGCTGAGGGAGAAAGTATATCCTTTTTCGGCCACCTCAGCATATGGTCCACCATATAAATATATGAATGAAGTTAAAAATAAAAATAAAAAATATGGTATGGGACTATGGGTAATTGGGTAAGACCCAGCAAAATTGGACTGAAGGAAAATATCAAATCCTTTTTCAGCTGTTTCGGTTAACTCGTATGACCCGCAATCTGACCATTTTTTTTTAAAATAGTATTTTATTATGATTAATATTTTTAAAATTGATGGGATTGTAGGGCTAGGTTTAATTGGTATGAGAAAATTTATATGGTAGATAAAAATTCTCAAATATTAAGATTTTTCAGTGCTGGATCTACTATTTACAGTGAGTAGATTAAGGTATAATTTGTATTCAATATATACTTATTTTTCATTATCTAATATGTTATGTTTTATTTTTAAAACATTTTTTCTATATTTATATTTTTAGGCAATATAACTTTATTATTATTATTTTACATGTAATAGGAACATATATATCTGAGAAGGTTGATAACTTGACATGATCCACAATACTTAGTGTGTTTTTTTTTTTTTTTTTTTTTTTTTGTGATTATATTATTAGTGAACTCTAAAATTTGTAAACTTAAAAATTTATGTATTATTTAAATTTTATTTTTGAGTTTTAATTTTTAATTTTTACATTTATTACTTTTTTTTTCATTTATTTATTTATTTTTGCATGTGAAAAAATACAGGTCAACTCGTAACCCAACCACTCCAACCCATTTACAACACATTTGGGATTATATGTTTTTTTTATCTAAACATGATTATCATGACCCAATCTCAATTCGACCCAACTCGTTTCTAGGCATCTGTATAGTTAATTGTGAGGAATCCCCAATTTAAGACCAAATTATGAATGAAATAGGTTTTTAATAAATAAATAGGGTTTGGAACACACAAATTCTTTATAACCTAATCTCTCTCTCTCTCTCTCTCTCTCTCTCTCTCTCTCTCTCACATCCAAGTAAGAAAAAGAAAAGGCAAGCAAACCCCAATAAACCATGGCCGACAAGAAAGAAGAAAAGTTGAAAATACAAAAACAATTTACAAAATACAATGTACATGTTGAAAAATCACATGTGAAAATACAGAAATACATGTTGAAAATATGAAAAATGTGTAGAGAAAAATAAAATGTACAATATAAAAAGACTAATCTAAAATACAATTTCCAGTTGATTCTAGCTCTAGTTCCATTCAAACCCCTCTATCCAACAGATTTCTCTAATTTAATTGTTGACGGTCATCTAGACAAAAATAGGAGAGAATGAGAGAGTTTTGAACGGGAAGAAAGCTGGACCCAACAAAAATAAACTACATCAAACAAAAGCTTAAAATAATCATCAAGGCAGTTGCTGCCAACTTTTTAGCCATGTTCTTATGGCTTACAATTGCATGACCCCAGTAATTCATGGATCTAGGAGATATTCCCAAAACAGGGACCCAATTCTTCTTGAACTAGAAGCAAAGGAGATGACACTAAGAAGCTGACAGCCCTCTTTATTTGACTAGTGAGTTGTGACTAACTGGAGAGAGTATCATTCATTTGGTGAGCTTGATCTTTCCAAACAAACCACCATTAATCAATTTGCACATCTGTGTCAATTTTAAAATTATAAGTCTTAAGATTCTCAAATCTTTTCGCTTATGTTGTTAGCCCTTGACTGTAGATATCAATTGAATTGACTCAGAACTCTCTTTATTTTTTTGTGTCTCAGACCCAGCTTTCATGGCCACAATCATGGAAAACATTTACGATATATCATATATTAACTAGATTGTTGTTATCCAAAAAAAAAAAAAAAACTAGATTATTTGAACTCTTTGTGGTTGGAATCTACTTATGAAACAATACCCTTGCTTAGGTAGATCTTTTTATTATGGAGTATCTGATTCTTGATGGGCAGTGCTCGTTTATTGCCTAAAATTTTGTCTTTGGACTAGTTTACTCCAATTACGTAAAAAAATATACATCTTGATTGTTTTTTTTTTTTTTGGGTTTACATTAAGTTATAACTAGCTGGCATTATATTTATTTAGCGAAAAAAGAAGAAAAAAAAAAGCTGACCTTATTTGGTTTTTTTTTTGAGAAGTTAATTATTCCTCCAAGTGTGTTTCTATACACTGTAATTATAGAAATGAATTCTTTGAGGTGGTTCGAAAATGTTGGTTAGGAGATTTAAAATTAAGATCTCATTGATCACATGAGACCTAAAAACCATTAAACCTAAGATAGATATTGATGTAAATGTTTACCATCATGTTCGACTCCAATTGGCCAAAGTCCAAGAATTTAATAAGCGGAGTAGTTAAAAAATTTAAATAATTCTGTCCATGATAGATTATTAATTGCAATTTGGAAGTATGCTTAAAATTAAATTGGGATGATTGTGTTTTCAAACACAGAATGAAATATTTGCTAAGGTGGGGTTTCAAATTTGATGGTTCTAGTTACCTAACATTTCCTGTCTTCATCTAATGAATGGTGATAGAGATTAAACAGGTGGTCAAGGCAGCCGTAACCAAAGTATTCACGTAAAGACAGTGGATCGATCCAGATAATAGACAGAACATTATAGAGAATCCTACTATCTGGACTTTACTTGTAAAGCATTAATCATTTATAAAAGAACTTTATATTTTTTTTTATTGAATACTTAACAACTGATTCCTTAAAAATAACCAAAAATGTGAATTAAGAATTTGAAACATAGCATAGCAGTCAGAAGTCTGAGTTTCTATAAGAAATGAGATTAACAATTGTTTTTTGTTAAAGGAAAACTCTTTTGCAGTGGTTTAAACTTTAGAGATTGAGCTGTGTGAAACAAATTGTATTGATAAGGTTGTTCTAAAAGCAGCGCCTCTATTACAAAACTCATTAATTATTGAGAGATAAGTATGGTGGTTAGGGCATCCACAGCCGGAATGCTAATCTCATCCTATTTTACCATCTCAAAAAGTAACTTTATCAATTATACAATACCATTTTACCATACATCCAGTATCCAAACTTTTATTTTCTTATTCTACTTATTAAAATAATATATTTACACATTAAAATATATTAACCAACAAAATGCACTCCTCTCAGAAAAACGCAAAAACCCTGTTCCAAAAAAGAAAATCCCAGAACCCACCTTGCCACCACCACACCACCGGCCAGCAATCACCACCACAACCAAACTCACCACCAACAACAACCACAAGAAACAACCACCAAGAGGAAAAGAAACACAAAAAATTGCCAAAAACTACCACCACCGATCGAGGAAATTGCCAAGAAACATAAAAAATTGCCAGAAACACACCAAGAAGAAAAACCACTTCAAACCCATGCTTAAGGAAATCACTTCAAACCCACCACGCCGACTCGCCGATCTCCACAAGCCACCGATCAGCAAACTGACACCGCCGATTTGAAACCCAGGCCATCGAAAATACTCTATCACCGATTTGAAACCCACGCCATCACCAATTAGCAAACGCCATCACCATCATGCCTTCAACGGACCTTGCTTCCACCAATAGCGAGTCAGAGAGTGAGAGAGCGTAGATGAGAAAACAGAAAGAGAGAGTTGAGAAAGAAAGAAAGAAGACGTCTCAGCCCCAAAGACAAAGAGAAAGAGAAGACAGAGGAGAGAGAGAATAAAAGTGATTAAAAAATTTATACAATAGTGCTACAGTGCCATTCTACATGTAGAATGGCACTGTAGCACAATCCTAAAAATTTTTACAATTCTTCAGTTTTACAATCCCAGCTGCTGACTCTTTTATGCTTAAAATGCCAAAATTTCCTTAGATTTGGCTTTTACAATTTCTACTGCGGATGCTCTTAGACTTTTTATTCAATTTATGAACTACAAAATAACAAAAACAATTATATGTGTAAAATGTCTTTATTTGGTAGTGGACTCATCCTATTCTATGTTAATTATGCGGGTAAAACACAAAAATCACCCAGATGTTTGAATTAATACCAAATACCATTAAAACTTAAAAAAAAAAAAATGTTCAATTCGCTCCATGAGTACAGACGGCACTTGATACCGTTTGTGAGTTCCCTAAGCACATAAAATACCATTTTTTAATACACAATCTCACTAATTAAATCCCCTCATCCAAGCTTTCAACTAATGCAATTGATGGAAATATGAAGAACAAGCTAATCCTAACTCAAATGCATGAATGTCAAAAAAAATTGATGAACATTAAGAGCAAGACACAAATTAGAATGTACCAATTGAGAATAATCAAGAATTCTTGAAGAAATATGCCTCAATCCAGGATTTGGACAATTGGAGATTGAAGAGGCCAAAGGGAGAGTAGAGAGAGACTGAAATAAATAAAAACCTATTCAAATGATCATGGAAGAGAAGTTTGAACTCTTAAATCCGGAGTCTCAATCAAGCGAGAGGCAATCGAGACTCAATTGAGAATGAAGAAAGTTTAGGAACTTTTTGTTGAACTACATTGTTCAAGCAAGGGTGAAAAGAGGCTCAGTTGAGCATGCTCTCGATCAATCAAGAGTCAATAAAAAAAAAATTAAAAAAAAAAAAAAAAAATTCTAGAGATTGGCTCATGATATTTTCGATTGGTCAAGGATCGATAAAAAAAATGTCTAAAAATGCAGAAAATTGCAGTATGCATCATATTTCTAAATGAGACTTAAAACCTATGATACTAATGAAATGAATACATGCAATGTATGCATGGCTCAATATCATGAAATTTAAGCTTTCATTCTCTCAAGAATCACTTTAACCACACCAAATAAAAAAAATTTAAAAAAAATTCAAGATTTATCCCATCAATCACATGAAATTCACTAAGCACATATGTAACCACAGTTGACCACATACACGACAAAAGTGCAATGAACCAAAATTAACAAAGTTTGCAAGTAGTGTGCGAGAGGCACGCCAGTGATCAAGTTACAAAACATTTGTGAGATGGTTTAGGTGATAAGAGAAACCAGTCAAATGACTTACACACCTCACACCACAAAGGCTTAAGGAACATTATTCTTTAAAAGAGTTACACCATATGACTCCTCCTTACTATATGTTGTTTCTAAGAGTGCAACAAGCTATGAAGACAATTAACTTTACGTTCAAGTGCAGCTTTAACCATTCACCCATTTTATCATGCAATGCTCACCTTTTGCCTAGTATTTGAGGGTAATTTTTTAAGAACAAACAAATATAGTGGTAGTAAGATAGTCATGTATAACTTTCTCTTCAAAGTGACAAAGTAGTGTATGGTTTTACAGTGTGACACATGAATGATTACCCTCCACTCATTCACACATAGCCAAAACTTGAATCATTAAGGGCCTGTTTGGTTTAGACATGACTCAATATTCATAACTCATAACTCAAACTCAAAACCCATAACTCATAACTCAAAACTCACTCTCACTCAAAAACTCTAAAATTTTTGTTTGTTAACAAAACCCAGTCATATATCTCAACTTTTAAGTCCACCTTTTGCCAAAATTGTGGAGCCCACCGATCAGTCTTTTTCAACTGTCTTCTTCCCTTACCCGCATGACTTTACACGAAGAACATGAAATCCAAACCCAGTTCATCACCACCACCAACGACAAACCCAAATTCCACTACTATCAACACCACCAACAGTCACACAAAAAATCCAAAAGAATGCACAGGAAACCCACAACCACAACCAAAATTCCAAACCCACCAACAGCCCTTAACCACAATCACAACCTTCCACTAAAAATCCAAATGAATGTTCAAACAACCTCCACCACTGCCCAAACCTCACCAACCACAACCAAAAATCCAAACCCACCAACACACAAATGCATAGCAAACCCAAACTCAAAATCCTTTGATCGGAGACCCAAATCATGAAATTAGACACAGAGATGAATCGATCTGGCAAAAGGGATGAGAGAGAGAAAAAATGTCTGAGAGAGAAACCGATCTGCAAAGGGAGGAAAGAGAGAGAGAAAAAAACGAAGCCTTGATTTGGGCTAAGCTTGAACTGATCTCACGGTGGCTCGTGGTGGTTGTCCATGGTGGTGACGATTTGGCAAAAGGGATGAGAGAGAGAAAAAAATGCCTGAGAGAGAAATCAATTTGGTAAAGGGAGGAAAGAGAGAGAAAAAAAAAAACGAAGGCCCGATCTGGTGGTTGCTCGTGATGGTGATGACTGGTGTGGTGGTGGCGGCTTGTGGAGGAGCAAAGAAGGGTCAATGAGAAGAGAAAGCTCTGGGTAGAAGAAAAAAATAAATGAAGACGGAGAAGAGACAGAGAGAAGAACGGGTTGTAGTAAGAATGCCAAATTGATTTTTGGAGAGAGATGTTATGTGATGGGACAAGTCATACGGGCGGGTCCCATTTTTTACTTAATTTTACAAAAATGCCATTGAAACTCAATTCTCAAAAACTGAAAACACCAAAATCTTGTTTTCATTTTCCATCATCCACACCAAAAATTTTAAATATTTGAGTTATGAAAACAATGATCCAAAACTAAGTCAAACAGATGGTCATTTGTAAGACTCACTCGATTTGGACGATGGATCATGAAAACTGAGTGATATCGCTCAGTTTTCATGCTATCCAAACATGCTCTAACTAGCTAGTGCATTAAAATGCATAACTAGGGCTAAAATTTGTCATATGTCTTTTAAAATAAATAAAATAAAAATCTGGGATATAACTTAAAAACATAATATAGATTTTAAGCCTTTTAATATAATTAATATAATATATTATCCAGGTAATCACAAAAAAAAAAACAAAACAAAACAAAAAAACAAAATTTAAGAGATGGCTTTTTTTTCTTCTTCTGAAAAGATATGAACTTGTCCGGTTGTCCCGACGTGAAAAACGAAACTTTTAATCAAAAAGTTGATGTACGTTCATCCCCAATGCACGTGCGCCATGGAAACATATCGTCATAAATTCAACGTGTGATTGTCTTCCTTTATGATAGTTAGTGAGTCAAGCAATCAAGCTAATCACTTTCTTTGTGTGTATTTTGAGATGTGTCGGTCGGCGTAAATACAGAGAAAAAGAAAAAGTAGACCAAACAGTGACTACTTACTAACTCTCTTCCAGCTGATAAAGTAGCTCCTTTCAACAATATTTTAAAGGAATGGTCCAAGTATTCATTCATGTGTATTAATTAAAGTAAAAAGTGCCCTAAAGTTATTAGTTTATAATTTTTTTTATAAAAAAATTATAAAAAAAAGTAAAAAGAAATTATTCTTTTTTACAAATTATAATATTTCTTATAAAATAATGTCAAAATTTTTTAAAAATAATTTAGTAATAATTTTCTCAAAACATCATTAACATAATCCTTAATTAAATAATTTAAATAAATCATATGACTATTAACGTGCATGCGGTGTGAATGTATAGTTTTGAGTTGCTACATAAGATATTGCAAGAAAACGCAACTTTCCTCCAAAATCATTTGGGTGAAAAATTTGTCTAAATGGTAAGAAATACGGGCCAGTTTGCTTCCAAGACTGAAAAATGTTATGCGTGATTAAAGGCTATCTACCTATATATTAGTACAAATTACAGAATGATTTTTTAGGGTGTGGGTCAATTAAAAAAGAAAATATTCAATTTAGTGTTATTGACTCTGAGAATTAAAAAATATAAATTGACCAATTTGTTATACCTTCATTAATTTTAAGTGATAGGAGGTGGTTACCACTTTATTATAAAATAAAATTCATTTTTAATTAAAATTTATTTAAAGCATTTTTTTTTGTTTTTGTTCTTTCTCTTTCTCTCTTTCTCTCTCTCTTGAGTCATTTTTTTTCTTTTTCATTTTTTTTATTAATTTTGTATGCCAAGAAATTTGAGAAAATAAATAGTTTGGATATGTTTTTTTTTTTTTTTGGCTTTTATCTTAGGAATTTCCTTTTGGTTTTGTAGGTATTTTAGGTTTTGTGTTTAGCAAATTGTGTTTGGCAACTAAGAAAGCTTTAGACTTCTTTTGTGAATTTTTGTGTTTAGTTTGTGCAGGGCTTTAGAACATAAAAGAAAATTAAAGTTTAAATTAGTATGAATTTCCTTATATATGTTTCTTATGTCCTTTTGGTTTTCTACGGATGCAAAAGTTTAGGCTAAGTTCAGTGGTCTATTTTTTTAATTTATCGGTTTAGTAAAATGGAATTGTTATCAAATTTTAAAAATTATTTTATTAAATTTAATAAATAAATTTTAATAATTAAAAAGGTGGAGGTCGTCGCTCAAAACTAACGAAAGTGAATATAGATGGATCAATTTTATCATTTCTTAGATTTAGATGCCAATAGCACTAAATTAAGCGTAATGATTTTTTTGAAAATTTGCCTAAATAATAAATATAGCTATCGTGTGCTTCTTTAATTTTTTTGGTTGTTGTGTTGTTGCCGTCTGTTGGTTGTTTGTTTGTACTTTAGCAACCGCGGAACCATGCATAGAGTCATAGACGCGCTATATAATTGTGGGATCCCTTTTGTGTGAGTGTGTTTTTTTTTTTTTTTTTTTTTGGATTGGAAGTTTGGAACTTTTGTTTTTCTCTATAGACTGTGAACTATATATGGGGGCAGAGTCACCATTATTTACCTTTTTTATGGTATTATTTTGATATATAATATCCGAATATATTTTAGAGATATATTACGGTCAAAACATTTTCAAAACACTTTCGTAACAAATTCTAAGTGGTAAGTTATTATAAACAGTTACTAATTGGCAGAAAAGTAATTTCAGTGATAGATTTAAATTAAAAATTTGTAACAACTTGCCACTTAAGATTTGTTGTAAAAGTGTTGTAAAATATTATGATCTTAACACTTCTCTATATTTTAACATCTCTTCTTAAGCTCAAGGTGGAGATTTGACTAAAATTTGAGTTTAGAAGAAAAATCTTCAATATGAGAAAGGTCTTTAATGCCTATCAAATGAATTAAAAACAACCAAAAAATGTCCAAAAAGAAAAAGAAGAAGATCACAATGGAGGAGGAAGAAGTTCATGAAGCGAGTTATGCATGTGAAAGAGAGTTCATCTTGTTGGGACCGCGTAAAAACAATTTTAATGAGTGTTTGTTGTGTTGCTTGGGTAAAGAAAACATGAAGAAGATGCTTAAATACAAAGACTAGCTCAGTACAATGGCAATAGGGCTCTAGCAGTGGCACAGGAGCATAAGTAGAAGCGTCTCCAACACACACTACAACAAACAAGATCTATAGTGACAAAAAAATTTTTATCACGGAATTTCCTTATTTCATTGACTAAGACATATGGTGACGAAACACCATCCGTCACATAATCTCAGTCACCGAATGTCCTAGTGATGAAAATATTCGTTACTAAAATGTTTAATTTTTTTTAATAGAAAAAATGATAGGTGATGAAATGTTTTCGTGACCTAATATTTTCGTCACTAAACATTATATTCAGAAATGAAATAAATTCGTTACCAATGATTTTTAATTTGTAATTTTTTTATTTGACCATATTAGATGACCAAATATTTCATCGCTGATTGTATTTTATTTTTATTTTTTCAATTTTGAACCGAAAAACCCACAATATCAAAATTAAAACTAGGAACCAAAAAAAAAAAAAAAGCTTATAATCACGGCAGTCTTAGGGCTTCATGCTTTCTTAACATGGAGGAAAACATTCAAAATTGAAAAAACAAACTGAATAAAAATTGTAGCTCTAAGAGAGAACAGCAAAGAGTGAACATCGAAAGTGTAGATCCAAATTGAATGTAAACTTTCACAACTAAAAAATAAAAGCATGTACAATTCTAACGAGATTGCACACAAACACAACTAGCTCCAAATTATAGATGAATATTCAAAATTGAAAAAAAAAAAAAAATCAATCACAGCTTTTGTTATGAAGCAGAAACTGATGCTATGAAATTAGGAACCTTAGAACTACGAAAGAAAGAGAGAAAATAGAATTAAGGAATGGAGAAGATACCTGAGAGAGAGCTCTAAACAAAGAGTAACGATGAGAGAGAGAGAGAGAGAGAGAGTAATAGGGTGTTTGGGTTTTTTTACAAAAAAAATTAGGTACTGGAAAAAATTTAAGTATGCGCCCAAAAATTGGCACTGTGCACTGGTATTTGTACCAAATAGGTGATGAAAAATTATTTCGTCACCAACAATGCCTAAATCTTAATATTGGATGACGAGATTAGAATTTCGTCACTTCTAGGAAGTATTTGGTGACGTGAATATTTCATCACCATAGACACCCTTAGATCTAGCGTCTTTTTTCCCATTACTTACAATGACAAACAAAATATTTTGTCATCAATTTGAATATCTTTAAAGACGAAATATTGATTTTGTCACAATCTTTAAAATTTTTATAGTATTTGTTAACGAATGTTTTCATTTCTTCACTGAATATTATTATTTAGAGACGAAATTATTTTTCCTCACTATATTTCATCACTATAGTCCTCGTTTGTATAGTCCTCGTTTGTTGTAGTGACACATACTATGTCGAATGAGTCTTATAAAAATTAACTATAAGTGCTGCACGGGAGGGCTTTAAACACATGTGAGACACCTGGAGGGCGCACGTCTTCGGTTGGAATTAATAAGTGCAGTCTCAAGGAAGTGGATGATCGAGACTAAGACAATACTTGATTGTTTGTGTGATGCTGAAACAAAAATTTTGATAGGACTTTGATGTAGAATTGAAGAGTCTAAATATTGATGGGATTTCCATGGATTTAGACCTTCAATGTGGACTTTGATGATAGTAGTGAAAGCCGTGACAAAGTTGATGAGAAATAGAGATGGTAACTTTGATAACATGCTAAAATAGAAAGAATAAAAATAAAATGATGTAGAGAGAGAAAGCAGATGCAAGGGAAATAATGTAGATTGACTTGATAAGCACTTAATGGTTTTATCTTTTCTATTTTGAGTTGTATATATAATAATTTTTTTTAAAAATTGATAACAATGATTCTAATACCGGGTACATATAAGATAATAAAAATACTGTAGGTTTATGTAGTATAATGAGAAATGTTAACTGATGCGCTAAGGACATTGGGTTAGGAAATATTTTTAGAAACATTTTATGGGAAAATGATCAAACGATTAATTTTTTTGACAATTTTTTATATTTTCCATAAAAGTAATGTCAAATCTTTTCTAATAAGTGTAAAGTTGTAGTTTTCAATTTTTATATGTTGGCATTAATTCTATGTCAAATTTGATTGTAATTCATTCAACCATTTACCTGTGATTTTTGGAATTAAATGTAATGGGTATAGTGTTCAATTTGGTGAAGAACTGTGAAGAACAAGGAATTTTGCGACTGGCTTGTGACTGTTGCACTCCATGAAAAGCCATGTGAGGAGCACATGTTGGAAGTTCAAATGACTCAAGTGTCAGAGGCATCTCGCGACTTGGCCGACTCACGACTTACTTGCGAAAGGCCATTGACAGCTATTTTATTGTGTTTCCTTTCTTTCTTTACCCACACTATAAAAGGCCATATTGCCTACAAAATTGTAAAAAAAAGTTTTAGAGAGAAAATCCTAGAAACACATTAGAGAGTAAGAAATTGCAAACCAAAAATCATCTATACATTTCTCTTAGCTTGCTTTACTTTTATCCCTCTCAATTTCCTTATCCTATTAGAGGAACTTAGTCCAAACACAATCCACACCCATTCAGAATGTAGAGAGTTGATTTGGAGCATTTAGGAAGCACTAGAATCATGCCAATCTTTAGTAGGAGCAATTGGTAATGATTGCGGGATCCAAGAAGCTAGCAAAGACAAGATTCAGTGAAGCCCATTGGTAGCTGGAGTTTAAAGGGCTTAAGCACAGTGGGTAAATTAGGCTTGGAGGGTTTATTTGTATTCATATACTCCAACTGATTTGCTAGTAGTTCATTTCGGCTTGTCAGGCCGTGGAGAGGTTTTTCCACTGGGTTCTTCGATTTTACTCTTCTATAACACATCACGTTATTATCTTGTGTTTGCTCATCTCTTCCCGTACTACTTTTACTTTTACTTAATTGTCAATTATGTTTATCCATGCACTAGTTAGTAGTTCCGGTTGATTATGCATTTATTACTCTTATTTTGCATTGTTTTGAGTAAATTGAAAGCAATCTAATCGTAATTTAAAATTTGGGAGTCTAAACTCATTCTAGTATTTACACTAGTGAGCTTTCAAGGGAAAAAAAAAAAAAAAAAAAAAAACCTCAAATAAATATTAACGAAAACAGCAAAACGTAATGGTTTTTGTTACTAGGAAAACCCCAACCATTTTCGTTGAAAAAACATGAAATGAAGACTTCTGTAATTCTATTGGATCATCAATTCTTCATATATATATATATATATATATTGGTTAAAGAAAAAAGGAGTTCGCTAGGTTACGCTAACCCTCAGACAGGGTGCTAAAGTTGGACTTTGTTATAGCCAACTCGTGTGGATACCCACTAACGGACTCTTGCTGGTAGCGGAACTTGAACCTAAATGGGTTAGACGAAGCCTCCGAACCTTACTAGCTGAGCCAAACCCCGTTAATATATATATATATATATATATATATGTGGCTGCGTCCTGTGTATAGTATAGACTTCCAGGCAATTCCTTCAAACGAGATTGAGCTGCAAAAAGCATGCGAATAAAATAAGCAAATTAAGCAGAAGATTTAAATTTGCATGGTCCCCCCCGAATTTGATCTCAAAGCCATATATGGTCAACGTTGTTTGGATACATCGATTGGACAGTGACGTGAGGGCCTAACAATGGCACGTATGCTTAGCAGAATAACCACTATTCACGGCTACATGATCTCTAAGAAACTGTGGATCTGAGTCTGATAGATACTTTCAGGTCCTCACACAGAAACTTTTTGAATGAGTAAACGTAAGAAGAAAGAGATCAGTAGGCATTATTACAAGCAAAGCGCGCGAGAAGCTTCCTTGAATCATTTGAGTCAAAAGAGACCACCATTCCTTTAAATGTAAAAAGCTAATCACTACCACCAGACTTTCTTAATTCAAGTCTTTAAATCATTACATTCCATTTCCAACGTTACTATACATATATATATATATATATAAATTTTTTTTATTTTCTTGGTGTCCAAACTTTTTGAGTACTTGGCTATTTTCCAAATGTGTGTAAATTACAGAAATAATAAGTTATTAAAAACACAGCTTGTGTCTAGTGCATTGGCACAATGGACATGTTTAAATAAAAAGACGAGCCTACATGTTAACTTGTCTAACGTATTAATGCACCAAATACAGTTCTAACCAAATTCTTTATATGTGGCTACAAGATGCCCTCAAGATCTTATCACGACTTAAGAATCACTGGACCAGATTGTCAAAAAAAAAAAAAAAGAATCACTGGACCAACTCTATCTGTTTTTACCTTGGAATTCATAACCATAATAAAGGTTAAGTTTCATGGGGATTTTTTTTTTTTTTGGGTCTTAGACAAGTATGTTTTTATGTGAGGTACCCTAAATGAAAAAATTGGCTTTTTTTTTTTTTTTTTTAATATTATTATTATTTTAGTTAAAAAAAGATAATATATTATAAAAGAGTATAAAAGATACGGTCTTACACATGAGCATTTCAAGGTACGTACATGCAGGTTTCTAAAGAGAGAAGCTAGCATTGACTATTTGCAAGTGACTCAAAACACATTTTTTTCTCTGTATTTTATTGTTCTTCTCACTCCATCTTCATTAACTGCCAGTGGTACAGTGTTATACTTATAGGCCTTAATCCAAGGCCCCTCATCCATTGTTGAACTTCGAACCAACCACACTTTTTGGCTATGCTGCAGTTTCAACCACTCTCTGCTTTGCTTTTCTATGCTTTACCATAATGTCATAAATACCATAATTACTTTCTCGTCTTCTTCTCTGCCTAGTCTACCACTATATCCATGTATTCATTATATCTTTGTTTTTATCCACCATATCTAGCTTATACAAACTTTTATAATAATTGCAATGTACATCTTAGCAGATCTTCACATTTCTCTTCTGTTCTGGCCTGAACTAGATTCATTGCTTTGCGTAACTGCGTACCATATATGATATCATATATGTCCCTCTTGACGCTACCTAAAAAAAAAGGTATTTCCCTTTTGATACATACGACATCTTTTGTCATATAATATTTTGTCTATTAAAAACTGTGACTTTCTATACACAATATCTTTATATTTTTACCAGTTTTTTTTTATTTATTTTTATTTTATCTTTGACCTTTTTCTTTCATATCACAGTATCAGGTACGAATAATACCATTTCAATGAAAATTTTGCCATGCTACTTTTCTTTTCTTTTCCTTTTTTTTTTTTTTTTTTTTTTTGTTAATGTTTTTAAGAAGTAAGAACCAATGTCCCACTTGTGATGTCAAAAACTAATTCATACTATCCAATTTTTTTTTTTTTTTGAATTGATATTATCTAAATATAAAAGAAAGGAACAAGAACAAAAACAATGTAGGTTAATTTCCATTTTGGGCAGTGTGTTAAATCACACTAATGCTTCATTCTTTTCTAGCATTTTTATTTATTTATAAATTGTTACGAAAAGTGAGGGAATGGAGATTTGAATATTAACTTTCCATAAAGGAGATCAATAATTATCACAGAATTAAAAAATTCTTGACTTCTTTTTATTTATCTTTTCTATAGCATTAGTACATGCATATGTATGACAACTAATCTTGGAAACAAAGTTAGAAATACTAATATATAATACAATTTTCTAAAGGCCAAAATAGCCAAATAGCACTATTTTTAAAAATATTTTGCAATTTATCACTATTTCTGAAATATGTAGGGATCTATCACTAAATGGAAACTTGAGTTTTTCATGGTACTCAAGTTCTGTAGAAAAATTTTGAAAATTTTTATGGAATTTGAGTTTCAGGAACTCGAGTTCCATAAAAAATAGCACGGCAAATTTGAAGACTATTTTTTCAAAGAATTCGAGTTATACGGCAAACTCGAATTTCACAAACTTGAGTTTCAAAAAAGTAGTAAATTGCTAAATATTTGACAAACAATAATAAATCCATACATATTTTCTCAACTAGTAGTATATGGCCATTTTGTCCATTTTCTAAAGCAATTTTCAAGTTTGCCAAAAAGGTTACTGCATATGAGTGCAATCAAAAGGGTTAGAGAGTTATTATGGTTATGTCAAATAAGATATAGCAGATTCATGGGCTGTTGGCTGATCCCCTTATCTTTTTGACTAAATAAAAAATGTGAGACTTATGTTGGAAGTTTGGTGAAACATATATAGATGAATTGAAAGATGTAAATAGAGGGGGTTGGAGCATGAGATTCACAATTTTTGTTAGGGCAATACCAGTCCAAGAGAGCCATCATCATGGCCATCATCACCATGACCACACTAACCATGTTATTTTTGGAAATCATTGGAACTCCCCCTCCTCGCGTGCACGTAAAGAGAACTAGGAAAAGCCCCTTTATCTAATAAAAATATTTTTGCTGATGTTAAGCATATTTCCAAACATTTTTGGGGGAAAAAAACAATAACACATTGTACAAGTACTTGTTTGTTACTAGTTGAATACGCTAATGACTTATCTACCGGCAAAAACCCTTCTAATAAAAAAATGGCAAGCACTACACCGGTGCTTGTTAAGGTTGTACTAAGGTAGATCCCATTTAATAAAAAAACAGATAAATAAAAGAAAAGGATATAAAACTGGTCCTACAAGTTATTTTAATATCTTTTTCTCTCTATAAAGTTGGTCCCACACTGAAAAAATGACATAAAATTGTAAAAAAATGACAAAAATAACTGTACAAAAAAAAGTCAAAAAGTTGTTGTTAATGGGCACCTTACGGTGCTCGTTAACACAACCCTAAAAAATATATAAGGTGCATCGATTTTGGGCATCATATTCATATACATGGTTTTTTATTATTGTTTTTTAAGATACAATACAATTTCAACTTATGATGATGTTTGTTATATGATGATTATTCTTTATCGTTAGGTTAAAACATCAATCAGTTTTTAGCGTAAACAGGGTTCGAACCCCAAATCAAACAAAAGACTTTATCAATTAAGCTAATTGAAATCCACATATATCTTAGAACATTCGAATCGTCTCGTGCAAAAAAATCATGTCTATTTTAACATAAGAACCTTTTTTTTTTTTAACGTACACAACCAATTTTCGAAAACACTTATATCAGATTATATATTTTACACTATATTTCATCAAAAAAATAATTTTTTTATCAATTTTTTATTACCCTCTCAAATCATCTCTCACTCTCTCTTTGTTTATATTAGTAAAGAAGTATTAATAAAAAATAGATTTGCATGTGAATAGTGACCATGTATATTTATATGGTTACTGAAACTTGCATCTTATTTTACACAAGTTAATACAGACTGAAGTGAACGATTTTTGGAGTTGGATAAGCAAAATTTACCCCTTATACTATTATGCATTGACTAAAGTAAGTGCTCTTAGAATTAATAAAGGAAAAGTTAGTTTGTAATACGTAATAGTAAATAAGGAGAAAATAGGAGAAAAATGAAAGATATTAGTTACACAAACAAAAAATTTTGGGTGCAGGTTTCTCTAAAAATCGTCATGTTTTATAGGATAATAATTGGAAGCCGCAAAATGAAAAAAAGAATCTCAAATAAAAATCCTACAAGTAGCAAACGTGATATCGACATATCGTGGTCAATATAAACTTTTTGTTTTGTTTTAAAGTGTAATGAAAACAACTCTTGTTAAAACCTTATCCAAGTAGAACAGATAAAGGAACAAATTAGGAAAATAGAAGAAAACCAAAACCTCCCATCAAAGAAAAAAAAAAAAAAAAGAAAAGAAAAGCAAAACCTGAGAAATAGAATAAAGCCAATAATCGAGGGAAAAGGTAGTCAAAGTCTAGTGTTTGAATACAAGAGGAATTGGTGAAAAAGTTTCTCAAAAAAAAAAAAAAAAAATACAAGAGGAATTAATGCAGGATTAAAGGAACTGATTCAAGAAAACCATGTGACTCCATTGGAGAGAAACTTCAAAAATATCATAAATTTTATTTTTTAATTTTTTAAGAATCAAATATCATAGAATTTTTTAAGAATAAAATATCTAATTTTTTTAATTTATGTCACATGATACGAGCATTCCCCTATTTATAGTAAATAAATACACTCAATACTGACCTAATATCCTTAGGGAAGTAGGGAAAATTATTGTGTACTCCCGGAATACCATAAATGCATACTCCCTCCTCTCACATGAATGGTTGGTCCCACTAATTAAATTCATGGTGAGACCTACTATTCATGTGAGAGGAGGGAGTACGCATTTATAATACTCCGGGAGTACCTAATAATTTTCCGGGAAGTAGACCCCTCCCAAAAAAAAAATGGACAATAATATTAATTATTAGCTGGGTGTATGCGGCTAAAGGTTTTTTTTTTTTTTTTTTGAGAATCGTCTCTTGACTTTAAATGTGCCTCAACTACGTTGAAGATGAGTATTCTTTTTTATTTACCAACTTTGCGACTTAACTTTTTGTGATCCTTCACCCACTTATTGTACTCTCTGATTTCTAAATAATAAAAAATAAAAAAACACTTATTGTACTCTCAATTAATTGATTAACAAAAATAACAATGTTTATTTTCCCCCTTTTACCCATGAGCTGATTAGCCTTACATGATTAAGTAATGAAAATGATGTCAGTTAAGTTTTGAAGGATGGCAATAAAATCAATTGATTGAGTATCTTGTCATTAAGAAATTTGGATCCAAATCCCAAATAGGTATAAAAAGAAATCAGTTAATATACTAGCTACCTTGATAGCAAAGAGTAGTTATTGTATAACTAATATTATAAATTATAAATTTTATCATATCTCCATAGGAAAAAAGCATTAAAGTTCACATATTTTATCTACTTTTCGATTAATTAATTAATTAACAAAAAAATATGTTAAATTACAAATTGCACCTTTTAACTATGCTTAAAATTTAATTTAGTCATTTAATTTCACTTTCGCTCAATTCAATCCTCTAATTTTTAATTTTATACTCTTTAGTCTTTTCGTCATTCTCTATTAGAATTGTACTGTTAATTCTCAATGTTGTTCATTACAAAATTACATTATTTTGAGGTGCATGGTCCTTAATAGCTCAATTTTGACAAAAACAAATGAAATGATAGAATTAAATTAAATTAAAAGTTAAAGTACTAAATTGAATTTTAAACAAAGTTAAAAGGTCTTATTGGTAATTTACCCAAGAAATCATGGCTTGTCCTATTTAGCAAATTAGTAATTGGTGCTCATCCTATCATTATTACTGAGAGATATCATTCACTGATTCACATCTCTCTCTCTCTCTCTCTCTCTCCTATTTAATCCATCCTGAATAACACACAGTCACACACACTCCCTACTTCCATCACACACACACAACTAGGAAGAAAGACATCTTTCTTTCTTTGCTTTTTTTCTTCTTCTTCTTTGTTAAAGCCATGGTCATGGCGAAAAGGCAGATCTTTGTAGTTTACATGGTCTTAGTTTTGCTCGTTGCACTGGTTTGTGCAAGTCATGTTACTATAAACGAAGAAGAAGAAGCTGACAGGATATTGCAACTTCCTGGGCAGCCTAAGGTCTCTTTCCAGCAGTACTCTGGCTATGTCACTGTAAATCATGTTGCTGGTAGAGCCCTCTTTTACTGGCTCACTGAGGCTGACCATAACCCCTTGTCAAAACCCTTGGTAATTTGGCTTAATGGAGGTTAGACTCTCTCTCTCTCTCTCACTCTCAGCAAGTACATAAATATGTGTGTAAGTTCGTGTGTTTTATTATTTTTAACTGTTTATGTAAAATGCATGCAAGTATAAACGAAGAGTCTGGTTTTGTTATTAGTTATGATAAAAAAATTTATGTCACTAGTACTATACTCTTGAGATAGTTTAGAGAAGAAATCAGAAGCTGTTTAGTGTCACTGTTATATTGCCTTTAGTGATATAATTCTCCATTGTTCCTTCTTTGTTAGTCTATGCTCAAATGTGTTTCACATAATATATATGTGCTAGAAACCACTTATTTCTCACGTTGCCGACATAATAATAAGCTATGCAGAAAAATTCTTTTAGTTGGGCTTCATTATGTTTCTATAAAAAATAAAAAAATAAAAATTTGTTAGGAAATACTATTGTTTACATTTGGGGGGTCACCTTTTTCCTTCTTTTATTTTTTATTTTAAATATTATCTTTTGGTGGACAAGAAAGCCCTTGAGTTGTAGGACAAGAGACCCTTCTTGTATTATGTGTAGTGAAGGATAATTTTAATTTGCTATAGGTATCTTTGATTTTTAGAGTAAAATTCGAAAGGACAAGTACTGAAAAATAAAGAGAGCCCACATCAATGGCCTACCAATGGCTAGGAATGGTGACCTAACTACTGCCATTCAAACCCATACACGGCATATCTTCCTAGTTTCCAATACATAATTAAGCCAAAGAAACCCATCACACTAAAATCCAAACAAAAACGTAATGTCTCTCTCTCATCAGTAATTATCTATTGCATCTTATATATATACATGCATCATATTCTTTATATAATGTGCATAGTGTCTATAGACTATAGACCCCACAGTAAAGAGATGCATATATTTAGATGCATATAAGATAACCATCTCTCTCGTAACTGGTATGGAAGTGAACAGAGCCATTCAATGCTTGAAAACAACCAAAAACAGACCTCATTAATTGTCACAAACGCTGCACAGTTCTGTATTGGTGCACCATCAATAATGCATAGCTAAAATTAGCAGAACTTGAAGTCTTCTATAGCTACAGCCCCCACTAAACTAAAGTAGCCAAACCCAAGATGATTACATTAACGAAGTAGAAATGTTAAAAATACTAGGAAAAAGTTAACGGTTACTTTAAGGGTATTTGTTTAAAAACTATTTAGTGACACCGCGCATCATTGATGTGATAGTCACTCCATAATTATAAGTACTTGTGGAGTGTAGAGAAAAATGTCATAGTTCAAGTATCTAGGAATGAGATTCACACTAATACTTTGATTAATTTAGAGTAGAATTGCTATCTTGTATAAAATAAAATAATAAAAAAAAACTATTTATTGAAGTTTTTTTTTTTGGAAAATGAAAAAAATTAATTTTTTTTATAGTTTTTTTTATATATTTTTTAATGAAAGTGGTATTAAAACTTTCTTAAAATAGTCTATTAACAAATACTCTAAGTGCACCCATTAACAGGACCCAAAATACTTAACTCAGTTTTAATATGTAGCCTTTTTTTTTTTCAGTTCAAAGATATCTATTCAATTTTAGCTCCACTAGTTCAACCTACAATGAAAAAATATCCAAACGAGTTGTTGTTTTCATATCAGTCTAATGGGTCTCAAAGAGAATCTCGCAT
The DNA here is from genome assembly GCA_023736055.1 of Quercus glauca. NCBI lineage: Eukaryota > Viridiplantae > Streptophyta > Magnoliopsida > Fagales > Fagaceae > Quercus > Quercus glauca. Next base: position 35,805,849 of record CM043316.1, on the reverse strand, counting down.
ATTTGATTTTTTGATCTCGAGAAACTTGCATATTAGACCATATAATGATATACCTGATGAATTTATCATTTATATGATCATGACTTCATCTATTTTCTCCATTAATTCTCTATCCCAAAAAAACAAATAAAAAAGTGGGACCATCATTAAAATTCATATCCTCGTGATTTTTTCTTATAAAAAATTCTAAAATTACTACCAACGTAATTATTAAAGATTTACAAACTGAGGTAGCAACAATGAATGTGATTGGTGTTGCTTTAACAATTAGTAAATAAATACTTGATCTAAATTATATTTATGTAATTTGTATGTTGACAAATTAATTTATAAAACTTATGTAATAAAATTTGTCACATTATTTTTCTCTATTGTTGCTTGTTTTGTGATTAGGCCCTGGTTGCTCTTCTGTGGCATATGGTGCATCAGAAGAAATAGGCCCATTTAGAATAAACAAGACAGCCTCAGGATTGTACTACAACAAGTTCTCATGGAACACTGTGGCCAACCTCTTGTTCTTGGAAACTCCAGCAGGAGTTGGCTTCTCTTATAGCAACCAGTCATCCGATCTTTTCAACTCCGGCGATCGACGCACTGGTGGGACCCCACAACCTCTCATTTTGAATCATTAAATATTAGCACTTTGTTGTTTTCGAAAGAATGGATGCTCATGATTGATTGGTAGGCCATATTTAAGAGACTAGAAGCACTCAATTATAAGGTCGTAGTCTTGGACGATTGGCTAAAAATAAACCATTGACTAACTGTAGTAATTTAATTATAGTTTCAAGATTAAGATCACCCAGTTAAAAAAGGATGAGACTTGATGTAAAGCATGCATAATTGCCATCTTGATGGATTTGATGGATCTTTGGTCCGTGCTTATGACATGTGTTCCACCTATTTGTACAATCAAATAGTCCCTATAGATTTGGTGTGGACATTCTAGTGATTTTTTTGTTTTTTTTAAGTCTATGAAAAGATTATGGAGATTATAAGATGTCTCTTCTTTGAAAATTGTTACAATGACAGGAGAAAGAAAGGAATTTGAGTCCTAGTTGTTCTTCAGAATATGAATCAACCTCATAAATTATAATTGTCCGTTTAGATTGAGGGAGAGGGAGGGAGAGTAGAGAACGGAGTAAAGATGGCAGGAAATAGGCTTATTTCCAGTCATCTCTTCCGGCCATCTCTACTTTACTCTCTACTCTCCCTCCCTTCCCCCTCAATCCAGGACCGAAGACTTGTTCCGTCACAGATGAATATATACACTTGAATCCTTGGAAGTATTTTCCCATGTAACACATCAAAATTTTGAAATAATCTGAGATAGATGAATCACAATTTGAGATTGAAAATTTGCTTTCATGCACAACAAAACGGTTCTAATTTGATAATTTCTGATTAGCATCATTTTTTTCTAGATCAAAGTTTGAAGTATTATTCAATGTATAGTGCACATGTAATTAATCTAATGAGGGGGTTATTATTTAGCTAAGGATTCTCTGGAATTCCTATTACGATGGTTGGATCGTTTCCCCCGTTACAAGCAAAGAGAAGTCTATATCACAGGCGAGAGCTATGCAGGACACTACGTTCCTCAGCTGGCCAAAGAAATTATGATGTATAATAAACATTCCAAGCATCCCATAAATCTCAAAGGAATAATGGTATACTCTTCAATCTCTCATGTCTATTTCTATTTCCATATTTGCATGACTTGAATTTGTAACCTTATATCCTTAGCATAAGTACTAAAAGCTGACTTTGTTTTATGTATTTCTTAGGCCCAAACAAACAATTTAGTATCCAGAGTACATAGATATTTTATATATCTAATTGTTAATTTTAATGAAGCACAAAAATATATAATTATACTAGCTACTAATTAAATTAAATGCAGGTTGGCAATGCAGTCACAGACAACTACTATGATAACCTAGGGACAGTGACATACTGGTGGAGCCATGCCATGATCTCCGATAAAACATACAGGCAGCTCATCAACACATGTGATTTTACGCATCAAAAGGAATCGAATGAATGTGATTCGGTGTTTAGTTATGCCATGGATCAAGAATTTGGTAACATCGATCAATATAACATCTATGCACCCCCTTGCAATAAATCTGATGGTAGCAAAGCCACCCGCCAGACTATGCGGTTGCCTCACAGACCCCATCAGGTATATCATACAAATTACAATAGTAATCAATGGTATTTATAATCTAATAATAATACAATAATGACAATGATAATAGTTTTATGTTTCTATTTCTCCTTGTTTCCTTTGTTTCTATATGGAAATTTGACAATACTTGTGTTAATAAATTTGTTATCATCCTATAAGAAGAATTTTTTTAATGGATTTTCCAGACTTTCCGGCAAATGTCCGGGTATGATCCTTGTACAGAAAAATATGCTGAGATTTACTACAATAGGCCAGATGTGCAGAAAGCACTCCATGCCAACATAACTAAAATTCCTTATAAGTGGACTGCGTGCAGGTGAGTCAACAACATTACATTATCATGCTTAAGCACTCTACAACCAAATTCAAAATAGGCCTCAGCTTTCCCTTTCTAGCTAGTGTTACATAAACTGTATTTCATTTGATGCAGTGAGGTTTTGAATCGAAATTGGAACGACACAGATGTATCCATTCTTCCAATTTACAGGGAAATGATAGCTGGTGGTTTGAGAATTTGGGTTTTTAGGTTGGCCATGTTATATTTGATTAACTTGCTACCACAACAATTTGATCTCTCCCAATATAATATTTGTACTTAGATATTCATTTTAGAAATATAACTGCTATTCTTTCTGGGGCTAATGCAGTGGTGATGTCGACTCAGTAGTACCAGTTACAGCCACTAGATATTCCCTTGCACAACTAAAATTGGAAACCAAAATTCCATGGTATCCTTGGTATGTTAAGAAGCAGGTAAGTCAATTAATCCTTTCCTATCCTCAACTTTTGACTGAAAAAATCATTATATTGGTATTGTTACTTCAGCATTAATGATCTATAATACAAGCCTAAATGTCCAGAGTTTTGTAATTCAGTAACATTGCTCTTAGGTTCAATCCCCCCTCCCATTGTTGTAACTATCGAACTATCAAAAATATATAAAACAAGTCCACAAGCAAAAGTAAGCCCTATTAAATATCCTTGGTCTTCTGTATGTAATTTGTGTTGGGTTTGGATTAGATTGAAAACTTTCCTCTGCCTACTACATTATGATTTAGAATGCCCTCATTTTCTCACATCCTCACATCCAAATAGGTCCCAATCTCAATTAGCATTAGGCTCTAACCAATGATCTACAACTTTAAGAGGGAATCCATAATTGTAACTCAAACCTTAACCATTTGACTAATTAATGAATATGTTATTGTTACTCATACTATACCAATCATGGTGCTGTCATCTGTGAAGGTTGGAGGCTGGACAGAGGTATATGAAGGGCTAACATTTGCTACAGTGAGAGGGGCAGGCCATGAAGTACCACTTTTCAAGCCCAGGGCAGCCCTTCTGCTATTCAAATCATTTATCGGAGGGGAGCCTCTTCCAAAGTCTTGAAAAAAGATGTCTTAGAGGGGAGCTTCTTCCAAAGTCTTGAAAAAAGATGTCTTACTTTATAATTTTTTAAGAATTGTTACTGTTCAACTTCTCTTCTTTTTTTTCTTTTTTCTTTTTTTGGAGAAACACTTTTCAACTTCTTTGAACTGTTGTTATTGTAGAAAAGGAAAAGTAAATTTTAATTGTTAACAAACCAGTAAAGAGAGAGTTTGATTGTGTAATATAAAAAAAAAAAAAAAAAAAAAAAAAAGAAAAGAAAATGTAATGGAAGAATTCAGGTTATATTTGCATTTGTCTGAATCCCTTTGAGTAGGTAAGACTAATCACTAATATAAAGAACAATTGTAGGCCATCAATGTCAGCCTGATCCTGCTTGATATCACTACATGAATGTGTCTTTGTTATACGCATGGTTCCAATTGAGTTGGGCTAACATAACATTAGAGCATTTGCATTGGATTAGGAAATTTTTTTTATAGTTAAATTTCACTTTAAACATACCTTTTTATTTTGTTAGGCCATTTCTGACTATTATTATTACTTTACTAGAATTAAACTTTTTCTTCTCCAAAAAAAAAAAAGTATTAAACTTTTTTTATTTTTTACTATTTTATATAAATATTATTTATCTACTCTATTTTATTCAAACAAAAATTGGATGTCAAGATTTCATTCAGCGGATCTGATACCCCAGTGCCCAAATCATCCATCTCACCCCCAACTGCTAACTCTGCCCCACCCATACCCAAGCCCAAGATTAGCCACCAACCGAGATTGCCATCCAATGGCCAAGATTGGCCACCTTAATGCCTTTTCCACCAAAGTGTCAGCAATGGGCCAGTCCGGCCCATTTTTACTTAGACCATGGGCCTAGGGGGTTATTGACCAGACAACAAATAAGTTGAAAGGGAAAAGCCCAGCTTATGGCCCAGCCCATGGACAATACCCATTTGGTCTTTAGTGGGCTAGGCTATCGAGCTCAGCCAAATGGGTTTTTAACCGGCCTTTAATGGGCTTATAAATTTTAATTGAAAAACTATTATATTATATGTCATAAAACGCAAATGATCAATTTGAACTATTAAAGATGCTTAAAAAAAAAAAAAAAAAAAACCTATTGATTAACTTTTATTGATAGGAACAAATAAGTACATTGATTAACTTTTATTGATAGGAACAAATAAGTACATTGATGAGTGTGTGTGTATATATTACAACTAATAACCTAACAACTCAGGGGTTCTATCTCCTGCATAAACACTTACCCAGCAAAAAAAAAAAAAAAAACCCCTAATTACATTGGTGGACTTGTTCATGTTGTGGACTGTCTAGTATTCACTCAGGCCTCTCTAACTTCAACCGCTGAAATGCCTCCACTAATTCCACTTCTCGTATTGCTTCATGTCCTTTTGTATTTGCTAAGTTCCAATTCTTTAAGAACACGAATGCCTCAATAGTCTTGAGACTGAGACCACATCTTTTGTCATATACAATTATACCACCTGCAGAACAAGCTGCTTTACAATACAGTGGAAACAAGTTTTGATCATAAATCACAGGTCATGATAAGCAAAGGATACTTACTATGATGTGTTTTCCCCCAACCCAGTAAATCAAATGATTCTTTTTCATTGGTATCAATTGTCAAATATAGGTTGATTTAACTAATGTTGTACTGTAATTAAGCCACTTTCTCTTCTTCTTTTAAGCATGTGTTTTGGCAAACTAGCAGAGAAGCTTGTTGTGTTTGGGAACCAATATTAGAATTTTCATATGCATTTCTATAATAATCAAATAATTGTGCTATTATGTTTTGGAATGACTGTATGGTCTCTTGAATTTTTTTCAACATCATTCATATATATATTGTTTCTTAAAAAAACACTTAACTCTTGAAGTTCAAATAAAGGATAAAAAATAATAGCCATTCCAAAAATTAGAGACATATTTCCCCAATATTTGTCAAATTTTTGATCTAACACTTCATCAAATATACCAAAGCATGTCCATATAAAACTTCAAATATTAGAAAAATGTTAGTCAATTGAATTAAAACTCTACACGATTGTTGGATATTATACGCCACAAAAAAATATATCTTAATCATGGAAATTTAAAAATATAATAAAATATCTCTTACAACTTCTACTAACTTCTAATCATTTTCTTCAATTTTTTTGAACTTTGAAAACGATGAGAATAATATAAATTTAAAACATATTTATATTTTATTACTAAATATAAAAGGAGATAAGTGGCATTCCACCTCTAAGGGCACGATTTGGTTCCTCAGCTCAAAGAATTAAAAGATTTAGGCCCAAAGAGCCCAATGCAATGAATTTGTAGAGAATGAGTTAGAAAACTAGGTTCTAATGATTTAGACAATAATTATAGTGGGCCCAAATGACATGAAAGCAAAGATAAACTAAAGAAAACCGTTCTCGGCATAATCCGAAGAGATCGGTTCTTATATATACTTCTTCTTAATTCAATTACAAGTCTAGTTCCTATTGTTACAATGTTTTTCTCCTAATTTTTCAATCCCTCCTCCTTAGGATATTCTTTCTATTTTATACTATCTTCTCTCTTATACTATCTTCTCTCTTTCATCTCCACCCTCCACGTGTAGACCAAGTTTCCGGCGTTGGTTCCTGTCCTATTAGCACCATCCTAAAGTCTCTAGGAGTAGCTGTAAGGCTGAAAATTACTATTCAGGTATCACTTCCACATTAATGCAGCCAAAGATTTAGCTACAGAGCATTCAATATGGTGATAGCAACTTTCTCTTAGATATTTCATAGCTTCCCTTTTGTCCTATGCTTTCATGATGTGTATCCTTATCAATAAAATCTCCCAGAACGTTACTCTAGATGGCAGACCACACCTTCTGACCTCTGCCTTGCTCGGCCGAGGAGGCATTCCTCCTCCGACCACTTTCCTGGACCCTCATGACCAGGCTCTATTTCTTCATTCACTAATGCGGGCTCCCAAAATAGCTTTTACCGGTCCTCGGACTACTAGATGTCCTCAGATTGGACCCCCAGCCCAATATATATATATATATATATATATATATATATACTACTGGGTCTATCATTCCTACACCACCTATGAGGTACATCAATATCTTTTTCTCTTTCTTTTATATTCTATACAACCTCTTGTATATAATTTATATCTTGCTTGAACTAGAAAAAGATAAATAAGGCAAACCATCTTGCACAATTAAATTAGAAATCTTTACACAACAACATAAATAAGACCAAAAAAAAAAACTTGAAATAATGTTTTTTTTTTTTTTTTTGTTGCTAAATCATACTTGAAATAATGTACCTCACATAATTTTTTTTTTCCTTTAAAAATGTATCCACCATATCATTATTTGAGACATTATCAATTGTTATTGAAAATATTTTATCAATAATATCTCAATATTGAAGTTCCTCAAGCAATATTATATCTTGAGTGTGGAGATTCCAACAATTAAATGATATTATTCTTTTATTCTAAGTTTATTCCTGAATCAATATAATGAACAATTGAAGATAGAAAATTTAATTTACTTCTTAACATCCATATGTCAGAAATTAAACAAAATCTTCCACTATGTGCATGTAAAATTCTTTTTAATTTTCATTTTGAAGTTTAAAATTCTTCATAATATCTCTTTTGGTGGTAGATGGGGAAAAAAAATCTTTATATTGTAGATTTAAACCGCATTGCATCATTTTGGTAAAATCATGTTTTTCAACAAATGTAAATGGGGTGTAGGAGTAGGACCCTAACAATATAATCTAGTGTTCTATTACATGCACATGCATCAATATAAATAAATGTAGTTAAATAACCTTTAAAGCATCAGCATTGGTGGTGGTAAAATAGATTTTTAGCTATTTTGCCACCTCCAATTTAGTGCCTAAGAGCATTCGCATCAGGAAATGCTATCCCATCCCATTTTACAATCTCAAAAAGTTACTTTATTAATTACACAATACCATTTTACAATACATTCAGCATCCCAACTTTTATTACTCATTAAAATAATATTTCTACACAATAAAATAATATATCTCAAAATCATCATCATTTACAATACAACACATTATTTATTCTTTCTCTCTCATTCTTTCTATTCAAGAACAACCACAAATTTACTGAAAACATCATCACCATAAGCCCACCACCGTTGCACTACACACACCTGACACCACCACTACCACCACCAGTAACCCATAATCTACCATCACCACTAGGGGTGTCCAGAGTACCCGAAGACCTGCCGGAACTAATCAGCCCAAACGGAATCGACCCGCCACGGCCGGACCGACACCTCCGACGGGTCGGTGATAGGTCAGAATCTTCAGAACCTGACCCCGACGAGTTGAATGGCAGTTTCGTCCTCAAAAACCCGATCTACCAGACCCGCTCGACAAAACCTCAAAAAGAAGGCCAAAATTCGACGACGTTTGGGCTTCTCAACTCCGATCCGGCCACATTTGGCCTTCCTTTACTCAGATTCGCTTAAATCCTCACTCATATATGCTTAAATCTGGCGAATCTAGCCCAGATCTACTCTAACTCGGCCAAATCTCGTTAGATCTGGCCAGATCTGACGAGATTCGGCCAGATTTCGGCCAAAATCAAGCGAAATCACAAAACCCAAAACCGACCAATTATTACTCGAAACTCGATACGACCCAACCCAGCTGATCTGAAACTTCCCACGGGTCGGTTGCAAGTCAAAATTTTCCCCACCCAAGAAGGTCGGGTCGAGTCCGGGTTGGGCACAAACCCGATCCGTGGACACCCCTAATCATCAAAAAAAAAAAAAAAAAGTGAAGAGACTGTAGCACCAATCTACCATCAACACAATCAACACCAAATGCAGCAACCCACAGTCCCCACCACCATGAGCAAAACCCAAACCCATAGCAAGCAAAACCCAGACCCACGATGGCAAACCCATGGCCATAATCAATAAACACCTACAACCACAAACCCAAAACAACAAATCCGTCCACAACTCCACCACTCACCACAAACCCATACCACTAAACCAACCAACCAGACACCACCATTGAAAATCTGAAGAATACCAGCCTCTCCGACCATCAACACCACACCAAAAAAAAAAAAAGCAACCCACGATCCCTACAACTCACGGTGGCAAACCTAGACCTAGACCTAGACCCACAACAAACCCAAACTATCGGAACCCACCCATATCAAACCCCATCAAAACTAGGGATGGTAATTTATATCCGACCCGTGGATACCCAGCCCGATAAATTATAAGGTCGGGTATGAGTTTTTAAAAAAAAATCCAAAGCGAGTCCGAGTCGGGTCCAAGTTTTATCCATACCCGGCCCGAACCCGGACCCGGACCCGACCCGTTTAAGGGTAAAATACAAAAATACCCCCATATATATGTAAGTTTTAAAAAAAAAACCTACTCCCCTAATACCATTTCACTCAGCTGCCACCCCTCTTACACTCACATCACTCTCCTCTCCCACTCGGCCTCTCTCACTCCCTCTCACTCTCCTCACATCACTCTGCTCTCCCCAACCTCTGATCTCTATCACCATTGGCCATCACGTGCACTTCCGATCAGGTTGTTTTCTCTCTTTCTCTCAATCTCAGCTCACACGGTCTCACACTCACAATCTCACTCACTTTCAAGCAGCGCCTCCCAAGATCTCAACCTCTCACCGCTGTTCCAAGCATTCACCACCGCCGGTCTAAGCTCTCACTCACTTTAAATCTCATCGCTGGCCCAAGCTCTCATCACTAATCTGTTCTCTACTTCTCTTCAATTTTTTTTTTTTTTTAATATGAGTCTGAGAATATGATATGTTTGATTCAATTTTTTTGTTTGGTGTTTTCTACTTAGACTATGGACTTCAACATATGGGTTGTACTACTTCTAGTTATTGTAGTTTAAAGACTTGAAATTCTGAGTCTTTGTGGTGTAATTTAATATATTGTGGAAGAAATTGTGTATATTGTGTTTTAGGTTTGTTGTAAATGCAGTGCCTAAACTGAGATGGGAGACAAAAATGAATTTAGGCTTCATTCAAAAAAAAAATTTTAGTTGGGCCACGATTTGGGCCGCGGGCTAAACAGGGCCCGGCGGGGTAGGTCTGGGCTCAGGAAAAAAACTCGATTAATAATTAGGCCGGGTTCGGGTCGCAGGTCCAGACCCGCGGGTCGGGTCCGAATATGCAAAAACCCAGCCCGAACCCGATCCGTTGCCATTCCTAATTAAAACCCACATATAGCAAACCCCATCAAAACCCATTCCAAAAATCCAACACAATCCACACAAACCAACACAATCCCACTGAACAAACCCACATAGCCGCTGTCAATCGCACCGATCCATGTCGCTGCAGTCAACCAAAGAGAGAGAAAGCGTTGCCATCGTCAGCCAAGCCAAACTGAGTGGGAGTGGTGGCTTACTGTGGTGTGGTGGCTATGGGTCCCACGTCTTCGTTCGCATCAACGTCGGCCTAGGCCTCTTCGTCGTCACACTCCTTATCGTCCCCTTATTGGACGTGTTCTACCTCCGAGGCTGGATCAGGTTGTACGATGGGTTTTACGTCACGGTCAGGGCAATGGTTCTCTACGGCCTAGCCGACACGTTGGTCCAGGGTGGTGTCGTCGGCGCCGCCGGTGAAATGCTTGAGCATTACATGCAAGCAGTTGTTGCTGGCACCGCCGCTTCAGGTCAATTTTGAGCTTTTGTGGCTATGGGTTTTGGGTCTGAAGAGAGAAGGAAGAGAGCAGAGGAATAACATAGAGAGAGAGAGAGAGAGAGAGAGAGAGAGAGAGAAGAGAGAAGAGAGAAAGTGTTGGAATTGTTTAATAAGAAGTAGGAGAGAGAAAGATAGAGAGAATTACATAATAATATATAAGTTTACCATTAAGCTACAATGCATGTAGAATTGCACTGTTTGCAATACTTGGCTTTTACAATTTCTGATGGAGTGGAGATTTTGGGATTAAATGCTAAAAAATGCTTACATTTGACATTTGGGGTGTGAATGCTCTAAGAGTATTAGTATTGGTGGTGCTAAAAAGCTATATTGTTATTTTTAGCACCATCAAATACAAAAATAAGACTACATTAGTGGAGCCAAAACCAAATAATTTGCTCCACAGCTACGGTGCACAATTACTTTTGGCTGTGCACTGTAGCTCAAAGGTATAATGAAATAATAATATTTTATTTGCCTCTTCAATTAAATAATGTTTCTTTGTTTTTTTTCTTTCCTACGTCTTCTGATTCAGTCTTCAACCTCTCCATTTTGTTTTTCTCTCTTCCTCCAGCTAACCCAAATCTTCCGTAGAAGCTCACTCTCTCCCTTTTATTTTGTTTCCCTCTCTTCCTTCACTTGCCACCGACCCATCAAATTTGCCCAATGCAGAACCATTAGATTTGCCCAGCCACTGACCCATCGAAGCTCTGTGCTCGATCAAGGCAGGTAGCAAAACGGCGCCATGATTGGTGACGGCAAAAATTCTGGGTTCATGGGTTTTGGATTGTTGGGTTTGTGGGCTTCCGATATTTTTTATTTTTTATTTTTTTGGTGTTTTTAGTTCTTCTTCACATGGATTTTTTTGGTGTTTTATTTATTTATTAATTTATTTTGTGGGTTTGGTTGTAACTGTGGGTTGTGGTTGAAATGGCAGTTTGGTGGCTGTGTTAGTGGTGATTTGGTAGTTGTGGTTGTTGTTGCTGTGGGCTGTGTTGAGTTTGGTTGTAACAGTGGGTTATGGTTGTGGTTGTGTTGGTGGTGGTTTGATTTTTTTTTTTTTTTCTTCTTGCCATGGGCTGTGGTTGCCACATGGAGGTTGTTGCTGGTGGAGTGGTGGTAGAGGTGGATGTGGCTTGTTGAAAGGTTTTTGTGGTTGATATTTTTTTATTTTATTTTAATAAGTTCTTTATATTATTTTAATCAAATAGCTAAAAATATAGATCCATTGATGTTTGGTGTATTATAAAGTGAAGAAATAAAATAGATAAAGTGATTTTTTTTTTTTTTTTTTTTATGGAGATAAAGTGACTTTTGTTGGTGCTAAATAGCCAAATTTTTGCCTCCACCAATGTGGATGCTCTAACATTGGTGGAGATTTGCCTTCTTGCTATAGTGAACTACCAAGAAGAGTAGTTTACTTTAGCAAAAAGGTATAAAAAAAATTATTACTTTATCACTTAGTTGGATTCAGTGACAGAGAGGAAGTGAGAAAGAAATTAATTAAAAAATTAATAATGTTTGACTCATAGTAAAAATAAAACCATTGATGCAGGGAATGTTATGAAATTCTATGTTAAAATAGAAAAACTAATTTTTTAAGGTATTAAATACTAAAATTTTTAACTCAATATGAATGCTCTTATCTTTTCCTAACCATTCAAAGTTTCAAACTTACATCCGGTTGCCCTTTTCGTTTACATCTTTGACTTGTATGACATTTTAAATGGATAGTCGCACTCCCCACGTTTAGCGAGCCGGCCTACTCATCACCACATGCAATATAAATAGCTTTAATATCTTTTGTACCATCACGATTTATATTTTCTATCTTATTAAAACATTTTCAAACCTCACCTTAAAATTTTCTTTGAGTAACATTTGGATTTGATTTGGATTTGGGGTGGGTATAGTAGTACAAGTTGTAGTTGGTATATTACAGGTGACAAATCATAAATGGTAAATTTGGACTACTGCTAATAATTTTTTTTTAACCGGGGGGGGGGGGGGGGTGGTGGAGGAGGGAAAATTGGAGAACCAAGTCACTCATAATATTTCCCTTGTCATCTACTTCTAATTCATCTAGTAATAAATATGATCATTTCTATGAGCAATTTAAAAATTTTAGCAACTGACAAAAATAAAGTACACAAATAATAACATAGAAAATATTAATTAAAAATTATGAAAAGTTGTTATCCAATAATTCTAAATTTGAGGCAACAAGATTCCACTCCATCTTGAAGAAGTAAAAATTTAGATCTTCAAATGCTAAATCCTGAAAAGTATTACAATACAAGAAGAAAGAAATAAAGGAAAAATAGAGAAGAATGAGAGAGAGAGATTTGATAAAAGAAAATTCTGTTCTTATTGATCTATTGAATCAGATACAAGTCCCAATATATATAAAGGTAACCAGATCCGTAAAGAGCGGAAATATCCTAACTAACTCTCAATCAATTGCTCCCAAACTCTGACACGTGTACATAAACAGTAACAGACTACTCCCTTCCTCAACTACACTATGCTACCTGTAGTTTACCTCCTATTTTACCTATACTACAGGTCTTTTACCAGCAGCCTTATCACCAACTGTGTCAGCAACTTTACCATCAGTAACATGTGCCTTCACATCCCCCCTCAAACTGAGGGGAGGGACTCCCATTAGTTTGTGAGCAAGGTCCAGAAAACGTGGAGAAGAGAGGGCTTTAGTAAAAATATCAGCTAGCTGATCAAGAGTGGAGATTAAATGAACCTTCAATTCTTTACTTAGAACCTTTTCGTGAATATAATGATAATCAACTTCAATATGCTTGGTCCTAGCATGAAAAATGGGATTGGAGGCCAAAGCCAAGGCAGACACATTATCACACCAAAGCATAGGAGGCAAGGATAAGTAAATTCCCAAATCTTTAAGGATCATTCTTAGCCAACTCAACTCAGCAGCAGTGGTAGCTAACGCCCTATTCTCAACTTCAGTAGATGATCTGGCCACAGTAAGCTGCTTCTTAGCAGACCAAGTAACAGGAGAATGACCCAAAAAGACCACCATACCAGTAATAGACTTCCTATCAAGGGGATCACCTGCCCAGTCAGCATCACAGTAAGCTGAAAGAGCCAAAGAACCTACCTGAAAATTAATACCATGATGCAATGTACCCTTAAGATATCTAAGAATCCTCTTGGCTGCCACGAGGTGATGTTGGGTAGGGTGGCTCATAAATTGGCACACTTGCTGGACAGAAAAGGCCAAATCAGGCCTGGTAAAGGTCAAGTATTGCAGCCCACCAACTATGCTTCTAAAAAATGTAGGATCAGGGAGCAAAGGGCTAGTCTGAGAGTTAACATGAGCTGTGGGAGAGCAAGGAGTGAGGCAAGGCTTACAATCTAGCATATTGAACTTGGTCAGTAAATCCAAGGCATACTTGGACTGATACACAAACAAGCCTGAAGAGGTATACTCAATCTGAAGACCAAGGAAATAAGCAAGAGGACCAAGATCTTTTAAATCAAACATAGCAGCAAGTCTGGAGACCAAATGATCAATGAAAGGAACACTATTACCAGTAATAATAATATCATCCACATAAAGGAAAAGATAAACCACAAATGAACCTTGATGCAGAATAAACAAATTAGAATCTGCAGAAGAAGCTTGGAAACCAATATGATATAGCTGAGAGGTAAAACTGTCAAACCAGGCCCTAAGTGCCTGTTTGAGACCATAAATGGCCTTATGCAGCTTACAAACAAGCTCAGGATGGTCAGGATCCACATAACCAGGAGGTTGAGACATAAACACCTCCTCTTGAAGCACACCATGCAAAAAAGCATTAGACACATCCAATTGCTTCAATGACCAATTAAACTGAACAGCCAATGCCAAAATAATCCTGACTGTGGCAGGCTTAACCACAGGACTAAAGGTCTCCTCATAGTCCAGACCATACTGCTGCAAAAACCCCTTAGCAACAAGCCTTGCCTTATATCTAGCAATTGAACCATCACTGCCCCTCTTGATTTTATACACCCATTTACAATGAACCACATTCTTACCAGAAGGAAGAGGGACTAAAGACCAAGTTTTCTGCTTCAAAAGAGAATTGTACTCTGAATCCATAGCCTCAATCCAATGGGGAAACCTAGAAGCAATAGCAAAAGTAGGTGGTTCTTCTTGAAGATAATTTCTCACAACTGCATAAGCTTTGGGCTTGAAGATACCATGTTTGGATCTGGTAAGCATGGGATGAGTGTTTGGAAATGAAGAAGAAGTAGATGAAGGAAGTGGAGATGACAACTGATCTGAAATCTCAGCATGAGGGAAGGAAGTAGCTGGACCCGAGGAAGGAATAGGATTTGAAGAAGGTAAAGAAACATCAGAGGAAGTGATAGGGACACTAGAGGACTGATGAGACACAGGAAAAGAGGAAAGGACAGAAGGCAAAGCATCAGAAATACCAGAAAAAGAGGAAGGAGAAGAACTGGACAAAAAACTAGAAATCCAAAGGTCCAAAGGAAGATGAACAGAAGAAGATGAGGAAGAAGAATCAGAATGACCAGTAGGAATAATAGGGAAGTCAGACTCATTAAAGATAACATGGGGAGTAATATAGACCGTATGACTATGGGGATCAAAACAAATATACCATTTGGATAAAGGAGGGTATCCTAAGAAGATGCATTGTGTAGACTTAGGTTGAAGTTTGTGATCAGGATAGGGCTTGAGAAGAGGAAAACAAGCACAACCAAAAGTTTTCAAGGAAGATAAAGGAGGAATAGAATGAAATAACAGTTCCCAAGGACTCTTAAAAGCCAACACTGAAGAAGGAAGTCTATTAATCAGATAAATGGCAGTACTAAAAGCATAACACCAATAAGAAGAAGGAAGATTCGACTGATAAAGCATGGAAAGACCACTTTCAACAATGTGCTTATGCTTTCTCTCAGCAACACCATTTTGCTGAGGAGTATAGGGACATGACAACTGATGTTGGATGCCATGATCCAAACAAAATGACTTAAATTGATTACTCATATATTCACCCCCACCATCAGTCCTAAGGATTTTGATTTTAGACTCAAACTGATTTTCAACAAAAGCTTTAAAGTGCAAGAAAACAGTAAACACTTCAGATTTTTGTTTAAGAAGAAACAACCAAGTGAATCTAGTGAAGTCATCAACAAAAATGACATAGTATTTATAACCAAGAGTAGAAGTAACAGGAGCAGGGCCCCAAACATCACTGTGAACAGTTGTAAAGGAGAAGTACTAGACATGACATGTTGTGGAAAGGAAAGTTTGTGCATTTTAGCACTTATACAAGATTTACATTGAGAACAAATGTCATCATGTACAGAAATTTTAACACTGTTATTGACTGAAGACAAGGCAGAATGAAGAAGCTTGGAGCAGACCAAGTCTTTTATGCCACAGCATTGCTTCATTGGAAACATGAGTAGTAACAGAAGACTTGAAAGCAAGGGATGAAGCAATAGCAGAATCAGTAGATAGTTGTGAAGGAAATGGAATAGGATACACACCATCTTTACTCAGGCCTTGATAAAGAACCTTCCCCGTAGCCAAATCCACAATTAAGAACTGATTGGCATCAAAATAACAAAAGGCATTGTTTTGTAAACAGAGTTTATGGACAGATAAAAGATTGGAAGCTAAATCTGGGACCCTAAGAATATTATCTAAACGAAAACAATGAGAAGGTGTTTGAAGCTTACCATTACCAACATGAGTCACAGGTAACTCTTGCCCATTGCCAACAGTAACAGTTTCATGACTAGCAGTAGCTTGAGAAGTCAATGAAAGCTGAGAAAGATCAGGTGTAACATGATCAGATTACCCTGTATCAGTAAGCCAACTTGAAGCATTTGCTGAAGCAGAATTTGCAATTGCTGCCATAGAACTAACTGCCATAGAGGCTAGCTTGGCTGGAGCATGTCTGCCTTGATAGGCAAAATTCATGCGATGATAATAGTCCAATGCAATATGACCATTCTTACCACAAATCTAACAAGTAGGTCTTGAAGACTGAGATTGACCTTGAGACTGAAATGAAGGAAAACTAGAACCATTCCTATGCTGAGATTGTGGTTGAAATCCAGGAAACTGAAGAATACCATTTGCATTGCTAGAGGACTGACTTGAGGATTGACCATGATTAAACCCAAAATTATGACCAAAATTATTAAATCCTCTGCCACGACCCCTCTGATTGCCATTTCTACCTCTGCCTCTATTATTATTCTGATTAAAACCACTGTGAAGAATCATAGCCGTAGCTGTATCTCTAGATGTATCCCTAATCTCAGATTTCTTCTTAAGAGCCCTCTCTTCAGCATTCAACAAGGTATTCAATTCTTCAATAGCAACCACATCATTACGAGTCCTAATTGCATAACAGAATGCACTATATTCATGTGGTAATGCTTCTAAAACTAAGTGTATGAGTTCTTCTTCATCAACAAACACAGCAACAGAACTCAACCTATCCCTAGCTTCTTTAATTCTTTGAAAAAAATTATCCATGCTTTCAGGACCTTTCTTAATACTCAGCAATTCATTCCTTAAACTCAAAATATGAGAACGAGATACAGAAGCAAACCTCTTTTCAAGTACTTCCAAACTCCCTTCGCAGATTTCTGACCCACGGTGATGGCTAGAACTGATGGTGATAAAGTGGAATTGATGAAAGTAAAGAGGGCTTGCTCTCTGCTTTTCCAATTGACAAATTCTGGATTTGACTCTCTAGTGAAATTTCCAGAACTATCTTTCAAGAAAGGATCTGGAGCTATACACGATTCTTCAAGAAAACCAATCATCGCATAAGCTTCAAGAATCACAACGATTTGGTGCTTCCACACAATATAGTTGGTGAAATCTAGCTTCACTGTCATCATGCTGGACATATTTGATAACAGTAGCAACAATGGATTCACCAGAGGAATTGTGGAGGTAGAGGTAGGAGGAGTTGTTGAGGAACTAGAGCTTGGAGCAGAAGCCATTAATGGTGGCTCTGATACCATGAAAAGTATTACAATACAAGAAGAAAGAAATAAAGGAAAAACAGAGAAGAACGAGAGAGAGAGATTTGATAAAAGAAAATTCTGTTCTTATTGATCTATTGAATCAGATACAAGTCCCAATATGTATAAAGGTAACTAGATCCGTAAAGAGCGGAAATATCCTAACTAACTCTCAATCAATTGCTCCCAAACTCTGACACGTGTACATAAACAGTAACAGACTACTCCTTTCCTCAACTACACTATGCTACCTGTAGTTTACCTCCTATTTTACCTATACTACAGGTCTTTTACCAGCAGCCTTATCACCAACTGTGTCAGCAACTTTACCATCAGTAGCATGTGCCTTCACAAATCCAATGTTCCAATTGAATGCTCCAAGCCTCTGACTTGAAAAGGTTGATACTTGTATTTGTATAAATACAATTAATTAAAAGTTTAATACTATAAATATATAACTTTTTGAGATAGGAAAAAATAATGAAAGATGAGAGTAGTCTAGAGCAAGGAAGTCAATTCCGTACCGTACCGGCCAGTATATACCGTACCGGCAAGCATACCGGTACACATAACCCCCTGTTTCGTACCGGAAAAAATACCGGGCGTACCGGCCAATTTCGAGCAATACCGGCCGGTACCGGGCGTACCGGCCAGTACCAGAAAAAAGTTTTTTTTTTTTTTTTTTTTCAAAGTTTTGTAATTTTTGAATTTTTGTTAGGGCAGAATGGTAACTTATTTGCATTAACTTATTAGTATTATTTGTTTTCTTAGTATACAATGGTAACTTTTAAGCTTTCTATATTTTATATTGTGTTTTTTTTTTTTCTTCTTTTAATTGATACTAAAGTCTAAAACCATCAATAATTAGTTATGAATTGGGGAAATGTTTTATGGTAAACTTTTATATTTATTATAATACACACACACACACATACATACATACATACATACATATATATATACATATATATATATATATATATATATATATATATTTATAAATATATTTATAAATATAAAAAATAACGGTAAACCCGAAACGGTACACCAGTATTGACCGGTATCCGAAATATATCGTACCGCTGGCCAAACCGGTACAGCCTCCGGTACGGTATTGACTCCCTTGGTCTAGAGAGCTTGAGAATTAAGTTTGAGTATGATTTTGAGTTTGAATTTGAATTTGAGAGATTTTCGGTGAGTGTATTTTGATGGATTAATGTGGAAAATCCCAAGTCATGCCTCCCTCCCTTTTTCCCTTCAACCAAAAGAAAGAGAGTCATTATCTACTCATGATTTTTACCTCCTTTTCTTTCTCACCCCGACCAAATAGAGTTTAATTGTTAGATACTTTCAAGTAGGAGAGAAAAAAAAAGATTAATTAAGTCAGTAAATAAATAGAAGCATAGGTTTGTGTAATTGGTCATTAGATACAAATACAAAGTCAGTAGCCTTTCTGCTTAGAGCATGGCCATGCTTTCGGCATCTTCTTTAATTCGTCTGCGTCATATGAAGAGGTCACTCTAGGCCACCAAATTATGCCACAGACAAAAACAAAGGATAAAAATATATACTTTGTCTTTACTCACGTCGAGATCGAGTTTAAATTGTTAAATTTGTTGTTTATTCTTAGATGTAAAATAATTTATATCATAATAAGATTCTCATTGTATTATTTAATATTTTTTTTTATAAATTCTCATACACTTGATTAGTACATGTGTTTTTTAAACAATTTAAGATCAAGAAAATATTAAAGAGTGTAAATAAACTGAATATATATATATATATATATATATATATATTTTACCCCAAACAAATTAACTTGTTGTCACCAACTCCAAACCACCGGTAAATAATATAATATTATGGATCCAACTTTTTTTACAACAAATTTTACAATTTTTAAGTTGTGAATTGTGTTTGTCACTCCTTTTTTTATAAAAAATTTATTCTAACATGATTTAAATATATATATATATATATATATATGTATGAAACTTGCTATTAGAAACTTAAATTCCAACCTTGTTCCCACTCTGCACAAATTTTATATTTGTAAAGTACTAGGTGCCCGGGTCTAAGATAAAAAGTGAGATAATATAATTTTTTTTTAAAACAGT
Source organism: Quercus glauca (assembly GCA_023736055.1). Classification (NCBI taxonomy): domain Eukaryota; kingdom Viridiplantae; phylum Streptophyta; class Magnoliopsida; order Fagales; family Fagaceae; genus Quercus; species Quercus glauca. Next base: position 35,786,350 of record CM043316.1, on the reverse strand, counting down.
GAAATAATATAGTTAAAGACTGACAACACATTTTATATATATATATATATATGTAACCACTTCAACCAAGCATTAATGTAAAATAATGACATTAAAAATAAAAATAAAAAACCCATTAGGCCACTACTGGAAGTGGTAATGTGGACCATGTGGTATAAAATGAAAAGTCAAGGATTGGAAAATTTGCATAGAGAGAGAGAGTCACATGTATTATAGACAGAGGGAGATCCGCCATAGAAATTGCAGCCTCCATTCCAAAAATATCTTGGCAATACTCCCATTTTTCAAAGAAGCTCTCTAAAAAAAAAAAAGGGTCCATTGTTCTTTGTTCACTCCGTACACTTTTTCTTCAGTCTACACCTCCACAATTCCATAAACCGTACTATTCCTTTCATTGACTGCTTTCACTGCCTTATAGATCTTGTACTGCTGTTTGTTTTGTGTCTTTCTTCTTTAGTTTTTACAACCCTTTTCTTTTTTTCTCAAAACAAAGCATACATATTTTGTGTCAGTGTTACATTGTTGTTGTTGTGATTTTGGAACTTCTGGGTCTAAAGTTTGTCTCTTGGTATTACAAGCTGCCAAAGCTTTGTTCAAAGAGGTAGGCTTTAGTTGTTCTTGCCTATGTTAATGTTCCTGCTCATAGAAATTGGATTGTTTCTTGTTATTTACTTATTCATATAGTAATTCATTTCCTACTGATCTACAAGTTCTGAAATTTTTAGTCCTTCAATGACAAAGCTTTTCTTTCCTTAGTTGTTGTCTAGTTTCGCTGTTCTTTGCGTGTATAAATGCTTGATTTCACTAGTGGTCTTTTTATTGTATACAAATACATGAATATTAGTTTGGATTAGTTTTGTTTCAGTTTTTAATCAAAAGAGTAGCTTTTTAATGTTTCTGTTTTTTTTTCTTTTTTGGGTTTTTAGTAGTGTTTCCAAAGCCAATCTGGAGGAGTGAGAAGGGTCTGTGGTTCCATTGTTGTTGTTGTTGAATTAAAAGGGTTTTTAGTTGGGTTTGTGATTCTCTTTGGCCTGTTAGCTATGGGGGACTGTGATTCAACTATTTCAGAAGTAGAAGGAGAAGAAAACTTAATTGCTGCAGCTAGGCACATTGTTAGAGCATTGGGGTCAAATAAGAAGCTTACATTTAGTGCAAGGAAAACTTTGGCAGAACTTGGCACCCAATTGTCCACCATGGCTGCACTAAATGAAACAAAGGGTGATGGGGTTAGTGAGATCGAAGATCGGCTTTATGCTGTTGAGGAGAAGATCTTGAGTTGGGAGGAAGATCAATCTATGATATGGGATTCAGGACCCGAAGAAGCTTCTGAGTATTTGAATGCGGCAGATGAAGCCCGAAAATTGACTGAAAGATTAGAGAGTCTGTGCCTGAATAAAGATGATGATGAGTATAAACTGTTACACAGGGCTCACAATGTTCTTCAGAAGGCAATGGAAAGGCTAGAGGAAGAGTTCAGTCACTTGCTTGTAGAGAACAGGCAACCTTTTGAGCCGGAGCATGTGTCTTTTCGATCCAGTGAAGAGGATGTTTTGGATGAGGGCTCAATTATCTCTTTTGGAGATGAGTCGATTGAGGACTCACTTCAGAGAGACAGTGTCAGCAGGGCCTCGGAGGAATATATCCTTGATTTGGTCCATCCGGATGTGATCCCTGAGCTCAGATGCATTGCGAATTTGATGTTCAATTCAAATTACGACCAGGAATGTTACCAGGCCTATACCAGTTCCCGTAAGGATGCCTTGGATGAGTGCCTCTTCATTCTTGAAATGGAGAAACTAAGCATTGAGGATGTGTTGAAGATGGAATGGGCTAGCTTGAATTCCAAGATAAAGCGATGGGTTCGAACAATGAAGATATTTGTGCGGGTCTATCTTGCTAGCGAGAAATGCCTCAGTCATCAAATTTTTGGGGAGCTCGGAGCTGTTTGTGTAGATTCTTTTGTTGAGGCATCTAAGGCTTCAATGTTGCAGCTTCTGAATTTTGGTGAAGCCATGTCTATAGGTCCTCACCAACCAGAAAAGTTGTCTCGCATTCTTGACATGTATGAGGTGCTATCAGATCTTCTTCCAGATATAGATGCTTTATACTCAGATGAGGTGGGTTCTCCAGTTAGAATCGAGTGTCACGAGGTTCTAAGTAGATTGGGTGATTCTGTAAGGGCAACATTTCTTGAATTTAAGAATGCCATTGCATCAAATGTATCGACAAACCCTTTTGCTGGAGGCGGAATCCACCATCTGACCAGATATGTTATGAATTATGTCAAGATTCTAACTGACTACTGTGAGATCCTTAATTTTCTCCTCAAGGACCATGATGAAGATGATCCCAGTTCCTTGTCACCTGACCTGAGTCCAACTAAGGAAGAGGAGAACAAAAGCAGTATCTCCCCAATGGCTCGCCACTTCCGATCAATTGCTTCAATTCTGGAAAGCAACCTTGATGGTAAGTCCAAGCTATATAAGGATGCTTCACTGCAGCACTTCTTCTTGATGAACAATATTTATTACATGGCTCAAAAGGTCAAGGGGTCTGAGTTAAGGCATATACTTGGAGATGAATGGATTCGAAAGTGCAACCGGAAATTCCAACAGCATGCCATGAATTATGAGCGAGCTAGTTGGAGTTCAATCCTCTCTTTGCTTAAGGATGAGGGGATTCAAAATCCCGGTTCAAATTCTATCTCAAAAACTCTGCTCAAGGAAAGGATTCGTAGCTTTTATATAGCGTTTGAAGAGACATACAAGACGCAAACGTCATGGCTTATCCCAGATCATCAGCTTAGAGAAGATTTACGGATCTCAACATCCCTCAAGGTGATCCAGGCTTATCGGACATTTGTGGGAAGGCATGGTAGTCTCTTAAGTGACAAGCATATTAAGTATACTGCTGATGATTTAGAGAGTTTTCTTCTGGATCTCTTTGAGGGATCTCCAAAATCATTACAAAACTGCCATAGGAGGTAATAAGCATGTTCAGTTTCATTCCAGTTAAGTTCCTGCCTTGTGTATGTAGTCTGATTTGTTTAAAAATGTTCATAGTTGTAAGTTCTTTGTTACCTTAGAATACAGATTGTACTAAGCAAAAACAATGTGAAACTGGTTTGTGACTTGGTTTGCATCTATATGACTCAAATCTATCAATTGCAAGTCTTCAAAGCAATCTTTCATGGCAGTACATGACTCATTCAAAGTCATCTTCCTCCAATCACACAGGATCCTCAGATTGATATTCGATACACACTTCAATGACCCCTCCTAGTACTTTGCCCAAAAAAGTATTCAATTATTCTTCAAGGTCAAAGATTTGGTCAATGTAGAATTTTGACGCCCAGTAAATTATGAATTTCAAAGCCCATCCCAAATACAATTTCTCACTTTTGACTTGCCATATTAAAAAATACTCAGGCACTACGTAACAAATTCATAGTTTTCAAGTTCTTCCAAAGAAAATTCAATTCAGAAATTATTTGCACAATCAACCTCTAGGATCTCCTAGTGTTGTAGAAATAGTTCTTCAGGGCCGTTTGGTACATGTGTTTAAACACATGTTTTCAGTTTTTAAACAATATTACACGTATTTCTACACACTTTTTCACCCACACGTATTTCCAAAAAAATTGAAAACGATTATGTAAACACATGTACCAAACAAGCCCTGAATCTCTTCTAATCTCTCGAGAAAATATTTTCACTATTAATAAACTAGAACCTTAGCTTCAATTTTTGTAGAAATAACTCTTCAATTTCTTCCATCTATTTAATTGCAACAAATATTTCGAATTTTTTCATCTCCTAATTTTTCAAATTCAATTGTTCGTCATTTTGATTTTGAGCTAAAATTTGGCAAATCAAGCACTACAAATTCAAATATGCACAATTTATCAAACTTGAGATAATATATTCAACAGCTTTTTTTGGAAGATTACAAGTAGTCTAGACAAATTTACTTCCTTTAGAAATAACATTTAGTTATTAACAATAAAACCAAAATTAATATAGTGAGTCAGTGACATGTATGTTTGAAATTCTTTGAAAACACTCCAGTCTTCATAATTGTTAAAATTTATTGCATCCAACTTGTTAACACCGAATTTTGCCTCCTATATTTTTTAAATAAATAATAATTTAATGTAACCCAAGTATCCAATATTACCATCTTATCATAAATTGTACCTGAAGCGTGTCGTTAACCAAAGTACCAAACCCATAATGAATAATAAATAATGAACAAACTCCATGAAAGAAAAATTAATAGAATCTCTCTACATGCAATCCTGTAGTTGTTGATCTTCTTGTAGACCTGTACAGTCCAATTGACCAAAATCTAAATCAAACAAAGGATTGAAGAATGTCATGAATTTATAGGGGGGGAAAAAATCAACTTTGATCAAGTTTCACTAGATCTGATCAACGTTTGAATTTTGAACAACAATCTGATTATTTGATTGAAGTAAACGAGATGTCTCATTGCCAGTGCACACATGGATTATCCAAAAAGTAAGAAATTTCTTAAACTAGAGAAAATTGGCCAAAATGGGGATATACTTATTTCGCCCAAAAGTTCTAGCAAAATGTCCCATTTTTGAAACTATTTAGTGACATGCCTTTGTTTTGAAACTCGATTTGTTTAAAATCGAGTTCCACAATTTTTTTTTTTTAAAGTTTGATTTGCCTATAACTCGATTTTCTAAAAATCGAGTCTCAAAATAGGAGCATATCTCTAGATAGTTTTAAAAATGAAACATTTTGCTAAAAATTTGAGGCGAAAGGAATATATTCCCATTTTGGCAAGAGAAAATGTCCCAAAGGTTGGCTATAACAATTTGTCTTGGTGAGCTCTGAATTATTGGAAAATTCAAATTTTGGAATTTGACTTGAAATTTCTTACCGAGCATCCAACTTCTAAGGCTCACATATTCTTGTCTCGCGGTCCAAACTCCAAATACCATGGAATTGATTTCATTAGAAATTAGACTTCATAAGCTTTTCAACATTACCAAAATCATTCTAGTAGTGATAATAAAAATCTTAAACAAATATTAGAAGTTTGCAATAAAAAAGAGTCATAAAAGGAGGACAGAGCATCACCTATCAACTCATTTCATCAATTTTTTTTGCTCTAAAACCCTTCTTAAATAGCTGCCAAAACACTTTTCTCAAATCCCTCACTCCGAAAAAAAGCCAATAGTGGTACAATGTCTCTCCTTACCTACTTACTGTGTGCTAATTGATTTCATCATTTTCATACCCATTGGCAATTTGATGCGATCCAATATGATGGATCCTCATACCTCATGAGTAAAGGTTCTTAATGGTAGAGGAAACATACACACCCAAAATGTCGGCTGGAAATGTAGGTATCGATTCAAATTCAATGATGTGCATCGAAATTGATGTCATGTCCCCTTAATTCGCTTGGTGTCTTTGCATGTTCTGTACTATGGATCTCATCTCACTCATGGTACGATATTGGTCAACTGTGTGTCACTCTTGTTGGTAATAAATGAGTGTATACACCAAAGGTTCTAGCTTAAGCATGTGCATGAGCCAATGATGCATATCCATTGGTGGTATGTCCCTCTATAATAGATCCTCATTCAATACTACTCGTGCTTGCCAAATATTGAGTGAGGTTTTTAATAATGGAGCAATGATACTCTTACGCTCGTTTTTTAATATCTAATTTTTTACACCTCTTTTATATTTTAAATATGGACATTTTCGTATTAAATGTGGATATTAATATAAAATAGTGGATGTAAATGAGTGTAAGAGGATATTTTTTTCTTTAATAATGTGGCTCGTGCGTGTGCTAGGTGTCCTCCCAAGCAGAATGCTACTATTGCAGACTAGTGCACAGTGACCAAACGTATATAGAATGCTTTTAGCAATCATTGTGCACACAAATGTGAGACTCTATTAGTGCACCAATCAGTAGACCTTGCCAAATTATCATTGCAGAAATAATATAAAAGAATACTCTCAAATTGATGAAGGTCATGAGTTCTAGTTAACTCAACTGGTAAAGTCTCTGATAATTGAATAATAGATCTTGGGTTAAATCCCCTTGCACCAAAAACCGATTGGTATCTTGGTCTGATGATAAACAGTTATCATATTTTAAATATGGACATTTTCTTATTAAATGTGGATATTAATATAAAATAGTGGATGTAAATGAGTGTAATAGGATATTTTTTCTTTAATAATGTGGCTCGTGCATGTGCTAGGTGTCCTCCCAAGCAGAATGCTACTATTGCAGACTAGTGCACAGTGATCAAACGTATATAGAATGCTTTTAGCGTTCATTGTGCACACAAATGTGAGACTCTATTAGTGCACCAATTAGGAGACCTTGCCAAATTATCATTGCAGAAATAATATAAAAGAATACTCTCAAATTGATGAAGGTGGTGGGTTCTAGTTAGCTCAACTGATAGAGTCTCTGATGATTGAATAAAAGATCAAGAGTTCAATCTCCGTCTACACCAAAAACCAATTGGTATCTTGGTCTGATGATAAACAGTTATTATCAAAAGCAAACGCCATAGATTGAAACTCTCTTAAAAAAAAAAAAAAAAAGATTGATGAAGGTGAATATAGGTTATGCATGTGTTTGTGTATTTGGTAAATAATTAGACCATCCATTATCAAATGATAGACCGCATCATTCCTAGCAGGGTGATGAGATCTAGACAGTGAATTATTAAGGTTTGAAAATGTGCTTACTTTAAGTTACATTGAAATTCTTTATCAAAAAAAAAAAAGTTACATTGAAATTACGAGTTCAGTCTGAATCTAAATCTTCAAATTCAATATCCTATTGTTTTCAAAATCTTCTAAAAGACCAAAAGAACATGTCTCCCCCTTTTTTCACTAAACCCCTTTAAATCAAATCATTAATGTCACCCCACATGCATCGCTTTTAATGCATCATGGGACATACACCCTCAAAATGAAATCAAATGTTCTAATATATACTTCATTGAGTAGCCATTTAGAATGGAAAATCAAAACAAGGTAATAATTGGATGTTCTGCCTCAAGAAATGATTTTACCTAACTTGGGTTGAAGGATCTTAGGATCCTCATGACTTAGGTTATATAATAAAATCAATTAAGTATAGGTGAATAATCAAACCTAAAAATCTTGATCATCGGTGACAACTCCATTTAATTCATTTGTACCCCAACCCATACACCACCATTGCCATAGGCACGCATTAGGAATAGGATAGCATGTCTCTTAGCTTTCCTTTCAACAAACTGTGCTAGCTTCCACCTACTAATCTTTGGGTTTTTAAGTTATGGAGTTTCCTAACACGTACAGCGGAAAAACTTTATAGGATGAACACAATCAATATAGAGAGGAGAGTTTGACACAAAATTGAATTTTATGTTTATATCAAAACGTTGACACTTTTGTTTGTAGTTGGTAGGGTCAAGTCAAGATCGAGTCCTCACAACATATTTAAATCCTCCATATAAAACCAATATACAAATCCATACTTTATACCCACACAAAAACAATCACATTGACCGGGAAAAACTAATATACCAAATAATGTTGGGATTTTTTTTTTTTTTTTTTTTTTTGAGAAACAAATAATGTTGGGATCTGTTGATTCTTAATTAGAAAGTAACTAAAAAATGTAGCACAATTAGCTTAGTTTAATTTCTTACTTGCTTGATATGCCTAATTCATGATTAAAAATTTTAAAAAAACCTTGAAGACGCACCAAAGACCTCTTGGTCTAGTGGCACCTTCATCTCTAACTTAAAGAAATCAGCTCAGATTCGACCCACCAATTCCCTCTACGGGATGCGCTTGACTTTCCTAGAAGAAGAAAAAAAATCCCTAGAAGGATGCACATCTTTATTAGAACTATCCTTATGATCTTCTGGTGGAAAACAATTCGCTCTTATAATTGGTATACAATAAAATAATATAAATGCCGATTTTAATGAAAGTAACGTTGTACTAATCATAATTTGCCGCTCCATAATCTATGAAAAGTGTTTTATGATTTTTTTTTTTTTTTTTATGAATAAAATGTTATGAAATTTACATAAAATGTATCAACTTAAGTACAAATGATGAGTTAAGGCCTTGTAGCTGAATTTGCACTTTTCTACGCACAAAATGCTTAAAAATCTAAGGAGAAAAGTTCAAGTTACGGGATTAAGAGCAAGCTATAATCCTTATAAAAAAAATAAAAAAATAAAAAACTAAAAAAGGGGGCCTGCTTGATCACCTGAAAAGATTTTTAGGCAGAATTAGCATAATTATTACCGTGAAGATTGAGCTGCCAAAAGATATTTTTTTGGGGCTGGAAGATAAGATTTATGCAGTCTATAAAAATAAATAAATAAATAAAAAGTACAAATGATGATCTCATAGAGCAATAAGCATGACCCTTGCCTGATGTTGATGGTCTTTGGAGAAGAACAATACCTTTTTTCTCTTACGAATTTCATTTTCATTTACTTTTGGTAGAGGTCCGATAGGATTTAAATCCGTACTTTTTTCTGAATTTTTTTTTATTAAATCAAATCCATTAAATACATGCCAAAAAGGTTAGTGTGATTCATGGCAGACGCCAGGCAGAGACTTTGATAAATCTGTAATAAAGAAACTTTAATGTTGAATATAGTGCGGTAGATAGATGAAAAATGCAGTTAGAAATTAATGTGAACTATGGTATTGGAAAATGTATTTTGAATACAACATATCTTATTAAAAAAAAAACTCTCTCAAGGCATAAATGGTCAAGCAGAGTTTGTTGGGCCATCACTCTCAAGACTTAACGAACTTGGCTAGTCTAGTCTGAAAGAGACTTGATCATGCGCAACTTGAATTTTCTTCAGGTCCTAGTAAAAGGATGCTTTTGGTGCAAATGTCATCATCATATATTTTATTATAGATTCATTGCATTTGGAGGTACAACTTGCGACTTGCAACTTGCACTGTGGACAATCTGGTCCATTGCTGTTAGAAATAAGAGATATTCTATGTCGTCATGTTCATGTGCAGTGTACCCCTCATTTGACCAGGAAAATTCATTTATTTTCCACCAAAATGCAAAACAAACATTTCCCAATAAATGCTTTCCACCAAAGTCCAAAACAAATGTGGGATTCTTTTTCTTTTTCTTTTTTGGGCCTGTAAGGATTAACCTTATGGAAAAGAATTTGCGTTCAATACAGATCGAACAAAATTTGCAAATTATGCCAAGCCCAATAACTCAACCAAGAGTCCTCTCTAATTTTTCACCACTCATTTTGCAAATACAAAGGAGCAGATTACTTCCTGATTCATCAATATCAGTTGCTACTCAAATATCTGCTTAAAAGAGTTACAGAGGAATATGGAGGGGGAAAAAAGAGGGGTGGGGGGGAGGAGGGGGAATTTATCATTCATGTGAGATGACCAATTAATTAAAACTATTCCTATAACAAAGGAATACCATTAATGTACACCTATACTCAATTTGTGAATAATATACCATAGGTCTTCCCATTGCCTGCCCAGCCACCAATGAATCGCATGAGCAACATATCTACAGATCCAAATTGCTACTCAACAAGCAGCACTGCATCTGAACGTCCTTGCACCTCAGACCAGGCCACTCCGGAAAATCTAAACCATGCTCTGCATATAAACTCAAAACGGCAAGTAACTGGTATACCGGCCTAGCATATCATTCCTTCTCATTGCCAACAATCAACCAATTTACACGACCTATAACCTATAAGGCCCAGAAGGGCTTTCGAGCTGCTACTGCACTGGAGTTGCCACTAAGTGGTTCTTCATAGTTTTCCTCAGGGTCGTCATCCTCCTCCCCATATTCCATCAACCCAACCAAAGTATCTGAAATGATACAGTTTTAGATACATTGTAAAATAAAATCAACAAGCAGGGTTTGCAAACAGAAGAAAACAAGGAATGCCCCTGCCTCTAGTACAAGAAACAATAATCCCATCAACATTATATCATTATTCAACGCGTAACTAAAAACAAAGCAGATTAAGTTTTATTCCTACCAGGAACAGAATCGGGCTTTGTTTTGTTCAGAATATTGTTCTTGTCATGCTGTTTAACAGAAGGTGTCGATGAAGTAAATTTTGGCGGAGGAGGTGGTGGGGGCATGGTTCTCGGTTGGGGTATTGGCATTCCATTGGATGCTGACTGGACCAACTTCTTTGGAGCCGGCATAGTTGAAACATTTCTCACGCTTGAATCTGCAGATGGTTCAGCTGGCTTTAAAAATTCCAAATCCTGCAGTGAGTTAGAAAAAGACAATCCAAACCTAATTCCTCAATAACAAAACAATGGTTATATACAATAATCTCAAATAAATCACAGAAAATTTCAGAACTGCGACACAAAATATTTTGGATAAAAAATTCTGTGCTGCAACCACTAAATGTTAATGAGGTTAAAATCAAATCTAGCTTTGGTGGTTGCTGAACTTCTTCTCAAGAAGTAGTTTGGCAGTCCATAGTATTGATGATGGCGCCCATTAAAGAAGCCAACATTGGCCCAATGGCAAGCGCACATGCGAGCGCGCACACACACAAAAAAAGAGTGACTTGTGCTTTAACACAATTCAGCAAAAAGACACATAAAACCAATTAGCATAAATCTAGAATTGGCCCCTGATCAAAAGCTATGAAGCCATAAGCACCCTAGCCATGGCACCTCCACAATTGAAAACCCTGTGAACATGCAAACCAACGACCAATAGAGAGGTCCAGAATCTGCCTGTTAGCTTCATAGAAGGTCAGAGAAAATACCTGAAATATTAAGCACTGAAGTCAGCAAAAGACAGCAGACAGCCTCATAGCAATGAGAATGAAATATTATTACACACACAAGAACACTGTAGCAGGAGAATTTATTGAAGTAAACAATCACGTTGATACCGAAGAAAACACAACCACATTCTAATAAACAAATACATCAATGAAACCTTTTGTTAAAAAAAACTCCAAAATGGAAAAAGTTTGGCTCCACACATGTTTGGAGCCTTGGGCTCCAACCACCAATAGGAGGATGGCATTTTTCATTGTCATATGCAAGACATGACTCACTTAACCCAACCAACCAAGTGACACAAGTCATCTTTCTATTGCTGGTTGGAGCCAAACATTTCCCCCCAGAACATCAAGCTACAAGGGGAAGACTTCATAAATGAGCGGAAAAACAACTCAGGAAAGGTGCATACAATTCACACAAAAGTAAAAATAGACTTGCTCCAACATCCCTACCAAGACTATAGGAAGCTTACAATGCACGCCCTCAGCTCTAATAGAGGTAGCAAGAACCAAGCTACTGATAAACTCATCACCCTCAGCTCTTTTGAAATCAATCACATACAATAAGCAAGCTGACAAGTCCAAATAACACTCAAGCTGATGTTTGTTGTTTGAAGCCCAGTTAGAATTATATATTCTACAGAAGTGATGCAGGACAAAAGGAATAGGTGCATGCACGTGCACACAACCCCCCCCCCCCCCCCCCCCCCCCCAAAAAAACAACACACACACACACGCAATGTAAAATAAAATATGCATTCACAACTTTAATGTATAGATTCATGGTTAATGATAGTGTCACCCATTTGAGCCCACCCAGAGCTACTCGCAATACAACCAAGCCTAACTTGCTCAGGGTTAGGGAAGCTAGAATAGGCATGAAACTCACCATAGCTCAACCAAGCAATAAACAAAACAAAAAAGAGCCAATATTCATTTCATTTCAATCCTTGGCATACAAGCAGCTGATGTAAAGGCCAGGTTGTTCAGCCATCATGTGCCCAGAGATAGTGTATGCCTGCAAGCAACGCCATCCCAAAATGGGGCAGGAAGATGAGTTTGTCCAGCACACTGTTTGTACAATAGTTTTTTTTTTTAGGTAGACTGCTGTACAATACCACACTATTGTGCAATAGTGTGGTATTCCATTCAAGCAAAGGGCTAAAATGATGAGAAAGAAACACCGAACCAAGCATAATGTTCCCAAATCTTATCATGGGCTTATTACCTCTCAACATGTCCTCCCAATGTCATTTATCAAATCTAAACAATAGAAATCTAACTTACCTGTCTACACTATTCTGGTACTACACTTTAAAGCAAGAAACAAAACAATCTTAAAATTTAACAGACAGTATTTCAAGCAACCAATTGCAAACCTCCCATTATTACCTTACGAAAGCGGCAAAAGCTTTCATAAAATGATTTCTTCCCAAAATCTGGAAAGCCAAGATTGTGGACTTCGCAATATATTTTATAACCTTATTTGCTCATTTTGTTACACTCACTAAATTCACAGCCAAAGCTTATTAACAAAGAAATCTATAAACTTAGATTCACCCAAGGAATGTCCTTTATTTTAGCTTCTTTTACTTTCCCATTTAAGGTGATCAAAATCCAAATAAGATTTGTAAGATTATTCCTCAGCCATATTTGGAAAAATCTAGCTGGGATTCTGCACCAATACCTGATAGGTTTTTGCTGGGAACTTTGAGCCAGTTGGTAGTTCCTGAAACTTCCGCTTCTGTGGAGGCCGTTTCTCTGTCTCAGGATCTGAGATACCACTCAACTTTGGTTCTTTGCTTGGTACTGAAGTTGTAGGAGCAATTGTAGAGGTGACAGGAGAAGGCAACTGCCTAAGGGCCAAGGCAACTTGTTGTAACGGTGTGGCTTGAGGATATATCCCACCATATCCATTGTAGCTTGTTCCACTAGATACTAAAGGCTGGGGATAGCCAATTACATTTCCTTGAGACTGCACATTGTTCAAATATCCTCCAGATTGCGATACTAGTCCTTGAGGAAAACCAGGAGGGATCCCAGGGACTCCAACTGAGGAAGCCAGGGGTGATTGTGTAGAGCCCATAGTTGCAGATGTCAAACCAGGAGCAGAACTTGTATTTACTTTTAGTTCATTCCCAGAACTCTGAACTCCAGCCAATAACTGCTGTGGAGAAGGAACGGCACTATAAACCTGCTGTGGGGGTGGAACAGCACTATAAACCTTACATGATGAAACCCTAAAGAGTTGGAACCACAGGTTATTTTCCAATAGAAATAACAAACTACAATGCAAACAAATGGTGTTATCAAAAACTATTTGATAGAATTAGATATTCATGCAAAGAGCACAACTGATGCAATGCTGAACTCTTTAGATTACCACACAAAAAGTAAAGTTAAAAACTTAAGAGCAGGTGAAACAAATGGTTTGTATTAGTAACATATTTAACTTAGAAGTTTCTACACAACAAAATAAAATACAACAGCATAGAAGATGGTGAAAAAGAAAAAGGAAGGAACCGTATAACCCTGTACCTACTAAACCCACACAATGCATAGAATAATTTACATCTAGCTTAATTCAATTACCTGGAAGCACCACACTCTACACTGATTGTATCTAACAAATTTTCAGCCAAACGCTTAGCATCTTCAAGACTTTTTGGATTATTGCTTGACAAAACTAAATGCAGTGGTTGCTGTCCTTCTGCAAGCATTATAAGAGTTAGAAAATCAAAAGGCCTGTAGAAAGATCATATTTCATACAACAAGATTGTACCTTCTCCATGTGAGCTTTCAATGTTTCCCGAACCACGTCCTCTTAGTAAAACAGTTGCTCCTGTTTCATTCATAATGTGATTTATATACTGGTCCTGCATGTACAAAACCGAACAGCCACCAGCACAAAAAACAATCTCTCCCAATTGTATGGAGATGTCAGAGAAAGCTAAAACATTAGAATCCCTCATCCTCATCAATGTGTAAAAATAACAAAACAAAAGAGAACAACATTTACCAGAAATGTAAAAATAAAATAAAAAATTAGGAAAATTAATCAGGAAAGAATAAATTGGATCAGAACATAATATTACACAAAAGCAATGTGCTAAGTTTAAATTAAACCTCAAAACCAGTTCTCTATAAAAATTTTAGGAGAGATAGAACTGACTTGCTCTATGCACAAAGAGAGGCACTCAGGTGCAACACACACACACACACAAACTAACCATAGAGAACTACATTGCCATGGTTAAGTTATCAGAGGAAAAAACAAAAGAAAACAAAGCAAAAGGGAGGGGAGATGGGAAGGAAAACAATATCTTACATTTGGTCCACATATACGAGCAGCAATGTTCAATGATGGGTCTGGTTCAAAGCCCAAAAACACACTTGTGCTCAGTGCCTGAGTAACCATACTCAATTAGAAAATTCATGTGTTGTAATCCTCATTAAACCTTAACACAAAAATGCATGCAATGCAGCACATCCCTACCTTCACTCCATTGCTTTTAGCCAGATGAAAAGTGGAAGAAGCTGGCTGCAAACTCTGACCTTGCTTCAGCATTTCTTCAACCATGGCAGCAGCACGATCAACTGCTAGTATCCGTTCAGCTGTGTCTTTTAACTGCAGAGGCAATCAGGTAATACAAGGAAACCAAAGGCATTTATCTTTATCCAAATGGCTCATATACCAAGGTTTATACAAAGGAGCAGTAAGTTAAACTGGCTCATGAAAATATAACCAATGGGACAAATATTCTGGTTTATTTCAGTTTCAATTTATTAAGTATTTAAGTTATATGGTTCCTGTATTATGTAAAACATTTATTGTAGATCAAATTTCTTCTTTTGAAATCTACACTAGCCATGTTTTTCTGTAGAACCATCAACAGTTCATTTAACCATCTGTGCATGTTATAACTATCTGAGTATATAAACGGATGCATACATCAAAACGAACATATTTCCAACTGGCTCGTGAGAATATAACCAATGGAAAAAATATTCTGGTTTATTTCAGTTTCAATTTATTAAGTTATATGGTTCCTGTATTATGTAAAACATTTATTGTAGATCAAATTTCTTCTTTTGAAATCTAAACTAGCCATGTTTTTCTGTAGAACCATCAACAGTTCATTTAACCATCTGTGCATGTTATAAGTATTCAAACAGATACATACATCAAAATGAACCAACTATTCTTACATAATTGTGCACAGCATAAATCACACTTACATGAGCTCCTGCAGAGATATGAAGATATAATGGCTTTTCCCCATCAGGCGGTGCATTCGGTGGACGGTACTTACCCCTGAAACAGGACATCAGATTATGCATTACATTCATGACGGCCAAAAAACCCCATTGAAGAGGCTCCCACAGAAAAGCCTTTAAAGAACAACAAACCTAGTTATAACCACGGCACCTGTGCACTTTTGAATCTGCAAGTAAACTAAGTTGGTCAACCCCATAGAAAAAAAAAATTAAAAAAAAAAAAAAGCGTTCAACTAAATTAAAAATAATAATAAACAAATTATCCAGTCATGCAAACTTGAAAATTCAGATTCACCTCCTCCTGTGTCTGCCGTTTTGTGAGCTTGTAACGAACAGAAGACTCAGCATCATTTATTACAATTTCTCGGGCTATTAATTCATCTTGAATCTTTAGCTATTTTCACTCATACAGACCAAAGGAGAAATGAGTAACAGATGAACATTCAAAATAAACAACAGATGACTAAGGAAGAAAAATAAAAGAAATGATAATAAATAGAAATCTTCAGTAAACTATAGTTCAACATTCACAATCATAATTACAGACCAGTGGCATTATATGTAACATAAATTAATATTTCACATAGCCAATATATTATTTGTATGTCCCTTAAATGGAATCGTCGTTTTCAACCAGCTACTCCATAATATTCCATTCTTTTATGTGCACAGTGCATGCATAGCATTCTTCTAACAGATCCAACACTATATTTATCCTTGCCAATATGAAACTAATTTTTTTATATATAATATTTTATTAAAAATAAAGAGAACAAAGCCCAGGTACAAGGCAGTGCAACAAATTAAGACCTACAATTACAAAATCCAAACAATTTAGGCTCCGCTTGGGAGTTTATAACGGAATGGAATGAAATTATCATAAGGGAATGGAAATAAATAGAATGGAATGGAATGTATTTAAGTAAAGGAAAGGAATAGAAAAAAATGGAATGGAATGGAATCAAATAACCTTGATTGGATGTTTTAAAATAAAGGAATGGAAAGGAATGAAAATAAATGGAATGTAAGTAATCTTATTTGGAAGCAACATGGAAAGAATTGAATGGAATCATTTTATAACAATATTACTATTAAACCCATATTTTAAAATAAATGGTTAAATATATAGGGGTATTTTAGAAGTTTTAGTAAAAAAATCATTAAGTTCAATTTCATTCCCTTCCATTCCTCTCAATTTCGGGGGGAATGAAAATTTGAGGTTTTAAGGGAATAGAGAGGAATGAGTATTCCCTCCTACCCATTTCATTCTCTCCCACTTAAACTCCCAAATAAGGGAATGAGCTTTCCATTCCCTCCATTAAAACTCCTAAACAAGGGAGGGAAAAATATTCTAAAATTATTCTTTCCATTACATTCCATTCCATTTCCCCCTCCCAAGCGAGGCCTAAAAGGAGGAGAACAACAAACATCCTCAATATTCCTCAATCAATCAAACAAAGATCTAAGGAAGCAGAGTTTCAAGTGAAGTAAAGATACTTCAGCCCCGCTGATAAAACAAACTAATGGAACTCAAACTGTCAAACAACATATTCTGCAACAAAAAACAACATTTTTATTGAACGACTTGAATACATCTGAAAGTTGGGCAGTAAGTTGTGATAGCAAACAGAAAATAAAATATATTCAAACTAACACAGAAAAATCCCTAGTGACAAATCATACTAAACATCGTACAAACAAAAGGAAAATTGAAATAGATGTAGAAAACATGAATAAATGGTCTCCAAGTTTGACAAAGGCACCAACTCATCATTCTGTCTTACACAATATTGTGCATAACCCTTCAGTTATATTTTATGGGAAATCAGAGCAACTTGAATTTAAAAAATAAAAATAACATCGTAATATTACCAAAGGTGATGATTTCAAAATGTTCTTATATAAAAAATCACTTTTATTTATTGCCAAACCAAAATAAAGTCAGCACGCATTTGGCATGACAAATCACTTCCTGTTATTAAAGCATATATATACATACATAGACTTTCAATGAGAATGCATACATACATCCACAGCTGCACCCCACATATTTGATATTAAAAAATAGTATATATAAAATAAATGTGGGTGAGTGTAATTTGAGTTTGTCTCCAGAAGAGAAAACAAAATTGTTTCCCAAATACAGTTTGGTTGCTAGAATATAACTCCAATTGTAAAGTATACCACAATGACAAATACTGCAGCAAAGTTCAACCAACATAAACCTGCTGAAGCCATCAGAAATCAATACAAACCCAAATAAGGTATCTCAATTGACTTACTTTAGGGACAATGGTGGCAGTGTTTTGCTGTATAGATGATGCCTGAAACACCTGGGGTATGGTTGCACAGCCAGCCACAAGTGGATTCATTAAAAGGGCACTGGAGACTGGAGTTATACCAGGAAGTGCAATCCCACCAAGGGCTATGTTGCCAAGTGGTAGGACCCCAGATAACGCTACACCAGCTGAAACAAAGGACTCTGCAGGTTGATCCCATTTTCTCTTCTTCCTGCAACACTCACTAAAAGTTAAATATTGCAAAATATTGCAGTGCTTATCATAACTAGGAACTGGCAAAGTACAAATATCGATTCCACTAAACGGAATAGGAATCTAGCCAAAATCATATATACATTTAAATTGATTTGAGACAGAGCCATAAGGTAATAACAGTAGCATCTGTATGGTAAAATAATGTGAATTATATCTAGACTTTCATGATTAATACGCTTTAAAACGATAGAATTTATGTACATCTTTCCATATCTGAATTTTCAATCTCAAAGCTTATGCAGATGGTAAGGACCTCTAGGAAAATCAGGATTAAATACCAAAAAATTCAAGAATTTTGGTCTAGCTTCAATTGTGGGGCCTTCTTGGCAGCCGTCATGGGCTATTTTATTATTTTTAGTATTATGTTTCTTTAGCTTAGAAATTTGTTGCTTTAATAAAGTTTTACCAAAATAAAAGTAGTTTGTTAATTTCTAGATTTTCTAAAATGGACTGTGACAGGTTTTACTAGACCCATGAGTCTCATTTTATGTTTTAGGTCCATTTGGTATTTGGTATAAAAGTTCTTGATAAAATACCACTTGTTTCAAAAACTTAAGTTATTAGGAAAGGCCTTTTTTTTTTTTTTTTTTTTTTTTTCAAAAAATAAGTTCTACACTATAACAACCCAAGAAAAAGCGCTAGCCACATCTGCGCTATACCTCAAAAAAACTAGTCACAATTGAGACTCCTTGTAATTGTTAATAAAACCCAGATCTACCCAATAAATACCCGATATGGGACTCATCACACACCCACACACATCACACAATCAATCAAATTGGGGCATCACAATCTCCCCCACTTAAATCCCTAACGTCCTTGTTAGGACCCACTTTGTGGGGTAGTGTCTCTGAGCCCACACGAGGTTACTGGGCCGGCTCTGATACCATATGTAACAACCCAAGGAAAAACGCTAACCACATCTGCGCTATACCTCAAGAAGACTAGTCACAATTGAGGCTCCTTGTAGTTATTAATAAAGCTCAGATCTACCCATTAAATACCCAATGTGGGACTCATCACACACCCACGCACATCACACAATCAATCAAATTGGGGCATCACATACACGCAACCAATGGATCTTGAACCAACACCCTCACCCTCTATCCCATTATTATGGAAGGAGGAAGTACCAGTTGAGCTATAGCTCATATTTGAAAATTATGAATTTAATCATTTAACCATTATTCTAAGATTCTCGCTCATGTGTGGGTCCAAACTCCACCCTAATAGATAGTGCCCAACACATGAGATTTTTCACTTTTTAAATGGGAGGTAGAGTGGAGAAAAGGTTCAAACTCAAGACCACATGTTTTGATGCCATGATAAATTACCACTTGTCCCAAAAGCTCAAGTTGTTAAGAAATTATGAATTTAACCAATATTCTAACAGTTCTCAATTACTTTTCTTTATTATTAAGGCTGTCTCTCTAAGGAAAAGGTTAATTAGGAGTCCTAATCCTTCTAGGAGTAGTAGTGGCAATTAGTGTACACACGAGTCTTTTATGCATTCATTAAAAGAGATAGAAAAATTGAATTTAATAAAATTCTAGTGGGTGTGATTGCCTTCTCCTTCCTAAGTGTGATTGCCTAGAGCTTATCTTTCTTTGTTTCTTGTTCTATTCATTGTTTTAACAAAAAAACAACCATCAAACTCATTCAAGATCCAATCTTCTTGTTACTTACTCTACCTAAACCTTTAAACATCAAACCCTATTCAAGGACCCTTCAATGTCTCATCAAAAACACTAATTTAGTGTTGAATTCCTTTAATAAAAAACCTACATCAAAATCAGTTTCCGAGCCCATTAAGGATTCAGTCCAGCATCAAAACCGATTTCAAAAGTATGAAGCAAACCAAAACAATTTGTCGATAATCATGGGAATTTGAAACATTCAATTCAACAACTTCCTTTTCCTCTTAAGCAGAATTTAACAAAACACACAGTTTATTACAAAACTATTATTTGCCTCAATTGCAAACTAATAACCATAGTCTTAAGCAAGAAAATCATAACATGCCCTCAAATTATGCCATAAAAAATGTAATTTTCTTAAGTATTTTTCATAATCACATTCCATTGTAAATCCAAAAAACCAACGAAAACCCAGATATCCCTCAATCCCTCATTCAAAAAAAAAAAAAAACCAACAATTTCATATATAAACGTAAAGATCCCAAATCCCTAAAAGAAAAAAAAAACATATCTCCCTCCAAAACAAAGAGAACCCAAATCTATAAAACAATGAGTACGAGAATAAATAATATGCGAACAAAATTTAAAGAATAAATTATTGAATTCAAGAGTACAGAAACCAAAACCTTTGCCTTGTTTGTGAGACATCCTCGGATGAAGAAACCTTAGCGCCACTCTCCTCTGTCATTTTTTTTTTCTTTTCTTTTGTGTTTTTGTTTTTGTTTTGTTTTTGTGTGAATCGGCGATGGTGAGAATTGGGAATGCGAATGGAGGGTTTCGCTGCGGTGGTTGAACTATAGGCGGTGGTGGTGACTGCTGATTTTCTTTTTCTTTTTTTTCTTTTTTCTAAGAAGTTGTGGTACCCAATGAATTAGCGCCACGTATAGGGAGTCACGTGAATTTTATACCATGCTCGCGCGCGTATATATATATATATATATTTTTTTTTTTTTAAGAGAGGTACTATGTCTACAATATTTTCACAACAAATTAAAAGTAATTAGTTATTATTGATTCAAATTTGAACTTAACACTAAGATTACTTTTTTACTCTAATAATAACAACCAGTAACAATCTTCCACTTAGAATTTGTTGTAAAAATATTGAGAAAATATTATGAACATATCATTTCTCTTTTTTTAATATACACGAAGGTTTTTGTAAATTCATTTGGAAATAAACTTTTCAACCTTATTTGAGTGGATATGAATTTTGAAAATTTAATGGTTTGTTCTTACCTTTTAATACACATATCAAATTTTGTTCAAATCAAATTTTATTTATTATTTGATCAACAAAATTATTTTTTATTTATAATTTTAGATCATAAAAACTTAAAATTTAAACATTTGATTGATTACATAATTACTAATATTTGATTTTATTGAAATTTTGCAAGTATGTAGTATATAAAAGAACATGCAATCCAACGATTGTATTTTCAAAATTCATATCTAATAATATATATATATATATATATATATATATATAATTTTATATCAATAATAATTGTATGTATATAGTTAATATCTTGATGTTATGCACACCATTAATTTTTGTTACATAATTATTTTTTTTTTAAACGTTTGAAAATTATATTAGTTTACTTAGAAAATTTATTTTGGACTCTCGTATGTTTTTTTTTATAGGACTCTCATATGTTGAATTACTTAAAAGGCCATTTTGGATTCTCAAAAAAAAAAACATAAAAGGCCATTTTTGTTAATATTTATAATAAAAAAATACATATATTTAACAACATATAAATATTTGAAAGTTATTTTGGTTTATTTAAAGAAAATTATTTTGGAAAATGACATATTTTGAATCTTATTGATTGAGTTTCATTTAGAATATATATATATATATATATCTCAAGTACTTTTAAAACATTTTTAATTAACAAAATATATTTTTAAAAAGCATTATTAAGTGAAAATTGCCATTGAAATAAGATTTCGAATACTACCCTTATTGTTTATCTCAAGTTGATTGTCTTAAAAAGACTCACTTTTTGTGGTCAAGAAATGAAGATAAAGCCCACAAAATTGCCATTGAAATAAGATTTTTATCATTATTTCAAATACTACCCTTATTGTTTATCTCAAGTTTTTTTTTTTTTTTTTTTTTTTGAGGGTGAATTGTTTATCTCAAGTTGATTGACTTAAAAATACTCATTTCTTGTGGTCAAGAAATGGAGTTAAAGCCCACCCAAAAATATTTAAATAAAATTAACACCCAATCACAGAACAAATACAATATAGGCCAATCCTTAAAATAAATAAAAAATTAAATTAAAAAAAGAAAAAAGAAAATAACAATATAGGCAGGCCAACTTGGAAGTGAGAGAGGGCCATTGGGATTCTTGTCGTAATAACTCATTCTTTCTTTTGACTAAAGAGTGGCGTCGTAAGAGCATTAGCATTAGGAGATACTAATGCCATATCTAAGAGCATTTTAGCATAAATGTACCAAATAACCACTGCATCAAGAAATGTCAAAAGGGAGTATTGCAAAAATATTTAGAATTGTGCTACAGTACAATTCTAAAGGTAGAATTGTACTGTAGCACAATTCTAAAACATATAATATTTGTTTATTCCCCATTTTTTGACTCTCTCTCTCACTTTGTTTTTATTTGGGTTTGAGATGTATTATTTTATTACATAAAAATATTATTTTAATGTGTTATATTGTAAAATAAAATTTTGGGATGTTGGAGGTATTGTAAAATGGTATGGTATAATGATAAAGTGGCTTTTTGAGATGGTAAAATAGAGTAAAATTAGAATTTTGGGATGCTAATGCTTTAACCGTGTTTCTAAAACATATAATATTTGTTTATTCCCCATTTTTTGACTCTCTCTCTCACTTTGTTTTTATTTGGGTTTGAGATGTATTATCTTATTACGTAAAAATATTATTTCAATGTGTTATATTGTAAAATAAAATTTTGGGATGTTGGGGGTAAAATGGTATGGTATAATGATAAAGTGACTTTTTGAGATGGTAAAATAGAGTAGAATTAGA
This sequence comes from Quercus glauca, assembly GCA_023736055.1. Taxonomy (NCBI): domain Eukaryota; kingdom Viridiplantae; phylum Streptophyta; class Magnoliopsida; order Fagales; family Fagaceae; genus Quercus; species Quercus glauca. The sequence continues at coordinate 35,763,946 of CM043316.1, read as the reverse complement.
ATTTTGGGATGCTAATGCTTTAACCGTGTGTACTGTAGTGTAGACAGACAGAGCATAAAAGAAAAATAAATTGGGGCATTCCGAGAATTGAACTCGGGACCTCTCGCACCCTAAGCGAGAATCATACCACTAGACCAAATGCCCTTTTTGTCTCTTATGAAACATAGATTTATTTTTTTCATGGGATGAAACACAGATTTTATTTTTCATAGCTTTTGCTTTGTTTTATTTGGCTAACACTATAAGTCGCTTGATAAGTGATTTCTAGTAACGTTATTATTGTTTTGTGAAAATATGTGTAGGTGAAAAAGTGTATAGAAATACCCTGTAATTTTGTTTAAATACTAAAAACTGTTGTCTAAACAATAGTAACAAACCCTCTGTATTTATTGCATTTTGGTGAAACATAAAAAATGAAAAGAAAAAGAAAAATTAAAAATGCACCAAACCCATATGCTTTCTCTGTAACAAATGACCGGAATGAAATTATAAATTTTAAAATATAAAACTTGACTCCTTTAGTATTGTTTTATGTGTGTAAACTGTAAACCATTAAATATTAAGAAATATTACGTCTACAATATTCTTCATAACAAATTATAAATGCTAAATTGTTAGTAGTTATTAAATTTGGACTAACCTGGTACCCAAACTAGTCTAGGTGTTTTAATGGATTGTTTCTGCGTAAGACCTAGTCAAACCCTGTCAAACATGGCGGGTTTGTGATGACCCATGTAAACCAGATGGATTTCAAAAATATTTTTATGAATTTGTTTTTGCTAGTGACAATTGTTTCTAATGTAATAGTTTGAAAATTTATTATAGTGCAAAGTTTAACATGACTACATATTTTGAAAATCTAATCAATCGTTGCCTTGTTGAATTGCAGGTTCTTAATACACGTGTTAAATTTCATGCTAATCGAATTTTATTTACTATTAAATTCATAAACTTATTTTTTATGTGTAATTTTAAACTACAAAAACTAATTTAAATATTTGATTGACGATATAGTTATTGATATTTGATATTCTGAAAATTTAGTTATTTTTCATATTTTGTACTTTCAGTTGGTTCCCATGTACTAAGAAGGTTTGTTTTGTTATCCTTAAATTTTCGTCAATAAAATTCCATTACTTACCACACACCAAAAAAAATCAAAGTTCATGAGCATATTCTAACAAAAATAGCAAACCAAAAACTGCCTTTTAAACTATGGAAACTCATTTACCACAAACCAAAGCATTATACTTCTTCATCAAGAAGTCAAGCTTTTATAATACTGTATAAAAGATTCTCAAAGCACTGTCCCAAAAAAGCCAATTTGATACAAGTCTAGCAAATTAAAAATTTGAATATCCTATTGCAAGTTGTTGAGGTTCAAAAAAGAATTAAACAGACACAAATAAGCCCAAAGAGATAGAAAAGACATTGGGCCTGTTTCACACAAAAAAAAGAAAAAAAATAATAAAGGGTGGGCTCTCACAATAAAGAAAAGAGAGAAGAAAGAAAGAAAAGGCCCAAAGGGCTGGGATCCAAAGGAAAGGCCCAACCAGCGAACCAGAGAAAGCCCAGAAGGAAGAATTGGGTCGGAATCCCAAAAGCCTCCCAGAGGTAGGGGATCCTTAGACGCGCGAAGGAGGATCATGGCAGAAAAATTAAAGAAAGACAAGAAATAAAGGGTACGCGGACCTTGTGACCCAGACACACAGTGGAAATACAGAGCAAAACGCAGGAACCTGGTTCCAACCATTTGGAGAAAGAGACAAGGAAGAGTACAACTGGAAAAAAGCTGGAGCGCTGAGAAGAAAAGCCAAAAGGGCCTCAGGCCAGCCAACGGGAAATCTGAAAATAGAAAGGAGCTGAGAGACTTTCATCTGGTCGCAACAAAAAGCAAGGAACTATGAAGAAAAAGGAAACGACATGATCCTGAAGCAACCAGGCACAGCACAGACTTTAAAGGGCAAAATGGAGAAATCGTTAGTTCATCGGAGCCCGAAGCTGTGCTATAAAAGGAGGAAGGGATCCGGCTATAAGGGGCAGAATTCATTTTACGATCAGACTATTTTTAAGCATTCACCATTACTTTCTAAAGACTCGTAAAGTTGCAGAAAAGACTCTGTAAATTTAAGGGGAAAACAGAGGAACCATCCTCGGTATCTCAGGACAGCCACTACTGTACATGCTCGGATTCAACGAGTTCAAATTTTGCAAGTCTTTGAAGCTTGAATAGCTATCAAAGTCTGTAACTTATGAGCCCAGTTGAACCTTGCACTATGTCTTAGTGAGCATTGTAATCACAACTTAATGAAATCAATAAAATACACCTCACATAATTAGAGGATCCCTAACTTGTTCTTACGTTATATTTCCATTTGTCATACATTTCCTTTACTGTTAAAATGTCATTCAATACAAATGTTCTTGTTTTGTTAGCTATTTGTATTGTAGGAAGTATGTTTTGCGCATCAATCGATTCTTAAAACAGCCCTTTAGCTGCGGAGAATCGATCCCAGTCCACCAAGAACATCTCACACGGCCCAGGATTCTTGGGCCATAGTGCTAAAGAAAAAAGGCACCCACACACAAGTCTACCAAATAAAAAATTTGGATATCCTATTGCACCATGGATGTAGCCATGGTTGGACTTGGGGGGCAATGGCCCCCCTAAGTTTTTTTAAAAATATATTATTTATATATATGGATTAGGGGTGTCAATGTTCGATCCAACCCGCGAACACGACACGAACCCAACACAGGTTTTTTTGGGTTAGGGTTGGACCTTAATGGGTTTGGGTCATAAACGGGTCGACTCGAAAGCGACACGATAAGAAACATGTCATAAGCGGGTCAACTTGCGTAACTCGCAATAGACACGTTTGACATGCCAATTTATTTGTGTCAACTCGAAATGACCCACTTAACATAACCTGTTTAACTCGTATAACAAATAAATATTTATTTTGTTTTAGATTAGTCAAAATACATTTTATATCCAACATATATTTAAATTTAAAAAAAAAAAAGTAATTACAAAAATTTACGAGAGATATAATTGGAAATTGAAACTTTACAGACCCTAAAACTACTAATACTTTTTTTTTGGGCATAGAACTTGCACAAATGAAATTGGATGAGTTTGTGGAAGATATTATGAATTTGGACATCAACAAAGAATCTATAGATGATAATTGTGGTCATAGTCAAGATTAGTTTACTGTTTACTCAAGTTCTTTCAATATTGATACCTAGCATTTGGCGAGTTCCAAGGATACTATATTTTTGTTGAACTATATTATTTTATTTTTGTTAAACTTTGTTATTTTGAACTGGGGTTAAAGTGTATGCACTTCTTTTGGAGTGTAAAGAACTTATTTTCTAGATGAATGTTATATATTTGTTGAACTATATTATTTTGAATGTGGGTTAAAAACTTGAAGTGTATGCACTGCTTTTTGGGATGTAAAAGAAATTATTTTTAGATGGATGTTATATTTAACATTATGCATGTTGAAATGGGTTGTGTTACATTCGTGTCAACCCAACACGACTCGTTTATTAAGTTTATCAAATGGGTTGGGTCAGGTCAACCCGTTTTATTAACAGGTCAGGTTAGGGTTGAAGGATCATGACATGATTATTAAATGGGTCGGGTTAGGATTAAGCCATTTAGTCGAATACCCCTACCTCGACATGACACGAACCCGACACGCTAACCCAAATTGACACCCCTTATGGATATTAATTTTAGTAATTTTATTTTATAAAAGTACACGTTTATCCTTTTAATAATATCATTAATTCTTTTAAGAGTATTGCTATAGTCACAAAATTTTCTAGATTTTTCTAGAAAATTTTTACAAACTGTTAAGGTAACAAATTCTTATTGGTTCGCATTTGAGCCCAACACTTACATTATTTTTTTACTTACGAATAACCACTTATCTTATCAGCAATTTGTAAAAAATTTTGTAACTTTAGAATTTTCCTCATTTTAAAGACCATAAATTTTTTTTATAGATCTAAAATCTAAAACAAAATATACAATCCTAAAAAAATTAGTCTAACAACAAAAATTACAAATAGTAAAACAAAAAAAAAAAAAAAAAAAATTAAGCCTAATCAACCAATTTTACCCAAAACAAACAACTTGACCCTTTAAAAAATTTCAAACGAAATAATTTTGTTCTTACCCAGCAGTGCATACATCAAAGATATTTAAAAAAAAAAAAAAAAAAAAAAATCAGTGGCTAAGTAACAGCAAAGTCGAAGGCTAAAGTCACTGCACACAACCAGAAGCAAAGCCGCTCCCCTAACTCTAAGTTCTGGCTCTGTGCCTATATTGCACTATCAGCCTTACCGAATTTTGTAACTTCAAATCTTTGCATAAAGGTTTAATTTGTGTTTTTTGATTTCTCAAGAATAATGCTAGAAGAAACTATAAATGCATTCATATACCATCAATCACTATCTCATATGCTTTGACACCAAATGGTCTTAATTAATTTGATTTCACTTCTCTACAAATTCAAATTTATATTCACCAAAGATCACACAAAATATTTATATGAAAATTAGCAGTTATACTACTTAAGAATTATAATGCAATAGTAAATGATATAATATATTTTTCTAAATATTTAATCAATGTTCAATAAGTCATATAAAAAAAAAAAATACAATAAATTCACTATAACAACATATAATCAAGCAGGGGAAATCATAGAAAAAAGTTTATTGATAATAAAAGTGTCTTACAAAGTATTGCTAAGGATGGGAGGAAGTTCCCTTTGCCACATGTGCTCTGATTCAATAGGTAATGCATATGTTGCCATCTGTTTTGCTCCTTTGTTTCTATTAACTGATACAACATGCCACCTCACATCTTGGAACTTGGAAATTACTTCTCTTGCTTCCTCTATTAGGTGTCCATAGGAAGGAAGTATGGGTGGTTGCAAATAATTCACGTTGAAATGGTGAAATTGGAAATCTCTTGCTGAAACGATGTTGCAGGAGGGAGTGGACCCTTGTGCGTTAGGTTTAGGGTTTGTGGAAACATAATTCAGATTTTGTTGAACAGGGGAAAAAGAGTGAAGTCTATCGTTACAGATAGGAAAATCTGGCTACAGAGCTCCTTACGTTTAAGGTTTATAGATTTATTGAAAAAAACCCAAATAAAAAAGCAAAATTTTAAAAATAATAATGATAATATTTTTTTGTTGGGCACGGTACCCATTAGTAGGCAACCTGCTATATCAGGTTACCATTTTCTCACATTTGATAATACCATCTTCACATTGTGTAGTACTAACATCACATATGACTATATTTTTGTCACATTTCGTGGTTCCCTTATTTTCTTCTCACATTTGATTGTATCATCCTCACATTGTGCGGTACCAACATCACATGTGACTGTACTTTTTTCACATTTAATGGTTTCTTTATTTTTTTTCTCACATTTGATTGTACCATCCTCATATTGTGCAGTACTAGCCTCACATGTGACTGTACTTTTGTCACATTTGGTGGTCTAATTTTTTTTTTTTTTTTTTTTCACATTTGATGGTATCATCCTCACATTGTGTAGTATTAACATTACATGTGACTAAACTTTTGTTACATTTAGTGGTTCCATTATTTTTTTTTTACATCTCATCCTCACATTGTGCATTATCAACGTCACATGTGACTGAACTTTTGTCACATTTAGTGGTTCCTTTATTTTTTTTCTCACATTTGATGGCACCATTTTTATATTGTGCAGTACCAACATCACATGTGACTAAACTTTTGTGACATTTGGTGGTTCCCTTATTTTTTTTCTTATATTTGATGGTACTATCCTCATATTGTGTAGTACCAATATCACATATGACTAAATTTTCATCACATTTGGTGGTTCCCTTATTTTTTCTTATATTTGATGGTACCATCATCACATTATGTAGTACCAACATCACACATGACTGTACTATTGTCAATTTCGGTGGTTCCCTCATTTTTTTCTCACATTTAATGGTACCATCCTCAAATTGTGCAGTACAAACATTACATGTGACTGTACTTTTGTCACATTCAGAAATTCTCTTTTTTTTTTCTGACATTTGATTGTACCATCCTTACATTGTGCAATATCAACATCACATGTGACTGTACTTTTGTCACATTCGGTAGTTCTTTTTTTTTTTCTCACATTTGATTGTACCACCCTCACATTATGTAGTACCAACATCACATCTGACCATAAGTTGTAAACAGATCGAATATTTTAATCTTACAATTATATCATAGATGAATTAAAAAATAATCAGTTTTCCATATATCAAAAGTTGTAATTTGCAATAGGTTTCAAAAACACATAAGCAGTTTCAAGGACTCAAAATAGTTCAAATACTCAAACATAATTCATATTCTTAACAATCTTTTATGACTATGGTCACACTATATTCCTGTGACTGGCATCAGATTTAGAGTGAAACTAGTTTTGTGCTAATATATATCCCCTATTAGCTGGGTCTAGAAACACGATAGGCTTGTGATGTCCTAGATAGAACTAGTTTTGGTATCAATGAATAACTCCCATTGACTGGGTATCAAAGTAAAGCATAGTTAGTCTGTCTAAAATCATATATATCAAATTATAGCTCAAACAAAAATATATCTCATTCAAATACATATATAAGATTATATATTCAAGTATCAAACATATTTATGATAATTCTTTATTCTTTACTTTAAATCAATGTAGATAAAACAATTAAATAAAATTGTAACAATTATAAACAATTTTCAGTAGTTAAAATACAGTAATATAAGTAAAATAAAACAAATTAGGATAATGTTACTTACCTCCAAAAGACATACCAAAAGGAACTTCTCTTTAACACTTTCTTTAAAATCCTTAGACATCATCTAAAACAATTTTAGAAGTACTATTTACTTAATAATCAAATAATTTTAAAAAAACTTGTGATGATTCCGGCCAGAAGAGAAGCTTTCTAAATAATCTGTAACTTTTATTTTTTATTTTTTTCGCTGCCATCTTAAAACCCAAAACCTATATATTCATAAATGCATTTTCTTTAATTTTTTGCCACTACTATTCTTAGATTAAAGCCCTGTTGAAGAAAAGTCAAAGCCATGACCCATAGCTGTAAATTGAACCATAGCCCCTTTTTGTCTCTTATAGCCTTAGACTTTTGATGGCCCCTTCACCGTAGCCTTAAAGTCTATATTGGTAGACTACTAAGTCGATCACCCAAGTCTGACAATTAGCGCACCGTAGTCACCCAAGTCCAACAATTATTGCACCGTTACTCAAAAGAAAAACCTGTGACTGCTGCGTTTGTTTCGGGTAAAAACGAGTTTTAGAAAATGTTTTACACCATTGTCTGCGTTTGGCACCAACTAAAAATAAGGTCAAATTGAAAATGTTTTATACTTTGACAGTAAAAAATCCCTTCTTGCTCGTAAAATCATTTCATTAGTTATTTTACCTTCAAACCACATTTTACAACCAAGAAGAAAGAGTGCTCGAGAGAGAGAGGAAGAAAGCAAGAAGAAAAAGCAAATCGTGCCGCCCCTACCGCCGCCCAGCCAAGCTCTGGCCAAGCTCAGATCGTGCCACCCCCACCGCCCAGATCACGCTGCCCCATCGCCCAGATTGCGCTGGCTAAGCTTCCTTTTTTTTCTCTCTTCTTCCTCGACTTTTCTTCTCCCTCTTGCTTAACGTCGCTGATCTGGCCGCCACTGACCACCAGCCCACTCCACTCCACTCCCAAACAAACCTGATTTGGCCGCCACCGTCCTCCATCCACTTAGATCTCTCTCTTTCCTGATCTATCTCTCTTTCCCTCAATCTGTCACTCTTTCTTCCTCCTCTCACCGAGTGTATCATGCATATATTGTGAATAAATGTTTTTATTTTGATTTTTGGTTGTGTTAAATTGTATATTTTGAAATTTTCTGGTATAAAATTTGTTTTGAAGTTGAGAAAATGGCTGAGAAAATGTGAAAAATTTGTAGAAAAATAACATTTTCAGAATGTTACCAAACACCGAAAATCGTTTTCTAGACTATTTTCCATTACAGAACCAAACACCCGAATTTTATTTTCCTTTCGGGAATTCATTTTCCCTTGCATTCATTTTACACTAATGTGCGAGCCCAAGACGTGACCTGTAGGCCTTCCTCCTTTTGGACTTACAATCTATTTGTATTGTGGGTTTGAAGTTTTCCTACAACGGGTAGTTCAAAACACTAGACCTCATGCTCTCTCTCTCTCTCTCTCTCTCTCTCTATCTCTCCAATTTTTCTAGCCCCATCTCCTCTTTCGATTCTCATATTTATAGTTCCTCCATAATGGAGTGGCCATCATTGCTTTGCTGCAAGTGCGATGAGAGGTCCAATACGATCGAAGGTAAGTGGGTAGTTTGGTGATGGTGGCTTTGGAACTTGGTTCCTCCTTTAATGAACAATACAGCGGCCTCGTTCCTCGGGGAACCGTTGGGCAAGTGAGACTTTAGAGCATCCGCTCACTTCCCATCTTACGATGCTCGGGAAAAGTGCTCGGCATGGCCATCACTGAGAGGACCGGACCAGCATCGTGTACGGATATGGGCCGGGCCCTTTAGGCCAGTAGCGACAGGGCCCAGTCGTCGTTCCCATGTACTGGAGCCCTAACGGGCCTGGGTGTTTGGGTGCCGTACAACTCGGAATTCGATTTACGTAAAGCCAAACGCAACCTAAAAGAATCTTGCACAAAGAAATCGGTAGTTTCTATATCAATTAAATGCTGTCACGGAGGAGACTGAAGATTCAACACCAATTCCATATATTTAAGCCTAAAAGTTTCTTTAGTTTACATCATAAAACTCATAAGATATTTAGATAGTCTCACTACTAGCCAAAATACCCATATAAAATTTTCTTTTAATTTCTTATAAAACTTATTCTTTTAATTTCTTATAAAACTTATAGATTCAATGAAGGATGAGATTTTTTAGGCTCTTACTTCAGGTGTGTCATCAGTCTTTCTCTACTTGGATATATTCAGAAGTCCTCCATAAAAAAAATTATAGTTATAGGCTGACTTTGGGTGCGTTTGGATACCGCTTATTTTGCTGAAAACTAAAAACTGAAAACAATAAAAAAAATAATAAAAAAGTTATTATTCACGCGTGGGTTACTATTCATTTGCCTATTTGCACTGTTCATGTCCCATGAACAGGGACATGAACAGTGCAATAGGCATTAGTTAAAAAAAAAAAAAAAAACGCAAAACGTGGACGTGAGAGACGCTATCTAAACGGTACCTTAATTAGCTTATATATAGTTAGAGTTTCAACCTAATTTTCTAAAAACTCCCTTAATAATATTAATTATAAAATTTACCTCACAAAAAGATTTACTTAAATACCCCACCTTTTTAAGTCTCTCTTTTTTTTTTTTTTCTTTTTTCCGGGTATTACACCTCACTATACCAAAAAAAAAAAAAATTTATTTTTTTACCCGCTAGTAACAACAAATAATAATCTACCACTTAATATTTGTTATGAAAGTGTTGTGAGAATATTATGGATATTACATTCCTCTTAAAATATTTGCAAAACAAATAGTAAGTTTCTCATGTGATGACACATGTACATTGTACAATATATATTATTTTCACATCTAACAAAGGAGGGTTTTGTATTAAATAGTAAGTGTTACACTTAAAACGTCCCAAAGGGTTAAGTAGTATAAAATTAACGGTTTACAAGTAGAACAGTGCCGTAGGACTTTAGGAGGGTAATTGTTACACTCAAAACCTTAATAATGTTCTATGCTTTATTGGAAAATCACAAGGGGATTTTATATATTTTAAAAAATTATAATTGTTCCCACAAATCTAAAACAATTTGAGAAGCATGCACAATGAAATTAATGTCTTTCCAAAAATATCAATATGTTCAAAGAAGTCATCTAAATCAAGTAATCCATCAAGAAAATCTACCCTAAGAAAAAACAACCATTAAAATTTGTTATTAAATCTATAATCTTTCTGAATATTATGAGATTAAATGTGCTTACCAACATGTGACCTGTGAGCTTATTCATTATGAGATGAAATATGAAAGTGATTCGAATTGTTAATACAATTTTGATTGATGTTTGTTGTGGGGCCTTTTTTGTTATGTTGGGCTGGGCTGCCCCTTTGGTTGTAGGCCCAAATGTTCTGGGTTGCGGGAGTTGAGACCGGGCCAATTGGAACTCAACTTGGCCGGCTTGTGCGCAAATTATGCCTCGTCTGCCAGGGGAGTACTTATCGCAGGCTGAGTTGAGATAGAGAACAGCTTACGACAAGCAGAGCTATAACGCTTGCGGCGGGCAGAACTGTTTTAGAGGAAGAAAACTTACGGCAAGCAGATATAATTGATAAACAGAACCATGAATTCTGGAATGACCAAATAGTCCTTTTAATGACCAAGTGATCCGTAACTATAATAACATCAATCTACTTTCGATAAATAAACAGTAAAGAAGATTAATAATAAAATTAATCAAACAAACATGTAGCGAATTCAGTTCGGTCTGTAGGATTAATGCCAAAGAGGGAGAACGCCCCTTCTCAACGCAATTATCCTCCGAGGAAAAGAAATCCTGCCATGAGGGTTAATGGGTTGAGGGAGGCGGATCTGAATGGATAACTTCCGAAATAAATATAGAAGAGGACAAGGTTTTGAGAGGGAGAGAAGGGAAAAAGTCCTGTTGGTGCATGCCACTAACTCTCACTTTCTTTTCTTTTTTATCTTTTCCTTAGTGATTTCTTTCTTTTGATTTTTTCTTGTTTAGTGTTGTGCTTCCCCTGTTTTCCTAAATGTGTTGCAGAGTATTTTCTTTTCTTAGTTTTTTTTTTCTCTTGTGTTGCCCGCCCCTGTGCACATGGTAGAGGCTCCCTTCTTATAGTGCTTACCGTGAACGGATTTTATTATTCTACCCTCCAACCACTTTTGTCTGGCCTGGGCGTACTTGCCGACCATTACTGTTCCGTTCTGCGGGCACTCTGTTACAGACAAAAACAATCGCTCTGTCTGTTAGTCTGCCGCGGCATTTCTACCTACCGCGGTGGTGTTTTCTCTCTCTCTATCCTTTATGGCATGCACCCATTGGTTCCCACTCAGCCTTGCCTCTTTTGGGTGGTATATCATCCCAGCAGAACGTACCCCCCAAAAGAGCTTGAGCAGGAACATTGAAACAGGCCTTCCCCTCTCCCCACCACCAAACCACGCCCTCTTACCTCTGACCCCATGACCCCACCATGTCCTGTATTGGCTGGGTACAGGCTGGTGGTGCCTGGTCTTTGCGCATGCATATGTCTGAAATCTGCCTGCTGTTCATGCATTTGCCGTAGACTGGAGACTTTGCCTGCCTGCCGTCCGTTTCTGGCCCTTTGCGAGTTATTACTCAAACTCCCCGCTCCCTTAGAATCTGGGCTTTCTCGGTATTGGGCTCCGCGTTCCTTTCAACCCAATTTCTAATTGCCTTTACTTCCTATGGCGTTACTTAGCATTCCTTGTCGTATTTTCTTCCTGCTGGGCCTTTTATCAGGCCTGCTGTTCCATTTTCCCCCAATGGCTTAATGTGGCCGTTGGTGTTCTCGCTTATGGGCTCCAATGTCCCTTTCTTTTCCCTTGGGCCTCTCCGGCCCATTTCTTTGGACGTCCTCGGTCCACTTACTAACTCCGCATCCCATGGGTTCTTACTAACTTAATTGGGCTTCCCCGGCCCAATTTCCTCATTCTCATCCTTGGGGTTCATGGGCTTGCCATTATCCCCTACTTTCTTTACTTACTTCCTTTTGAGCCTGCCGCGGCCCATTCTCTCTTTTTCACAACACATGCTGCCCATGGGTGCTTATTTTCTCTCTTTCTGGGCCTTTTAGGCCCACTTACCTTCTCAAGACCCATTCATTCGTTTTGAAGGGCCTGTGATCCATTGTTCCTGCCGCTTGGGCCTAATGGTTTTCTTTCGCTTGGTCTGCCGCTTCTCTGCTGCCCATATTGCTGGGTTGGGCTGCTTTTTGTCAATTTCGAAAAGAAAAGACCCTCAACAATGTTCAAACCAAGATTGATGGGAATGTTGTGAACTTATGCAATTCGGGAGTCATCCTTTAACCTTTTTGCTTGTATCCTTAACCTAATACCAAATGAGGCAGAATGAAAAGTTTAGATATTCTTTTAGTTAAATCTAAACCCTTAAATGTATAAGGGGTTCTTCTGAATTCATAAGAAATAACTCTAAAATTCATTTGATAAGAGAAAAATAAAAAATTTATGGATTATTTTGACTTTAATTTTCATTTCCACATTTGGTTTACATATAACATCAAATATCATATTCAAACGACTGGACTTTGGGCCGAAGTCCTACTGGCAATATGCACTACCGTACTTGCCTCTTTTCACATCAGTCCAAATCAAATGAAAAGGAATTAACGACGAGGGACCATGCACCCGCAATTGTGAAAGAAAAAAAAAAAAGTTGTGAAAGTAAAAACCCCGTAAAAAAAAAGGTTAAAAGTTAAAATATTTGATCAGAAGGTTGAAATTAAAAGTAAGTTTTTCAACTTTCAATCAATTGCACCATTGACGCATGCATGCATCTTGTGTGTTTTTCAATCATATAAGAATTTTAATTACACAAATTTAGATTAAATATTCAAATATGAATATCTATTATACTACGATAGTCTTTTAGAACATATTTGTTAAAAGTAATATCTATTCAATAAAAACTTCTAAGAATGCTTCCAAGTTACAAATATCATTCTTCAACAATAACCAACCGAGTTTTGCTACAACATTGTAGCAATATTTGATTTTTCGCAATTAATGTTGTCATATGCTGTAATAGAAGCTCTTCATCAAATACCTGCAACCATCCATAACAAAATTTTTGTTATTCATACTACCTTCTATATCATCTTACATTTTAGCTAACTTAGTTTTAGCGAACACCCTTTTAAGCAAGAAAAAAAATTCAATGTTAGGTAACAAATAAAAAACCCTATATCACCATTCCAACTTTCCAAGCATGACAAAAATTGAAACAAAAAACAAACACCCAATTTAGATATGTTGAAATAACACAATGAAGCTAAATTAACTGACACAATCACATAGTGAACCTGAAATAACACTTGCAAAAATATGATATACTTAAATTGAAAAAACATATAAAATTAAATCCAATCAAGCAAAAGAAGTAAAATCCATAACTTGGAGTGCAGCATGCATGAAGATTTAGAGGAAAAAAATTGAAGTTGTGCATATTTGCATTTTTGAAAATCAAAACTGAAAGATTTTATATATATACCATCATTGAAGCAACCAAAGTCCAAAATAGCTTCCATATATACAAAAGAGCAAATTAGAATAATTTCTTTATATTTGAGAAAGATTAGATATCCAAGAACTTCAAAATTCATATCCCTAATCCTTTTTTCTTACCTTTTTCTCAATTCCTTTGAGAAGATAGGATAAGGAGTATGGACATTTTAATAAGCTAGCAAATACAAAGAATAAAATTTTGAAATCACTACGGTTGCTTTTATGATGTCTACCAATGGCTTAGAGTATCTGTTGTACGCATCAGTCCATATTCTCAGAACTAATACCAACTTTGAATTTTCCTTAAAAATTACATCAAAATATCAATAAGGTGATAAAGAAAATATAAAAAGGGAACATTCTATCATAGTAGTGACCATGAATATTGATTACATGAGATGGTGAGAAAACACTCACCTTTGTCATTTAACACTCCACCAAATGCCAATTCATATAACAAGTCTTTCTAGAAGATAAGCAAGAAAACAAACTTGAACTAATGATTCTTCATAACAACTGGGAGGCACAACAACTCTACAAGCTGTATTAGTATGTATTATATTATTTGCTGAAGTGTAAATTAGTTGTATCTTGTTATAACCATTGTGCATAAGTAACTCTCAATTTCACTCATGGACAACTCTAGATGTTCTGACCAAGTGAAATCTTGCAAGCTTAAGGAAAATAAGGGTTTGTTGCTCTTTTCCACTACATTTCATTGCATTTCTTTTTTTACTATTAATGCTTGGGCCCTTTTGTTCTGTCAGGTTTGTCATAGAAAGTCTGAAAGTTTCTTTTGGTTGATACTTGATAAGCATTATGTTTCTGGTCTAGTAAAGCGGCATAGAGTTAGTTTGTTCTTTATTGTAAATGCAGTGTATTCTAAAGTGTAATAATTCTATTTTCAAATTGATAAAATTTATGTATCTATCATTTATGAAAAAAAAAATTTGATAAGACTTGGCAATTCAATATGTTCAAGAATTTTATGACTTTTAGCGGCCAAGATGTTGTTCATCATGGATGAAGACATGGTCTAACAAAGGGAGCTTAAGCAAGAAGGCTAAAGTACTTAAAGAATTGTTGGACAAACAACCCATCAACACATTGTGGACAAGCTGTCATGAACTCAATGACACGGCTAAGCTTCACAAACATGACAAACATACATATAGACCAATATCAACAATTTTTCTTCTTCTTCTTATTCTTTTTTTCTTGAAGAATTAAGACATTATCCTCAAAATGCAAAGCTCGGCCAAGCATGGCAAAGCATAGCTATTGCCATGACAAGAAGCTAACCAAATCCAAACACATCAAAAACATTACCATGACCTATTACATAACTAAGGTAAGGAAAGGAAAAATTATGCACAGAGAACAAAAAATATAAAATAGCCCTTTTTGGCATTTTCACAAACATGCATGTATATGCATAAGCACTCTTATAAAAAATTGAAACTTTGAATGCAAAAAATTCACCCATCCCAAATCCTATTTACTAACTCAATCACATGCAATTCAATATTATCTTCTCACATCATAAAATCAAAAGAAGAAAGAGAGGAAAAGAACCTTATGGACATTTGCTTTCATGTCCTCGAACCTTGAAAATCTGACCTCATCAGGATGTTGTTCTATTAAGAAAAAACAGAACAGGAAATTGGAAAAAGTTTATCAAGAAAACACAATCAAATAGAAAGAATGAATGAATCAAAATGGAAAAAAAAAAGGTTACAAAGAGATTTACCTGCTGTATGTGTGATCGGTAGTCTTTGGAAAGAGAGAGCTTCAGTTTCACAACTCAAAGAAGCTCAACAAATCATAGCCACAGTCCATAATCGCTAGCTGAATAGCAAGAGTTAAAAGGTAATAACATGTACATGTTAAATATCAATTACATGGCATAATTTTTCTATTACTAATTGAATTGAAAAAACCCAAGAAATTTTTTTTCCCAAACAGATACTTTACCTAGAAAGTATTAAAGAACCCATATTTTTCCCCCAAAAATCAGACCCATGGAAAGGAAAAGAGGGTTTGAGGAGAGGTGTGGATCTTGATTTAAGACTAAGAAATACCAACCTGAGCATTATTTTGCCGTGAAAATCACTGCTTGGTCTTAGGTTGTGTGATTTCTCCTCTCTTTGTCTCCCAAGTTTTCTTTTTGGACAGAAATTTGATTTGGAGAAAGTATACATACCAACTCAGCATCTGTATTTTTTTTTCCTACCCAATAAATGAGTTACATTTGTTTTAAAAAATCATACTCTATTAGATTACTTCAATAATGATTAATTTATCTTCCTAATAGTATAAAAAATTATGATTAATTTATTAGAGTAATCTGATATGATTTTTTGAAATAAGTATCACTTATTTATGAGGTAAAAAATACTGAAATAAAAGCTAAGTTTATATTATCAAAACGTTATATTCTTCAAGTTAGGTTTTGGAACACTCTCTCACTCCTTTCGCTCTCAGTTTCTCTCTCTTCATTTAGTCATCATTCTCAACCATACGCTAAAGTCAGACGTTAATAACTCCCTTTTATTATAGATACTGTAGTTATTAGTAGAATTAAAGTTATTAGTAGAGATGTGTCGTTTTTGTCCTGTTTGAGACAACGTCAACATTTTGCCTCATCAAAAAAAACAAAAAAGAAGTCAACATTTTGCCTAATATTGATGCACGTGTCCCAATTCGCAAACCCAGCCGGCGTTTCAGTTTCATCGCATATGCGTATGAGATGACATCAACAAAACTGAACAAAGTCACAGATATATTATTAGAGTCATGTTAAACGAGTAACTTAAGCAGTCATTAATAATTTATTTTAAAAAAATTTTAATATTATTTTTATGTGGAATAAAAAAATTATTAAACATTAATTTTTTTTTTTTTAAAAAATTTTCTTTAACTAAATTTTTAATCATTAACTAAGGAACTCGTTACCATTTCCTATATTATTATACATCTTAAGTGACTCTTTGCGCTCAAGCTAAATCATGATGTTAGCTTTCAAGTTGGGATCTGCGCCGCCACCACCACCACTATCATCACTGACACAAGCAAAGAAATGTGGACGTTTCAGGGTTTTTGCTGGAAATTTTAAAACTGGTGCAGGCACAGCTGGTTCTGATGATGGGTTTCCACCATTTCTTCCTAAGGAGGTTGAGAAAATCAATGACCCATTTGCTCGTTCCTTGGCTCAGCGGATTGAGAGGCTCCCCGTTAAAGTATGTATTCCTTTTTTTATTTTTTATTTTTAATTCTATATACTACATTACATTAACAGGACCAATATGGTAGTTTTGCGATCTAGTTTTAATCTTGTTATTAGTGGGTTTTTTTTTGGTGTTGCGTGGATTATCAATTTTTGTCATGTTATATTACATGTTCTTCCAAGCGTAAGCTACTAGAGCATTCAACTATTTTATTAAATAATCATT
The DNA here is from genome assembly GCA_023736055.1 of Quercus glauca. NCBI lineage: Eukaryota > Viridiplantae > Streptophyta > Magnoliopsida > Fagales > Fagaceae > Quercus > Quercus glauca. The sequence goes on along the minus strand of CM043316.1, from coordinate 35,747,121 downwards.
TTTCATTTTTTGTTTATTATTATCTTCATAAAGTGAGAGAGAGGGAGAAAAAGAGAAAGGAGAAGTTGATGATACAAGAGATGAGATAAAAAAAAAATTTAAAATAATGAAATACAAAGCTACATAACATGGTGTATATTTACATAATTACTATTGTCGGACCGTGAGCTGTGTCATTCTACTTCAAAATTAATTGGCGATAAGGAAGACACACTTAAATATTTTATGACATTCGAGATCACACAATGCGGGTCTATTTTTAGAGTGGTTGTAGGGAGTCAAATTGTGGTCCCCCAACAATCCCTCTTTCACAATAACACTCTCGTGACTCGAACCCATAACCATGACTCTGATACTATTTGTCGTATCGTGAGCTGTGTCATTTCACCTTAAAATTAATTAGTGATGAGAAAGGCACACTCAAATTTTTTATGGCATTCGACATCACACAACACGGGCCTGTTTTAGAGTGGTTGTAGAGAGCCAAATTATGATCTCCCCAACAACTATAACAACTTTGCAAATTTACACTTGACTGATGTGAGTGATTTTGGAGGTTGAATGTGTAAATTTTACACTTTTTTTTTTTTTCTTTTTTTTCTATTATACACATATTGATACAAATGCTCTTAGGAGATGAGCTATTAGGAGTTGGTAAGTTTATTGATTTAATTTAGCACTCTCACTTCACTTGTGGCCCACTTGAGCTGCCATTAAATGGGGCCCAACTCGTAGAAATTTATTCTTAATCTTTTAAGAGATGATGAATTTATTCATTTAATTTAACATTTCATGATAGGATTTAGTCCTAAAGCATCTATAATAAATTTTTTTTTACTAAGATGATCAGTTGAATGTCATGACAATCCATCAGAATACTTGTATTTTTACAGTCTCTAGTCAACTGAAACATTTTTTTTTTCTCGCGAGTGCCGATGGTTTTAATATATGTGACTTGTTGTGATTGGTTTACCATTTTGGCAAACTTCGAAAAAAAATAATTTTAGAGTAGTTGTGTCCCTATCATTTTCTTGCCGTGGAATCCATATTCATGTCTATTTAAAGCTCCGAAGTGTAGCCTTGCAAATGGTCTTTTAGCAGTGGTACTTCTCATCTCAACCCTTTTGAGAGGTGGAATTCTCAGGATTGGTCAATCATGGGTAGTAATTTGTGATACAATGTGGAACTAGAATCATTAGACTAGATTGCCAAGAGCCTTGTAGCTCAAATGGTTGACATCTTCTCTCCCCTCAACTGATTAGTTGAAGCTTTGAATGATATTACAGTGAGATATTCAATGGGAACTCTACTTATGGCGTTTCTCATTCACTAAGTTCCAATTTTGTGACATGACTTACTTTGTGACTTTTATTTAATAAGACTCTTGGCCTGCTTCATATTCGGAGACTTTTGTGGCATGCCTGTTATAATTGCAGGTTGGATTCTCTGAAAGTTGTATAATGAGTAGTTGTGTGAAACCACTGATACAAAGTGAGACCAATCCAGTGGTTCTTCTCCATTGCTTTGACAGGTTTGAAATCACATGCAAGTCACGCCTTGTCTTTAACATATGTCATCTGCTGAACCTAGCTGGTTTATTTTTATCATTATTGCTGTAATGATTGTTTTGTGTTGTTTTAGTTCTTGTTTAGAATGGAGGTGCACATACCCCTTGCTTGAGGAGGCTGGTTTGGAAGCTTGGGCCATTGATCTTCTTGGGTGGGGCTTCTCTGATTTAGGTTAATTCACCTACCTTTGCACTTGTTTCTTCTGGATTTAAGTCATAGCATGCTCTTTAATAGTCTTTCTTTTTTCATGCTTGCCTGTACTAGAAAGGCTTCCACCATGTGATGTGGTATCCAAGCGTCACCACCTCTATCAGGTATTGTCATTTAAATTTTTTACTCTTGGATTTTGTAAATGTTGTTTCTGTCACTTGGCTTTGCTGTATGACTGTATCATCAGTAGCAAATTTTTTTATCTGCATTCTCTATGTTGTTGTATATGTATGCTCTCAACATTGAGTCTTTTGATTTGTATTTCAGCTTGAAAATTATTTCTGATGGTTTGAAAATGAGGATTTGTTACATTGGCTAATTCTTATCAGAATTGAAATTTCACCATTGATGATGGTACTTAGAATTGCATTTCAGTACTTGAGCATATTAATTTAACCATTTTTAAATTCTAGCTTTGGAACTCTTACATCAAAAGGCCAATGATACTAGTTGGACCGAGCCTTGGTGCTGCTGCTGCAATTGACTTCGCAGTCAATCATCCAGAAGCTGTAAGTAAATCCCTCCGACTGTGCTTGTTATTAGACCTCTCAGTATCTTGACATTCAACTCTCTAAACAGGTTTTATCATATAATTCAATAATAATTTTAGGGACTAGTGACTTTGGCCCCAAGGGAAGGGGATGGGAAGATTTAAACTAGTGACCTTCACTGCAGGAGTCGTGCCATCTCTTCGGGCTTAATATGTTTTCATTCTTGGATCTTTTGGTGGTACCTACTGTCATAGATTATCCAATAAAGACACTTCCATGGAGCTTTGAGAAATTTAAGTTATGGGTAATTAAAAATAAATATAAATTCATTGCAGAAGGAGTCAGAATCAGAACAACAAGCTCTAGTTTGAATTGAGTAAATCTGAAAAAGTTTTCCCTTTGAGTTCTGCAGTAATTAACAATGATCAAGACCATAAAGTTTGGGATGGAAATTTCCTCCCCAATATGTGGAATGGCAGTGTAATGGTTGAGCTTGGATCAACCTCTGCTGTGCAGGTTGTTAGTTGAAAGCTGGCTTACTTCTAAATTACAGGCCAAAATTTTGGGTCTGCAGACTATCACTACAATGCTATTTTATTTTTTTATTAAGTTGCTAAACTAGGGAAGTAGCAAGCTCTATTTAGTAAGATGCTGACAACCTTAACTCTTTTTAATTGGATTGTATTTTATGTAATTAATTTTAATTTGAATGAACACCTACTAATGTACTTGCATATTCACATATATAAGATAAAAAAAAGAAACAGATTTCTAGCTGAAATGGACTCTGGAAGCAATTTAAAGTTTAGAATTTCTTTTCCTTGCAGTTGCTCTAGCTTTTGCTCTTGCTACTATTTGTGCTTTGGTCTGACTCAATATTTACATTACCTTGCCAAAAATGGCTGTGCATATGAGTTATGACATTCTTTCCCTAATTTGCAGGTAGAAAAGCTCGTTTTGATTAATGCAAGTGTGTATGCGGAAGGCACAGGAGCACTAGCCAGGTTACCTAGATCAGTAGCATATGCTGGGGTGAGTCACCAAATCCAATAATAATTTTGTAAAAGACAGTGTTCCATAGTGAATTCCATTTTTTGGCTCATAAAGATGATTGATTTTTAGAAGACCACATTCTGTAGTTACAAGGATGATTATATGCATACGATATGTTAACTGCTCATACATGTTAAAATTCATGGCTTGCAGGAAGTGAATCTGATGGTTTTCATAGTAAAGAGACCATTTATCCCTTCATAGTTCCAATCATCTAGTTGTCCCTAAGCCTGCTTTTTTTCTTTTTCAAGATATTTCCATTGAAATTTGTAACCAAGGAATTTTACAGTCTGCACTAGAATTTATTAGACTTGAAAGTTTGTTCTCTCTCCCGTAAGAGGGTTGCATACCACTCTTGAAATGTGAAAGCATTTATACGCAATTTTCTGATATATGGTTTTGTCTCCAATGTAGTCAAACTGAACTGCCTAAGAAAAAAATGTATTTGGAGCTTGCAAGTATTGTAAACATGTAGATGGAGTTGCATAAACAAAAATCACCAAAGAAGAATGATTTTTATTTTTTGATAGGTAACGTAACACAAAAGAAGAATGATTTTAGTAAAAAGAAAACAGAAAACACAAACCATGTTCAAAAGAAGATATGTAGCTACAATTATTAGATTTCATATTAACCATTTAATTGCTTGCGTTCTGTTTCTTTCTCATTATTTTTTAGTTTGATGATACCATAAACATACCAGTTTTCTTGATTTATTGTGAACACTGAGCACATCGTTACAGAATATTATATAGCTTTATAATGGCAACACCGTTATTCAATCATCAAATTATTAAAGACCTTATCCCTCTGTAACCTTCTTAATTGTACGGGCCAGGTTTTTTTGTTGAAAAGCATCCCATTACGCCTTTATGCAAATATATTGGCCTTCAATGGCATTTCGTTAGCCACAGTAGATTGGACCAATGTAAGTATTATATTTTTCAGTTGGCAGTGATGAGATTCCCTTTTTTCTTTTGTTGGTCAGACATTAATGAGAATTGGGAATCAATGTAACATTAAATTTTCTCTTGGCTCATTTTTATATCTTCCATCAAATGGTGGTGATATTCCTGTATTACAAGCTAGGTGGGACGCTTACATTGTCTGCTTCCTTGGTGGGAAGATGCAACCATCAACTTCATGAGTAGCGGGGGCTACAATGTTATTGCCCAAATAAAACAGGTATGGTTGGGCCAGTTTAATAAATGCACATCTGAAGTAGCATATGATTCCTTAAGGCCCGGCAGGCAAAAAACAGCTCCCATTAATTTCTGTTTAATTTTATCAGTTGAAAATGTTCCAAGTTGTTCTTGGAAAGATATAGGGCCAGGAAAGGAACTGCTTAGTAATGTTTGTTCCTAAGAATTTACAGTCATTTCTTTTCTTTATTACTTCTGAACCAAAGTAAACATTCTAGAGAAAGAAAGCTAGATTTTTGGTAAAAGCATGAATAGAAAGTTGATGCTTTCCTTCAAAACGATTCAAGGTGATGAGACTGCAGGAACAAAAAAACTACACAGCTGTCTTATCATGTCCATATTTTTATTTTACAGTTAAAGCAGAAATCACTTCTCATTTGCGGCGAGTGCGATCAGATAGTCAACTACAAGCAAGTGGTGGTTAGTTTTTTATTTTATTTTATCACATATGAGGTCATTATTCAATAATGATTATGCCATAAAATAGAATTTATGTGGGGAATGAAATGCCTCTTAAAGATTTCCTATCATTTTAAAACCAATAGGCCACCAATGCCCTGTGATCTGTCAGCTGCTAATGTTATCAGTAAGCTACTAGTGCATTTCTGTCTTCTATTTGGCAATTAAGAAGCACATGTTTTAGCTAGGCTATTATATTTAAATACATGGGCCAACTTCCATTCTATGTTCAACATGGTCCTTGCATCCACTTCCATTATATGGGTTTCCATTAAGCCCTACAAATGACGTAATTTAGAAATTTCTTTTCTATTTTACTGTTAACTCTGTCTCTGTCTCTGTCTCTGCCTCTCTCTCTCTCTCTCTCTCTCTCTCTCCCATTTCTTCATTTTCTCTTCAACAATCACTCCTCCTTTATTAGCAATAGATGTGTGCATGGGTTGGGTTTTAAGGTATTTTTCAGCCTATTCTGACCTTCTTGGAAGGAGAAATTGTTTAATTTTTGGGAGAAAACATATTAGGTTTCTTAATAACCCTAACACCGATTATATTATTTTTAAATACTATGCAAATTACATAGGTACCCTATTGACAAAAGGAAAGAAAATTACACATTGAATAGGATTCGGACTTTATATTCTAACACTCCCCGCCAAGCTGGGGCATAGGTCTTTCCCATGCCCAACTTGCTCAAAATGGTATGAAGATCTCTATGTGAGATTTCTTTAGTTAATATGACTGCTAGTGGCTCTCCTGTTTTCACAAATGGGTATGATCATGCCATAATCTAGCTTCCCCTTAATGAAATGCCTGTCAATTTCAACATGTTTAGCACTATCATGTTGTACAGGATTGTGAGCAATATTAATAGTAGCTTTGTTGTTGATATATAATCGCATAGATTCCTGTGTATTAAATCCCAACTCATTCAACATCGTCTTTACACATTTCAGTTTGCAAATATCATGAGTCATAGTACGAAACTCAGCCTTTGCACTGGACTTGGCTACAACTGCATGTTTTTTGCTTCTCCAAGTGACCAACTTACCTCCAACAAAGGTGCAACATCTTGAGGTGGATTGTCTAACTCTACTAGAGCCTGCCCAATTTGCATCTGTATAGGACTCTACTGATAAGTGATCATGATTAGAGGAGTAATCCTCAACTAGGAGCTGATTTCAAATAACTGAGGATACAGTAAACCAAATACATATGTGAAACTCCGAGGTGCATGCATTAACCTGGCTAACCACACTGAGAGAGTAAGCAATATCCGGAAGAGTGTGAGAAAAATAAATCCGCCTCCTAACTAAATGTTGGTATCTCCCTTTATCAACCACTACACCTTCAGGATCTTCATCCAATCTATGATTCTGCTCAATCAGATGACATATTTCCATGGGATATGAATATATACCTTGCCTGGACCTTCCTACTTCTTTACTTGGGAAGTATTTCAAATCTCCAGGTCCTTTATTTCAATTTCCCTAGTTAAATGTCCTTTCAAGCCTCTTACTTCCTCAGGACCATCACCTTTTACAAATATATCATCAACATAAACTATAGGAGCAGTAACCTTATATTAAGGCGGGTGCCTGATAAACAAGGTGTGTTCACTTTGAGCCTGCCTGTATCTGTAACCCCACATGGCCTGGCTAAACCGTTAAAACCATGCTCTGGGAGATTGTTTCAAACTATATATGATTTCTTCAATCTGAATGCCTTCATGAGTTGAGGGTTTCGTCAAACTTGGAGGAACATCCATGTACATCTCCTTTTTAAATCATCATAGAGGAAGTCATTCTTTACCACCAGCTGATTCAGTGTCTAGATCAGATTGGTTGCTAATGGCAAAAGGATACATATGGAATTCATGTGTGAACCCCATTGCAACTAGTCTAGCATTGTACCTCTCTATGGACCCATTTGCCTTGTCCTTAACTGAATAACTGTATACACCAACTTGCAACCCGCTGGTCTGTTTTCCTTTAGGCAACTCAACGAATTCCTAAGTACATGTCTTTATTACAGTTTGGATAATGTGTACATTTTACTAGTTGCCGGTGCAAATATGATGCAGAGGCTGCACTGTGAGCTTCAGGATGCAATTATGCGGTTAATACCAGATTGTGGTCATCTCCCTCATGTTGACAGGCCTAGCTCCGTTGCAAAGTTAATTGCAGAATTTTCTCAAGGGGATTGCCATTGAGAGGCCTATTGAAGATGGGAAAAACTTGTTGCACAGAGTGTGTGCAAATATTACACTCTGCCCAGAACAACTGAAAACGTGACATTAAAAAACTGAAATCGTGACTTAAAGTCACCCTTTTCAGTTGTTTTGGGCAGTGTACATTTGCAAACAGTGTGTAATAAACACTACCCATTGAAGATTTAGCTGAAAACTTGTACCTCTAAAACGCATACCATTTTATCTTACTTTGCATATAAAATTCTGGTGTATAGCATTGTATCAATGACCTCATCTCCAATTTATCAAAAAGAAGAAAAAATACCTCATCTCTGATTTTACTCTTTACTTCAATCATAACTCTAGCTATTGATAGGGTTTAAATTTTAAATTTATTTTTTTATGATAATAGAGACTGTAAATGAAAGGTTAAATTCATTTTTTTAAGAGATACTATAATATCTCAAACTTTTGGCATCCAGTTCATAATGATTGCTCTTTTATCAAGATTTTTTTTTTTTAAAAATTATAAATTTTTAATTATTTAGGCAATTTAATAAAATCTGGGGGGTGCATAAAAACAACATACGCAAGATTATTTGGAATGTAACCTGAGTACACAAGATACAGGGAATAAGGAAACGTAGATACAACAGAAGGTGGCCCGTAGGCTTTTTTCTTTTTATCAACTAATGTCGGGGCAACAACAAATGTCACAAACAGCTTTGGTTGGTGAGAAGGAACACTTAGGATCGTTTCACAGATTCTATATAGATTGGGAAAATAACTCAGTAATTTCAAGAAAATGAACAAATAAAATTCAAAAATCATTTTCAATCTTAATAGGTTATTTATTTTTGAATTGATAGATAGTAGATACAACGGAGGAGGGGAGATTAGAACCCTAGACAGCTCTTTTGAAAATGTCAGGAGATAAATGCATTCATTTCTAGTTCCAAGTACTAATTTTTTTGTAGGAAGTGCACTAATTATTAATATAAAAGAGGAAGTCATATGGTTTTTACCTTGTTTTTGCTCACAATAAGTTGAGAGGAAAGATTTAAATTTAGGTTCTTCTAGGCAATGTCACCGTACACAAAAGCCTTGATAATTTATGCTGTTATATTTTTTTCCTAAAAATTTATATATAAAAAAAAACTGATTTGGCATATAACCCGCTTACTCAAGTTTTGTTGCTTTAGCAACCATTAACCATTGAAACAAAAATTAATGCACACAATAAAAAATACAGAAAATAATTATGCGACTAAGTTAGTCATAAGATTCCATAATAATTATATATTTTTAAGATTATTCAACCACTGGACACTTTAGTGCGATGGTCACTCTACAAGTACAAGTGTTTGTGGGGTGTGAGGGGCAAAAGTCGGGATTCAAGTCTCCAAGAGGGAGACTTACACATATATACATAGATTATGCTAGAGTAGAATTCTACCTTGTATAAAAAAAAAAAAAATTATTCAAACAATATATTCCTATCTTGAATTATAGCAATCATAATAATTTTACATTTCCTCTGTTTTTTAATCACACCTAAGAGCATTCTCATTAAGGGTTCTAAATGCTAAAAATCTTATTTTTTAGCAGCTGAACCCCAAAATACGCCCTCCATCAAAGCTGGCATATTGTAAAAATTTTACAATACTGCTACAGTGCGCTCTCAAAAATAAGAGCGCACTGTAGCTCTCTGCTATCTTTTTTTAATATTTTGTCTTTCTCTCTCTTTAGATCACTATCAGTCTCACTCTCCCTCTCTCATTCTCGTCCTCTCTCATCTCTCTTTCTCAGATGCTCCCTCTAGTGGGTCTAATGGGTTTCAATGATTACATGTGGGTCTGGGTCCGACGATGATGGGTCCGACGGTGGTTGGGGTTGGTTGAGACCGTGGGTTGAGTTGGTTGAGGCCGTGGGTTGAAGATCGAGGTTGATGGGTTTCAATGACTGCATGTGGGTCTGGGTCCGACGATAATGGGTCCGACGGTGGTTGGGGTTGGTTGAGACCGTGGGTTGGGTTGGTTGAGGCCGTGGGTTGAAGATCGGGGTTGAGGATCGAGGTTGAGGTGAGGATTGGAGATCGAGGTTGAGGTGAGGATCGGGGATCGGGGTTGAGGTGAGGATCGGGGTTGCTGGGGTGGTGGGGTGGTGGGTTTTGTGGCGGTTTTGTGGTGGGTTTTCGCTGGTGTTTGTGCCGTGGGTATTTTTTTTTTTTTGGTGGTTGGGAGTTGAGGTTGTGGCTGGTGGCGGTGTCTGTGGCTGTGGGTAGTGGCGGTGTCTGTGGCCGTGGTTTATCGACGATGAGCTTAAAAAGCTCAGGACATGGAGGTTTTGAGAACCTTCACCGGGTTGAGAAAGACAGAAAGGCAGTGGGAGAGAGAGACAGAGACAGAGGGTGAGTGAGAAATAATAAAAAAATAATATTTAAATGAAGTGTTAAAAAAATAGAAGTTTTGATGTAAGAGGGATTGTAAAGTGAGGTGTTATATGTTATAAATATAGGTTTTGAAGTGGTAAATGTTAAATTTTTTGAAAGCCTTGATGGGAATGCTCTAATATATCTAATTTTCAAACATAATAGCACCTACTACTTAATATTTAAATGGAATTCATAATTCATTTTGTACTCATCGAACTTTCACAGTGCATTTTCCATTTTTCTAAGATCATCCATTGTAACTTGCTGAGGTGGGGTCGACTGTAAACGTGGTTGAATGCCATCCTTTCAGACAAACTTTAAAAGGTAGTGAATGAATGAAAACACAATTAGTTCCCAGGAATGTGATATACAGTGGCGGCTGAGCTGAAAAAAAAAAAAAAAATATATATATATATATAATAATTTAAAATTTTTTATTTATCTACCCTTAAAAAAAAAATTAGGAACACCTTCAAACTTTTTTATTTTATTTTTATGCCAAACAAATTTTGAACTAAAATCTAAAAAAAAAAAAATTTTGTAACAGCTAGGAGGTCTGTTTGGATATAGTTTATTGTTGTTGAAAACTGATGATTGTTGCTGAAAACACTGTAGTAAAATAATTTTTAAATATGTGAATAGTACCACGAGACCCATTTTTAATATTTTTTTGAATAAAGTAACTGTGGGTCCTATGAAAAGTGTGTAAATAGTATCAAAACAGTGCGTGAACAGTACATATATTGTTCATAAATAGTACTTTTTTTCCTCAAAAGTCAATAACTCCGGCGTAAAAAAAAAAAAAAAAAAAAAATTGAAAACGCAGAACAAAACGCAATGGAACTTTCAGTGATATCCAAACCCTCACAGAAAATATGTGAGAATATGTGAGAAAATGATTATGAAATAAGAAATATCTCTTAATTTGGGCGAGGAGCCGAACTAGGCTTTGGAGGAAACAGAGAAAGAGAGGAAACTGCAGCTCCTGCTTCTTCTTGAGAATGAGAGAAAGAGATTTGAGCAATTTGTTTAGATTTTTTAGATAAGGAGAGGAGAGGACAATCTTTTTAAATAGTTTGGTATAAATGAGGGTGGAAATCCTTTGGCCACGTTGAGGGTTAGGTGGGAGAGGCACACCACTTTACTTTTTCTTTATTTTTGATGAGAAATACGTTTGTGATATGGCTTACGTGGCTTTGAGTGGTCAATCAAAGGCAAAGAATCTGAATTATTTGCACTTCGTACACCGGTAAGGTTATTGCATTATTCAAGACAAGCATAAAATATTTTTATAATAAATACAATATTTTTAGAAGAAATATTTAGATGTGAAATTATATTAAAATGAATAAATATTTTTAAATTAAATAATGGTTTTGTTAAAAATACTGAAAATTATATATGATTATAAAACTTTAAAATCATAACCTTTTTGTTTTGGTAGTTTGTTTAGGTTAACTTCTTTTTCTTCCTCTAAAAAAATGATAATTTATTTTTCTTTTAATTTGAGTTAAATTTAACATGAAAATACTTCTAAAATTTTATATCTTTTTTTTAGTTAATATCAGTAGCTATATTCTTATTTATTTAATTTTATTATTTTTTATAATTATCTTATTTATGATGTTACTGGTTTAACCACCGGTTGGACCTCGGTCCGACCAGAAAATTGGTAACCAGTCTCTTTTTCGGTTCTTTCACCATACCGGTTTTTAAAATCATGATGGGGGGTGAATGCGAGCATGGGGTTGGGGTGGGATATTTGAATTGGGAGAAGTAAATGCACATGAGGTGTGTGTTAATGCAACTAATAAACAATAATTTAATTAACCAATACATTATAAAAGATAAATAAATTAAATTATGTTAGGCTAAACAATAATTAATAATTTTATAATTAATGAAATAACAATATAAAAAATTATAATTTGTAAAAACAAACAAATTAACGAAACAACTAAACAATAATAATTAATAATTTTATTAATATTTTAAATGAACTTATAATTTATTATTTATTTTTTTATTAGAATTATATACAAATATTTGATAAAAAAAATCACGAAAATAGCCTGAGAAAAATTTTGGTGCCGCCTCTGAATGTGAACAAAGAAAATGCATCTTTCTTTAAACTTTCAACGTGTCCAGCGGCCAGACCCTGAATTTTTCTCTCATAATAAGTACTGATGTTAATGTATGATGTTTGCGTCCAACCGTGCGCATCACAAGGAAATAAATGCCATAACGTGTCCCAAGAATGTCTGTGTAATAAACACCACTCGTACCAAAATATTTCTGAAAAAAAGTACCACTAGTCTACTACTTCACTCTCTGATCTCCCATTATGATCATGGCTGCCAAGTTGGGGTCTCCACCACTACCACCACCATTAATGGGGATGACCGTGGCAAAGAAACGTGGAAGCGTAAGGGTACTTTTGGGTGGTAATAAAACTGGTGCTGACACTGGTTCTGCTGGTGGGTTTCCCTCATTTCTTCCTAAGGAGGTTGAGAAAATCAAAGACCCATTTGCTCGTTCTTTGGCTCAGCGAATAGAGAGACTCCCTGTAAAAGTATGTATTCCTTTTATTTCTATATTACATTACATTACAGGACCATGGAACTGGAACTGTACTTAGTTTTGAGATCAAGTTTTTTCTCTTGGTCTTGGGTGGATGATCAAGTTATTTATATTTGTCCTGATTTTTTTTTTCGTATTAATTCATGTGTGTTAAGTATAAGTAATATAATAAGAGCATCCATAATAAAAATTATTTTACTAAGATGAGCAGTTCAATGTCATGAAAATCCAGCAGAATAATTGTATTTTTACACTCTCTGTAGTCAACTGAAACTTTTTTTTCCCTCACTAGTGCAGATGGTTTTAATATGTGTTAATTGTTGTGATTGGTTTACCATTTTTGCAAGCTCTAGAAAAAAAAAAAAATAGTTAGAGTCCCAATCACTCTCGTGCTGTGGAATCCACCTTCATGTCTATTTAAAATCTTAATACTTGATTATCAAAAAGGAAGAAAGAGAAAAAAAAATTAATAACACGTGTTCAAATCCGGACATGTCAAGTGAAAATTTTCACTTAATACAAGCCGTGTCCGCCTTGCAAATGGTTTTTTAGCCGTGGTACTTCTCAGCCATTTTGAGAGGTGGATTTTTTTTTTTTTTTGCCATATGAGAGGTGGAATTCTTGGGATTGGCCAATCATGGGTGGTGATCTGTGGAGGTGGCTATCTGATATTTACAATATAAACTCAAGAAACATTGACTAGATTGGCTGAATGGCCTGTTTGGAAGTTTAGAGAGGGAGGAGAGTAGAGAAGGAAATAGTTTCCCTCCACCTTATTTGGATATTTTTAAAATTAGTAAGGGGGAAAGGAGTAATTAGTTATTCCCCTTATTTGGATGTTTTAAAAATTAGGATGGAGAGGAGAGGAAATGATTAAAATAGACATATTTACTCTTATTTAAAAATGGACTTGCAACATTGGTTTACGATTAATTTGTTAGAAAGGGTAAATTAGGGAATTTACTTAGACAATAATTTATTTACTCTACTCTCCCTTTAAATCTCTCCAATTTGGGGGAATTAAAAATGAGGGGTTAGAAGGAGTTGAAACCCCTCCAAACTCCTCTCCCTCATTCTTTAAAAAACTTCCAAACAAAATAATTAGATTACTCTCCCTCCCTTTACTCTACTCCCCCTCTGTTTTTTAAACATCCAAACATGCCAGAAGTTTTGGATGACATTACTATGAGATGTTTGATGGGAAATCTACTTATATTAATTGGCTATGAGGTTTCTCATTCACAAAGTTCCAATTTTTAGGGTTGGCTCAACAAATTCAGGGGCTTCCGAGTAAAACTTTAGGTGGTGCTTTTTAAAATTATTTAAATATTAATTAGATAATATTTATTTAACTTTTAATTTTTTTATATCTAGAATCTATTTATCATTCACTTTGAGATACAAAATTACTAATTAAATTTTTACATTTAAGTTTCATTAACATTTCCTTTTAATATCACTTAATCTTTTAGTAAACATTTATAATTAAAATAAAACATGACCAGTAATAGAAAAATTATTAATTTTTTGGAATAAAAAATTATTTATCACATAACTTAACAAATTAATTTTAATACAAAATATATTATCCTAAACTTATAATTTTATTAAATTAAGGCAACATTCTACATATAACAAATTAACGACTTTCTAAATGGATGGAAAAAAAAAAGAAGCAAAAAATAATAATAATCACTAGATAGACTTGATGTAGGCTGAAAATAAAAGCACTAAATTTACAGCAGTGGTGCTAAAAATTTAGCTATTTAGTACAACAAAAAGTTATTTTTATCTATTTTACCTATTCACTTTATAAAATAAGCTGCAGCAGTAGATCTATTTTAGTTTTCAACATAATAAAATAATATAAATATCACAATAAAATAATATATCTACTACAATAAAATAATATATACACTACAATAAACAACAATCACAACCATCCGCAACCGCTACCACTACCGCCGCCGCTACCGACTCTTCTACTGCCACTGCCACCGCAATTGCTACCGCTGCCACCGCCATCACCACCACCACCACCACCACCGCCACCGCCATCACCACCGCTGCCACTGTCACCGTCATCGCCACCGCAGTCAGCTCACTGTAGCTGATTGTTATAAAAAAATAATGTTAATTTATTTCTACATGCGTGCCTATCTTCCTTTTTTGTGTCCTTTGCTTCTCCCTGTTTCTAAAATTTCCCATCACCCACGCGGCGACACGGCCACGCCTAGCCTCTCTTCCCTTCTCTCTCTCTCATATGAAATCAATTCTCTCACCCAAAATGCCTCTCTTCTCCATCTTGCAACTGAACCCAAAATGTCTCTCTCTTGCTTGTCCCTCTCTCTCACTCTGGTTTTTGGTGTTTCGGTGGTCCGATAGGATTTTCAGTGGTCTGTGCTTCGGTGGCCATGGGTATTTGGTGGTGTGATCTGATTTTCAGTATCTATTCTTCCTGGGTCCGATTGAGTGGCTGAAGGTGGCTGGTGTTTTTGTTTTAATTTTTTTTTCCCGGCTAGTGGTGGTGATGCGGTTGTGGGGTTTGGGTTTGTGATTTGTTTATGATTTTGGTGGTTGGGGGTTGAGGTTGTGGGTGGTGGTTACAGTGGCTGTGGCGGTGGTTGAGTGGTTGGTTGTTAAGTGGGTTTCATGGCTAGTGGGTTATGATTGGTGGTAGCTGGTTTTTTTTTTTAAAATTTTTTTTATTTGTTTTCAATGGTGGTGGCTGGCGGAGAACGAAGAGATCAATTGGCGTTGTCGGCGTTGGGCAGGGGCTTGGGTCGGCGGCGAGTGGAGGAATTGAAGCTTGCAACGAGAAGAAATGAATAGTTTGAGGACCGACTGAGGGGAGAGAGGAGCAACGGTAAGAAATGGGGAAGGAGGAGAAAGAAAAAAAAAAAAAAAATCTAACTATCAGTGTGAACACAAAATAAAATAATATAATTTTTTTTACCTTTGAGCTACAGGCTTTAGATGTGCACCGTAGAAGCTAAATTTTTTTGCTATAGCTCTTTTGCTGCAGCTCTACTTTTGTGATTGGTAGTGCTAAAAATAGAATATAGCTATTTAGCGCTGTGAGGTCTCTAACTATAATCTTGGTGTAAACGAGTCTGCAATTCACATGAGTTCTGACTTTTGATAACTCCTGCATATTGACATGATAACTCATATCATAAAAAAAAGTGGAATGCTTCCCGGCCATAAACGTGTACAACTTGTACTTTGGAGAAAAATATTAAAAATTTTAAAATTCTAGTAAAAAGGCCTGGGTGGTGACTATGACTAGAGAGTGTTTAGGTCCAATTCCTTAACAAAAAAAGAGAGAGAAACCCAAATCAGTGAAACTCGGCAACAAGTAAAAAAAAAAAAAAAAAACTTGTAGCAAGAAGAATAAAAAGAAAGGAAGAGCAAATAGAAGCAAACCTGAATGAAGATCAAAGAAGAGTAGCTAGCCAACAATGAAGAATGCTATAAAAATAGAATCAAGATGGAGACTAGAGAGAAGCAAGGTGAGCAGGGAAAAAAACCACTAATTGATGTATTTGATTTCTTGAGATTTCCTATTTGGTGAGTGAGTTCAAATTCACATTTTCACATTTTAAGTAATATTATACACATTTCAACACACTTTTTCACTTATACGTATTTCAAGAAATTTTAAAAAACAATTCTCAAATTACACTACCAAACACCCCCTAAGATGGAGAGAGAATGTTTTTTTTTGTATGTTTTTTCCTATAGAATCAAGTAATAAATGTTAGTTTCTATCAATGAAGTTATTTATAAAGCCATTAATTCAGAGATTTTAAATAGGAACATTATCTCTTCAATTTCTATGATTTGGGAAAGAGGGCTTTAATTTTATTTTTGATAAACCATCGGTTACAAAGGGGCCTAATTTTCTCTTTTCAAGCGTCCTTAATTTTCGCTCTTCATATCAATTTATTTCTATTAGTGGCACCTTAAATTTTTTTTCCTAGGTGAAGGAGCCGGAATTCATTTGCATTGAGGGGTTCTTTTATTGGGAGGCCTTAGGCCATTGCATCAATTGGAGTTCAAATCTTCCGTCTTATCAATTATGCTCCACTTTTTGCTTTACCAATAAAACTTGGACAGCTAGCCTCTTTCATTAAATGAGATAACTCTGACTTTAAAATAAGCCTCTCTTATTTAACGAAAGATTCTAGTTGTCTAAGTTTTATTGGTAGAGCATGAAGTGAAACACAATTGATGAGACAGAAAATTTGAACTCCATCAATTGCTTCTATGGTTGAGCCGGCACTGCCAATTTTGTGACATTATTTACTTTTTGACTTTAAATTGATGAGACTCTTGGCCTACTTCATATTCCAAGACTTATGTGGCATGCCTGTTATAATTGCAGGTTGGGTTCTCTGAAAGTTGTATAATGAGTAGTTGTGTGAAACCGCTTATACAGAGTGACATCAATCCAGTGGTTCTCCTCCATTGCTTTGACAGGTTTGAAATTAAATGCAAGTCGTGCCATGGCTGTAACATATATCATCTGATGAACTCTTTCTTTATTTTTTTGTCATGATTATTTTGTGTATTTCAGTTCATGTTTAGAATGGAGGTGCACATACCCCTTGCTTGAAGAGGCTGGTTTGGAGGCTTGGGCCATTGATGTTCTTGGGTGGGGCTTCTCTGATTTAGGTTGGTTCACCTGCCTTTGCTCTTGTATTTTCTTGATTTAACTTATAGCCTGCTCTTTAATAATCTTCCCTTTTTAATGCCTGCCCTTACTAGAAAGGCTTCCACCATGTAACGTGGCATCCAAGCGTTACCACCTCTATCAGGTATTGTCAAGTAAATCTTTTACTCTTGGATTTTGTAAACGCTGCTTCTCTCACTTGGCTTGGCTGTATATCAGCCGAAAAATCCTTTTATCTCTATTCTCCATGTTGTCATATATATATGCTCTTGACCATTGAGTCTTTTGATTAGTATTTCGGCTTGAAAATTATTTTTGATGATTTTTCATATGAGGATATGTTACATTAGTGACTTCACTTCTCAGTAAAATTGAATTTTCACAATTGACAGTGGTAATTGGAATTGAATTTCAATACTTGAGAATGTTAATTTAACCGTTCTTACATTCTAGCTTTGGAAGTCCTACATCAAAAGACCAATGATACTGGTTGGACCGAGCCTTGGTGCTGCTGTTGCAATTGACTTTGCAGAGAATCATCCAGAAGCTGTAATTATTTCCCTCCAACTGCTCTTGTTATTAAACCACAGGCGCTGTAATGTTTGAGAATCACATATTTCCCTTTCGATATTTTGACATTCAACTGTCTCAGCTGTTTATATTATACAATACAATATATTTTGAATTTTGTTTTTGGAGGGGGTGGGGGTTGGGGGGGGGGGGGTGAGTGAGTTTGGGTGCAAGAGGAAGGGGAAGGGCAGATTTATACTAGTAACCTTTGCTTCAGGAGGTGTGCTACCTCTTTGGGCTTATTACGCCATAGACTGTCCTATTCAGGCACTTTCATTAAACATTTCAAATTTCCATGGAGCTTTGGGAAATTTTAAGCTATGCTTAATTAAAATTCATTGCAGAAGAAATCAGGAATCAGAATGACAAGGTCTAGTTTGTGAAAAGTTCTCTATTTTCTGCAGTAATAAACAATGAGTAAGTCTATAAAGTTTGGGATGCAAATTCCTCTCCAGTATGTGGAATGGCAGAGTAATGGTTGAAAATGGATCAACCTTTTCTGTGCAGATTGTGAGTTGAAAACTGACATGCTTCCAAATTGAAGACCAAAACTTTTGGGTCCCCACACTCATTGCTACATTGGTATTTTATTTTGTTAACAGGTAAACTAGGGAGGCATTGAGCTCTTTCTAGCAAAAAGCTGAAAACCTTAGCCCTTTTAATCAGATTGTACTTTATGTAATTCATTTTAACTTGAATGAATTCCTACTAATGTACTTGCATATTCACAAATATAAGATAAGAACATGAACAGACTTCTAGCTGACATGGAGGCAATATGGAGTTTAGAATATCTGGTCTATTAAAGTTGCTGCTCTCATTCTCTAGCTTTTGCTCTTGCTCCTATTTCTACTTTGGTCTGACCCTATATTTAGGTTACTTAGCCAACAATGGCTGTGCTTATGACATTCTCTCTCTAATTTACAGGTAGACAAGCTGGTTTTAATTAATGCAAACGTATACGCAGAAGGCACAGGAAGCCTAACCAGGTTACCTAGAATGTTAGCATACGCTGGGGTGAGTCACCAATCCAATAATATTGTAAAAAACAGTTCTCCATAGTGACTGTCATATTTGGATCATAAAGTTTATTGATTTTCAGAAGAGCATATCATGTAGTTAGGGTATTATATATGCATACAGTATGTGAATCTGCTCATACATGTCAAGATACATGGCTTAACAGGCAGTGAATGCTGATATTCTTCACAGCCCAAGAGACCATTTATCTTGTCTTAGTTGCAATATTCTAGTTATCCTCAGCCCTTCTTTTTACTTTTTCAAAATATATCCATTGAAATTTGTAACCATGGAACTTTACAATCCGCAATGCCTCTTCAGTATTACAAAAGTATTTGATGCGGCCATGCGGGAGGCTCAAAGAGAAATCTATTATTTTATTTTGCAAGTCAATTGTATATTTATTGGTCAATTGTGTTTCATTTTAGGTTCTAGTACTTTATTAGGTTAAAAACTGAAAATAGAATAAAATCTCATAATAGCTCAACATCAAATTAGAAACAATCTGGACCATTGGTATCAATTTGCATCAATCTTGTGTTTGCACCACCTAGATTGTATTTCTTTTTTAACTAGAGTTCTTAAATGAAACAGATGGAAGTTGACCAGAAATTTCCTTCTCTATCACAGAAGAGGGGTCACATACCACTCTTGAAATGCAAAAGGATTCATATGCAATTTTCTGAAATATTTTTCTCCTCCCAAATTAGTAAAATTGAAATGCTTGAGAAAATGTGTTCGGTGCATGCAAGTATTGTAAACATGTAAAAGATATTGCAAAAGCAAAAAAAATCTTAAAAAAAAAGAAAAGAGTAATCTATATTCTATATAATACTAAAAGCTGAAGCGTAGTATTTATTATTGTTATGCTCACGTTAAGCCACATCAGCGGCCATGTCATTGCTTTCTTTTTAGTAATGAACTAAATTATTTTATTTCCATTCTTTTTCTATTAGTCTTTTAACGATTCCACAATTTTCACTTCAGCTTCCATAACACCACTAACTCCCCCTCTCTCCATTCCTTTCAACTTCCCATGCTCTTTAATGCCTTAGACTCTCCCTCTCCTCCTATCTTGGCTTTGCATCTTCTCATTGAATCCAACTAGTTCATACTTGTTCAGTAGCCACCACCATCCCTATAAAATCAAAGAAATGATATATAAACCGGTAGACGCCCTCTATCTCTCTTAACCGAAAGATGAATGGTTTTACATTTAGCTCCTACCAAAAAAGAGCTCATTTCAAAGTAGTATTCCTATATTCTTGAGTGGGCATATTGCTTTGTTCCTTAAAATCATACCGTATGTCAAGTCTGATTTATATATTAGAGTATTATGTGTTTTTATTTTTTATTTTTTTATCTCTTTTACTATGATTTGCTGTCAAGCCAAATGGCTTGCTCTCTATTTCAATGCTAAATGTAATCCCAAAATTTGCAATTCTATGTTTCCACGTGTTTGATAAAATGACTACGAAAAGGATTTAAAAAAAAAACAAAGATGGTCATGTAGAAGAACAAATAGGAAGAACAAATGTTGAAGAATACTATTATGTTAGTAAACTTCATTCATAAATGGGTTTTCAATGCTATGAAAAATTCCTAAGGTGTGTTTCATTGGATTTATTGTAGTAATGAATATAGTAAAAACTAAAAAGAATATTAGGCAACAATAATTTTGATTCATTATCCTCTTCTCCATTAACATGTTCTAGCAGTTGTTGGTTTTTTTTCCCCTTTACCGCTTGGATTTCAGAATCATCAATATATATATAAAAGTAGAGATCTTATGCGGGAAATAATGAGGTTTTGCCATATGGCGCACTCTACGAAGAGAATTGAAATATTCTTAAGCCACGTTAAAGATAAGAACAAATTTAAAAATAAGGACTCTTTATTTCTTTTGGTTCAATGTTTCAAGACTACTTTTTGTTACATTTTTTATTCAGTGTTTTAAGACTATTATTTCTTTTATTTGGTTCAATGTTTCAAGATTTTTCCTCTCTCTCACACATAAAAAACTCTTTGCATTTTACAACAACCCTTTATGCTGTCTCATCTCAAATACACTTAGACAAAAACTTTAGCCTTTCAAAGACACGTACATAACTTCAACATTTTGGTACCATTTGATTCTAACTTGTGTGAGTAGGCTATGATCAAGGAAGGGGGGATTGCATTTTTTATTTAGTGATGGTAGCTTACGGTTTTGATGTTAAAGTCGGATGTTGTGGATTTTGTGAAGGTTATGATTTGCTTTGAGTCTTTGGGTGTTTTGAGATTTTGGTTTGGGAAAGTAATAAATGTATTTTGTTTTAGAACTAAAGAAAAAGAAAAAAAAAATCTAATTGATTATTTATGAATTTAACTATTTTTTATTTTGTGTTATAACTCATAATTTGTAGGGTTTTTATTTTTATTTTTTTATTTTATTTTTATTTTTACTATTGTTTTGTGCGGTATGAGCCATAGTAATAAAAATAAAAATTGATGATGATTTCAAAGTATTTTCCACTTTCTTTTTAAAGGATATGGGAGCCCAACTAAAAACAATTAAATTTTGATAAATTGATGTGTTTTTAGCCAGTTTCTCTTTATTTAATTATGTTCTCTTTATGTTGATACTTAAAAATGATTTCCTTAATTTCATTAATATAATGAATTGGGTGTTTGCGATTGAGGTCTCCATATTTTGTTGTGAGAATAGAGTGGTTGATGTTGAAGTCGGATGTTGTGGATTTGTGAAGGTTGTGATTCACTTTGAGTCTTTGGGTGTTTGAGATTTTGGTTTGGGAAAGTTATAAATGTATTTTATTTTAGAACTAAAGAAAAAGAAAAGAAAAGAAAATTCTAATTGATTATTTGTGTCATAACTCATAATTTGTAGGTTTCTTTGTAGGTTTATTTATTTATTTATTTTTAAGTGTTGTTTTGTGTGGTACGAGCCATAGTAATAAAAATAAAAATTGATGATGATTTCAAAGTATTTTCCTTTTTTTTTTTAAGGATACGAGAGCCCAACTAAAAGCAATTAAATTTTGATAAATTGATGTGTTTTTAGCCACTTTCTCTTTATTTAATTACATTCTCTTTATATTGATACTTAAAAATGATTTCTTTAATTTCATTGAGATAATAAATTGGGTGTTTGCGATTGAGGTCTCCATATTTTGTTATGAGAATAGAGTGGATGAGGGAATGTTTGGTAGGTTGCTTAAATTTATGTAATTTTAGAATATATAAATATTTTATGCTTTAAATTCTTATTTATAGATTTCAAAATCATTTAATTAGTTTAAAAAATAAAATCTACTTAATTTTAACGGTAAATATTATAATATGTTATAGTCTTATAGTGTTTTACAAATTTTTTAATAAAATATAAATTAAGAAAATCAATTTTTAAAGTATTCAATAATATTGTAAGCAAATATTAATATTATATAACAAAATAAGTACTATATGTAGGTCTTAATATATATATATATATATATATATATTTATATATATATAAATGATTTCAAAAAAAATTGTAAAATAGTCTGTGCATCGCACGAGACATCATCTAATTTGAAATAAAGAATAAAGATTTGCATAACGTACACTTTATATTGAGGTGCATCGCACCAAAAAAACAACAAAGCATATAATATACTTATATTAAAAATAACTTTTATTTTCATTATCCACATCATCTTTGTCAAAACAGAATAAATTATCTAAAAATTTTGTAACTCTAATAATAATAATAATAAAATTTCTGTCTAAAATGGTTCACCGAATATAGAAGTCATCAAACATGATAAGAATGACTATTTGTTTGCCTAGGTAATACAAACGTATGAATATATGAGTATGTTCTCTATTTTTTTTTAATTACTTTAAATTACATTTGTCTTCTCCTCCATTATATTAGAAAAAAGAATTTAATCACTGCACACCTTTGGTGCGATGGTCACTTCACAAATATAAATGTTTGTGGAGTGTGAGGGGTAAAGGCTGGGGTTCAAGTCTCCAGAAAGGAGCTTCACATACATATATACTTAGATTAGGCTAGATTAGAATTTTATCTTGTATTAAAAAAAGAAAAAAGAAAAAAGAATTTAGGTTTTAATTATTATTTTTATTACTTAGTATCAATAAATCACAATAATCTTTCAAATAATAGTTACTTTCTTACTCATCTAGATATATATGAACAAATCAACATACTATAACATAAAGTCCACAAGTATAGGAGTAATATTCAAGTCTGATTTATATATTAGAGTATTAAGTGTTTTTTATTTTTATTTTTATGTCTCTTTTACTATGATTTGCCTTTAAGCAAAATGGTTTGCTCTCTATTTCGATGCTAAATGAAACGTAAGATTTGCAATTCTATGTTTCCATGTGTTTGATAAAATGACTATAAAAATTTTTCAAAAAAGAAAAAAAAAAAAGAAAAAAAAAAAAAGAAAAAAAAAAAAACAAACAAACAAACAAAGATGGTCATGTAGAAGAACAAATAGGAAGAACGAATGTTGAAGATTAGTATTATGTTAGTAAACTTCATTCATAAATGGGTTTTCAACGCTATGAAAAATTCCTAAGGTGTGTTTTATTGGATTTATTGTAGCAATGAATATGGTAAAAAGAATATTAGGCAACAATAATTTCGATTCTAATTTTGATTCATTATCCTCTTCTTTATTAACATGTTCTAGCAGTTGTTAGTTTTTTTTTTCCCCTTTACCACTTGGATTATTAAGTGTTTTTATTTTTTATTTTTATGTCTCTTTTACTATGATTTTCTGTCAAGCAAAATGGTTTGCTCTCTATTTCGATGCTAAATGAAACGTAAGATTTGCAATTCTATGTTTCCATGTGTTTGATAAAATGACTATAAAAATTATTCAAAAAAAAAAAAAAAAAACAAAATGGTCATGTAGAAGAACAAATAGGAAGAACAAATGCTGAAGATTAGTATTATGTTAGTAAACTTCATTCATTAATGGGTTTTCAATGCTATGAAAAATTTCTAAGGTGTGTTTTATTGGATTTATTGTAGCAATGAATATGATAAAAAGAATATTAGGCAACAATAATTTTGATTCTAATTTTGATTCATTATCCTCTTCTTCATTAACATGTTCTAGCAGTTAGTTATTTTTTTCCCCTTTACCACCTGGATTTCAGAATTTGAAATAAAGAATAAAGATTTGCATAACATACACTTCACATTGGGGTGTGTTGCACCAAAAAAATGACAAGGCAAATAATATACTTATATTACAAATATTTTTATTTTCATTATCCACATCATCTTTGTCTAAACAGAATAAACTATCTAAAAATTTTGTGACTCTAACGTAATAATCAAATTCCTATCTAAAATGGTTCATCGAATATAGAAGTCATCAAACACTATAAGAATGACTCTTTGTTTGCCTAGGTAATACAAACATATGAATATATGAGTATGTTCTTTATTTTTTTAATTACTTTAAATTACAATCAATTGTCTTCTACTCCATTATATTAGGAAAAAAAATTTAGCTTTTAATTTTTTTTTAATTACTTAGTATCAATAAATTACAATAATCATTCAAATAATAGTTACATTCTTACTCATCTAGATATATATGAACACATCAACATACCATAACATGGAGTCTACAAGTATAGGAGTAATATTCAACTACACAAAAATTTACACTAAGATTTGTCTTCTTTTCATTTTCTACATCTTTTTTATGTCAATTTAAATTCATTGTTTTTGTAAAACCATGTTTACTCTACACTATTTGATTATGAATTTTCTAGGGCATGTATATATATATATATATATATATATATATATATATGAAGGTTGATTTAAATGATTTCTTGACAAATCTTTTTTGAATAATTTAATAAGTTAACGTTATATATCTTTGGTTATTTTTTATAGTAATGGTAGTTTATTAACTTATTTGGTGAGAATTTTCTTTTGGTGATTCACAAAATGATCCTTAACGAATTATTATTATTATAAGTTTTTTACTTTAAAATAACTTTAACCATAAAATGATCATTAAAAATATTCCCACGCATCGCGTGGCTTTGTGACTAGTTTTAATAAAAAGGAAACAAATATTGTAAACAAGTAAAAGGAATTGCAATAAAAGAACACAAAAAAGGGAGAGAATATATTTAGGAAAGGGAAAGAAAAAATACAAATCACGGCCAAGAGCTTTGTGTCTCAATAGTATTGCCTAGTCTCCCTTATGTGGAGAACCTAAATTTGAATCCCCTTCACTTCACTTGTTAATGAAAGAAAAAATGTTGAAAAGAATAGACTTAGCTATAATTACAAAAACATTAACATGCCTTAGTTCCTTATTTTGGGGTCGGCAATGAATCCTCAACAAATTAGTTAGTGTCGACCAAATGTATTCTTTTCCACCATTCTATTATATCTAAAGTCATACTTTTTGTTAACTATTTAATTGTTTGTGTTCTATACTTCTATTGCTTTGTCATTACTTTTTAGTTCAAGGACACCATAAACATAACAGTTTCCTGATTTGCTGTGGACACTGGGCACATTATTACAGGAAATTATTTAGCTTTATAATGGAAACCATCTTTATTCAATCATCCAAAATATTAAAGAGCTTATCCTTTTCTTATTTATATGCTTCAGGTTTCTTTATTGAAAAGCATCCCATTACGCCTTTATGCAAATATATTGGCCTTCAATGGCATTTCCTTAGCCACAAGCTTGGATTGGACAAATGTAAGACTATTCTCTTTTTTCAGTCAACAGTGATGAGACTCCCTTTTTGTTTTGTTGGTCTTACACTAATAAGAATTGAGAACTAATGCAATAATAAATTTTCTCCTGGCTAATTTGTATATCTTTAATGTACTGGCGGTCATGCTCCCGTATTACGAGCTAGGTGGGACGCTTACACTGTCTGCTTCCTTGGTGGGAAGATGCAACCGTCAATTTTATGAGTAGCGGGGGCTACAATGTTATTGCCCAAATAAAACAGGTATAGTAGTGCCAGTTTAATAGATATGTACATCTTAAGTAGCACATCCCTTTTAAGGCCTGACAGGCATTAAACAGCCCCCATTAATTTCTGTTTTTAATCAGTTGGCAAGTGGTTCTTGGAAAGGTATAAGGTTAGGAAAGAAACTTCTGAGTTGTGCTTGTTCCTAAGAATTTACAAGCCTTCTCTTTTCTTCATTACTTCTCAGAACCAAATAGAGGGTAAATGTTCTAGTCAAGTTATATTTTTGGTAAAGGCATGATTAGAAGGTCGATACTGTGCCTTCAAACAAATTCAAATTTATGACAGCTTCAGGAACAAAAACAAATTACACAGTCGTGTTAACATGCTGTCTATATTTTTATTTTACAGTTAAAGCAGAAAGCACTAATCATTTGCGGTGAGCGCGATCAGATAGTCAACTACAAGCAAGCAGTGGTTAGTTTTAGCTTTTAGCCTTTTCACATATGAAGTCATAAAATAGAATTTCTTTGTGGAATGGACTTGCATCTTAAACTTTTCCTATCATTTTAAAACCAGAAGACCACCAATGTCCTTTGATCTTAAAACTGCCCCTAATTTGTCAGCTACCATTGTTATCTGGTAAATATATTAAAAAAAAAAAGTCAGCCACTAGTGCACTTCTGTCTTCTTTTGGATAATCAAGAAGCACTTGTTTCTATTAGCCCAAAAATTTAAATACAGACTAATGTTGGCCTAATGCTTTTAGCTTCTTTTTATTATAATTATTTAAACTATTTTATCTAAAACGAATGTATAAATAATTTTGTGCATGAGAAGAAAAAAGTTGCTTTGCAAAAGTTTTTCTCCCTATAAACTTTAATGCAATGGCTGTTAGGCTAAACTCTGTTTCAACAATTACCTTTAACAAAACTTCGAGAAAGAGAAGCAACCAAAATCTTCAAAATAATGTGCTATACTTTGCATTTGGTGTCAACAGCAACTTTTAAGATTAACTTAGATCAAAATAGGTGCTATTGATGTACTTGGAAGCATTTTGACGTGTCTGGCTACTCCATAGGGCTCCCATTCACTTGAATAGCTCAGCCACTCAGCATTTTAAACTTCAGACAAATAAATCATGTTCTGTGTCTTTGACTTGCTGCTAAGGCATAACGGTTGGGAGGGAAGTCACCAGGGCTTCACTGCATAGTTCATGAAGAATTATGTATAGAAAATACTTAAATTAATTCAATGTGCCTGCTTAAAGGGTATTTTTCATAATGAAAGTGTGAATATATCTCTTTCTCTCTCTCTCAAGTAAATCTGCCACCAAGTAGCAACAAGTCATGAGATGCATTTTGCAGTCTCTTTCTTTGAATATTTGCTTCAAAATTTTAATTTATTTCGTATAAATTACACTTTACCTAGATCCATATAGTCCCACTTAATTCTAGTCACACTTGGTATATGATTATGGTTGATGTTTAGTAGTTCAGTTGGGGAATAACTTGAATGTAACTGGATTATATGACCACCTTCCACCCGATCAGCAACATGAAACTGAAAAAAAACCTTGGAAGTCTACTTTGAAAGTGAGATGGCTATAAGCTATTATAAGTAAGCTTGAACCTTTATTACACTTGGGGCAAGGTACACAGTTTTACTAGTTGCTGGTCCTACATGATGCAGAGGCTGCAGTTAGAACTTCAGGATGCAAGTATGCGGCTAATATCTGATTGTGGTCATCTCCCTCATGTGGACAAGCCTAGCTCCGTTGCAAGGTTTATAGCTGAATTTGCTCGAGGTGATTGTAACTGAGGGACCTTTGCTGAGACTTACATCAGCTGAAAGTTACTGTTTTATTTTAACTAGTGTGTAGCCTCATGCAAATGCACAAGTACGATTAAAAACAACCACAATTATATAGTTTACATTATACGATTAAAAACAATCACAATTGTATTAGTTTACATTTTTTTTAAACCATACATTTTTGAAATATGTAATAGTTTCTTATTATATATATATATATATATATATATATATATATATTTACATATATGATTTAGAATTTAGTTTGTTTTAAATTCTTTGGTTTTTGTACCCAATAATTCACTTGCCACAAATTAAAATCTTATTTGGACAATTGGTCATGTGACGGAAAATTGAATTTCAATTAAAATCCAATTGAGAATTTAATTGGTTTGGACTTTTTGATTTTTATACTCAATAATTTACTTAACACAAAATTAAAAATTAAACAGGGCACTAGGCGCAAAATTAAGAAAATCTAATTAGATTTTCTACAAGCTTTTTTGTTTTTTTTGAAGGCAACCTCAATATCATTTAATTAGACATAGAATCCAACTACAAGGCCTCTAAAGCCGGGGGTGGAGAATCTTCCAACCAAACAATATCCTCACCTAAATGCTTAGCATGGTGAGTTAAGGAATGAGCTACTCCATTGGCACCACAACTAATACTATTAAATTCCACATGTTGCAAACCTCCAGCCAAACAACGAATGTCATTATAAATATTTCCCAAGCGGGACAGATCTGATTGGGCTAAAGCAATAGAATTCATGACAGTTGTATTATCCCCCTCCACGATCAAATCTGAAAAACCAGCATCCACGGCGAATTCCAGAGCTTTCCTACATGCCAATACCTCTGCCTCTTCACTGTCCTGAACAGCACTACCCTTCGACGACAAAGCTACCATAACCTGACCCCTATCATTCCGAATTATTACCCCAATACTTGAAGCTGGCAAGTCCGCAAATATTGCCGCGTCAAGATTGAGCTTGTATACTTGTCCTTCGGGTGGCTGCCATGTCTGTGAGCGCCCATTTGAAACCAGTAGAGTTAGCTGCGTTTGTGCCTCTTGAAACTCCCTTAGAAGATTGCCAGCTCTCGCATTTAGCCTACCAGGCTCCTGCAAAATTCCTCCTTGCAAAACCAGGTTGCGTTGGTTCGAAATGAGCCACACTTGGACCAGAAAAAACTCAAAATCCTCGTCTGTTAGCTTATGCATCAGATTCTCAAACAGCCGCATCACACTAAATTGATTAGTCAGCCCCTTCTGCAGAATTCGAACTGGACAACCAGCCTACACATCCTGAGCAGCCCCACACTCCCACAAAGCATGAATAGAGGTTTCCGGGAAGCAGTGGCAGATTGGACATGAATCATCTTCGATAATCCGTCGTTGTCGCAGCTTCTCTCTAGTTGGTAAAATGTTGTGACAAGCATGCCAGCCAAAAGCTTTAATTTTATTTGGAATGTGGAGCTTCCAAATCCTCGCCCAAACTATGCTGCTTGACATCTGACCTGACCCTTCCCCCACCTGGCTAGCTTCTCGCAGCAACCTCCTCGCAACATAGTACCCAGACTTCACCGAGTACCTTCCATTTTTATTATGCAGCCAAACAAAGACATCAGGCACACAATGTCGACTTAGAGGAATCCTATAAATAGCCTCGGCATCAAATCCATGAAACACCGTATCTATCAAACCACGATCCCATTGAAAGTTCGACCAATCTATTAAATCTGACATTCGCCACTCCTCATAAACTTCATGTGGTGGGACAAGAATTTTGTTTGTTGGATGGCAGGGAAGCCACTTATCTGTCAGAACCCAAATAGAGGATCCAGTGCCCACTCGCCAATAACAGCCCTTCCTTAAAATAGGTTAAGCCGCTAGAAGACTTTTCCAAACATATGAACTATGAGGATTATCAGCAGCCTCCAAAAAGGAACATTGAGGAAAATATTTTGCCTTGAAGCACCTATAGAGAAGAGAGCCTTGGTCATTCAACATCCTCCACCCTTGCTTTGAAACTTTGAATATCTCTGAAACCCATTCCCCCCTCCTTCTTTGATTGAACAAGAGACTCCCAACTCTTCCAATGTATCTTCTTTTCATCACCACACTGACCCCACCAAAACCTAGCGCACATCGCATTTAATTCATCATAGAGTTTCACTAGTAATTGAAACACTCCCATCGTATATGTAGGAATCGATTGGGCCACGGTTTTTATTAGAACTTCCTTCCCAGCTCTAGAAAACAACTTCCTTTTCCACTCTTGAATTTTCTTCCAGACCTCTCCTTGAGAAATGAAAAGGCTTGATATTTGGATCTACCAATTAAAGTGGGCAGCCCCAAATAAGATTCAAATTTGGACACCTCCTTTACTCCCAGCACGTGTGATCCATTCTCTCTGTGCCCCCGTTGTATTGCTACTAAACATAGAAGATTTTTCTAAATTGATACATTGACCAGAAGCCGCTGCATACAATTCTAATACTTATGAGATCACCTGCACTTCTTCCTGTTTAGTTTGACAAAATAAAAGAAAATCATTAGCAAAAAGCAAATGGGAAATAGTAGGGGCTATCCAGTTAATGGCAACACCGTGAAGTCGATCATTCACCTTTTCCTTGGCCAACAATGATGTGAAAGCCTCTGCACATATCAAAAATAAATAGGGGGATAAAGGGTCACCCTGGCGAATCCCCCTAGTAGGCCAAAAATTACCAAAAGCCTTACCATTAATACGAACCGAGAAGGAGGAAGTAGTGACACAACTCATAACCCGATCAATCCACCCTTGAGGAAATCCTAGATTAAGCATCATGCCTTTTAGAAAAGACCACTCAACCCTGTCATAGGCCTTACTAATATCTAGCTTCAATGCAAGAGCACCCTTTTTACCCTTCCTCCTGCTATGCATGGCATGCAAAGTTTCATATGCATCAAGTACGTTATCCATATTCAAACGGCCAGGCACAAAAGCACTCTGGGTGGGTGAAATTAATTAGGGCATAATCACCTTCAATCTGTTAGCCAAGACCTTAGAAATAATTTTATAAATAACATTACACAGGCTAATAGGTTTGTAATCTGACATTTTCTCTAGAGACTTTATTTTAGGGATGAGAGCAATATGAGTATAATTTATATCAGTTAGCATATTACCATTATTCAAAAAATCCAAAACCGAATGAGTCACATCAGTCCCAACAATATGCCAAATTTTTTGATAAAAAAGAGCATTCATACCATCCGGTTTAGAAGCTTTTGTTAGTCCCATTTGGAAAAGCGCCGTCTTTATCTCATAAGCACTAAATTCACTGGATAAAACATTAATCATATCTGGAGACATCTTATGAGAGACTGCATTAAGGCATTCCTCCATCCGTTCACACCTACCCGAAGAAAAAATATCCTTAAAATAATTTACAGCCACCTTTGCTACATCCTCAATCTCTGCAACCCACACACCCTACGGAGTTTGAATTCCCTGAATGAAATTTCTATGCTACCTTTGAGAGGCCTTTGAGTGGGAAAATTTAGTATTCTTATCCCCAGACTTTAGCCAAGACAAGCGGGAGCGCTGTGCCCAATATATTTCTTCCTTAAGGAGGAGATCGTTGAGCTGTTTACTTGCCGCCACAAAGTCAGATCTGGTTGCCTCAGTTTGATCACAAACATTCAGCCTCTCAAGCAATTTTTTCAATCTCTTAATCTCGGCCACCTGAGGATTTGTCCTAGTCGAACCCTAAGCCTGTAATTCTGCCCCATAATGCAAAATTTTATTGTTGGTACTGACCAAAGAAGCCCCTTCACCCCCTGATCGGCCCCAAGCTTCTCCAACCAAGTATTCACACTCCTTAGAGAGTAGCCATACCTCTTAAGACACAAAACCCTGAGCAACACGTCCTTGGAGTCTATTATTCTTTCTTATCTGCAAAAGTAATGGCATATGATCCAAAGCATGCGAAAATTCATGGGATACCGAACTTGCCGAGAATGCATCTAACCACTCCTTATTTGCAACAGCACGATCAAGCCGTTCTCTTGTATTGGCTGCACTTGGTCGCTTGTTATTCCATGTGAACTTTTATCCTTGAAAACCCAAATCAATCAGTTGACAAGACTCCAAGGCAGCCCCGAACTCCTCCATTTGTTTTGCCTGTGGCGAATGACTGCTCAGCTTTTCTGATGAATATGAATAAGCATTAAAGTCACCAATGCAGCACCATGGACCAGTCACCAGAGAAGAAAGATGCTTCAAAAGAGCCCAAGATTTATGTTTTTGACATGATTCTGGCCAGCCGTAAAACCCGGTTAAAAACCATTGAAATCCATTATCCTCGACCACCTTTGCCAAGACATGATTTTCCGTATAATTAATCACTTCCAACCTTACATCCTCCTTCCAAATCCACGCTAAACGCCTAAACCACCACCCGAATCAGGTTTCTTCACAATTAATTTGTTCGGATAGGCCAAGTCTCGACAATATTTCATAAACCCGTCTCTATCAAGTTTTGTTTCCATGAGGAAACATCCATTGGGAGTAGGGCTGTCCACGGGTCGGGCGGATCGGGTTTGGGATCAAACCGTCACTTGACCCGCCTAGGTCGGGTGAACAGATTTCTCACCCGTTGCTAACCGAATGGTCGGATGAAACCGTTTGTCTCGGTTCTTCGGTTTGGCGAGTCGGATTTGTCGGGTGATCGGTTTGAAGGAAAAGAACAAAAAGAAAGGGAAAAATCAACCAAAGAAAAAGCTTGAAATGACAAAAACCAAATATTTATGAGCTTGGAATGGAGATAAGGAGAGAAACGAGAGAAGATAAAAAGAAAAATGAGATCATACTTGAGAGAGAGAACACCTAACACATGTTAACAAGCAGGAAGCGAAACTCATCGGCAAACAGAAGGTGAAACTCGTTAGCAATGGTCATGGATGGTAGGGAAGAGTCAAGCAACGGTTTGAACTTTAAAGAGAAATTATGAGATTGGGACAATGAATTTGGAGCCTTTAATATTTTTGTTTTCATTTGGTTATTAATAAGATGAAATTGCATTGAGCCCAGTGAATACAATTGGACAAAGCCATTAATGCTCACGTGAATAGCTACTGCCTACTAACATTGATTCAAACAATTTTTTATAGTTAATTTTGTGGTGAAAAGCTATTGACATTAAATAGCTACTGACATAACAAAACTTTTTTTTTTTTTTTTTTTTTTTTTTTTTTTTTTTTTTTTTTTTTTTTTTTTTTTTTTTTTTTTTTTTTTCGGATAGGGACCTTTTTTATAGTTAATTTGTGGTGAATAGCTACTGTCCACTGACATGACAAAACGCAAAAATCTATTTCATCAGGGAGAAACATACCCACTCACGTGAAAGTAAAATTAAATCTGCAAATTGAGCAGTAGTTTCGGTCGGGTCGGTTGCTACGGTTTTCAAACTTTTAAACCGTCACTCGAACCGAAACTTCGGTTTTTGTAATAGTTAGACCCGCATCCGACAGACTTAGGTATCTGGAACCGACTGTTGGGCTTCGGTCGGGCAGGTTCGGTCGGTTTGATCGGGTCATCCAACCGGTTGGACAGCCCTAATTGGGAGCTTGAGCCCTCACTAAATCGTGAAGGCTTCGAACTGTCCAAGAGTTCCCAAGCTCTTGGCAGTTCCAACTTAGCAACCTCATTGTGCTTGGCAAGGGTGTTCTGACACCCTCGCCGCTTCAAATAATTGAGAACCATCCCCAGACTTAACTTTCTTCTTTGCTTGCTCTTCACCCCTGTCAAACACATCCTGTTGCATTCCCTGGCTGCCTCTCTTGCCCAAAATAGACATTGCTCCATCTTTTAATAAATCCATGGGTCCAAAATCCATGCGTGTGAACCTGGTCCATTTGCTTTGCTTGTCTACTCCCTAAGGCCCAATTGCTCCATTCTTATTCATCGGCCCAGGAAAGACCCCCAGCCCGTCCCTACTTGGACTCAAATCTGCACCACCTGACGTACTCCCATTCTTATTTTTTTAAGTATTATATAGATAACGTTTTAGCTTGTTATGGTTGCTTTAAATAATCAAATTAGATCATGACTATTTTTTCTATAGGCAAGTTATTTTAAAGATGAGTTATGATTTATTTTGTTGGTAAATTCTAGGAAGTTTAAGTTTATCTTTATCTAGTTCTAGTTGAAAGTTATTGTATAAATTATGATGTATACAATAAATAAAGATGGTTATAGTTTCTCAAATTGCAAATTGTTAACTAGTATAATTTGGAGGTTTGGATAGTCACAAAATAGTCAATTTTATCAAACTTTAGTTCCTTCGAATCAATCAATAAAATTTTTTTTTTAAGGTAAAACTTTTATAATTGGGGTGAATCGTACTGTATCAATTACCTCAAAACTAATTTTACTCTTTATTTGCAATCATAACTCTAGCAATAGAGAGTTTATAAGGAAGAGTGAAGACTTAATTTTTCCAATATTTTTTAATTCTAAACTTGGCCTTGTTCTTTTTTTTTTTGAGAAGAAAACTTGGCCTTGTTCTTATGTTAAGGAATAGAGCTTTTGCATTCAATTGTCAAATCATTCTAGTAATATCATGCTGTGTACATAAAATCAACATACGCACGATTATTTGGATGTAAACCAAGCACACAGTAGATATATAGGAGAAAAAAAAAAAGCAATAACGAAAAACAAGGATATAACTTATAAGCAGACCTATATGGACTTATTCAGGGGAGAGAAAGCCAATGGCTTCACAACTAGAATCCACAAGTACGATTCTTCTAATTGTAACCAACCTTCGGATCTATTTTTTGGTGTGAGAAATGATTTTTTATTTATTTATTTATTTTTTTAACTCAAGAGTGACTAATCACACCTCTAAAAAATTCCAATAATTGGTGACGGCTCCATACATTCTCACCTCCACACACAAGCACCAGTAGCATAAGTAGTGCAAGAGACGCACCCATGGCATCACTGCGAGGGAGTGATATATTTAATGGCAAGCTAACAGCATAATTCTTTCTCTGAACATACCGATTTTATTTTGATTATACCTCAAATTTGTATATTGAAGTCATTCCCAAACTTTATTTTTCTGGGCATCAAGATATGGGTTACATTTATATCAAGTCTTTAGGCTGCCTCGGATACACTCTGATGTCAATATTAAAGGAATATCTATTTCTTGATTTCTTCCCTATGTAAATCCTTCATGGAAGGAGATCTCAACTTCTACTGCATAACACGTGGAATTATGCCTTTAGCCATTGGATGAAGTTGTTGAAATTCTTTGAAGACTGACCATTATCTGCTATATTATTCATCAACATTTTCTTAAGCTCCAAAGATCTTGCTCTTATGCTTTCATCACCAAGTAGTTGATCCACCTTCCTCTTAACTTCTTCCCGCAATACAATTCCATTTTCATCTAGCTCAAATCCTAGTCCAACCTTCCAAACATCACAAATGTAGATCCGGTCAAGAAATTGATCAGCAAAGTAAGGCCAGCACAAGAAAGGTACCCCGTTGCTTACACCTTCTATCGAAGAATTCCAACCACAATGGCTAATAAAACAAGCAATGGCAGGGTGATTTAAGACCTTAGTTTGAGGTGCCCAACCTATGATCTTCCCACGAGTGCCTTGAAATTCTTTTGTATATGCATTTCTTGACTGATCGAGGATATCCGGACGTACCACCCAGAGGAAAGGTCTGTTGGTGAGCTCGAGACCAAGAGCTAACTCTTTGAATTGAGTTGGGTCAAAAACTGTAAAGCTACCAAAGGCAACATACACGACTGAGCAGGGTTGTTGCTGATCAAGCCAGTTTAGGCAAGAGTGATCTACTTGCCAAAATTGTCCCACCGAATCTTCAGTGTGTTTACTTGACATCAATGGACCAATCGGCAGAAGCTTTGGAGCCAAAGAAAATGTTACAGGCTCTAGTTCAGGAACTGTGTTGCAAAGCCACCAGTCTGCGAACTTCAAAGTTTGCATATATTGTTGGGTATATTTGAAGAAAATCTTCTGACTGGCTGAATCACCTATACGATACCAAGAAATATAAGCTGTGTCCATGGCAGGCATGCCTGGGAGTGGTTGAATCACCTGTTTTTGGGTTGGAATTCCTGCGATGCCAAACAAAGAATCAAGCACTACTCCCATTAATTGACTAACTGGATCATCACCACTACTAATTGTTCCAATGACATGTATTAGTATGACGAAATATATACCATATAACTTGGTAATGTTCTAATGTTAAGGTGGGGAATTCCCATTTCTTCCACAAACCAATTCTTGCCTTGATGAATTATCTTGTTTGCTTTGCCTATTACCAATGTGATTTGGGTTACGAGTTTGGCTTATGTATGGTAAAAGCTAAGAGGCATTAAGTAAAGACTTCGAAGTACGATTAAAATATAGTTCACAAGAAGTTGGGTACCACTGTATGAGTTTTTGTTAAGAACCCCAATAGTTCTAATAAAAACTCAGATAATAGTTCTCGAGGGAACTAGGCCCCAGTGATACTTTCAAGGAAATCAAACTCTAAGCTGGTATCCCAATGAGAAAATTTTCTTTTGATAATTTGCTTTTGGGGAGAATCTGAACCCCAATGCCTCCTTTAAAAGCATTAGGAAGTGTCATTTGAGCTACAAACTACAAAGCTCTTAGCATCTCAATGAGAAATTGAGCAACATTATTAAACATGAACAGCTTACAATGGGAATTATTCCTTTATACTCGACCACATTGCCTTACATGGCTGTGATTGGTTAACAAGATTAGCTAACTAACATCCTCTGCCTAGCCAAAGTACAATTCATTAAGCATAGGGAGCTCAGCTAATAATGTACAGCACTATAAAACTTGTCCTAATTAATCTAACTATCAATGTACAAGTGCTTAAGCCCAAGGTGGATATGGCTGTGGTTGCTGTGGTAGATTGTACTAGAGTCTTGACAGTTTTGTTGAGCTGGGATGGAGGCATCTTATAGGAACAAATCTCATATTAAAATTCTTTGACCAAGATCAACCAATTTTATTGAATGAGTTCCAAAAATTTTGATGCCAACGTACTAAAAGAATCATCAGTCTTCATATAAATATATTTGGTTGTCATATTTCACACTTCGTTATCTACACTAATATCCGTTTTTCCCCTCTCGATGTGTAGTAGAAAAATAGTATATGTAAACGTAGAATATCTCATATATGACATGGATAATAAAATTACATATACATATATTGTACAAATAAATTATATTAGATACATTAAAGAACAATCCTAGCGAGTCAATTAAGTCCCAAATCTGTCAAAGAGCTCTTATATAAGTTCATTACTTCTAATCTCACCTAAAGGTGCAAAGATAATAATCATAATCTTATTTGTGTTAACTAAATTGAGCTTAAGTTTGATTCTAGTCAATTTAAGATTTGAATAGTATATTAAGGGTCTGTTTCACATGCACTTATAAATTGGCTTATTCTTTATTTTTTCTATTATTTGTAGGTTCTACATGAGTCACTTATTTATTTTATTTAATTTTTTCTTATTTTTTCTACTATTTGTGGGTACCATAAAAGTCACATACTTATTTTATTTGATTTTTACATTTTATTTAATGTACTTTCAACAAAAAGTTAGATAAACTGTTTCTAAATGAATACTAAATATTTATATATATATATATATATATATAAAATAAATTTTCCTCCAAACTAGTTTGTGGAAAAATTCTCTCACCCTTTTCAAAAGATTATTTAAATATATTTTTAATTATATAAATTATTTAATAATCATGTAATTTATTTGAATGATTTAATAATGAATCACGCAGTTTAAATGTTTAATACAATGGTTCAATTTCCTTTCTACCAGTTTTACCAACAGTAAATGCACTTATCCTTTGAACTAAGTATATATGCATAAAAATAGGACAAACAACACAAAAAAAAAAAAAAGAAAAAAAGAAAAAAAAAAGCATACACACACACACACATATATATATATATATATGTACAATCTAATATAAAGATGGAATAGATCAATAATCTTACCATCAGAATCTATAATGCCATCATCAATCAAGCTTGGGATGCTGACTTGCAAGGCAAGAGAAGCTGCTGCAGCAAACCAGAAGACAGCTCCTTTAATTCCCATCTTATTGCCAACTTCAATGGCCCACCCCATACCAGCATCGGCCACTATACAACTGATCTTATCGTCACCATTTGAAGCATTGATATTGTTTATGAGCTCCTCAAGCTTCTCTGGCATGGTGTGTAAGATAGTTTCACATAACTTGCCCAGGTCATTTCGGTCATCCTCAGCACCCAATCCATCTGGGATAGACACCAAATTAATGTTTGAATCCACGAGGCTATCCAATGCACCCTCAACACGCTCGTGGATGATTTCTGTGTTTACAAATGTGATTTTGAAACCATACTTCACTAATTTTCTGGACAAAAGCATCATGGGGTTCACATGGCCTTGTGCTGGAAATGGTATAACTAGAACATGTGCAGTGGCCATCTCTCTCTCTCTCTCTCTCTCTCTCTCTCTGCTAGCTAGTATTGCGTCTGTATCTGTGTCCACGAGAACATAGACGATTAAGAAGAGTATATGGACACTATTATTTCAGTAAAAGTCAACTTTATATTTTGAGCCTGCACTAAATGGCTAAGATCTGCCATTGTTGAATTGACTTAGAGGCGGCTTGGAGTCTTTTATATATATATATATATATATATATATAGAGAGAGAGAGAGAGAGAGAGAGAGAGAGCATTATTGGTTTCACATGGCCTGAAAATGATTAAGTTATGCTGAGAAATATGTCTATAACATTTTCACAACAAATCTTAAATGATAGGTTGTTACTAGTTGTTATTGTTGGGGCAAAAAAGTAATTTTAGTATTAAATTTAAATTTGAATAAATAACAACTAACCACCTATAATTTGTTGTAAAAATATTATGAACATAGAATCTCTCAAGTTATGCTGCCCATCTCTCTCTATCTTTTTTTATTTATTATTATTATTATTTTTTCCCCCTTATCTGTAGGAGATAGACAGCTATATGAATTCCTATATATA
Organism: Quercus glauca; assembly: GCA_023736055.1. Lineage (NCBI taxonomy): Eukaryota > Viridiplantae > Streptophyta > Magnoliopsida > Fagales > Fagaceae > Quercus > Quercus glauca. The sequence continues at coordinate 35,708,751 of CM043316.1, read as the reverse complement.
TATATATATTTTTTTTTTTTTTGAGAAGGAATATGAATTCCTATTGATAATATCTTATTGATATATGGGGCCTACACACTATATAAAACTTGATAGTAAAATGTCTCATGTAGCGGGGCGTACGCAATGCTTTTTTAATAAGATAATTTCATACAGCGTTGTTGCATGAGTTCGAGAGTTAAATTAGATTTTAATTGGCTCCAATATTTTGTTGAGTGTGGTTTTAATGATCCTAGATTTTGATGACAAGTAATCTTATAATTGCCTTACAATTTGATGTGATATGTCTTTAGATTTTAAATGCACTCATATTTCATGTTAAGTGATTTTATTTTATTTTATTTTTTATAATTATTTTACAATTTTGTATTCATTATATTTACACGAAACTCAATCATCTAAACTCGAATATATATGTAAATGTAATTCAAATTTATTATTCTTTTATGTAACACTATGAATGTTTACAATCTGTTACTTACTAATATATATAGTGTGCAATTGTAATTGTTCTTAATTTTTCCAATGCATTTGCATGATGAAGCTAGTTATAACTATAATGAGAATAACTTTCAAATTTTTTTTTTCAAAGAAATCATTCTCGAGATTGGACATATGTAATAATAGATCAATTTCATGGTGCATGGTTACAGTATAATATTTTCTATGAACATACCAATTTTATTTTCATTATAGCCCAAATTTGTAGATTGACGTCATTCCCAATCTTTATTATTTTGGGGAACACAATATGAGTTACATTTATATCAAGTCTTTGGATTGTCTATTTCTGTATGTAAATACTTCATCGAAGGAGATGTCAACTTCTCCTGCATAACATGTACGAGTCTTTATTCCTTTAGCCATTGGATGAAGTTATTGAAATTCTTTGAAGACTGACCATTATCTGCTATATTATTCATCAAAATTTTCTTAAGCTCCAAAGATCTCGCTCTTATGCTTTCATCACCAAGTAGTTGATCCACCTCCTCTTAACTTCTTCCCGCAATACAATTCCATTTTCATCTAGCTCAAATCCTAGTCCAACCTTCCAAACATCACAAATGTAGAGCTGGTCAAGGAATTGGTCAGCAAAGTAAGGCCAGCACAGGAAAGGTACCCCACTGCTTACACCTTCTATAGTAGAAATGTAGAATTCCAACCACAATGGCTAATAAAACAAGCAATGGCAGGGTGATTCAAGACCTTACTTTGAGGTGCCCAACCTACGATCTTCCCACGAGTGCCACGAAATTCATTTGTCTATGAAGTTCTTGACCTATCAACGATATCCGGACGTACCACCCATAGGAAAGGTCTATTGGTGAGCTCAAGACCAAGAGCTAAACTCCTGAAATTGAGTTGGGTAAAAAACTGTAATGCTACCAAAGGCAACATACAAGACTGAGCAAGGAGGTTGCTGATCGAGCCAGTTTAGGCAAGAGTTATCTACTTGCCAAAATTGTCCCACTGATTCTTCAGCGTGTTTGCTTGACATCAATGGACCAATTGGTAGGAGCTTTGGAGCCAAAGAAAATGTTATAGGCTCGAGTTCAGGAACTGTGTTGCAAAGCCACCAGGCTACGAACTTCAAAGTTTGCATGTTTTGTAAGATATATTTGAAGACAATCTTCTGACAGGTTGAATCACCTACACGATACCAAGGAATATATGCTGTGTCCATGGCAGGCATGCCTGGGAGTGGTTGAATCACCTGTCTTTTTGCTGGGATTCCTGCAAGGAAAACAAAGAAATCAAGAGTGCTATTATTTTTTTCCAAAGAGCATTCTCATCGAAGTTGGGATAAATGCTAAAAGTTATTTTTAGCAACAAAACCACTAAAAAAGCCCCTACATCAACGGTGCTAAATTTTAAATTTTTTAGCACCTTTTTAGAGTAGGATGTTATTACTGACGTCCTACTGTAACAAGTTGCTACTCATTTATTATTATTTTTTATTCCCCTTCTTTCTCTCCCCTCAGATCTCATTCTCTGCTCTCTCTCTTTCTCAAAAAGAATAAAAAATGATAAATAAATAATATTTTAATGAAGTGGTAAAAAAATAAAAGTTTTGATGTTAGATGTATTATAAAATGATGTGCTAAATGTTATAAAGTTGGTTTTTTAAGTGTTAAATGCTAAAATTTTTAAAACTCTTGATGTTTTAGCCTTTTAGGCCCCAATTGTGATTACTTTAACCAGTTCTTAGCCAAGTGAATAATTAGAATTAATTATGTTCCAAATTTGAATTAGTAAATATCAATAAACATGGATCACAAGATAAAACCAAAATGATGATCTAGGAAAATCAATAGAACAAAACGTCCCACAGTAAAAACCTAAGGGGATTTAAACTTACAATCCCAAGGTATATAGATTTACTAAAATAGAATTGAAATTTTTACAATAGACTACCATAACTCTATTGCTACCTTATGTAGTATTTATTAACATGACCAAATGTAGCTCCAAATCCACTAACTCTTCTATTTTGGATATATTGCACTTGAATGTCCACACATAACTTTGAGACTACCTCTCAAAGATTTAAACCAACAACATGAATGTAGACTGGATGCAAGAACTTCACTTTATCATTGAATCTTCAGCATGGGTAAATATTCCGTTGATGCTTCAAGAAAGCTTGGAAAATTCTTTGATTTGTGTACAAAAACACAACTCTCAAAAAGTCCTCAAAAACATGCTCTGGGGTTACTTAATTATATATTATATAGATTTGAAGTGCACATGACCCTAGATCAAATGGGTTGACAGAAAATCCTTCAAATACAAACTACATGAATCTTGATTGGTCAAGATTTCTAGTTCGACTGGTCGAGTTTAGTAAAACTTGACAGATTGAGTTTGTGTCGAAATGTAGTGCAGTAACAGTTTTGTTTTTGAGATTCTTGAGTCTTTCATAGCCTGAATCTTAACTTGTCTTGTTCTTTGATATATTTTCAATATTAAACCAAGACTAACTAAGATTCTAAGTGTTACAATTGTTCACGGTTTGCCAACATAGTTCTATGGATTTAACAAATACCATATAACTTGACGGTATTCTTATGTTAAGGATGATAAATTATCAATTGTTCCAAAACCTTAAGGCCTTAATCTATTAGGAAATGATGAATTTAATCATTTAATCTAATATTTCCCTATTATGTGTAGGTCTAAACTGCTCTTTTTAAGTAGGCCCAACCATATATGTGAATTTTTTTTTAAATGGGAGGTAAGATAGAGATACGGTTTGAACTTAAGATCTCAAACTTTAATAATAAAAAATGGTGAATTTAATCATTTGATTGGATTCCCATTTTTACAAAAAAAAAAAAAAAAATTGTTGATTATGATGTTTATTTTGCTTAATACCAATGTTATTTGGGTAACAAGTTTAGCTTATATATGGTAAAAGCTAAAAGGCATAAATAAAGACGACCAAGTATGATTAAAATATAGTTCTCACCAGGTTAGGGTCTGAGTTTTGTTGTGCTGGGGTGTAGGCATCTCATGGTCAGTTGATCTATTCAAACACACGAACTAATCTCATAGTAGAATTCATTAACCAAGTTCAACCAATTTTTTTGAATGAGTTCCAAAATTTTTGATATCGAAGTACTAAAGGAATCATTAGCCTCTCTGTAAATTTGGTTGCTATGTTTCACACTTCGTTATCTACCCTAGCTATCAGATTTTCCCTTTCGATTTGGACTAGAAAAATTAGTGTATGCCAACCTAGATATGTCATGTATGACATTGATAAGGTAAATTAAATATACACTATGCCAAAAAATTATATTAGATATACAAAGGCCCAATCTAAACTAATCAAATCCCAAATCTGTTAAATAACTCTAATTTAAGGTCTTTATTTCTAATCCTATCTAAATGCGCAAACAAAATAATAATAATCTTACTTGTAGTTAGGGGTGTCCACGACTCTAGTTTGGTTGGATGGGAGGCCAACCTGCAACCAACTTGAATAGATTGGGTTCCACAAAATGAGATCGATTGTTGATCAGAATTGAACTGGTATTTCAAGTGTAATCATCAATGAAGAAGATGGATTTGAGGGTGGTATCAACGAGGCACAACAGTTCATCAAACTTTGGGTGGCAACAGAGGGTGAAGGAAAAAGGTAGGGCATTGGTGAGACACAACAAATATGGGTGACACTGTCAACGATGATTGCAAATTTGGGGGTAATGGTGGCAATACGAAGGAGGGAGGGCATCTTTGGTTGGTCGGATCATAAAATTGGTTGTTTGGCACCAAAATTTGATGTCCGATTGATTTGATTTGGGTCTAGTAAATCGAAAACTTCAACTGTCCAAAGAAAGTTGTCAAAACCATTAGAACCTTGTTGGTCCAGGTTGGGCTGGTTGGTGGAATATGTGGATACCTCTTGTAGTGCAACTAATGTAACTTTAAGTTTGGTTAGTTCAAGATCTAAAAACTATTAAATACAGAGTTTTCCTCCAAATTAGTTTGAAAGAAAGTTCCTACAACTTTCTATGTGGTACCTCAAAAGATTATTTACATATATTTTAATACATTACCTCCTTAATAACCATGTGATTTATATAAATGATTTAATAAATCATGTGATATAATATTTGGTCGGCTGCTTCATCCTTGCTATCAAAAGATGCACTATTCTTTCAAATGAGTATTATTACGTATGAAAATAGGACAAACAACATATTCGAAAAAACATATGCGTGATTATCAACAAAAAATAAATATGTATACATGTACAAACTAATATAAAGATCAAATAGTATAACTGTTAGGGTCAAATTTTTATGTAATTAGTATATTCTATGACAAAACCCACTTTACTTGTATTTGGGTAGATTTAAGTGGGTTCAAGGGTATCATGACGTACTTTGAAGAAGTATATCAAGTGATAGTATTAAAGACATGAAGATTGCACAAAGAAAGAAGTGGTGAAAAGTTGAAAATTGGGATCTCAATACTTGTTTCGATACCTCTATCTATCGAGAATTAATGAAGCTTGATACCTCTCATTCTTTTGAGCTTCCTAGTTTCTGAAATCCCAGATTTTATTTTCGACCCATGTTGACAAGGCTTTTTTAGGGTTTTGTTCTCTAACCTACTAGATGATATAAAAACTTTATTTTATAGCCGTCATCATACATAGAGACATACATAGAGAATTTACATGCTTTTTGTGAAGCTACTATGTACTTATGCCCTTAGGGTTTTGTAATCAAGTTGCCTTCAATTCTACAAGTGTGTAGTGAATAAATTTGCACCCATAAAAATACTTTAAGTTGCTGGGAGTTAGTAATAGATTGGAGATTTATGCATTGGAGAAGACTCTACAAGACTAATTGGAGATCAGCGTAAGTGTTCAATTAATTGTAGGTTGGTATTTTGGGATAGGCTGAGTAGTGGTAAGATTCCTTATACTTGTAACCGCTTGTTCTTGATTAGTGAATTTTTAGAAGTGGTGACCTGAAATTTACTTGGTGAGGTTTTTAACTTGTGAAAGGCAACAAATCACTGTGTTAAATTTAATTTCTGCTGCACTCTAGATTAGATTTTTGATTTGTTTGTGCCTTCATGTTATTTGCATAAAATACAATAAATTGATCAATTTGGATAATTGATTTAATTAACCGAGATTAATTTATAACCTAACAATAAAAATTATCTTACCATCAGAATTTATAATGCCATCATCAATGAGCCTTGGGATGCTGACTTGCAAGGCAAGCAAAGCTGCTGTCCCAGTCCACAAGAAAGCTCCTTTAATTCCCATCTTATTGCCAACTTCAATTGCCTACCCCATACCAACATCGGTCACCATACAACTGATCTTATCATCACCATTTGAAGCATTAATATAGTTTATGAGCTCCTCAAGCTTCTTAGGCATGGTGTGTAACATAGCTTCACATAACTTGCCCAACTCATTTCGGTCATCCTTAGGACCCAATCCATCTGGGGTAGATACCAAACTAATGTTTGAATCCATGAGACTGTCCAACGCACCCACAACACGGTTGTGGTTGAAGTCTGTGTTTACAAATGTGATTTTGAACCCATGCTTTACTATTTTTTGTGAAAAAAGCATCATGGGGTTCACATGGCCTTGTGCTGGAAATGGTAAGACTAGAATATGTGCCATGGCCATCTCTCTCTCTTTGCTAGTATTGAGTTTGTGTGGGAGTCCCCGAGAAGATAGACGATTAATAGTATATGTACACTTCAATCAATCATCAATATATATATATATATATATATATATATATATATATGTATGTATGTATGTATGTATGTATGTATAGAGTTTATTTGGTTATGTTTTTTAATTAAGAAAGCAAAAATCTCATGTGGGAGATCATGAGATTCTGCCATGTGGTACAATCGCACCATATAATAAGCATCAATAATATAGAATGGATTCTAATGCTTTAATCATTATTTAAACTAGTATGTAACCCGTGCTACCGCACGGGAATGGTTAATTATAGTGATACTATTGGTCAATTTCTTTTTTGTCTTTTTGGGTTTATCACAAGGAGGATAGAATTAGATAAAACAATAAAAATATATATTGCATTTTATTATTTAAGTGATGCTATTGGACCTTTTTTTTTGGTTTATCATACGGAGGATAGCATTAGATAAAACAATGAATAAAAAAAGAAAATATTAGATTTTATTAAGTGATGCTACGATGAAAAAAGAAAAAGAGAATATTGCATTTTATTATTTAAAATATATAAAGGAGCATTAATATATATATTTTTTGTTTGTCAAAAAAAAAAAAAAAAACCTATTCACCAACTTAAACATTTCAAGGTCAATTGAGCATCTCTTGCATGTAACCACAAATTCTTCATAACCATAAAGATAAGATTCATCACGGTTCCAATGTCCCATTCCAGCTTTTTGGCAACCTTGAAAGTTTGGACTTTGATACATGGTAGTTCTCGCAGCAAGTAGTCGAAGTATTCTTTAGCATTTTAGAAGCCTATGCTTCCCATGCTAATTTGCCACCAACAACAATTCTTTCGAAGGGAAACCCAATTTGGATTTCTTTGAAATTATTTTTAGTATTGCCACTAACCAGCTAATATCAATCAGTTGCTTTCAAACTAACTAAATTCATACATGCATTAAAGAATTAAACTTAGTATGTAAACATCATAAACTAAAAAATCAATGTGTATATAAATAATTTCAAGTAAAATACTCGTGAACTAAAGTATCTCTTAATTAGGACACACACAATTCAAAGAACTCAAAATTTTAAGTATACACTTCTCTGATTATGGGATTAAACCTAGGGCATGAAAAAAAAAAAAAAACACGCACACACTCTTATTCAAAAAATGACCAATCTGGCATCAACACATGGTTTAGAAAAAATGATAATTGAAGTCTAATAAGTTATAAGTAATGCAGATTTGATTCAAGGTTTTTTTGAAGGTTGTGGGTTTGAGAGAATATTGTTGTTGATACTCAAGAAGCTTACATGATATTAACGATTACATTATCCTTATTAGCTTGAATATGAATATCATGATCAACATACTCTTGTAAAAGCTCAAGCTCATCAACATTGAGAAACAATAGCTTGTCTAAAGTCATCACTTGCTTGCTGTGACATAATAAACCACATTTTGGAATAATCAAAATCATCTAAATCAAAAGAAACTTTAACATTCTAGATTATTGATTTCTTTTTCCCTCAATTTATGACAAAGTTCAATGCTAGGGAATAACCATACGCACCAACCCCATTTAAACCCAAGCAGTTTTTACATAATCACAATCATACTTCACTATACGAATTATATCACACCTGAAAACCCACCAAAAAAAAAAAAAAAATTCAATTTTTGGAGTTGAAAATAAACTTCCAACCTAGACTCTATGTGGCCACCAATGTTCATTATGTGTGAGACACCATGAGAGATGTTGTTTGCAATTTTTTAATAATGCCTAGCCTTTGCTCTTTCAATTGCACTATTTGGACTCAAACCACAATTTAGCCAAATATCAAAATTATCTAGAAAAATACACCTAGGCAAATATCATTCATCCATCAATCTTAGAAAAAACTGACAGATCTACACATGCCTGATAAGCTCTAGAAGAAATAGCTCTTTGACCTTTGTTTCTACACAAATAAATAACCCAATTTCTATTATATGAAACAATAAATTTTGTTTTGCAATCATCCATATAATAACCTTGGACTATCCTATGTAAAAGTCAAACAAAGACAACCATAAAATACGCAACATGTTTCAACAAAAAGTAATATACTATAAGAGCTTGTACTTAATAAATTCGGCAAAAGAAATGCAATACTATCACCTTTTTTTTTCCTAGAAGAACATCCACCTCTATTTGTATGATATACATTGGGATTCAAGGATTGCCTTCAATGAAAGGAGCGGAGAGAGATATAGAGACAAAGAAAGAATGAAAGAAAAATAATTAGGTAGGGAACAGTGGTTTAAGGAGTCTATAGATAGTTGTTATGTTGGTTTGGATTTGTACATAAGAAGTGTAGGAGTAATAGACTCAAAAACTAAATGTATAATGGTGGCTTAAGCATTGCGTTTGAGCAAAGAAGTGCAACATTTGATTTTTTAAAGTCTGAACTCTGAAGACGCGAAAGACACATCTTTTCACACTTTATTTCATGTTTTTTGAAATCACATGTATACAAGACATTTGAAATTTAAAACCATATTATAGTAAAACTTGTATTGTACAATAAATAACCCGTGCATACGTACGGCAACATTCGAACAATACTGATAAAAAGGGGAAAAAAACATTAAAGAATTTTATCAATTATCTCTATGTCCTCATCAACTTCAAAAATTCTTGGAAAAAATGTTCACCGAGTGATTTCATGATAGCACATCTTCGTCTTTTTACACATTTATCTCTTTATCCTCATCAACTTCAATATGGAAATTTTCACACCTTAATCACCTAAATGTACAACCTGCCCTCAATATGAAAGATTTAAATAATAATAAATATAAAACAACAACAAACAAACAAAAAATAGTGTCAAGGTTTTCTTGAGAGAGAGAGAGAGAGAGAGAGAGAGAGAGAGAGAGAGAGAGATTGAAACAGATATTATATAAATCACAATCTTTTTTTTGAGGGGGGGGATATAAATCACAATCTAGTCTTGGATTTTGACATGATTTTTTATTTGAACCCCTATGTGTTACAGTGGCTAAAAATATTAACTCCATGAATCTTCAACAAAAAATTTGTTTACAATCACAAACAAATCAAAGTAACCCCACATAGTTATGAAAATTTCACCTTCAGAGCATTGGGGTCTCAAAGGTCAAAGAAATTGATTGTATCATCCTTAAGAGGTACACAACATCACCTGCCTCTCTGAAATTACAAAACGCATATATCAAGTTTCATATGCTTTTAACTATGGCATTTATGAAATCAAGAATAGAGGACATTCTATTGATGACAAATTAATACAAACCTTTGACTTTAATTAAAATTTTGGATGACAATTTTCTATTAAATTGAATAGAGACAAACTATTCACATATAATGAATTATACAATTGTGCATAAGCTATATATCACGTGGCTAGATATAGAAGATTCATCCTGAGTGACACTTCCAGTGTCATTGTCATTGTTAACTTAAATTATCGAGTGGCTAGAAGATGCATTAGAAACATGTATTGTACTTTCTGTCAGACATTTTATTAGATATTTTGCATTCAAATAGGCTCCATAACAAAATTCTTATACATGGGTTGGAGCTGTTAGTTAACAATTCAACCATGGATACCTTCAGTTAATTTTTTGTGAACACATAGAAGAAGAACAATTGAATGTGAAACCACATGACAAATCCAATTGAAACTTCTGGTTTTGTTGCTGATGCCACAATGATTATGGTTCTGATATTATGATGGTTTTATTGTTCTAAAATGCTCTGAAACTTGCATGAAATAAAATAGATTTGCGATGCAATCCTCCACTCAATTTAGCATTCTAGCTATCCAAAACAATTCCATTAAAATTTTATGAATAGGAATAACATGGATAGTCCATCAATTAATCCAATTCAAAACACACGCTAATATCTCAGTGACTCAGTGTCCACTATTTCTGGTAGTTTCATTATTATGACACCAATAATTTGAGTCACTGACCACCCTTTTACCACTGCAGTACCAAAGCCCACACAAAAATATTATATTACCTCAATATAAATAAAACTAAAGCATTGAAGTTGCAAAGATCATTAATTGACACAAACCCCTCACTATTTCAAATAAAGGAATGAAAACTAAATGAGAAAATGAGAGATATATGAACCTTAGTGACAATAATATTGAAAAAAATCCATCCATGCTTTTGAACCTCCAATCGCTGTTGGTGCTTAGAATTTTCATTAAAAAAAAAAAAAAAAAAACTTAGTTTGTAATTGTATGGCAGGTCATTGGGTAAGATGATGGACCATTTGAGTGAGGAAAAAAAAACCTCCTTTGAGTATGTATTGTATGGCCAATCAACAAACTCCATCTGATCTCTATTCTTAAAGTCGCTAATAAGGGTAATAGATAGTAGAGAGAGAGAGGAGTTACACTTACATGATGGACTACCGAAGTTTGTCTAAGGAAGTATCTCTCTATCCTTTGAATATTGAATAGAATGTTGTCAGAGGATGGTTAGTCAAGTCGTTCCTAGCATCTTTGGAAGTGAAATTTGGTGTTTGAGAGACTTGGAATAGACGAATATTGCATAAGAGATTAAGTTTGAAATCAAAATTGAGAGAGAGAGAGAGAGAGAGAGAGGGGAGTACCAGTGGAGTTACTATGGAAGCCATAGAGGCCTAGTGAGATCTCTGTTATCCTCCTTTCACAAATCACATGGTAAGCCTATAACACCAGAAAATCGACTATTAGTAATAAAATACAAATTCAACAAAGCCCTCAAAATAAAGAGACACAGATTGAGATTGTGTGAGAGAGCCAATAAAAGGGAGGAAACGTTTAAGAGAGTGAAGAGCATGAGACTCTATTTTGAGTCCACCAATAAAAGTGTGCTTAGAAGTGTGCAAGTGAGATGTTCTTGCCCAGGTGAATGAACTTGATTATTGATGTCTTTTTGGCTTTCGTGTTAGGTTTTAATGCATCATTATCCCCACTTAAATTTAGAAAATTGGATTCTAATTTCAGATTTGAATTGAACAATTAGAAGGATAAATCTAGACACATGGCACAAAATTAGAACTCTAATTAGGAATTCTAATTTGAGTTTCTCTCTGCTTCACCTATTATTATATATATAGATATATAGATTTAGAAAATTGGATTCTAATTTCAGGTTTGAATTGAACAATTAGAAGGATAAATCTAGACACATGGCACAAAATTAGAACTCTAATTAGGAATTCTAATTTGAGTTTCTCTCTGCTTCACCTATTATTATATATATAGATTACAATATTCCTACGTTGTTTTTTAATACTTTAATTGCTCTTTACTTTAAGTGAAAATTTGTCATGGACATGTGCGCGCAATTTTAAATTTTAAATTTTCTTGATGAATTCATTTTTTCAACTAATTTTTATGACATACTCTATATCTTTATCCTCTTGAGATTAAAAAAAAATATATTTATCCCCTTAATTTCGTATTACTTTAATTCAATAAAAACCTTGTCATGTTTTCGTGGCATTACTTCATATTTTAAACATATTTTGAACATTTTAAATTAATCTTTCACCTGGCAATTTAAAGCATGATTTGTGCATCGCATGGGCCCTTTGCTAGTTTTTGTAAAAGCAAAGTCCAACTTGACTTTAGGGGCTGTACTAAGTGCAATATTTTTGAACAAAAATTCCAAAATCACATAAAATGCTATAACTTATGTCACAACTGTCCAAGTGGTAGATTATGAGTAGTGGAGAAAAAGTAATGAATTCATATGAAAATGACAAGCAACCAGTTACAATCTAACACAAAAGATAGTTGTGACAAGACAAAAATTGTGACATTAATTACTAAAATTACTCTTTTTAGGACCACACTCTCTTCTCACAATTTGGAAACATCCTCTCACAACTTGCAACTCACAAGTAGAGAGCCAGAGCCTGGACTGGCTCTCTTTCTCTTATGACTATAATTTAATTATAATCTATATATATATATATATAACCGAAATATCTGAAACTCTCACAATTTTCCATGTTAGAACAATATTTAAAAAAAAAAAAAAAACGTAATTGAACTTTTCTAAAACCTGACTTTGCCTTTATTTAGCCTAAGTCCCCCCAAAACAAAACCCCCGATCAAAAACTCTCTTTCTAACGCATTCCATCTCCTTCTTCTTCTTCAACTATCTCATTGAAAGCAACTCCATCTCCTTTTCTCAGCTTTTTATCTGATCAACATCAAAACTCCTCCTTTGTTTTGTGTGCTCCTCTGTCTTCTATTTCTTTGTTTCTTCTCTACCTCAAGTTTGTTTCTCTCTCTATGACTGCTTCTCTTTATCTTTTTCTTCTTCTTCTTCTTTCGTGAAAACCAGTCCTCTCTGTTTCTTTTGTGTGTACTGTGTAGTGTGTTTCTTTTGTTTTTAACTTTGTTTGGTGTGTCTTTTTGTTAAGTATGCTGTGTGCATACAACTATTTGACACGCCTAATTGATTTGATGGCACAGTTGAGCTTTAATTAAAATTTTGTAGAGTAGCACTGTGAGAATATGCCAAACATGAAAATAAGTGCTTTTGTTATTGTTGTTATTATTATTTTACTAATAGAAACATGTGGAGGAGTTCAAAAGAAGGAAAATAAATAAAAATAAAAACTCTAAAAGGTGGAGAGAATAAGTGGATGAGAATAAAATAAGGTAACCCTTAACACTTGGCTTTTTTTTCTTTTTTTTTTTTTTTTTTTTTTTTTTGAGAAGTCAGTTTTCATTTGATTATGCACTATTCAATGGGTTCTGTGCACTGTTCACGAGACTCACAAATCTTTTTTTTAACAAAACTTTCATAAAAAATGGGTCTCACGGCACTATTTACACATTTTAAAATTATTTTGCTATAGTGTTTTCAGTTTTCAGCAAAATAAGCATTATCAAAACGGACCCTTGGTAGGATATTTATTTAGAGTAAAAAAATATAAATGATCCTGATACAACAAATTTCACTATTTAACCTCAAGAAATTAATGTCGTCAGTCATAATTTTTTTTCTTTAAGTTTGTTTATTATTTATTATGCTATTGCTATTTACCAATCACAATTATTATCATATTAATTTACAGAATGTTATGTTATAAAATTTTTAGTATCTTTAGCATTTTGTAGAACATTTAGAATATATATATATATATATATAACGATAATTTCAAAATGTTACACTGGTATTGATCAATACCGAAATATATCGTTTCCTTAGCAAAACTGAAATGGTCTCTGATACAAATTGACTCCTTGCAATGTACAAAATGCATGTGTCCGACAAAATGTCTTACTTATGCATTAGTTTAAGTCAACTTTGTTCCTTAGGGTTTAGTTTCCACATTTATTTTTTTTCATATGCATTTAGGCATACTGGGCCGTTAACATAATTGGTATTTTTAGTATATTAGAAGTTTCATCATTAAACCCCAAATTTCAACATTAGAATAGTATTCTTATTTTCCCAAAAAAGGAATAGTCTTCTTATAATGGAATTTTTTTTATGAATTATATGTTTCGTATTAATATGCGTTTGCAAAGACAAATCAAACTATGGAGAAAATTATAATTTTATAGCATTTAAACATTAAGGGATAGGATCAGTACTAAGTGAGAGATAGAGTGAAAAAATTCTTTGGAAATTATTAGTACTATTTTTTTAAATCTCTTAAGTAGTTTTCCCATGCTTTGCACGGATTAGTGACTAGGGTTTCTAAAAGTCCCAACCATGAAATTAATTATTCTCCTTCATTTTCTCATCCTTCGTAGAGGCGTAGACGCCACTCCATATATTGATGCATGCATTTTAATTGTTTGTTATCTTTTGCTTCAGATTTAATTTAATTTCGTTTTTTCTATTCATTCTTGCAAAGTCTAATTAGGTTATGGATTTTATATATTTATTTAGAATTTTAACTGTTGCTGGTGTGTTGTGTGATCACCTAAACTGGTGCAAAAAAGTTGTAACTTTGCACAGGGGTGGCGGCACTTCTTGTTCAAGTGGTTCAAATGAACCCCTTGACTTCAAAAAAAAATTATATAAAAAAATATTTTTTATTAGTTTATTTTATATTTAAAAATATTTTTGCATACATTGGCTGAAATCTTGCACACCTTGATCATAGATTAATACAACCTAAAACTAAACAACAATTAGAAATTTAGTGTATTATTTATGTTAGTACGTAATTGAAGAAAAAAAAAAAAGTAAAGTTAGCAATTGTTCAAATAGACACTTAGTATAATATTTATGTATAGATGAATATTGATGTGTGGGTTAATAAATAATATTGTCAATTGGTTACTTTTTGTCATTTTAGTTTAGAATATTTTTATAAAAATAATGACAACTGCATAAAAATAAATAAATATTATACAAACTTAACAAAATAAAATGGTCACAACTAGAACATTTACAATAGATAATAAAAACAGATAATAAACTATCATATAACGATTTTAAAATATGAAAACTTGTAGAAGTTGTAAAATTTCATATATTTGCATTTTTTTTATGACTCGATATATTCAAATTTTTTTGTATTAAATTTTATTTAATTCAAATTTCTTAATAACTCCTTTGAAAAAAATTCCTGGAACCGCCACTAACTTTGCACCTCTCTCTTTCATTAGTGTACCTTTTATTGGTGTTATATTATTTAATAATTTTTTTTATTAAACATATATCTTTTTACAAATCTACGGTCATATTATATTATCTTTGCATACTTTTCATGCTTGCAAAATTTCAACATGAATAGAGATCAATAACTATTTCATCTATAAAATTTTTAAATTTCACTTTTTTTTTTTTTTGTATGAGTTCTATAAATTGTATAGTAAATCATATATGATTAACATGAAATTTGGCATGCATTAAGGACAAAGAAAATGTGTATTCCAACAATAAGATTTTTCAAAATATTAATTCAATTAAAAATATTAAGAGGTGTAATATTAACAAAAAGTTACACTATTTAAGTATTTACTTGATCTAAACAACCCCGCCCACACACACACACACACACAGATATATGAAGTCTAACAAAAATGGATATATACATAAGAAGGGTATTACATATACCCATTGGATAAGACTATATTTGGATCAATTAGAAAGCTACTCACCAAATTTTTTTTTTTAATTTATTAAATGAGGGAAAGTGGTACAATTTTTTTAGACTAAGTTGAAATTTCACCTTTGAAATTTGGTATAATTTTGATTTTGCTCCCTAAAATTTTAAAAGTTTGATATGCTCTCCTAACATTAGACACCGTTTGGAAAAAAAGTTCTTTTGTCTATGATCGGTACTAATGTGTTTGTTAAGTGTCACCTAAGCCTACCACATGTACTAGTTGGTCCAATAAATTCATATCATGTTAATTTCATTACATATACCATGTAATTAAATAACCTTAAAAAACTTAAAAATAAATCTCTAAAATTTAATATTTTCTGGATGAACTAACTGCTCACGAATTGTTCTTCCTCCATTAATTCTTTTTCACATTCCATTAAATTACATACAAAAAAATTAATCCATCGAAATTGTTCGAAGGAATTGGAACCCCAAAATAGAAATTGAAATCTCATAATTAAATTAAAAATTAGACAAATATAAAGAAAAATAAGGTTTAAACCCCGCAAAGCTTCACCAATCAATCCCCCCTTTCAAGCCCTTTTCCAAATCAATCTTTGCACACAATCTTCACTAAAATCACTTAACCAAACCCTAAACACCAACCCACCCTTGCACGCCAAAAAGAATTTCAATGTACAGAAAAAAAACTATTGGGTATTTGTTTGTGATCCAACATGGTGCCAAAGAGATAACCCAAATCGGACCGAATCTAATTGAAAATGAAATATTGTTTATTGTCTTTTCCCTTGGGTAAAGTCTTTTGCTTTTTCAATATGCAATCCCATTGCCTAAAAAATTATTCGAATTCGTCTTTCGTCCTCACTTTACCACCAGTTTGTCTAATTGTTGCTCATATTTGCAACTCCCTCTAGTATGAAAAACAAAATCATCTTCAAAACTAGTTTGCTGAAAAGTTCCCCATCCTACTACGAGACATTTCAAAAGATTATTCACATATACTTTTAGTTACATTAGCTACTTAATAGTCATGTGACTTATTTGAAATATTTAATGAATCATTTAGTTTAACACCAATGCAATGCACTTATTCTTTCAAATAAGTATATATGTATAAATAAGACTAACAACACAATCAAAAATACACATGCATACATATATACAAACTAATATAAAGATCAAATAGTATAGCAATTATCTTACCATCAGAATCTATAATGCCATCATAAATCAAGCTTGGGATGCTGACTAGCAAGGCAAGTGAAGTTGCTGCAGCAGGCCAGAAGATAGCTCCTTTAATTCCCATCTTAATGACAACTTCAATGGCCTACCCCATTACAGCACTGGCCACTATACAACTGATCTTATCATAACTGTTAGGGTCATTTTTTTTTAATTGGCTAATTCTTTAATAAAAAACATTTTATTTGTAATTGGGTAGATCTAAGATGGGTTTAATAGTTCAAGTAATATGTTGTTCAAGTCAAGTATTAAAGACATGAAGATTGATCCAAGAAACAAGTAAAGAAAAGCTGCTCATTAATTCTTGACAAATAGCTCGACAGATAGCTGCTATCAAGACTTAATTCGAAGCTTGATAGATAGCTCGATACCAACTCGATCTATTGAGAATTACGATTTCAGAATTTTCAGATCTGAAATCCGGCCCAAACTTATGTGTATGTGTAGGGTTTCTTTTCTCACAACCCTAGACATATATGACGGCTTATTTTATAAGTCGTCATATACGGATACAGAGACCAAACACTTAATTTCTCTGTAAGAAGCTACTGTGTTTGTACGCTGTTGGGTTTTGTAACCAAGTGCCTCTTGATCTTTATTGTTGACGAAGTGAAGAAATTTGTAGCTAACAACAACCATTTAAGTTGTTGGAGTTAGTCACGTACTGGGATTCGTGCAAAGGAGTAAGTCATAGATTGGAGGTTTGTGCATCAAGGGAAAGAAGGCTACTACAAGAGCAAGTCCAATTGAGTATTGGAGCGAAAGTTCAACTGTAGGTTGGTATTTCGGGATAGGCTAAAGTAGTTGGTAAGATTTCTTATACTTGTAACCGCTTGATTGTTATTTAGTGGATTCTTGGGAGTGGTGACCTTAAAATCACCCGGTGGAGTTTTTGCCTTGCGAAGTTTTCTCCATTTGTCATCAAATTATCGGGTCAAATTTATTTCCATTGCATTTAGTATTTTTGGTGATTTGTTGGTGCCTCCATGATTTGCATGCAATTGAATCTAATTAATCAACTTGGGTAATTAAATTAATAAATTGAAGTCAAGCTATCTTAACCTAACAAGTGGTATTAAAGTGGGCACACTCTTATTAGGTTTTAATCTTTGTTATGTGATCCATTGACCCTTGCTGTTATGAATCGTGGGCAATCCCTGATTATTCCTCATTTATTTGATCGAACTAACTATGCATACTGGAAAGTATGCATGAGAGATTTTTTGCAGTCTCTGGATGAGAAAGTTTGGCTGGCAGTCGAAGTAGGATGGACTAAACCTATAGATGCACCTGTAACATAGGATGAAACCAAGATCAAGGCTGCAAACTTTAACAGTAGAGCATTGAACGCCTTGTTTAGTGCTGTGACTAATGTGGAATTCAAAAAGATATCCTCAACTAAAATTGCCAAGGAAGCATGGACTATTCTTCAGACTACCTACGAGGGCGCAAAAGTGGTTAAAAACTCCAAACGTTAGAGGCTCACTATCAATTTTGAGAAAATCAAGATGGATGATGATGAGTCATTTGATGAATTATATGACAAGCTCAAGGACATAGTGAATTCAGCATTCAATCTTGGTGATAATATTCCAAAGCCCAAGATTGTTAGAAATATTCTCAGATCTCTTCCAGAGAGATTTCATGCTAAGATCATTGACATTAAAGAATCAAAGGATATTGATACTATATCTTTGACAGAGTTGATTGGAATCTGTAAACCTATGAATTAGGTTTAGTAAGGGTTGGTAAAGCAAGCAAGAGCAAAACCATGGCATTGAAGGTTAAAAGTGATGAAAAAGATGAATCGTTTGAAGAAGAGGATGCTAAGTTAAAATCATACATCACTAGACAATTCAAGAAGTTCATCAAGAATGTGAATGTCAAGGGCAATGACAAGGATCGCAAACAATCTGCATTCTCTCAATTCAAGTCCTAAGACAAAACTAAGAGAGAAGCCAAAGATGGTGGCCAAAATCCTATGGATGTCAAGGGTATATACACATGAAGCAAGAATGTCCTACTTATCTCAAATCCATTGGAAAGAGCAAAGCCTTAGCTACCGCCTTAAGTGATACAGAATTGGAAGCTAAGTCTGATGATAGTGATCAAGCAGGGATAGTAAGTGCATTCACTACAACTATTGATTCCCTCGAGGAAGCAGTTGAGTCAGTTGATGAAGAAGAAGAGCTGATGGAATCCAAATTTGAGAAGATGGATGAACAAGATGACATTTATACAGCCTACTCAAAGTTGTACAAAGTTTCCGAGAAACATGACAAACTTTACAGACTTGCTACAAAAAGCTTAGTGAGGTGGACTTGGAATGAGAAGAACTCTCCACCAAGGTTGATGAAGCTAATTAGACCACTGGAGTTTTGTGCTTTGAGAACAATTTTTCGGCTGAAAGGACCGGCTGAAAGGACCAAGAAATTGGATGCAGAATTGTTCCAAGTCAGAGCTCAATTGGAAAGGGCTTTAAGTGCCAAGTTGGCTGAAACGCTCAACTTCTAAAAAGCAACTTCTGACAAAACCGGTTTGGGGTATGATCATTCTATCTCTTCTCATAATACCTCTCCTAATGCTCATAATAAAGTCATTTTTATCTGCCTTGCTAATAATGATAACTCTGAAGATAATGAACCTAAAACTAAATGTGCAAGTGAGAGTAAAAATGACAAGGGAATATTTATTTTAGGAGCACCCCCAAGACTGTTAAGAAAGAGACCAAGTAAAATGGCCATTGCTCTACTAGCAAGAAGTCTCAACCAAAGAAGCCACACTTCTGTCATCACTGTGGAGCATCCGAACACACTTGTCCAAAATGCTATAAGTGGCTAGTCACTCAATAGAGCAATAGTGTGTCATCTTTTCATAGCCAAAATAAACTCCAACTCTCTTTGGCACCTCTTAGAGAACTTCTTAAGGCTGTCATGCTTCTTTTGAACTTCAATGGATTCAATTCTCCTTATCCACCCGAACAAAGGTTCATGCAAAAGAAAGGTTCCTCATCCAAGTATCCCATCTAAAAGTAAAAGAACTCCAAGTGATTCTATCACTTTTCTCCCTTGTTGCTTGTGTGTTTGTTGTTTTATGTTTTTTGTTTTGAGTCAGTCTAGTTTTTATGCTTTCTTTTGATATACTTGCTTTGTTTGTTTGTTTGTTTGTTTGTTTGTTTGTTTTTTTTTTTTTTTTTTTTTTTTTTTTTTTTTTTTTGTTTCAACAAAAAAAGGGAAAAATCAGGAAAATACAAAAATAGTGTGTGTTTGTGTATGTTGGTACTTGTGTTCCTTGAATGGACTTTGAAACAAAGTTTCTTAACTTTGTATCACTTGTAGCTTAGATGAGCATCTTAATGCACAACTAAGCAATGTGAGCTTTGTGGCTCATTTTTGTGATGGGTATGGTTGGTTGATCTTTTATCATTCATATTCATATCACTCTTTTTGAGGGGAAGGACTAAAAAATCCTAAGAGAAAAGCATAAATAATCATCTCATCACTAAAACTCGTCAATTATAAAACATTTGTGTGCAATTCATAAAAGCCGTGCTCGGTAAGGTGTAGCACTTGCACAGCAAAATCAAGATGTTTAACTTTCATAATTGGGTATTTTCTTTTCTCTCTCCTATTAAAAGAAAAATATGCAAAGAACATAAAAAGTAAAAAGAATCAAAATACTTTTAATATGGTTGCAAGAATGTTTCTAGGAGATGTGGAAGTTATATGATGTACCTCAAATGTGATAGTTCCCATAAAATAGTTATGATTGTGTGTGGGTGTAATTGATCTTCTCATATCATTACTTTTCATAATATGAATCACTTAAGCTTTCTTACAAAGTTTTCACACACAACACGCGTACTTTTTGCTACTCTTGATACATGTGCAGGTATAATGTATTTTGGCCATCACAAGGAATACATGTGGTAATATATGCTTACTAAATTGTCTAAACTTGTTTTTGAAAATAAAATTGGTTAGACTTTTTTAGAGTGTTTTGATCTAGGAATGCTATGCATCTAGAGTTGAGGTATGTTTGAGTGCTTAGCATGCTGCTTGGATGTTTGTTATATTGTCTATCTTGTTGCATACATCTTGTGTTGTTTTTCCTCCTTGAAAAACCTTGTTTTTAGCCTCTTGATAGCTGCTTGATACCTCTTCGACAGCATCTCGACAGTTGCTTGACACATGCCTCTTCTATCGAGATTTCTGGGTTTGTTCTCAACACCTCTCTACAGATAGTTCGATCTATCGAGCTAATTTCCTAGAGCTTCTATCTGCTCGATAGCTTCTTGACACCTCTTAGATTTATTGAGACCTTTTTGCTGTCGACACCTCCTCGATACCTCTTGATCTATCAATAATTAATTCTCAATACCTGCTCGATACCTCCTCGATTTATTGAGCTGCGCTTTTCTATTTATAGTTGAGGGTTGACTCGATTTTGCTTATTCTCAAACATCTTGATACCTCTCTCTTCTCTCTTGACCCAAACACTCCTTTTTCACCAATATCTCTCTTCCCTTCAAGATTTTGGCCTTACCCAAGCTTCAATTTCTTGATAAGTGTTCTTAATCCTCTCTTTTTCACCTTTTTCGTGCATTTAGACCTAGGTTTTCTAGTTTTGGGAAATATTTGGGGTTTTTGTGTTTTTGCTAAAATTTTTGGGATGGGTTTTGTTTATTGTTATCACATGTTCATGAATTGCATTCTATGTGCATTACAACATTGTTTCATGCATTCTAGGATTGCGTGACTAATTCTTTCTTATGAGTGTTGTTAGATTGGATTGGGTTTTTGCCCATGATGTAGTTTACTTTTGCACATCATATGTTTATGCATTACCATGCATAGTTCTTTCTTTCCTTCTTTCTTGAACCTTTTGCTGTGTTAATGTTTTCTTGTTCTTCCCTCTTCTCGTTTAGTTTCTTGTCTATGGCACCTAAAGAGTCAGTCCCCTCCCGGAACTCGATCTCACATCATTGTTCCACTTCTTCATCTTATTCAATTCCTTTCTTTATTCGTTTTCGTAACGAAGATGCCCAAAAGGACTTCGACGAGAACTTCTCTGACCAGGCAATTCATTTAGAACGCCAAGTAATTCTATCTGACTTTCCAGACACTCCTCTACCCGGTGCATTTCGCTCTCGGGGATGGGCTTCTCTATGTGAGAAACCCTCGAGGTGTCCTGACGTGTTCATACATGAGTTTTACTCTAATATGCATGCCATCGATACTTTTGTGCCTCAGTTTACTACGGTATTTCATGTTACACGTATCGTAGTTACCCAGAGCTCATTTTTGAGGTACTATGCGTCCCTAGGGTAGATCATCAGGATTACCCTAATCATGAGCATCTCTCTTCTATCTCTAGAGATGAATTGGCCTCACTATTTTGTGAGAAGGCCATGTTGTGGGGAGGTTCCCTAAATTTCTCCACAACCAAGTTTGCTGAGGGTCCAAGGATCCTTAATATGGTGATGACCTTAATTCTCACTCCACGGTCACACTATAACACAATCACTAAGCCTTGTGCTTGTTTTCTTCTTTCTCTCATGGAGAATCTCTCTATAGATTTTCCATCGCACATGATAGAATCTATTATAGAGGTTTATTGAGACACTGCTACACGTGATAAGCTTATCTTTCCTTCAGCTATCACACGCATCCTCACACACATGCACGTCACCTTTCCTCCCTCTTCTCTCTTATATGTCATGGGTGCCATTAACAAGGAGTCTATCCAAAGGAGTGCAGCGCAGCTGGCTACGAAGTGGCCTCGTGTGGAGACGACGGATGCAGCCCCTACCCCTCAACCCGCTTCTTTATCTACCCCTTTTTCCTCCTCTAGGGTAGATGTCTCTCTTGTTGACATCATGGATCAGCTTCAGCACATGCATGCTGATTTTGGTAGTCATCTCGACCATCTGTCTGATGAGATGTGTCAGATGAACACCAAAATCGGTCGCATCGCTCACCGCTAGTCTCACCTTGGTGGTTTTGCACCCTCACCTTCACCTGAGCATGCTGAGGAGTCCTCTTCTGGTGGAGATGATGATGATGGTTCTAGCTCTTTTAGTGATGATGAGATGATGACCTCTCAGTGATGCTTCCTTTGTCACTCATGACAAAAAGGGGAAGTAGTTTTGTATATGAGAGTAGTCATTATGTTAGGGGGAGAGCTAGCATAGGATATACTAGATAGGGGGAGAGTGCTTCGAGGGATGTAGTGAGGTTTTAATGTATCTTTTCTCACTTCATGTACCGAGGTCTTGTGACCATTTTTACATACATTGTATTCTTCTTTCTATATATATGATGATGTATATTTTTCACCTTATATCTCATGTATTGTTTTTTTTCTCTCTTTATACACATGTTTCTTCTTTTATACAACTTGTCTATGTTTCACACTTGATGCCTTGATGAATCTTGTTTAAGTGTTTCAATTAAGATAGGTTGCAAGTCTACCATGCCATGATTTCTCTTCTTGCAAAGTTTTTCAAGAGTTTGTAGTAGGGTTAGACTTATGTACTTTTGTAAGTTATGGGATAGTTGTGTTAGACTTCTCTCATAATTGTTGTTTGTGGTTTTGTCACAGATTGTTAAAGGGGGAGATTGTTAGGGTCTTATTTTTTTAATTGGCTAATCCTTTGACAAAATGTACTTTACTTGTAATTTGGTAAATCTAAGATGAGTTTAGTATTTCAAGAAACATTTTGTTCAAGTCAAGTATTAAAGACATGAAGATTGATCCAAGAAACAAGTGAAGAAAAGTTGCTCTTTAATTCTCAACAGATAGCTCGACAGATACTCGTTGTTAAGACTTAATTCAAAGCTCAATGGATAGCTTGACACCAGCTCGATATATCGAGAATTACGATTTCAGAATTTCTAGATTTGAAATCTGGCCCAAGCTTATGTGTATGTGTATGGTTTATTTTCTTACAACCTTAGACATATATGATGCTTATTTTAAAAGCCGTCATATACGGATATAGAGACCAAGTGCTTAATTTCTCTGTAATAAGCTATTGTCTTTGTACACCATTGGGTTTTGTAACTAAGTGCTTCTTGATCTTCATTGTTGATGAAGTGAAGAACTTTGCAGCCAATAACAACCATTCAAGTTGCTGGAGTAAGTCATGTACTAAGATTCGTGCAAAGGAGTTAGTCACAAATTGGAGGTTTGTGCATCAAGGGAAAGAAGGCTACTACAAGATCAAGTCCAATTGGGTATTAGAGCGAAGGTTCAACTGTAGGTTGGTATTTCGGGATAGGCCATGGTAGTTGGTAAGATTCCTTATATTTGTAACCGCTTGATTGTTGTTTAGTGGATTTTTAGAAGTGGTGACCTTAAAATCACCCGGTGGGGTTTTTGCCTTACGAGATTTTCCCCATTTGTCAACAAATCATCTTGTCAAATTTATTTTTTGCTGCATTTAGTATTTTTGGTGATTGGTTGGTGCTTCCACGATTTGCATGTAATTGAACCTAATTAATCAACTTGGGTAATTGAATTAATTAATTGGGATCAAGCTATCTTAACCTAACAAGAAGATGGACAATTAAAGAGTACATGAACACTACAAATTTAGTAGAAGTCAACTTTACATTTTGGCCTACATTGGATGACTAAGTTCTGCCATAGTTGAATTGACTTAGAGAGGGGTCTTGGGTTGGGTTCAAGTTACACATGGTGTAACTTTAATCAATGTTATACTACTTAATATTTTTTAATTGAATGCGAATTTTAACAAATCAACCATTAGATTATATCATTTTGTGTATTCTCTATGTTTGCAAAATTTTAAGATAATTAAATATTAATAGTTATGTCATTAATCAACTGTTTAAATTTAAGTTTTTGTAGTTTAATAATGTATAAAAAATGAGTTTATGGGTTAAATGATAAATAACAACTGATTGACATGAATATTGGTATGCATGTTAAGAACATATAGAACATGTAATTCAATTGTTAAAATTTTAAAATATAAATTCTATAACAAATTATTGGTTTCACATGGCCTGGAAATAATAAAAGTTACGCAGGCCATCTCTCTTTTTTCCTTATTCGTAGAAGATAGATAGCTATATGAATTTTTAAGCTAATATTTTTTTGATGCGGGGCTACACACTATATAAAACTCGATTGTAATGCCTCATGTAACGGCGTACGCAACGCTTTTTTAATATTCCATGTGTGTTCTCATTGAATCCCAAATCTATTTTTAATATCCTGGAACTTAGGATATGTTTTCAATTTGTTATTTTAGTTCGCATAAGAGGGAGTTGAATCATGTAGCGCATATTATGGCAAAATGCTCCTAGGTGTACGTTAACAGTCCTTGTTATAATAGTTCATCCATCATAGCTACTGTCAGGGAAGCTTGGAAGATGGATTTTGTTGCATGTTCTTGTCAATAAAATTTGGTTTGGATCAATTAGATGCTAGTCACCTATATATAATATATATATATATAGAAGAGGGTAAGTGTTGCATTTTTTGACAACTCTCTTGTTTCTCTTGGAAGATGTTGGAAAAGTGTGTTAGTGTAGAATTGTGATAGGTGATAACATCATAATATAATGCACCGTCACACAGACACAAAGTTGTAACTGAAAGAGGAAAAATAAAGTTACAAAATTCTAACGGTAACTTTACTTGCCACCAATGACGTTTAGAATTGAAGAGAACTGAACGTCGTTATTTGGACTTTGGATTAGTGACTTAGGTTAGCTGGTGTTGCCTAGGCGACAGCATTTCATTAAATGAAACACTACTCAAGCTACGACACCCTTTGTATGAAGAAGTCTTCTTCTCTAGCTTTTTTCTTCTTCTTCTCTACATTGCAAGTCTAAGATTCTGCTACCTTAGATATTTTCTTGTTATCATGGTTGTATTCACAGAGGTATACACGACGGTATTCACGGCTGTAATTATGAAGATTATTAGGATAGCTGTTAAGTATTAGGGTGGCCGGCAATCCAAAGCTTATAGAATATTATTATAAAGCTCTATAAATAGAGCATGACTGTATTGTTTATGATTTAGTATTTTCCAACATAATTTCTCAGAGTTATTCAGATATTCCTCTCTATTTGTTCTTTGATGAAACTATACTATTGGTTCTTTAAGTTTGCCTTCTGTGCACTTTTGGTTTATGAAATTTCAAATGAGTGCTATTGGTCCTTACAGTTTAAAATATGAGCGTTATTGGTCTCTCCATTAACTTCCGTTAGTTTTTTTTTTTTTTCCCTATGTTTAACGGAACAATGACATGACGTGTTTAACTAACATGACAACCCTTTAATTATTAAAAAATTACACATAAGATATTCACAATATACATGTTAGAAACATCGTCGTCTATCCACGTCACACACTGTCATTTTCTCTAAGCAATGCTGTACTCCCCAGGTGACATCATCCTATGAGCAGGGATGGACTCGTGATTTTAAGTTAGAGGGGGTTAGAGTATAAGTCAAACTTGATCTTTGAGGCTTGTACTAAGTTCAATATTTTTAAGACCACATCCTTCTTACAATTTGGACACATGTTCGTATTGTATCAATTCAATACATCATGCCTATCCATTGGCAACTCCACCTCTAAGCTAGGGTGGTCACAGGACCACCCTAATTTGCAAAAAAATGTATATATATTTGCCACAAAAAAAATTATATACTAAGTTAACCTATTGTGACCATCCTGATAAAAATGTTGAACACTCTTGAAAATCACAAGAATTTGAGTTCAACAAAAATAAGAGTAAGGATACATCTACAATAATTTCACAATGATTTTACAACAAATCCTACGTGGTAAGCAGTTATTAATTCTAATTTGGGCCCAACACTAACATTAATTTTAAACCTGCCAATAACAAGTTGTTGTATAAGATTTGTTATAAAAATGTTGTGGACGTAACATTTCTCTAAAAATAATTTTGGCCCCCCCAAACAATCCTTAACCCCTTAAACCCCCCAAAAAAAGCTTAATAACAACAATAAAAATTATCCAAAATAACAACCAAAAAAAAAAAAAAAAAAATCCAAAAAGAAGAGACTAAACCAAACAAGTGAACAAATTATTCAACAAAAAGTCTATTAAAAAAAAAAAAAAATCTTAATCATTCAAATTTGTAACTCATTACATGTAACCAAACATAGCCTATAGACAACCACCTGAATTTCTAGTTTTTGCGCTAGTATTGTGTTGTCTACAGCTATACGCGATTACGGTGATAGCGATATATCCATAAGAGAGTACATAACAATAACATATTATATATATATATATATATAGGGTTGGGTTCAAGTTACACTTGGTGTAACTCTAAACAATATTACACCACCCAATAACTTGTTATTAAATTAATATTTTGAAAATCTCACCGTTGAATTATATGTTCTATATATTCTTAACATGCATGCCAATTTTTATATCAATTGGATGTTATTTACCATTTGATCTATAAACTCATCTTTTATGCATTATTTTAAACTACAAAAATTTGAATTTTAACAATTGATTGATGACATGGCTATTAATTTTTGATCACCTCGAAATTTTGCAAGCATAAAGAATATACGAAAATAATGTAATCTAAAGGTGGATTTGTCAATATTCACATCCAATTATTATTAAATTAATATTTTGAAAATCTCACCGTTGAATTATATGTTCTATATGTTCTTAACATGCATGCCAATTTTCATATCAATCGGATGCTATTTACCATTTATCTATAAACTCATCTTTTATGCATTATTTTAAACTACAAAAATTTGAATTTTAACAATTGATTGATGACATGGCTATTAATCTTTGATCACCTCGAAATTTTGCAAGCATGAAGAATATACGAAAATAATGTAATCTAAAGGTGGATTTGTCAATATTCGCATCCAATTAAAAAATATTAAGTGGTGTAATATTGCTTAGAGTTACACCAGGTGTAACTTGAACCCAACCCATATATATATATATATATATATATATATATATAATATGTGTGTGTGGCTACTCTTAATTAATGAAAATTACGGATTTCTTCTATAAAAATAAAAATTAAAAAAAAAAACTCAGAAAAAAAAATCTACTCATTTTCTCTCCCTCATTAATTATACTCGCAAATACCCTAATTTTTATTGGAAGAGAGAAAGCATACCCTTGGTGCGATGGTCACTCCACAAGTATAAGTGCTTGTGGGGTGTGGGGGGTAAGAGCCGGTGTTCAAGTCTTCAGGAGGGAGTATTTCTTGGCTTTGTGCTTGCTGAAAATTGACTCAAGAATTTGATTACAAGAATAAATATTAGAGAGCTAACTAAGAGCAAATCCCATCCAATTTTTCATTTTCATTTATTAAAATTTTAAAATCTTTATTATCCTCCTCAGTCCTCACACAAAATTGGAGGATAATTTTGATTTTACTCTCTATAATTTTAAATTTTTTATGTATCCCCTAACATTAGACACCGACACTGTTTGTAAAAAAACTCTTTTGTCTGTGTTAGGTATTGATGTATGATGTATCAGTTAAGTATCACCTAAGCCTGTCAGTCTATCACATGTACTAGTTGACCCAATAAATTTATGTCATGTCAATTTCATTATACCACGTAATTAAATAGCTGACTTACTTGTTAAACCTAAATTATTAATATTTTCTGGATGAACTAACTGCATGCTGATTGAACTCTTCTTCCATTCTTTTCCACATTCCATTACATTACATACAAAGAAATTAATCCATAAAAATTGTTCGAAGGAATTGGAACCCCAAAATAGAAATTGAAATCTCATAATTAAAGTAAAAATTAGACAAAGATAAAAGGAAAAAAAAAAAAAGTTTAAACCCAGCAAAGCTTCACCAATCAATCCCCCTCTCAAACCCCTTTCCAAATCATTCTCTGTAAACAACCTTCACCAAAATCATTTAACCAAACCCTAAACACCAAATCACTCTTGCCCAAAAAAGAATTCCAATGTACAGAAAAAAAAAACTGTTGGGAATTTGTTTGTGATCCAACACGGTATCAAAGAGACAACCCAAATGAAATATGGATCATTGTCTTTTCCCTTGGGTAAGGTCTTTTGCTTTTTCAACGCAGCCCATTACCTCAAAGTTACACGAAATCGTCCTTTGTCCCACTTTACCTCCAAATTGTCTAATTGATGCTCATATTTGCAAATCTCTGTGTCTTGCGTTACTTGCATTTACAATTAGACTCATGTCGAGCCATTGTGTTAGTCGTCAACTGTTTTTGTTACCACAGGTTAAAAAAGGAACCAATAGTACTAATTTTATGAACATGTTTTCAGTTTCATCTTTAACTACTTAAAAGGTATACTATTGTATACCTAGAGTAGTCATCTATAAATGTCATATAATATTTTTTACCTCCTCTACTCATATAATTTTCGAAGTCTCCTAAGTCACTCTGAATAAGTTTTAAAAGTTCAGAGCTCCTTTTGACAGTTTTGAAAGGTTTTCTGAACTATTTTGCTTCTACACATATTTCACACTTTAAATGCTCTGAATTAGTTAAGTTTGGAATTAAGCTCATTTGTTTCATTCTTTTAATGGCTGCAACATTCACATGTCCTAGCCTACCATGCCAAAGATCCAAAGACTCAACAATATAAGCAGAAGAGTTACTAGATATATTCATGTTCTCACAATCAATTTCAAGCACAAATAAGCCTTCATGACAAAATCCCTTGCCCACAAAATCACCATTTTGACTAAGAACGATCTTATTAGATTCAAAAACAATTTGTAGGCCTGCCTTATTGAGCAAGAACCCAAACACTAAATTTCTACACATGTTAAGAACATGAAGAACAGAGTGCAAGGCTAAAGACTTACCTGAAGTAAATTTCAAAAGTACCTTTCCCTTTCCTGCAACTCTTGCAGTACCAAAGTCTCCTAAATAAACATTCTCTTTATCTATTACTTCCTCATAATTAAGAAATAACTCTTTGCTTAAGCAAATGTGTCTAGTAGCCCTAGTGTCCACTACCCAATCAATTATGTTATTGACTAACTTCATTTTCGAAAAAAGTGCTGCCTTAGATTCTAAGACAAAATTAGGAACATCATACAGTTTGTTAATCAATAAGAACATAAATTGCTTCTTAAGATTGTTGGAAGTATAGTTTGGGAAATTGTCCAAATTAATTAACAAAGTTACAAAACAATATCAATAATATATCAATAAAAAAAGATATGCTCAAATTAACTTATAAGAAAAATAGGCAATTGCAAAAGCGTATAAAATTAAGGATTAAGTAAAAATTTATCGCCGAGGCATTGAACTAAATCCATTGTCCTCGCCCCCACTGGAATGAATCCGTTGATGCAAATGGCTCAGGCAGTTGCTCTCTAGGATACAACGGCAACTCTATTAATTTGCATTCACAAATCGAGTTTCAAACTCGTCACAAATGCCCAAGAGAAATTTTTTAGAAAAAACAGAGAATCTAAAGTTTTAAAGTAATATCTGTTTTTTGTTTTTAACTAAGGACAGGGATTTCCTCCAAACAGGTTTGCAGCAACTCCTCCAAACAGGGACAGGTGTCAAGCACACAAAGAAACACATAAACAAGGGTTATGTGCAACGCACATGACCCATTTTAAGAGAAGTACTGCTGTTAACCCTAACGTTAACAGCGTTAGACAGAAGGTCTTCTCCTCAAACGTGCCTCTCTCTCTCTCTCTCTCTCTCTCTCTCCTCTCTATCATCTCCTCCACCTCTGTTTTCTTAGCAACCTCAAAGTCTCAGACCGGCAAGAGTTTCCTCTCTCTCATCCTCCTCCTTTGTTTTTCTTCAGTAACCTCAGACCGGCAAGAGCATATACTCTCTCAATCTAACCCAGACGGCATCTCTCCTCTCTCTAATCCTCATTCTTTGTTCTTCTCAGAAACCCCAACCATTGCCACATGCACCGAAGCTCAGCCACCACCACCACCCAATTACTGAAAGTTTGTCCAACCAACAGCCCCCACCCAAATCCCAACCCACCGATCCAAATCACAAACCCACGCCCCAAATCAGAAAACCATGGTTGACCCGTGACTGCCCTCAAATCACAACCACAAATCCACCGGAATCCGCCATAAAACCATCAATTATCCCCCACAAATCCAAAACAATAAACCCATCCACTACCCACACAAACCCATCGGAGCAAACTACCCCACCCAAATTTGATTAAAAAAAAAAACTCAGCTAGTCCAGCCACCATTCCTCTCCGATTTGAGAACGAAACCCATCACCAAACTCCGATCTGTGAACGAATCCCACCACCAAACTCCGATCTGTGCCATCACCAAAACCCACCACCAAATTCCAATTTGTGCCATCACCAAAACCCACCACCAAACTCCGATCTGTGCCACCACCAAACTTCAATCCAGCCCATGAAACCCACCACCAAACTTCAATCCAGCCACCAACCATTACCGATCCAGCCACCGAACAATCATGCAACCCAGAAAGAGGAAGATCTTGCCGGTCTGAGGTTGTTGAAGAAAAACAGATGAGGAGGAGGATGAGAGAGAGGAAGATTTTGCCAGTCAGAGGTTGCTAAGAAAACAGAGGTGGAGGAGATGTGAGAGAGGAGAGAGAGAGAGAGAGAGAGAGGAGAAGAACTTCTGTCTAACGCATGTTAACAGCAGTACTTCTCTTAAAATAGGTCATGTGCAACGCACATGACCCTTGTTAATGTGTAACGCACATGACCCTTGTTAATGTGTAACGCACATGACCCTTGTTAATGTGTTTATGTGTTTCTTTGTGTGCTTGACACCTGTCCCTGTTTGGAGGAGTTGCTGCAAACCTGTTTGGAGGAAATCCCTGTCCTTTAACTAATATCATATATGCAAAATTTTGATAGTCTTAGAACTCTAAAAAAGGAAGTAGCTAAAGATGATTAGAGTGAAAAAGGAAAGGCAAAAATAAAGGAATTGATGCCACAAGCTGCTATGTATTTTCTACAAAATAGGGGAAGGCGCGGTTGACTATATTTTTAAGGAAATATGAGATGATTGAGGGTTTTGTTTGCTGCCAAAAATTCCCACGCTAGCCAAGGAAATTCTAAAGCATGGGCTTGGGCTTTATTTTCAACAAAATATTATGGGCTTAAGCTTTGAACATACACAATTAATTTTAAAACATACCCAACAATCCCTCAAAATTAATTTTAAAACATACCCAACAATTCATGGAAGGGGATTTCAATTTCTACTGCATATCACGTGCGGCTTTATGCCTTTAGCCTTTTTTTTTTTTTTTTTTTTTGAGAATGTGCCTTTAGCCATTGGATGAAGTTGTTGAAATTCTTTGAAGACTGACCATTATCTGCTATATTATTCATCAACATTTTCTTAAGCTCCAAAGATGTTGCTCTTATGCTTTCATCACCAAGTAGTTGATCCACCTTCCTCTTAACTTCTTCCCGCAATACAATTCCATTTTCATCTAACTCAAATCCTAGTCCAACCTTCCAAACATCACTAATGTAGATCCGGTCAAGGAATTGATCAGCAAAGTAAGGCCAGCACAAGAAAGGTACCCCATTGCTTACACCTTCTACAGTAGAATTCCAACCACAATGGCTAATAAAACAAGCAATGGAAGGGTGATTTAAAACCTTAGTTTGAGGTGCCCAACCTACGATCTTCCCACGAGTGCCTTGAATTTCATTTGTATATGCAGTTCTTGACCAATCAACGATATCCGGACGTACCACCCAAAGGAAAGGTCTATTGGTAAGCTCAAGACCAAGAGCTAACTCTTGGAATTGAGTTGGTTCAAAAACTGTAAAGCTACCAAAGGCAACATACAAGACTGAGCAGGGTGGTTGCTGATCGAGCCAGTTTAGGCATGAGTGATCTACTTGCCAAAATTGTCCCACCGAATCTTCAATGTGTTCGCTTGACATCAATGGACCAATTGGTAGGAGCTTTGGAGCCAAAGAAAATGTTACAGGCTCGAGTTCAGGAACTGTGTTGCAAAAGCCACCAATCTCCGAACTTCAAAGTTTGCATTTATTGTAAAGTAAATTTGAAGACAATCTTTTGACAAGTTGAATCACCTATACGAATCCAAGGAATATAGGCTGTGTCCATGACAGGCATGCCTGGGAGTGGTTGAATCATCTGTCTTTGTGTTGGGATTCCTGCAAGGCAAACAAAGAAATCAAGTGCTACTGATCACATTAATTGACTAATTGAATCATCACTACTACTAATATTTCCAAAGACATCCTTAGCATGATGAAATATTGTTAGGGTTTTAGCCTTTTAGACCCCAATTGTGATTACTTTACCGAATTCTTAGCCAAGTGAAAAATTAGATTAATTATGTTCCAAATATGAACTAGTAAACACGAAATGATTACCTATGAAAATCAATAGAACAAAATGTCCCACAATAAAAACCTAAGGGGATTTAAAATTACAATCCCAAGGTATATAGATCCATTAAAATAGAATTGAAATTTGTACAATAGGCTACCCTAAATCTATTGCTACCTCATGTAGTACTTATTAACATGACCACATGTAGCTCCAAATCTATTAACTCTTCTATTTTGGATCTGTTGCACTTGAATGTCCACACAACTTTGAGTCTACCTCTCAAAGATTTAAACCAAGAAAATGAATGTAGACTGGATGCAGGAACTTCACTTTATCATTGAATCTTCAGTATGAGTAAATATTTGGTTGATGCTTCAAGAGAGCTTGGAAAATTCTTAAGATTTGTGTATAAAAAAAAAATTAAAAAAAAAAAAAACCAGCTCTCAAAAAGTCCTAAAAAAACATGCTCTAGGGTTGCTTATATAGTATATAGACTTGAAGTGCACGTAATCCTAGATCAAACGGGGTTGATAGAAAATCCTTCAAATACAAACTACACAAATCTTGATCAGTTGAGATTTCTACTTTCTAGTTCGACTGGTCGAGTAAAAATCAATGGATCGAGTTGTGTCGAAATGTAGTGCAATAACAGTTATGTTTTTGAGATCCTTGAGCCTTTCACAGCTTGAATCTTAACTTGTCTTGTTCTTTGATATATTTTCAATATTAAACCAAGACTAACGAAGATTCTAATTGTTACAATTGTTCACAGTTTGTCAAAACAATTCTATGGATGTAACAAATACCATATAACTTGATATTATTCTTATGTTAATTAAGGATGATAAATTATCAATTGTTCGAAAACCTTAATTCCTTAATTTATTTGGAAATAATGAATTTAATCTAACATTTCCATGTTATGTGTAGGTCTAAATTGCCCTTTTTAAGTAGGACTGAACATGTGTAGGTCTAAATTGCCCTTTTTAAGTAGGACTGAACATGTAAGAATTTTTTAAATGGGAGGTAAGATGGAGATATGGTTTGAACTTAAGACCTCCCAATTTGATTAAAAAAATTGTCGAATTTAATCAGATACCCATTTTTACCCAAAAAAAAAAAGAAGATTCTTTGTGGATTATCATGTTTATTTTGCTTATTACCAATGTTATTTGGGTCACGAGTTTGGCTTATATGTGGTAAAAGCTAGAAGGCATAAATAAAATAAAGACTATCAAGTATGATTAAAATATAGTTCACACCAAGTTAGGGTTTGAGTTTTGTTGAGCTGGGGTGCAGGCATCTCATGGTTAGTTGGTCTCTTCAAACACATGAACTAAGCTCATAGTAGAATTCCTTAACCAAGTACAACCAATTTTTTTGAATCAGTTCCAAAAATTTTGAGGCCAAAGTACTAAAAGAATCATGAGTCTCCATATAAATTTGGTTGCTATGTTTCACACTCCGTTATCTGCTCTAGCTATTGGATTTTTCCTTTCAATTTGGACTAGAAAAATTAATGCATGCCAACATAGATATGACAAGGATATGGTAAAATTAAATATACACTATACCAAAAAAAATATTATATTTGATATACAAAGTCCTAATCTTAACTAGTCAAATCCCAAATATGTTAAATAACTCTAATTTAATTTCATTATTTCTAATCCTACCTAGGTGAAAACAAAATAATAATAATCTTACTTATAGTTACGGGTGTCCACTACTCTAGTTTGGTCGGATGGGAGGTCAACTTGCAACCAACCTGAATGGATTGGGTTCCACAAAACTAGACTGATTGTCGATTTAAATTGAACAAGTATTTAAAGTGTAATCATCAATGAAGAAGATAGATTTGGGGGTGGTATCAATGAGGCACAACAGTTCCACAAACTTTGGGTGGCAATAAAGGGTGAAGGAGAAAGGTAGGGCATCGGTGAGGCATGACAATTATGGGTTGACATTGTTGACAATAATTGCAAATTTGGGGGGTCGTGGTGGCAAAATGGAGGAGGGAAGATGCCTTTGGTTGGTCGGATCATAAAATTGGTTGTTTGGCACCAAAATTTGACGTCTGATCAATTTGATTTTGGTCTAGTACGTACATTGAAAACTGTAATCGTCCAAAGGAAGTTGTCAAAACCATTAGAACCTTGTCGGTCTAGGTCGGGCTGGTTGGTGGAATATAAGGATACCCCTTGTAGTGCAACAATTGTCACTTTAAGTTTGCTTAGTTTAAGATCTAAAAGTTATAAAAGACATAGTTTTCCTCCAAATTAGTTTGAAATAAAATTCCTACAACTTACTATGTGGCACCTCAAAATATTATTTACATGTATTTTTATACATTACCTACTTAATAATTAATCATATGACTTATATAAAGGATTTAATAAATTATGTGATTTAATATGTGGTCAGCTGCTTCATCCTTGCTGCCAACAGATGCACTATTCTTTCAAATGAGTACTATTAGTATTAAAATAGGACAAATAGCACTAGGGGTGTCCACCTGCCCAACCCAGCCTATTCGGCCTGAAAACTTGCCAACTCAATGCCGGTGACGGTTGGCGAAGAATCTCCACCCCCAAACCCAAGACTGGCAGGTCAGCTAACGGGTCTGAGCATGGAAAACCAATTTTCAACCAACTCAACCGTCTACACACTAGAAACTAGCTGTTCTCTGCCGATTGGAGTGGTTGGCCGGTCTTTTTTTGTCCGATTTGTCGAAATTCGGCTAGATCTCGTTGAGATCTAGCAAAATACGGTGGAATTCGGCAAAAACCAACTGATTTTTGCAAAATCCGACAACATTCGCATAGTCGAAAATTGACCGAAAACAGGCTGGAAATCGAAGACATCCGACCACCTGAACTGCCTCCTTCTATTGGTCGTGACGGGTCCAGGTATGGAAGATCCAACTGATTGGGTCAATTCTGGGTTGGGCATAAATCCAACCCAAACCAACCCGTGAACAACCCTAAACAACACATTTGAAAAAACATATGCATGATCATAAAATAAATTTTTTTTTAAAAAATGCATACATGTTCAAACTAACATAAAGATCAAATAGTATAACAATTATCTTACCATCAGAATTTATAATGCCATCATCAAGCAGCCTTGGGATGCTGAATTGCAAGCCAAGCGAAGCTGCTGTCCCAGGCCAGAAGAAAGCTCTTTTAATTCCAATCTTAATGCCATCTTCAATGGCCCACCCCATACCTGCAGCATCGGCTACTATACAACTGATCTTGTCATCACCATTTGAAGCATTAATATAGTTTATGAGCTCCTCAAGCTTCTCAGGCATGGTGCGTAACATAGCTTCACATAACTTGCCCAACTCATTTCGGTCGTCCTCAGGACCCAATCCATCTGGGATAGATACCAAACTAATGTTTGAATCCATGAGACTGTCCAACGCACCCACAACACGGTTGTGGTTGAAGTCTGTGTTTACAAATGTGATTTTGAACCCATGCTTCACTATTTTTCGTGACAAAAGCATCAAGGGGTTCACATGGCCTTGTGCTGGAAATGGCAAGACTAGAATATGTGCCATGGTCATCTCTCTCTCTCTCTGCTAGTATTGCGCTATGTTGCACGGACATGGACATGAACACAGACACGACACGGACACGGACACGGACACGGGGATACGGCAATTTTTGAAAAATCAAGACACGACACGGCGGTTAAATAATTAATTAAATTTTATATTTATACATATTTTTTAATATTTTCAGACATAAAATACATTTATGTCTAGAATTTAAATTATGTAAGAACTACAAATAAGTAAACTAACATCCAAAATAGTATAATAATACACATAAAATATTTAGAGTACGAACCAAAAGTATAATTAGGCTACATTCAAATACTAATAATAATACTAAAAATAATAGTCAAAATAATAATATTAATTATTTTCTTTTAAACCAATGGCATGTTAATGACATCATACACTGACATATAGTACTCCATAGTTAAAATTTGAAATTGAAAGTTGAAAGTCACGTGGAGTTGGCAGAAGACACACAAACAAAGAGGAAATATAAAAAAGTATTAGAAAAGTTAAAATGAAAAAGAAAACTGGGTGAGAGAGCATCTGGGTGAGAGAGAGAGAGCGAAGAAAAAGAAAACAAAAAAGAAGCAAAAGAAGAAGAAGAAGGAGAGAGGAGGCGCTCGCCGGTCGGAAGGGACACCGGACAGGGCACGGCGTCGACGTCGATGGAGTTCGCCGATCGGCCCGATCTAGCTCCGACGAGGAGCAGAGGGCAACGGCAGCGGCAGCGGGCAGAGGTTAGAGAGAGGGTGGAATCTGTGATTTTCTTCTTCTTTTTTTTCACTGTTGGCGTGTCGAACATGTCGGCGCCGTGTCGGAGAAGCGAAAAAAAAAAAAAGAAAAAAAAAAGAGACACTCGCCGGACACTGGAATTCGGCGAGTCGTGCCCGTTCCGGTGTCCGACACCGACACGACACCGACACAATGCCAAAAATAGCGTGTCCGTGCAACCTAGGTATTGCGTTTGTGTCCGAGTCCCTGAGAAGATAGACGATTGATACCATATGGACACTAAAAAACAATTTTGTAAAAGCAAAGTCAAACTTGATCTTTGGGGCCTGTACCAAGTGCAAATATTTTTAAGACCACATCCTTCTTACAATTTGGAGACGTGTTCGTATAGTATCAATTCAGTGTACTGTGCAGTAAACCATGCCTATCTTCTCACAATTATTTGCTACAACTTGCATGTTACTCGTACTAAGTGACAAAAAACTCGTACGGGCTGCTTTAATAATTTTTGTCAGGTGTTCTTAAAAAAAGTATAAATTATACCATTTAATAAAAAAAAAAATTCATATATTAACGTTAAGAACATAAAAAAAAAAAATTACGCAAATACATAAAGTTTATAATTATCTTCTACGAGTTTTTATATTTTGAAATTGGTGCATAATAATTTTATTATCAATGCTACAAGTTACATCTTTTTCAATGTACACAACTAAGCAATCATTCATCTACTAAATGTAGAACAAATTATAGAATAAAATTTAATTTTATTGGCATTAAAAAAACTGAGGGTGTTCTCAAATTTTTTTTCAATGATAGACAAATAATTTTTTTAAAATTATTATATATAAAAAAAAAAAAATTCAGGTCATTGTCCGTTCACCTTAAGGTGGCGCCGCCGTAAACCTTTTACACAAGTCTACAATAATCTATGAATGAATTCCCTTTGATTGTCATTGTCCGTTCATTGCTGGAATATGGGACCCTAGCTTAGTCGATCAATCAGAAGATTCAGAACAGCACTACTGCATTAGTGGTTTCACATGGGCTGCTGAAAACGGCAGGACAAGACAACTATGCTGTACCATCACTCCCTCTTTTTTGTTTTTTGTTTTTTTTGTTTTTTTTGGTTGGGTGGGAACAAAAAGAAAAATAGAAGGGAAGATAAAAGAAAAATGGGTCCAGGAATTAAAAAGACTGTAAAAAGAATTAGTTATTTTTTCATAAAAAAATTTCCTAAAACAGTTTATTAACGTACGCCTAAAACCTAAGAAAAATAGGGGAGAAATAAAATATTTGTTAACTTGAAAGTTATTTCACAAAAAAAGTCTAAACTTTTTAAGGATATATAAGAATAATTTTAGAATAGAAAAAATTGTGAGCCCAGCCCCCACAAAAACTTTTTCCCTCACATTCATTTCTTAGAGCATTCACAATAAATGTGTTAAAATAGCTAAAAAGTTATTTTAACACTCCAAACCATGGTTTTAAAAACCGGTACGGTTAAAGAACCGGAAAAGTGAGTGATTACTGGTTTTGTGGTCCGACCGGGGTCTAACCAGTGGTCGAACCGGTGATGTCATAAATATTTAATTAATAATTTTAAAATTATAAAAATAGTTAATAAAATATATAATAAGATTATTACATATAATATTATGTTAAAATATATATATAACATATTTTAAAAAAATTATGTGAGTTTTTACATCATACATGTAGAAAACAAACAATAACCAAAAATTATTTTCAAAACATAACATTTAGTGACACCCTTCTTTTAGGTTTATTTTTTTCCCTCAAAATGGTCTATGTATTATGCATTTATTTTAAAGGAAAATTAAATAAATTTTAAAATTATTCACTTAATTAATTATTAAAATCACCAATTTTTTATATGATAATTATCTTAACTAAATGTAAAAGGGGTGGGGCCCCAATCCACATGTGTTGCTCACGCTGCCCCTTTTAAGTACTAAAGGCAAAAGTAAAGTCTTAGGCTAAGGAAAATTAAAAAGTTGTGGCTGTCATTGATTCTCAAAAAACAATAAAAATAAAATGTGTGGCTCTCACTGTGTTATAGACTATCGTGTGCAGTGTGCACACTGAACAAGTATTTGAGGCAGAGCACGGCACACCACAGTTTTACAAACTGTGCAAACCAGTCTCTCTCTTACAAACTAAGAAGAAGCTCTCATAAGAAAAATGGATCAATTTAATTTCGTGTGTATTGTGGTCCTCCTCTCGCACATCCAAACAAAGATTTTCAACCATCTCTTCTTTGCCTCTCTCTTTGTGAAGATGTGTGTTTTCAGGCAAGGTTAGGAATTTTGACTGCTCAAGAGGCTAGCTTTGATGCCATGTTCACCAAA
The DNA here is from genome assembly GCA_023736055.1 of Quercus glauca. Classification (NCBI taxonomy): domain Eukaryota; kingdom Viridiplantae; phylum Streptophyta; class Magnoliopsida; order Fagales; family Fagaceae; genus Quercus; species Quercus glauca. The sequence goes on along the minus strand of CM043316.1, from coordinate 35,669,117 downwards.
GCCTCCAGTCATCACAGGTAGACGCCGATCTAAGGAAAAAAAGAAATAGATCTTTGTTGCAAAATGTTTGGTTTCAGATCTGTTTCACCCATTTTGCAGAACCGTTGCAAAACCGGTTCAACCATTTCGGTTCTCAGTTTTTCCGGTTAAACCTCCGGTTACCGGCTGTTTCCGGTTTTTTCTTCATTTTTGATTTTTATGAATAACCGGACCGGATTGTGTCCGGTTCCCGGTTGAACCGGTTGAACCGGACGGTCCGGTCCGGTTTTTAAAACTATGCTCCAAACCATGAAAATATGCCTACAACAAAGTTGCTATAGCTAAAATATTTAGTTATATTTTTGCTTTTAACTACAGTGAGTTGTTATCAATAACAGCTCACAGTAGCTTGAAGGTAAACGTTAAAATCAATTTTTTATTCCCATCATTTGTTTTGTCAACACTTCTATCTTCTCTCTCCTCTCTCACTTCACTGTTCTTTGTTCTCTCTTCTCTCTCACTCCCGTGACTTGCGATTGTTCTTGGTGGTTTCGTGGTTGTGCTCCGGCGGGTCGTGGGTCTGATTTCGTGGTTGTGCTCCGATGGGTCGCTGGGATTTGTGGGGTTTTGTTGGCTGTGATATTGGTTTGAACTTTGTGGTGGTCAGATTCGTGGGTGAGGACGTGCTCGATGATGTTGCTGTCGGTTTGGCCGTGGGTGACTGTGCTTCAATGGTTCCGATCGGTTCGTGGGTCCGACTGGTTCATGGTTCGTGGGTTTTTTTGGGCCATGGGTCGTGGCTGATTTGGTTCATGGGTTTCTTTTGGCTATGGGTCGTGGTTTGTGGGTTTTTTTTTTTTTTTTTTGGCTGTGGTTGGTGGTTGTAGATTGAGAAGTGGTGGAAGAGGAAGGTTGTTGGGTTGTGGCTGCTGTGGTTTGTGGTTGTGGCTGGTGGGGCAATGGTGGAGGTGATGGAGGTGGCTGTTGCTGTTGTACTGTGATGGATTTTGCGGTGGTTATTTATTATTATTTTAATAAGTTATTTATATTATTTTAAATAATTTGTTAAAAATATAATTCCTTATATTATAAAATGGGTTGTTAAAATAGGTAAAGTAGTGTTTGAGTTGCTAAAAACTAAATTTTATACCTGCCTTACTGTGAATGCTCTTAATAGTTTTTGTGGGGCCCCAAATATTTGAACCACCCCGGTCCACTTCATAGCCGGCCCAAGGCCCGCGCCGAGGAGGAAATAGAGGTTGAGGGCAAAAGAGAAAAGCCCAAACCCTCAAGGGGTCTCGCCGAGGATTCCCATCTCCTCGGCCAACCGACATTGATAGAAAGAAAATATCTCTCACCCATCAAATGTACACCACCAACCTTTTGGCCGCTTTAATGGTGAAGTGATCAACAAACCCAGGTGCCTTGGTCACTCCAACTAATAGAAAGCCTACAAAGGCGGCTGAGAACTAACATAAAGCCTGCAAAAGCAGGTGATGGGACAAACCTTTATACACAGAGTTCAAATAGCCGACGAATGGACGGCTAAGATTAACTAAAACAATACTATATAAACAAGAGGATTTCTAGCATAATAAGGGGGGGGGGGTGCCTGATATTTATGAGTTCGGAGAGAAAGGATAGGATTTAGATCAACTCTAAGAAAAGGAGATCCTCGGACTAAGCCGAGGACGAACATGATCTTCACAAACACTTAGCTAAAATCATCGTAAAGATCCTTATAAATACTTAACCAAAGTTATGGTCCTCATCCTCATAGAAAACACACCCAGTAAAATTATTTTGATATTATTCCTATGTATTTCGCATCATCCATTATTTGTCTTGCTAATGCCTAGCCCTTATACCCACATCTCTACAAATTTTATTGTTATGGGTCTATTACAAAATGAGTCCCTACAATTGGCGCCCACCGTGGGGCGGACTTGTGCGTTAGCAAGTGCGACGGTTGGTGTGAAAAAATCAAGAGCAATACTTCTAAAAAAAAAAAAAAACACCAGAACAATACAGTTTACAGCAACAACATTCATTCAGAAGTCTACAATCACAAGAAACAAGAATATGCGAAAAGCAAAAAAGAGACAAAACAAGTCTACTTCTTTATTAATATATGAAGAAAAAGTTACATCTCTTGCAAGTGATGCCCATGGGGCTTGTTCTAAAGCTAACTACAAAGACAGACGCCTAGCAAAGCTGGCAGAGGAATAAAAGATAGAAAAGAAGGCTCGTTGAGGAACAAAAGATAGAAAAGAAGGCTGGATGAGAAGTAAGAGAAGAGGAAATGAAGAGGGGAAGGCTGGTTGAGGAGCAAAAATAGAAGAGATAAAAGGGAAAAGGAAAAAAGAAGGCAACATGGAAGGCGGAAGAGGCCGCGGCACAGGACGGCTCCACTTCTGGGTTCCACCTGGTTTCCCTCCCACCCCCATCGCTGCTGGCTTGGAGGGTCAACGGCCCATACCCAAGGGAAGGAGGTTACGTTCTTTCTGAATCCTCCTCCAAACGGCAAGGAGGGTTCCACCTCTTGTTAGGTTGAAAAGAAGGAGAATCTTAGAACTTCTCCTACCCCAACCCCAGCGTGACGTCCAGAGACGAGGTGCCATCCTCGGCTCCTGATAGGATCTCAGCATCCTCGAGAACGCCCTTTCCAAGGGCCAATGTATTAGAAGGGGCTCAAACTGCTATTTCTTACAGAACCTCTGGGTAATATTTTTGGGAGAAGTTTAGGACGGATGTTTATCAAGTTTGAAGGAAAAGGTTGCCCCAAGAATGCCTTTTATAGAGGGTGAAAAGTTAGTGAGAGCCAATCCACATTAAATCCTAGGGAGAGATTTCCGAAGACAATAATTCCGCCCAAATTCCAAGGGGCTTATCCGCCATTAGATCCTCGTAGATCCATGACTGACATTAATGAGGAGGCGCCTCATTAACGAGGAGGCACTGAAGCATCAAAATGCGTTACTCAATCGACCTAGGAGACGCCTCGTAATCAGAAGAGTCACGCCAAACGAAGAGGCAGAACAGAGCAAGGTCTTATCCTTCCCCAACTCCAGCTTGCGTGTGTTATTATTTTTCTTGAAAAGTGTATTTGTTTAATGTGTATTATAAATTATAGCGATATAGAATTAAATGGCAATGGATAAATAGATAAAATAATAAATAAATGAGAAAACTAGATACTGGACAGAACCAAGGCATTGCATAGTCCTCGGACCCAAGCCTCTGGGAAAATCAGATACTTCAGATGAAAATGAGAAAACTAGGTACTGGACAGAACCAAGGCATTGCATGGTCCTCGGACCTAAGCCTCTGGGGAAACTAGATACTTCAGATGAAAATGAGAAAACTAGGTACTGGACAGAATCAAGGCATTGCATGGTCCTCGGATCCAAGCCTCTGGGGAAACCAGATACTTCAGATGAAAATGAGAAAACTAGGTACTGGACAGAATCAAGGCATTGCATGGTCCTCGGACCCAAGCCTCTGGGGAAACTAGATATTTCAGATGAAAATGAGAAAACTAGGTACTGGACAGAACCAAGGCATTGCATGGTCCTCGGACCTAAGCCTCTGGGGAAACCAGATACTTCAGATGAAAATGAGAAAACTAGGTACTAGACAGAACCAAGGCATTGCATGGTCCTTGGATCCAAGCCTCTGGGGAAACCAGATACTTCAGATGAAAATGAGAAAACTAGGTACTGGACAGAACCAAGGCATTGCATGGTCCTCGGACCCAAGCCTCTGGGGAAACCAGATACTTCAGATGAAAATGAGAAAACTAGGTACTAGACAGAATCAAGGCATTGCATGGTCTTCAGACCCAAACCTATGTGGAAAATAGTCACTATGGGGCAATGTAAGCGTTGAATGGAACCAGGGTCCTTGTACTGACCAAGGGCCCAAATCTACGGCGAAGCCAATCCTTTTTATGCTAAATAATGAACTCTATCAGGCACGAAAACCACGAGAAACTGAACGCTAAGGCACAAACAACTTAAACCTACCTATCCTAGAGGAACCAATAAGAAGCTCAGGCAGAAAAGTATAAACTAGAAAGGTAAAAGCCTTGTAAAAACAAGGAAAAACTCCTCGGACAGGCCCTTAGCGCCAAAAGGAAATTGCAAAGAACAATTGAAGTAATAGTAACATTGACAGGAAGGTAAGGCTCAACAGGGCATGAAAAACGTGCCGAGAAAGTCAAAATCCTCCTCTCCGCCCTAGAGGACGAGCAGCAGAATTTTGAGGGGTTATTGTGGGGCCCCAAATATTTGAACCACCCCGGCCCACTTCATAGCTAGCCCAAGGCCCGCGCCAAGGAGGAAATAGAGGCTGAGGGCAAAAGGGAAAAGCCCAAACCCTCAAGGGGCCTCGCCGAGGATTCCCATCTCCTCGGCCAACCGACGTTAATAGAAAGAAAATATCTCTCACCCATCAAACGTACGCTACCAACCTTCTGGCCGCTTTAATGGTGAAGTGACCAGCAAACCCAAGTGCCTTGGTCACTCCAACTAATAGAAAGCCTGCAAAGGCGGCTGAAAACTAACATAAAGCCTGTAAAAGCAGGTGATGGGACAAACTCTTATACACAGAGTTCAAATAGCCGATGAATGGACGGCTAAGATTAACTAAAACAATACTATATAAACAAGAGGATTCCCAGCATAATAAGGGGGGGGGGGGTGCTTGATATTTATGAGTTCGGAGAGAAAGGACAGGATTTAGATCAACTCTAAGAAAAGGAGATCCTCGGACTAAGCCGAGAACGAACATGATCTTCACAAACACTTAGCCAAAATCATCGTAAAGATCCTTATAAATACTTAACCAAAGTTATGGTCCTCATCCTCATAGAAAACACACCCAGTAAAATTACTTTGATATTATTCCTATGTATTTCGCATCCTCCATTGTTTGTCTTGCTAATGCCTAGCCCTTATACCCACATCTCTACAAATTTTATTGTCATGGGTCCATTACAAAATGAGTCGCTACAGTTTTCATTTTAACCAAACAAAAAAATTATTTCATTTCTCTTCCCTTCTTTTCTCTTATATGCAAACAATCAGCCTGAAAGATAGACAACTATATGAGTTTCTATGAGTTTCTACGCTAGTAATGTCTTGTCTATAGCTATATGCGATTGAGACGAAAGTAATATATCCTTAAGAGAGTACATAACAATAATGTTATATATATATATATATATATATATATATATATATATGGGGCTGCTCTTGATTAATAAAAGTTGCAGATTTCTTAAAAAAAAAAAAATTTTAAAAAAACTACTGATTTTCTCTCTCCCTCATTAATTATACTCACAAATACCCTAATTTTTAGTGGGGGAGAGAAAATAAACAATAAATTTTGCATGACCATGCATATCACTCCACTCTACTTCCACATTGGAAAAAAATTGTCAAATGCCCTTTTTGGGCAAAAAAAGCATCTCTTTGCCCTCTTTTTCAAACTAATTAGGTAAATGCTCCTATTTTGAAACTCGATTTGTGATAAATCGAGTTACGCCCTATAGTGGTATTTTTAAGAAGTTTATAGTGATGTTTTCAAGACCTATAGTGACGTTTTATAACTCAACCTCTATGAAATCGAGTTATAGGTTAAAAAATAAAATTTTTTTGCCTATAACTCGATTTCATGGAGGTCAAGTTACAAAACGTCACTATAGGTTTTTAAAACGTCACTATAGGTCCTTAAAAACGCCGCTATAGGGCTCAATAATTTTTTTTTTTTAACTCAATTTATCTCAAATCGAGTTACAAAAAAGGGGCATTTTCTTAATTAATTTGGAAAATTGGGCAAAACGCTGTTTAGTTTGGGAGAAAATGGCATTTGCCCATTTTGGCCTGCACATTGTCTCTTTATTTGTGACTCTTTTTCTCTCAACTGTTTGTTTCTTGGTTTTGTGCTCGCTGAAAATTTGACTCAAGAATTTGAGAGAGCTAAATTCTTTAACTTGATTAAAAGAATAAATATCAGAGAGCTAACTAAGAGCAAACCCCATCCAATTTTTCATTTTCAATTATTAAATTGTTAAAATCTTTATTAAGAAAGAAAAAAAATGAATGAAAGAATGATAAGAATCAAATAAGCTGTCCTCCAAGCAAGCAAAGTGATTGACTTTCAAGTTCATCTCTTTGATATTAAGTATCCAGGTGAAAGTCCATTTACTCTGCCTCTTCAATGCAAAGTGGTTGACTTTCATGTTCATCTCTTTGTTATTAAGTATCCAGGTCAAAGTCCATTTACTCTGCCTCTTCAATCTTGCTCCTCGTTGGAGACTTCCTCAATGGCGGTTGGAGAGTGAAATTTATCTATAAAAAAAAAAAAATCAAAATTTTTAATACACTTTCTTTCTCTACCCAAATTACTTCTCCTCTGGTCTTACTTCTACTTCTTAGTCTTACCCTTTATGTTTTCTATTTCTCCAATCCATATCTATAATCTATGTCCTTATGGATCTTAACTGTGTCAAATCGTGTTTAGGTAGCTCTCCATGTTGTAATGTGATTTGTAAAGTGAGGATGATTATTTATGTTGAAAACTTTTAATTGAGCTACTTAACATCTCTATATACTTCTATGCTTAGTTTTTTACACTATAAATAATGTAAGAGGTTAAGGGAATTATTTAAGAAGGGAGAAAAGGTATAGTGACGTGATTATAGTAATATGCCTTGGTGAGCTATGCTACTTTCGTGCCATGTTCATCATACATCAGAAGTATCAGATGTGAGATGCTATTATTATTATTTTTTTTTCAATGTCATTCTGTAGTGTTATCTGGGTGTTCGAATGGATCCATGAAATGACAGAAAAATTGGTTTTTCTTTTCTAGTCAGGTGTCTGTTCAGGATTGTTATTATCTTCCTCACACAGAATTGGAGGATAATTTTGATGTTGGCCCTAAGGTTTTAAAATTTTGATATACTTCCCTAATATTAGACACCATTTGTAAAAAAACTCTTTTGTCTGTGTTTGCTATTAATGTATCCATTAAGTGTCACCTCTCACCTAAACTAGTCATGTGTTACAGTGGCGGCACCGCATGGTTTTCAGGGGGTTCAAATGAACCCCTTGACTTGTGAATTTTTTTTTTTTTTACATATAACATTTTAAAATATTTTAGTTTTGAATACCTTAAAATTAAATTTTGAACCCCCTAAAATAAGTCCAAAGAACAAATTAATTCAATACTAAAATTTATCTTGGCCTTCTTAAACAAAAAGAAAAAACCCAACATCAAACCAATTTGATCTAAAATCTAAGGAAAAAAAAAAAATAGCAACTCCAACAACAAAAATTAGTAATTTGTTGATCTTAAATCTCAGAATAAGACAATTAAATGAGTTGTAAAGTGTAAACACTAAAAGAAAATTAAATGTGAGGCAGTGGAAGTGGGGCGTGAGATAGTGGAGAATGAAGACATTTTTTTTTTTTTTAATGATTGTATAGTTGCGTTAAATTCTTAATAGAGTAACGTAAAAAACACAACAAAATTCTTCTTAATGAATTACAAAGACCTGTAAGTTGTCACAATTGAGTTGAATTGTTAAATAAAATAATTGAAAAGAGTAAAAACAAAAACTAATAAATAATGAATTAGTATTCTAAGTAATATAATTAAAATTCACTTACCAACAAAAATTAATAACTTTATTATAGTAATAGAGAATAGATAATTTACAAGATTTAATCTTAACAATAATAACTAATATCTTCATTATACTAAGAAAACATATGCCCAATGAACTTATAATTTATCTTTAATCCTCTTGCTAATATTTTATATATAAATTTTTGATAAGAAAGTCACATATACCACAAGATTTATCTCCTACCTAAGATTTATTATCTAAAAGAACTTGTGTTAACTTAAAAAAACCTTCATTTGGATCATAGGTCACGAAAGATCTCATTAATATTATCATAATGAACAAGATGAAAAAAAAAATTTATTTACAAAGAGGTCCTTATCAACCTCTTCAACACAAATTTGAATGACCCCCCTAAAAAGTATTCTTAGAGCTGCCACTGCATGTGTGCTAGTTGGCCCAATAAATTCATGTCATATCAATTTCATTATACCATGTAATTAAATAATCTTAAAAAAAACCTTTAAAACAAATTAAAATAAATATCTAAAATTTAATATTTTCTAAAATTTAGAGAATTTATTTGTGTAAGTACATGCGATACATTCCAAGAGTGAAAAGGGTGAATGAAGCTTTTGATTGACCACATTTAACACATCGCTATCCAGCATGACCGTAGTCACTCCTACCTCGAGTGCTTTAGTTACCACCATCAAAGTTGCCTTTGCTTCTACAGAAATCGGATCTTCCCCTTTAATTAATTCAGCCCATACATGCTAAACTTCTCTCTTGTGGCCTTTGCAGTTTGCACACAGGAACTAACCATGCAAAATGATCTAGAGCAACCACATCAAGTTGATGACAAAATCAGTTCTCTTATAATCTGCATGGGTTCAATTTGACTTGGGTTTTCAATTGACTGTTCCTTTGTCATCCACAAGACATCACTACATGCTGCTAAATAAAGAGTACTGTAGCTTCCCTCTTCCTCATAAGGGAGACCAAGTAGTCTTTGATGGGGCAAGAATCAAATTTATCCAGTCACAAATTGATGACAAAATTAGTTCATGGAACCTGATAGACCTAGTTGAATTTACTGTATTATCTCATGAGGGAATATTTTACAAAGAGGTGCTTTGAAGTTTCATCTGTCTCTTCACAAAATAAAAGTCAAAGATCTTTCATTATGAGTCTTGAATTTAGTATTGCTTTTGTTGGGAATGTGCTCCAATATAATTTTCAAAGCAGAAGTTTAACCCTTCCAATCTTCTTTGGTCAAACGGACCACTTCCGAAGAAGTTTTCATTTACCATCCAATTGGTGGAGTTTGTAGAGAAATACCCATTAGAGTTGGGGGTCCATAAAAATTCAACCATTTGTAGGGTTGAGGGAAGGTGAATTTTGAGGATATCCACAACAGATTCTTGGTCAAAACACTAATAAATCTTGCTACAATCCCATTGTATTAACTCTTGGACAATGAAATTTGAGACCTACTTCATTTCCATGATGTGCTAGTTTGATTAAGACCCATGGGGAAAAACATCACAAGCCATAACATCACCTATCTTGAGACAAGCCCCGGTTATGAGGTCACAACAATTAAAATTTGACTCTCACACTCAAGAACATTTTGTCATAAATGCAGGATTCAAGATGGATCTTCCTCTGAAATGTTTTGCTTGAAGTAATTTTGGATAATTGGAACTTGAGTTATGCAAATATATGAATATAATTTTGGATGGAGGTTTGGATGAGCGATTGCTGTTTTGGATGGAACTTGGAAGAATAAGTGTTTTAGCTTAATAACTACTCTGATAACATTTATGCGAAGCAACAAAATGTGGAAGAGAACTAATTTTCTGGGCTGCCAAAAGAGGTGTCTATAGTTGTCGTTCGGTTAGTGTAGATTGTAAGGGTAAGTGTAGGGATTTTGGGCTTTGGTTTAATGATGTAATGGAGGGTTTTTTGGCCCAATTTTCTAGTAAAGTAGGAAATGATTTGTGGAGGCCCAAAATGATTTGTAGAGGTGATTTGTGTATTTTTGCTGACTAAGCGAAATCCAACGAGGTTGGGACACGTCACGCGTGGCATGTGGAAAATTTATCTCTCAACAGTCATTATTCTTTTATTTGTGAAAATTTTGATGTGCACAATACTATTGGAGGGTGGAATAGGGACTTTTTGCCATACTTAATTGTAAGATCCGAAAACAATCCAATAGACAATAATAGAAGTAAAATTATGTTGATGCCCATTTTTGACAAAAAAACTCAATGACAGAAAAAGCCTAACAATAAGGAAGATGGAGTATAAGTGGTAAAAGTAAGGTAACAAACTCAATGGGCTAACATGGTAGGAACGACAGCTAGTAGACCCATAAACACAATAAGAGGTAAAGGTGGAGTTGGGCTAGGGAAGCCCAAGAAGGGAGGTAATACAGTCAATGGACCAACATGACAGGAATAACAGTCAACAAGCCCTTGGGCACAATAAGAGGTAAAGACAAAGTAAAAAGGTCGAGGAAGCCAAAGAAAATAGGTAATAAACCCAATGGGCCAACGTGGCAAGAATGACAGCCAATAGGTCCATAGGCATAATAAGAGGTAAAGACAAAGTAAATGGGGTAAGGAAGCCCAAGAAAATAGGTAATAAACCCAATGGGCTAACATGGCAGAAATGACAGCTAGCAAGCCCATGGGCATAACAGGAAAAGGAATGGTAGAAATAAAAGCCCAGTGGGCTGGAAGGGCAGAAACTTCTGCCCAAACAATACCTAATCTATGAGGAAATGAAGGGAAGTAATACGAGCCCAAAAGCCCATGCAACCTTCACGCCATGGGAGATAAGCACAAGCCCAACGTGTGTAGCAGAAGGAGATAAGGCAAGAACGGCAGGAATGTCGTGGGAGTAGAAGAAGACAAATGCAGAGGATAGTGGAGCTCACACAAAGGCTAGAGCACCACCAACTTGTACCTAGGCAATACAAAGGAGGTAAGCCCTAAGTTAAGGGATTCAAAGGATGTGGTTTGGTGGTAGAGAGAAAAGAGGGTTTATTCTAGAGTTCTTGCCGAGGCTTCTTTTGGGAGAAGTACCTTGCTGGGATGGCATTTTGCCCAAAAAAGGCAAGCAAAAGGTTGGGGCCACTTGGTGCATGCCATAGAGGTAAGTCGTGTGGTAGCCTAATCCTGATCCATTGAGGGAGGGAGAAATTAAGAGAGGAGAGAAACTAAACAAGGAATTTTGTTTGGATATGGGGAGTGATGCAGCAAGCATGCTCTGAGCAGAGGAAGTGGCCGGGCAACCAAGGGGTTAGTGGGCAATCTTGGAATGATGCCCACAAAATAATTAAAAACGATTGGTAGAGCCTTAGGGACAAAAGGAAGAAATCTCATAGGATTAAGCGGTATAAAAGGGAAGAAAGGTAACCATGAGGGAGGGGGGATGGAAGTGAGACAGAGAGAGGAGTAAGAAAGAAACTAAGAACCAGAGAACAAAAGAAAACTAAGTGGTAAAAAAAAAAAAAAAAAAAAAAAAAAAAAAAGTCAACACAATAGAAATAGGGTCATGCATCATTAGACCACATTTTCTCTCCCTAATGACATTCCCACCTTCTTTGACACTTTGTGAATCGGAACCCAAAACCATTTAGGCCCTTTCCTAAGCACAGGTAATTTCAATGGCAGAAGTCTGTTACAAGGTTACCCTAATTAGGGTTTGGTTCCCTTTTTGGATCCCTTCCTACTAAACGATTCAGCCCAGGATTAGGAAAGCAAGCCATTTCTATTACAGTTACTTAGAATCATCATTACTACCATGTGGTGGTGACTTTTTATTTGACATATATGTTGTTAGTCATTTTGCTATAGCGTTTTATATTATTGGCCATTCTGCTGTGATACATTTTACTCTTCCTATTGTATCAGTTGTTCTATTGTAACTCCTTTTAATCTGTGGTATTAGTTATTTTCTGTTGTATCTGTTGTTCTGCTGTAACCCCTTCACTTAATGTATTTTATTGTAGAAGTCATTTTGTTGTAGTATTCTTTGCTATGCAAGACGGTTATCCCACCACGACCATACCTGCTATGCGCAGCCTGCTGTACCTTTCCCGAGCTGCCTCAACATTGGGCATGCTTGGCTTGTGTACAAGCTGGCCTACGATATAATTCCCAAAAGGCTAATCCCAACTCCCTTACCCACTAACTCATAGACCTTGGTGTAGCAAACAGGCCCAAGCCCATCAATGTAAAAAGGCCCCACAAATTACATTTACAAATTAAACAACAACAACAACAAAAAAAGAAAAAGAAAAAAAAAAAAAGGTAGACATAAACTTATAAGGAATCCTTACATTAACATTTTGATAAACTCAATTAGCCAAAATCACAAATTCTAATGAAAACCTAATTCTAAGCTATTCAAAATCTATTTCAGTAGTATAGTTTGTTGTCCTTTATTAGAATCTCCTTCTCTATTGTTGTAACTATTGAATTATAAATACAATAAAATAAAATAAAAATCCAGTTCTAACTAGGAAGTCTTTGTAACTTGCATCACCATTTGCTTCACAGCTTCAAGGGAAGCAAAGTTTCCTAATGTCCTTCTCGTTTGCATACCACTTAGGTATCAGCCTTGAAGCATAAGGGTGAAGATCTTTGAATGTCCCCTTGATGGTCGATTCTGAAACTTCAGCACTAAGTACAATATCTGCATCCATATATAATGGCTTTAATAAAAATTCATGGACATAATATATGTCATCCAGAAGCACCAATGAATGCTTGAATTATTAAAACAAATCCAACAGTAACTGTAAGTGAGTCAAAATTATTTGATTAAAAAAAGGAGATAATTACGGAGCATCTAATATAAACTTGACATGAAAGAGTTTGTTTGTTTATTTGGTTTTTTTTTTTTCATTAACAAACGAAGAATTTCTTTGAATGACATGACACACAGTTATTAGATTATAACAGAGTCTAATATAAAATATTATTAAATTTGACATGAATTTTTTTTTTTTTCATTAACAAACAAAGAAATTCTTTGAATGACATGACATAAAGTCATTAGATTATAATTAGATCGTCCTGTAAATTGTTCCTAATTTTTATTTTTATTTTTAATAGAGATAAGATAGAATTTGAATTAGTTCAAAACAAAACTTGTTCCTAATTCAATAATTCAAGAAAGGAAAAAAAATTAAAATTATAAATTAAAAAAAAAAAAAAAAAACCACCTTGTTGGCACCGTTTATATTTCAATAGTTAATTGTGTTTTCCCATAAAGAAATCGTTTTGTGCCCAAAAAAAAAAAAAGAAAAAGAAAAAGAAAAAAGAAGTGGTTATCATTGTGTTTTAAGAGGAATGTATGAAAAGATTAGGAGTGGCAATATTCAGGGTTACACACCTCGAAGAGAGCACTTCCGATCTGAAAGCTGTGTTATCATATAAATAATCGTTGCTAGAATAGATGTCGAGGTTCTCCTTATGTCAAACTCTTCAGATTTCTTCACGGTTTCTAGCACAGCCTTTGTTACTAGATTTTTCAAACCAAGATTGGAACAATAACGTCTTGCAAGATCCCCAGCATGTATTACTTTGTTACCAATCTCTAACTTTTCCCTTACCAACCTTTTGGCTCTGTATATATCCTTCTTTGTTGCTCCCTCAGTAACCATGGCAATCTCCTTCATTGTCCTTGGAACACCCTTTTCTTGACAAGCATAGTACAAGCAAGCAGCCATTATGGGACTCAAGTTCCTTCCCCTACAAGCATTTTGATCAGTCACCTTCTTGTATAACTCTTTGGCATGATTCTTAATAGTCTCCATTAGGTCTAACGTATCAGCCATGTTATCAATCCTTTTGAAGTTATTGATAAGAGAGGCATCTGGGTTTTGTGCAACTTTCTGCCACTGGTTAATTACTCTTGAAGATGAAAAAGAAGAATCACAAGAAACACCAATCTTGGTAATAACCGTGCCAAGCCCGCCACCACACAGCAAAGGGTCTGAGGGGGCACCAACACGGTTGGGATCTTTATCTCTGGACTCATCGGCAAAGGTTCGCCACTCCGAGGTTTCATCCATGGAGCGGGATTCAAGAACAAGTCCACACTCAGAGCATATTGTGTCACCTGCCGTGTGATCAAACACAATAGGTGTATATGCCTTGCAATCTGTACAAAACCCGTCTGTCATATTTGTGACTTTTTTTGGTTTTGGTGGTCTTGGTATTAGAAATCTCTTAGGGTTTCTCTCTATCAGTATGTAATCACTTTAGCAAGAATAAATTTGGTACCAAGGGATGTGATATTTATAGAGAAAGAGAGCGAATTAATTTATCCGCTAGTATTTAGGAGTTAGGACTCCAAACCGACTTGAAATACAAAAGTGCAAACCAACTATATAGAGAACTACAAGCACTAGTACAAGTCGATATAGGATAAACTATTTTTCAGCTTGACATGTAGAAAAAAATATTGGTGATTTTTAGGACCACGCTCCACGAAATTATCACAAACACAAAGTCCAAAAAAAAATATTCAATCAAAGTTCAACATGCATACGATATCCATGGCTGACTAAAGGTGGTCCAGGTCCCACTTTCCACGAGGCAAAAAGTGCAATGGTGATGGGATATTGATGATGGCAAAATTAACAGTGTTTTGTTTTGAAAAAAACTAATACACACACCCCACCAATGTTTGTCAGCAACAATTACAAACTCTTTGGGAATCCACTTGTCAACCAATCAAATTTATCCTCTTATACTATGGATAAGGAAACCCCACAAAGTAATATCATTTTCTAACACTTAAAAATTAGTTTTTTTTTGTTTCTTGTTCTTTATTCTTCTGCCACTGCACCATTGGAAATCGGTTAAATATTTTTTCGGCTTTCTTTCTCATATCACTTTCCCAATCATGAGTGGATCAGGTACAGATACTGATACAGATGGAGTTGACAAAAAAGTTTTTAGTTATTACAAATCATCTGACGTGTCAGTGCAGCTTTGCTTTCAAGAGTCAATTTGATGAGAGAGAATGACAATCAAGTACTATGAATCTTCTCCAACCAAAAAAATACACACCCTCGGGTCACGTACAATAAAAGTCTTCCCTTGTCTTTTACTCCATCCCCAACATAAAAATCCTCTTTTTTGTGACATTGAGGGACACAGAATCAATGTCTGAAACCTTGTACTTTTCAAAGAAAACAAATGGGTTTGTAAAGTTGTTAGTAAGCAGAAGCTTCTGTGTCCTTTTCAGAGAGATCTTTTGCACCCCCAATAAAATGAAATCTGAACAACATTCACACGTGACTGAGGGAGGAGAAAATAATTAATGAACAAGGGCAAAGGTCACAGAAGCTTTTAATAATTTTCCATGTTTGTTGGGGATTCTTCAGGGAAGCACCTGATAAAACTTCATTATATAAATTACAAAGAGCTGTACCTTTCTAAAATATTTTATTTGACTAACTAATTGCTTGCTCTTCAAGATGCCAACACTCCTGTCTCCCAGCTCAATGCAGAACCAACCTGAAAAGTGGGTTTGGGGGGTGGGGGGGCAAAAAGTAGGGAAAAGAAAAAAAAACTACAAAACCATAGCTAAACAGATATACCTATAAATTATGTATATATGTAACAACTTGAGACTAGAGGCACATCCATACCAAAGACCTCTTTGCTATTTCAAAAGATTACTTATGGCACTACCTATTCTCCTTGGAAATTCATCAAAATATACAAGAAATAATATGTACTTCCTCAAAAATGACAACAATCAACCTCCGCTCAAGATTGAACGAGTGGCCTTTGTTACTTGGGGGTTGACTGGCTTTGCATTCCGTCAATAAATCCTCTTCCTTCATGGTGCCAGTACATATGTTGATGAAAGAGATCAGAGGTGGGCAGGATATGGAATGTATAGCTTAAATGAAAGGAGCATTCAATTGGGAAGGGGATCATGTAATTGATAATCACAGTGAAAGACATGGTACCCCCTCAGGTAGATTCTTAGGTATTGGATGCGCAATGACATATCTCTGAGGAGAGGGTTTTGGTGCAGGGGCAGTACTAGGTGAAGATGAGGTTGCGGAGGAATCTGCTGGTCGGACATGGAATTTGGCAAATCGGTTGATGACAGAAAACTTTTCCAACTCCAAGCATTCCACTCTTACATCTAAAATTGATGCTGCTGCCTTGTCCAGTCTGTATCATCAAAAGGAATGTATTAAAACATTACACAATTTTTATTCCTTTTCTTTTAACTAGAGGCCAACTGCATTTTTCTTTTCCTTTTTGCCTATGTTCCACAAGAACAAGAGAATAAACCCTAAGAATAGGATCCAATTTTCTTTGCAGTTGTGTAAGGGTTCAGGCATTTAATTTTGGTTTCATAAGCATCAAATCTTCTTTACAAAGTAAGTTGCAGATCTTCTGGCACATTTATAAGGTCATTGTTGTTTATAAAATTATTATAGGGTTTGCCACATCCTTTTATTAACATATAATTGCAATTTTCTTTATGCTGAAAGTGTCAAAATGATTACATGATTGCCAATACTTGTCACATACCTTAATAAGTCATTTTCCAGCTTCTTTGCTCTACCGCTGAAGTCTTCCACAACTTCTGAAAAGCGATCATTGATACTCTCAAAACCTTTGAGCTTCTCCGAAATCCTGAACATATTTACAAACAGAAGTTATCTTTCTGGAGACTCGAAACAATTTTTTTATACACAAGTATTCCATGAGAAATTATATATTCATGCATTGATAATAGAACTTTTTAGTTCATTTTTAGAATGCCCCATGATACCCACCCAACCCAACCCCTCCCCACCCCCCCCCCCCCCCCAAAAAAAAAAATTATATATATATATATATATATACAGACAAATCCTCTTACATTTGAAAAGGAAGCATAAAAATCCAGAGGAGCTACACTTACAAGTTATTGTTGTTCAGTGGTACACGAGACAAACCATTTCTTGTGTGAGAGTTCAAGCAGCATGCATCCCCTAGTGATAGCTTAGCAACAAAGTATGCCATGGTATCATAATGTGAAGCAGCATTTGCTGAGAGAAAGGACGCTGGTGCTGGGCAAAGCAATTGCTGCATAAGCTGTGTTGTCAAGATAAGTCTTCTCTTTGATCTCAGCATTGACTGCCCATCTTCAATGAATTCAACATCATCTTCCACCTGCCATTAGAAATGAAAATATTACAAAAAATATTGATTTCCAGATACAGGATATTTAAAGAGTGAGAAAGAGCAAACCTTCTCTATAAGTCGATTTGTCGCTAGCGCCCAGTCATGTTCTGCAACACTGCAAAAGCAAATGCACTCTTATACATTTACAAAATTAAAAGCGAAAGTAACCAGTGATTGAAATATATTATGGATAATTTCTTATATATATAAAATGAAAAAGAAGTAAAGAAAGTTAGAAATATTATATTTTATTCACCACCAGTCTTAAGTCATACGGTTAACAATAATTCTCAATTCCATCCAGGGGGGAAAGAGAAAAAAAGAATGATAAATTAACAAGAATATCAGAAATTTTCAACACTATTAGTTCTTTCTTTTGATCCGTCTTCTAAGCAATAAAAGTAAACATAAAAGGAAGTACTATAGCAAACAAAAGGGCTATAATGGCAAGTACCTGATATTTTGAACCCTTCGAGAACCATGTGTGACTTCTTTGTGCCATGGTGGAAGGTCAGATGTTGCCGTTTTGCGCTTCTTTGGTCTCACAATAGCCATACATTGATCAGTGTCATCTGAAGGCAACAAATAAGGAGCTGATAATGGGTTCAGCTGCTGGGCTGCTGGGTTGAGCCAAACCCTGCCAGTCTGACTAGCATCAGCATCTATCCGTTCCACAGACGAAAATGTATTCAAATTCTGGGACGGCTTCCTGAGAAAGAACTGTCCTGCAGCAGTCTTTGCAAGTCTTGCATCATACATTGGTTGCATCTGCCCATTTCTGAAAGTTTCATGCTGTTTAAACCAGGAGGGTGCCGTGGGCAGATTAACCTGCGGATGTTCTGCATGACTAGATACCACATTACTACTAATAAATTGACTTTGAGAATCACTTTGACCAGAAGCGACAATCTCATGAGGTCTATCTACGAGAGCAGGCTTTGGTGAAACATTTATGCCAGAATCTTCTCTTGCTTCTGTCAAGAAGCTTTGCATCTTGGGTTCCACAGATGATAATGAGTTGAGCTGGGATGCTGAAGTCAGTCCAGTATCCATTTGGTTTCTGGACCTGGAAACATGTTCATATATGAACTGCTGTCCATCATGCCGAACATCCTTCATTGTTTGCACTTGGTGCATTAAAGAGTAATTCGGATGGAGAACATGTGATGGTTTTAAAGAATGGCCAATAGACCCAACATTTCTATCAGAGGCAGCAGGGGCATTGTTGTCTTCGTATTGCATTCTTACAAGGTCTTGCTGGAGTGAATGAGCCAACAATGAGCCAGAGGCAAACGCATTTCCATCAGGGATATCCGTTGCCAAACTATCTGTCGATGAAACATCAAGTATCCCAGATGATACTTGTAGCTGGGACCTCTCTTTCCCCGGTTGATCTGCCCTATCTTCAGAGCCTTGTGAATTCATAGGATGTGCAGGGAATTCTGATGAAACATATCCAACTTTCTGGGAATTTTGATCATTTAGCCCCTGTGCAGCCAATGAAGTTTCCATTCTATTTGTTGACGTATCCATAGAGGGAACCTTCTGAGATTCCACACAAGGAAGACGTTGAATTGGTACATTTGTCCACACATTTTGTGGTTTCGCTGAAAATGCATCCTGCTGGTGCATAACTGGCATAACAGAAGAATTGGCACTTAACTGTGGAGAACTATCTTGAGCAAGGTTGAAGGGTGGATATCTGTTAACTGTACCAGGAAATGTTGCCTGTGAAGATGGACGTGCTACAGGTTCATTGGGCATGAGTTGCATTTGAGGCTGACTTCTTATATATGGAGGACTAGATGTAAAAGTTGTAACAGAACTTCCATGCATATATGAAGATGAGGGGATGCTTGCCTGCCCCGAAGCACAAACTTTATTATCCCAATGTGCTCTTTGAGATGACTCCTGTGATGAAGGCAAAAACTGAACGGATGGGGAAGCTAACCAGGTCTGGCTTTTCTCTCCTAACTCGGAATTGGCTTGCCTGAAATTCATATTACTTGCTACTTCTGAAAATGAGATAAAAGGGTTCACATTGGACAACTGTTGAGATGGGGGAGCCAATTTCAAAGTGAAGCCTTGAGAAGCAGGAGACTGATGATGATACTGTTGAGAAACAGATGCATCTGGCGTTTCTCCCTCAGGCACTAATGAATTACAGCCTCCAGCTCCAAGATAAGGTATTGTGCTGTTCTCCTTTGACTGGTCAACCTTATGAAGAAGCTCAAGCATGTTTTCACTGCCATGATTAAGTCAGACAAAGCCTCCATAAGACAGACAAAATATAAGTGAAAGAGCGCTCCCTGATGTGACTAGTTTTAGATAAATACTGAAAAATAAGATAAATAATGACTTCTGCAAAACAATAGGGATACAGGAGTACAGAAACATAAGGCCAGTGCGATTCATAAGCAGGGGATGAACTAGATCAATAAAGGTTTGACTTATAAAGCAGTGAAATAATAACAATGAGTAAATGCAAACCCACATTTCTAAACCATCATTATTTCATAATCAACTACCTTGTTTGACCAGTAACATTTGCACAATGAGGACCAACTGATCTGTCAAAGGTAGTAGGTTTATCAAGATCACCTCTAGAAGGCACCTTCTCTGAGGCTTTTGAGTTTCCTTGACCACCCCATTTATGAAAATCGTGTAAATGCCCCTGTAACATAAGAAAATTACATCATCAACAATGGAAATCTGATACAAACAATCAACAGAAGTATCATAAATGGATATAAAAAAAAACCAGTATTCACCTTATCCAGGTTCATAGCACTGCTAGAAACATTACCAATGAATTTGAGCTGCCCTGCATGTTCTTGCTCTTGCCTGCTCAATCCTTTGGAACCATAGTTTTCAAAAGAGTTGTCCTTTTGATAGTAGTTCTGCTGCATCTCATACATTCCACCTGCTCCCACATGATAGTTATGCAAAACATGAGAACCATTACTCATCTGATGCTGGTTTTTTTCCATGATTTGATTTTCCTTGTTCCTAGATACATCAACATGCCTAACGTAATCAAGTTGATTACTATGTTGGACTTGTTGGCTTGTTTCCTGACAGGCCTTAGAAGGGCTTGAATTTGGTAGAGCAGCAAAGTTAAATATCTGAGAATCTTCTCTGTTGGGTAGAGTACTATCCGTGCCAGAGTGTAACTGCGCCAATCCTCCAGTTGATCTAGAAAAAGAACTTACCCCACAATTACTATCAGCCTCCCACGGACATTCCTCAGAATCCCTCTCCTTGTATGTAGCTTCATTAACATCACCTGTCCAACAATTGTCCAAAGTGTTCTCGTTATTATGAATGCCGAAAATAGCAACACTAAAATGGGTGATCAAGACATAATATTCCTACCTTTTGGTCCACTGCATGTTTGGCTAACATTGTTACATGAGGTTATTCTCAGCTGATGGGCATCCATTTCTGGGTGCTCGAAAATCTGACCAGCCCATGCATTGTCCAAATGCATAAGTGGTTGTACAGGCTGAATTCCTTCAATGGATGGCTTTTGTTTAGGATTGCAATCTAACCACTCGCCAGTGTTTTTGGTGGATTTCTGAATTGATTCATGAGAGTCAACTGAGCGCAATGCATCTCTCTGCTCCATCGAGAATTGGACACCTGACTGCTGAAAGCCGGGAAAACTAGAGTTCACACTAGAATCATTAAACACAGGAAAAGGTTTAGAATTTGAGGAGGTAACCAGCAGGTTGCTATCAAGCCAACCCGTTTGTTGCTTTTCACTACCCATAGCATTTGACAGCTGATTGTCAGTTGAGGGTTCTGTATTTTGAAAAGTCAAGCCACTCCACTCCTCCTGTAGTCCAGTATCACTACTAGAAGCTTCTGCTACAGCAGACTGCATAAGAGCACTCCAGCTTCCGCTTTGTAAGGAAGGAAACGTATTTGAATAATCTGTATGTTCCACTGTAGGCCCAAAACCTCCAGCACCTATGTCATTGCGCCTGCCGAAAGAAGCATCCCACATGTTATCATCCATATTGTACAGAATCTTCTCTTCCATCGGATCTAGGGGAACCAAACCCTGAGAAGGGCCAAGCTGCATCTTTTGCTGCAAGGTTCCAGGCCAACCAGCTTGCTCTTGCCTCCCATTAAATTCCACTGGGGATGCATTTTTTTGTAAAGTATTCCCCAGCTGGATGTTCCCCGAAATAACTCCACTATTCAACCCCTGAATAGGAACCTGTCCAAAAACGTTTTTTCCCTGAAGTCCTTGTTTGGGTATGAAAGCTCCTTGGGGGAAGCAAACCCGATCTGAAGAAACATTAACCTGATCACCTACAAAGGTGTTACTGAAGGCTGATGACTGCATCATAGGTTTCTGTGTTTGACCACTAGCCTTGGTCAACAGATTGGTAGAATCATGAGACATCCCTTGGAGATGGGAATATTGGCCCATATTTCCTCTTGCACTTGTGATCGGAGTACCATATAAAGATACATCAGGCTGCTGCGAAGCCAGACCAATGGAACGCAAAGCCTGACCTTGATCTTGTGAAAATATAACTCTGTTAGATACACCTTGAGCAGTGGGAGGCGTACCTCGCTGCATCCAGTTCATAAACATTTGTGATGTGTCATTAACAGGTGTTCCATTGATGACAGGTGAAATCTGAGCCCCAGTAACCTGTTTGGTCAATGCAGAAATCTGGTTTGAAGAATTCTGTTGCCTTGGGTCACCAAAGTGCTGAAGTTGTTGCTGCCTCTGAAGTTGTTGCTGCCTCTGAAGTTCCTGCAACTGCTTGAACATTCTGTGCTGCTGCAGCATCTGCATATCACTGTATCCAGACTGCTGCATTAGGTGAGTTTGTGTTGTATCTGGTTGTTGGCCTCTCACAAACTGATGCTTCCCACCAACAAAGTTGAAGTCAGTGGAAGATTCAGTAATTTCTGACCTTTCTGAATTTGTTGTCAAGGTGGGACTGTCCCCAGATGCATTTTCTTGCTGTGGTATAAGGAAAGAGATGTCTCTTGAAGTTAAATTATGTGGATCATAAATTGTATTTTCCCCCAAAAACTCTGGTTGACTTTGGCTTGCCTGGAATTGCTGGTGTCCAAACATATATCCATTTGAATTCAGCTGCTGGTTTCGGGAGTAACTGTTGGGATACTCAGGTTTTGGCGTCAACTGTGTATGGGTTTGGTTGAACAACAAAGAATCTGCAAATATCAAAAGACATACAGTGTTATATATAAATAAATAAATAAATAAATAAATATATATATATATATATGTATGTATATATGATCAAATGATTTATTAAAAGGCAACACTATACAGTTTGGGTTATAAAGAGAATGAAATGGCTCTTTCAAATTACCATAAATAAATTTTGACTCAATGACTTAGAAAGCAAAAGGGTGAAAAAAAAATTCCTCTTATATTGCCACTGTCTACAATACAGAGTGATAAAGAGTCATTAAAGTAAAGATTATTACAAATAATATAAATCGCTGATACCTAATTGTTGAGTGTTGCTGTTTTTCAGCTTGAAACTCGGAGTTTCCCCAATCTGCCTCTGTTTTCCAACCCACTGATTGTAGTTAAGAACTGGCCAATTTCCATCCAAAGCTTGAGATTGATACTGGCCTTGGGAAGAATTGTCTAGCTCATATAAATTATGGATCCTCTCTTCAACTTCGTTACCAGGCATTAAAAATCCAGCCACCAAGATTCACTCAGTTAATTCTTTTTGTGGAAAGTAGTTCTACCCATATATAAACATCATCATGTATCAAACCACCTCACACCAGCAAATCTATGATATAGCACATCTGTTCAAACATTACCCTGCACAAGAATGTTGCAGTTGATAAATGAGACATACTAGTCAACAATGCCGAGTAACAAAACATGATATTTATGGCAAATCATTTGAATGTACAAAAAAGGCACATCGAAACGAACCACACAAGAAAAAGCAGAAGAAAATGCTAGTGTAAAGTAGTATCACACCATCACATTAACAGACATATGATTAAATTTTAAACCAAGTTTATTACACTCCATTCTACACTCAATACAGATACAACATATTTTGGAAACCAGGCTTTAAATGTCAGCCAATTGTCATCGACCATCGCCAAAATGAACAAACCCCACAAGAGTTTGAACTTTAAACTTTGTGCTTCAATCAGTTGCCAAGAACATGAAAACTATGGGAAAACATTCAAAACAAAAAACCCAGAAAGATTTAAAAACTTCCTTCACTTTCTCAACCACCATTTAAGTAAACAATTGGAACTACTCCAAAAACATGATCTTCAATTGTTGTATTCCAGACCCAGAAACCACCAAGAGGCAAATTCAGTAAAATTTAAGCTAATGTGAGCTCTTTGAGACAGAAAACAATATATCAGAAACAAAACAAATTGCACACAAACACTATGCTTTAGACTTTAAAAGAGTACAATTCAAGCACAAAATAGCACAATTCTAGTGAAATTGAAAACCCAAACCCATTTACTTCAAAACCCTAAAAAAAAACCCCACTATTTCCACACCAAAAACCCCAAAGATTCTCAACAAGAAACAACATGCACAAACATTTCCAACCAAATTCAACACAAGAAAGCACAAATTAATGAAGTGAATTCACAGCGAGGTAGAGAAAATTACTGAAAGGCCCACCAAGGAAGTTGAAGGTGCAGTTTGACTTGGAGAGAGAGAGAGAAAGAGATTGTGATCTGAGCTGAGCTGAGCTATTGCTAAAAAAGTAGAGAGAATTTTAGGGTTCTTCAAAGAGAAAGCGAGAGAAAGAGAGACTTACGGCGTCGTTTCCTAAAAGCTACAAGTAGTAGTAGTTGTAGTTGTAGTAGCTGATAGCTGATCAAAAATAAAACAAAAATAAAAAAATGTTTTTTTTTTTTTTTTTGGTTTTATAATTTATAGACTAAACTAAACACTAGAGTGGTTATAAAAGCTCCAAAACGACCACGTTGTAATGGCTCACAGTTTCTATCTCTCTCTTTCTCTTTCTGGCTTTGTTTTAAAAGAACACTCTCTCTCTCTCTCTCTCTCTCTATCTCTGTCTAAAAGGACTTGCAGAAGAGAAGAGCGAGAAAGTTTGGATTTTCGGACCAGAGCCGAAGATAAAGCGATCCAAACAGTGACTTGGAATATTTTATTTCTTTTTTCTTTTTCTTTTTCTTTTTTTAAAAGTTTTCAACTAGGCGATGAAAAAAACGCCGGTCTAGGCGCGGAATCCGGGCCTTAGCTTCGGTGTACTATCCGAACCTAAACTAGATGAGAAATGTTGTCGTGTTTCGCGGGTCCATGTGGGTTAATGGGGTTTCGGCCGTTCGATTGAGATATTTTAGGAATTTTGGACGGTGTGGATTTGAATAGAACGTACTTTGTTGTTGGAGGAGGAAAAAGTGGGGATGGGGATATGCGGATTCCACGCGCTTTTCGACACGCGTGGAGGTCGTGTACTTTTTTTTTCGCAAGGCACTTTTGGAGCTTTGTGGATTTTTTTTTTTCCATTCTTTCTTTTTTTAAACCCAAAAAAATAATTGTAAAATGAAAAATGTAATGCTTCCAAATCGGGAATTTGCTTTTAAAAAATTGTTTTGGGTGTTTTTTTTTTTCCCGCCGCCAGGTAAAGAAATCAAGATGAGAAACATGGTGGGGGTTAAGTGGAAGATTTGTATATAAATCTATCTAGGGTTGTTATTTATTGGGCCAGCCTTGATGATTAGCCCACTTGTCCTATCTAACCTTTTAGGCCCACTTCAGAAGCCATTTTCAAGTTGTATTTTTTTTTTTAGTGGAAACTTCATAGTAAATTAGAGTTTGTATTAACAGTTGGGGAGAGAAACAATAAATTAGTATTTCATGAATTACTTCACAAATTGTATTCAAATGAAGGCTGTCAACCAAATCTTAAAAAAAAAAAATAATAAATTCTCTAAACATGTTTGAAGTTTCGGGTTCCCACATCCAATAAAAAGATGAAATGTGTTTTGCTATGTGTAATACACATGATTCACTTGGTTAGTTGGTTAAGTAAGTCATGTGCAACTATACATAATAAAAATAAATGCTAACTCTCTATTTGTGTTTAGAACCAAACTCGAGCTCAAAAAAAAAGTGAATATAGAGTGACAGGCTAAAATTTCCTTACGTGTAAACAGTAGACTCTGCCACAAAATTACTATTTTTGTCTCTAAAATGTGGGGGAAAATGTAAAACTTACCACATTGTGGTAATTAAGGTACTTATTTTCGAGTTTTAAATTAATCCTGCTATGAAAATTAGAATCTCAAATGCCCAGTATTCCAAACTGTAAATTCTTTTGAAAATAGTACGCAAGTAATATGGAATGAAAGAGTAAGAGGAGATATAAATTATTCAAGACACTCACCACAGCTTGTCTGAGAGTGAGACCCAAGCTTCATTGTCTCATCAACTTTTACTGAGTATTTGAGGCTGCATAAGTTTCTTGAGCAAAATAACTGACTGTCCGAATGGCCCCAAAGGATTTTTAGAAATCAATATTGCTCAAGAAAAAAAATCAATTTTATAATTTAAAAAATTTAGTAACAATGTTATCTTTTTTTTTTTTTTCTTTTTTTTTTTATAAAGGGTCATGCTAATAAGTGCCCTTAGAGCAATAGCTAACAATTCATTTTAGGAAAGTTTTGACTTTACTTTTATGGAAAATGAAAAAAAGTTGTCAAAATATTAATTGTTTTTTTTTTCTCATAAAAACTTTTGTTAAATGGATAATTAACCGTTGCCTTAAAGGTATCTGTTAGCATTTTTTTTTTTTTAATACAAGATAGAAATTATAGTATAACCTAATTTAAGTGTATATATATGTATGAAGCTCCTTCTTAGAGATTTGAACCATGACCCTTGTCTCCCTTAATAATGGCTTTAACGTTCCTAATTAACACCAACAATTGCATCAGATAAAAAGTATGAAGAATCTATGAAAATCACTTCAGAATTATATAATGAATCACTTTTTTCCTATTTGACTATCATAATTCTCCATGCGAGCCTATGATTTATATCATCAATGGAGTTACTAAATTGGAAATTCTCCCCAATTCCCTGCATGGATTGAATCAAAATATACATCAAAGTAGCTACTTTCTCTTTCCTTCATCTAGTGTTCCCTTAATAGAACTCTTTGATGCAATTAACATAATCAAGTCTAACTCTTTCTTTCCATTATCATGGCTAGTTTCAAATATCCTTCTCTTTCTGTCCTTTGCCCAACCCTTTCCATATCATACTCTAAAATCTGCCCTCTCAAACTGCCATTTAGACTTCATTTTTGCCACTTTGTATTTTTCCAAAAAGAATTATTCGCATTGAGCAATTAAAAAATTGATAAATAGCAATATAAAGTTCATATTTTGCATACAAACCTCTGCAATTGAGGCAGCCACTACAGCTGCAGCTTGAGTTGTGAGTGAAAGTTCAAGAAGATAGCAGCCAAATTTTCGTAGGGCAACTAAAATGACTGGCTATACAGATAAAGCGGGTACTTAGCAAGAAGAAACATACAAGGCACGTGCTTGGTTTACTGGAGAATTCATTCTATCAGGTGATGCTAGAATTTGGCACATGATATTAAATATTTAAATAATCAAGAAAATAGCAGCCAATTGAAAATGAAAAATACTGAGGATTCAAGTGATAATTCAATAGTAATGACAGTATCCTATATTTGTGGTTCAATTCTCAACTCTCTTCTCTCACTAACTTACCTATCTCAATAAAAATAAAAATAAATAAATAAAGAGCAATGTTTTTATATGAAGAGGGTAAAATTAGGATGACAGTATCATTCAAATGAACTTGACGGAATTAGATTAGCGAATTGATAGGTGGACGGATCTCATAGGTGTACGGATCCAAGATGCACAGGCGCAAGATGGACGGATCTCAAAGGCCATGTGGCTTTTACATGATTTAAGTAATTTCCAAGGAATCTTAAATGGGAACAACTTGCGTCCCATGGCTAACCCTAGTCAATAGAGTCCCAATATGGGAAGAATCCTAGCATAAGAAGGATTCTGTAATACATGCCCATTAATGATGGTCTTCCCCTTAAGGAAACACCTTCCTATGTAAGAAATAGAGGTTGGTTCTACACTACTATAAAAACCCCAAAGCCCTCATATAACAAGGTACGCATAATTTACCCCAGCTCTAGCACTCTAGAGTTGTGAAAGAGTTCTCTGACTTAACCTTCGGAGGGTCCTTGGTCGGTACCACACCAGTACTCTTTGAAGGTTTTCTTTGTCTTTGTTTCACAGGTATTGTTTCGAGCACATGAGTATTGTGCAGCTTACTGATGATTTTCGGCATCATCATTATACAACCTAAATTGCAAGAATTTTTATGCAACTCACTAAGCGGTGGTTAAAAAAAAAACCACCCACTTATATTATTTAAATATAAGTCACGTGACTTATTAAAAATGTCTTGTGATTAAAACCCCTATCTAATACATTTAAAATTCCCCTTAAGAATATCTTTTTTTAAAGTTCCCATCTCATCATTCCGGATGAAATTAGATTTAAAAACTTTTCTGTTATTAATTATAACCAGCCTCTCTCTCTAAAAAAAAAAAAAAAAATTATAACTAGCCTGATATGTTTCGGATGAAATTAGATTTAAAAAATAAAATTGTCAGTAAGCCACACAATACTCACGTGCTCAAAACAAAGCCTGCAAAACAAAAACAAAAAAAAACCCTAGGAGAGTACCAGTATGGTACAGACCAAAGATCCTTCGAAGGTGAAGTTAGAGAACATTTTCACAACTCTAGAGTGTCAGAGCTGGAGGGAATTATGCATACCTTGGTTTGTGAGAGTCTTGGGGTTTTTATAGTGGTGTAAGGTTGACATTTGTGCCTTGGTTGAGAAGGTGCTTCCTTGTAGGAGAGATCCTCTTTAATTTGTGTATTTTGTGGAGTTCTTTCCTTTTGTGGAGTTCTTTCCTTACATGCTTATATGTGTAGACCAAGTAAGGCCATGTTAGATTCGTCAGAGGTTCCATTATTCCCTTCAGCTTCCTTCTGTCGGCTTCTTACCTTCGTCTACACATTCCCGTCGTTACCTTTAGGTGTTTGATGCCCTAAAGGCGCAGTTGTCAGCTTTAAGATGGCGTCGTCGACCTTATCTTGTCGTTGCTCAGGCTATGGCGTGAGTGAGGCTGACGGATTCATTAAGGTCGTCACCTTTGCCTAATATGGACGAGTTTATCAATGCTACAAAACTTCCCTTATCAGTTGCCCCCTACTCCATGGCCTCGTCAGCTTCAACCAACGAGTTATGGAGTTCAAATTGTAGCTTTTGCTATTATTATTATTTATTATTTTATTTTATTGAAAAAGGGAGGACATTTATGGCTGAATCCTTGAGCAGCCCCTATTAATTGCTTTGGAAACGTGGCATAAGCGGATTGGTTTCGATTCTGGACGAGGGTGTCGCTTCGTCTTCCGTGCATTTTTCATTCTATATATATCTCTGTTCTTCCCCCATTTTCTCCTATTTCATCGTTGATCTTCAAAGAAAGAACTTGTTACTCTGAGAACTTTACTCCCGTTGTCTTATTGCCTTGTCTTCATTCCTTTGCTGAGGCCGTCATCTTTCCAGAAGCCGTCTGCTTTACTTGGGAAGTCATCTTTTCCTTTCTTCCGCCTTTCATTTTCTGCTTGTTTGTTTTAGTTGATCGTGTAACCATTTAGAGAGGCCATCAACTTAGGTACTTAGAATGCCTCCATCGCTTGTAGGTAAAATGTCTAAAGAAACGACGAGTGAGCAGTCGTCAGTCCATGAGGGAGCGGGCTACGACGAAGTCTTTCAAACATGTTACGAGCCCAAGGAGGGCCTTTCATGGTCGCTAGAGAGAGAAATGTCAGCTTGTTCTCTTGACGAAGATGTGGAAAGTTATGTGGGGGAAGGAAATGAGGAAGGGGAGGTAGATGAGGAGGTAGACGATGAGGTAGACGAGGAAGGAGTTGAAGGTGAAGGAAAGGCTGAAGGCAATAAGGAAGAGGAGGATGACGGGGATGAGGGTGACGCAGATGAGAAAACCCTTGAAGTTGGGAGTTTAGGAAGCCCTGAGAGTGGACACGCTTGTCCGTTTATCCTTCCTCAAATGTGGATTTTTAATGATTTCTTGCCGAAAATGACGGTCAATATATTTAAGAATTTAAGGGATTGTTACCAGATTCCTGACCATATCCCAATCTGTCTCCTTGGGAAATTCGAGAAGTGCTACTCGGGGAAGATTGCAGACATTGGCATGTACGATGCAACGTTTGCAGTGGGACCAAGGTTGCCACTGACGGCGTTGCATCGTCAGTTGGCTAACTTTCTTGGACTATCCGTCAGCTAGATTGCTTTAAACGCTTGGAGGATCTTTATAAGGGCAGAGATTTTATGGGGTCGTGTAAGTAGTGGGAACCATTAGCTGTCGCTAGAAGAGTTCTTTGGTGCTACAGACCCCAGCACATCGTCTCGTCCAAAGTCGATGCCTGTAGCTCGTAGGTTAAACACTTACTCTCATCGACATAAGTATCGTAATTCTTCCATCGTTTTTGTATTCGTTTTTGTCGTCATTTGTTCTAATACTTGTCATTTGTCCTTTGTAGAAATGGAGGCAGCTAGGCTGAGGGCGCATGTGAAGGCAGCCACTGCGCTCATGAAAGAGGAGGAAAAGGCAAAAGGAAATGAGGGGGCGTCCTCGTCAACCCCCAAGGCAGCCAATAAAGGGGCGCCTAAGAGGAAGGCTGACGGGAATGACAACTGCCAGTCCAAAAAGGTGTCCATTACTCTTGAAAAGAAGCTTCCCAAGAAGCCGTCGCCTCCCAAGCCAAAACACGGGGCAGGCAAAGGGCTAATGACGACGTCAAGCCCCATCACTCAAGATCTTAACCATTGTCTTCTCATTCATAAGGACTATGCCTTGGAGATGATGGAGTCCATCATCAGGGACAAAGACGTGGACCTTTGTGCTGAGCAAGAGACAGAGGAGCTGGGGGCGTCAAGCCTTTTTGACCTTGCTCAGGTACGTTTCTTCCTTTCTTTCTCTATTTATTAATTTTTATGCTTAATAGTTGACGATTATTCTATTTTGTTGGCGTTGGTTCGTATGAAAGCTTTGCAGGATAGGGGCGTCGCCAAAGAAGGGGTGATTACTTGTCTGCATAAGCACATAAAGATCTTGACCGACAAGTAAGAGCAATATAAGGATGCCATCCGTACCCTCAATCAGGAGGTGAAGGATTTGAGGGAGAAATTGGAAGAGGAGGGTCGTCAGAAAAAGAAAAAACAAGAAGCTAAGGTGACGGTGGAAAAGAAGTTGATAGCCTTCTTAGGCCAGGTGGAGACGGCCAGAGCTGACGTCGCAGCAGAGTTTAAGGCTACACAGTCTTTTATAAACTCTTGTGTCGGTTATTATGGTGATGGGTTTGAGGACTACTTAAAGCAGGTTAAGTCCCTCTTCCCTGACTTGGATTTATCGAAGGTCACTATGGATGATCTCCTGCTGTCGACACCTATAGGTGAAACTATTTTTGAAGAAACTGACAACTCCACCGAGTTAGAGGAAGTTCCAAAAGATGACAGTGTCATCCTCGCTCAACCTGCAGTGGACCAGCCCGTCATCCCTCTGACCCCGTCGACCAACCCTCTTAATGCTGAAGACCCTCCTGCTCAAGACGTCCAGGACCTTCCTCCTAAGGGTGACGAAAACCCAGAAGACCCCCTGGCCTCTTGAACTTAGTTTTTTTCTTTCCTTTTTACTGTAAATTTGATCTAATTTCCAGACAATGTTTAATGCCCTTTTGTTTTTTGGGCCTTGTTTGTAAAAACTTCACTTTATTTGTGGTATTTCATATTCGTCGCTTTCAATATGTGTGTTGCTTATTGGTATGTGTATGTTCATTCCTTGCCTTTATCAATCCGTCTACTTTTTTACTTAATAATTTTGATTCGTTCATTTCGAACTCGTCCATTTGTGGGCTAATAAACTTTATAATGAATTCGTTCATTTGTGGATTTATACTTTCATGATACAAACTTGTCCACTTATGGGCTTAATCATGGATCTGTCCACTTGTGGACTAAATCATGAATCCGTCCACTTATGGACTTAACAGCATTAACTCATCCTTATGGGATGAACTCGTCAACTTTATCAACTAAGTTATGAATCCGTCCTCTTATGGATCTGTCCACCTTAATTATGGATCATATTAAGTCATCATTGTGGATCATATTAAGTCATCCTTGTGGGATGAACTTGTCCTCTTTATGGACTTTATAAATCTGTTCTCTTTAATTATGGATCCGTCCACTTGTAGACTAAATCATGAACCTGTCCACTTGTGGACTTAATAATATTAAGTCATCCTTGTGGGATGAACTCGTCCTCTTTATAGACTTAATGAATTCGTCCATATGTGGACTTAATAATATTAACTCATCCTTATGGGATGTCCACTTGTTGACTTAATTGCGGACCCGTCCACTTCATTATGGATCCGTCCACTTGCAAACTTAGAAATTTTAACTCATCTTTATGGGATGAACTCGTCCACTCTATGGACTTAATCATAAATCCTTCTACTTGTGGACTTAATCATAAATCCGTCCACTTGCGGACTAAATAATATTAACTCATCCTTATGGGATGATCTCGTCCACTTATGGACTTAATTGTGGACCCATCCACTTAATTGTAGATCCATCCACCATAGATTTGATAAACGCATAGAGCAAACATGTAGAAATAGATGAATATATCATAATAAACTCCATTTATTATGATAAATGCATGTAGAAAAATTATTCCTTAAAAAAAACTTGCCTTTTGGGCTTAAATAGTATTGTAGCAAAAATTAACTAAAATGAACTGGAAAATGAGGAGTGTCATTCGTCATGCTATCCTCTCTATTGGTAGTATTTTCGGAGGTGCTCGGTGTTCCATGGATGATGCAACTTTTGTTTGTCTAGCATCTCTAGGTGATAGGTGTCTTTCTTCTACCATGACGTGATTCTGTAAGGTCCCTCCCAATTAGGGCTGAGCTTCCTTGGGTGGGATCTCTGGCGGCACCCATTACCTTCCTAAGGATGAGGTCTCCAACCTTGAAGTCTCTATATTTAACCCGGGAGTTGTAGTGCCTGGCCATGAGGTCCTGGTATCGTGCGAGTCTTTGCTTAGTTGTCGCCCTGACTTCATCTACTAGATCAAGTTGTAGACACATTGCCTTGTCATTCTTTCTTTCAACGTAATTGTTCACCCTTTAGCTTGTGAGCCCGACTTCCGGTGGAATAACCACCTCGCTCCCATATGCTAGCTGAAATGGTGTTTCTCCTGTAGGTGTTCTGGCTGTGGTCTTGTATGCCCATAGTACACTTGGAAGCTCTTCAGGCCATATACCCTTTGTCCCCTCAAGCCGAGTCTTAATGACTTTAAGCAAGGATCGGTTTGTGACTTCAACCTGTTTGTTGGCTTGAGGGTGGGCAAGGGAGGAGTAGTGGTTTTTGATCCCTAATTGTGAGCAAAAATCTCTGAAGGAGTCGTTGAATTGTTTCCCGTTATCTAAGACCAAGACTTTGGGGATCCCATATTTGCAGATGATGTTCCTCCAGACGAAGCTCCGTGCGTTCTTCTTTATGATGGTGGCCAAGGTTTCAGCTTCTACCTACTTTATGAAGTAGTCAATGCCTACTGTAAGGAATTTCAGTTGTCGTACCGTTGTCGGGAATGGGCACATGATGTTTAACCCCCATTAAGTGAATGGCCGTAGGGCTGTCATCGGGGTTAATTCTTCTAACGGCTGTTTGATGACGTTGCCAAACCTTTGGCACTTGTCTCAAGCTTTGACATAAGTCTGGGCATCCTTCTGCATAGTGGGTCAGTAGTATCCGGCTCGAATCAGTTTGTGTACTAACGATCGTGACCCTGAATGGTTCCTACAGAACCCTTCGTGAACTTCTCTCATGACATAGTTTGCTTCCTCGGGGCTCAAGCAGCTTAGTTATGGGCAGAAGAAGCCCCTCTTGTACAATACGTCCTTTATCAAGACAAACTGTGCCGCTTGATCCTTAAATTTTCTAGCATCCTTCTTATCGTCGAGTAATGTGCCATCTTTCAAGTAGGAGATTAAATAGGTGGTCTAATTGCTCTCGGAACCTATTTCCTGCACATTGATGACATCTATTAATAGCAAAAGTTGAATAAATGAGAGTACCTTGTCAGGAATGACCATGTGTTTTGCTGATGCGGCTTTAACAAGACGATCGGCTTGCTCGTTCTCCCCTCTGGGGATTTGAACAATCTTGGCCTGTAAGTTGTCCATCCTTCTCTTTACTTGCTCAAAGTATTTCTTCATTCTCTCACCCTTACACTCGTAATTACCATTTACTTGGTTTGTGACAACCTGGGAGTCGCAATGAATAATCACACTCACAGCTCCTGCTAATTTGGCGAGATCTAGTCCCACTACTAGAGCTTCATACTCTGTTTCATTGTTGGTCGTAGGGAAGTCGAGGTGAACCATGCATTCGATCTCGTCTCCTTTTGGAGAACGAAGTACAATGCCTACTCCACCAACCCGTTTGTTGGACGATCCGTCTGTGTGTATACACCACTGAGGATACTTTCCTACCCTCTGGCATTTTACGTTAGTGAATTCCGCAATGAAGTCAGCGACCACCTGTCCTTTAATGGCAGTGTGCGGGCGGTACTATATGTCGAACTCATTTAACTCTATTGCCCATAATGCCATTCGTCTGGCAGTTTCGGGATTGCTCATTGCTCACCGTAAGGGTTTATCAGTCAGGACGATCACTGTGTAAGCTTGGAAGTATGGCTTGAACTTACAGGCTGTTGTAACTAAAGTGAAGGCGAGCTTTTCCATTGATGGGTACCTTTCCTTTGCGCCTCGGAGTGCTCGACTTGTGTAGTATAGGGCTTCTGTACCTTGTCTTCTTCCCTGACCAAGGCTACGCTGACGGCCACCGAGGATACTGCTAAGTAGAGGAATAATTCTTCCCTAGGTTGGGAAGGACTTAGCAACGGAGGGGACGAGAGGTAGGTCTTCAAGTCCTCGAATTCCTGCTGACACTCAGTCATCCATTCAAAATATTTCTTCAGTGTACGGAAGAAAGGTAGACACTTATCCGTCGCCCCTGACACGAACTTGTTCAGCGCTGCTACTTTACCATTGAGGCTTTGTACTTCTTTCATGTTCCTTGGGGGTGCCATTTATATTATGGCTCGGATCTTATCTGGGTTGCCTCGATACCCTTTTGAGATACCATGAATCCTAGAAACTTTCCTGCCGTCACTCCGAAGGCACACTTGCCTGGATTGAGCTTCATGTTGTAAGAACGAAGGATGTTGAATGTTTCCCTAAGATCCTCCAAGTGATCTTCCTCCCTTCGGCTTTTCACTAGCATGTCGTCAACGTAGACCTGAAAATTTCTCCATATCTGCTGTGCAAACATCTTGTTCATGAGCCTCTGATACGTCACGCCCGCATTTTTTAGGCCAAATGACATTACTTTATAGCAGAAGAGGCCCTGGCTAGTAACGAACAAAGTATTCTCCTAATCTGTTTCGTCCATTCTAATCTGGTTATAACTCGAAAAAAACGTCCATGAAGCTTAATAACTGGTGTTGGGCCGTAGAGTCAACTAAGACGTCAACCTAAAGGAGGGGATAACTATCTTTGGGGCATGCCTTGTTCAGGTCGGTGAAGTCTATGTACATCCTCCATTTCCCGCTGGCTTTCTTGACCATGTTTGCCAACCAGTCAGGGTAGTAAACCTCCTTAATGAAGTTCACCTTTTGTAGCTTATGAACTTCTTCCGCTATAGCTTGGTCTCGTTCTGGGGCGAATACCCGCTTCTTCTAACGGATGGGTGTAACGGAGGGTGACACATTCAGTCTGTGCACCATGACCGAAGGGTTTATTCCCGACATGTCTTCGTGGCTTCAAACAAATACATCCCGGTTATCTTTAAGAAAAGTTATCAGTGCTTGGCAGACCATCTGGTTGGCGAAGGTACCAATCCTCATCATTCAATCATTCCTAGAGTCGTCGAGAAGTATCTCTTCAAGCCTTTCAACGGGCTCCGTCACCGCCCGGTTTTCTTTTATATTCATGGCCTAGAGGTGGTCGTCCATCT
The DNA here is from genome assembly GCA_023736055.1 of Quercus glauca. NCBI lineage: Eukaryota > Viridiplantae > Streptophyta > Magnoliopsida > Fagales > Fagaceae > Quercus > Quercus glauca. The sequence goes on along the minus strand of CM043316.1, from coordinate 35,634,071 downwards.
CCATCATAGCTATGTAGCATTCGCGCGTAGCCACCTGATTTTCACGCAGCTCCCCTACTCCATAATTTATAGGAAACTTGATCATTAAGTGGTAGGTCGAGGTTACAACCTTCCATGAATTGAGGGTAGGTCGTCCCAGGATGGCATTGTAAGCGGACAAGCAGTCGCCCACAAGGAATGTTACGTTCTTAGTGATTTGCTAGGGGTAGTCGCCTACATTCACGAATAATGTGGCTGCACCAAGAGGGAACACCCTTGTTCCTCCAAAACCAACGAGCGGAGCGTTCGTCAAAACCAGTCGCTCTTTATCAATCCTCATCTGTCGGAATGCTTGTTAGTAAAGGATGTTAGCTGAGCTGCCATTGTCAACCAAAACCTGGTGCATGTTGTACTCCTTTACTTGTATGTTGACGACAAGTGCATCGTCATGTGGGCGGTGAAGATGTCGGGCATCATCTTCCGAGAATTCGATGATAGGGTTATCTATCCGCGCCATCTTTGGTATGGAACCTGTCAGCTGGACGTTCTGAACCATACTGAGGTAAGTCTTACTAGCCTTTTTGGACGACCCAACAGCCGTCATGCCCTCTACAATCATTCTTATATCTCCTATGGGCGGCCTAGGAGGCTCATTCTCTCGTCGGGGAGCTTGCTCTTGAGGTGGGCCTGCCCTCTCTTTACTGACGAAGCTTTGCAGTTTTCCTTACTTGATAAGGGCTTCAATTTGCTGCTTCAAGTCATAACAGTTAGCTGTGTCATGGCCGTGATCATGGTGGAAGCGGCAGTACTTGTCTCTAGACCTCTTATTAGGATCTCCTTTCAGCTTGCCGGGAAAGGTTAAGGCTCTTTCGTACTTAATATGCGTCAAGACTTGGTCGATCGGGGCAGTCAGTGGGGTGAAGTTCGTGAACTTCCTTGCAGGGGGCTTGGAGTGTCTGTCCTCCCGCCATTCTCCAGTCCTAGCCATCTTTTGCCCTCTGTCCAGTCGTATGTCTTCCTGTCTTTCCCTTTCTTGGGCTTATTTTCTCGGACCAATAGTGCGTCTTTTGCGTTCACATACTTGGTTACCCTGTAAAGCACATCTAACATAGTTTTTGGGTCGTTCTTATACAGAGAAAATAGTAACTTACCCTTTCGTAGGCCATTGGTGAATGCTGCCACGAGTATCTTATCATCTGCTTCGTCGATCGAAAGGGCCTCCTTGTTAAAGCGGGTTATGTAAGATCTCAGCGTCTCCTCCTCCCACTGCTTAATATTCATTAGGCATGCAGTGGACTTCTTTTACCTGTGTCCCCCGATGAAGTGTGAGGTGAACTGGGCGCTTAGCTCCTTAAAAGTACTAATGGAGTTGGGCGTCAGTCTACTGAACCAGATCCTTGTGAGTCCCTTCAGCATGGTGGGGAAGGCTCTGCACATGATCTCGTCTGGCACCCCTTGAAGGTGCATTAGGGTCTTGAAAGACTCCAAGTGATCTACAGGGTCCTTGGATCCGTCGTAATTTTCCACCTGCGACATACGAAACTTTGGTGGAAGGGGGAATGAACTGACCGACACTGTGAATGGCGAATCAGTTCGATGGACCAAGTCATCGAGGTCGCTAGATACCCGTCCTCTAAGGGTGTTCATCATAAAGTCCATCCGTTCCTTCATCATCTGCATCTCGGTGACTATGTGAGGTGGGACTGTATCAGTGATGGATGGCCGGCTTGTATCCTGTCGTTCCGGTCTACTTGGGGCGTTGCTGCCTTCCAGCTTTTCTTGGTTCCTTCTCTTAGCGCTAGTGTCTTCTTAGTCTTCCTCTTGAGTATTAAGGTCTGCAGTCTTTTGGTGCAATTGTTCTTCTAGGTCATGGTTTTATTTGGTGAGGCGCTCCATGGTAGCAACGAGAGTTTGAACCTGTCTCTCGAGGGCGATTGTGCGTGGTTCATATCTTTGAGCGTCGTTAGTGGTTGCCATCGAGCAAGTAAGCACCATGCAACTCTTTGTCCGAGAAGCGATAGTATGGCTTACAAGTCACAATTTCCCACAGACAGCGCCAACTGATGATGTCGAAAATCGTCAGTAAGCTACACAATACTTACGTGCTCAACATAAGGCCTGCGAAACAAAAACAAAGAAAACCTTAGAAGAGTACCGGTGTGGTACTGGCCAAAAACCCTCCGAATGTTAAGTTAGAGAACTTTTTCATAACTCTAGAGTGCCAGAGCTAGGGGGAATTATGCATACCTTGGTTTGTAAGGGTCTTGGGGTTTTTATAGTGGTGTAGGGTTGACATTCGTGCCTTGGTTAAGAAGGTGTTTCCTTGTAGGAGAGATCATTTTTAATTTGCGTATTTTGCAGAGTTCTTTCCTTATGGGACTCTCTTGATTAGGGTTGAGCGTGGTGCGCAAGATATTTCCTTATATGCTTATACATGTAGGCCAAGTAAGGCAATGTCAGATTTGTCAAAGGTTCCATTATTCCCTTTAGCTTCCTTCCGTCGGCTTCTTACCTTCGTCTACACATTCCCATCATCACCTTTAGGTGTTTGATGCCCTAAAGGCGCAATCTTCAGCTTTAAGATGGCACCATCGACCTTATTTTGTCGTTGCTCGGGCTACGGCGTGAGTGAGGCTGACAGGTTCATTAGGGTCGTTACCTTTGCCTAATATGGACGAGTTTATCAATGCTACAAAACTTCCCTTATCAAAATTTTTCATGTGAAATATTGGAGGAAAACTCAGTTACTTCAAACCTATAGTTTAAAATTCTTTACAAAATCTAATCTCGTTTTTCCTAGTTTAAAATTCTTTACAAAATCTAATTTTTCCAATTTTCCTTTTTTAAATTTCTGATCTTCTCAGTTTTTCTTCTTTCAAGTTGTATGTCTAATCGTGATATTTAATTTGATTCATTCATTTACTTTAAATTTTTGATCTCTAATAGTGATATATTCATTTACTTTTAATTTGTGATTAGTGAATTCACATCGCAGCCACTTCGACATGCTTACATGGCAGAAGCTCTTTTACCAATGATAGAACATTATTCTTCTCTAGGTTGTTAAGACATGGTGGAGTTTGGGTGTGTGGACATGGTGGAGTTTGTTAGCACATATTGTAAGAATCTCTATTGTTTGAGAGAAGTGGAGCCCATCGTTTTCGCCATCAAAATAGTCAAGATTTTGTTAGATATTCTATATACTCTTCCAAAGATTTCTCTACGCGGTGAACAATTGTGTTAACTTCCATTGTTTGAGTGTGGAGGAGAGAGATAGGCCCAATGCTGTGTCTTCTAAGAGAGGCAAAGGCTAGCTTCGCCTAGTGAGTTAGTGTGAGAGCAACTTCCGTCAAACCCTTTGCAACAATATATATTTATAAGACTTCAATCATATTCTTTAATGTATATTTGTCTTCCACACCAAGAAAAAACCATGTCAAAGAAACTCAAACCAAATAGAATTAGGAGTTTGAAGCATTGTTAACATTACTCTATTTAGAAAAAGGTTCAATATTTTTTTACGGTGTTTGATTAATAAAATTTCTTTGCTCACCTCGGCCAACCTCAAGTATTGGGTTGTTTTTTTTGGGTGTCATGTTTGTCCTGTACCATGGCATCCATTCAGAGGCATGCCTGTTCCTGCCCGTCCCTGCCATTACCAAATGAATTGCAGCCATAGATAGATTAAAGCAATTAAGCACTATGTCTGACAAAACAAATGCTGATTCAGGTGTGTATTTCAAAGGCTATAAGTGGAACTATTATGATGGAAAAGTATTTTGATAATTTATAAACCAAGTGCAATAAATAGAGCGTTCAACAGCTGAAGTAAAGCCCATTAGAGATCATACATCTCACTTTACATCTCTCTCGTAAGCAAAATTGGATTGAACCCAACAAACCGAAATAATGTTCCTCCAAAAAGGATAAGAATCATGAAAGTGTTCAACTTCCCTAAAGCCATTAAAGAAGGTGTCAGCGCAGACTTTAGGAAGCAATATAGAAGTAGAAGAAAACAGGGTATGTCAATATGAATACCAAAAAATGGTATGTGATAAACAGCTAAGCAATATATGGCTTTCAGGTCAATAAAATTTTAGAAGCTAGTATAAGATTCATATGGCTACAACTCCATCTATTCCCACCCAAACAACTCCCATATGCATGACTCAATAATACCCCTTGCCGCAATGAAACCTAAGCAGACTAAAAAGCTTCTCTCAGGCTGTTCCTTGGTATATATGTAGCACCAATATGATAACCCTCATCCCAGCTTCTCTTTATGATATTTACTCCATAAAATCCCCTTTTGTCTTTACCTCTTATCTCATCAACAAAACATTCCTCATAACTTCGATTCCCTCAACAAATCCCCTTAGCCGCATTTTGTCTCTCCCTCTCAAAAATACATGAACCCGAGCTCTCAAAACTCAAAACCACCCATTCAATTTTTGCAAATATCCTACAGGCCTACAAATTAAATGCAAAGCCCAAATTCTTTGTGGGCTTGATATTTCTATTACAACATTTTATTTTCACATATGGTCTAAGCCTAAGTATTTTATTTAGAGAATTGAAGGAGTGTAGTATGGAGGGTAAAGAGTGAATCTATTTGGGCCATATCAAATTTCAGTGGTTGATATGCATAATGCATTCTTACAAAATTCAGACTTAAACCATGTGATTAATTATTTTTGGTCGGTCCTTAATTTGATTAATAAAATTAACCACGTGTCGAAATCTCATTGGTTTAATTTTTAAGACAATAATGCAATTAAAGTTATCAAACAAATTCTACAAGATAATTAAACTATTTTATTTTACATCTTTGGGTAAAAAACATTTAATCAAAAGTTAAAAATTACTTAGAGAACGCTCTAATCTTTAAGTGGTTGAAAATAGACTTTTAAATTCATAACTATGGTTGCACAAATATGAAAAGTTACTAAAAATAGTGCAAACTTCAAATTGAGGGCCAAAGGAGCCTATGATTGGCACTTGATTGGTCTTAGTTTTTTGCCAAAATCGAATTTTTCATTTATCAGCTGAAAGTTCAATTCAATTGTGCATGAGGGTAAAAATAAGTTCAAAAATTCCAAGAAAAGTGGAAGGCAAGAAAATTTAAAATTCCTAATATATTCACTTCTAGAAATACAACACCCCTTCGTCAAATTGGGGGATTCCAACCCAAATTTCATATTAGAAAATTCTATATAATTTCTAAAAGAAGTTTGAGAAAGACATTAGATTGCTTCATGCAACATTAGTCTTCAAGTAATCTAATCCTAGCAACTCTATTCTCTATTCTCTTCATCCACATCCTTCAAACACCATATCTATATCTACAAATCATCCTACAATCTACAACGCACATTCCTATGAACAACTCCTTTAAACTTTCAAGTGAAAGATCTATGGATTGACTCTAGGAGGCAAGCACAACTAGAAAATTTGCATTGGTGGAGAAAATTCGCTATCACATTACTTGAAAGAGGTCGTACATGCATGTATAAACCTTAATCCATTTTAATCTTTATGACTGCACATATATAACTTGTTTTTCAATACAATTGGATTGATTAGCATAATCATACATCAAATAATATGATTATTCTTTAGATCTAGTTTATTATTCTATTAAATATCACATGAGCTTATTTAAATATAAGTGATGCATAGCATGATGACATGTTGGATGAGAAAGCACAACCTGACGTAGCCATCAATTTCTCGAAGACTGATCTATGAATTAGGCAAAATGGGTGTCTAACACCTTATTCATCTTTGTAATCTAGTTTCCAAATTCAATTCTTGAATTTGCAGATGGAATCTTTATCATTCTTTGGTTTTCTAGATTGTAACTAGGATATAAAATCAATATATTTTCCTTTTTTTTTTCTAGATTGTATTTAGGATCAAAACCATGTAATTTTTCTCTTTATTAACTATTAAAGTAATATTCAAGGCATTCAATAAAGATGTATTATTTCAGGAAGATTTTCTTTCTTTTTTTCATAATAAAATAGGTGAAAATTTATATGCACACATAATTAACACGTCATTCCCCACCCTCCTCTCTCCAAGCGGGTGGGAAAAAATGCAAATATATTGAGGGCTACGCTTTATATGAAATTGATGGCTATTTGTAATACGTTTGTTTGGACTTTTTTGTTAAAAGCTTTCCATAATTTTCATTATTGCATGATTACGCATCATCAATTCTAAAAAGACCTATATCTCTCTTGAGAATCTAAAATTGAGTTAAAAAAAGAGTAACTTCACTATATGTTCACTAAACTAATAATTTAATTCTTGTAATTGAGAATTTATTTCAACTTAGGGTGGCAAAATCAACCCAAACCCATTTGCTCACCCAAACCCACTCATTTAAATGAGATCCAAACCCAACAATTAACATTATTGCTTATTGGGTTTTAACAGGGTACCCAATTAGACCCAATTATGATCCAAGTATCATTTCTACAAATAACCCAACTCTAAAATACCCAAAACCACTAAAAATTACCAAAATATCACATAAACCTAAAAAAAAACCAATATATTCCTGAAATCTAAAAAATGACCAAAATACCCCCCCAAAACCTAAAAAATGACCAAAATGCCCCCAAAACCTAAAAATTGATCAAAATACCCCTAAACCTAAAAAATGAGCAAATACCTCCGAAACCTAAAAATTGACCAAAATACCCCTAAACCTAAAAATGACTAAAATACCCCCAAAACCTATAAAAAAAAAAGAAAAAAAGAAAAAAAAAAGACCAAAATACTCCTAAATCTAAAAAATGACCAAAATACTCCCGAAACCTTAAAAAAAGACCAAAATACCCTTGAAACCTAAAAAATGACTGAATACTCCTCTAAACATAAAAATTACCAAAATACCCCGAAACCTAGAAAATGACCGAAATACCCCTAAACCTAAAAAATGACAAAAATACCCCCCAAAGCCTCAAAAATTACCAAAATACCCCCGAAACCTAAAAATCACCAAAATGCCCCCTAAACCTAAAAAATGACCGAAATACCCCTGAAATCTAAAAATTACCAAAATACCACATAAACCTAAAAAATGAATGAAATACTCCTGAAACCTAAAAATGACCAAAATAACCTCTAAACCTAAAAATGACCAAAATACCCCCTAAACCTAAAATGACCAAAATAACCCTAAACCTAAAAATGACCAAAATAGCCCCTAAACCTAAAAAATGACCAAAATACCCCCTAAACCTAAAATTGGCCAAATTACCCCCTAAACCTAAAAATTGACCAAAATACACCCTAAACCTAAAAAATGATCAAAATACCCTTGAAACCTAAAAATTAACTGAAATACCTCGGAAACCTAAAAAATGACTAAAATATCCCCGAAACCTAAAAAATGACCAAAATACCCCGAAACCTATAAAATGACAAAAATGCCCCTTAAACCTATAAGACGATAAAAATACACCCTAAACATAAAAAATGACCAAAATTCCCTCTAAAACTAAAAAATGACCAAAATACTCCCTAAACATAAAAAATAACCAAAATACCCCATAAACCTAAAAAATGACTAAAATACTCTTGAAACCTAAAGAATGACCGAAATATCCCCAAAACCTAAAAAATGACTAAAAGAATTCTGAAACCTAGAAAATTATTGAAATAGCCCCAAAATATAAAAATTAATGAAACACCCCTAAAACCTAAAAATTTAGTGACATTCCCTCGAAACCTACAAAATGACTGAAATACTCTTTGAACCTTTAATTTGACCAAAAAAAAAAAAAACCCTCGAAACATCCAAAATACCCCAAACCCTATTTTGGTAATTTTAGAGGTTTCGAGTGTATTTTGTTCATCTTATAGGATTAGTGGTATTTTGGTCATTTTAGATATTTTGAGGGGTATTTTGGTCGTTTTATAGGTTTAGAGCTATTTTGGTCATTTTAAAGGTTTTAGGGTATTTTTGGTAATTTTAGATGTTTCGGGTTATTTGTGGCCATTTTAGAGGTTTTGGGTTTGTTTGGGTCATTTTAAAGGTTTAGGGGTATTTCCTCATTTTATAGGTTTAAGGGTATTTTGATCATTTTTTAGGTTTTAGGGGCATTTTGGTCATTTTTTTAGTTTTAGGGGCATTTTGGTCATTTTTTAGTTTTAGGGGGTATTTTGGTCAATTTTTAGGTTTCGGAGGTATTTTGGTCATTTTTAGGTTTTAGAGTTATTTTGATCATTTTTTAGATTTTTGGGGTATTTCGGTCATTTTTTAGGTTTTGGGGGTATTTCAGTTATTTTTTAAGGTTTAGGGGGTATTCTAATCAGTTTTTAGATTTTTGGGGTACTTCGGTCATTTTTTAGGTTTTGAGGGTATTTTGGTCATTTTTTAAGTTTCGGGGTATTTCAAACATTTTTTAGATTTCGGGGGTATTTCGGTTATTTTCTAGGTTTTAGGGATATTTTGGTAATTTTTAGGTTTTGGGGTATTTTGGTAATTTTTAGGTTTTGGGGTATTTCTGTCATTTTTTAGGTTTCAGGGGTATTTTAGTCATTTTTAGGTCTCGAGGGTATTTTGGTCATTTTTTAAGTTTCGGGGTATTTCAAACATTTTTTAGGTTTCTAGGGGTATTTCAAACATTTTTTAGATTTCGGGGGTATTTCGGTTATTTTCTAGGTTTTAGGGATATTTTGGTAATTTTCAATGATTTTTGAGCATATTTGGTCTTTTTTTAGATTTAGGGGTATTTTGGTAATTTTAGAGGATTTTAGGAGTGCTTAGTCATTTTCAAGTTTTAGTGGCATTTTGGTAATTTTGATTATTGGGTAACTGGGTGGGTTGGGGTTTACCCATAATAATGGGTTTGGGTTGGGTTTAGGTCAAGAGTAATTAGTTAAATGAGAAATTAATTGGTAAATGAGTTTTATGTACCCAACCTAATTATGCCCACCCAAAACCCACCCATTTGATACTCCTAATTTCAGCATAGAAAATTTTCAATTGATAATGATGTTCAATTCTAAAATCAACTTGCTGATGGACAATATATATATATATATATATATATATATAGGTGAAACCAGGTAATGTCCTACTATCATGGGCATTGCAGTACTTGGAAGAATATTATGTAAAGTGGATTTGGTTCAAACTCCCTCAGCTCTAGCAACACAGGTTTTATCATGGATACCTTCAGCTACTCTTGGTTTCAAAATAAATGTGGATGGGGAGACATTCTTGGAACAAGGAGCGGTGGGGATAGTGGTGGTTGTTAGGGATGCTCAAGGTCGAGTCATTGCAGCATTGAGCAAAAATTTTTTAGCCCCACTAGGAGCGCTTGATACAGAAGTGAAGGCCTTGGAAGTTGGAGTGAAATTTGCTAAGGACATTGGTATCCAAGATTTTTATCTTGGAGAGTGACTCTCTTGTTCTGTACCGTGCTGTCACTGGATTGGCTCAGCCTCCCTCCTTTGTAGACTCGATGGTATTAGGAATACAAATGCTATGTAGAGAATTCCGACAGGTTTCCTTCTCCCATGTACGCTGACAGGGTAATAGACCGGCTCACCTTTTAGCAAAACATGCCAAGGGCGTTGTTGACTTCTCCACTTGGATAGAAGAGAATTCTTATTTCTTAGAACAAGCTCTTCTCCATGATGTACTTTTTTCTGCTATGATTTAATAATATTTGTGATCTTTCAATCAAAAAAAAAAAAAAAACAACAACAACAACAGCCAAATCCTGAAATCCCAAATTTTAAATTTTGAGCCCCACCAAAAAAGAAAAAAGAGAAAAAAAAAAAAAAAAAAAAACCCTCAAAGTGTCATACAAAACACGGTTATAATACATAAGGTTTTTTTTTTCTTTATCAAATATTTTTTTTAGGGGATCTGTTTTTGTTTTGTTAATAAAAATGGATTTTAGTTTTTTTCTTTTTATTTGAAAAGAGCTACTGGCCACAAATAGGTGGTTATTTTAAAATTTTGGATTTTTTAGACCAAATATCAATTTTATAATATATGAAATTTTCTATCAAAAAGAAAAATAAAATAGAATACATGAAATTTTTTTAACTAGAACTTTTAAATATTAATTATTAATATATAATAATTACTATCTGTATTTTTCCTTCCAATAATCCCAAAAAGGGGATGGCCCTCTGTTCCCTTCCCTTATCCTATTCAACCCGATTCCAAGGGATATCTACCTCAACTTCCTCAAGTAAATCATCAATTGCTTTGTTCACATCAAAACTCATGCTCTTATATTTTTAATGGACAAAGTTTAGCTACAAAATTGGTTGTAACCTTAGGCTACAAACTCACTCAATAAAATAAATATTACTGCATATTTTGAAAATCTAACCGTTGAATTACATGTTCTTTACGCTCTTAATGCACATATCAATTTTTGTGTCAATTAGATATCATTTACTATATAATCTATAATTTTATATTTTATGCATAATTTTAAATTATAAAAACTTACAATTTAAAATTTTATTGATAACATAGCTATTAATCTTTAATTTTCTTGAAATTTTGCAAATATAGAAGATATAAGAAGAAAATGCAATTCAATTGTGGATTTGTCAAAATTCACATACAATAAAAAGATATTAATTAAGTTTGTAGTCAAAGGTTACAATCCATTTTGTAACTAAATTTTGTCTATTCTTAAAAGAGACGTTGGAAACTTCAATCCAAAACTGAACTTTATCAAAGCTCACATCAGGGACCCTTACCATATATTACCCAATTTGTTTTTAAGGTTCTATGCCAGATGTACGTACAGTGGCTTTCATAGCTTCAGAAAAACAAGAAAACTGTGTACATCAGTACATCAGAACGTTGCAGAAAAGAATGTAAATAAAATGGTTAAAGGTATGTAGAGACAGACTGAGAAACATTAGGGAATTGAGACCCCACATTGAACGGAGATAAGGTTCAACGAAAAGACATCTTGATAGTAGATATAGGGGACAAAACTGACACCTTAATCTATAACAAGCTGAAGAAAAAACCTCTTAACGGCATACGTAAAAATCTACATGGGGGTTTGCAAGTCCAATCCACATCTACTCAGATAAAGACTCCTAAATCAACATTTCATTGAGCAAAGGGAAATCCTTAATTCGGATTACACTGAGTTTTTGAAGACCAAAAAAAAAAAGTCTGGGGTTTATATATATATATATATATATATATACATATATATAAATAAATAAGGCTAATAGTTTTTAGTTATTTAATTTAAGAGAGGGTGTGCCTCCTGAAATCAAAGAAGAAAAGAAAAATACAGTGACAGCACAGCCAAGGATGCAGCATCATAGAAGAAAAAGTAGTGAGGAAAGTCAACTCGGTGTTGCCTCGGGCAAGAAAAAATGAGCTATTTATTTAGCCGTGGGACATACACTAGGGAACATGAATTTGCAGTTCTCTCCAGGAAAAACTTTTGTGGGTGCTTCAACTAAAACAATGAGGGAAGATCTAAGGTAAGTTTACATAAATTTTTTATTATATTTGAGAGTATCTCAAGTTAGGCATAAAATTGAGAGAACATCCTACTTAATTTTAAGACTTTTACATGTCTATATTTTATTTAGTCATTTATAATATAAACTTATATTGTATATTTTTTGCAAATGTGTACGATTTTTGTCACTTTTTATATGTCTACAATGTCAGTTTATATTGCAAGTTCAATGTGAATATAGAAATTAATTTAGAGTTTGTCCCATGATTTTTTTTTTCAAGGAAATGTTCTTTCACGTAAATTGTATTTGTGTTTTCTTTTCCTGGGGTGTGCAACTGATATCTTCATTTAGTGATTTTGGTGATAACATTTTTGGATATCGATTAAAATTATCAGTTGATTTTCTTAATTCACAGATTAGGATCTGACTAAGAAACCACTCAATCCTAACCTTTAAATTTGGAAATAACTTCTTGAACGAATTTTTTGTTGATAGATTGAATTTCAGCTCGATCCAATTGCTTAGTGAAAAGAAAAAGAGATGGTATTCCTCATGAGGATCAATGGCATAACTGTCCTATACAAATTCTCTTAAGAATGGATAAGAAGGCAAATTATAGCTCACATTATTAAATTCCCCTAATGTGGTTGCAGTTTGAAATTTTTGAACCGTACAGTTTTCCTAACATATATAGTACATATAGGAATAATGAAGTCCTTTATGATTTTTAACCCTGTAAAAAATACAAAGTATTATTCACGTTTTGGACACCATTATGTTACTGTATCTGTCCCTAATTAAGCATTACGATCACATCAGTACCCGTAACCAAACTCATTAATAAGTTTACAAGCTACAATAATTTTATAAGTTGAAAGCATGTGAGCTATGAACCATAATAGAAGGCTTAAAATGATAATTTGAGGGACTGAGTTGCAATGATAAAATTGGTTGTCGATTGATGGATTGGGTGAAAAATATATTTAACAATATTTTATGTTAGTTTTCCTTTTCTTTTTTTTTTAATAGCTGAATTAGGATTTTTTTTTTCTTTTTCCTAATTTAAAATGTTTTCCTTTCTCTGGTAGAAGTGTATGACATTTTCTAGGAGTAGGAAAAAATCTCTTCCCATAAATACTTTTTAGAAGAAGGTGAAGATTAATTGATTATTAAGGTGTTATTAATAAAGTTTCTTCCTATAAAGAGAGATTGCAAAAAAAAAAAAAAAAATCATGAGCTATGGGGTACCCTTAGTGGCTCCGCTACTGCTTAGTGCTTATAGCTAACCCAAAGTCCATTTTGAACCAGACAAGCCGTAAAGGGCTTTCAACTTCAGAGAGATAACATCATAGCCATGAAGATGAGTTCCACTATCAAAAACAAATGGAGGTTCTGTACATTTGTAAGTTTCATAAGCTGCATTATTCTGTTATCCGTTTTGAATCGAGGACATGACAGTGAAAAGCTATCCCATGTTCAAAACATAACATTATCAACAACATCATCTAATGACTCGGCTCACCAGCCAACGGCACGCGCGCAGATTTTAAAACTATCAAACATTGGAGAACATGAAAAAGAGACAAATGAGGAAGAACATAGCAGCAACTTGTCTTATCATCCAACAGCAAGCATGAAATTTTCAGAGGAACCATCAAAGGTTGGAGAATATGAAAAAGAAACAAATGAGGAAGAACATAGCCGAATATTAGCTCAGCGTCCAGAAGCAAGCATGCAGTTTTTGCAACCATCAAACACTCGAGAACATGAAATAGGGACAAATGAAGAATAACATATCAGCAACATCTTTGATGGAAAGTGGACTTATAATCCGACAGCAAGTCCATTGTATAATTGGTCAGTGTCCATTTCTTAGTGATCAAGTCAGTTGCCAAAGGAATGGAAGGGCAGATTTTGAATACGAAAGTTGGAGTTGGGAAGCTAGGGGGTGTGATATTCCTAGGTAAGTTAAAAGCTCGCCAACTTTAACTTTGTTTTTATTTCAATTAATGCAAGTTCATCCATTGTTGTTCGTTGACAAGGTTGGTTTTTAAGGTTTAATGGTACAGACTTGTTAGAGAGACTTAGAGGGACGAGAGTGATATTAGCTGGAGACTCATTCAACAGAAACCAGTGGGAATCTCTTGCTTACCTTCTTTACTCTGCTATTCCTATTCCTTCTTCACAAGCCTATATTAATGTGAAAAGTAATGCCTACAAGGTTCTTAGGGCAAAGGTAAAATGACTGTTTCATCATATACTCTCTCTTCTACGTATTTCTGTACCTGTTCATACATAGTGACAGCTAAAATCCTTAACAAGATGAATAATCTGCAATGTAACAGGACTATAATTGTTCTGTGGAGTTCTACTGGAGCCCCTTTCTAACACAAGTGAAAGAAAATCGTGGTAGTAAAATTATGAGGTTAGACCGACTTTCAGCCGCACAGAATTGGCATGGTGCTCATATTATGGTATTTAACACCGGTCACTGGTGGGAACACCCTTTGAAAATCAAAGAGTAAGCTTTTTTTTTGTGTTGTGTGAATTATTATGAGAGGCTCATAAACTTGCACTATAAAAACATGGGAAAAAGATTGTGCGGTTATATACTAATTGGAGTGACATTTGCAGGTTGGACTTCTTTCAGTATAGAAAAAAGGTGGTGGAGGTGGATAAAATGAAGACTGAATTAGCATTTGAGATGGCCATGAAGACTTGGGCTCGCTGGATTGATAAGAATGTGGACATGAACAATACCCAGGTCTTTTTTCGAAGCATATCACCAGAACACAAAGGGAAGCAGTGGTGTTACAATGAAACCAAACCCATCATGGATGAGTCCTACGAGGTAAAATTTCCAAAGTCAACGGTAGAGATTATTGAGAGAACAATTGGTAACATGAGAAAACAAGTGAGGTACTTGAACATCACAAAGCTATCTCAGTACGTAGAGATGCCCATCCATCAGTTTACAAATCAAAGGAAGGAACGCTATTGACACCAGGACAACCTGGGTTTCATGCCGATTGTAGCCATTGGTGTTTGCCTGGATTGCCAGATACATGGAACAGGCTAATGTTTGCATCTATGGTCTTAGACAACTCCAAAGAAACTTCTAGTTCTTAACATCTATTGTTTGATTTTGAATTTTTTGTATGAAAAAATGATTCCCATTGTAGAAAATTTGAAATTCCCAAAGAATTTCTAGAGCAAGGTATTTTATTATATTTGGAGTGAATCTCAAGTTAACTTGCAAATATTTGTAATTAATTTTATAATAATAAATTATAGTATTTGTATTCGTTTTAGTAGAACCTCATGAGAATTAATGGCATTAATGTCCTATCCAATTCTCTTAAGAATGGATAATAAGCCAAATTAAAGCTCCCATTATTAAAATCCCCTAATGTGATTGCAGTTGGAAAAATTGAACTTATATATAGGTCACAATGTTCCTATGTTTTTTTTTTAGAGAGTTTCAACCTATGGTGTCCACTCCTGATGATAGCTCTTTATCATCAGACCAAGACACTAATCAGTTTTTGGTGTAGGTGGGGATTAAACTCCAAAACTCCAAATCTTTTATACAACCATCATAGACTTTACCAATTGAACTAACTGAAACCCACAAAATTTTTCTATGTTTAATTTAAAGGGATTCATGTCAAAGCAAGTGACATGCTTTAACACCATTAATAAATGGGTCAATTATAGGTAATTAACACGAAATGACTTAATTCACATAAGTACATGTCATTTTTATCTAACATAAATTTGAACTCTAAAAAGAATTGCACTACAACAAAATGTATTTTTAGTGACGAAATTTAGTGAGGAAATTTTTTTCGTCACTAAAAATACAGCTTTAGTGACGAAATATGAATTTCGTCACTAAAAGTTAAAAAAATTATAACTTTTAGCGACGAAAAATAAATTTCGTCACTATTGCTATCTGAAAAATAGGCGCCATGGAGGGAAATTTTGGCGCAAATTTAATTCATTTATAGCGACGAAATATTTCGTCACTAAAAGTGAAAATTTTTAGTGACGAAATATTTCGTCACTGTAGGTATTGTGTGGATAGTATTAGTGACGAAAATCCTTTCGTCGCTATAAGGAAGAATTAGTGACGAACAATATTCGTCACTAAAAATACTAATAGTATTGCACTTACATGTTTTTAGTGACGAAATCAAAATTCGTCACTAAAAGTAAGCTACAGCGACGAAATGTAAATTTCGTCACTAAAACTCTTAACAAAATACAGTATTTTTAGTGACGAAACAGAAAGTCGTCACTAAAAGTGGTCTGTAGCGACGAAAATATTTCGTCACTAAAGACCACTTTTAGTGACGAAAATATTTCGTCACTAAAGACCACTTTTAGTGACGAAAATATTTCGTCACTAAAGACCACTTTTAGTGACGAAATGGAAATTCGTCACTAGAAGTGGGAAATAGCGACGAAATGGTTTCGTCGCTATTTCCCACTATAAATATTCACTGAAGTGGTCTGTAGCGACGAAAGTAGTTCGTCGCTAAAGACCACCTTTAGTGACGAAATGGAGATTCGTCACTAGAAGTGGGAAATAGCGACGAAATGGTTTCGTCGCTATTTCCCACTATATATATTCCCAACGATTAGAGCCCCTTCAGCCAAAAAAAAATACTTACCTTCAGCCAAATAAAAAGCTCACACCGTCAAAAAAGAGAGAGCCAAACCCAGTCCGGCAACGGCGACGCCTTCACCGTCAACGCATCCAGCAACGGCGACGCCTTCACCGTCGACGAATCCAGCAACGGCGACGCTTCTCATCGCGACGCTTCGATCTCTTCAGCTTTGCGACGCTTCGATCTCTTCACCGGCGACGGTTACGATCTGAGCGTCACTTCAGCGGCCCACCTTCGCGACGCTTCCTTCGACTCACCAGCGACGGTTTCGATCTAAGCGTCGCTTCAGTGGCCCACCTTCGCGACGCTTCCTTCAACGCAGTAGGCGGCGTGCTCATCGGCCCACTTCGGCGACGCTCCAATCGTCGCTTCAGCGGCGCACCGGCGACGCTTCCAGCGACGCTCCGGCTCCCACCGGCGACGCTCCCAGCGACGGGTCTAAGCGTCGCTTCAGGTCTTTTTTTTTTTATTTTTTTATTTTTTTGATTTTGTTAGTTTTAAATTCTCTTTTTTTTTATTTTATTTTGTTAGTTTTAAATTATCTTTTTAAATTGATTTCTTAGTTTTAAATTCCAACTGTTTGTTCTGATGCTAGCATTTTGTTCAGGTGCCTACACTGTTACTATAGTGTAGAAATTGTCAACTGAAGATCTTGAAGTAGAAATTTTTCTTCATCTATTGCAGGAATACTCAAGGTACTTAATTCTCCAGAATTTGCTAAATCCTTTAGAATGCTTATCCTGTTAGATCTCTTAGTCTCATTATTCTCAAGTAGGTACTAGGTAGAGATTGAAAAAATTTCACAGATGGGACTTGAGCAAGGTGCTCGTGGGGTGATTTTGATCATCACAAATCTATAAACTGATAGAAATATCCTAAGATCAATATAAATGGATTTATTAACTATAGATGTTAGACTGTTAACTAATCTGTTTATCAAATTATTGGAGTTGAAGTGATTTTTTTTTTTTTTTGTTTTGGTTAAGAAGTATGACTATATTGTAAAAACTTATCACTAAAAGGGACCTTTGAGGTGGCGCCACTCAAACTAAGATTAGAAGTTAAACTTAGCTTCCCTAGGAATTTTGCAACATCGACCAATAATTGCATAGGAAAGAAAAATCTAGTGCTAGCCTATGGCACTACATGGACAACTGGATGTCTGAAGAAATGCAAGTTGTTAGGAAAGAATTGATGACTTAGTCAGTGTCACTTCTGTGTCTTTTGTTGAATTTTTTAACTCCCATTATTTGTGATTTGTGTTCTTTAAAAAGGGTTTGTACACATCTTTTTATGCTAGCATTGGGATGGCTATTGTTTTGTTAGCCATTGGAACAACCACAAGCCAGGTGATGAGTTGAAATTATTGTTATGATGTAAATTGGAGCTGGTTACGTACTTGAAAATGTGGTGTTTTGTGTGTGTGTGTGTGTATGAACTATAGGTCTAAATGTTTGATATTTTAGTGGTGTAGTACTAGTAATTCTGTTGGAGATCAATTCTTTTGCATGATTATTCTTGTTCTAGTTAAGTTAGCGTACTTGAATTAATGTGAGGCACTTCTTGCCTAGTATTTATATGGCGTACATTATATGGTTTTGTAGCTAAAAATCTTTTACTTTTGTGTTATTTTTGTACTTGAAATAATATGTTTAGTTGTTCTTTTCAGGTTGTTTGGATTACTGGAGCTAGCCGTGGAATTGGTATGCGAGTTTTAAATCTTATGTATTGTGAAACAATGACAAATATGATTTCAAATATGTGTAAATACGTAATTACTGTTGGTGATTATGGTGATATTGTTCGTTGTAATAAGTAAAGAAGCAAATTTTGTTACATTAGTTTCATTGGTAATACGATGAAACTAACCTAGTTTTGATGTTCTAATATTAATGGCTTGAGGGTGGTCCCTAAACATTGGTGGTGATTTATCTAATTTGGTGAATGTTGATCATTACAAAAAATAAATTCTTATAGTTTTTCCAATGAATTTTCTTGTTTCTGGTGATTCTTGTTTTCATTTATGTTCATTAAGATTCAAAGATATGTTATGGATATCTTTTTTTTTTTCTTTTAATTAAGGGCATGTGGTAAGCAAATGGTATAGCGGTTGTAGCCCATGCTTTGTGTAAGTTTGCCTTAAGAATGCCCTCATTTATGGAATCTATGGAACTTTTTGTTTTAAGAGTTGTTTTCATTGATGTATAAGCGTATTTATTCCCTAGCATGTTTTTATTGCTTTGATGATGTTAGCATGGTCTTCTTGGCTAAGATATGCCTAAATTCTTTGTTTGTGCTTCTTATGCCATATTTGCATGTTTGGATGCCATGCTTGAGTGCTTATTGCTATCATTAGTTTGTTTATGATTTGATTTTGTGTTTTGTGTCATGAGCAGGGTATAGATCTTGATTCTCTAGTCAAGGTTTGCATCCAAATACTCAAGCTCAAGGTTTGCATCCAAATACTCAAGCTCAAGCTCAACAAGCATGCTTTTGCCTCCTTTGTGCTTATTACCTTGCTTGCTTTATGCCCTCTTGTGTGAACTTTATGTGTTGGTTGTACCCTTGCATGCTTGTTTTTTTGGCTTACGCATGTGCATTTGCTTGCTTGTCCATATAACCAAGCATTGCTCCAAACCTACATACTAAAAGCTATCTTTCTTTTATTTTCAGCTCTTTTTTTTGTGGCTGAAGAAATTGTGAGGAACAAGGTGAAGAACACAAGTTAACTTTGGATTTTTTCTAAAAGTTGTAAACTTAGTTTGAGCAAAGTAAGTATATTCTATTTAAAAACTTATAAAACTCTATATATACTTGTGATGTTGGAAATTTGTTTTGTGGTGGGTTGTTGTGTTGGAGCAAGCGGGTGGCTTGCATGGTGTTATAAGGTGGCTTAAATTTATATTGGGAGTGTTTTTAATTTCTTGTAAATATGAATAAAACTTGTTGATTAGTAGCAATTGTGTTCTTTTATTCGATTTCAATACTTGTAAACATTATACTTGTGATGTTGGAAATTTGTTTTGTGGTGGGTTGTTGTGTTGGAGCAAGCGGGTGGCTTGCATGGTGTTATAAGGTGGCTTAAATTTATATTGGGAGTGTTTTTAATTTCTTGCAAATATGAATGAAACTTGTTGATTAGTAGCAATTGTGTTCCTTTATTCGATTTCAATACTTGTAAACATTATAGTTGTGATGTTGGAAACACTTTATACTTGTGATGTTTGTGATTGGATTTGTGGTGGGTTGTTGTGTTGGAGCAAGCGGGTGGCTTGCATGGTGTTATAAGGTGGTTTAAATACATATTGGGAGTGTATATTTGTATGTGCAATGTATATTTGTTTAAGTATTAATATAGATTTGTGCATTCATGAATGTGATAGAACTTTATCTAAGTAGCTTATAGACTTAGATGTTAGAATACATTATGCATGAGTTGTTTTTATTTTACTAAAGTAGGATTCATCTTATAATTGTAGTCAAACATGGATAAAAGTTGGATGACAATGGGTAAGACACCCGATGGCAGATTAAGTCATCCATATATTGAAGGGGTCAATGCATTTATTAATTCTGCGAGAGCGGTTTTAGACTTGAGTGGTAATATTCCATGCCCGTGTATTCACTGTGTGAATTGCTATCGACAATCTCCTCAAACTGTGCGTATCCATTTGCTTCATCGTGGAATTATGCAATCTTACATTAATTGGTATCATCATGGAGAAGCTCGTGTATTGAACGAGAACATTCATGATAATGAAATGTCGGATGGTGATCATATGGATGGTATCGATGCCTTGGTAGATGACCGAATTAGAGGGGAACCAAGAAATGCAACTGAAGATGAGGAGGTACGTCATTTTGACAAACTTGAGGAAGATGCAAAGCGTGAGTTGTATCCGGGTTGCACTGATTATAGTATCCTGAAGTTTGTTATTGAGATGTTGAATGTAAAAGTAATGACAAACTTGAGTAATAAGGGACTTGATATGATGCTAGAATTGCTAACAAAGGTTTTACCGAAAGGTAACTTGGTTCCAAGGTCAACTTATGAAGCAAAGAAGATATTACGTGACTTGGGCATGTCATATGAGCATATAGAACGTATAGTTCTTATACTATGCAAGCTTGAGAGATTCTTTCCTCCAGCATTCTTTGATGTTATGGTCCATCTTGCTGTTCACTTGCCTCGAGAAGCAATTCTAGGAGGCCCGGTACAATATCGGTGGATGTATCCAATTGAAAGGTAACTAGATCTTTCGATGCATTCATCAATTGCATTTTTTCCACATGGTATAAAATCACATTCTATGTGTATTTATTCCTCGTAGGTACCTTGGAAAATTGAAAAGATATGTTTCCAACCGAGCTCGACCAGAAGGTTCGATTGCAGAGGCTTACATTCTTAAAGAATGTATTAACAACTGGTCTTTGTATATTGATGGGATCGAAACTGTGCATAACCGAAGAGAAAGAAATGAAGATTTTGGTGAATCTAGCGAAGGATTGATAGTTTTTTCACAGACTGCCCGACCTACAGGTGGTAGGCGGAATGATGGCGACTTGTCTCGTGCATTGCTTGATACTGCTCATTGGTACTTGCTGTATAATAGTCCTGAGTTAGAGCCTTATTTAAAGTATGTGATTTTATATTCATATATTGTTTAATCAAGTTTTGAATATTATTTGCAATGTTTAGCTGAAAATAAATCACTTTATTTTTAACAGCGAACACAAAAACACATTGCATAATCCTACTGGAGAAGTCATAACTCAAATCTAACGACAAGAGTTTCCCAAGTGGTTCAGAGAACGTGTAAGACATTTGAAATTTAATCACACTAATAAATTTAAACATTTAAATTTATTCGTCATTGCTTATTACTAATAGGATATCATTTGTTGTATGTCATTATAGATGAATAGATTGAAAGTTAACGAGTCATCAGAAGCTACTAAACAGTTATGGTCATTAGCAAATGGTCCTAAGCCATATGTGAAGGAGTACACCGTTTGTATGGTCAATGGTGTAAAGTTCCATACAAGGGACCTAGACAATCGTCGTGTAACCCAAAACAGTGGTGTATGTACCGAAGGGGACCATGAGGGAGAAATGCACGACTTCTATGGTCATGTGTGCAAAATTTTGGAATTAGAGTATATGTTTCGCCATAAAGTTGTTTTGTTCCAGTGTGAATGGTATAATACTAGTACCAATGGTCGAAGGAGAACGATAAGAACTGATGCACACTGCACGAGCATTGATGTTACAAGTCGATGGTATCAAAATGACCCTTTTATACTTCCTAGTCAAGCGAAACAAGTTTTCTACCTTCAAGATACAAAATTGCGTGACCCTTGGAAAATTGTGCAATGCATCCAACATAGGGGAGTGTTTGATGTCCCAGAAGTCGGGGGCGGAGAATCCAATGATAATACAGAAGATAGTGACGCATTCCAACAAGAAGCAATTGTTGATATTGTCCCTATCAATGTTGAAGACAATATTATTGAGTATTATATGGGTGATGTTGAAACTGAGGTTATTCCTGAAGGTGAAACTTCAAGAGATCCTAATCAAAATGAAGAGCATGACATACCTGATGTTGATCTTGATATGGATTATGATATGTAGAGTTCATAATAATTGTCTTAAATGTTATGCGATTGTCTTAAAGTTTTATGCTTGTCTACGTAGCAATTGTTATTGAGATGTTTTGTGCTTATCTTAAACTTGATATGGATATTGATGTGGTCATTTGTTGTGTTGAGTTAGTAGCAATTGTGTTCAAATTTAGCATTTGTGAATTGCTTGATATGGATAATGGTATGGACTATAATATGTAAAGTTAGTAGTAATTGTTATTGCGTTACTTTTGTGCTTATCTTGAACTTGATATGGATATTAATGTGGTCATTTGTTGTGTTGAGTTAATAGCAATTGCGTTCAAATTTTGCACTTGTAAATTGCTTGATATGGATAATAGTGTGGACTATAATGTTAAGTTAGTAGCAATTGTACTTATCTTTCATGTCAATACATAGTTTCAAAAAATGCCCAAAAAGGCCAAATACACTCATAATATACCGAGGTATGAGATGGCAAGATTGGATAGAATGAGGCAAAACCAAGAGATAATTGATGCTTTGGGATTGAAGCACATCTCAACTTCTCTAAAGGATTCTGCTCAGTCCAATTGTGCAAAAGGGAAAAGAAGTAGAGCTAGTGTTGTGGTAGATGATGATTATGTACCACCTATTGGTGACGATGAGAATGATGTTGAGTCATCTAACTCTTTAATCCATAAGGTACAATAGATGTTCCATAGGGTACAATAGATAATAACTTTGTTGTTTTTTTATTTGTAATGACTTTATTGTTCCATTATATGTATGTTTCTAGTTACAGATGGCACCAGGACAACTTACACGCTCGCGAGGGGAGGCATCTATCCCAGTGGTCCAATCTACGGTCCAATCTACGGTTCAATCTACGGAAACACCTCTTGAAGCAAATCCTCCTGTCCAAAGTTCTAAGAGTGTGGAAGCTACCGACGCATTAACTAGCACGACTGGTAATTACATAGAACATACTTAATTGCAACTGCGTCTTGTCTTTACTAGTGAGATTATACTTAATGTACATAGAATGTATAATTTTATAACATTGATAACTTTTAAATAGGATCTGCTAGTAGAAATACCCGTGGAACAACACGTGGTATAGCAGTACGGGCACTTGTTGAAAAAAGTGGTAAACTACCAGTACGTATAGCTGCAGAGTATGATGCTCCTGTTGGGAAGAATGCGTGCAAGCTTGTCAATCAAATTGGCGTACAAGTGCGAAGTAATTTGCCCAGTTACAACGTAAAAAATTGGAAAAGTGTTGATGCTGCTACTAGAGATGTGGTGCTTCAAAATATCGCGGTAAATTTATATTAATAACGTTTAACTCGTCTTTGTTGTTACTAAGTATATTAATTCATATAATAATTTTTTTATAATACATATATACTTCATTTTACAGGATCAGTTTGAGCTTGAAGGAGATTCTAACTTAGTAACGAAAACGGTAAATACAAAATGTGGAAGATTATTGAGTAGCGGCTCTAACAAGTTGTATCAGACTTATAAGAAACTTGTACAATCTCATGATGAAGACTATGCAAAAAGCCACCCGCCAAAGAATGTCACACTTGAGCAATGGACTGGACTCATTGAAGGCAGATGGACCAATAAGGACTGGCTGGTAAATTATTTATGCGTATATTATTATTATCCAATATTTATTATATTATATTGTCAAATGATTAGATTAATACTTAGATGAAGTAAATGTATACTTAATTTATTCATGATCTAATAAATATCTTGAATGTTCTTTATTAGGAAAAATCAAGAATTAATTCTAAAAATAGAAGCAAAACTTCAGGCAAACATAGATGTGGGACAAAGGCACTTGCTGTTAGGGTTGATGAGGAGGTGCGTGTTTTTTCATTTTCTTAAACCTTAGTATATTACATGTTGTGATTAATTAACTATAAATAACTGACACTTGAATGTTAATTAATTAGACAAATAATAATGGCGGTCAAGTTCCTGAATTGGCAAAAGTTTACAAAGATGTTCATTTTAATCCAAACACAAATAAGTGGATATACCATGAAGATGAAGCGACATATGTATGTGTATCATTTCATCCCTATTATTCCATTCTTATCATATTTGTAAAGTTATTACATTTGTAGTATTAATGTTGTGATTGTTGTTGTTTTTTTTTTTTTGTTTCCTCTCTTAAATGGTAGGAAACTATTCTCAAAGTGCAAGAGGATCATTGTCAAGATCCTAATGCAATTCCCCTTACACAAGAGGAAATCTCAAACTTAGTTTTTAAGAAAAAATCTGGTATTGTAAAAGGACTTGGCATGAAACCTTCTTCTTCTCTAGTAACCACTGCCTCATCTAGTGCCTCGGTAGAGTATATTCATCGGTTAGAAAATGAGATAATTGAACTCAAAGAGGCAAGAGTTAGGGACGAAGAGGAGCGAGCCAAGGAGCAAGAGGCGCGAGCTAAGGAGCAAGAGGCGCGAGCTAAGCAAGATGAGATCCAAAAGAATATTCTTAATTTTTTGAGGAGCAAGGGTTATGAAGACGGTTTTAACTATGGGGGTGATTCATCTTCAAGTTAAATCGCTTATAGGTAACACTTCATTTTTAATGTATCATTTGAAACTAATTGTTAGAAATTTTTTTATAACATAGTTAATGTTTTTACTTTACGATTTTAATGTAATAGAATTTTTATATTTGTGCAGATTTCTTATTTGTGGCTTTAGGGGATTACTTTTGGCATTATTTGAAGACATATGAGGACATCTTTTGGCTTTAGGGGGTTCTAATTATATTATGCTACATTTCTTGTATTGTTATAAAACATTTTAAGTTATTGTATGTGTTGCAAACAATTGTTGTATGGAAGGAGTTTGAATTTGATACTTGTTTTAATTTTAACTTGTGGAATGTATGGATCGATTTTTTATAAATGTGTTGTTGAAATAAATATGTTAATCAAATGTGAGATTTGAATAATGTAATGATAGGATACAGGTTAATATCAATATCATGAAAATAATAAAAACAGAAAATATGTTTTAGTGACGAATTTTTTCGTCACAAATATGGCAACAAAAAATTGTTTTAGTGACGAAATATTTCGTCACTAAATGCAGTGGAATTTTGTAAGAAATGGTTTTAGTGACGAAAATTTTCGTCACTATATGTGCATGGATTTCTCTTAGAAATAGTTTTAGTGACGAATATTTTCGTCACTATATGTACTTGAAAATAGTTTTAGTGACGAAATTTTTCGTCGCTAAATATAATTTAATAAACTGAAATGGTTTTAGCGACGAAATATTTTCGTCACTAAATACTGTTTTTAGCGAGGAAAACATTTAGCGACGAAACGCTTTCGTCGCTAAAAGTTTTTTTTTTTATTACCGAATTGGACTTTTAGTGACGAAATTTTTCGTCGCTAAAAGTCGCCAGGACTTTTAGCGACGGGGCTACAGCGACGAAACAAATTTCGTCACTAAAAGTCCAATTTCGTCACTAAAAGTTCTTAGTGACGAAAAACTGGACTTTTAGTGACGAAAATTTTCGTCACTAAAAATACATTTTCTTGTAGTGTTGAGTAATTAAAAGAATTTTAATGATTATATTGATAAATTCTTCATTGAAACTAAAAGTACGTCCTAACCCTTTTACCAAAAACAAAGGGGAAAAAAACTCTATTTTTGCTTTATTTTTCTTAAATTGTGTATTAAAAGGGTTAAAATGGTTATGTGATGCCAGTCAGCTTAATAATTGAGTAGTCTTAAGGTTGAGGGGGTTTTGATACGATTATAAAATGAGTCGAGTTAGGGTTGAGCTATATAGTCTAATACCCATACATCAACATGACATGAACATGACCTATTGACACAAGTAATCGCCCCTACGTATAAGGATGATGAAGTCATATACAATAGGCCTCTATGATTTTTACCCAATAAAAAATAAAATGTATTGTTGTAAAAGCGGAAGTTTTAATACCAATTTGTTGAGAATAGCGGAAGCGTAAATATCTATTTGTTGTGTGTATTAAAATAACAAAACAATTACATAAAACACAAAAATTTACATGATTTAGCTTTTGATCCCGCTCTCACAAATACACTCAAAAGAGCTCTCAATTACCAAAAGCACGTGACTAGAGAAAACCTAAATTTCTCTCCAAACAAAGCACGGCTTAGAACTCTAAAATAATACGCGGCTGCCTTTGATCACTAATAAATCAATTGCCGCATAACGAATATATTTATACAAAGTATAAGTCGGCTAGGGTATATTATTTGAGAATATATCACAAAGTCCGCTATACAAGTCCTAGTATAACTAGGACTTGGTTTACAAATCCTTCCAAGACAAGGACCATGCACTCTCACGTGCACTATTCCAGCCATCAATCATAACATGTATTAATGTATTATTTATGTTTTGGACACAATTATGTTACTGCATTTGTTCCTAATTAAGCATTATGTTAGTATCTTGTAGAACTTAGGTTTGGGGGAAGGGTTGTAGCTATTCTGTGTTCGAGATTCTTCTTTTGCCTGCATCAGTTGGTACCTGATGCATCAGAGATATCTTTATTTCTATGGGGTACCCTTACAGTGAGAGAGATTACAAAAACTTCATCTCTCTCAAAAACTTCATGGGCTATGTGGTCCCCCTTAGAGAGAGAGATTACAAAAACATAATGGGTTATGGGGTCCCTTAGTGAGAGAGATTACAAAAACATAATGGGTTATGGGGTCCCTTAGTGGCTCCGCCACTGCTTCTAGCTAACCTAAAGTCCATTCTGAACCAGACAAACCATCACGTGCTTTCAACATAAAGAGAAATAGCCCTGCCTTCAACTTACGAGAAATAGCATCATAGCCATGAAGATAAGTTCCACTATCACTGACAAATGGAGGTTCTGTATATTTGCAAGTTTCCTAAGCTGCATTATTCTGCTAGTCTGTTTGAATCAGGGCCATGACAGTGAAAAACTATCTGATGTTCAAGACATTACATTATCAGCAAGAACATCTTCCAATGACTCGGCTCAGCATCCAGCAGCAAACATGCAGCATTTGGAACCATCAAACGTTGGAGAGCATGAAAAAGAGGCAAATGAGGAAGAACATGGCGGCAACTTGGCTCAGCAGTCAGCAGCAAACATTCAGTTTTTGGAACCATCAAACGTTGGAGAACATGAAAAAGTGACAAATGAGGAAGAACATAGCGGCCACTTGGCTCAGCAGCCAGCAGCAAGCATTCAATTTTTGGAACCATCATATGTTGGAGAACATGCCAAAGAGACAAATGAGGTCCACAGCGGCAACTTGGCTCAGCAGCCAGCAGCAAGCATTCAGTTTTTGGAACCATCATATATTGGAAAACATGAGAAAGAGATAAATGAGGAAGGCCACAGTGGCAACTTGGCTCAGCAGCCAGCAGCAAGCATTCAGTTTTTGGAACCATCAAACGTTGGAGAACATGGAAAAGAGACAAATGAGGAAGAACATAGCGGCAACTCAGCTCAGCAGCCAGCAGCAAGCATTCAGTTTTTGGAACCATCATATGTTGGAGAGCATGAAAAAGAGACAAATAAGGAAGACCATAGGGGCAACTCAGCTCAGCAGCTAGCACCAAGCATTCAGTTTTTGGAACCATCATATGTTGGACATGAAAAAGAGACAAATGAGGAAGAACATAGCGGCAACTTGGCTCAGCAGCCAGCAGCAAGCATTCAGTTTTTAGAACCATCATTTGTTGGTGATCATGAAAAAGAGATAAATAAGGAAGACCATAACGGCAACTCAGCACAGCAGCCAGCAGCAAGCATTCAGTTTTTGGAACCATCACATGTTAGAGAACATGTAAAAGAGATAAATAAGGAAGAACATAGCGGCAACTCGGCTCCGCATCCAGCAGCAAGCATGCAGTTTTTGCAACCATCAAACGTTGGAGAACATGAAAATGGGACAAACGAGGAAGAACATGTCTGCAACATCTTTGATGGAAAATGGGTTTATGACCCGACAGCAAGTCCTATGTATAATAGGTCACAGTGTCCATTTCTTAGTAATCAAGTTAGTTGCCAAAGGAATGGAAGGCCGGATTTCGTATACGAAAAATGGAATTGGGAAGCTAAGGGGTGTGAGATTCCCAGGTAAGTTAAAAACTGGCCAACTTTTACTTTATTTTTATTTCAATCAATGCAAATTCTTCCATTGCTGACAAGGTTTTGTTTTTTAAGGTTTAATGGTACCGACATGTTGGAGAGACTTAGAGGGAAGAGAGTGATTATAGTTGGAGACTCACTCAACAGAAATCAGTGGGAATCTCTCGCTTGCCTTCTTTACTCTGCTATTCCTATTCCTTCTTCACAAACCTATGTTAATGTGAAAAGTGGTGACTACAAGGTTCTTAGAGCAAAGGTAAGATGAATGCTTCATCATACTCTCTTCTACGTATTTCCAATAGTTGTTCGTACATAATGACAGCTACAAATCCTTAACAAGATGAATAATCTGCAATGTAACAGGACTACAATTGTTCTGTAGAGTTCTACTGGAGCCCCTTTCTAATAGAATTGAAAGAAAGACGTGGTAAAAAAATTATGAGGCTAGACAAACTTTCAGCCTCAGCACAGAATTGGCATGGTGCTCATATTATGGTATTTAACACCGGCCACTGGTGGAATCACCCGGGGAAAATCAAAGAGTTAAGCTTTTTAGTCTTGTGTGAATTATTATAACCAGCTCATAAACTTGCACTACAAAAACATGGGAAAAAGATTGTGTTGTTGTATCTAATTGGAGTGATATTAATTTGCAGGTTCGACTTCTTTCAGTATAGGAAAAAAGTGGTGGAGGTGGATAAAATGGAGACTGAATTAGCATTTGAGATGGCCGTGAAGACTTGGGCTCGCTGGATTGATAAGACTGTGGACATAAAAACTACCAAGGTCTTTTTTCGAAGCATATCACCAGAACACAAAGGGAAGCAGTGGTGCTACAACGAAACTAAACTCATCATGGATGAGTCCTATAAAGCAATATTTCCAAAGTCAATGGTGGAGATTGTTGAGAGGACTATTAGCAGCACGAAGAAACCAGTGAAGTACTTGAACATCACAAAGCTATCTCAGTATCGTAGAGATGCACACCCATCAGTTTACACATCAAAGCAAGGGAAGCTATTGACAGCAACGCAACGAAGACAACCTTGGTCTTATGCTGATTGCAGCCACTGGTGTTTGCCTGGATTGCCAGATACATGGAACAGGCTAGTGTATGCATCTATGGTCTTAGACAAACTTCCTAGATATTTTTAGTTCTTAACATCTAATTGTTTGCTTGAATATATGATCCTTTTTTCAACGTAGAAATATTGTAATTCCAAGAGAATTTAATAATGAGTTATATATATTTTTTTTTACCTGAGTTTAAACACGTATTTTTAATTTTTAAATGATATTATATTTATTTTTATACATTTTTTATCTATACATATAAAAACAAAAAGATTAAATACGGTTGTTTGGACACAATGGCTAAAACGGCAGTTGAACACGCGTACTAAAAAGGCCCATAATGGCCTAAAATATCTTATTTGCCCCAACACAAAAGACAAAAAAAAAAAATTCTCAATTTACCGTATCTTAAAAAAATATCTTCATTGAATAGTAGTCTCAACAAAAAACTTGATGAACTAGACAAAAATGAACTATAAGTGGGTCCGTAATGATTAAAATAATAATAAATAACAACCTTGCAACTGGCTACACCTTCACGGAATAGGATTCAGTACTAGCATAAGACTCTTGGGAAAAAAAAAGTGTATATATAATGCAACAAAGCTCTCTTTGTTTCTCAAAAAAAAAAAAGCTCTTTTTTTTTTTTGGCTGAAAATGCAAACAAAGCTATTGAGTGTAAGGATGGTAGAAATGATGGTAGAAATGAAAAATTATGTTTTATATCTATTGGTTACTCATTACTAAATTTGGCATTCATCTTCCCAGTTGCAACAATTATTGTTAAAAGAACTTTTTCAGCAATAAATATAATTAAAAATTGATTATGCAATCTAATAGGAGATCAGTAATAGAATAATTGCTTAGTCACATGTATTGAGAAATATATATTTAAGACTATTGAGTGTGAAAAAATCATAGAACGGTTTCAAAATATGAAAAATCGTTAAGGACAATTGAGTGAAATAAACTATATGTGAAAAAATAAATTAAAGTTTACATTTTATATTAGATTCTGTATGACAATTATATTATCATATAGTTATTTATATATTAAAATTGATTAATTTTTTTAGATTAATTTTTTACTTTCAATCTTGTCCTCCAACCTAAATTTTTGGCTCTACCACCAGTAGTAATAGCCTCATGGTGGCTTATCCACCGACAATGCTGGTAATTAACGACAATCATTATCCACTGACTGTACATAAACTCATTAGCTCAACCCAGCCAGCAATGCAAAACTTGTCAAATGTAGTTTGGTAAAAGTCTAAACCAGTACCATTGAGCATGATTTGGTTCGCAGGGACCATTAGAACCAAATTGAAGCATCATACTCGAGTCGGTACTGGGTACCCTTAAAAAAAAAAAAAATTTACTGGCCCTTGCAATTTTGAAGGGTGAGAGATAAAGGCCAGAGAAAGAAACTGAGGAATATGTGGCTTGAATTGCCACATGGATTGTGTGGTTTTTGGAAAAACCTTAGCCGAATATCTTTTCTTTATTTTTTATAAGATTCCCCC
Organism: Quercus glauca; assembly: GCA_023736055.1. NCBI lineage: Eukaryota > Viridiplantae > Streptophyta > Magnoliopsida > Fagales > Fagaceae > Quercus > Quercus glauca. The sequence goes on along the minus strand of CM043316.1, from coordinate 35,603,571 downwards.
CCAAGCTGGGTTTATTTCATTCATAAACTCATTGGCTCAACCCAGGTCCCAGCAACGCAAACTGGCCAAATAGTTAGTTTGGTAAAGTCTAAACCAGTACTACCGAGCTTGAATTGGTTCTCTAGCTGAAGCTATTAGAACTAGTAAACTGAAGTATTATACTCACGTATGCACCCATAAAAAATAAATAAATGCAAAATCACTTGCCTTTACTATTTTGAAGGATGGGGGTAATATAAGGGAGAAATTCAAGATTTTAAGGTTAGACCGAGATTTGACTGAGGTCAAACTGTGATGATGTCATAATTGATTTAATAATTAAATAATATAAAATAAATATGAAAAATTAGCAATATAGACTAAAATAGTATTTATAGTTGATTAATTATATATGGATTAAAGATAAAAATAAAATTTTCTTAATTAATTATGAAAGTTATATAAATATTATCCTACTATTAGCGACAAATCCATACTTATAATAATATTTCAAAAACTTTAATTTACTAATATAATAGAATAAATTAAAATTATACTTTAAATTTAAATATATGAAATAATATAGGAATACTCCAAGTCGCCAACTGCGAAGTGTGAAACGGCCAGTACAAAAATGCAATTTAGAAAAGAAAAGAAAAAGTACACTAATGAATATTGACATGACGAGAGGGCAGAGATATTTATGTAATTTGAAAAAATCCCTATTCCCCAAAAAAATGAACTACGCCCAATGCGTCAGACTTGAGACTTTATTACCATCTCATAAAAACATTTCAGAAGTTAGAAGAAGCAACATTCTCTCCCTTCTCTCTTTCTCCCTCTTTGTCTTTCTTGCCCCAGTCTCTCCAAAACAAATCTGAACCTCCCAAAACAGTAAAGATCCAGGGACTGTAAGCTATTGGAGCTTCATAAGAGATTCATGGGGGCTTGGGCTTCAATCGAAAACCAACAAGATACTACTCCGGCCAAAAAGGGCTATCTACCAGCCATTTTTCAGAGAAAATTTTTGGGGTGGGCTTTGAGGTCTGACCGGTGAACCTATGCTCAGTTTAGAAACCCAAATGTTGAAGCTGGAACTAAATCACATAAAAACGACAAAGCTGAAACTCAAGTGCGAAGCAAAACGACACGCGTGAAGATAAAAGAACAGAGCAAGCTAAAGAACAAAACGACTGAGCTTTGATTAATGAGATCACGTGCTTAGCATGTGAAGTAATTTTAATCCCAGTTAATTGTATTAGTAGTCCACTTGTCAAGCATCTGATGGTTCTGTTGTATTTCCATTAGATTAGGGAGTTAGTTAATTTTCTGGCTTTAGTTCCTCTGTTGTTTTATATATAGAAACAGGGACTCATCTAATTAATCACTTCTTACATTTTTTGAAATTGTTGAATCAGAATCTTTGTTCTCCCAAAGTTCTCTCTTCCAGTTTCTTAATTTGGTATCAAAGCAAGATTTTCTTTGAGTTTTCTTTGCGTTTTGTTGTTGCCAAACAGATTTTAGTCTTCGAAATTTCTTTCTTTTCTTCTTGATTCGCTTAAAGTTCTAGCCTTTCATGGTGTCTGATTCAACAACTAATCAAGCACAGTCTTCTACTCAATCTATGCTTTCTTCAAGCACAGTATAAGCAGATGAATCTGCTAATAATCCCTTTTTTCTTCTAGCCACTGAAAGTCCGGGAATAGTTCTTACTTCGCAGCCTTTAACTGGTTCAGAGAACTATTTAAGTTGGGCGAGATCAGTGTTCTTGGCTCTAAGTTCACGAAACAAGTTTGGTTTTGTGAATGGTTCGATTCCTCAACCTGATCTTAATTCTCCATTGTACAATTCTTGGAGTAGGTGTAATACCACAGTGCTCTCATGGCTGACCAACTCTCTCAGCATGGATCTCAAGGCAAGTGTGATGTACATCAACACTGCAAGGGATTTATGGATTGACCTCAGAGATAGACTTTCATAGGGAAACACTCCAAGGCAATTTGAGCTGCAAAAGGAAATTGCTTGTCTTTCTCAAGGTACACTCATAGTAAGTTCATACTTCACAAGGTTTAAAACTCTCTGGGATGAGTTCATCAATTTTCAACCTTTCACTGTATACAATTGCACCTGCATATGTGGTTCTAAGGCTTCTCAATTGGAAGCACAGCATAAGGAGCATGTTTTCCGTTTTCTGATGGGGTTAAATGATAGTTATGGGAACATAATAGGTCAAATCTTATTGCTTGAGCCTTTTCCATCTATTAGCAAGGTCTGCTCTCTGATTTTACAAGAAGAAAAGAGAAGGAGCTTTGGACATGGAGTCAATTTAGTTTATCCTACTGAGGCTACTGCTATGTTTGCTAATCATGCTAAGAGTTTTAATAACAACCAAGGACAGAATCAAGGCAATCGTGGTAATAAAGGTCATTTCAAAAGGGATAAACCCATTTGTACTTACCGTGGTCTTAGTGGTCACATTGCAGACAAGTGTTATAAGTTGCATGGGTATCCTCCAGGCTACAAGCACAAGGGAAGCAATCAAGCTATGGCAAATCAAGTTTCAGCAATATTGCCTTCTGGACATTTTGGCAATATGGATGGTTTTGCCTCAGCCAATCAAAATTTGATCCAAAATAATGCTGGTCTTCCTCATCACAGCATTCAATCTGAAGCTGGTTTTCTTCCATAGCCTTCCTTTGGTGTCACGTTTGCTTCTCCACAGACTCCTGTTCAAAATTTTCAGCCTAAATGTCCCATTTCTCAGGTTCAATGTGAGCAACTCCTTAACTATTTGAAAGCAATCACAGCTTCTACTGCCCATCAAGTTGCTAATATCATGGCATCTGCTCCCATTATTCAACCTGCTCTACCACCTAATTCTGCTTCTTCTTCTACTACTGATGCTTCAAATTTTTCAGGTAATCCATTTTGGATTCCTCCTAATTTCACACATTCTATTTTCTCTGCTCATATCATTGATAGACCTCATTTTAAGTCTAAAGCTTGGTTTTAGACACTGGTGCAACTGACCATATGGTCCACTCAGTGTCACAACTTACTACCATCACTTCCACTATCCATTCCTATGTTTTTTTGCCAAATGGGGATCAGGCCTTAGTAACACATATAGGCATTGTGCAAATTTCACCCACTTTAACACTCACAAATGTTTTATGTGTTCCTACTTTCAGTTTCAATCTTATTTCCATTAGCAAACTTACACAACAATCTTCTTGTTGTCTTATTTTTCTTGGCCATTGGTGTTTTATCTAGGACCTTGCTCAATGGAGCATGATTGGTCTGGGTAAAGAGTGTCAAGGGTTGTATCTGCTGCGAGCTCCTGCTTCACAGATTACTCCTACTGCCTTAGTTGCTTATGCTGGCCATTCTTCTTCCATTTTATGGCACAGCAGATTGGGACACCCTTCTTTTTCAAAACTTTCTTTGTTAAATAAGACTGTAAGTTCTGAAATTTTCAATAATCCAGACTGTTGTGAAGTTTGTCACCTTTCTAAACAAAAGAGGTTACCTTTCTCTTCTAGCAGTCATATATCTGTTCAGCCTTTTGAGCTTGTTCATTGTCACTTGTGGGGCCCTTTTTCCACTTGTACTGTTGAAGGTTTTAGGTATTTCTTAACAATTGTTGATGATTTCTCTCGTTGTACTTGGGTGTATCTTCTCAAGAATAAATCTGATACTCGGGTTTTCATTCCTAATTTTGTTAACATGGTTCATACTCAATTTCATGCTTCTATTAAGACTATTAGGAGTGACAATGGAACATAATTTTTCTTGAAGGAATTTTTTCATTCTAAAGGCATCTTGCATCAATTGTCTTGTGTTGATACTCCTCAACAAAATGCCATTGTTGAAAGGAAGCATCAACACATTCTCAATGTTGCAAGAGCACTAAAATTTCAATCCAATGTACCTTTGTGCTTATGGGGTGATTGCATTCTAACTGCTGTCTATCTTATTAATAGATTGCCTTCTACACTTCTAAATAACAAAAGTCCATATGAATTGCTTTTTAAGTCCTCTCCATCTTATAAACATTTAAAGTGTTTTGGTTGTTTGTGTTACATATCCACTTTGCCACATAATAGGCACAAATTTGCACCTAGGGCCCGGAAATGTGTTTTCTTAGGCTATCCTCATGGCATTAAAGGTTACAAGGTTCTTGACCTTGAATCCAATTCCATTCATTTTTCAAGAGACATCATCTTCTATGAGCATATTTTTCCTTTTGTCACATCAGATCATCCTTCCACTTCCTATCTAGATTTTTTTGTGTTTCCCCATTGTCTCTCTGATGCACCTTCTGTATCTGATCCTTCAAACCTTCCTTTAGTTGATTCAATCTTGGCCACTTCCCAACCTGATTCAACCATTGATCCTACTCCTCCTGTTTCCAATCCTTCCCATTGTGATTCCCAACCTGGTTTGTCTTTACCTTCTGATGCTTCCCATTGTGATTTCCAACCTACCTTGTCTTCACCTTCTGTTTTGGACCCTGCTATTCCTCCCTCACCACTTTCTCTTGTTCCATCTTTGCTTATTCCCTCATCCTCTTCCTTACCTGCCTTAAGGAGATCTACCAGAACCCATCACCCACCCTCTTACCTTGCTAATTATTCTTGTAAGGCAGTTAGTACCAAGCCTGCTTCTGGTTTGCCTTATGATATTTCAGATGTTCTCAGTTACTCACATCTTGGACCTCAATTTGCAACTTTTGTCATGGCTGTTAGTTCTGTCCCAGCAGAACCTGTCTCTTTCTCTCAGGCTGTTCAGTTTCCTGAGTGGAAAGCTGCCATGGACAAGGAAATTGCAGCTTTGGAGCTCAATAATACTTGGACCCTCACCACTTTACCTATAGGTAAATCTCCCATTGGCTGTAAATGGGTCTATAGGGTTAAGTATCATTCAGATGGCTCTATAGAAAGGTATAAAGCACGTTTGGTTGCCAAAGGTTTTACCCAAAGGCTTGGTTTGGATTATTTAGAAACTTTTAGTCCTGTTGCTAAGTCAATTTCAGTCCGGATTGTCTTATCCTTGGCTGCTGTGAATGGGTGGTTTTTTCACCAAATGGATGTTAATAATGCTTTTCTACATGGTGAGTTGGTTGAGGATGTTTACATGTGTTTACCACTCGAATTTCACAGCAAGGGGCAGCATCTGGTATGTAAATTGAATAAGAGTCTTTATGGGTTGAAACAAGCTTCTAGAAAATGGTTTGAGAAGTTTTCATCCACCATTTTGCAAATGGGCTTCATTCAATCAAAATCAGATTATTCTTTGTTTACACATACACAAGGAGCTTCATTCACAGTCCTCTTAATTTATGTAGATGATATATTGTTGACTGGTAATAATCCAAGTTGTGTTCAACATTTGAAGAAGGTTCTTGATGACAGATTTGGTTTGAAGGATTTGGGGTCTTTAAGGTATTTCTTAGGGCTTGAGGTAGCTAGAACTGATGCAGGTATAAGCTTGAACCAGAGAAAATATGCCTTGGAAATTTTGGAAGACACAGCTTTTCTAGGTTCTAAACCAGTCAAGTTTCCCATGGAGCAGAACTTGGAGTTGTCTAAGTATGAAGGAAAGCCATTAATAGATCCTGCTCAGTTTAGAAGACTCATTGGAAGACTCTTATACCTCACATTGACAAGACCAGACATCACGTATGCTGTGCACAGGCTGAATTAGTATGTATCACAGCTAAGAGAGCCCCATTTACTAGCTGCAAATAGAGTACTTCAATATATAAAAGGCTCACTAGGGAAAGGCATTTTCTTCCCAAGCCAATTTGATTTGCACATTAAGAGTTTTTGTGATGCGGATTGGGCTGGATGCCCTGACACTAGGAGGTCATTAACAGGTTATGTTGTCTTCCTAGGGGAATCATTAATTTCATGGAGGTCTAAGAAGCAAGGTGTTGTTTCCAGGTCCTCAGCTGAAGCTGAGTACAGAGCAATGGCAAGTGTAGCGTGTGAGGTTACTTGGGTGTGGCAAATACTTAAAGATTTAAGGGTGAATCATACAAGACCTGCTATGTTGTTCTGTGATAATCAAGCAGCCTTGCATATAGCTGCAAATCCAGTCTTCCATGAAAGGACGAAGCATATCGAGGTAGACTGTCATTTGGTAAGGGATAAGATCATAGAGGGAATGATTAAAACATTTCATGTTGCTACTAATTCACAAGTGGCAGATATCTTTACCAAAGCACTTGGTTTCTCAGCTTTTACAAGACTTTCTGGAAAGTTTGGTTTGAAAGACTTTTTTGTTCCCAGATTTGTAAAGGCACAAATCGCAGATGAAGTTTCAGTTCAAGAAGGCCAAGTCTCAGAACTTGAGGTTCAGGACTTGAGGGGGACTGTTGAAGCTGGAACTGAATCACATAAAAACGACAAAGCTGAAACTCAAGTGCGAAGCAAAACGACACGTGCGAAGATAAAAGAATAGAGCAAGCTGAAGAAAAAAACAACTGAGCTTTGATTAATGAGATCACGTGCTTAGCATGTGAAGTAATTTTAATCCCAGTTAATTGTATTAGTAGTCCACTTGTCAAGCATCTGATGGTTCTGTTGTATTTCCGTTAGATTAGGGAGTTAGTTAATTTTTTGTTTTAGCTTTAGTTCCTCTGTTGTTGTATATATAGAAACAGGGACTCATCTAATTAATCACTTCTTACATTTTCTGAAATTGTTGAATCAAAATCTTTGTTCTCCTAAAGTTCTCTCTTCCAATTTCTTAATACCAAACGATTTAACCGCAGGTTAAGAGGTTCACAAAAAATTTTAATTTTCTAGTTTTCTTAGTTAAAAAAATCGGTGTGATGACCGATTCCTGGTTAATTCGGTCTGACCGTCTAGTCCGATCTGGATTTCAAAACCATGGCTTGAACTGCCACATATAGATTCTATGGTAGAAGATTTGATTGTGTTTGTTATGTTTAGACCCCTTAAACCAGATTGTTTAACCTAATTAATTAACCAAGTTGATTATTAGGTTTATTATTTAGATCTAGGTTAAACAAACATATATCATGTCATGCACAACAGCGGAAAAGTAAATAACACCACGATATGATGATCCAGGAAAACCAATGAAACGAACCGTTTCAAGGTAAAAACTTAGGGGGATTTGACCTAGATATCCTCAAGGTAAAGCAAATCCACTATAAGAAAATTGAAGTTTTTACCATCAGATTTAACCCTAAATCTATTGCTACTTCCAATAGTAACTTACTGACACACGTGCAAGTTCTAAATCCACGAATTCCTTCTTTCCTTGGATTTACTACAACACAAGCACCCACGCTTGTGACTTTGAGATCCCACTCAAAGGTTTCAGATCACCTTCAGTTGTTGATCTTTGTAGCAGCAACTAGGTTCTACCAATGCTTGATTGTAGATCTTGCTCTGGTAGATGCTTGTGTAGTTAGAAGGTATAGCACCTCTTAGATCTCACAAGGAGTAACACACAAGTCTTCCAAAGATCTCCAAAACGTAGCTAGAGTTTCCCTTTTATATGTGGACAAGTTAGAATGAAACCCTAAACGTTTTCGCAGACTTGGGCTTGATTTAAAATTCTGCAGAATTTTCTTTTTCTGTGATTCTCGATTGATCGAGCTTGGCAGATTGTGACTTCCCTTTTCTGCAGTCAACTCGAACTTAATGCTTGAAACCTACACCTTTGAGCATTGCCTAACACATAGACTAAACATGTTTTTTTCTCGGTTTGCCAACACATACAAAATATGATTCTAAACATTTAATCCTAAATCTTCAGAACCTAACAGATTGGTTTTTGGAATGTTAGCTTAGCCAAAATATCTATTCTTCTCCTTCATTCTTCTCCTTAACGAATAATTGTTTTATTACATTTTCATCCAAGTCATCTATTTTCATTAATATTCATATTCTAGTGATATTTGGCATTATACGAGTGACATGACTTAATGGGAAAAATTTATGTTACACTTAATGATCAAATTACTAACAAAATTGAATGATATGACCAATATGAAAACAAAATCAAATATAAAAAATCAAAATCAAAATTTTAAAATGTAAAAAATCAAAATAAAAATAACCTTAAACTTAAAATTGGAAAGTGTACTTTGGTCTAAAAAAAATTACACATGACAAGTTACAAAAACAATCAACATTATCATAATTAATTTTAAGAACCTTCAATTTTAAATTGGCAATACACTTGCACACAATACTAGTACATGTGGTTGCTTATCCATCCCATAGTTCCATATAAAATGGTCTAAATGACTAATGAAACGAAGGCTTATGAATTTTCACAAACTAATAAGTTATCTATGTAATGCATTGAAAAGTTCAACAAAACATGAATCTCTACGTACGTACGTACGTACGTACGTACGTACATACATACACACACACACACACACACACATATATATATATATATGGATTTGGATAATTATGATAGTTATTTATATACTATATATTCTATCGTTTAAAGAATATATAATTTGGCAAAATCTATTAAAAGGGTTTTTTTTTTTTTTTTTTTTGGGTCCTTATAAAATAAGTGATGTTAGGGATACTATAAATTTACTATATAGTGTGGGTTCCAGTAAGCTCAACTGGTAAAATCTCTGATGGTTGAATAAGAGATTTGAGGTTCAATCCCTGCCTACACCAAAAACCGATTGGTGTCTTTGTCTAATAATAAAGAGCTATCATCAGGAGCGGACATCATAGATTGAAACTCTCTCAAAAAAAATTACTATATAGCCTTACAAATTGATGTATAATCAATCACATAGAAGTAATTTAGACGTTCATTTATTATGTTTTAAAATCCACCACTCACATTTAATACTACTTCAGTTTGTAAATTTCATGTAATAAAATTCTTAGTATTTTTAGCATTCCCTTAAAAATTTAAACTCAATTATATATATATATATATATATATATATATATATATATATATATAATGATAATTGTAGGTGTACATACCCAAATTTTCTTATTAGACCTGACCTAGGTTTGGGCACACAATTTACTTATGTAGTGGGTAATGGGTTTTGACACCACTTTTATGGGAATTAAAAAAAAGTTGTCAAAACATTAATTGTTTTTTTTTTCTTTTCCAATAAAAATTTTCTTTAAATGGATTGTTAACCATTACTCTAAGAGCATCCGTTAGCATTTCCCTTTTTTTAATACAAGATAGAAATTTTAGTTTAACTTAATCTAAGTGTATATATATATGTGTGAAGCTCCCTCTTAGAGATTTGAACCATGACCCTTGTCCCCCTTAATAATGACTTCAATGTTCCTAATTAACACCAACAATTGCATCGGATAAAAAGTATGAAGAATCTATGAAAATCACTTTAGAATTACATAATGAATCACTTTTTCCTATTTGACTATCATAATTCTCCCTACGAACATATGATATATATCATCAAGGGAGTTACTAAATTGGAAATTCTCCCCAATTCCCTGCATGGATTGAATCAAAGAATACATCAAAGTAGCTACTTTCTCTTTCCTTCATCTAGTGTTCCCTTAATAGAACTCTTTGATGCGATTAACATAATCAAATCTAACTTTTTCTTTCCCTTATCATGTCTAGTTTCAAATATCCTTCTCTTTCTGTCCTTTGCCCAACCCTTTCCATATCATACTCTAAAATCTGCCCTCTCAAACTGCCATTTAGACTTCCTTTTTGCCACTTTGTATTTTCCAAAAAGAATTATTCGCATTGAGCAATTAAAAAATTGATAAATAGCAATATAAAGTTCATATTTTGCATACAAACCTCTGCAATTGAGGCAGCCACTACAGCTGCAGCTTGAGTTGTGAGTGAAAGTTCAAGAAGATAGCAGCCAAATTTTCGTAGGGCAACTAAAATGACTGGCTATACAGATAAAGCGGGTACTTAGCAAGAAGAAACATACAAGGCACGTGCTTGGTTTACTGGAGAATTCATTCTATCAGGTGATGCTAGAATTTGGCACATGATATTAAATATTTAAATAATCAAGAAAATAGCAGCCACTTGAAAATGAAAAATACTGAGGATTCAAGTAATAATTCAATAGTAATGACAGTGTCCTATATTTGTGGTTCAATTCTCACCTCTCTTCTCTCACTAACTTACCTATCTCAAAAAAATAAAAATAAATAAATAAATAAAGAGCAATGTTTTTATACAACCTAGATTGGAGGAATTTTTATGCAACCCACTAAGTGGTGGTTAAAAAAACCATCCACTTATATTATTTAAATATAAGTCACATGAATTATTTAAAATGTCATGTGACTATAACCCCTATCTAATACATTAAAATTCCCCTTAAGAGATTCTCCAAGAATTTTTTTTTAAAAAAATTTCTCGTCTCCTCATTCCAAATTAAAATAGATTTAAAAACTTTTCTATTATTAATTATAACTAGCCTGATATGTTCAGGGTGAAATTAGATTTAAAAAATTTTCTATTATTAATTATAACTAGCCTGATATGATGTGATTAAAGCACACATGCATTTAATGTAAATTTCTTCTTGAACTCCATCACTATTTGGACACCTGTTTCATGTGATTAAAGCATATAAAATACCGCCTTGTAGCTCAACAACTACCATCAAGGTTCAAATACCTCTATTTCAACTATTGAATTATCATATATATATATATATATATATATATATATATATATATCAAGCTATTTTTTATATATTAATAAAAAAAAAAGCTATTTTTTATATAATTTTTCATGTGAAATATTGGAGGAAATTAAAAGCGAGTGCAATAGCGCTAGTATTTAATAACTTATTTGGAGCTTAACGACTTTGAAATTGCTGTTATATATTTAACATGGATGTCTTCAAGGTGGGTGCTGTAGCATATCATCATGTACTTTGTGGCCACCTGCATTAGTTGAAGGGTCTTCTTGCGATTGGTTATATCGTACCACGAAAAACCAGTTATATGAAGGATGCATGGTGAGTAGGGGTGGCAATTTTTATCCATATTTATGAACCCGCCCATTACCCACCTTATTTGAATAAGCCTTAACCCAACCCATTTGAATATTTGGATAAAGATCCATTTGGTTATTTAATTAGATGGGTCTAAATGGATAAATCCACTAATAACTACTAAACCCATCTAAAATTTAAATTTAAATAAACCCACAAAAAACTACTAAACCCTTCTAAAATCAAACACACTTTACCACCCACTGTTCGACATTTCCTACATTTTCTCATCATCCAAACATTTCCTACATTTTCTCATCATCCAAACAGACTCGTAACAAACACTACTACTACTTAACGCCAACCGCCAACTTAACCATTTTCTGCCAGAATATTCCCTCTTATTTTGTTTACTCTGTAAAAGATGAAGAAGGTTAGGGCTTGTGAGCTTTGCAGTGAAGAGGCTTCACTGTACTGTGCTTCGGACTCTGCATTTCTTTGCTTTCGCTATGACGCTAAGGTTCACCAGGCCAATTTCCTCATCGCTAGCCATGTTCGCCAGGTGCTCTGCATTAAATGCAAGGCTTTTTCCGATCATCGAATCTCCGGCGCTGGGAATGATTGTCTCCAGCGGTATTACTACCTGGCTTGCTCGCTGGAGGACGAGTTTGGTTCCGATTACAATTCTTCTGCTTCTTCTTCGAATTACGTTTCGAGCTCCAAGTCGTGTGCCACTAGTCCGAAGAGAGTCGAGCTCGAAGATTGGAGTGAGGATGAGAAGAAGAAGAAGAAGAAGAAGAAGGTCGCGAAACGCAGCATTTCGAGCTCCGTCACGGAGATCTCCGATGGCGGCGATGATTCGGTGTTTTCCGGCGAAAATTTCTGTGAAGAAAATCCCTTTCTTTTTGTTTCAGGCGAGCTCACGTCTTCATGTTTTCTTCTTTTTATTAAAATTTACGCTTTGTTTGGATTCCAAGAAAGTTATGAGGGAAAGGAAAGTTTAAATGAGTTAGAAAAGTGTTTCAACACGTGCACTAGTGGCAATATTAAAATTAAATGGGTTAAATGGGTGGGTTACAATTAAATGGGTTGGGCGGGTAATGGATAATTAATTTATATATAAACGGGTCATAAATGGGTAATTACACACGCAACCCATTTATAACCCAACTCATTTATGACCCAACCCGCCAATTTGTCACCCCTAAATTGGTGAGTAAACCAATAGAGAAGACACTATTAGATTATGAGGGCAGAATAGTCATGTCTAGGAAAACTCAGTTACTTCAAACCTATAGTTTAAAATTCTTTACAAAATCTAATCTCGTTTTTCCTAGTTTAAAATTCTTTACAAAATCTAATTTTTCCAATTTCCTTCTTTAAATTTGTGGTCTTCTCAGTTTTTCTTCTTTCAATTTGTATGTCTTATCGTGATATTTAATTTGATTGATTCATTTACTTTAAATTTGTGATCTCTAATAGTGATATTCATCTATATATATATATATATATATATAAAACCGAAGCTTTTGAAGCTCCTACAATTTTCCAGGTCAGCATTATTAAAAATAAAAAATTAAAAAACTATTTTTAATACAAAAATTTCAGTTAAACAGTATTGTAATATTAGCCTCCACCCGATAGTTGTCTAATATCACAGCCTTCACCTCGATCCTATCTCTCTCTGTGTTGAGTTTTTCTCTGTCCCATGGCAAACCCAAATATAGACCTCTTGGCTACAAACCCATACCCAAACACAGATCTAATCGATCCTATCTCTCTCTGTGTTGAGTTTTTCTCTCTCCCATGGCAAACCCAAATACAGACCTCTTGGCTACAAACCCATACCCAAACACAGATCTAATGGGTACAAATCCATTTGCAATCTGTGGTTTACCACCTCCAAATCCCCAACTCTCACCATCTATGAAGTTCTAAAAACGTCCCAAAGCCATCACCTCTCTCACGTGGAGTCGATACCGTACCGTACCGGACGATACGGCTGGTATTTTCCTTACCGGAGCTTAAAACGATACCAAAATACTTGTGTTTCGTTTCGGTTCAAATACCGATTATACTGAGTTGTTCCGGCTATACCGGACGAAATATCACATTTATGCCGGAAAAATCACACCGGACTGGAACATGATTTTTAGTTTAAAAAGAAAGAAAAATTTTCAGATCTCACTATGTTGCTGTTGCCACCAAAAAATAACCGCCACGTTGCCGGAGTCCCAGTTCGCTGATCTCCTTCTCCTTCCACTTCTTCATCTTCTTCGTTAAATAACCCAGAACCTCTTTCTGGGCTTTTGTTTGTTTTAGTCTGGCTTTTCAACTTCTTTTGTTTTGTCCTTTCTGTTTACGTGCGTGACAGCTTTACCCAACTTTTACCACTAATAAATTTCAAGTTCCAACTTCAGCACCTTTATTATTAATTTATTTGAATAAAATAATTTTATATTTCTTTTATTGATTTGCATCTCTAACACCCAGTCACGTGAAAATGAATTCAAACTTAACTTCCTTTTAATAAGTATTTTACTTATTTTTAATTTATGTATTTTATTTTTAACTTCAACTACGGTACACCAAAGTTATGTATTTATTTTCAATGTTTCTTTTCCAATTAGTTATATAATTATTAAACAAAGACTTGAAGAGTAAAATTCCTTAACCTCAAGTCAAAATCATTATGTCATGTGACCATAAAATTTGTGTTCGTATAACTATGCTAGAGTAAAACTTCAATAGTATTTAAACTTGAGTTAGAATATCTAAACCTATTTCAGACCTATAATGTATGAAGTAAAACATGTCATATCAAGAACGAATAAGATATGTATAAAGAGCTTAGCAAAAAAAGATATGTATAAAGAAAAAGTATAAAGACATATTTTCAAGTGTAGATTAGAAGTTGTATAAAAACAAACCATTCCATTGTTTATTGTAATGGTAAGAGAAAATAGCATAATATCTTTCAAAGGGGCCAACAAAGAAGCAATGGTGCAGCCCATGCCTTTATTTCCTTGAGAATTTTTAGATATTGTAGTAAAAGCCATTTTGGTAGCTGTTGTATCTCTATTTACTACCAATTACTTGAATAACAGTTTCTTTAGTTTGCGAAAGTGGGGCTGTTTATAACTTATTTGGATGAAATTAGTTAAATCATTAAATTATTATCCCTAGGGTTTATTATTAGTTTCTTCCTTTATATTTTTGTGACAAATTGTATTCTCTTAATACTTTTTTCCCCTTAAGCTCTTATATTTTAACTTTTTTGTGCTCATGTAAATTATGAGTATCATCTACGTTCTAGATTATAGAGGAAAATGAATATATTTTTTTTAATTAGTAAAATAATGAATAAAAAAATAGTTAAATGATATATTTGCCTATCAAGGTTTGTGTTCTATCATAAAGTAAGCATTCATATATATATATATATATATATATCATTCAATTAATCTAATTTTTTGCAATAATTGATATATAATTGTTAAGTTTCATTTCAAATATAATAATACTTTCATAGTACGCTTTGAGCCATAGTATGTAGAAGATGAAATCTTATTCTTTCCAAGTGATTATTAATTTGAGAAAGTAAATATATATATATATATATATATATATATATATATATATATATATATATATATATATATATATATATATATATATATATATATATAATTTTCTCAAAAACAATCCCGTGCATCGCACGGGTTAGCGACTAGTTTATTTTAAATTTGTGATTAGTGAATTCACATCGCAGCCACTTCGACATGCTTACATGGCAGAGGCTCTTTTACCAATGGTATAACATTATTCTTCTCTAGGATGTTTAGACATGGTGGAGTTTGGGTGTGTGGATATGGTGGAGTTTGTTAGCACATATTGCAAGAATCTCTATTGTTTGAGAGAACTAGAGAAGTGGAGCTCATCGTTTTCGCCATCAAAATAGTCAAGATTTTGTTAGATATTCTATATACTCTTCCAAAGATTTCTCTACGCGGTGATCAATTGTGTTTACTTCCATTGTTTGAGTGTGGAGGAGAGAGATAGGCACACAGCTTTGTCTTGTAAGAGAGGTAAAGGCTAGCTTTGCCTAGTGAGTTAGTTTGAGAGCACCTTCCATCAAACCCTTTGCAACAATATATATTTATAACACTTCAATCATATTCTTTAATGTATATTTGTCTTCAACACCAAGAAAAAACCATGTCAAAGAAACTCAAACCAAATAGAATTAGGACTTAGGAGTTTGAAGCATTATTAACATTACTCTATTTAAAAAAAGGTTCAATATTTCTTTAGAGTGTTTGATTAATAAAATTTCTTTGCTCACCTCGGCCAACCTTAAGTATTGGTTTTTTTTTTTTTTTTTGGGTGTCATGTTTGTCCTGTACCATGGCACCCATTCAGAGGCATGCCTGTTCCTGTCCCTGTCCCGCCATTACCAAATGAATTACAGCCATAGATAGATTAAAGCATGTAAGCGCTATGTCTGACAAAACAAATGCTGATTCAGGTGTGTATTTCAAAGGTTATAAGCGGAACTATTATGATGGAAGTATTTTGATAATTTATAAACCAAGTGCAATAAATAAAACGTTCAACAGCTGAAGTAAAGCCCATTAGAGATCATACATCTCACTTACATCTCTCTCGTAAGCAAAATTGGATTGAACCCAACAAATCGAAATAATGTTCCTCCAAAAAGGATAAGAATCATGAAAGTGTTCGACTTCCCTAAAGCCATTAAAGAAGGTGTCAGCGCAGACTTTAGAAAGCAATATAGCAGTAGAAGAAAACAGGGTATATATCAAGAAAGCTTCTAGAAAAACTCTGAGAGAAAACTGTATTCTATTATTGATTAGAATCAAGAAGTGATTAAATTACACTAAGGCTCTGCCTTATATACACGGTTACAGAGCAAAGAGGGAAACAAACTAATCTAACTAATTTTTAACAAACTAATCCAGTCCTAATATGACAGTTGTATAGCACTTACACAATCTCACGTGCCAACCACTCACGTGCCAATCACTTAAGTAAAACGTGGCCGTTTTCCTTTAATTTTCCTTTCTTCTTTTGCTTGTAAACTCTGTCGTTTGATCATTACTGCATTTGTGCTCTTCTTCTTTCTTTTGTTCCGTATTGCTTACATCTTTCTCAATTGCATTCTCAACACTCCCCCTCAAGTCATGATTCACAAAATCATTGACTTGATCAGTTGAAGTCTTCAAACTTGGTGAGTAGATATCCATCAAACCCAAACAATTGACCAATCTGCTAAAAGCTGGAAGTCCTAAAGCTTTGGTAGAAATGTCTGCTGTTTGAAACTGGCTTGAAACATAAAAAGGTTTAATCACACCCTCTATTATTTTGTCCCTAACCAAATGGCAGTCAACTTATATGTATTTCGTTCTCTCGTGGAACACAGGATTAGCTGCAATATGTAATGCAGCCTGGTTGTCACAAAAGAGCTGAGCACTACTTGGATGATCTACCCTCAAGTCTCTTAATATTTGAAGAACCCACACAATCTCACAAGTTAAAGTAGCCATTGCCCTGTACTCTGTCTCTGCTGAAGATCTAGAGACCGTGCTTTGCTTCTTAGACCTCCAAGAAATTAAACAGTTCCCTAAAAACACACTATAGCCTGTGATGGATCTTCTGGTATCAGGGCAGCCTGCCCAATGCGCATCACAGTAAGCTTTAACTTGCATACTTGAGCTGCTAGAGAAGAACAAACCTCTGCCTGGTGTACCCTTCAAATACTGCAGTACCCTATTGATTGCCAACATATGAGGCTCTCTTGGTGCAGCAAGAAACTGACTCAACCTATGCACTGCATAGGTGATGTCAAGTCTAGTCAAGGTAAGATATAACAATCTCCCAATCAATTTTCTGTACTGGCTTGCATCTGGAAGAACCTTACCTACATCCTTTGCAAGATGCAAATTTTGTTCCATTGGAGTTCTAACTAGTTTAGAACCCAATAAGCCAGTGTCTTGCAAAATCTCCAAGCAATACTTCCTTTGATTTAGGCTTATACCCCTGTCACTTCTAGCAACTTCAAGACCCAAAAAATACTTCAAAGAACCCAAGTCTTTTAAGCCAAACTTAGTATCAAGCAGATGCTTCAAATTAGTAATACAACCAGGGTCATTGCCAATGAGCAAGATATTATCAACATATACTAATAAAACAGTAAATGAAGATCCTTTAGTGTAGGTAAACAAGGAGTAGTCTGCCTTAGATTGAACAAAGCCAAAATTCAGCAATGTATAAGAAAACTTAGCAAACCATTGCCTTGAAGCCTATTTTAAACCATAAAGACTCTTGTTGAGCTTACACACCAAAGGACCACAACCAAGATTGGAAACACACTCCCCCTTGATGTGAAAACCTAGTGGAAGACTCATATAAACTTCCTCAGCCAAGTCACCATGGAGGAAGGCATTATTCACATCCATTTGATGAAGAAACCACCCTTTCATAGCAGCCAAAGATAAGACCATTTGGAAAAAACTGACTTAGCAACAGGAGAAAAGGTGTCAGTGTAATCAAGGGCTTCCCTCTGTGTATAACCTTTAGCAACCAAGTGAGCTTTATGCCTCTCAATGGAGCCATCAGACTTATACTTAGTCCTATAGACCCACTTACAGCCAATAGGAACCTTACCAGGAGGAAGAGTGGTTAAAGTCCATGTATTTGTGAGTTCTAGAGCTACAATTTCCTTATCCATAACAACTCTCCAATCAAAAGATTGGACAGCCTAATGAAAGGAAGTAGGATCTAGTGAGGTGAAATCAACTGCCATGACAAATGCCTATAGTTCTTACTGAGATTGGAATAAGTAAGACAAGCAAAAATGTCATAAGGCTAACCAGAGAAAGGCTTAGAACTGACTTACTTGCAAGAATAGTCTTGTAGGTAGGATGGGGGGTGATGTGGTCTGATGGATTTTCTGATGGGTAATGGAGAAGTAGGCCTAGGTACAGACACAGGAAGAAGATCTTGCTTAGAATTAACATTAGGAGTAAAATGTGTTAATGGAGAATCTGATGGGGAATCAAGATTATGAGCTGCAGAATCAGTGTCTGTAGATACTGTTTCTACAGAAGCAGGGATCGAAGTACCACTATCAAAAGGAAAAGAAGAATCTGAAATGGAAGAGTCAAGAACAGAATGAGGAAAAACAAAAGAATCATAATTAGTATCAAGAGAGGAGTGATCTGTAAATTTAGATGTGGAAGAAATGGAGGCAAAAGGAAAAATATTCTCATAGAAAATGACATCTCTAGAGACAAAAACAGAGTTAGAATCCAAATCGAAAACCTTGTACCCTTTAATACCACTTGGATATCCTAGGAAAACACACATTTTAGCTCTTGGTGCAAACTTGTGTCTGTTTTGACAAAGAGTAGAAGTGAAACATTGGCAACCAAAAGTCCTAATATGTCCATATGAAGGAGGTACTTGAAAAAGCATTTCATAAGGGGTTTTATTGTGCAAATGCTTTGAAGGTAACCTATTGATAAGATAGACTGCAGTGAGAATGCAGTCACCCCACATTTTTAAAGGTAAGGAAGAATGAAACCTCAAAGCTCTTGCAACATTTAAAATGTGTTGATGCTTCATCTCAACAATTGCATTTTGTTGAGGAGTTTCAACACAAGATAAGTGATGCAAGATGCCTTTTGATTTGAAAAAATCCTTCATAATGAACTCTGTCCCATTATCACTTCTAAGACACTTAATTTTTGCATCAAATTGAGTTTCAACCATTATAGAAAACTGTTGAATAAGAGTTTGTGTTTCAGACTTAGATTTAAGTAAGTAAACCCAAGTGCACCTAGAATAATCATCCACAATGGTAAGAAATTATTTGTAACCTTCTATGGTGGGAACTGAAAAGGGTCCCCAAAGATCACAATGCACAAGATCAAACACACATTTAGAGATATGAGTACTAATAGGAAAAGACAATCTCTTCTGTTTAGAGAAATGACAAATGTCACAACAAGGTATTTTATTAGCTTGCAAACCAGATACAAGATTATGTAGTAATGATAGTTTGGCATAAGAAGGGTGCCCTAAATGAAAATGCCACAAATCAACATTGACAGTCTTATTATTGACATAATTAAAATGAACAGAAGGTGAAGAAGCAGGTGTTTGTGAAGAAGCAGCAAGCACAGATGATGATGGAAGTCTGTGTTGTAGCAGATAGTGGCCATTTGTTGCTTTACCCAGTCCAATCATGTTCCAATTGGCTAGGTCCTAGATAAAGCAAAAACAACTAAGGAACACAAGACAACAAAAGAGTGTTTTAGTGAGTTGACTGACTGATATGAGATTAAAGGTAAAGGATGGAACACATAAAACTCCATAAAGGGTAAGATGATCTGAGATATGAACTGTGCCTATGTGAGTAACTAAAGCCTTTTCTCCATTTGGCAAATAGACAAAGGTATTAATGGTGGATGTAATAGTGGATAAGCAAGACACTGAATGTACTATATAGTCTGTGGCACCAGTGTTAATAATCTAGGTATTGGATTTGTATGCTTGTCTATCAACTATATGAGCAGAAAAAAATGGAATGAGAAGGATTAGGGGGTAACCAAAAAGGATTACCTGAGAAATTTGTAAAATAAGGCATGGAAGAGTTGGTGCCAGTAGTAGCAACAGCATTGGATAGTGGTGAGAGAACTGAAGCAGCCTGGTGAGATGAGTTAGCTTCCTTGAAGGACTGAGAGGCAAGGAAAGAGAGTAGTCGTTTACACTAACTCTGGGTGATAGGACATTGAGGTGTATTGAATAGAGGCTGTGCTTGAGACTGTGCTCCTGGATGCTGTGGTGAGCAATGCATCAAATCAGGTTGATTAGTAAAACCTTGCATAGGCTGAGAAGGAAAATTCCCAAAACCACCATTGTTGCAAACAAGACTGCTAAGAGTGTCATTGCTAGAGACCTGACTAGCAGATGCCTTCCCTTTGTGCTTATAGCCTGGAGGATACCCATGTAATTTGTAGCACTTATCAGCTACATGACCCACAAGTCCACAAAAAGTACAAACAGGCCTTTCTTTCCTTGAATTACCATTCTTTCCACCTTGGTTTCCATGATTCACACCTTGATTCCACCCTTAATGCCCTTAAAACCCCTTAGGATTAGCATTATTAGCATACAGAGCTGTTGGCTCAATAACCAAATCAGCTTGACCAACTTGCCTACGTTTTTCTTCTTGCAAGATCAAAGAATAGGCTTTATTCAAAACAGGTAATGGCTCAGTGATCAAAATTTGACTTGTGATAGTGGAATAACTGTCATTGAGTCCCATAAGAAAGCAAAAAACTTATACTTTTGTTGAGCATTCAATTGATTTCTTTGAGAACCATAGGTACAAGCACAAGTACAAGCAATAAAAGATTGATAATGCACAAGTTCATCCCATAAAATCTTAAATTTGGTGAAATAAGAACTCACCGATAAGGAACCTTATGAAAGCTTCGAAATTTCTTTCTGAATCTCAAAGAATCTTGGAACATTTGGCTGCAAAAACCTATCACGCATATCAATCCATAAATCTCTTGCAGTGTGAATGTACATGACACTGATAGCAAGATCCTTACTCAAGAGTTCACCATCCATGAAAGAATTGTGGTGTTTGCTCTGTGCCACACATTGTACAAAGGATGAGAAAGATCAGGTGTAGGAATCGAACCATCAAGAAAGCCAAATTTGTTCCTACCACTCAAAGATAGAAACACTGCCCTTGACCAATTGAGATAATTTTCTGGACCAATCAGTGGTTGGGAAACCAGAACAACATCTGAGGGTGGAATGAAATAAGGGCTCAAAGGGTTTGTATTTGCATCATCCATTGAAGGTGCTTGATTGGACAATCTGTGATTTGCTGTGTTGGAAGTATTGGTGGGAAGAGTTTCAGAATCTGAAGTAGTGTTGGAAGTGGAAACCATTGATGAGCTATTCAAGCTCTGATACCATATCAAGAAAGCTTCTAGAAACTACTCTAAGAGAAAACTGTATTCTATTATTGATTAGAATCAAGAAGTGATTAAATTACACTAAGGCTCTGCCTTATATACACGGTTACAGAGCAAAGAGGGAAACAAACTAATCTAACTAATTTTTAACAAACTAATCCAATCTTAATATGACAGCTGTATAGCACTTACACAATCTCACATGCCAACTACTCACGTGCCAATCACTTAAGTAAAACGTTGCCATTTTCCTTTAATTTTCCTTTCTTCTTTTGCTTGTAAACTCTGTCGTTTTGATCATCACTGCATCTGTGCTCTTCTTCTTTCTTTTATTCTGTATTGCTTACATCTTTCTCAGTTGCATTCTCAACAGTATATCAATATGGATACCAAAAAATGGTATGTGATAAACAGCTAAGCAATATATGGCTTTCAGGTCAATAAAATTTTAGAAGCCAGTATAAGATTCATATAGCTACAACTCCATCTATTCCCACCCAAACAACTCCCATATGCATGACTCAATAATACCCCTTGCCGCAATGAAACCTAAGTAGACTAAAAAGCTTCTCTCAGGTTGTTCCTTGGGTATATATGTAGCACCAATATGATAACCCTCATCCCAGCTTCTCTTTATGATATTTACTACATAAAATCCCCTTTTGCCTTTACCTCTTAACTCATCAACAAAACATTCCCTCATAACTTCGATTCCCTCAACAAATCCCCTTAGCCGCATTTTGTCTCTCCCTCTCAAAAATACATGAACCCGAGCTCTCAAAACTCAAAACCACCCATTCAATTTTTGCAAATATCCTACAGGCCTACAAAATGCAAAGGCAAAATTCTTTGTGGGCTTGATATTTCTATTACAACATTTTATTTTCACATATGGTCTAAGCCTAAGTATTTTATTTCGAGAATTGAAGGAGTGTAGTTTGGAGGGTAAAGAGTGAATCTATTTGGGCCATATCAAATTTCAATGGTTGATATGCTTAATGCATTCTTACAGATTCAAACTTAAACCATGTGATTAATTATTTATGGTTGGTCCTTAATTTGATTAATAAAAATTAATCACATGTCGAAATCTCATTGGTTTAATTTTTAAGACTATAATGCAATTAAAGTTATCAAACAAATTCTACAAAAATAATTATACTTTTTTATTTTACATCTTTGTGTAAAAACCATTTAATCAAAAGTTAAAAATTACTTAGAGAACACTCTAATCTTTAAGTGGTTGAAAATAGACTTTTAAATTCATAACTATCGTTGCACAAATATGAAATTTTAAATTCATAACTATCGTTGCACAAATATGAAAAGTTAGTAAAAATAGTGCAAATTTCAAATTGAGGGCCAAAGGAGCCTATGATCGGCACTTGATTGGTCTTAGTTTTTTGCCAAAATCGAATTTTCATTTATCAGCTGAAAGTTCAATTCAATTGTGCATGAGGGTAAAAATAAGTTAAAAAATTCCAAGAAAAGTGGAAGGCAAGAAAATTTAAAATCCCTAATCTATTCACCTCTAGAAATACAACACCCCTTCGTCAAATTGGGGGATTCCAACCCAAATTTCATATTAGAAAATTCTATATAATTTCTAAAAGAAGTTTGAGAGAGACATTAGATTGCTTCATGCAACATTAGTCTTCAAGTCATCTAATCCCAGCAACTCTATTCTCTATTCTCTTCATCCACATCCTTCAAATACTATATCTATATCTACAAATCATCACAATCATTCTCAAATCATCCTACAATCTACAACGCACATTCATATGCACAACTCCTTTAAACTTTCAAGTAAAAGATCTATGGATTGACTCTAGGAGGCAAGCACAACAAGAAAATTTGCATTGGTGGAGAAAATTCGCTATCACGTTACTTGAATGAGGTCGTACATGCATGTATAAACCTTAATCCATTTTAATCTTTATGACTGCACATATATAACTTGTTTTTCAATACAATTGGATTGATTAGCATAATCATACATCTAATAATATGATTATTCTTTAGATCTAGTTTATTATTCTATTAAATATTATTCGGGGGCCTTTTTTGGTTGCCCAGCCACGTGTAGTCCGTTGGAGGGATGACCTTACTAGGCCCAAGTTCTATTTGTGGAGTTGCATCTGGAACTCAACATTAGGCCACGTGGTCCAATGGCTACCGGCGTATTTTTAAGCTTTACAAAACCATTAAAGCCAAATATTAAGAATCATGATAATGGTCGAATAAACATATAATATGCATTTGATATGATAACTTTGATTAGTAGTTGTAATCATAGTTGCAATATAGTAGTATTTATTTAGAGGTAAAGTAATCATGTACTCAATGATGTAAATTTAAAGATATGGAAGCAAAGTCGTTTATCTTTGTATGGTTTATAACTCTAGCTGTGTAGCATCAGTGAGTTGATATGATTCCATCAGAATGCCAGCGGTAGAGGCTAGTTAAGCTTGCCCCTTTTATCATGCATTTAAATGAGTTTAAACCTTGGTTAATAGTTGTAATAGTAATTGGAATAAAGTAATATGTATTTAAATGTGAAGTAATCATGTACTCAATGATGTATATTTAAAAATATGAAAGCAAAGTCACTTATCTTTGTATGGTTTGTAGCTCCAGTTGTACAGCTTCTGTGAGTTGATAATATCCCAGCAGAGTGACTACAGAGGTAGAGAGGCAGTTTGCCATGATAACTTCAAGATTGAGGGGAAAAAATGGGTGCAACTAGAGGGAGAGAGAGTATGTCCAGCTGTGTGTAGGGGCTGATTAAGCTCGCCTCTCTTATTATGCACTTAAATGAGTTTTCCCCTTAACAATGCTCTTTTAGTTGTTGTGAAGTTATGAATAGTGTTGCCTTCCATGAGATGGGCTTTTGTATGGAGTATTTGTGCCTTCTAAGTGAAGGGCTTTATGTAAGATAGATTTATGCCTTCCATGAGAAGGGCTTTGATATGAGATCTTGGTGCCTTCTAGGAAAAGAGCTTTAGCATTAAAAGTTTATGATTTCCATGAGAATGGCTTTTAGTATGAGTGTTTGATATCTCTTGAGAAGCGTGGAGATGATAAAAGATATAGATGTGTTGTGGGATGTAGTATTTGTAATATGTGTGATAGTTGGATGTATGAGAGATATGGAGATTAAAGATAGTAAAAATATGAGATTATAATTGTTGGAGAAGTTGTAGAGATTGTTTTCCAAGATGAAAGATTTTGTAAAAGAAGAGTATGGAGATGTGTTTAGGTATTTGGAGATAGGAGCAGTAAGATAGGTGTATTTCTGAATATGAAGAATGAGAGAATGAGTATAAGAGGGGTAATAGTGCGGTAGTGTGTTTAGCAATGTTGATGAGATTTACTATTGGGATCTTCTGCTAGAGGAGTAATAGAGATTGCTTTCCAAGAGGAAAGATTTTGTAAGAAAAAAGTATAGAGATGTGTTTATGGGCAGCAAAACAGTAGAATTTTAGAGTGAGAGAGTATGAGAGTGGAGTTTAGAAGAGTTATGGTGTGTTATATGTAATGGTGTAGTAAGTGTGTATGAGATTGTGTAAGAGAAGTGAAGAAAGAGATATTTAGAGATATGGGCAGCGAGATATATGTATTTTCAAAATATGAAGAGTGAGATAATGAGTATAAGAGAGTAATAGTGTTGTAATGTGTTTAGCAAAGCCGCTGGGATTTTCTGCTGCAGGATGTATGAGGGCTTATGAAGGGCATTTATGGGTTAAGGGCTAGAGAGTTTAGTTTCTAATTTGGGAACTAAAAACCCAGAAGTTCAGCACTTCATTAAGAGCTTAGGAAGATAATTCAAGGGAGAAAGAATAGGGAAGCTTATGAAAGAGTTCCTCCCTATTGGTGTCCCCTTTGAGGTGTTGATGAAAGGTCCCTTTTAGAGTTGAGTTTAAGGGGGTATTTTAGCAAAGAATATCAGCCAAAATCTATCCCAAATAGCAATGAATCTTCAGAGAATCTATCTTAAGATTTAGCCAAAAATGGTATGTTTAGCTTTAAGGTATTCTTGCTGTTTTGGGTAAGAGTTGCTAGGGAAAAAGCAGCAGAAAAGGAAGGTATTTTTGCAAGAAAAAGATAGTTACTTTAGTTGATTTTGGTTTTAGCCAAATGTGGAAAAATAAGTAATGCTCAGGTTGCTAGGTCAGCTGTCACAGCTGTTCTGAAAAAGCTATCCCAGTTGTTAGGAAAAGCTGTGACAGCTATCATAAGACAGCTGTTTGCTTTGGGCAGAAGCAAATGAGGTCAGCTGGGTGATTTCAGACTATTAGAGAGGACATTCAGCATTCATTTCATGGATTTGGCTGGTTGCTGGGTATCTTGCTATTTTGGGTATAGTAGCTGGTTGCTCGGATTTCAGCATTAAATGGCTGATGATATCACTTCCAGCCAGATGTCAAGTGTTGAATACACTGCTGGGATTTTGCTGGAAATGTTTCCTTTTTCGGGTGTTTATGTTTTTGGTCCAAGGTTCTATTATAACACATTTTTAGTAAGTAATAAAATGATTGGTTGATAGTTAATGAAGCTTTAGAGATCTAGTTAAGGTCTTATTGTGTTGTGACTTAATCTTGGTGAGCAAGAAGAGCATTTAATGCTCTGTTTAGGCAGCTGGCAGAGAAATATATGGCCTAATTGTGGCAGACAGCAGCTGGGTATCAGAGATATCATGAATATTTTCTATATAGTTGGAGATTAAAGATAGCCAATTAGATTAGACCATGTATTTGAGTTGGATTTTAGCTTAAAGTAGTAATAAGATTTATGTAGAATAATATAATGAAGTTTCTAAATTTGTATAGCAACAGCTGGGAATTGAATGAATAGTTATTTTCTCAGCATTTAATATTGAGTATTTGTCATATGATGAATATTAAGTTTTACGAAAAGAGCAAGGGGGAATTTTATCATCTAAAGTGCTATGTGATAAGAGATGCTTACCATATGTTACCCGTTACACATTGACTCATCAGAGTTCAGGGAGTTGAAGAAGACACGCCAAGCAACATGTTTCTTTCATCAACTTTAAACCGCTGGAGTTTTACTGAACATACCTCTTGGCCCTCCAAACCATGACTCCCAAAGTTTCCCCAAAGAGACTTATGAGCTTGGATCATAAGCCGAAGATGAGATGACGTACCTCGGGTTTTGTTGTCATTTTGTGTAAATATGGGCTCTTGTTGAAAAAGCCGCTTGCCATGAGTGTAAGAGATGTAATATAGGCCATGAGTTTTGATTTATTGCTTAAGCCTGATCCATATGTATATGTTGATGTTGATGATGTCGTGAGATTATGATCCCAATTGATGAAGAGGAAATGTGGACCATGAATCTGCCTCTTGAAGTAAGGATCTCGCGGGTCACGTGAGCCCAATCCATGTAGTTAAATGAAATATGAGCTTATTTTAGGCTATAAAGAGATTTACCCAAAAGAAAATCAATAATATGTTATTGTGGCATTGGTTGCCAATGAAGTAATGCCATGTGGGCCGAAAAAAGAGTCCTCAACAAATATCACATGAGCTTATTTAAATACAAGTGATGCATAGCGTGATGACATGTTGGATGAAAGTGCACAACCTGACGTAGCCATCAATTTCTCGAAGACTGTGTATGAATTAGGCAAAATGGGTGTCTAACACCTTGTTCATCTTTGTAATCTAGTTTCCAAATTCAATTCTTGAATTTGCAGATGGAGTCTTTATCATTCTTTGGTTTTCTAGATTGTAACTAGGATATAAAATTGATATACTTTCCTTTTTTTCTAGATTGTATTTAGGATCAAAACCATATAATTTTTCTCTTTATTAATTATTAAAGTAATATTCAAGGCATTCAATAAAAATGTATTATTTCAGGAAGATTTTCTTTTTTTTTTCATAATAAAATAAGTGAAAATTTATATGCACACATAATTAACGCATCATTCCCCTCCCTCCTCTCTCTAAGCGGGTGGGAAAAAAATGTAAGTATATTGAGGGTTACGCTTTATATGAAATTGATGGCTATTTGTAATACATTTGTTTGGCCTTTTTTGTTAAAAGCTTTCCATAATTTTCATTATTGCATGATTACACATAATCAATTCTAAAAAGACCTATATCTCTCTTAAGAATCTAAAATTGAGTTAAAAAAAGAGTAACTTCACTATATGTTCACTAAACTAATAATTTAATTCCCATAATTGAGAATTTATTTCAACTTGGGGTGGCAAAATCAACTCAAACTCATTTGCTCACCCAAATCCACTCATTTAAATGAGATCCAAACCCACATAATTATTAATTGAGTTAAATGGGTATTAACCCAATTAAACCCAATTAACATTATTGCTTATTGGAATTTAACTAGGTACCCAATTAGACCCAATTATGATCCAAGTATCATTTCTACAAATCACCCAATTCTAAAATACCCAAAACCACTAAAAATTACCAAAATACCCCATATACCTAAAAAAAACCAAAATATCACATAAACCTAAAAATAAAAAATAAAAAAAAATAAAAAAACCAAAATATTCTCGAAACCTAAAAAATGACCAAAATACCCCCCGAAACCTAAAAAATGACAAAATGCCCCGAAAACCTAAAAATCGACCAAATTATCCCCAAACCTAAAAAATGACCAAATACCCCTGAAACCTAAAAATTGACTAGAATACCCCTAAACCTAAAAATGACCAAAATAACCCTAACCCCTAAGAAAAAATTAAAAAAATAATAAATAAATAAAAAGACCAAAATACCTTCGAAACCTAAAAAATAACCGAATACCCCTCTAAACCTAAAAATTACCAAAATACCCCTAAACCTAAAAAATGACAAAAATACCCCCCGAACCTAAAGAATGACCAAAATACCCCTGAAACCTAAAAATCACCAAAATACCCCCCCTAAACCTAAAAATGACCTAAATACCCCCAAAATCTAAAAATTACCAAAATACCCCCTAAACCTAAAAAATGACCGAAATACCCTCGAAACCAAAATACCACCTAAACCTAAAAAATGAATGAAATACCCCTGAAACCTAAAAATTGACCAAAACACCCCCAAACCTAAAAATGACCAAAATACCCCCTAAACCTAAAAATGACCAAAATAACCCTAAACCTAAAAATTACCAAAATACCCCCTAAATATAAAAAATGACTGAAATACCCCCTACACCTAAAATTGGCCAAATTATCCCCTAAACCTAAAAATTGACCAAAATACACCCTAAACCTAAAAAATGATCGAAATACCCTCTGTATGGACTCAAATTGTATTGGACTCAAACAATAACATTTGTAGAGTATGGGTAGAAGGGCTAAGCACCAGCAAGGTGAACCATGGTGGATATAAGATTCATAGGAATAATAGTAAGGAAATTTGACTAAGTGTTTGGGGGGATAGTAACAATGGTTTTTGCTAAGTATTTGTGAAGAAAGTTCGTCCTCGACTCAATCCGAGGATCTCTTTCCTTTAGAATTGACAACTACAAAGGTTGTCCTCGGACTCCCTGAAAACCACCTTGTTCGTTTCTCTTTCCTGGGATCCCCCCTCCTGCTGGCTGTGGGGTTCTATTTATTATATAGTCTTATTTAACTAATCTCTGCCGTCCACTTGTCGGTCATCTGAACTTATATCTGAGAGCTTGTCCCATTAGTCACCTCTGCAGGCTTTCTATTAGTTGGAGTAACCAAGACTGCACTGTTAACTGGTCAATTCATTATTAATTCAGTTAGAGTGTTGGTGGCAGGCATTTAATAAGCGAGTAACAACTTCCATCAATCAATGTCGGCTATCCGAGGACGTGGGCATCCTCGGCGAGGTCCCTTGACGACTTGGGCTTCGTCCGCTTATCCTCGGATTCTGCCTCTCCTCCGCATGGACCTTGGGCCCGATGTGGAGTGGGCCGGGGTTGCTAAATATTTGGGGCCCCACAATAGCCCCTCAAAATTCTGCTGTCCGACCTCTAGGGCGGGGAGAAGGATTTTGACGTTCTCGGGCCTATTATCTTGGCCTGTCGAACCTTGCTTTTCTGTCAGTGTACCCATCCTTTCAACTGCCCCTGCAACTTTCTTTAGCACAAAGGGTTCGCCCAAGGAGTTTTTTCCTTATTTCTGTAAGTTTTCTTTTCTTTCTAATCTATAATTTTATGCCTGAGTTCCTTCCTAGTTCTCCTAGGATGGGTAGGTTTAAGTTGTTGTGCTTTAGCGCTCAGCTTTACTTGGTTTTCGTCCCTAGCAGGGCTCAGTACTTAGCACCAAAGGGGTTGGTTTTGTCGTAGGTCTGGGCCTATGGTTAGTACAAAACCTTATTTCTGTCCGGTGTTTAGATCGTCCTATAGTGACTAGTTTCATCATAGGTTTGAGTCCGAAAACCACGCAAGACCTTGGCTTTTCCTAGCACTTAGTTTTTAGTCTGAAGTAGCTGGTTTCCCCAGAGGCTTAAGTCTGAGGACCATACAAGGCCTTGGTTCTGTCCAGTATCTAGTTTTCTGATTTTAAGTAGTTAGTTTCCCCAGAGGCTGGTGTCCGAGGACCATACAATGCCTAGGTTCTGTCTAACACTTAGTTTTTAGTCTGAAGTAGCCGGTTTCCCCAGAGGCTTGAGTCCGAGGACCATGCAAGGCCTTGGTTCTATCCAGTACATAGTTTTCTGGTTTTAAGTAGTTAGTTTCCCCAGAGGCTGGTGTTTGAGGACCATATAATGCCTAGGTTCTGTCTAACACCTAGTTTTTAGTCTGAAGTATCTGGTTTCCCCAGAGGCTTGAGTCCGAGGACCATGCAAGGCCTTGGTTCTGTCTAGTACCTAGTTTTCTGACTTTAAGTAGTTAGTTTCCCCAGAGGCTTGAGTCCGAGGACCATGCAAAGCCTAGGTTCTGTCTAACCCTTAGTTTTTTGGTCTGAAGTAGTTGGTTTCCCCAGGGGCTTGAGTCCGAGGACCATGCAAGACCTAGGTTATGTCCAGTACTTAGTTTTTAGTCTGAAGTAGCTGGTTTCCCAGAGGCTTAAGTCCGAGGACCATGCAAGACCTAGATTCTGTCCAGTACTTAGTTTTTTGACTTGCTCCGCCGAGGAGGGGACCCTGCTCTGTTCTAGCCTCTTCGTTTAACGTGCCTTTTCTGATTACAAGGCATCCCTTGGGCTGTTCGAGTAACGCGTTCTGACGCTTCGGTGCCTCCTCGTTAATGAGGCGCCTCCTCGTTAATGTCCTTGCGGATTTATGAGGATCTAGCGGCGGATAAGCCCCTTGAAAATTGGGCGGAGTTATTGCCTCCGGTAATCTCTCCCTAGGATTTAATGCAGATTGGCTCTCACCAATTTTTCGCCTTCTATATAAGGCGTTTCTGGGACAACCTTTTTCTTCAAACTCCACAAATATTCGAATTCAAACCTCACAAACACATTGTTCAGGAGTTCTGCAAAAATAGCAGTTTAAGCCCCACAAAGTGAATTGGCCCTTCGAAGGGGCGGTTACAAGGAAGCCAAGCCCCTTTCAGGAGCAGAGGATGGCACCCCGTCCCTGGACGTCATGCTAGGGTTGGGGTAGGAGGAGGCTGAAGATTCTTCTTCTTTTCAACCTAATCAGAGGTGGAACCTTCCTTGCTGTTTGGAGGGGGATCCAGAAAGAACGTAACCTCCTTCCCTCGGATTTGGATCCGTCAGCCCTCCAAGCTGGCAGTGATGGGTTTGGGAGGGAAACTAGGCGGAACCAAGAGGTGGAACCGTCCGGTGCTGCGGCCTTTTCTTCCTTCAACGTTTCCTTCCTTCCTTCAACGTTGCCTTCCTTCCTTCATTTCCTCTTCTCTTGCTCCTCAACCAGCCTTGTTGGGCGTCTTTCTTTGTAGTTAGCTTTAGAACAAACCTACATGGGCATCCATTGTAAGATGTAACTTTTTCTTCATATATTAATAAAAAAGCAGACCCATTTCATCTCTTTTATTTTTCGCTTCTTTTTATTTCTTGTGATTGTTGCCTTCTGAGTGAATGTTGTTGTTGCATGCTGTCCTGTTCTTTGTTTTTTTTTTTTTTAGAAGTGTTGCCCTTAATCTTTTCACACCAACCTCCGCACTTGCCAGTGACCAAGTCCTTCCCACAGACGGCGCCAATTGTAGGGACTCAAATTATATTGGACCCAAACAATAACATTTGTAGAGCATGGGTAGAAGGGCTAAGCACCAACAAGGTGAACCATGGTGGATATAAGATTCACAGGAATAATAGTAAGGAAATTTGACTAAGTGTCTATGGGGATAGTAACAATGGTTTTTGCTAAGTATTTGTGAAGAAAGTTTGTTCTCGGCTCAATTCGAGGATCTCTTTCCTTTAGAACTGACAACTACAAAAGTTGTCCTCGGACTCCCTGAAAACCACCTTGTTCGTTTCTCTTTCCTGGGATCCCCCCTCCTACTGGCTGTGGGGTTCTATTTATTATATAGTCTTATTTAGCTAATCTCTGCCGTCCACTTGTCGGTCGTCTGAACTTATATCTGAGGGCTTGTCCCATTAGTCACCTCTGCAGGCTTTCTATTAGTTGGAGTAACCAAGACTACACTGTCAACTGGTCAATTCATTATTAATGCGGTCAGAGTGTTGGTGGCAAGCATTTAATAAGCGAGTGACAACTTCCATCAATCAATGTCGGCTATCCGAGGACGTGGGCATCCTCGGCGAGGTCCCTTGACGACTTGGGCTTCGTCCGCTTATCCTTGGATTCTGCCTCTCCTCCGCATGGACCTTGGGCCCGATGTGGAGTGGGTTGGGGTTGCTAAATATTTGGGGCCCCACACCCTCAAAACCTAAAAATTAACTGAAATGCCTCGGAAACCTAAAAAATGACTAAAATATCCCCGAAACCTAAAAATGACCAAAATGCCCCGAAACCTAAAAAATGACTAAAATATCCCCAAAACCTAAAAAATGACCAAAATACCCCGAAACCTATAAAATGACAAAAATGCCCCTTAAACCTGTAAGACGATAAAAATACACCCTAAACCTAAAAAATGACCAAAATCCCCTCTAAAACTAAAAAATGACCAAAATACTCCCTAAACATAAAAAATAACCAAAATACCCCATAAATGTAAAAATGACTAAAATACTCTCGAAACCTAAAGAATGACCGAAATATCCCCAAAACCTAAAAAATGACTAAAAGAATTTTGAAACCTAGAAAATTACTGAAATAGCCCCAAAATCTAAAAATTAATGAAACACCCCTAAAACCTAAAAATTTAGTGACATTCCCTCGAAACCTACAAAATGACTAAAATACTCTTAGAACCTTTAATTTGACAAAAATACCCTCGAAACATCCAAAATACCCCAAACCCTATTTTGGAAATTTTAGAGGTTTCAGGTGTATTTTTTTCATCTTATAGGATTAATGGTATTTTGGTAATTTTAGAGGTTTCGGGTTATTTGTGGCCATTTTAGAGGTTTTGGGTTTATTTGGGTCATTTTAAAGGTTTAGGGGTATTTTCGTCATTTTATAGGTTTGAGGGGATTTTGATCATTTTTTAGGTTTCAGGGGCATTTTGGTCAATTTTTAGGTTTCGAGGGTATTTTGGTTATTTTTAGGTTTCGGAGTTATTTTGATCATTTTTTTACATTCCGAGGGTATTTTGGTTATTTTTAGGTTTTAGGGGTATTTTGGATAATTTTTAGGTTTCAGGGGTACTTTGATCATTTTTAGGTTTTAGAGTTATTTTCCTCATTTTTTAGATTTCAGGGGTATTTCAGTCATTTTTAGATTTCAGGGGTATTTCGGTCATTTTTTTAGGTTTAGGGGGTATTTTAATCAGTTTTTAGGTTTTTGGGGTATTTCGATCGTTTTTTGGGTTTCGGGGGTATTTTGGTCATTTTAGGTTTCAAGAGTATTTTGGTTATTTTTTAGGTTTCAGACATATTTTGGTAATTTTTAGGTTTTGGGGGTATTTCTGTAATTTTTTAGGTTTCAGGGGTATTTTGGTCATTTTAGGTCTCGAAGGTATTTTGGTCATTTTTTAAGTTTCGGTGTATTTCAAACATTTTTTAGGTTTCTGGGGGTATTTCGAACATTTTTTAGATTTCGAGATTATTTTGGTCATTTTTTAGGTTTCGATGGTATTTTGGTAATTTTTAGCGATTTTTGAGCAGATTTGGTCTTTTTTTAGATTTAGGGGTATTTTGGTAATTTTAGAAGATTTTAGGAGTACTTAGTCATTTTCAAGTTTTAGTGGCATTTTGGTAATTTTGATTATTGGGTAATTCGGTGGGTTGGGGTTTACCCATAATAATTGGTTTGCGTTGGGTTTGGATCAAGAGTAATTAGTTAAATGAGCAATAATTGAGTAAATGGGTTTTATGTACCCAACCCAATATTCTCACCCCAAACCCACCCATTTGACACCCCTAATTTCAGCATAGAAAATGTTCAATTGATAATGATGTTCAATTCTAAAATCAACTTGCTAATGGACACAAAAAAAAAAAAAAAAAAAAAAAAAAAAAAAAAAACTTTAGGTGAAACCAGGTAATGTCCTACTGTCATGGGCATTGCAGTACTTGGAAGAATATTATGCAGTAGTGGATTTGGTTCAAACTCCCTCCGCTCTAACGACACAAGTTTTATCATGGATACCGCCAGGTGCTCCTGGTTTCAAAATAAATGTGGATGGGGTGACATTCTTGGAGCAAGGAGCAGTAGGGATAGCGGTGGTTGTTAGGGATGCTCAAGGTCGAGTCGCTGCAGCATTGAGCAAGAAAGTTTTAGCCCAACTAGGAGCGCTTGATACAGAAGTGAAGGCCTTGGAAGTTGGAGTGCAATTTGCTAAGGACATTGGTATCCAAGATTTTACCTGGAGAGTGACTCTCTTGTTCTATACCGTGCTGTCACTGATTGGCTCAGCCTCCCTCCGTTATAGACTTGATGGTATTAGGAATACAAATGCTATGTAGAGAATTCCGGCAGGTTTCCTTCTCCCATGTACGCTGACAGGGTAATAAACCAGCTCACCTTTTAGCAAAACATGCCAAGGGCACTGTTGACTTCTCCACTTGGATAGAAGAGAATCCTTATTTCTTAAAACAAGCTCTTCTCCATGATGTACTTTCTTCTGCTATGATTTAATAATATTTGTGATCTTTCAATCAAAAAAAAAAACCCTCAAAGTGTCATACAAAACACGGTTATAATACATAAGTAATTTTTTTTAGGGGATCTGTTTTTGTTTTGTTAATAAAAATGGATTTTAGTTTTTTTCTTTTTAATGAAAAGAGCTACTGGCCACAAATAGGTGGTTATTTTAAAATTTTGGATTTTTTAGACCAAATATCAATTTTATAATATATTAAATTTTCTATCAAAAAGAAAAAAAAAATAGAATACATGAAATTTTTTTAACTAGAACTTTTAAATATTAATTATTAATATATAATAATTACTATTTGTATTTTTCCTTCCAGTAATCCCAAAAAGGGGATGGCCCTCCGTTCTTATCCCATTCAACCCGATTCCAAGGATATCTACCTCAACTTCCTCAAGTAATCACCAATTGCTTTGGCCACATCAAAACTCATGCTCCTATATTCTTAATAGAGATGTTGGAAACTTCAATCCAAAACTGAACTTTATCAAAGCTCACATCAGGGACCCTTACCATATATCACCCAATTTGTTTTTAAGGTTCTATGCCAGATGTACGTACAGTGGCTTTCATAGCTTCAGAAAAACAAGAAAACTGTGTACATCAGAACGTTGCAGAAAAGAATGTAAACAAAATGGTTAAAGGTAGGTAGAGACAGACTGAGAAACATCAGGGAATTGAGACCCCACATAGAACGGTCCACGGAGATAAGGTTCAACGAAAAGACATCTTGATAGTAGATATAGGGGACAAAACTGACACCTTAATCTATAACAAACTGAAGAAAAAACCTCTTAACGGTATACGTAAAAATCTACATGGGAGTTTGCAAGTCCAATCCACATCTACTCAGATAAAGACTCCTAAATCAACATTTCATTGAGCAAAGGGAAATCCTTAATTCGGATTACACTGAGTTTTTGAAGACCAAAAAAAAGCCTGGGGTATATATATATATAAATAAATAAGGATAATAGTTTTTATTTTTTTAATTTAAGAGAGGGTGTGCCTCCTGAAATCAAAGAAGAAAAGAAAAATACAGTGACAGCACAGCCAAGGATGCAGCATCATAGAAGAAAAAGTAGTGAGGAGAGTCAACTCGGTGTTGCCTCCGGCAAGAAAAAACGAGCTATTTATTTAGCCGTGGGACATACACTAGGGAACATGAATTTGCAATTCTCTCTAAGAAAAATTTTTATGGGTGCTTCAACTAAAACAATGAGTGAAGATCTCAGGTACGTTTACATAAATTTTTTATTATATTTGAGAATATCTCAAGTTAGGCATAAAGTTGTGAGAACGTCCTACGTAATTTTAGGACTTTTACATGTTTATATTTTATTTACAATATAAACTTATATTGTATACTTTTTGCAAATGTGTACAATATTTTTCACTTTTTATATGTCTACAATGTAAGTTTATATTGCAAGTTCAATGTGAATATAGAAATTAATTTAGAGTTTGTCCCATAATTTTTTTTCTTCAAGGAAAATGTTCTTTCACGTAAATTGTACTTGTGTTTTCTTTTCCTTGGGTGTGCAATTGATATCTTCATTTAGTGATTTTGGTATTAACATTTTTGGAGATCAATAAAAATTATCAGTTGATTTTCATAATTCACAGATTAGGATCTGACTAAGAAACCACTCAAACCTAACCTTTAAATCTGGGAATTACTTCTTGAACGAATTTTTTGTTGATAGATTGAATTTCAGCTCGATCCAATTGCCTAGTGAAAAGAAAAGGAGATGGTATTCCTCATGAGGATCAATGGCATAACTGTCCTATACAAATTCTCTTAAGAATGGATAAGAAGGCAAATTATAGCTCACATTATTAAATTCCCCTAATGTGGTTGCAGTTTGAAATTTTTGAACCGTACAGTTTTCCTAACATATATAGTACATATAGGAATAATGAAGTCGGATATAATAGGCCTTTATGATTTTTAACCCTGTAAAAAATACAAAGTATTATTCACGTTTTGGACACCATTATGTTACTGTATCTGTCCCTAATTAAGCATTACGATCACATCAGTACCCGTAACCAAACTCATTAATAAGTATACAAGCTACAATAATTTTATAGGTTGAAAGCATGTAAGCTATGAACCATGATAGAAGGCTTAAAATGATAATTTGAGGGACTGTGTTGCAATGATAAAAATTGTTGTCGATTGATGGATTGGGTGAAAAATATATTTAACAATATTTTATGTTAGTTTTCCTTCTTTTTTTTTATAGCTGAATTAGGATTTTTTTTTTCTTTTTCCTAATTTAAAAATGATTTCCTTTCTCTGGTAGAAGTGTATGACTTTTTCTAGGAGTAGGAAAAAATCTCTTCCCATAAATACTTTTTAGAAGGGGGTGATGATTAATTGATTATTAAGGTGTTATTAATAAAATTTCTTCCTATAGAGAGAGATTGCAAAATATATATATATATATATATATATATCATGAGCTATGGGGTACCCTTTGTGGCTCCGCTACTGCTTAGTGCTTATAGCTAACCCAAAGTCCATTTTGAACCAGACAAGCGGTAAAGGGCTTTCAACTTCAGAGAGATAACATCATAGCCATGAAGATGAGTTCCACTATCAAAAACAATTGGAGGTTCTGTACATTTGCAAGTTTCATAAGCTGCATTATTCTGTTATCCGTTTTGAATCGAGGACATGACAGTGAAAAGCTATCCCATGTTCAAAACATAACATTATCGACAACATCATCTAATAACTCGGCTCACCAGCCAGCAGCAAGCGCGCAGATTTTAAAACCATCAAACATTGGAGAACATGAAAAAGAGACAAATGAGGAAGAACACAGCAGCAACTTGTCTCATCATCCAATAGCAAGCATGAAATTTTTGGAGGAACCATCAAAGGTTGGAGAATATGAAAAAGAAACAAATGAGGAAGAACATAGCCGAATATTAGCTCAGCGTCCAGAAGCAAGCATGCAGTTTTTGCAACCATCAAACACTCGAGAACATGAAAAAGGGACAAATGAAGAAGAACATATCTGCAACATCTTTGATGGAAAGTGGACTTATAATCCGACAGCAAATCCTTTGTATAATTGGTCACAGTGTCCGTTTATTAGTGATCAAGTCAGTTGCCAAAGGAATGGAAGGGCAGATTTTGAATACGAAAGTTGGAGTTGGGAAGCTAAGGGGTGTGAGATTCCTAGGTAAGTTAAAAGCTCGCCAACTTTAACTTTGTTTTTATTTCAATTAGTGCAAGTTCATCCATTGTTGTTTGTTGACAAGGTTGGTTTAAGGTTTAATGGTACAGACTTGTTAGAGAGACTTAGATGGAAGAGAGTGATATTAGCTGGAGACTCACTCAACAGAAACCAGTGGGAATCTCTTGCTTGCCTTCTTTACTCTGCTATTCCTATTCCTTCTTCACAAGCCTATATTAATGTGAAAAGTAATGCCTACAAGGTTCTTAGAGCAAAGGTAAAATGACTGTTTCATCATATACTCTCTCTTCTACGTATTTCTGTACCTGTTCATACATAGTGACAGCTAAAATCCTTAACAAGATGAATAATCTGCAATGTAACATGACCATAATTGTTCTGTGGTGACTGAATTAGCATTTGAGATGGCCATGAAGACTTGGGCTCCCTGGATTGATAAGAATGTGGACATGAACAATACCAAGGTCTTTTTTCGAAGCATATCACCAGAACACAAAGGGAAGCAGTGGTGTTACAATGAAACCAAACCCATCATGAATGAGTCCTATGAAGTAAAATTTCCAAAGTCAATGGTAGAGATTATTGAGAGAACAATTGGTAACATGAGAAAACCAGTGAGGTACTTGAACATCACAAAGCTATCTCAGTATCGTAGAGATGCACATCCATCAGTTTACAAATCAAAGAAAGGAACGCTATTGACACCAGGACAACCTGGGTTTCATGCCGATTGTAGCCATTGGTGTTTGCCTGGATTGCCAGATACAAGGAACAGGCTACTGTTTGCATCTATGGTCTTAGACTACTCCAAAAAAACTTCTAGTTCTTAACATCTATTGTTTGATTTTGAATTTTTTGTATGAAAAAATGATTCCCATTGTAGAAAATTTGAAATTCCCAAAGAATTTCTAAAGCGAGGTATTTTATTATATTTGGAGTGAATCTTAAATTAAACATAAACTTGCAAGTATTTGTAATTAATTTTATAATAATAAATTATAGTATTTGTATTCGTTTTAGTAGAACCTCATGAGAATTAATGGCATTAATGTCCTATCCAATTCTCTTAAGAATGCATAAGAAGGCAAATTAAAGCTCCCATTATTAAATTCCCCCAATGTGATTGTAGTCGGAAAAATTGAACCTATATATAGGTCACAATTTTCCTATGTTTAATTTAAAGGGATGATCATGTCAAAGCAAGTGACACGTTTTAACACCATTAATAAATAGGTCAATTGCGGGTAATTAACACGAAATGACTTAATTCGCATAATTACATATTATTTTTATCTAACATAAATTTGAACTCTAAAAAGAATTGAGTAATTAAAAGAACTAGTGTGCAGCCCCATGCATATGTACAAGTACAATTAAAAATAATTATAATTATACGATTCAAATCATAAATAGTCAATTGTAGTGGTACTATTGATGTTAACTTGAGTTATTAAACATATATGACATTAGTTCGACCAGGACATTTGAAAGCACTAAAATATTTTTTTCTTTCAATTTTCATGATATTAGTTACGTCAAGTTTCTCACAGTTACATTTATGAATAATCACAATTAGATATATAAAACTTTTGGTCGAATATACACATTAGTTTCAAGTTTTTATTAGAGAATATACTTTAAACATCACGCGAAAAAAGCCATATTATGTGCCTTGGTTGTTTTGATTATATATATTTTGACAATATGTTATTTCTCTCACACCAATCAAGGGAAAATCTACCAACAACCATTAAAAATCAACTACTTTATAGGAGGAATCCCTTAATGGGTGTAATAAAAATAGAAAATATTAATTTAAGATTGCAATTGAAACCACAATTTGTCCCAATATTATGTCCATACATACATTATAAATAAATAAAAATAAAAAATAAAAAAAAAAACTCATTTTTTGCACATGCCTATGCAGTATGCATCTTAGCCTCTGACGTGAAGTACCATCTCCCGATTGTCAAGGGCCCTCAATTAGTCAAAATAGCATTGGGTTGAACCCTTGAATCAGCTGTAGATCACAAATATCTTTTCTACACCCTACTTCACTAAAACGGATGATACAAAACTTATAAACAAAAAGAACCAAGTATAAACAAAAGCAAAAACTAAACTTTAAAGTTACATTTATTTGGATCTAATAGATGAGAAATACCACCCACTAAGAATCAAAGACGTGATCATGCAAATTGCATCCAATAGCAATAAAAAATGTCTTGATTAGTTTAGTAGTTGATCATAGATGTATTGAGTTAAATGCTTCACCACATTTCTTGAAATCTCCCAAATCATAACTCCTTAATAATTATGGAAACTGATTGAAAGATGCTATAGCAATACAATAAACATATCTTATCAACACATGGGATTATAAAAAGATAAATCCAAATGATTTGCTTATCATAGAATTCAGTGCATTAATCATTAGAGTACTTAATGATCATAAACCATAACTGCAAGCTAAAAACTTGGAGTTGTAAAAGTAGAAAAGAAAAAGAAATGTAGATAACATTAAAAGTAATATGTCTTACAAAAATTAATCTATTTTCACAAAAGGAATGAACTACGCACATCTAAACTAAATCTCAAATTCTCTTAAATCCAACTTTTTCCTTCAAAACCATAAAGTTATATACCCAAGTCAGATATATAACGTCCATTACCATAGCTCAAAACATTACAATAAAAGTGGTAACTCAAAACGTTATGATAATAAATAATTAAGAAAAGGAACCCACACGATGTTGGGATTGTTCTATAGTCAATTAATCGATTTGGACTACGCCTTCTACGACATTCAACCATGCAACATTAATCATAGAAAAATAATATTAAAATTATTCAAGAACAAAAATTTCACTAAAAGAAATAAAAACGAATTTACTTACATTAACGGATTAGAAACCAACAACACTCAAACTAAAGCAATTATCAACATTAGTGGATCAGTAAAACTAAATAAAGTTAAAATGATTCATAAATGTCTGATGCATTGAAGGTTTAAGAAACCATAATACTCCATTTCTTCGTACTAAAATGGATTCAGTCAAAGAGTCAGAGAAAGAGCAACCTTTTTGGACGGACTTGTCGCTCTGGGTCTGGGCTAATACTGTTGCCGAGGAAGAGAAATATCTACAAACATTTTGATAGAAAACCCTAAAACCCAAAACAAAAACGAATCAAATCTAAACCTATCCAACAAAAAACAAAAAAAAAAAAAAAAACTCAATTAAAAGTAACATTTCATACCCAAATCTAAAAAATGGAAAGAAAAAATTTACCAATGCCGATTCCAACGATTTGGGTGGTTGATATATGACCTAACGGTTTCTTTCTGTGCTTGTTGTTTCGATGGTCTAAGTCTGGCCAAGGAATGGACAATGGCCGGCCTTGGATATTTCTCTCTTTCTCTTGAGGCCTTATGAACTCTGCCTCTATCCAGCCTATTGATCCGACGAACAACTATGTTCTCTCTCTTTCTCCGTACATGGGTAAGTCTTTTGAATGTAATTTACCCGGTTAGTTTTGTATTTATACTCATAGACCATCAAACTATGTTTTAATGCAATGAGAGGAAGACTCTCTAAACAGTGCATCGTACAGTTTTTTAAAGATTAAGGTTTGGATCCACATTTTCCAGCCCACATTTGCGTTTTGCATTTTGTTTTTTTTTTTGTTTTTTTTTTTTTTCAGACATTTGAGGGAGTAATGCAGCTACTTTGCGGCTACTATTCATGAACAATAGCTGCACTTGTTGACTTTTTGTCCATGAACAGTGCACCCGTGCACTGTTCACGGACCCACAAATTTCACTTTTCAGTAACTTTTTCATTAAAAATGTGTCTCACGGCACTATTCACACATTTAAAAATTATTTTACTACAGTTTTTTCAATTTTCATTTTTCAATTTCAGCAAAATAAGTTCTATCCAAACAGACCCTAAATTGTATGCATGGCAGCATTTTAAGGGGTCATTTTTCCTAACGTGATGGCACCTCCTTGAAGGCTTCTGCTATTATATATAGTATTAGATTAGATTTTAATGATTATATTGATAAATTCTTCATTGAAACTAAAAGTCCTAACCCTTTTACCAAAAACAAAGGGGAAAAAACTCTATTTTCGCTTTATTTTTCTTAGATTGTGTATTAAAAGGGTTAAAATGGGTTATGTCATGTCAGTCAGCTTAATAAATGAGTAGTCTTAAGGTTGAGGGGTTTTGATACGATTATAAAATGAGTTGAGTTAGGGTTGAGCTATATAGTCTAATACCCATACATCAACATGACACGAACATGACCTATTAACACAAGTAATCGCCCCTATGTATAAGGATGATGAAGTCATATACAATAGGCCTCTATGATTTTTACCCAATAAAAAATAAAATGTATTGTTGTAAAAGCAGAAGCTTTAATACCAATTTGTTGAGAATAGTGGAAGCATAAATATCTATTTGTTGTGTGTATTCAAATAACAAAACAATCACATGAAACACAAAAATTTACATGGTTTAGCTTTTGACCGCTCTCACAAATACACCCAAAAGAGCTCTCAATCACCAAAAGCACATGACTAGAAAAAATCTAAATTTCTTTCCAAACAAAGCACGGCTTAGAACTCTAAAATAATATGCGGCTGCCTTTGATCACTAATAAATCAATTGCCGCATAACAAATATATTTATACAAAGCATAAGTCGGCTGGGGTATATTATTTGAGAGCATATCACAAAGTCCGCCATACAAGTCCTAATATAACTAGGACTTGGTTTACAAATCCTTCCAAGACAAGGACTATGCACTCTCACGTGCACTATTCAAGCCACCAATCATAACATGTATTATTTATGTTTTGGACACAATTATGTTACTGCATTTGTTCCTAATTAAGCATTATGTTAGTATCTTGTAGAACTTAGGTTTGGGGGAAGGGTTGTAGCTATTCTGTGTTAGAGATTCTTCTTTTACCTGCATCAGTTGGTACCTGATGCATCAGAGATATCTTTATTTCTATGGGGTACCCTTACAGTGAGAGAGATTACAAAAACTTCATGGGCTATGTGGTCCCCCTTAGAGAGAGAGATTACAAAAACATAATGGCTTATGGGGTCCCTTAGTGGCTCCGCCATTGCTTCTAGCTAACCTAAAGTCCATTCTGAACAAGACAAACCATCACGTGCCTTCAACATAAAGAGAAATAACCCTGCCTTCAACTTATGAGAAATAGCATCATAGCCATGAAGATAAGTTCCACTATCACTGACAAATGGAGGTTCTGTATATTTGCAAGTTTCCTAAGCTGCATTATTCTGCTAGTCTGTTTGAATCAGGGCCATGACAGTGAAAAACTATCTGGTGTTCAAAACATTACATTATCAGCAACAACATCTTCCAATGACTCGGCTCAGCATCCAGCAGCAAACATTCAGTTTTTGGAACCATCAAACGTTGGAGAACATGAAAAAGAGACAAATGAGGAAGAACATAGCGGCCACTTGGCTCAGCAGCCAGCAGGAA
Source organism: Quercus glauca (assembly GCA_023736055.1). Lineage (NCBI taxonomy): Eukaryota > Viridiplantae > Streptophyta > Magnoliopsida > Fagales > Fagaceae > Quercus > Quercus glauca. Next base: position 35,560,699 of record CM043316.1, on the reverse strand, counting down.
GCATTCAGTTTTTGGAACCATCATATGTTGGAGAACATGAGAAAGAGATAAATGAGGAAGACCACAGTGGCAACTTGGCTCAGCAGTCAACAGCAAGCATTCAGTTTTTGGAACCATCAAACGTTGGAGAACGTGAAAAAGAGACAAATGAGGAAGAACATAGCGGCAACTCAGCTCAGTAGCCAGCAGCAAACATTCAGTTTTTGGAACCATCATATGTTGGAGAGCATGAAAAAGAGACAAATAAGGAAGACCATAGCGGCAACTCAGCTCAGCAGCCAGCCGCAAACATTCAGTTTTTGGAACCATCGTATGTTGGAGAGCATGAAAAAGAGATAAATAAGGAAGACCATAGCGGCAACTCAGCTCAGCAGCCAGCACCAAGCATTCAGTTTTTGGAACCATCACATGTTGGAGAACATGTAAAAGAGATAAATAAGGAAGAACATAGCGGAAACTTGGCTCCGCATCCAGCAGCAAGCATGCAGTTTTTGCAACCATCAAACGTTGGAGAACATGAAAATGAGACAAATGAGGAAGAAAATGTCTGCAACATCTTTGATGGAAAATGGGTTTATGACCCGACAGCAAGTCCTATGTATAACAGGTCACAGTGTCCATTTCTTAGTGATCAAGTTAGTTGCCAGAGGAATGGAAGGCCGGATTTCGTATACGAAAAATGGAATTGGGAAGCTAAGGGGTGTGAGATTCCCAGGTAAGTTAAAAACTGGCCCACTTTCACTTTATTTTTATTTCAATCAATGCAAATTCTTCCATTGCTGACAAGGTTTTGTTTTTTAAGGTTTAATGGTACAGACATGTTAGAGAGACTTAGAGGGAAGAGAGTGATTATAGTTGGAGACTCACTCAACAGAAATCAGTGGGAATCTCTCGCTTGCCTTCTTTACTCTGCTATTCCTATTCCTTCTTCACAAGCCTATGTTAATGTGAAAAGTGGTGACTACAAGGTTCTTAGTGCAAAGGTAAGATGAATGTTTCATCGTACTGTCTCTTCTACGTATTTCCAATAGTTGTTCATACATAATGACAGCTACAAATCCTTAAAAAGATGAACAATCTGCAATGTAACAGGACTACAATTGTTCTGTGGAGTTCTACTGGAGCCCCTTTCTAATAGAATTGAAAGAAAGACGTGGTAAAAAAATTATGAGGCCAGACAAGCTTTCAGCCTCAGCACAGAATTGGAATGGTGCTCACATTATGGTATTTAACACCGGTCACTGGTGGAATCACGCAGGGAAAATCAAAGAGTAAGCTTTTTAGTCTTGTGTGAATTATTATAACCAGCTCATAAACTTGCACTACAAAAACATGGGAAAAAGATTGTGTTGTTGTATCTAATTGGAGTGATATTAATTTTCAGGTTCGACTTCTTTCAGTATAGAAAAAAGTGGTGGAGGTGGATAAAATAGAGACTGGATAAGCATTTGAGATGGCCATGAAGACTTGGGCTCGCTGGATTGATAAGACTGTGGACATAAACAATACCAAGGTCTTTTTTCGAAGCATATCACCAGAACACAAAGGGAAGCTGTGGTGCTACAATGAAACTAAACTCATCATGGATGAGTCCTATAAAGCAATATTTCCAAAGTCAATGGTGGAGATTGTTGAGAGAACAATTAGCAGCATGAAGAAACCAGTGAAGTACTTGAACATCACAAAGCTATCTCAGTATCGTAGAGATGCACATCCATCAGTTTACACAACAAAGCAAGGGAAGCTATTGACAGCAACGCAACGAAGACAACCTTGGTCTTATGCTGATTGCAGCCACTGGTGTTTGCCTGGATTGCCAGATACATGGAACAGGCTACTGTATGCATCTATGGTCTTAGACAAACTTCCTAGATATTTCTAGTTCTTAACATCTAATAATTGTTTGCTTGAATAAATGATTGTATTTTCAATGTAGAAATATTGTAATTCCAAGAGAATTGAATAATGTGCAATTCACATGGGCTACATTATATATATATATATATATATATATATAATTTGATAATTAAAAATGAGCTCTAGATTTTTTTTTTTTTTTTTTTAACTCCTACTTTGATGTCAAACAAAGTTCATATGTGATTTTCTTTCTGAACCATTCAGATTTGGCTCGACATGGAGTAGTAATAGCCTCATGGTGGCTTATCCACCGACAATGCTGGTAATTAACGACAATCATTATCCACCGACTGTACATAAACTCATTAGCTCAACCCAGCCAGCAATGCAAAACTTGTCAAAGTAGTTATGTAAAAGTCTAAACCAGTACCATTGAGCTTGATTTGGTTCGCTGGAACCATTAGAACCAAATTGAAGCATTATACTCGAGTGGGTACGTACTGGGTACCCTTAAAAAAAAATTACTGGCCCTTGCAATTTTGAAGGGTGAGACTTGAGAGATAAAGGTCAGAGAAAGAAACTGAGGAATATGTGGCTTGAATTGCCACATGGATTGTGTGGTTGGAAAAACCTTAGCCGAATATCTTTTCTTTACTTTTTAAGAGACCCCCAAGCTGATTTTGTTCCATTCATAAACCCCAGGTCCCAGCAACTCAAACTGGCCAAATAGTTAGTTTGGGAAAGTCTAATTAGAACAGTACTACTGAGCTTAGCTTGAAGGCACGTTTGTTAGCATTGTTTAAACAATAGTTTTCAGTGTTTAAACAACATTATACGTATTTTCACATACTTTTTCACTTATACATATTTTTTAAAAATACAAATAACACTACTAAAACAATATTACCAAACGGACCTTGAATTGGTTCCCCTAGCTTAAGTTATTAGAACTAGTAAATTGAAGTATTATACTCACATATGTACCCATAAAAAATAAATAAATGCAAAATCACTCGCCTTTACTATTTTGAAGGATGAGGGGGAGAGTACAGCTAGAGAAAGAATCTTTTGAATGTGTGGCTTGAACTGCCACATATAGATTCTGTGGTAAAAGGTTTGATTAGTTTTTGGAAGGTTAGGTGTTTGGTAACCATTTTTTTCTTCAATTTTCTGTTTCCTTAGGCAAAAAACTTGTTTGGTAACTTATTTTAGGCAAAAACCAAAATCTATTTTCAATTTCCATATTGTGAAGGAAACTGAAAATAGGTCTTAAGCTGTTTTTTTTTTTCAGTTTTCACTCTCCTTGGAAAATATGCTAGTTACACGGCCTATTAATGAACCAACACACTAGTTCGATCCACATGACTGACAAAAACTTTTCCCACGCTTCCACTTTTTTTCACTCAATATTTAGAGCCTAAATTGTATCTGATGAACCCTTATATCTTCCTCTGCACGTCCACTTCCTCTGCCAACCTCTGCGCATCCATCTTCCTTAATGAGAAAACCTTGATTGAGAGAACCGCTTGTAAGGTAAGTGATTGGTCTTCACCGGATTGTCCTTCATGATTGCTTTTTGTTTTTCATTAGATTCTACTATTCATCTTTTATTCATTATCTAACTCTCCTTTTCTTTTCTTTTCTTTTCTTTTTTTCTTTTTTTTTTTTTTTGTGCGTGATGTAGCAAGTCTGTGTGGGTCTGTCAAATTTTTTGAAGAGCTTTATAATTTTAGGGACCCAATCACTCAAAGGTACGGGTCTTTTCCTTTTTTCTTTGTTTATGGATTATTACAAAATTGCTATAGCATTGGTATGTATTTTTTTTTTTTTTTAATGAAATTGATTCCCTGGCATTGATGCCACGTTGTAAACTTTAGTTATTGATTATCTTTTATAACACTTGATTAAAGTGTTACAGTTTCAATCTTACTTATATGATTAAAGTTTCAGGCTTGAATGTTATATACAAAACATTTGATTTTATAATTCCTCTAGGTGTAAGGATTTTAAATACTTTGGAGCAAATGTGTTTTTGAATTAGAATAAATATAATTTTAAAAAAAAAAATTAACCAAACAAAACAAAATTCAACTCTTTCAAAAACAACTACCAAACAAATTTCCTCATTTTTTTTTTGGAAAATGTGCTTTTTCTTACAACTAACTAAACGTGTTTTTCATTTTGAATACAGAAAAAAAAATGTTATTTTTTTCTTTTCCCTTGAAAACAAGAAAACGAAAACAGTTACCAAACATGGCCTTAGGGACTTGTTTAGTATCATTATTTAAATAACAGTTTTCGTTATTTAAACAACACAACACGTATTTTTACAACACTTTTTTACCCATACGTATTTCCACAACACTTAAACAACATTACCAAACGGGTCAAGCTTAGCTAAAATATCTATTCTTCTCCTTTGCGAATAACTGTTTGATTCCATTTTCATCCAAGTCATCTATTTTCATTAATATTCATATTCTAGTGATATTTGGCATTATACGAGTGACATGACTTAACGGGCAACATTTATGTTACACCTAATGATCAAATTACTAACAAAATTGAACGACATGACATATATGAAAACAAAAACATATATAAAAATTCAAAATAAAAATTTTAAAATGTAAAAAATCAAAATAAAAATAACCCCAAACTTTAAGATCGGAAAGTGTACTTTAGTCTAAAAAAACTTACACGTGACAAGTTACAAAAACAATCAACATTATCATAATAAATTTTAAGAACCTTCAATATTAAATTGGCAATACACTTGCACAAAATACTAGTACATGTGGTTGCTTATCCATCCCATTGTTCCATATAAAATGGTCTAAATGACTAATGAAACGAAAGGCTTATGAATTTTCACAAACTAATCAGTTATCTATGTAATGCAATGAAAAGTTCAACAAAATATGAATATATATATATATATATATATATATATATGGATTTTGATAATTATGATAGTTATTTATATACAAAACTATATATTCTATCATTTAAAGAATATATAATTTGGCAAAATTCTATTAAATGGGATTTTCTTGGGGTCCTTATAAAATAAGTGATGTTAGGGATCCTATAAATTTACTATATAGCCTTACAAATTGATGTATAAGCAATCACATTGAAGTAATTTAGATGTTCATTTATTATGTTTTGAAATTCACCAGTCACATTTATTGTTATGTCAGTTTATAAATCTAATGTAATAAAATTCTTAGTACTTTTAGCATTTCCTTAAAATTTTAAACTCAATTATATATATATATATATATATATATAAAATGATAATCGTAGGGAAGTGGTCTTCTGAGTATGCTCCAAGGGCCGCGAAACATAGGCCCATTAAGAGAATAAGGCGGTCTGAGGTACCAGGCCCAGCCTATGTCCTTTGGGAAGTAAGGCCCAAGTTTGAGAAGGGGAATGACTATCCAATTAGGAAGTGGCCACCCATTCACTGAGGAGAGCCAATGAAGTTCATCACTCCTTAGACAGTTTTGGCCAAGGAAAAATGATCAATGAAGTGGCCGAGTAGAAGATTGAACCCAAAAATCTGGCTGAGAAGCCAGGTGAGGTGGCTCACAACTCAAGCAAAAATCACCTCCGCATTAATTAGGTGTTCCCGTCTAACACAAACTACATTTAATGTCGAATGACCGGCCTGAACAGTACTTTACAGTTTACATCCTAAAAGTTCATCTTCATCATTAAAAGGGGGGAGAAGACACTTGATGGGACAAGCATCTTCTAAATTCTATCATGACAGCCCACTACTAAAGCGAGGGATTTGGTGTATAAATAGGGTCTTCCCCCATACTAAGTGGGGATTGGAAAAAGTTAGGAAGAAGTTAGTAGAATCATTTAGAGAGAGCTTGTATCTGTCCTTGGTTTCTTGGAACCTCAGCAAGAGAGTAATCATACCAATAATCAATAAAGTACTCATTCAAACTTAGATTTTACTCGTTCAGATCTCCCATTGTAGATTGCCTTCCTATTTTACAAATTAGTTGCGACGGTCAGGATATTGATAGAGGCCTCAGCCCAACCTAATGTTTCCAGCCCCCACAATAATGAGGTGGGAAAATGTGAATTTTCAGAAGTTTACGTGAAAACATTAAGAAAAAAAAAAAAAGAAGACAAAATACTATAGATATCACCACACCAAACTAAAATATAGAATTTTCTTAATTGTCAATTGCATTGTGCACCTAGTTGTTCAAAATAGAAGGTTATTGCTTACTAACCCCACATATATTTGTGCTTAGTGCCATATGTTTAGTTCATATGCAGTCCCAAACCTAGGTAAAGGAGGAAGGTTGCGGTAAGTTGATAGTTAATGTAAAATTAAATCACTATAATACGAATGGTTCCAATATAAATAATTGTTGGGGCACCCCTACTAACGATGCACTGCATCGCACCCGACAACAATGAAAAGTAGGCAAGAGTTATCAAGGGTGTTCCCCATAAGCGACGCAATACATCAGCAGTTGGGTGTAGTGAAAAATGGGCAAGAGTTCCCACACTCTAATGGACAGGTATGGGTAAAAAAGTTAGTCCAAGATACAATTATTAGATAAAGAATAAACATACGGTCTTCAAAAACTAGGTGGGTAGGCAAGAAATCTAGATAACTTAAACATTCCAGGTATAAAGAATCTTACCTTTTTACATAATCAAATATGTTAATTGGACTATTTTCATCAATTTATAAAATATATTTTTAAAGCTGTTAATTCTAAAAATAGATCTAAACAATCAGTATTAAAAAAAATATCATGTTTGAGATGGTTATTGTCTATCTTGGCAATATTGGACTTTAGGCATTGAACAACAGAATTCAATAATGAATTTGTCCAGAAAATTACTAATTCTAATTTTAATTGTGATAGAGAGAAAAAGGAAGAGTAAAGTTTTTGTGACAATAAAAATTTGTACACTCATAAACTATCGCAAACATAGAAAAACGTATTAATAAAATTCACAACATTCGAAAAGAATATAATATCTTTAAAAATGATTTTATTCATTAAACTTTTGGGTTGCAATTAAAATTTTTACATTGTAAAATAGATAAACAAGGCATTTTATTGGCCAATAGAAGAAATTTTTTTTTTTTTTTTTTTTTGGCTAGGTGAGAGGTCTTACTTTATTATTGTTATTATTAGTTTGCAATACTATAAAACAAATAAGTATAATATATTTTATTTTTGGGGACCTTCTTCCATTCGGGTCCTTAGGCCATTGCCTTAATAACCTATGAATTCCTTTCCGTTCCGCTTGAAATGGCCGGAATTTTCTATTCCAATTAGTTAACCGGTAAAAATCACACCTCTACTCCATCTCGTTCCAAATTCCGGCCCATTATACTTCATTCCACCTGTTTTGGTCAATTCCACTAAATTTCACTAGGCATGGTGATTTCAACTAGCATGTAAATGAATCATTATTTTTTTTCCTAAACCATTTTTTTTAATTACTTCACTTTTTTTTTTTAAAGAAACTTTTATTACTTCACTTACATATGACATTTTATTGTTATTTTCCTTTAATAATGTGTTTTTCTTGTTTACTTTATTCACATATGACATGGATTTTTTCTTCATTAATATACTCATATATGGCATTTTATATAACTTATATTATGTAATGATGATATTAAGTGTGGGGTACAAGTATTTAAATAAGGTACATGTGCCACATGTCATATTCATGGTCGAGGAGTCCATTGCCAAGCCGAGGAGGCCACGCGCTCAGACAGTAAGGCCACATCAGTGGTACATTGCCGGAGGAAGTCCGACTGCTGAGAAAAAGTTTTGAAGAGGGGTTAGCCCTGATATGACTGAAGGGGTGGTGGCAGCCCCCACATTTAATGCATCCCACCAAACCTTCTAACTGCATTTATGTGGAACAGACCCCTGAATAGTGCAGTCTTGGCCGCCACAACTCACAAAGGGCTTGGGAGGGTGTCTGATGGGACAAGCACTCAAGTGGTGTACTGCACAATCAACAAATAGAGGGCTAAGATCGCCTGAAGGGAGATATATAATGTGAGAGACCCTCCAAGGGAGAGGGGAAGAAAATCTGTAGAGAAGACACTGTAGCATTAAGAACAGCAAACTGTAATCAGATCTAAGAGAAATATATTCAAGAACTGCTCTCCTCAGATATTGCCGAGGAGGAAACTCTGTGTACTACCTTTGACTACCCACTGTTCTTCCTTGCTCTCAATCCTCCTTGGCCCACTAAGGCCGTTGTATTTTCCTTGAAATCTAGCTTTTTAGTCCACTCTCTACAAATTTATTGTATCGGGCTCTTTGGGCCTTAATCGGTTCATCCTTTGGACCCAAGGGTCAAAGGCCATCCTTACATTAAGTATGTACATTATTTGATTTTGAATTAATAAGGTTTTTTTTTTTTTTGTTGAGAAAGTTGAATTAATAAGTTGATATGGCATAAAATTGTGTGATGCAAACTTAGGTGTACATGTGTGTTTTTTATTTTTTAAATCTATTAAACACATTAGTTTGTGAAATTTACAAAAAAATAAATAAATTTAGTAGAATGAAATTTACAAAATTGACATGTCGTCCACTACAACTTTATTATGTCTTTTATGTGAACTATTATGAAGTAAGATTTGTAACATTTTTTTTTTTTTTTTGATTAGTTTTCTATAATATACTATTGAATTAATATATATCTACAATCTGTTTTTTTTTTTTATCACTATAATATCCTCGCTTCTAATATTTATTTTATTTAAATTCTTGTTGGGGGCTTAAACTTTGAGTTATTTTAGGACTATAAACTTAGTCATAACATTTCCCTTGACTATCCCTATGTGATAGGCTGTGACTGGCTACCAGTCACTTTCACATAGACTCGCCACTTATTCTCCACCAATCACAATCAACCACATAAGATAGTTGTAATAAAGGTTATGATTAAGTTTGTGGTCCTAAAATTATTATGTTTTAGTCTAATAATAAAATTTAAAAACAATTATTAAGAAATTTTGGAATTTTTTTTTTTTGAGAAACATGAAACATTGGACCTAAGTTCAAATGCTACCTAACTAATTGGTGTATTACTTGGCCTAATAATAAAGAATAATCATGCTTACACAAAAACCAATTTGTGTGTTAGGACTTGGGTTCAAAACTTGCATACATTAAGAATTCAATTGGTCTGTTGGGACATGGGTTCGACTCCTGCTAACACCCAAATCAGTGGGTGTGACTTGTGAGCATAATGATTAAGACTTAAGCTAAGAGTTAAGCCAAAGTTAAGAGTTAAGACCAGTAATCATGAATAAATTTATTAAAAAAAAAAAAGAACAAATAAAAACAACTATACATTAAGATAACGTCATCTTACCAAGAAAGAAAACCCCATCAACCCAAAACGACACCGCATCATTTCTAATCTGGCATAGCTACCAACACCATCACTCTAGAAAAACTCATTAAAAAACAATTATTATTAAAATATTGGAATTTCTTTCTCTTTCTCTTTTTTTTTTTTTTTTTTTTTTGGTTTAGAAACATGAAATATTGGACCTAAGTTCAAATGCTACCTAACCAATTGGTGTATTACTTGGCCTAATAATAAATAATAATCCCGCTTACAAAAAAACCAATTTTTGTGTTTGGACTTGGATTCAAATCTTGCATAGATTAAAAATTAAATTGGTGAGTTGGGACATGGGTTCGACTCTTGCTAACATCCAAATTAATGGGTATGACTTGTGAGCATAATGATTAAGACTTAAGTTAAGAGTTAGGCCAAATTTAAGAGTTAAGACCAGTGATCAAGGATAAAATAAATAAATAGAACAAATAAAACAACTGTACATTAAGACGACGTCGTCTCACCAAGAAAAAAAACCTCATCAACCTAAAACGACGCCATATCATTTCTAATCTAGCACACCCACCACCACCATCACTCTAGAAAAACTCATAAGTCTTTCTTTCCCAAATCTTCCCAAGACTCTTCTCCACTCAAACCCTAAAGAGAGAGAGAGACAGAGAGAATCTCAATGAGTTAGTCATGGAAATGGAGCACCTCCTATCGCTATCTAGCTGGTCTCACAAGGCTATAACATTAGCTCTATCCAAACTATTCGATCATCCTCATCCTCACCTGCAATTGCCATGCCTTCATCATCTCCAACTACTTCCCCTCCTCCACCAACTACCATGATCTACGACCACTTAGCCAGAGCCAAGATCAAGCACCTTGACAACCCAGACCCCCAGTTTCTCAAATATAGGTCACCCCAGCCAAAACTAACGGACCACACTCAGATCCTTTCAGCTCCAGAGGCCCGCATAACCACCTTGCCTAATGGCTTCCGTGTCGCCACAGAATCAAACCTGGCTGTGAAGACCGCCACCTTTAAGGTTTGGATCGATACCAGGTCAAGATTCAAAACCAATGAGACCAACGGCATGGCACATTTCTTAGAGCATATGATATTCAATGGGATGGAGAAGTGGACAACGAGGCAGTTGTAAGAGAAGATTGAGAATATGGGAGGCTATCTCAATGCCTACACGTCGAGAGAGCAAACTACGTACTATGCTAGAGTCATGGACAAGGACGTGCCTCGGGCACTTGATATCTTGGCCAATATCTTGCAGAATTTGAAGTTTGATGATAACCGCATTAACCACGAGCACAATGTGATTCTTAGGGAAATGGAGGAGGTAATATTGTTAGGGATACCAAGTTGTTTCCTTTCCTTTATTAAAAGGTCTATGCCAATGATTAAGACTTAAGTTAAGAGTTAGGCCAAAATTAAAACTTAATACCAGTGATCATGGATAAAATAAAATAGAACAAATAAAAATAACTATACATTAAGATGGCATCATCTCACCAAGAAAAAAAACATCAACCCAAAACGACGTCGTAGCATTTCTAATTTGGCACACCCACCACCACCATCCTAAATCTTCACACAAGACTCTTCTCCAGCTCGAGAATACTTTGGTAGGCCTGCAAGACAATACAAGTATGTCATCGGGGTAGAGTTGATAGGAAATAGAAACAGGAGCAAAAAATTAAACAATACATACCAGCACGGCCTCCCTCTTTGCCCCTAATACTAGGGCATCATCTTCCCATTGCATCTAGTTTTGCATATCCATAAGAAGTAGTAAAGCCTCCCCACACAGTCAGCCATGTAGCATCCCTGACCCTCGTTCCACGGCCTCACTTTCTCAATTATAAATAAAGGCTCACCATCAAGAAAGAAGGCTCGCATGTATGGCTTGACGAGAGCGCCAGCACCTCCCAATTCACCCAAGGTGGAGGAGAGGGTCCCTACAGTCGAGGCGGGACCTTCAGCTATGGAGGTTTCGGAATCTGGTATCTCTCTCCTCAGACGTTTCCCCCTACCTTATGCTTCCTGGGTCGGAGCAATGAGAACAAGTGGAGGCTGAGCAGTCAGGGTCCGAACTTAGACAGATGGGGTCCTCCCAACACCTCAGCAAGACCTACATTACGTCTTTGGAAAGACATGTTGAGGGGAATGCCTTCGATAAGGGCTACTCCTTCGACAACTGGTTCCTTGGATGGTATGATCCTCAAGTCACTCCTTCTTCTTCTTGTCAATTCAATGGTCGGAATGGCAATGGTCACACCGAGATCAGCTAGAGTGAATGGTGGAGGAGAGTGTTGTCGGCGTAGTGGCAGAGCCACGTTGGGGTTAGGGGGGATTTTGCTTACTAAAACCAAAAATTATAATAAAATCTACTTACTAGTCCCCCTGCAATTTTGAGAAAGATAAATATTCTACTAATTTAATCCCTCTATAAATTTATTTTAAACTCCTCAAATTTTAGAATTGATACATAAAAATCCAAAAAATCTAAATTGATACAAAGAACCCAAAAACAAAACTATTATCTAGGCCCTAGCCCCTCCAAAGTCCAAATACAAACAAAAGTAATAATTTTTACCAATTTTCAAATAAGCAATATCACCAAAATAATAAAAACCCCAAAAAAATCTCTTCTAGATCATTAATTAGAAGTAGAACTCCCAGCTCCACCCAGCTAGACTGGTATCTCCCTCTGACCTCTATGTAGAAGTAGAAGTAGAACTCTATTGAATATTGATTCCTTTGTCTCTCTCTTCATGTAACATGTTTGCTGATCCTGACTTGATATCTATGTCCAGAGCTTGTAGGCAAGTTTTATTATTATTTTTTAATCTAAAAAGTTGTTATAGTATTTTATTCTTGATTTAATTTTTTGATAGAATATTTCTTATAATTGAAATTTGGAAATAGTGATTTGTGATTGTTTCATACTTTGATAACAGTGACATGACCTAGTTTATGTGATTGTCTCCTAGTTACTTGTTTATATAAAAAATTAAAACATCACGTAGAAAATTACAATTTTTGTCACAATTGTCCATGCGATAGATTGTAACTAGTGAAGAAAAAGTGATAAATTCATGTGAAAATGATAGACAGTCAATTATAGTTTATTATGTAAGATAGTTATGATAAAAGTGATTTTTTTATGTGGTACTAGAATTACTCGTGTATATTTTGTCCACTAATGATAGCTAATAACAATCTGTCACTTAAAATTTGTTGTAAAAGTATTATTAACATGACATTTCTTTTATATATCTATATATATATATATATATATTGTTATATACTTATTTAGTTGTTTATTATATAGCTACATTAAAAAAAAATAATAATAAAAGAAAAAGTAGTATCTGTGATTATTATACGGAAGTATTGAGGAAATATAAGTTCAATTCAATTGTTTGGTTTTATTTGATTGCATACACTTTTACACAGTAATGTTTACATTTGTTGTTAAAAATTAATTTATTAGTATCACAAAAGACTATATACCTTGCAGTATCTCACTTGTATTGTTTGAATCCCACCCAATTGTGAAACCTAAACAATTTGTGTGACATACTATATGTAAGAGAAATACCATATACCACCTCTGAAAGAAGGTATAGCACAACTTTAACTTGGCCCCCCTAAACTCGTAGTTGATCGTTTGGGTGTACGTAGATCGGGGACCGAAGTAATATGTTAAGATCGATGGCGTTGATCAAATGCTTATTCTTCTTGAAAGCACTGTCAACTGCAAAAGAGGGTAGCAACACTCACACACACACACAAGAATAATAGCAGTAGTTTTCTAAAAATAACTATTGCCTAACTCCTACAAACATGCTCTACCCTAAAAGATAGGGTAGGGGAGTTCGTCAGGGTGCTAGTTCCCCGTGATCATGAGGAAATCCCCCTATGTTTCCTTATTAGAATCAGGGAGGCATGAAACCAGCCTCACTTCCCCGTGCCAGAATTTGAAATAGTAACCCGAGGTGGAGTTGTCTTGGCAACTGCACACCTAGTTGATGTCGTGCTTAGAGAGATTAAGGCTAAGCCTCTTATTTTGCTCAGCTACACTACTCACTACCCTAAAAATGTTTGGAGTATATTAATCAGGACACAGCTTAAAGTGCCTAAGGAAATTGGTCATTAGCTTCCTTAAAGGGATCCTAACCCCACCCTCTTTGAACACGACCAAAGGTATGATCATGGTTTCAATCCTTCTCCTAATGTTTACATCATCCTCATTGCAATAACTCACCCCAACATCGTCGGGGATATCATATCGCACCCTAAATGTAGCTATCCGCATTGCAATAACTCACCCCAACATCGTCGAGGATATCATATCGCACCCTAAATGTAGCTAACCTCTTTGCGGTATCAACTAGAGATCTAAATTTACCAATGGCACCATAAAAAATGTGGGAAAGCAAAAAGAAAAATTGGAAAGTCAAGAGATTGAGGAGGGAGCATACTTAGGCAAAAAGAAACTCAAGCTTAGCACCTTGGGAAGAAGGATTTCTCTATAAAGCAGGTGAGAAGTAGAAATCCTAAAGCTAGCCCATGACCCCTCTATTTATAAGCTTTTGATGAATAGAAAACGGGCTTTGCCCTTTGGTTCCCACGCCGTACCAAAACCCTAAGTTAAAATCTCACCGTCCATCTAGCTGCATGTCAATCGTTGGAATTTAGAACAAGGGGTTCTATCTTAGACATTAAATGCAAAGCTACCTCCAATCTCGTTAATGTTAGTTAATGATGCGCCCACACCTCGAGCCACGATCTCCACCCCGGCTTTAATGAAAAGAAGATCATGGAGAGCTATTGTGGAGGGTGCATTATCACCATGTGGACTACGGACCGGAGAGGTATACTTAAAGGTAAGGGGTGTGACCCAAATCTCAAAATCACAGGCCCAGATTCAAGAAAAAGTAAAATGGCTTAACCCATATGCCAAGAGCATGAGACAATCCAAGAACCTCATACCCGAGGAAGGCTTCAATAGAATTGCCATGGACGACACCTCGACCTAGAATCTTTGCCAAGGACAAGGTGGGAAAGACACAGAGCCCAAAGCAACAGTCACCTCCGCATTTATTAGATGTTCTTACATAATGTCAACCGCATTAAATGATGAATGACTGGTCTGAATAGTAGAGACCCCTCAAAAGTCTCTCTTCATGATCAAAGAATGGCAAAATAAGTGTCTAATGAGACAACTATCTTCTGTCATTTAGCCATAAAATGCACATCTGGAAAGGAGAGGGATAAGGGAGGAGTTAGCCCACTAAGGATGGGGATCCAAAAAAATTGAGAAAAAGAAGGAGAGAGAAAGAGTGAGAAATACACCTTGTAACAGTCTCAGTTTCACGCTTTGTACCTCGGGAAGAGTTTACTTTTCAATTAGATTCATTTAGTTTCTCTATCTTATCCTTCAATTAACTATCCAACTTTCCCATTATGGATTATCCATACCTTCTCTATAAATTAGTTGTGTTGATCAATAATATTTTGGTTTTGTCCATTCAATTGTGTTTTTGACACCCACAATTATTTTTTGCAATATTATAAAATAAATAGATATAATATATTCCATTTGAAGGGACATTCTTACATTTTGGGGCCTTAGGCCTAATGGTTTAGCCACCTGATGACTCTGGATTTAACCTTTTCACACTCAAAGTACAGCTAATAATAATTAATATAGAAAAAATAGATTATAATAATTAATATATCACCAATTACAATTTTATTATATTTTTAAAATCTATTAATAATATTAGAGCATTCATAGCAAGGTTGTTAAAAATATAGATTTTAGCCACTCAAAACATGACTTTATCTATTTTAACACCCCACTTTATAATGCACCCAACATCAAAAGTTTTATTTTAACATTTAACACATTAAAATAATATAAACAATACAATAAAATAATATATCCAACACAATAAACAACAACCACAACCATCAACACATTAAAATACTATTTTTTAACACCCCACATTAAAAAATTAGTTTTTGTTTTGATTTTTAATAGCAGCTCACTGTAGCTCAAACTCAAATTTTTTTAACTTTGCCTTCTTTGTTGTAGAGTACATTTTTAGGGCATTGGTTGCTAAATTGACTTTTTAGCCAATTTAACAACCTTATTGAGCAACCTTATTGAGGATGCTCTTAGTTTGTGAACATTATATAGTCAAATTTGTAATATTTTTATAATATGAAGTTTACAAATTAATATGCCATCCATCACAATTTTATTATAATTTTTATGTGAAATTCTATGGAGTAAGATTTGTAATAATTTTTAACATTTTTTGTTTTATTTTGCTTTGTGTCTATAATACAATATTAAAAAAAAATATATTTACAATGTTTTTATTTTAAATCACTAAAATGTCCTTGCCTATAATATTTATTTTATTTAAATTCTTGTTCGGGCTTCACTACACTTAAACTTTGAGTTATTCTAGTACCACAAATTTAGCCACACTATTTTCTACAATTATCTTATGTGTTAGACTGTTATTGACTGCTTGTCATTTTCACATGAACTCATCACTTTTTCTCCACCATCCATAATCAGCCACATGAATAGTTGTGACCAAAATTTTGGCTAAATTTATGGTTTTAGAATTATTGTGTTTTAGTTTGATGATAAAGAATAATTATTTACAATAAGGATCATTACACTCCCCTCACTTGAAGTTTGGGAAAATGACACTCCACCTTAAACCTGAAAAGAGAAGAAAACACTCCGCTCCATTGAGCTTTGAAGAAATTAACACTCCCCCTTTTTTTTATATTAGTAATGAAATATTTTAAATTTCTATAAGAATTTTTTTACAAAAGTTTAATCATGGTTAGTAAAAAAAAATAACTAATACCTTTACAATAAAAATGCAAAATTTATCAAGTACCAAAACACTTGCAATGACAAATCTCTTCATAACCCGTTAAAAAAGAATAAAATAAAAAGCAAAATTCATACTTAATATTTTAAAATGCACTTCAATTAAAAATTTAAAATAATAAATTTTAAAATACACTTGAAATGAATTTTAAGGAGAAAGCTTCCCTTAAAGGTACAAAATATTTTTAGTATTAATTTAACAAAATTTGGTCAATTGGATGTCATAGCAGGGAAAATGTTTTTTCGCTTCAAGTTGGGGGTGGAACGTCATTTCTCCAAACTTCAAAGGAAGGAGTGTAATTACCCATTTACAATATTGGACCTAAAAGTTCAAATGTTAGCTATACCAAAAACTGATTGGTGTCTAATATATATATATATATATATACTAGTTATAGGCCCGTGTGTTGCACGGTCTTATGAAAAATCTTATAAAATAAATTTATAAATAATTATATATTTTAATAGGTTCAATAAAGATAAAAGAAAAAATTATCAAGTGTAAATAATTATCTCACTAATATAAGGGGTAAGATTTCTTCCTAAAACTAAATCAAATTGATAATTCCAAATTGAATTTTTAATTGATAATTATTTTTAAAAAAAGTACTAAACAATTGATAAATTTAAAATTAATATGATCTTGATAATATTATAAATTAAAATTAAAGTTGATAATTCAAGATACACGTGTAGAACATCTTGATAATTTGATGTAACATAAAAATCAAATAAGAAAACTGTTAAAATTAATCTATTAATTCTAACCATATTTAATCATTATTTCTAAGACCCTAACCCTAAGCATATAAATCAGATCAAAGCTAAGAAAATTAGTTTAAACAAAAGGCAACCAATACAAAAAACCTAATCAATTTAATAAAAACAAAATACAAAAACAAAGAAGGAGCCTTTAGAAACTTGACAATGTTTTCGAATGTTTTGAATTCATTAATTAAAATCACATGAAGACAAAAAACTAATAATAACACTAAAGAAAATAAACAAAATGAAAATAATAATTGATGGTGCATTATAAAAATCAACTCCACATTCATCCGTTGAGGTCGTCCAAAGGGAAGAAGCATAGACAGCAGAATACGATGATATGCTCGTCCCTCTATGAGGTCTTCCATGTGAAGGACAACCTCCCTGCATTCTTGACACTTCTCCTCGTCTTCGCTTAGGACAGACTCCTCTTTTGTCTCTCACAACTGGCAAATATATTACTGAAAGCAGTTTCCCATGACAGTTATGGAGGACAGGCCACATAAGGTAACTTCCAAGGCAGTTATGGAAGTTACCTCCAAGTTTTTCGAGTTCCTCAATAATAGGGACAGTTACTAAACAAGTAATTGTTCCAAGGCGTATGCTATATAAAGCGCTTGTCCACGAGAAGGTAAGGGGAGATTGTTTTTCTGATTCCAAGGAACACTTCTTTTTATTTGGAATTAAAAACCCACTGACTTTACCATTGAAGGATTCTTGACCGGCCTCCATCGGTCTTCTCTGATTTTATTTGCTTTTTCAAGACTCAGCCTTCAAGATCATCAACGCCTGGAGATTTTCAGCTTACTGATTCCCAAGGGTTCATCAGTTGGCGCCGTCTGTGGGAAAGAGATTTGTCGCACTCGAACTTCATTTGTTGAGTTCTGCGATTTCTTTCTCCAACAAAGGGCTGAAATGGTTCGGATAAGATCAAAAGCTACTAGTCCAGGCCCTCAAGAGAGTAGAGACGCTTCCAATAACCCCCATCGTGGCCAACAATCGGCGCCTACCATGCAACCATCTTCTGTCCAACACGTGCAGTCAATGGCCACTGCCATGGCAGAGTTAACTCGCTAGAATCAAGAATTGAGAAGGGAGATTAATCTTAGAAGGCAACGGCATGAGGCCTATGGAGAAGAGCTTGGATAGAGCTAGGGAGATGGAAGACATGCAGAGCCGGAAAGCCAATTAAGGGATACTATACCAAGAAGGGTGCCACACTTAGAAAGAGAAATGGACCAGATGAGGAAAGTTATGGATAAGATGAGGGAGAACATGAGAAGGTCAAATCCCGTAGAAGACCTAGTTCACCGAACAGATTCTCCCTTCACGGCTTCCATCGACGGCTACCCCTTGCCTCCAAAACTCAAGATGTCTTCCTTGGATTCGTATGATGGAACGCATGACCCGTTTGATCACATTGCTACTTTTAATACTACAATGCACCTTTAAAGGGTTTCTGATAAAATTATGTGTAAAGCTTTCCCTATCACCCTTAAAGGTCCAGCATGAGTCTGGTTCAGTAAAATACCCCGAATTCGGTAAGTTCTTTTGAAGAGTTGAGCAAATTGTTCATTAATAACTCATTGGGGGACAAAGACACAAGAGTTCCTCATCCAACCTGTTAACCATAGAGCAAGGAGAGAATGAAAGCTTGCGGTCCTTCATCACTCACTTCAACAGGGAAGCCCTAAGCGTGGACGAGGTGGATGACAAGCTATTACTAGCGGCCTTCCATAAGGAGGTTAATTCTGACTTATTCATACATAAACTTTATGAAAAAGAGCCTCAGTCCATGGCCGAACTCGACCATTCAGCCCAAAATTTTATGAATGCGAAAGACACGATCATAGCTAAGAAGAGGAAGAGAGCTGAGAGAGTAGAAGCAAATCCCACTCGCCAGTCCAAGCAAGGTCCTCGTCCAAAGAAGAGACGAATGGAAGAAAGGAGAGATCGAGATAATAAAAAGACTGGCTCTTTAGCGTGGAATCAACAATATACTCCTTTGAACGTGCCGCTCAAACAAGTCCTTATGCAGATCAAGGATGATCCTTCCTTGAAATGGCCAAAGGAAATGAAGGAGGATCCCAATAAGCATAATAGGAATAAGTATTGTCGCTTCCATAGAAATCATGGGCATGATACGGACAAGTGTTTCGATTTAAAGCAGCAGATTGTGAATCTCATAAGACAAAGGAAGTTGAGAAACTTCCTTGGACGAGACCACAAGGACGAGAAATTGAAAGGGAAGGTAGAAGAATCATCACGACCACCGCTCGGAGAAATAAGAGTTATTATAGGGGGAAGCTCCACAGGCTAGTCGTCCAAGTCAAAGAAGGCATACCTAAAGGTAGTGCAGAGCGTCCAACTTTCTGGACGATCACCAAGAGTAAGGACCACGGACGAGCCAGCGATCACTTTCACAGACGAGGATGCCGAGAGAATTCACCACCCTCATGATGATGCTATCGTCATCACCTTACTTATTGCTGACTACACAACCAGAAGGGTGCTGGTGGACAACGGAAGCTCGGTAGACATTTTATATTATACAGCTTTTCAGCAAATGAGGTTAGGACGAGACCAGCTCTGTCCAGTGAGCTCCCCCCTGGTAGGTTTTGATGGGATGAAGGTACAGCCCTGGGGCATTATTTCATTACCAGTAGTTGTGGGGGCATACCCGCAACAAATCACTAAGGATGTGAGCTTCCTTGTGGTAGATTGCTCATCCTTCTACAACGCCATAATTAGAAGGCCAACTTTAAATAGTTGGAAGGCTGTCACATCTACTTATCACATGTCGGTCAAGTTTTCAATAGAGCATGGGGTAGGACAAGTACAAGGAGACCAACTAGCAGCAAGAGAATGTTACTTGGCCATGTTGGCCATAGACGAGCAAGTTCAAGCCATGAATATTGAAGAAAAGAGAGTTATGGCAGAACCCACTGAAGCGTTGGAAGATATTTCCTTAGATGAAAATAACCCTGAGAGGTGTACCAAGGTTAGAGTAGATCTAGAAGTGAAGAATAAGAAGGACCTCGTCTGTTTTTTGAAGAAAAATATTGATGTATTTGTCTGAAGTCATGAGGACATGTCGGGTATAGATCCTAATGTCATTACCCACCGTCTGAATGTATGTCCATCCTCCAAGCCAATGCGACAAAAGAAAAGGGTGTTTGCTCCTGTGAGAGATAATGCTATCAAAGATGAGGTTCAAAAGTTGATCGTAGTGAAGTTTATTCAAGAAGTTTATTATCTAGACTGGTTGGCTAATGTGGTAATAGTTAAGAAGGTAAACAATAAATGGAGAATGTGTGTAGATTTCACCAATCTAAGCAAGGCTTGCCCCAAGAACAGCTATCCGTTGCCACGCATTGACCAGTTGGTAGATTTCACTGCAAGTCACAAGTTACTTAGCTTTATGGATGCTTTCTCTGGATACAATCAAATAAGGATGGACAAGGCAGACCAGGAGAAGACCTCCTTCATCACCAGTCAAGGCTTGTTTTGTTATAAGGTGATGCCCTTCAGTTTGAAGAACGCAAGGGCAACATATCAGAGGTTGGTTAACCACGTGTTTCGTCCACAGATTTGGCAGAATGTAGAAATCTATGTAGATGACATGCTGGTAAAGAGTCAAGACGAGGGAAAGCATCTAGATAACCTGCAAGAAACATTTGACACGCTTAGGAAGTACAACATGAAGTTGAACCCTAGCAAATGTGCTTTCGGAGTATCATCAGGGAAATTCCTGAGGTTTATGGTTTCACATAGGGGAATTGAAGCAAATCCTGACAAAATTCAAGCAATATTAGACATGAAGCCCCCGCCAAATGTTAAAGAAGTCCAGTCCCTCACCGGACGAGTTGCTGCCCTTAATAGGTTTGTTTCTAAAGCTACTGACAAATGTTTGCCATTTTTTAAGGTTTTTAAAAAAGCATTTGAATGGACTGACAAGTATCAGAAAGCTTTCAAAGATTTGAAGACGTATCTCACCATGGCTCCTTTACTAAGCCCATCCGTGTTGGGAGAGGAGTTGTATGTATACTTAGCAATCACCCCACATGCCGTAAGTTCAATATTGGTGAGGGAAGAAGACAAGGTGCAAAAACCTGTGTACTATACAAGTAAAGCACTGAAGGGAGCGAAAGGACGGTATCCACTAATAGAAAAGCTGGCTTTCGCATTAATAACAACATCTAGGAAACTAAGGAATTACTTCCAAGCTCATGTCATCAATGACATGACAGATCATCCGCTCAAGAAAGTAATGAACAAGTTGGAAGCTGCAGGATGATTGATTCAATGGGCTGTTGAGCTCAATGAGTTCGACATAAAATACCAACCAAGACATGCCATAAAAACTCAAGCTCTGGCAGGCTTCATTGCGGAGTTTGCCCCAAATTATAACAATGTGGATGAGATGGAAGATAGCAAGAGGTGGATCGTCCATGTGGATGGTTCGTTTGCATAGCATGCAGGAGGAATAGGTGTGGTTCTACAATCTCCAAAAGGAGATAGACTAAAACATAAGGTTCGTTTGCATTACCAAATGACTAATAATGAAGTTGAGTATGAAACTATCCTCAAAGGGCTGGAATTGGCTAAGTCTGTGGAAGCAAGGTCAATACTCATCTTGGGAAATTCTCAGTTAATCATAAGCCAAGTGAATGGGATCTATGAGATTAAGGAAGAATGAATGAAAAAGTACCTTAATAAGGTGATATGCCTTATGAAAAAATTTGAGGAAGCTGACTTCGTTCAAATCCCAGGGGAGGAGAACGTGAAAGCTGATACCTTAGCAAAAGAAGCCTCAGCAAGTGAAGCCACGAACAAGTTTGATGAAATTCAGTATATGCCAAGTATAGATATCACAGAAGTACAACAGGTAGAAAGTAGAGTAAATTGGATGACCCCAATTGTATCATACCTGAAGGACGGACGACTTCTAGAAGAGAGAAATGAAACTAGAAAGTTGAGAGTAAGATCAGCCAGATACGTTCTTATGGACAAGATATTATACGAAAGAGGTTTTTCTCAGCCTTATCTTAGGTGTTTAACTCCAGACAAGGTGAACTACATACTAAGAGAGGTTCATGAAAAAGCACGTGGCAATCATTCAGGAGCCAGGTCACTCGTTCATAAGGTCGTCCTTGCAGGATACTATTGGCCAAATATGCAAGCTGATGCCAAGGCATATGTCAAAACCTGTGATCAATGCCAACGGTTTAGTAATGTCCCCAGACAACTATCAGAGTACCTCACCCCAATGATGGCCCCATGGCCCTTTGCACAATGGAGACTAGACATCTTGGGTCCCTTTCCATTGGGAACAAGGCAGATGAAGTTTCTAGTTGTCGGCATTGATTACTTCACCAAGTGGGTGGAAGCGGAACCCTTAGCGAATATCACACAACAAAATGTCAAGAACTTCGTCTGGAAAAACATTGTCTACAGGTATGGGGTGCCTAGAGTGTTAGTATCTGACAATGGACAACAGTTTGACAATGCACTTTTCAAAGATTTCTGTGAGCACTTTGGAATTCAAAATCACTACTCCTCACCCGGCAACCCTCAAGCAAACAGTCAAGCTAAAGTTGCAAACCGATCCTTGTTGAAAATCATCAAGACTCGGCTTGAGGGGGCAAAGGGAGTATGGCCTGACGAGCTACCAAGTGTTCTACGGGCATACCGGACGATGGTAAGAACCCCTACGGGGGAAACCCCTTTCAAGCTAGCATACGGAACTGAAGCAGTCATACCTGCAGAAGTACATATGGCCCACCACAGGGTAATGACGTACCAAGACAAGGATAATGAGGAGCAACTCCGTTTGAGCCTTGATCTAATAGACGAGATAAGGACGGATGCAGAGCAAAAGATAGCAAAATACAAAAACCTCATGGCCAGGCAACATGATGCAATAGTAAAACCAAGGCGCTTCAACATAGGAGATCTCGTCCTGAAGAGGGTTTCCTTAGCAACCAAGAACCCGGCTCATGGGAAACTAGGGCCTAATTGGGAATGTCCCTACAGATTTGTCAATTGTAAAAGACAGGGATCCTACTACTTGGAGACCCTAGACGGGAGGAAATTGGAACATCCTTGAAACGTTGTGCACCTGAGGAGGTACTACCAATAAAAGGCCAGCCTAGATGAGCCTGGAGACCATTTATCTACTTGTCTATCTACAAAAGTTTGTTTACTTACGTATCTTTAGTGTTGCTTTGTTATTACTATGTTAAAGTTATGGACGAAGTTATGGTTTTGTTTGTATTTATTTTCCTAGAAGGCGTTAGCTTCTAAAGTGCATGCCTCGTCTATAAACAATATTTATGCTATGTACATAATGCTGTGTTGGAATTCTTGGTTTCCACTATTTTCGTTGAAATTAACCCATAAGAGAACTGAAAGCCCAAGACGAATAAATTCTCTGGACGCAGGGATGTACTGAATTCTCATAAGTGTAAAATGAAGGCATTCTCGTCCGAATCATGGACGAGCTTAAGCCCTGGACGGGTAAAGCTATAAACCATCTAAACAGTGGATGAATTAAGGCCCTTACTGCATTAAAGTTCAAACCATGGACGAGGAAATGCATAACCAAAGGTTAAGTCTTGATCAGGACACCAACCAAACAATCCAACTTATGGACGAGTGAAAGGTTGGGCCTTGTCTTTATAAAATGTGACAATCAGCTAAGTCTAAGGACGAGTAAAGCTGAATTACCATTTCACGTAGAGGAATAATACTTGATGAAATTCAAGGAATGGAAAAGTATATATTCATGTTAAAAGGGAAAAATCCCTCCTATGGACGAGTCAAAATTCAAAATCTATCATAAGAAATAAAAACTCGTCCATATCATAATAAAAAAAAAAGAAAAGAAAGAGTAGCATTCACTTAGTTGTTTAAGGGCGGACGACCAACGTCCAAACACCCGTGCGAAATAAAACTAATTGTTCAAATAACTTGTCCTAAAATCACGAATGAGCTTAACGTACTTGAATTACATAAAAAAAAAAAAAAAAAAAAGGGGGGTCCTAAATAGTGCACCAGACCAAAAAAAAAAAAAAGAGACAAGATAAACATTAAAATATTTTCTAAGCCTGGGGAGCATCCACATTAGGGGCGTCTTGAGGAGGCAGAGTTGTAGAGTCATCCTCAATATTGACATCCTCGGAGCCAGTTTGAAGGAGAAAATTAGTAGCAGCATTCAGGTTAAGCTTAATAAAGCTAAAGTCCACTTCGGGGAGGTTTTCCATAGCATCCATTCTAAAATCCTCAAAGCCTGCTGCATAATTGGTGTCCAAAAGATCAGTGTACTACTTGGACACCTTAACTTCAGCCACTGCATCTTCTTTCGCCTTGGAGAGAAGAGTACTCAGCTCGTCATTCTTTTTTCTGTATATGATCAAGACGAGTATCTTTCTCCACTGCATCAGCTTTCAACTCTTCAACCAGGATTCGTAACTCCTTCGTCTTTTCCTTAGCTTTGGCAGCTACCACAGCCCATTTTTTAGATTCGTCCTTCACTTCTTGAATTCTCGTCTCTAATAAGACCCTCGTCTTGTCCAATCCTATAGCCTGCCTAGACTCTGCTATAAACTTTGACATGGCCTATAAAAAGGAAAAGAACAAATAAAATAAAAAAAAATAAAATAAAAAAACTTTGAAATAGCAAAGACGAGGTAAAGATATAATTACACACCTTAAAAAGATCATGAACACCGGAGTGTTCAAAATCCTTTAGGGACATGTCATAGCAAGTGTTTATATCCTCGTCAGAAATAGCATTCTGAAAACGTTCCCAAGCCAGATCTTCATTTTCAATAATGTTTTAAGGGACCTTTTAGGAAGGTTGGGACAAAGTAGACACAGTCGTCTTGGGCGGAGGAGTCTTGGATGGAGTGGTCTCAACCGAAATGGATGAATCTACATCAAATACTTGGGTAGGCTGCTGAGACGAAGGAAGATTGGGCTTGACTATCTGGGACAAGTCGTGCTTTGCCTTTTTGCCTCGTCGGCTGAGGAAACTTCCCAAATCCAAGTTCTTGGACAAAGGCTTCCTTTTGTCCCCAGCTAATGGACGAGGCTGAGACTGAGACTGAGGACGACTCCCCTCAACCATAGCATCTTTCCCTTTGTTTTCCTTCATTGTTAACATTCCTAAAGCAAATAAGAATAGCAATAAGTGATGAGTTGTAGACAAATCAGAAAGGTATAATATAGAATACTTACTTCTTCGTACTGTGACCTCGTGAGCAATAGCCTAGTCTGATGGTTCAGGATCGAGTCCCCACTTGGCAAGACGACGTAGATTAACCAAAGAATGAAAATTCCTATCAGCATGAAAACGAGCCCTGTGGACGTAGTCACAGTGAAATTTGCTTAAGGACAGACGTTTAACACCTGTGAAGCAGATAGTATACAGAGGTTAGAAACATTGAAATAAGATATAAAAAAAGGGAGGAGAGAAAAATGAAAAAGGGGAGGGACGTACTTTCAGGACGAAGGTTCCCTAAGTCCCCAGAGTAAGGAGCGAAAAAGTCCCTTCCAATGTCTACAGGATTTCCAAACCAAAAATCGAAGACGAAAATAAATTCCGTCTTCCAATTCCTGTCAGACGAAGCCAGGGACCTGATTAATCTACAATCTCTGCCCCTAGCTGTGAATTAGTAGAAGCCAAGGGATTGACTTATTTCAAAGGGCTTATAACAGAAGAGAAACTCGTCCATAGTAAGAGGACGGTCCCTTCCAAATATTTCTTTCCACAAAATTTGCATAGAGATAATTAATCTCCATGCATTAGGATTGAACTGACATACGCCTAAACCTAACTTAACTAACAACTCTCTAGCAAATGCATTTAAAGGGAACCAAAGACCCCCCAAGAAATAAGCCTTATAGATGCCTATTCCAAAACGGGGATTGCAGCACCATTCTCCACGGACGGATAACCTTGGGTTGAATTCGTCCGGAATCTCGTACCATGTCCTAAGATTGGCAAGCCTTTGCTCAGACGTTTTGGAGTGAATACCTATTGTACAACTATAGACAATCTCCTCTTCGTCCATAGGACTAGATGAGGGAACATTGGACAGGGTACCAGCTTAGGAACCTCAAGCTTTCCTAAGTTGCTCTTGAAAAGCTTCTATAGGAAACCCAGGAACACCAGAGGTATATCCCTCGTTCATAGAACTCCCTTTACTACTATGACTACTATTACTAGAACCACTGTAACTAGTTGTATCTTGATACTCGTCTATAGCCTTTTGTGTACTATTACTAGACGAAGAAATAACAGTTTCAGACATTCTGAAGAAAACTTAAAGGAAAACCTAAAGACGAGAAGGAAAGGAATACCTGGCTCTAGACGAAAGAAGAATATGGACACAGAGAAACCTCTAGATAAAGCTCTAGACAAGGAGTGTCAAGAATGAAAATCTAAGAAATGTAAAGGGTAATGGAGGAATCCTACTATTTATAGGCAATGCATTCTGACATCTGAAATGACATAAGCGAACCAAAAGTTGCCACATGGCATGCCTCTCAAAAAAATCAATCGACGTTGCCAACCACCGATAAAGCTATGACACGTGGCACATTAGCATGTTCATCCATGGGCAACATAGGACTCCACCTTTCCTTGTACGACTCACGGACAAAGGGGCAACTGATGGTGCATTATAAAAATCAACTCCACATTCGTCCGTTGAGGTCGTCCAAAGGGAAGAAGGATAGACAGCAGAATACGATGATATGCTCCTCCCTGCATTCTTAACACTTCTCCTCGTCTTCGCTTAGGACAGACTCCTCTTTTGTCTCTCACAACTGGCAAATTTATTACTGAAAGCAGTTTCCCATGACAGTTATGGAGGACAGGCCAAATAAGGTAACTTCCAAGGCAGTTAAGGAAGTTACCTCCGAATTTTCCGAGTTCCTCAATAACAGGGACAATTACTAAACAAGTAACTATCCAAAGGCGTATGCTATATAAAGCGCTTGTCCACGAAAAGGTGAGGTGAGATTGTTTTTCTGATTCCAATAGACACTTCTTTTTATTTGGAGTTAAAAACCCGCTGACTTTACCATCGGAGGATTCTTGACCGGCCTCTATCGGTCTTCGTTGATTTTATTTGCTTTTTCAGAACTCAGCCTTCAAGATCATCAACGCCCGAAGATTTTCAGCCTACTGATTCCCAAGGATTCATCAATAATAATAAAAGAAGAAAGAATGCATATTTGCATTGTCATAGGATTTAGGCATTCACATATTGAAATAAACTTCACTCTAAAAATGATATATAGGGTTACATATATTGGTAGAGTTCCATTTGAAATATAATTCATTTAAATCTTATTGAAATTAAAGATATCTAATCAATGTGTTTGTTTTTATCCCAAAATTGGAATTAAAAAAAAGGTCATATGAATAGAATGGGAAAAAAAAAGAGTTGATTCAACAAAACATAACATATAAAAAATTAAAAATATTTTTAAAAAAAAAAAAGAGAAAGAAAACGTGATTGATAGCTATAAGGAATTTATATATATAAATATAAATATATATATATATATATATATATATATATATGTGTGTGTGTGTGTGTGTAAATGTCATCAACGTAGAAATTATCAAATTAATGGAGATTGTGGGGCCCATATATTTGGCAACCCTAGCCCACTCCATATCGGGCCCAAGATCCATGCCAAGAATAGCATAGAGTCCGAGGACAAGAGGAAGAAGACCAAGTCATCAATTGACCTCGCCGAGGATTCCCCCATCCTCGGCAAACCGACATTGAAAGAAGAAAGCTGTCACTCACCCATTAAGTGTACGCCACCAACACTCTGGCCGCATTAATGGAGAATTGACCAGCAAACAGTGATGTCTTGGTTATCTCAACTAACAGAAAGCCTGCAAAGGCGGCTGATGGGACGAGCCCTCAGACACAAGTTCAGATGGCCGACAAGTGGACGGCAGAGATCAACTGAATAAGACTATATAATAGATAGAACCCCCAACATAAAGGAGGTTGGTGGGTTGGTTGGGAAGTGAGGACTCTTGAGTAGAAAAGTAAAAGGGGTATTTCAGGGTGTCCAAGGACAACCTTTGTATTGATCAGTTCTAAGGAAAGGGCTCCTCAGACTGAGCCGAGGACGAACTTTCCTTAAGAACACTTAGTTAAATTCACTGTTGTTATCCTCACAAACCCTTAGCCAAATTCTTTATTATTATTCTTATGAATCCCACGTCATCCGTTGTCTCCCTTGCTGGTGCCTAACCCTTCTACCCATGCTCTACAAATTTATTGTACGGGGGCCGTCCGAAAACAGGTCCCTACAATTGGCGCCGTCTGTGGGAAGGACTTGTGCACTAGCAAGTGCAACGGTTGGTGTGAAAAAGATGAAGAGCAACACTTCTTTTCAAAAAAAATATACACACAACCAAAGGCAACAATGTTCATTCAGAAAGCAACCATCACAAAAGATTGAAAAGATGCAAGAAATAAAAGAGATAAAAGGGGCTACTTCTTTATTAATCTTGAAAAAGAAATTACATTTTTACATCGGATGCTTATGCAGGCTTGTTCTAAAGCTAACCACAAATAAAAAGCCTAAACAGGCTTGAACTGAAGCTAAAAGAAAAGGAAAGGGTGAGAGGCCTAGGCAGGCATGTTTTAAAGCCATGCCCAGTGGTGGAGGAAGAAGTGGAGACAGGCCTATGTTTAGACCGTCCACAGCTCCCCAATCACCACTTGCGGCGGAAGGAAGGAGAAGGAAGAAGAGGCCGCGGCGCCTGACGGTTCCACCTCATGGCTCCACCTGGTTTCCCTCCCAATCCCACTGCAACTGGGAGCCGGCGAATCACTGCCAGCCTAGAGGGCTGACAGATCCAAATCCGGGGGAGAGACGTTACGTTCCTTTCGGATCCTCCTCCAAACTGCAAGGGGAGTCCCATCTCTGGCTAGGTTGAAAAGAAGGGAGATCTTCGGCCTCTGCCTACTCTGCCTCCATCGTGTTGTCCAAGATCGAAGTGGCATCCTCGGCTCCTGAGAGGGGCTCGGCTTCCCTGTCGCCGCCCTTTCCCAGGGCCAATTCATCTTATGGGGCACAAACTACTCTTCTGGCAAAACCCTTGAGACGCCCAGAAGGGGGTGTGTTTGTGAGGTTCGAATTCAGGTGTTTGTCAAGTTTGAAAGAGGGATCACCCCAAAATGCCTTATATAGGAGGCAAAAATTGGAGCCAGCCTGCACAGAATCCTAAGGAGGAATTACCGGAAGAATTAACTCCACCTAATTTCCAAGAGGCTTATCAGCCGTTGGGCCCTCGTAAATCAGTAAGGGCATTAATGAGGAGGCGCCTCGCGCACCGAGGCTCCAAGCGCATTACTCGAATAGCCCAAATGGCGCCTCATTATCAAGAGTGGCGCACTAAACGAAGGGGCTAGACCGAAGGAGAATCCTCCCTCGGCGGAACAGACTCGAGGCCACTGTCACTACAAAGGCGGACGCCCGAAAACTGAGGATGAGCCCCTTAACTCCAAGCAGTCCAGAAGAAGAACCAAGTGCTGGACAGAACCAAGGCCTTGCATGGTCCTCGGACTCAAGCCTATGGGGAAACTAGTTACTAAAAGAAGAACTAAATGTTAGACAGAACCTAGGCCTTGCATGATCCTCGGACTCAAGCCTCTGGGGAAACTAACTACTTAAAAAGAACTAGGTACTAGACAGAACCAAGGTCTTGCATGGTCTAAGGACTCAAACCTATGGGGAAACTAGCTACTTCAAAACCAAGTGCTGGACAGAACCAAAGCCTTGCATGGTCCTCGGACTCAAGCCTATGGGGAAACCAGTTACTAAAAGAAGAACTAAGTGTTAGACAGAACCTAGACCTTACATGGTCTTCGGACTCAAGCCTCTGGGAAAACTAACTACTTAAAAAGGACTAGGTACTAAACAGAACCAAGGTCTTGCATGGTCCAAGGACTCAAACCTATGGGGAAACTAGCTACTTCAGAACCAAGTGCTAGACAGAACCAAGGCCTTGCATGGTCCTCGGACTCAAACCTATGGGGAAACCAGTTACTAAAAGAAGAACTAAGTATTAGATAGAACCTGGGCCTTGCATGGTCCTCGAACTCAAGCCTTTGGGGAAACTAACTACTTAAAAAGAACTAGGTACTAGACAAAACCAAGGTCTTGCATGGTCCAAGGACTCAAACCTATGGGGAAACTAGCTACTTCAGAACCAAGTGCTGGACAGAACCAAGGCCTTGCATGGTCCTCGGACTCAAGCATATGGGGAAACCAGTTACTAAAAGAAGAACTAAATGTTAGACAGAACCTAGGCCTTGCATGGTCCTCGGACTCAAGCCTCTGGGGAAACTAACTACTTAAAAAGAACTAGGTACTAAACAGAACCAAGGTCTTGCATGGTCCAAGGACTCAAACCTATGGGGAAACTAGCTACTTCAGAACCAAGTGCTGGACAGAACCAAGGCCTTGCATGGTCCTCGGACTCAAGCCTATGGGGAAACCAGTTACTAAAAGAAGAACTAAGTGTTAGACAGAACCTAGGCCTTGCATGGTCCTCGGACTCAAGCCTCTGGGGAAACTAACTACTTAAGAAGAACTAGGTACTAGACAGAACCAAGGTCTTGCATGGTCCAAGGACTCAAACCTATGGGGAAACTAGCTACTTCAGAACCAAGCGCTGGACAGAACCTAGGCCTTACATGGTCCTCGGACCCAAGCCTATGGGAAAACCAGTTACTAAAAGAAGAACCAAGTGTTAGACAGAACCTAGGTCTTGTATGGTCTAAAGACTCAAGCCTACGGGGAAACTAATTACCAAAGAAGAATCAAGTACTAGACAGAGCCAGGGCCTTACACAGTCCTTGGACTCAAGCCAATGGAGAAACCATCCCCCCATGAAACACCAAGTGTTAGGCAAAGCCAAGGTCTTGCACGCTCCTCAGCGTCAAACCTATGGGAAAACTAGTTGCTTCAAGGGAATCCAAGTACTGGACAGAACCAAGGTCTTGCATGGTCTAAAGACTCAAACCTATGGGGAAACTAGTTACTTAAGGAGGATCTAAGCACTGGACAGAACCAAGGTCTTGTACTGACCGCGGGCCCAAACATACGGCGAGGCTGACCACTTTATTACTAGTAATGAGCACTACAAGGGATGATGACCAACATAATCGGCAAAGGCACAATTAAAGCCAGGATCATGCAAGTAATAAAGACATACATATATGCATAATATAACACAAGCAAAACAAATAAGAAAAGAGAAAGCATATACTCCGCTGAATCTTTAGAGAAAATTGTACGAGGCAAACGTGCCATTACAATGCTAAAAAAAATATATATACAAAGAAGAAGAGGAAAACAAAGCAAAGGCGCACATAGACGATCATTCTTGCGACTCCATTTTAACTATCCTCTCAAGGGGTTGGGCAGAGGAGGTCTCAGAATCCTTATGGCCCTCGCTTGGGGCCGCAGCCTGGGAAAGGTCAGCTGGGTGGGATACCTCCTCCACAAAAGGTGCTTGGACATCAGCTGAGGGGCCCGCAGCCTCCCCAGGCACATCAGCGATGGAACCCTCGCCTGCCTCAACGGCCTCAGAAGGATCAACTTTCTCGGCTGGCTCACCTGAAGTGACAGCAGTGGGAACACCTTCCTCGGAAACAACCCCCGCGCCCTTGGTTACCACCTTGGTCTCAGAACTTGGAGGGGCAGTCTCGCGAATGGCAACAGGATAGAATACGCTCTCCGCCCTCCACAGGTCGAACGAGGCTTCAACCCCAGCTTGTTTAAAGGCCTTCGTTCCAAACCTCGGAGCAGTAAAGTCTGCACACCCCTAGCACTTGGGCTCTAAGGTCGTCCTCTGTGTCAGCCACCCCTTCCTCATAGGCAT
The DNA here is from genome assembly GCA_023736055.1 of Quercus glauca. NCBI lineage: Eukaryota > Viridiplantae > Streptophyta > Magnoliopsida > Fagales > Fagaceae > Quercus > Quercus glauca. The sequence continues at coordinate 35,528,827 of CM043316.1, read as the reverse complement.
CCTGCACAGCCTTGTCTTTAGAGGCCTCAGCCTCAGCCCTGGCAGATTCAGCCTGCTCCTTGGCCTTCAAAACCTCGTCCTTGGCAGACTCCGCAGCGCCTCTAGCTTTATCTGCCTCAAGTGCCCTCTCCCTCAGGGTCGCGACCTCCTCTCTGGCTGTCTTCAACTGATCCTCTGCCTGGCGCAGGTTGTCGATCTGATCTAGAGCCAGTTTTTCAGCGACAGAAAGAGCCGACTCAGCCTTGTCTCGAGCCGCCTTCATTTCCTCCAACTGATCCCTCGCCTTCTTAAGATTATCCTTGGAAGCGTCGAGGTTCCACAAGGCTTCCACCAACTTAAAATGTTCTGAGCCAGCGACCTTGCTCTGGCTACTGGCCATGTCCTCTAACCTGAAGGTAGCCTAGATAGCCTGCCAATTGAAACCAATATGCAACAGATAAGGAGCCAAGGAACAGAAGGTCAGGAAAATCATAAGCAGTCAAGAAAGCTTACCATGCCCAAGTATTGCTTAAGGCCGAGGAAGACCTCCTTACTCCTCAAAACCTCCAGTTAGGCCATGTCCGCAGGGAGCAACATAGACTTCCCCAACGCGTAAGCCACAAACACACCCTTGCCCCCTTGAGGGTTCCTGAGGGAGGCATCATCCGTCAGAGGCTTCCCATAGAGCATGGGGGCAGGAAGCCAAGCTTGGGCCCCGGCCTAGATAGAGGCCTGCTTCTCCTGGCCTCGACGCCCTATCCTCAGCTACTTTAACGACGGCCGAGCATCACCACCACCTTGAGGAGGGTCAGACTCTTCGCCCCCCTAGGTCTCTTGCCTTTATCCTTCTTCTGAGGAGGACTGGTGGGCTTGGACCCAGACATCGAACTCTGTTGGTGTGGGGGAGGAGGAAGCTCAGATGGAAGAAGCTCGGACGGAGGAAGCCCGGACTGAGGAAGCTCGGGAGGAGCTTCCCCGGCGCGTCCCTCCTCGGTTGCCCCTCGATCAGTGCCAACAAGCTCTTTTGAGGCTGCTTCTTGAAGCTCATTTTCAACCGAGGAGTGGCTTCTTCGGGCAGAAAGTCTGCTTCAGTTAGACTGGGGTCACCAAGATCGCCGGAAGGGTCCTCAGACGAATGGGGCTGGTCGAACGTGCCAAACTCGTCCCCAGACGGACCTGAGTCAGCAGCCTCCTTTTCTCCTTCGTCCTCGGCAACCTGAGCCGATAAAGAAGTACCTACCAACAGCACGCCCTTGAGAATGGGAGACCCTTTGGGGATTAGAAATTCTTCCTCGACTACTGTGATGCTGCGCAACCGAGGGTCCCCGACTCGGATCACGTGCTTTAGAGCCGAGAATGATTTCTGGAGCAGGACGTACCCTAGGACCACGTGAGCGGCTCTAACTTGGTTGTCTTCTTCGTACACAAAAATCTCCAACCTCAGCACCTTCTCCAAGTCTTCCTTGTTAACTTGGCCGAAGTGACGATCAAAAGCGCGCGGATCTGCATAAAGAAAGTAAGTTCCAGTCAAAAAATCAAGCGAAGCAGGACACTAAAACATAAAGGGCTAAACGCTCTCCTAGTCTGGATGCCCCACCTGGTGTACCCTCCACTGTTAGGCAGGGAAGGCCCTCATGCCATCCCCCAGACACAATGAGGAAATCTTTATTCAGACCCTTGTTGGACTCAGGGAGGTACTAGATGAGCTGAACCCTATCATCCCTCGTCCTCATGTAATAGGACTTCTCCTTCAGGCGCTGGAGTTTGTAGCACCAGTTCATATCATGGTGGGTTAGCCTTAGCCCCATCTTCTCATTCAAGGCATCCACACGGCCTAAGATCGTAAATACGTTAGTGGCACACTGAGTGGGAGATAGATTGAAGTGTCTGAGATAGTCCCTCATGACCGGCCCCATAGGGATCATCACTCCACCCTCCAGGAAGGCGATTATAGGAATCGCCACCTCACCCTCTTTTCTCTTCGAACTCTATTCCCCCTTTTCGCAGTACCTCAAACCCACTGTACTGGGGATCCTATTGTCAGCGACGAATTTATCCATTGACTCCTCAGACTCCACTAATTTCTTAAGTCTACCCATCCTAAAGGACTTACGAGGGACTAAAGCGAACAGTACGAACTAGAAAGAGAAGAAGACTTACAGAAATGAGGGAATGCTCCTCGGACAGTCTTTTTATGCTAAGAGAAATCGTCAGTACAGTTGGAGATATAACCGAATTCGAAGTATGTGTGCAAGATCTCTTGAATGCAAGAGCGAGAGGACGAATCAGTTCAACTGGGTATATATACCCCCAATTAAAAATAACTGCACGGACTTTCCCGCCCAAATGAGCCAGGAGCATCCCTACCGCCCATTCATCATCACACCATTGAACGTGGAGGACACAGAGCCGCCGAAATTTAATGAAGGCACACTCCAGATATCGAAACGCCAGGAACGTCCCCTGGGCAGTTGAAAGGATTATGACACTGACAGAAAGGCAAGGCTCGACAGGCTAAAACAGAGGCCCGAGAACATCAAAATCCTCCTCCCCATCCGAGAGGCCTGGCAGTAGAATTTTAAGGGGCTATTGTGGGGCCCATATATTTGGCAACCCCGGCCCACTCCATTTCGGGCCCAAGATCCATGCCGAGAATAGCATAGAGTCCGAGGACAAGAGGAAGAAGACCAAGTCATCAATTGACCTCGCCGAGGATTCCCCCATCCTCAGCAAACCGACATTGAAAGAAGGAAGCTGTCACTCACCCATTAAGTGTACGCCACCAACACTCTGGCCACATTAATGGAGAATTGACCAGCAAACAGTGATGTCTTGGTTATCTCAACTAACAGAAAGCCTGCAAAGGCGGCTGATGGGACGAGCCCTCAGACACAAGTTCAGATGGCCGATAAGTGGACGGCAGAGATCAACTGAACAAAACTATATAATAGACAAAGCCCCCAACGTAAAAGAGGTTAGAGGGTTGGTTGGGAAGTGAGGACTCTTTAGTAGAAAAGTAAAAGGAGTTTTTCAGGGTGTCCAAGGACAACCTTTGTATTGATCGGTTCTAAGGAAAGGGTTCCTCGGACTGGGCCGAGGACGGACTTTCCTCAAGAACACTTAGTTAAATTCACTGTTGTTATCCTCACAAACCCTTAGCCAAATTCTATATTATTATTCTTATGAATTTTACGTCGACCGTTGTCTCCCTTGCTGGTGCCTAGCCCTTCTACCCACGCTCTACAAATTTATTGTACGAGAGCCGTCCGAAAGCGGGTCACTACGGAGATATATACTGTTTTTTGGAATAGATAGAGATTATCAAATTATTGAAGATATATATTGTTTCTTGGGATAGATTTATATTAATCACCTCTTGAAGAATTTGTATTGTGCTTATCCCTTAATAATCAAGTTTTGTAGCTTGATATTCTGATACAGTAATATTAATTTAATAATATTAAATTTTTGAAAATTTGGATAATAAATATTATCTAAATTAAATTTTTGTATGTTAAATATTATCTCATAATTTAAGAAACATATCCTAACAAATAAAAAAAAATTAATGTTAATTAGATGATAAATATTATCTAAATTAAATTTTTGTATGTTAAATATTATCCCTTAATTTAATAAATATATCCTAACAAATAAAAAAATAATGTTAATCTAATTTTATTTAATGATAAGAATGAATTAGAGTTCTAGTAGTATACTATTCATTTTTAGTTCTTTAAAAATCTAAAAATTTAATAAAATTTCTGCAATTTGGTAAAGTTACGTGGCACAACCACAGTGTCTAAGCCCAATTTTTATTATATATAATATAATAATATAATAATATGATAATATGATATATATATATATATATATATATATATATATATAAAAACAAAGCATTTGAAGCTCCCACAATTTTCCACGTCACTACTATTTTCTTTTTCTTTTTATTTTAGATTTTATATCTTATATATATATATATATATATATATATTATTTCTCTTTAACGTATAATTATCTTATCAAATGTTACAATAGTTTAGTTTAAGTAAAACTCTATTAGATATATGTTTTAAGGGTTTCAAAATTTTCAATCAATGCCAAACATTCTAATTAACCCAATAAAACAGCATGAGTAAGATTATCCCAAAGAAAAATACACTGATAGCCCCATAGGGTATTTACTTAATGAAGTTCGGAATTCAAATAAAAGATTGTGTAACCCGCAAGAGACGTAAAACTTTTACATTCCATTAATTATTTGCTACTCCTATTGGTTCTTGCTGTGATAAATCAAATTTTCCACCATGCTCAACAACCTTATACGCGTCGACAAGTAATGGTCGATCATTCTCATTCACTATTTGCCTCAAGAAAAAATGGAACCCAGCTGAATATATTATATATGGGACCAAAACCACAAGACGGCCAAAATGGGAAATTAACCTTGATTTTCAAACATTATAATTAGTAGGCACTATTTTCAAACTATATTTTTTACTAGCATCTCGAGTCTAAGAGGCTCGATTTTGGGCTTATAAACCGAGTCTTTGAGACTCTGTTTTCATGTTCTAATCCGTCTGATTTGGAATTTCTTCCATGTGGTGTCTACCTGGAAATCAAGTCTCTAAGACTTAATTTATAAGCTAAAAAAAAAAATTAGTCTAAGTCTCTACAAGCCATTCCCAAAAATACCCAAATTTTTTTAAAAAAAATCCCATAAACACAACAATCCCAGCACAATGAACTTGAAAAGAGAAAGAATCAGATCAGATCAAAGACCCAAAACTGAACCCAGATCAAGACCCAAAACTGAATCAGATCAGATCAGAGAGCTCACCTCACCTCGCCGGGTTGTTCGCCAAATCCAAAGAATCTAAAGACCTAGACCGAGATCATCGTTGGCTGTGCGATTGAACCCAGATCGTCGTTGGCTATGCGATGGAACCCAGATCGTCGTTGACTGTGCGATTGAACGGAGAGGAAAGCGAGATCGGTGTTTGGGTGTGGCGCAGAGACCAGTGTTTGGGTGTGGAGTGGAGATCAGCGTTGGGTGTGTTGATCGGCGTTAGGCGTAGAGATCGATGTTGGGCGTGGGATGTGGAGATCGTCGTTGGGTGTTGGGTGTGGGATGTGGAAATCGCCGTTGGGCATGGGTTTACGGCGTTTGGGTCAAATTTGGGTGGCGACGGTGGTGGCAGCAGCGGCTTGAAAACTGGGTCAGTGGCTATCTGGGAGTTGTTGTGGCGGTGAGATCAGCGTGGCTATAGGTGTTTTTTTTTTTTTTTTTTCTCTCCGTAGGTGTTTTTTTTTTTTTTTTTTTTTTTTCCTCTCTTTCTTCTCTGATGAGATGAGAGGTGTAAAGGCCAGTGTGCTTAAAAATATTTTTTTTGTAAAGGGTTTATAAATCGAGTCTTAGAGACTCGATTTCTAGGTAGACGCCATGTGGAAAAAGTGCCAACTCAGACCCAATCAAAACATGAAAACCGACCCTCAAAGACTCGATTTATAGTCCAAAATCGAGTTTCTTAGGCTCGAAATGCTAGTAAAAAATATAGTTTGAAAACAATACCTACTAATTATAATGTTTGAAAATCAGGATTAATTTCTCATTTTGGCCCCACAAGACTAATCTGCAGGCTTTTGAATGCAAAAATTTGTCACTTATATATATATATATATATATATATAACCAAAGCCTCTGGAACTCCCATAATTATTGTTTTATATTATACATGGCAGATATTACATCTTTATTTTTTTGGGGAAAAATCAAAACTGCAACCTATGTCTTTCAGCTTGGGGAACGATAAATTTTTATTTGGTATGTTATATATAAATTTATTGAATTTGGTTTGGTTTTGAAATTTGGAGATTCTATAAATTTTGAAGTTTTAAGTCTTGGGGTTTTTGGTATTTGTGTCTCAGTAAGTTGATCTTAATTCTTCACCTTAAATGTTTTTTTTATTTAGGTTCATGTGATTTTTTGTTTTCCTATTAAAAGTTATGATTTTTGGGTGTAATTATTTTTTTGAATTAATTTCAATTAATTATTTTTTTGGATTCAGCATAAAAGATAATAGAATTAGGTATTATAATTTTGATATTGTTCCATATTTTGAATTGTCTATATTGTTATTACTACGAGAAAGTTATATTGCTACTCAAATTTGAAGTTTAGAGTGTCTTCCTCATATCATGATCTTTGTTTATATATTTGCAGTTTATATTATTTTTGAGTGTATGTGCATATATAACTATTGAGAGTTTTGCTTTATTAATTTAAGAATTATAAATTACTTTGTAGGTTTTGGTAACTATACACTTGCAACTCAATAATGTTCAATGTTAGACAACACCTCTAAACTATAGAAAAGTATAGAAGTTAAATATTTCTTCATTTTTTTAAAAAAAATACTAACTAGTAAAATGTCTATTTACTCGTTGTTAGATTTTTTTTCAAAGTTGATAGTTTTTCCGTACGTCGCACGAGTTAGCAACTAATTCAAGTTAACACAAAAAGCCATCGACTAACTAAGGGAAAAAAACCTCATAAACCCAAAACGACGTCGTACTATTCGTAATCTGGCACACCATCACTCTTGAAAATCTCAAATCTTCCTTCCCAAATCTTCACAAGACTCCTCTCCACTCAAACCCTAGAGAGAGAGAGAAAGTCTCAGTGAGTCAGTCATGGCGATGAAGCACCTCTTGTCTCTATCTCGCCGGTCCCACCGGGCGGTAACATCAGCTCTATCCCAGACCGTTCGATCATCCTCAACCTCACCCGCGATCGCCACTCCTTCATCAGCTCCAGCCGCCTCCCCTCCTCCGCCAACTGCCATGATCTACGACCGCCTAGCCGAAGCCATCAAAGCCAAGATCAAGCAGCTCGACAACCCGGACCCCCGGTTCCTCAAATACGGGTCGCCCCACCCGGAGCTAGCGGACCACACTCGGATCCTCTCGGCTCCGGAGACCCGCGTAACCACCTTGCCTAACGGTCTCCGCGTCGCCACCGAATCGAACCTGGCTGCGAAGACCGCCACCGTCGGGGTTTGGATCGACGCCGGGTCGAGATTCGAGACCGATGAGACCAACGGCACGGCTCATTTCTTGGAGCATATGATATTTAAAGGGACGGAGAAGCGGACCGCGAGGCAGTTGGAAGAGGAGATCGAGAATATGGGAGGTCATCTCAATGCCTACACTTCGAGAGAGCAGACCACATACTATGCTAGAGTCATGGACAAGGACGTGCCTCGGGCGCTCGATATCTTGGCTGATATCTTGCAGAATTCTAAGTTTGATGATAACCGCATCAACCGCGAGCGCGACGTGATTCTCAGGGAAATGGAGGAGGTAAAAGGTCTATGCCAATGTTTTGGATATGGATTTTACAGCAAAAATATCATAACCTAAGTTTTGTTCAATTAAAGATAGATAAATTATGAAACTTGCAATTGCATATAAGTGGGTTTTTGCTTATAAATTGTACATGCACACATTCATATGATTTTGAGTCAAAGTATGGTACATTCAATGGTAAAACTTAGATACAGTTATTTAGGTGTATTATATTAGGTTGCCTAATCATATTCAAACATATAAAGATGGATAAAAACTTTTATTTGCATATAACTTGTACATACAAGCACACATGGTTTTGAGTTATATAGGTTCCTCAATTAAATTCAAACATCGAAAAAGATAATACTGTTTAATTATCCTTGGTAATGATAATACTGCTTGTGTTTCATTGGTCAGTGCAGTCACGTATTTACATTTAACTGGGGAATCTAATGTACAGCACGTAACAAATTGTTTCTAAGTTTTTTTTTTTTGCAATTTCAAATTAGTTTGGAGTGTCTCTCTGCTGTCTTAAAGTAGTGGTATGATGGATGAACAAGAAAGACCGCTATTGCAGGAGTTGAGGAAATAAGAGTGTGTTTGGAAAGTGGTGAAACCCACAGCTTATTAGAGTTTTTAGCAACTATTCCATGGGTACCATTGCACTTTTTTGTACTATTCATAGGTCCTAATGTACTATTCAGCTAGCTTTTAGCTTTTTTATACCGTATTTTCAGCAAAAAAATTTCAGTTTTAGCTAAATAAGCTGTTCCCAAATGGACATCGAATTTTTCGTATACTATTTAACTGATATTTGGAAGATTAATATCCAATACCTTACTGTAATTTAATTAGTTTGCTAAATGCTAACATAAATTCTGTACATTTAAGGTGTTTGATTACTTGTTAAGATCGTAGTGATCTGGCTGGTGCTTTTTTTCTATATTGCTTCTTATGATTAAAGGTTTTATGTCATGTAACTGTTGCAGGTTGAAGGGCAAACTGATGAAGTTATTTTCGATCATTTGCATGCGACTGCGTTTCAGTACACTCCTTTGGGTAGAACTATTCTTGGACCTGCTCAAAATATTAAGACAATCACTAAAGATCATCTCCAGAGCTATATACAAACACACTATACAGCTCCCAGAATGGTATGCAAAAAACTATTGACTTTCTTCATCAGTTTTCTGCTCATATATAGTGGATCCTTAGGATTGGTGAAGATGTTGTCTTCGGTTTAGTTCTATTGGATTTTGCATTGATATACAAGGCATGCTTTGGGAACTTATGCTAATGGGTGTTTTATTTGGTATCTATCAGGTCATTGCTGCTTCTGGAGCTGTGAAGCATGAGGAAATTGTAGAGCAAGTAAAAAAATTGTTCACAAAGTTGTCATCAGATCCCACCACAGCTACTCAGTTAGTTGCAAAAGAACCAACGGATTTTACTGGTTCCGAGGTGGGGGAGATATATCTTAAGTACACTGTAATCTCTTCTTATTCCCAATTACAATTATTTCTTTAATATATTAAACTTTATTAATGTTGGAAAAACCAGGTTAGGATAATTGATGATGATATTCCTTTGGCACAATTCGCGGTTGCTTTTAGCGGAGCATCTTGGACAGATCCAGATTCCATTGCTCTGATGGTCATGCAGGCTATGTTGGGTTCATGGAACAAAAGTGCCAGTGGAGGAAAGCACATGGGGTGAGCTCTTTTTAAGAACTAAACACCTTTATGGCACATAGATTTCTAACTTGGGCTACTTGAATTCATCAACAAAATTTTCCTTTTTAAGCACATGCATTGATAATTTTGATAATCTTTAAACAGTTCTGAGCTTGCACAAAGGGTTGGCATTAATGAAATTGCAGAGAGCATGATGTCTTTTAACACCAATTATAAAGACACTGGTCTATTTGGTGTTTATGCTGTTGCTAAGGTGATGTCTGCTACCCTAGCTTTTAACAGAATATAATATGCATTCAGCTGCCTTTTGAATACTTATTATTCTCTTTGATGACAAAATGTGGACAAGAAAGTTTAGTGCCTATTGAGTTATTGTAACTTTTTAAACCTTGTAAAGTTTACTAGCCAGCCAGGACTTCTTCAGGCTTTGTCATTAGATTGTTTTTATATTCAACTTTTTTTTAATTGATTCCTATTTTTTCATATTTCTTTTTTGGGTTTTCTGTTATCGGTGGTTTTTCAATTTGTCCCTTGAAATTTTTCTTTCGTTTGTAACAAATATAGTGACTACTGATGTAAGATTCAGTTTGAGATTGTGATGACTGCTTGTCTGGTTGTTTTGTCCCTGGGCGTGCCTTTGTGTATGTGTATATGATGATATTTTAAGTGGTATTTGGAAGAGATGCTGCTATTGTCTGTATTCTGTACCTTTCAATCAGCAACTGCAAGTTTGTTGGATAGTCATGTATATATGAGCCTTTCAAATTTTTTTTAAAAAAAAAATGCATTGTCACAGGTATCTGATTTTTATTATTATTATTATTTTTGGTTTGCTATCTTATTATTTCAGCCGGATTGCTTGGATGATTTAGCATATGCAATAATGTATGAGACAACCAAGTTATGTTATCGAGTTTCTGAAGCTGATGTAACTCGTGCGCGTAATCAGGTAGCCACCAATGCTTTCATTTTATGTTGGTATAAGATATATATATATATATAATCAAAATTGTTTTAGTGAATTTAAATAGTGATTGCTAGCTTTTTTCCATTCTCCGTAGAATGTTTATTCAAACTAATCATTGGTTGCAAGAGGCGCCATTTATTTACGATTGACCATTAAGCGGGACATATTCCTAAGACATGTCAGATTGTTATTCCTAATGATGATTGACCATCATGACACTCGACCAATTTTCCATTCTTTTTCCAGATGTTCACAAATAGACTATAGTCTCCCATTGATGTCCTGTTACATGTCAGATTGTTACTCTTTTTTATGCATTTTCAGTTGTATCCTTTTGTTTATCATCCTGTTCCATAAAACTGTGCTTCTCTTTTCAAAAGACATGAGAGAAAGGTTAGTTTAATGTGGTATACCTTTGGTCACTCGGTAATAGCTGTCTATATTACTTTGCCCCAGGGTAATCATATAATCCAAACCTCTGTATTTTACTATTTGATGTTCGCACTAAAAGCTAGTGGAATACTGCTCAAAAGGGGAGGAAAAAAATAGTAAAAAATTATCTAATGACAAGTATGATAACTTTGATCAAGTGTTGTTTAATCCAGTGGTCAACTAAGAGAAAAAGACTTTTTCCAGGTTGATAGTGTACATGAAGTAACTAGCAAAGCAAGGCTGGATTTTTATTGCCTTTTCTTAATCTCTCTACTTTAGACTTCAATATTACACTTGGCCATCTCATAACATGGAACATATGTGCTTTTCATGATCATTATGAAATATTTTAAATCTATTTGATAATATATTTTTTTATATAAATAATGAATTTTATTAAGACCAAAAAAGAGAGTCATCCAAGATTGGGACAAAACAATCAAGCAAATTACATACTTGGTAATATTAATTTGACCCTATTTGACTTTCAACTTTAGCAGCTTTGATTCCTTTTGGAGTGGAATTATTTACTTGGAGTTTACATGATTTAATGGGTTGTATGTTTGACCTATCAAAAAAAAAAAAAAGGGTTGTATGTTTGAATTGTAAAGTTGTAAGGAAGACTAAGAATTGCTGGACATATGGGATGGAAGTTTTAGATCTTGCATAATGAAGATATAGGCATATTCATGATTAATTTATGATAAGAATGCACATCACATTAATAGTAAAATGTGAGAGAACTGTATCTGAATTTGTAGTGTTTCTGGTCTTTCTGTTACTGCTGTGTTCTCCATGGCAATGACCTGAAAATTTTATTTGCCTTATGTTTAATAATTACTTTCATTGGGTTTTTAGATGATAATGTTAACAGATACTACCAAGCAAAACAAATAATAATAATAACAGATATTTCCTAAGAGTTAATTTATATTCCTCCACAATATAGTATTATTGATGCTAACAGTGGTAGGGAGAGTCAAATTCTAGATGTGTGCACATGAATTTTCTCAATCTCATTGTTGTTTTGGACCTTTTTACATAGGATCTAATATGTTCAGGTAGTATTCTTAGATATGGTTTTGCAGATCTCACGTAAATGGGGTTAAGAAAGGTCTTGATTATCATGTGTTAATTTGTTTCTGTATTAAAATTTGTTGAGGTCCATGTTCGTCCTCTATATAAGTTAGTATTCCTATAGCCACTGCTACTTACTGGTATCTTTTGTTGCAGTTAAAATCTTCTCTTCTGCTGCACATAGATGGGACAAGTCCTGTAGCTGAAGATATTGGGCGCCAGGTGTGACTCTTTTCTTATTAAAACAATAAATGAGAGAAGACAGTTATTCGTTTATGTTTTCGTTGTTGTATTCTAAGCCCAAGGATAATGGGTAATATGGAAACACTGCCAAGCAGAAAGAACTTAACTTTTTTGTGCAGTCTTTGTGTTGTTTAATTTGAACTGAATCATATCATTTGAGGAACTGATTTGACCTCTTAGTTGGTTAGTTTGATTTCTTCACTGGGTGCTTCCTTAGTTCAACATGCATCTTGTATCTTGCTTGATGTCTGCTCTCTTAAACCCCATTTTGGAACATCGATCCCCTATGATTTAGTGGCTATTTAGATCATTTGGAAAGGTGATGTGTGTGACTTCTATATGTTAGTGACCACTGTATATGTCATATATTACTGGAAATCCCTTCTGTGCTATACATATAATTGCTAATTATATCTTTGTTGATATGCCAATGCATGCAGCTACTTACATATGGCCGAAGAATACCATTCGCAGAGTTGTTTGCCAGAATTGATGCTGTTGATGCAAGCACCATCAAACGTGTTGCAAACCGATTTATTTGGGACAAGGTAAGGACTATAACCTACTAACTTACTAGCTAAATCAAACGCAGAATAATTAATGGAACTTTTTGGCCAGTCCAATGTTCAAATTTTGATTTCGAAGTTGTCTTCGTCCATTGTTTGGTTTGGCAGGAAATTGCAATTGCTGCCATGGGGCCCATCCAGAGTTTGCCTGACTACAACTGGTTCAGACGCAGGACCTACTGGAACCGCTACTAGTTTGCTTTTCATTTCTTGTTTATTTACTCATCATTATCCTTTCTGGGGTCTGGTCTTGGATAATTTGTTCCATTTTACAAATCGATGCCCATGGAGAGCAGTCAGGGCCCGGCATTTTGATTGATTTGTTTAGGTCTTGTTTTTGTAACATTTTATATTTTACAGAAATAAGTATGCCGCCATCAATGTTGCGATTGTGAATTAGAAGACACCGTCCCCCCCACATGGCTCTAAGCTAAATTTAAAGTGGTTTAACCTGGCATTAATGTGTCAGCTGATATTATTTGATTTTCGTGTGAGTTCCGACAGTTTCCCAAAGCTTTTAGTGGTCTCTTAGAGAACATAAAAGCAAATATATTCTTCTTCCAAATGAATGCGGTATTCTCTTTCTTCCCTTTTTATTATAATATGTTTCAAATGATACAGTTTTTTATTTGACTTTAAAATGTCAAGTATTAATTTCAAATCTGCCTTTGTGTTGAATGCATGATGGGTATAGGAGTTGTATTCTTTTTCGGACGCTATTGTGATGATTTCAACTTTTCTATCTAAGGTGAAGGTGCTCTTAACCTTAGATAGAAAAGTTGAAATCATCACAATAGCGTCCGAAAAAGAATACAAATAATTATCAAAAAACAAAAATTAAGACACTATATAAATCTGTATGACGATATCTATATCTGCACCTGTTAGTTCACCGTAAAAACAAAGATAAATCTTGGCCACAGCCAGTGATCTGATGAGAGAGAGAGAGAGAGAGAGAGAGAGAGAGAGAGGTGATCTGAGAGAATTGAAGAGAAGTGACGATGAGAGAGATGAACTGCAGTTCGAATGGCTTTAAGCCATTTTGGCCATCAATTCAGTAGCTTGTAAAAAATGAATCGGTAGCTTGTTCATGATTAACCGGGTTGATCAATCAGTTCGGCCTGATTTTAAAACCGCGGTTATATTTCTAGGAAGGCATATGTGGTTGGCACACCGATTTTTAACCTGTAGGCCTAATTTTATGTACTAGAAGAAGAAGAAGAAGAAAAAGAAAAAAAAAAGAGTTAAATTATATAATTTGGTCCTTCAAATTTGATATCGTTTTTTCATAAATTTTTTTTAAAAAATTATTTTTGCAGTCTCAATTTTTTAAAATGTAACAATTTAATCTCTTCTATTTTCCCTTCATATACACTAACAAAATGCTCCTCATATTAAAGGGATCAAAATTGAATTAACCCCATATTTTAAGAAATTAAAAATGAAAGTAAGAAATGGATGGAAAGTAGTTTGAGAGACGGAATTCTTTTCTTTTTAAAGTTTCAATGACTAAATTAGAACTCTTTGATTAAGGAACCAAAATTGCACAAACCCCATAGGTAAGGGAAAAAATAAATAATTTTCCCAAAATAAATAAAATTCTAGTGGCTACTAGTTGAATATGTTTCATAAAAATTTAGTTGATAACGGAATAATTAAAATAAAATTTTAAATTTTTAACCACCGTTACAAAGACAATATTATTTTAGTTGCATACTACTAGCATGTCTTGGATTTTGTGTGATGCACGGATACACAGTTTAATCAAAATTTTATCTAAAAAAAAACATTTACAAATATTATCAAAATAATTAGTGAGTGGCTTAAAACCCTAAATTAACTTCCCATAAAAATTATTTTAAAAAAAGCCCTAAATTAACTATCAAGATATACATATATTGAGCCACTTAATGCAGGGACAATATATAGCTTGCAAGTTTTATTATATTAAAATATACAATATTGTTAACTGAGTTTCAAAATTAGAATAATATTTTTAAACTTCTCAAGACCTTTTATAGTAGAGTTTCACTTTAAACACACGACATATCTCAAGTGCATATGCAAATCATGGTACGCCCTTATCCAAAGCCACAGTTTCATCACTGATCACCATGTAAACAACAAAACAAATTTTGGTACTGATCTCCTTATTAGTGAATATGACAAAACTGTTCAATATAGCATCTTCTCTTCGCTCTCTGCTGAAACACTAGTTGACAGTGCTGCTGATGCCTCTGCTATTAAACACATAGAATTCACCGAAAAGATGGAAGCTGCAATGCGAGTTGTTGATTGTTGTAATGGTATCTTTTGTTTATATGAGTCATATGTCAAAACTTTTCTATGGAATCCTGCGACTAGAGAAGTGAAGGCTCTCCCAGAATCCAATATCACCAAGGGGAAAGGACTTCAAAGTCATACTTTTATGCATGTTGGAATTGGGTTTGATCCCAACACTAATGATATCAAGGTGATAGGAAATGTGGGAAGCAAATTTGGTGACAAATTTGAAATATACACCCTAAGTACTGATTCTTGGAGACAACTTCATTATGTTCCTGAAACTCTGAGTATGCGGCATTGCAAGTATCCATTGATGGGCCAACATGGACACTTGCTCCTTTCGCCCAAAATAAGTAACAAAATACCGCTGTTCTGAAACTATTTAGCCATAAACTCTTATTTTAAACTCGATTTTCTAAAAATTGACTTTCAATGAAAAACTCGATTTTTAGATGAGGTAGCAGATAATTTGGAATGAACAACGCTTAATTTTCCTTCGCTTTTTTGTTTATGGTAGATAAATAGCTCTAGAGAACAGGTTTATATTTTCTGATTTTCTTTTGTGCTACATATATGTACTATATGTTTGTGTTGGAATTTGATTATTTTTTGGCTCATGCTAACGAGTGCCTTTAGGGCATTAATTAATAATCCATTTTAAGAAAGTTTTGACACAACTTTTATGGAATATGAAAAAAACTGTCAAAACATCAATTGTTTTTTTTTTTTTTTTCCATAAAAACTTTCTTTAAATGAATTATTAACCAATACCCTAAGAGCATTTGTTAGCATTTTCCATAATTTTTTTTATTTGTTATTTATTATGTGTTTCTAGATATTCAAGTTCACATGTTTTAGTGGTACTAGCCTCACTAAAACAAAATCCACTTTCTTTTTTTTTTGAGAGAGAGTTTCAAAAAATAACCAAATATTAAAGGTGTATAGACCGAGTTCCTGAAAATGAAAGAAATTAATTCACCAAACCAAATTAATATCTACCTAAATATAAATACAATAACATTGGTAATGATTTATCTTCTACATTTAACTTTACAACTGTCAATGTAGAAGAGAAATGTACACTTTTAAACCAAAATCAACTAATAAAATGAAAATATAATATAAAAAATGACAAAAAAGAAAAAGAAGATAACAAGACATATCCCAAACCCTCACAGTCATCTTTACTCTTTATTTAGGAAACATGCCTCTTTGAAAAGAAAGATTGTGATGAAGTGAGAAAAAAAAATTGTGGATATCAAAGGAACTATAGAAATAGACTTGAGAAAGAGATAAAAAAGAAAGATTAAAAAAAAGCGTAAGACTAATAAAAACATTACCAAAAAAAAAAACACAAATTAACCAATTAATAATTTCAGCAATATCAATGGAAACAAATCTTTCTAAAATTGGAGATGGTGATGAAGTGAGCAAAAAGTTGAGGCAATCCAAAAGCCTGTGCAAAAAAACTGAAAAGATACGTGTGGTTTTATTTAAATAGATATGGTGTGTGCTAATTTTTAGGAAAAAAAGTTGTGTCAAACTTTTAAAATTTATTATAACCATTTAGAAAAAAAATTGCGGCCAATTAAAAAAAAAGAAGAAGAAAAAGAGAAAATTGAAAACGTGGAAGGAATTCAAATATGTTAATACTTTATTTTATAAAAAAATATATTTTAATACTCAGTTTGAAAACCAATGGAAGAGTAGTTCTATTTTGTTGGTAATGTTTTAGAACTGTATTTTTACCAGATTGTCCTTTTGTTTTGTCTCTACTTAAACTTAGGATTTAGAAGTATTTTTAAACCATCATAATGTCCATTCCAAACAGGAAAAATCTCTTAAATAGTAGTATAGATTAGCTAGAGATACTTCAAATCTTATTTTACATAAACTTCTATAAATTGATGTGTCAACATTTAAACACAATAAAAAAAATAATTAAAGAATTTATTTTTCATGTTGTTAATGTAGCACCAATATATTTACTAGTCACAGATCCACGCGATGCGAGAAAAAATTTGATGATTTGTTTTTTTGTTAAGTGAAAAATTAAAATATTATATGGGACTTATAAGTGTAAATAGTAAATACCATACCCTTCTTAAAAATGGTGTGATTGTTTTCTAATGAATTATAGTTTATATAATGTTTCTAAATTAAGCTATCTATATTTATTATTTGAAACTATTTTAAATTTTGTAAGGTTTTTTTTTTTTTTTTAACGAAATATAATGCATTTTACTTTCAATTATTGTATAAGGCGAGATATATATATATATATATATATATATATATATATATATATATATATATATATATATATATATATATATATATATATATATATTATACAAGATAGAATTTCTACTCTAACCTAATCTAAGTGTATATGTATGTGAAGCTCCCTCCTGGAGACTTGAACCCCGATCCTTACCCCCCACACCCCACAAACTCTTATACTTGTGGAGTGACTACCGCACCAAGGGTGCGTAGTGATAGGGCAAGATATTTTGAAATTATGTAATGTATGGTTAGAATTTGTGTAGTTAGAATTTTTTTTTTCTAATACTCCTTACAAATAATTCATTCTCTATATGTTTTAAATGGTCTAAAGATGAAGTAGATAATACAAGACTTTAATAATATAAGAAAAATGTAATTTTATCAAGAACCTACCAATATTACGCTGAGAATGTGACAAAATTGTCAATGAAGTAGCTCATCTTTCTAAACAAACTTCTAAAGCATCACCAATTTGGACAAAATTGATTGAAATGGATCAAAATGGACTGAAGTAGACCGAAGTGAACCAAATGGACTGAAGTGAACCAAACTAGACTGAAATGCTACACTAATGTAGCTCAATAGGAGCGTAAAATAATAGATGTCAGCTTTTGGTTCTTACAAACGGTTCATCCTCTATACGTCTTGAATGACCTAAAGATAAAGCAGATATAAGTAAATTCATCACTTATATTAGAAAAAAAGAAAAAAATATATAAGATTTTAATAACATGAGAAAAATGTAATTTCATCAAGAATCTACCAAAATTATGTTAAAAAGGTGACACAGGCGAAGCAGCTCCTCTTTCTAAACAAACTTCCAAAGCATCACCGTATTAGACCGAATTCACCAAACTGAAAGAAATAGACTAAAATAGATTGAATGGACAATGGACTGTGTAGGGCTTTAAATTTGATGGACTAAGCAATAACTTTCCGTATTGTGAGCCCAACAAATCCCCAACAATAAATTTGTAGAGAATGGGTTAAACAGCTGGGCTGACTATGGATTTAGCAACGGTTCATGCCAGCAAACAAGGGTAAAAAGACATTCAGACTAATATTTAATGAAAGTTTCTTTGGTCCGAAGAGGTTTTGCATTTATCAACTTAGTGAATCCCTTTTTTTTTTCTTTTTTTTTCCGTGAGACCTATTTCCTTTATATATACACCTTTCACCTCATCTTCACCGCACACTTGTTCTTCATCTAAGCGTCCACTTGAGTACTAGTCACATCAGAAGTTTGGTTTAACCTGCAGTGAGTGGTAGTAGTTGAGGTTGCACTGTTCAGGTGTCTTCTCCACATAAATGCGGCCAGGAAAGTTGCTGCAGTGCATTAAATGCGGTGGTAGCAACTTTATTTGTAAGATATTTCATGATATCCCCGCACTTAGGCATGCCCAGAGCTAACTCCTTACAGAGGAATCTTCAGTATATCTACTTGATCAAGTTCTCTAGAGGTCTGACGAGTGAAACCTCTTCGGACCAGCCAGGTTGTCTTCGGACGCAACATTCATCCCTTCTTGGTTGCATTTTCACCAGGATGACAAAGCGTTGATCCCTTTAACCTTTTCGGACAGGAAGTTATATTCAAATTGGGCCCCAGGCCCAACATATAGCGTTGGGCTTTCTCACCCACAATAGCCCCTCAAAATTCCAATTTTTCCCTCGTATTCGAAGAGAAAAAGTGGGGTTTTGACCTCCTACCAAATGAAAGCATTGAATTTCTGACTCCGCACGTGTGTATGCGCATGAATCTAGGCGCCTTTTTTATTACCGCTGTTGTTGCGTCGTTTCCGAGGCGTCATTAATTGCTCCAGGCGGCGTCTTGTCCGTGAAATCTAATGGCACGTCGCAAATCCAATGGACGAGATTTCCCTCAAAATTTCGGGCGGGATAAATCCCACCACTTTCCCTACCTCTATATAAAGTCCCAGAGGGGGTTATTTTCTCACTTTGCGAATTTCAGACTCTCCAGCGAACTCAATCATTCAGACTCCCAAAGCCTCTTCTGTCATCTACTTCGACTCGTCCCAGAATCTACTACGATCTTCCCGCAAGGCTAAAGGACGTCCTCCAATTCGATTCTGCGTAAGTTCTTTGTTCGAGATTTTCAAAATCTATTCAGATTGCCTCTTCGGCCTTTGGTAGATTTTCTTCAGTTGCTGTTTCGCATTCCCCTCCCTCTAACCTAATTCAAAATGGGTAGATTTAAATACTTAGTGGACAGTCCCTCCCAGATAGAGAAGTTTATGGCGATGTATCGCATTCCTCAGGAAGTGGGCCTGAGGTATTGCTCCACGGAGGGGTTATTAACGGACCGAGAAATGGGTGAAGTTATAATTCCCATTATCGCTTTCTTGGAGGGAGGAATGACCATCCCCATGGGTCCAGTTACCAGAAGTTACCTTACCGCCCATAGGCTTAGCCCTGACCAGTGCGCACCTAACACGTTTAGGATTTTAGGGGCAGTTGACGACCGAAACCGTCATTTAGGGTTGGGACTAACCTGGCACGATGTGGTACACATGTACGAGTGTCATACCAAAGAAGGAGCGGGATACTATCTAAGGTCCCGATCCGACGTCGTCAGACTCCTCTCCTGTCTCCCCAAGTCTAATAAAGGGATGAAGGACGATTATCTGATCGTCTCGGGCGCATGGCATGATGGAATTCATTGCCCAACCCAGCCAGGAGAGCTAGGTGGGACATCCCCCATTAAGATTTTCTAACATTTTTTTTTGGTTTCAGCTATTCGGACTTCCCTTCGTCATATTTCAATCTTTTCTGACAGTTCTATTGCAATGTTTACAAATAGAAATCACGTAGCTCCTCGGCTGAGTCTCACAAATACCGCGGCTCTAAACTACCTTCTTCGGTCGGAGATTTTTGTAAGCGAAGACGGACAGCTTAGGTCCGTTCCCCTCATCCTCGGCTATATCCCGAAGTCTGAACTTCAGCCGATCGGCAACGCAATAACACTCGGGGATCGCCGCATCAACCGCATTGACGTGGCTCGGAAGAATTTTTTAGCTCCCTTCGACCTCGCTCCGGTGCCACATCCTAACCCGCAGGGTGTACCACTGCTCGTTCAACCTGTTCAATAGGTTCCTCTTGAGCTAGTAGCAGCGGAAGAGAGAGTTGCTTCTTCTACCCCTTCCCTTGACGAGCAAATCGACCAGTTCAGATTTGAGGGTGAGGCTTCAGAAGAGATTCAGATTATAGACGTCGACGAGGATACAGACAGGCAATTGGCTGTCCTCCCCGAGAGACTAATCGTGTCGACGTACTCTTCGGACGAAGACATGCAGAGTCTATCGGAGTTGATGAAAAATAGAAAGCCGAAGGCTGCGTCCAAAGGCACTAGCCCATCTCAGCCAGCGGCAGATCTTCCTCCTCTTCCTCCTCAAGCCCCCTCGGATCCCAGCTTAAAGCCGCTGCCGAATCTAAAAAAGAAAAGGGTTGCGACTGAGGCGGACGGCACTGAGGCTGCGCCTAAAAAGGGGCCCAAGCAACAGAAAGTGGCCCACGATACCGGGGGCAAAAGGGCTTCATCTACTGAAAGTAGGGAGGACCCTTCAGCCGCCGATGTACGACGGGGCCCTCGGACGTGGCCTCCAAAGTTGACGCTGGATGGTGCAGACATCCCGTACGATGCCTCCATCAGAAATTATGGTGGAGGCAAAGCCGGTTACATTGCGGAGGCTTTGGAGCAGCCCTTGCTCCTTCTAAGGGACATGGAGTCCTACAGGCGTTTCAGCCAGCAGGAGCTTTTCTTATCCCTAAAAAGGGATCTAGGCATGGTAAAGGAATTGACCTTCTTATCCTCTTTTTGTTTTGTTTAACAACTAATAAGAAAGAATAACTTTCGCCTGTTGTGCAGATCGCTCAGCAGATATTTGTGGCTGAAGAGTGGAACCAGAAGGCCCATATCCAAGTCCATGCGGAGATCAGCGCCTGCTCGGATACTGAGAAGGCCTTGGGCGGCCTTAAAGATGAGTGCTTCCGGATGTCCGAGCAGCTGAAACAGGAGGCTAAAGAAAGAAAGAGTCTGGAGGCGGGCCTCAATAACGCCCAAGAGCAGGCTGAAGATCAGCGCAAAAAGCTGTACACCACCGAGCTCAATCTGGAGACGGAGCGAGCTTTGGTGAATGATCTTCGGGCCGAGCTGGACAAAGCCAAGGATTCTGCTAAGTTGGCCGAGCAGAACGCTCAACTGGCCAAGGAAGCACTTGAGGCTGAGAAAAAGGCCGCTTACTTGCTGGGGGTGCAAGAGACCCAGACGAGGCTGACCGAGGAGTTCGCCAAGGTCTGCAGGGAGTACTGCGAGATAACGTGGGGAAAATGCCTTGACGCGGCCGGAGTTTCCCCAGAGTCTGCCCTGAGGCAGCCTGGGAGTGTTTACTACGACCCTGATATCTGCGACCTGCCAGATACCTCCGAAACTCCTCCGGTTGATTCAAGCATCCCAGACCCTGCTGAGGCAAGCCACGCTCCTGCTCGGACTGGGGATATGGACGATCCATCAAAGGCCGACCAAGTGCCCCCGGAGAAGGCTTTAGGCGTCTAGGGAACTCTTTTTGTACTTGTAATTGTCTAGATGCCATTTGGCTTTGCTTTGTAACGCTGTCGCTTTCCTTTCATCAATGAAACGGCTTACTTTTTATCTTTATTACTATCATGTTATATGTCATGAGGTGTCATTACAACAAATAACAATAGAATGACGACTGAGAAACAACCAATGCCATGATTTCAATCTAAACAATGCTAAGTAGGCCTTAAGGGGATAACGACTTTACTGGAATGTTTATTTGCGAGAATAACCTGGTCAGAGAATTGTTGATGCCATTAAGTTCGAATTGGTATGCTTGGGGAAATTATAAACTTAGACCTTGCAGCGCGTTGACGAAGTAGACAATAATACTTAAAAACTATTCGTAAGGGAGTCAGTGAATGAGCGTTAACTAACCCAAATTATCCAGTCCGAGGATCGCGGGGATGATTGGATTTGGGGTTTAAACACTTATGAAAATCTTAAAGGAGTGTTAACTAACCCAAATCATCTGGTCCGAGGACTCCAGGCATTATTAAATTTAAGTTTAACCACTTGTGAAAATCGTAAGGGAGTGTTAACTAACCCAAATCATCTGGTCCGAGGACTACAGGCATGATTGGATTTAAGTTTAAACACTTGTGAGAATCGTAAGGGAGTGTTAACTAACCCAAATCATCTGGTCCGAGGACTACAGGCATGATTGGATTTAAGTTTAAACACTTGTGAGAATCGTAAGGGAGTGTTAACTAACCCAAATCATCTGGTCCGAGGACTACAGGCATGATTGGATTTAAGTTTAAACACTTGTGAGAATCGTAAGGGAGTGTTAACTAACCCAAATCATCTAGTCCGAGAACTACAGGCATGATTGGATTTAAGTTTAAACACTAGTGAGAATCGTAAGGGAGTGTTAACTAACCCAAATCATCTGGTCCGAGGACTACAAGCATGATTGGATTTAAGTTTAAACACTTGTAAGTTCTTAGCATAACAAAAATGGTATCGTGACTGAAAGGAGAATTCTTTTAATAGTAGTACCTTTTGAGGTTATTTACATTCCATGGCCGGGGCACTACATGATTGTCCAGATCCTCTAGGAAGTATGCTCCAATGCCAGCCCTTGAAGTAATGCGATATGGTCCTTCCCAGTTTGGTCCTAGTTTCCCCCAAGCTGGATTCTTTGCATTACCTACCACTTTCCTCAGTACTAAATCACCAGTCTCTAGAGGTCTTAGCCTTACGTTGGCGTCGTAGCCCTGCTTAAGTTTCTGCTGGTAATGCGCCAGTCGGACCATTGCATTTTCCCTTCGCTCCTCGATTAGATCCAAGCTCTTTTCCAGCTGCCCATTGTTGCCGGTTGAATTAAAAGAGCTAGTCCTGTATGTTGGGAATCCAGTCTCCAAAGGTATAACAACCTCAGCCCCATAGGTCATCGAGAAGGGGGTTTCTCCAGTAGACCTGCGAGGTGTGGTTCTGTACGCCCACAATACGTGGAGTAATTCTTCTACCCACCTACCTTTCGCATCGTCCAACCTCTTCTTTAGTCCGTTAACTATGACTTTATTGACAGCTTCGGCCTGCCCATTTCCCTGAGGGTAAGCAGGGGTGGAGTATCTGTTTGTGATTCCCAGCTCGCTGCAATAACCTCTGAAAGCTTTGCTATCAAACTGAAGCCCATTGTCCGAGATCAGGGTATGGGGGACCCCGAATCGAGTGACGATATTTTTCCAGATGAATTTCTTTACATCTACATCCCTAATATTCGCTAGAGGTTCTGCTTCGACCCATTTGGTGAAGTAGTCTGTTCCGACCAGAAGGTACTTCTTGTTTCCTGCTACTTTAGGGAATGGGCCTACGATATCCAGTCCCCATTGAGCGAAAGGCCATGGGCTGGATAGTGGATTAAGGGTACCACCCAGCTGATGTATGTTCGGCGCAAACCGCTGGCACTGGTCACACTTTTTTACGTATTCATGGGCCTCTCTTTGCATATTTGGCCACCAATAACCCTGAGTGATGGCTCGGTGAGCTAAGGATCTACCCCCAGTATGGCTCCCACAGATCCCTTCATGCAATTCTTCTAACAGTGACTCAGCCGCTTCAGGGCGCATGCACAACAAATATGGGCCTGAATAGGATCGTTTGTACAGTTTGTGATCCTCGGACAACCAGAACCTTGTAGCTTTTCTCCGTATTTTGTCCGCTTCCCCTTTTTCTTCGGGCAACGCATCATCCTTCAAGAATTGGATGATGGGGTCCATCCAGCACGGGTTGGTTCCGACGCAATGAACTTGGAATGCCTTTTTTCTTAACTCCGTAGGTCTCTGTATGTCCTCGATGAGGATAACCCTTGGTAATTCCTGTGCCGAAGAGGTGGCGATGGTGGCTAAAGAATCGGCATGTGTATTGCCACTTCTGGAGATGTGCCGCAGGTTAAAAGATTCGAACTCGGATTGCAGGGACTTAGCCAGGCTCAAGTATCCCTGCATCCTTTCGTCTTTCGCCTCGAATTCCCCCAACACTTGGCCGACAATTAGCCTTGAGTCCGAGAACATCTCAATTGACTTTCCTCCCATCCTTCGTACCATCTTCATCCCCATCAATAGAGCCTCGTATTCTGCCTCGTTATTTGTTGCTGAGAAATCCAGCCTTAACGCTTTTTCAATGATAATTCTCTCTGGGGATACCAGCACCAGCCCCACTCCTGAGCCTCTCTGATTCGATGTGCCATCCACGTACACCTCCCAGGGCAAGGGGCTCCGTGAAGAAACCATACCAACGGCCCTTCTTTCAGTGCCCAGCATTGGTGTTACTTCCTCTAAATGGGGATCTGTGAACTCGGCGACCAAGTCCGCAAGGACCTGGCCCTTCACTGATGTGCGAGGCATGTACTTGATATCAAAAGCCCCGAGGATCGTCCCCCATTTGGCAATTCTTCCGGTGTAATCGGCGCTCCGGAGTATGGCTCTAAGCGGGAGCTGGGTGAGGACTATAACGATGTGGGCTTGAAAATAATGGGGCAGCTTCTTCGTACCTAGCACAACTGCCAGAATGGCTTTTTCCAGTGGTAAATAACGAACTTCAATTTCCTGCAGTGACTTGCTTACGTAATAAACTGGTTTTTGCACACCACAGTCTGTTCGGATCAGCACCAAGCTTACAGCATTAGGAGCCACAGCGATGTAAGCAAACAAGACTTCATCTGGCTCGGGACTGGACATGATGGGAGGTCTAGCCAGGTAGTCCTTAAGTTGTTGAAAAGCAACAGCACATTCCTCCGTCCATTCGAAATCCTTCCATTTATTAATCAATGAGAAGAAAGGCCTACACCTGTCTGCTGATCTGGAAATGAATCTATTAAGGGCAGCGGTCATCCCAGTCAGCTTCTGAATTTCCTTGGGGTTCCGGGGAGCTCGCAAGTTGTTGATGGCCTTTATCTGGTCGGGGTTAACTTCGATTCCCCTGTGAGTGACCATATACCCTAAGAACTTGCCTGATCCAACACCGAACGAACACTTGGAAGCATTCAAGCGCAATCTGTGTCCCCTCAGAATTTCAAAGACATCCCTAAGGTCCCCAATGTGTTCAGCTATGACCTTACTTTTAACCACCATGTCATCAATATAAACTTCCATGCTTTTACCCAACTGCGGCTCAAACATTCTGGTCATCATCCTCTGATAGGTAGCCCCTGCATTTTTCAAGCCGAACGGCATTACCTTGTAGTGGTAATTCCCCACAGGGGTTACGAAAGCTGTTTTCTCTTGATCGGCAAGAGCCAGTGGTATCTGATGATAACCCTGGAATGCGTCTAAGAAGCTCATCCGAGAGTGTCCAACAGTAGCATCAACTAGTTGGTCTATCTTCGGCATGGGAAACGGATCCTTCGGACAAGCTCTATTAAGATCGGTGAAGTCCACACACACCCGCCATTTTTCGTTTTTCTTCTTTACCACCACCGTGTTAGCCAGCCATTCCGGGTAAAAGATTTCCTTAATAGCCCCTGCCTGCTTGAGTTTCATCACTTCATCCCTGACCGCGTTAGCGTGTTCCCTTGACGGATGCTGGAGCGGTTGTTTCTTGGGGATAATGGTGGGATTAACGTTTAGATGGTGGCAAATAAACTCTGGGCTTACTCCTGGGGCCTCCGCGGAGTCCCATGCGAATACATCAACGTTGGCTCTGAGGAACTCTATCAGCTCCTCCTTCTCCTGAGGAGGCAGCATGGATCCGACTTGAAAGAACTTCTCTGGGTCGTTATCGATAACTATCCTTACCAAGCTCTCACACTTTGCCTCTTCGGCCGAGGCTTCGGTGTCCAGTACCGAAGGTTTTAATTGCTATAACTTCTCTTTGTTACAGTTCGAGGGCTCAGCCTGAGGTTGGTGCTGGATAGCTGCCACTAGACATTGCCTGGATGTAGACTGATCTCCTCGGATTTCCTCGACTATCCCTTCGGACGGATACTTAATCTTCTGATGAAGTGTGGATGATACGGCCCCGAGGTTATGAAGCCAAGGTCTGCCCACAATAGCAGTGTAGGGTGAGTAGGCATCCACTACTATGAAATCTACCTCCACCGTCTCAGGTCCGGTTTGCACAGGTAGTCTGATTTGGCCCTTCGGAATGATCACTTTACCATCAAAACTGACTAAAGGGGAACTGTAAGGAGTGAGGTCTTCGGGGGATAAGTTCAGCCCCTTATATAGGTCTGGGTACAATTATTTCTGCGGCGCTGCCCTGATCTACCATCACCCTCTTCACGTCGTATCCACCTATTCTCATAGTAACTACCAGGGCGTCATCATGCGGCTGTATAGTCTCGATTTTGTCCTCGTCCGAAAAGCCCAAAACTGGAACCTCCATCCTAGGTCTCTTCGGCTCCCTATTAACACTTTCCGAGGGCATCCGAGCAACCGATGATACTCTGGATGGGCAAGACCCCGTCCTTTCTGGTGCGGCAAAAATGACATTGATTGTACCCAAAGGAGGTTTTACAGAATCACCTCTCCTGGGCCCCGTGTTTGCCTGATTTCCCTGACCGTATGAGTGGTGTAGAAGGTGCTTTAATCTGCCTTCGCTGACCAGCTGATCCAGATGGTCCCACAGGCTCCTGCAATTCTCAGTAGTATGCCCATGGTCAAGGTGATATTGACAGTAAAGATTGTGGTTGCACCTTTCAGGATTTCCGACCATCTTGTTCGACCATCTTGTTCGACCTTTTGAAGAACGGTTCATTTTTTATTTTATCCAGGACTTGGTGTACTGGTTCGCGAAAAACGGCATTGACCGTCTGGAGGTTCGCTGTACTCTGTCCGACCCAGTCCTTTCTCGGCCTGTTGTGGTTCTGCCGGTCCGACCTGAAATCCCTCCCCTCGTGAGGGATAACCTTATCCTTTCCCTTACTCTGCTGTTGATCTTCTTCGACTCTTTTGTACTTGTCGATCCTATCCATCAACTGGCGTATACTGGTAGCAGGCTTGCGCGTTAAGGATGCTCTCAAGGGATGCTCAGTGGGGAGGCCCAGTTTAAAAGAGCTGATGGCCACCAATTCACAATCTTCCTCTACCTCATTATACGTTTCCCAGAACCTATCTGAATATGACTTCAAAGTCTCACCTCCTTTCATACTGACGGACAATAGGGAAGCCATAGACTGCGGAACCCTTCGGCACGTGACAAAACGTATACCAAATGCCTGAGTCCAGCTCTTAGAAAGAGTTTATAGAATTTGCTTTCAGACTATCAAACCACCTCATGACTATCGGTCCCAAGCTGGATGGGAAGACTTTGCACATTAGGGCCCTCGTCCCTGGAGTGGACGGCCATCCCTCTGGTTGAAATGGCTCACATGTTCCACTGGGTCTGTCCGGCCATTATAGATGGTGAATGTAGGCTGGTGGAAACGTCGAGGAAGTCTAGCATTCTCGATGTTACGGGTAAAGGGAGATCTGAAAATCTGATCCAGGACTTTACTCATAGCGTCGTTCCCTACGCCCTAGGTAAAGGGTTCCGAGGGTTCCCCTCGTCATGACGCATTTCCTCATAGGTAAAGGATTCGCTGACTGGCGTTCGAAGTTTCTGCTTGTAGACAACATCCTGTTCGTCCTCAGAATCTTCATCAGAGTATGAGGGACTGCGCTTTCTCTTCGCACGGCGCAACTCCTCTTTAGCCTATCGATTTCCTTCTGCATACTTTGGTTTTTCTCTGCGTGTGGACATGTGGCTCTCTCCATGCGACTGGTTTTGATCGTCACGTGCAGTGTGTACGCTGCCCTCACGATCTTGCCTCCGTTCTAGATGGAGAAAGGGATCGGTGCACTAAGATGACCTGACTCCGCGGGTCGTTGCCTTGGTTCAGCCATCTTTGAGGTGTTGCTTCCACCTTTGCTCAAGCTGCTTTCCCACAGACGGCGCCAATTGTAGGGCTTTAAATTTGATGGACTAAGCAATAACTTTCCGTATTGTGAGCCCAACAAATCCCAACAATAAATTTGTAGAGAATGGGTTAAACAGCTGGGCTGACTATGAATTTAGCAACGGTTCATGCCAGCAAACAAGGGTAAAAAGACATTCAGACTAATATTTAATGAATGTTTCTTTGGTCCGAAGAGGTTTTGCATTTATCAACTTAGTGAATCCCCTTTTTTTTTTTTTTTCCATGAGACCTATTTCCTTTTATATATACACCTTTCACCTCATCTTCACCGCACACTTGTTCTTCATCTAAGCGTCCACTTGAGTACTAGTCACATCAGAAGTTTGCTTTAACCTGCAGTGAGTGGTAGTGGTTGAGGTTGCACTGTTCAGGTGTCTTCTCCACATAAATGCGGCCAGGAAAGTTGCTACAGTGCATTAAATGCGGTGGTGGCAGTTTTATTTGTAAGATATTTCATGATATCCCCGCACTTAGGCATGCCCAGAGCTAACTCCTTACAGAGGAATCTTCAGTATATCTACTTGATCAAGTTCTCTGGAGGTCCGACGAGTGGAACCTCTTCGGACCAGCCAGGTTGTCTTCGGACGCAACATTCATCCTTCTTGGTTGCATTTTCACCAGGATGGCAAAGCGTTGATCCCTTTAACCTTTTCGGACAGGAAGTTATATTCAAATTGGGCTCCAGGCCCAACATATGGCGTTGGGCTTTCTCACCCACAGACTGCATTGGACCTAATAGGACCAATTTGATCAGTTGATTTTTTTGTACTTTTCTATTTTTATTTTATTGAACTATATTTAAAATTTAAAAATCTATTGATTTTTTTTTCAATTGGAAATTTTCAATTGAGAGAGAGAAAAAAAAAATACATATTATTATAAGAATTAGGTGCCAGGCCTTTTGTCATGTGGTCAGCCTTAATGTTTCTACTTCCTCTTTCTTTTCCTCGACGGAAAAAAAATTAAGAAATTTTATACTATATGAATCTCACATGATTATAATTGAAACCTCTCCCTCTCTCTCTCTCTCTCTCTCTCACATTGAACAAAATCTCAGTGTCACTTGCAAAGAAACGTGGCTTGGGGAGGGACATGAAAGTTTGTGTATAAATGAATACATTGCAATGCTCTCTACCGGTCATCGTCAACTTTTTTCTTCACCAATTATTACACGTAGTATTGTTTATTGCAAGTCAAAATTGTAGGAGAGAAAAATCATCAAAAGA
Organism: Quercus glauca; assembly: GCA_023736055.1. Classification (NCBI taxonomy): domain Eukaryota; kingdom Viridiplantae; phylum Streptophyta; class Magnoliopsida; order Fagales; family Fagaceae; genus Quercus; species Quercus glauca. The sequence continues at coordinate 35,499,721 of CM043316.1, read as the reverse complement.
ATAATAAAAAGAATTTTGACATCAAATTATTAAGAGATTAGTCAATGTAGAGGTTGACAATGTCATGCCTATTTTTAAAGAAAGTATTCAACATCTTTAACTATTTGCAATCCCACCACAACTTCAACCAAATAGCTATTAGTTATTATACAAGAATAGCTATTTCTATTATGGAATACATATGGTCTCATTCGCGAACTATTTGCAATCCCACCACAACTTCAACCAAATAGCTATTAGTTATTTCTATTCATGTATTCGTTATATGTAACAATTTTCTCACTCTCTCACATACCAAAAATTTTTTGTGCGTACACCCTTTATAGGGTTAGGCCTCTCACAAGCTTGTGTGTCCCATATACAGAATTTACATGCTTGCAAGTGACCCAATCCATGAAGGAGGGTGCATGAAGCATGCAACAAGAATCACGCCATGTAAAAGAGTAGTTACATATACACATTAAGTAACACTAGTCTCATCACATACACACTTCACACGTGTGATGTGACTCTTTTTTAATTTTTAGTTTTAGTGTCATAATTTTTTATTTAAAACCTAAATACACTTCATCTATTTAATAGTTGACACTATACTTCTTCTGTTGTTTTGGTTTGTCAAAAATTCATAGCCTGAATCTTGACCTGAAAAAAGAATTAAGATTGTTACCTTAAAAGGTATTGTAGGGGAGGATTTTGTTCCAACTCCTGCAAGCTTATTGTCCTCATGTAAGCTCCAAGGGCATATAAAGCATGAGTAGTAGTGGTAGTACCGTAGTAGTACACTCATGCATACTCCAAGGGCTTATAAAGCATGAAGTGGGGCGCATCTCTTGCCGATGTGGGACTAAGGTGTCAAACCTTCCACTACAAGGTCAGCCCTTGGTGAGGTGAAAATCCTGACCTCTCACGTCGTTTGAGAACAAAACCGTGCGGGCTTGGCTCTCCAAAGCGGACAAACAAGCTTGCGGCGGATTCTTCCCCACAAGGTATAAAATGAAAAGAAATAGAAAGAAATCAAAAATATCGACCATAAACCTAACCCAAAGTAAATTTAACCGAGCAAAAGAAGAAAGAAACAATATAATAAAAAAACATTTACATTGATTAATATTTATGTATTTTCATTTTATTCCATAAATAAAAAAATGTAATTTCATTTTATTCCATAAAATAAAAAAATGTAATTTCATTTTGAAATGACCATACCTGATCAATATATAGGGTTGATGGATGAGAAAAATTACCTGTTGACATTTGCTTTTGAACATATACCTCAGCACAAAAATGTTGCAATTGCATTGCTAGGTATATAAGGAAAAATACAAGAATTATAAAAAAAATGTTAAAATTGTTTTATCATTAAACAAATGTTAAAATTTCAAGTTTTTATAATTTAAAATTGTATATAAAAAAATCAGTTTATTAATCGAGTGGGAAATACATTCGATTTGAACAATATTTGATATACATGTTAAAAACATAAGGAACATGAAATTCAACCGTTAAATTTTTCAAAATTCATACCCAAAAAAGAGAAATATGAGAAATTTGAAGAGTTTGAAAGAAATTTTGTTCACTTTTATCACAATTTACTCATATAGTAAGTTATGAGTGGTGAAATAAAAGTGATGGGTCTTAACTTCACTTCTCATAATTGGTCACGTTAATAAGTTGGGACAAAAGTTATAGACTTACGAATACTTTTTTTTTTTTAATAAATGAAGGAAAAGGCACATAACTTGTTGGGAGGTGATATTGATATTGGTACCCAACTCGCAACCTACTCCAAACGGCCGAAATAACTAAGCTTAAAACAGCAGCCGTTGATGCTCTACTCCTCACATCAGCACCGTCCATTTTTTCAGAATATCAATATAACAGGGACCCACCATAGTAGTCCACGTCAAAGAGGCACACAACATACTCGGAGTTGGGAGGGAAACACAAACCTCAGATACAGATAGACAGCTTGTTGTGTCTTTTTGATTTTTTTTTTTTTTTTTTTTGAGAAAGGTTGTGTCTTTTTGATTGACTGTTATTTGTTATGTACTTTGCTCGCATCGTAAACATCGAAACCCCCCACAAACCCCAAATTATAAAATAAAATAAATACAACACAAAAATAGTACACACATTAGAGTTTAGTCCCCATTTTGGATTTGGATCCTCAGATTTCTCATATACTTCTCTCAATCTCTCATCGATCTCGCCGCCCACATTTCCCATTTAAACAACACACCCATCACCAACTCACCAAAACCAAAAAGCACTGATACAAAGTAAAAATGGCGTCGTTTACGGTGCCCTGCCCAAAGACCCTTTTGCTGCGACATTCCAATTCCGCTACCAGAACCAGCCTAGACCCAAGCAGTCCTTGAAGCTTGTTTCTTTTCACCGTGGGTCGAGTCCCACACCCTCTTTGCTTTTCGGATCTTCGCTTCCTGACACGGTTTGTTCTTATTCCCAATCTTCAATCTTGTCTCCATTTTCAATTTCATTTCGCACATTCTGGTCTTCTTATCCATTCATTATTTATATGATTTTTTTTTCATATATTTCTTCTCGTTTTCATTCACATGTAGATTAGTTTTCATTTGTTTACAGATACTTAATTTTGCGAATTGTATTGGTCAAGATATTGATTTTGAATTATTTTATTCTTATGTACCTCAATTATTAGTTCTTAGGTTTTTTTGGGATTTAATTTGCAGAAGTATCAATTAAACTACAAGACTCTCGACCAAATTATTACTTGTTATTAAAAAAAAAAAAAATTTAAGCAAGGCTTTATAATTTGGACAAAGTTTTCATCCAAATTTGGAGGAATTTCCTTCTTCAACCTACTACTTAGCAATTCATAAGACCATCGACTTATATTATTTAAACAAGTCGTATTACTTTTTTATTAATAAAAAAACCATGTGATGGTCATTTTGTAGTGGGTTTGAGGAATTTTCCTTCAAACCGATTTGGAGATAAATTTTTCCTTTTGTTTTTATGTTTAACATGTATATATGAACCACGTTTGTTATGTGTCATACTTGAAGAAGACATTTTCGGATATTAGTTAATCGACTAAAAACTAAAATCACCCTTTTCATGAGCTGACTCTTTGGACAGGTGATAATTTGTCATTATATCAAAGTATGTAATCCTGAGTCCAAAATCTAGATTATAAAAAAAAAGTTCAAAATCTATCTCTCCACTATTACCCTTTCCAATCTCTGGTAGTTTATCAGAACTGAAAATTAAATGTGGTTTGTGGCACATACACCAAAAGAGTTTCACATGGTCATGATGTTAATGAATGTAAAACAGAAGTTATGGATGAATGGGCAGCAAGGTCATTGGTAATATATATTTTGTTTTAATTTCTCAATGAGTGGTGAAATTCTCAATTGCTCGCTTTTAACCTGTCAAATATCTTTGGTCTTATGGAAGGTTTTTGACTAACATCAATGCACACTACATGAATATTTTCTCATACATGCAGTTTTGTGTATGATAGGCTAATTTTGCTGCCAAAAAAAAATTATTGTTTTGTTGTATTATTGTGTTCAGCAGATCCCTAATTCGAAGCAATCCACTGTCTGGAAGGTGTGCGCACAGCTTAATGAGGTTAGATTGTTCTCAATAATCCAAAACCCAAAAGTTTTGTCTTTAAAATGAGATATAATCACAAGCACCTACTAAAGCTACTTTTATTCTAGTTAACTGCCAAGAAATCTTCAAATCTGCACCTGTACCTTCCACGCAGCCTGGAGTTGCATCATCAGAAGGGAGAGATGAGTCATCACATCCTGTACCAGACCCTAGTTCGGATGTATCATCAATCTCAGCATTCATGTCTCAAGTATCAGACCTTGTCAAGTAAGTCAAAGTGACTCTTGCATACGCATGCTTGAATGCATTATTTTCTGTTTGATACATATTAGCCGCATTGTGCTTTCTGTTGAAGTTTATTTCATTTTCATGAGCAGACTTGTGGATTCAAGAGATATTTCAGAGCTGCAACTGAAGCAAATGGACTGTGAGCTCTATAATAAGAAAGAAGGAAGCTTTGCAGCAGGCAGCACCATCTGCCCCTGTTGCTAGTATGCCACCGCATCTAACCTATGCGACGCTTCCATCTCCTCCACCACCAGCCATGGCAGCTGCTCCTGCAAGCCCTCCTCCTTCTGCACCAGCACCTGCCTTACCGCACCTGCAAAGGCAAATGCTTCATCTCATCCACCACTGAAATGCCCCATGGCTGGAACCTTCTATCGCAGTCCTGCACCTGGTGAACCACCATTTGTCAAGGTGAGTGTCCGCCTTAATGAGCTTACGACTTAAGGGTTTGTCCCTCAAAAGACATGGCAGATGAGAAATTGTTGTGTTGAACAATTTACTTGTGTGTTTATGCATGCCGATGTGCAATGTTTGTATATACTGCATTATTCAATATAGGGGATAAACTATATACCCTCATATCATAATCTTACCCCATTTTCAGGTTGGAGATAAAGTCCAAAAAGGTCAGGCCATCTGCATTGTTGAGGCCATGAAACTAATGAATGAAATTGAGGTACTTTCCCTCCCTTACTGTGTTCAACCTAATTAGGCTGGTTCCTGCATCATTTTCTTGATCTTTATTTATCCCTCTTACGGATGCTTTTTACGAGGATAAATTACTTATTGTTCCTGCTCCTCATAACCAACCCCCCCCCCCCCCCCCCCCCCTAATTGACACTATGTTGCATTCCGCTCTGAGACTTCTAATGCGTGACATCTGCAATACTGATACTTTTGCCCCGCAGGCTGATCAGTCTGGAACAATAGCCGAGATTCTTATAGAGGACGGGAAACCAGTTAGCATAGACACGGTATTCTCTCTTTCTACACCCACCCATCCATACCCACATACACATCCACATCCACACACAAATACCCGTACATGCACATATACCATATTGTATGCTGCAGCTATTTATCTGAATTCTGTCTTTATCCATGCAGCCTCTTTTTGTCATTGTACCTTGAGTTACTAGGCGCAAGGCCCTTTCTCAAACTTGGTGGCAAGTCACTCTTTTCAGTGTAATATTCATTGAATTTTCCCATTTAGTAATGCTTCTATTACACTGTAATTTTAATTTAATAATAGTCTTATAGTCATTGCGTGAATTATAAAACAAGGAAAAAGCTCTAGATTGTAAGAGGATTGATACTGGGCCATCGCTTCTGCCTAATTTAGACAGCTTTGGCAAGTATTTTATAAAGTTTGTTGTTTCTTGCATTTTTGAAATCTGCGTTATTTATTTATTTATTTGTTATTAATTTTTTAAAAATATTCTGGTGGGACCATTTATTGGATACCCCCGAGCTACCGTCAACATCTAGTGTGCGTTTGAATACAGTTTATTTTGTTGAAAACTGAAAACAATAAAAAAAATAATAATTTTTTTACTGTTTATTATTGTTCAGCCACTGTTCATGGGCCTAAAATCACTGTTCATTGCCAATGAACAGTGCATAATGCGCTGGACTTAGGCCCAAAACGCAGACGTACTACCCAAATGGACAATATTAGAATCAGTGCGTCCCATTTATGAACGACATCAATAGAGGGGGAGTTCAATTGCCATGCTTCAACATTAGAATTAGAAATATCAAGGGTAATCCATATCGCTGCACAACACAAGAAATCTTGATTGAAAAAAAACGACATTTTATCATAGAAAACGTGAACCTTGTCTAGTTTGTTAAATCAGGATCTAGTTAAGATTATGGGTTTTTGATTGTCGAACCAAGCATTGAAAGAATTTACAAATTATTAAAATATCTAATAATAATTTTTCCTAAAAAAGAGAACATGTTGAATTGCCCTGCAAAAGAAAAGACTATCATCTGCAAAAAGAAAATGAGTCAAATGAGACCCATTTTTACACCGAGAGAAACCTCGTATATTACTCGAGTAACAACTTGTGATATAAGTCCGTGTAAAAGTGAGTGTATAGAGTTGCCCTAAAAAGAAAAGACTGTCATCTGCAAAAAAGATGAGTCAAACGAGAGCTATTATTACACCAAGAGAAACCTCGTATAATACTCAAGAGTAACAACTTGTGATTTGAGTTCATGTAAATTTCAAAATTAAAAATAAAATAAAATAAAATAAAAAGAAGAAAGAAAGAAAAGAAAGGGAGAAGTAGATCTCCTTTTCGTATACCTTGAGATGGATTTATCATACTTCTAGTTCACCATTGACTAGAATGGTATAAAGTCGGTTGTTCCACAACCATCTAAGTTTACTCCTTGTCATATGCCAATATGGCATGAGGAGGGATGTGGAAAACTACCTGGTAAGGGTTAACTAAGTGATGTCGGTTTTAAGTTGTAACCCTATAATTAACATACAATGTTTAATATCTCTGAGGTCTCTGATTGTATTGTCTGAGACGTAGAAAGATCTGCTTTATCTTCCTAGTGAAGTTCTCTCTATTCAATGAAGACGCAACGTTGATTAATCTTCCACTCGGATAGGATTAGATTGTTGAACCTTGGTTCTGATACACACAAGCAAGTTCCCTCTCTTCAGGTTGGAAACTGTCTCGCTTAGATTGTTGAAGCAATGTTCCCTCTCTCAGGTTTGGAAACTGTCTCGCTTCCGATCATTCCGTGCTAAGGGAACAAAATAATGGGGGCTGAGACAATTGGGGCTGAGCTGCTCCCAGCAGTACTATGGCCATCACTTACCTGGTCCATTACAATATCATCGACATCATACTGTGCGACCCGTGAAAATGAAGAGATACTAAAACATCTTAACTTCAATTCGGAGTCATCAATGTGGCGTAACCATTACGGCAGATGTGCAATATGAGGTCAATAAGTTCAAAAGAAACAGAACTAGGCCAATCAACAGTTCTCCAGGACTCCCAGAGTAACATGATGATCAGCTAGAGTTTATACGCTCAGCCCTTTGGGGAAAAAGAAAATAAAATTATCATTTATCCAAGGGGAGAAACATTAAGGATACTCTTTAACCAAGTTTCTGGTTTCAAAAGCTATACAGAACGATACAAACAGATTTTAATATTTTATAGACGAACAAGGAACAAATCAAATCCAATTTAAGCTGGACTAAGAGTTGAGCTTGGGAAATCAAATTAAATTGGCCCAATCCACCATGCAACTTGATCAAGAGACACTACGAGAACAGAATATGCGTACCCGGCTATCAGCCAATCTCTATCGCTACCCAACTCAGTTCTTCCACAAATATACTCTCAAACCAAATCAAATCAATGAAAAGAGAAGGGAAAATAATGACTAATAGCTTCTGTCAAGTATTTTGATGATATGCATTACCCTAAGATTGATTCATCTTTCTTTCTCAAAAAAAAAAAAAAGAATTGATTCATCTTTAAGGCAATGTAAGAGGTGATGAAATGATCACTTCAGAAAATGTCAAGTGCAATCTGAAGTTTCTAGGAAAGCCCTCAACGAGTGCCATCAAAATTTCATACATTTTCGAGAACTTGATTTCTACATTACATTGGAGACAATCAATTTTACAGAAATTAAATTTCATTAACAAAAAGAAAGCTGTGACTATCATGACAAGCAAGTTACAAGATGGAAACAGCTAGAGAAAGTGCTCATCTAGAGCCTGTACTATCCCAGGCCCTATGATGGTCTTCCTTCCACTGTTCCAGATTTCTATTCTCTTCTCTCTCCTATCCTATTTCTATTCCTTTCCACTTAATGTACAAGTTAGCCTACCTGTCATATACTTACAACTATCATCGTAGCCTACTTCCCCTATTGCTGTTACCTCTCCTGCCACTATTACTTAGCCTTCGAACCCCCACCTGTCCAGTCTTCATCATCAATATCATCTTCGTCACCTACCCCCGTATACTGATTTCCGTCCTTTTCTGGGGGTAGGGCGCTTCCTCTTTATATTTGCTGTATAAATCGAGTAATCAATAGCATCTTCCTTCAAAGCATTCTTGAATTCCTGTGCAGTAGAAAACCAGTAAGAGAAAATTGATCAGGCCAATGAAACTACATGTGAGAGAGTAAAATGGGTCCTAAAATCATTGCACACTCTACCAGATATCTTTGTATCAGATCTTGATAAGTGGCAGGCAAACTGATGCGTGTTTCACTGATGTTAAGGGGAATGTTTTGTCTGGAGAGAACATCTCCTGGTTTTACGGGTTCATTAGGAGAAAAAGCCTGGTTTGAACGTAAAAAGCATTGCATAAACACCTCGTACGTACGTAACTTATACACAAATAGAACATACATGTCCGCTGTTAAGTCAAATCATAGTATTACCTGGCACCGAGCGTCATTCAGGCTATAGACAATTTTAAGGTGCCTTTTTAGCTTCAAAAGAAGCTGCAATGCAATTGCTGCAAGACAGTCAGCCTGCATAAGAACCAGGCAGGGTTTAAAAGGAATTAAAATCAACCTACATCCTGATCCAGCCACAACAACATATTATGAAGGAAACGGTTTATAAACATGGATAATGCATATTTATATTAGCACTAACACAAGAAGATTCTTCATTTTCTTTATTAGGTAAAACATAAACAACTCATCAAAAAATTTCGTGCTTGTCAGAAATCAATAAACTCTTCTTAGTGCAAAAAAAAAAAAAAAAAATGATTTAAGAAAGCTTTAAAGCTACCTGGACTTTCTGCAGATCATCTTCTGAAAGAATAAAAGAAACACCTGAGCTCATACTACGAGTTTTTGCCCCCACTAAGGTACTATGATTAGAGACTGACTGATCAGCAATATCTTGTTGAAGACTCTCATTCAAATCCATTGACATCCTATGATCAAAGATAGGCTGACCAGCTGGCTCATGCTGAATTGTCCCATTCAAATCCATGGAAGTCATCTCGTTGAAATCAGGCTGAACAGCTGGCTTCAGTTGTCCATTGTCATAAGGTATCTTCTCTGCATCTTTTTGTGACAAATAATTATTCAGGGCTTTCATACTTGCCTCAAGTGCCCCAGCCCTAACTTGTATTACACGATTTATAGCATAGATCAAATACAGTGGCTCATCAGGGGATGTGAATGGAAGCAAAGCAAGTATTTCAGTACAGTACCTGTAAAAGGGAACCAGCTTATTATTCCACTCTAAACAACTAATAAAGCAGAACTATAGGCACAACACCAATAACAGAAACTCACATCAGGAAAGGGACTACAGAATCATTCCAGCTTGGGTTATCAAACTTTCTCACGATTGAGGACATAAATTTGTTTCTTGAAACCCGGTTACCACGGATGAGCTTGTAAATTCTAGAAACTCCAAGCCTTGCTTGAGAGACAGAGCCACCATCAGATTTCCCCTTCACATTTCCTAGAACCTTGGACTGGACCTTCTGGTTTGCATTTTCATTAATGCCACTAATGGCTTGTATAAAAATGAATGTCATTTGAAGGCCATCCCCCAAACGGCTTTCAAAAAATGCAGGGTACCTGAAAAGATGCTTCACTTAGATCACATAAGCAAATTTACAGGGAAGAAAACTTCAAAAAAAAAAATCATTTAGAGGACATTACTTCTCATTCATGTTCATCAGCAAATGATGAGCTAACTTTGAATTCACCTCCTGCGGATCTGTTTCCAGAGCTATAAGGTATGGGACACAAGTGATGGGATGAACAAGACCTTGGCGCAGCACAATTTCAACAATCTATTTTGGTAGCATAGAATGAAAAATTGGGTGGGAAAAAAAAAAGAAGAAACAAAAATTAGTGGCCAGAGATAGCAGAAATACCAGGGAATCATGACCTTCAAATTCAACCATTTAAATAACAGATTAATTAACACCAGAACATTTCCTGATACTTCATCTGAATATTTGTCTCAGTTCTAAATAGCACGATTAGTAATGAAAGTAAAAAGTCAAACTTCCTAAAATGTTCTTTATCTTAGAGGTAGGCACAACTCTTTCTGATAAGTAAAATTTCATTGAAAAAGTAAGAGGTGTCACCCATATATACCCATGTACAAGGGTATACAATAGGTACAATAATTTTAAGCATGAAAAGTACAACTCTTAATGAGACTCTCACCTTAAGGGCCGCTTGGCGAACTTGTTCGTTTAAGTCCAAACATCTACCTAAAATACTATCCCAATATAACTGAACTATACCCCCACATATATTAGTATCTCCTGCACCCGCAGCTACAGGTACACTGTGGCCACCTTCTACAGAATAATGAACTGCATTTTCATTTGCTTTATCTGTTCCCATTTGACTTTCCGCATCAAGAAGATACTCATACATGTTTTGCAATGATTGCATCTGGTTGACAGAATGAATCAGAAACATATTGAATATGGTAGCGGAAATTGAGAAGTGTCATTATTACCTTAAGGCGAACATCACAGCCAGAAGACAAAGTTGCCTCTACTATTTTCCCAATGTCATTATCCAACATGTACTCGGGCCGAGCAATTAGAAGAAATCCTAATGCCTACAGTAATTATAAGGGAACATAAGAAGACCTCAAAGTTAAAACAGGGGCTACAAATACCAAGAAGAGATGAGAAGGCATTACCTGCAATGATCTAACCTTTACAATGAAATCCTCTACTCGGAGATATTTTTTGAACAAGCTAAGACTACTGACAGCATCAATAGTTTTGTTACTGGAGCTGCCCAGCAAAGAATTGCCATAGCGGATAAGCAATCCAAGGCAAAAAAGGGACCGCCCAACTAGCTGAAATTAGCATAAGAAACAATTTTATCTTATAGCACTTCTTCATTCACTTTGTCCTAGTATTAAATACACACATGAAGAATATAGCAAATAGAACATAATTAAATCTAAAGCATATTAATGAGTTATTTCAAATCTAAAGCTGCTAATATGTTATACTTTCAGCAAGTAATAAGATGTAGAAAGACACTGAAGGCATATTGAAAGAATGAAAATCAACCTTGATTCATAAGCAGGCAGAGTCCAAGGAAGGAAGAAACTTGACAAGAATCATACAAATAGTTTGCCAGTTTTAATAATTTGATAATTGGGGGGTGGAGGGATTTGAACCTTTCTCATAATTTATATTATTCAACTAAATAACGATGCATTGATATAAATAATCAAACTTATATTTGGTAGTGCAAATACCTAAGCTATTCTCGCATTTGTGCTAAGCCAATCACTTAACTGACCAAATTTAGGGGTGAATCTCCTAATAAGTACTAAGCATAACACTGCTTAGAACCCATATGCAAACACTCAAGAGAACACCCAGGCATTCTTCTGAGAGAAGTTCAAAATGCATTGAAAGCTTGAATTAGAAAATTATGAACTTGAGACTCCACTTTCTGAAAGTTTTAAGATCCAAGTCATTACTCCCACACTGCATCCAGTTTGTTCCAGAATTCTTAGTAGCTTAAAGATTCTTCACCAAATCTAAACCACTTTAATTTGCGCATGGGTATAGAAAACACACACACACACACACACAAAAACAAATAAAACATGGTTAAAGCTAAACATTAAAGGTCGACATGCAATTAACTTAATTAAACATGTACATGATTATTAGCCACCAACCTGCTTGTTGCCAATTGCCTGGGCATCCAAACGTTTGAAGAACACCTGAATAAGATACTCAATCACAGTAGCACCTTTTCCAGCAACTTTGCCCACAGAGCAAAGGCACCTGTGATGGGAACAAATATTAGCTGGATGTCCAAAACAGCAAAATTAACTTTCTGCTAAGGAAGAAATGGCACAAACAAGAAGCATAATTATTCCTAACTCAAAACACTATATCCCAGCTGCTTGGGGTCTGCAAAAAAAAATATCTGTAGCCAACTTTAAGAGGGACAAATCCACCATGCTAATATCTTCTCTAATTTATATAGAAACTTTTAATTTAAATCTTATACAAATAAATATTACACAGGAAGAGAAATTTATGCACTATAATATAAAGCTACAAAATCTTCAAATGCATTACAAATGAATCATGTATAAGCCAATTACACTATTTGACATAAGAGAATCAACATGCATCGAAGTAATAAAGGGGGTAAAGATAGTAACAAGAATGCAGGGGTTACAAGGTTATAGAAATATATGCATGCAATAGATTACAACATTATACACACACACACACACACACAGGCCTGCATTGTTGATGATGCACAGGAAAACAATATTTACAACCAAGTGATTACTAACAGTTGCTCCACAATAGACTCAAATTGACTGTCTTAGATTTTAACAACCCATTTTACAGCCTTTTCGGCATTTAGGTTTCCCATCAAATTAGCTGCCCAGTTGCAGAACAGATGAAAAAACCTAGATCACATAATAATTCCTGCCTTTGATGATGTATGACACAGGAAACTCAATAAGGGAATTGCAATCATAAGAAGAGTAAGAAAAGAACTGAGAACTTGACGCTACTTGATGCAAGCATGAACAACTGTCAAGAAGGAATGCCGAACAATCATGTGCTTCAAGTCTTGCTCAAGTTCTTCAACAACGCTTTGAGGTAACTTTCGAAGCAATGGCATAACAGAATCAATTATAAAAATAACACTCTCCAGTAACTGAGCAACCCTTCGATTATCAACCTGAGTACAAGAAAAATCAAGTTAAAATACCGGCAGATTCTTTTATATCTTTACTTTCTATGTATAAAGGTTCTTGCATTAAAAAGGTGTGTGTATGTTTGTGTTTGGGGGGGGGGGGGGGGGGGGGTGTTGGGGTTGGGGGGCGGTGGCAAAGCTAAATTCACAAAGGCTCGTTCTAAATTGTTCTTGCAAATTGAAATGTCCAAAATAGGACAAGTTCAAACAATCTTGTTATATTGCATGATTATTTAAGACAAAGTTATAGCCAGAGTGGTTTCAATGGTTGTTTATTGCACTTATAAGTCCTTGTACAGCATCAGCAATGAGCAATAAATATACAGAACTCTGACACAATATCAAAAATAAGGAACTGAAATTTCAAACTTCTGAGCTTCTTTCTCTTCTCTTTGCTCTCTCAAATGTGTAACTCAGAATCATATTGAAAACATTTCTTCGAAAAGACTCTAGAGAGACACCACAAAATTTTCACACAGCCAAACAAAAATGAGTCATTTACAAGAAAGGAAAATAGGCTAACCCTTATATTATTAGGTAATATTGGTAGTTCACGTTCTTTTTTATATACAAATACAAAAGAGGGGGGGGGGGGGGGGGGGGGGGGGGAGATAAAAGCCAGCTCCTTAGGCTGCCTATATACTACAACTAGTACATGCATGAAATGCAATCAACATTAATTTTATGAACATTTTTCGGAAAAAATACTAGTATAAATTGAATATTTGCAATAGATAGATAACCTGAGTCTTAAGATATGGCTGTAGAGTAACCACAAACTGGGAAGGATCAGAGGACGGGGCACAGAGGGTCGGGTCCACAACGCAAAATGCATGCAAGACAAGCACATAAGGAAGTGCACGCACCTCCACCTCCTCACCATTCATTTCCTCTACCTGATAGAATGAAAGGCTCAACATATTTGCAACAAAATATCAAAAACTTTAACATGTTAATAGGCAAAAAGGGTACCTGTAGTATCTTTTCCAATAAGCACTTGCACATCAACTCACAACGTTTACGCACTGATGCGAGAGATACAGGGTTGATCCCAGCAGCTTTAGCTGATTGTGGAAAAAAATCAAGAGCTAAGTTGCGCTTAATGACAGTGACGAGAAGTTGGTGATTTGGCATCCTCCTCAACATCTCAACAATTTGCTCAGTTTTTTTAGCAACCTCAAGTGGAACAGAACTACCATCTCCAAAAAACTGAGTCTCTGAACCAGAAGGTTCCTCAAACCAGAACTCATAGAATGTCTTGCAAACAAGATCCTGTAGAAGAGAGAAATATAAAGCTTGGAGCTAGATTAAAATATACAAACGAAATTTCAGGAGTATATATTCAATTAAAATTCCCTATGCAGAAATGTAATAAATGGAAGGCCATAACACATTATATTTTGCACACATCTAGGAAATACAACAGGGTTGTCAGAGGTGAACTTATAACCTTTCTCAACCATATTTCACTTACTTTTTTTTCAGGTTGATAAGGGAAAAAAACCAATTCATTAAGAAAAAACTTTCATTTTTCACAAGCCATGTTTCATAAGCATCTTCCTAATATAATAACATATTAATACTTAAGCCCATTTAGGATTTCCTCACAAAGATTTAGCACCAAAATCAAAAGAAAATCATATGCAAATTCAACAAGTGCTACTGCAAAATACATGTCTAAGCATGGGATCCTGCTACATCTAATTTCATAGGTCTATGACTTACATTCACAGCAGGGCCAAGGAATACACTGTCTGGGTGGCTTCTAAAACATGTCAGCACCCCCTAAACTTGGGAGGCTTCTGTTTTTATGAATGGCTAGCCATTTGAGGCAAAGGTTATTTTCAGGGGAAGCAGTTTTAAAGTTATGGCAGCCAAAGATAGCAAGGGCTTTTAGATATATCATTTATGGAAGGGAAGATACACTTTGCACATAAAATGCTGTTTTAGGGTTGAGATAATGTACCGAAGTAGATAGTCGCAAATGTTAAGAGTAAAAGTGACCATCAGAAACATTATTCTTTTGGTTAAGATTTAGTACAGAAGTTTGACTTGCATTTGTGTTTGCCTTGATATGTGCCTGTAAGTTCACTTTTGGTAGAGTCTATGCAAAGCAGCATGGCATCCCTGTGGGAGGCCTCTAACTTTCATATTGTCTTCATATAAAGTAGCTCATTCCTCCCTATTCCTAAGTGCAGAAGACAAGTTTGAATGGATGTTATTAGGGGTGTATGGCCCAAATGATCATAGGGATAAAGAGATTTATCATTTATGGGCTAAGATTAAAGTAGCAGCTGATAGATCGGGTGTCTCATGGTGCCTAGCTGGGCACTCAATTCCAAACTGATTCCCACACAAGAAGACAGGAACAGATGGGATCACAGTGGCCATGACAGAATTTTCAGACCATTTTTAAAATAATAATTTTTATGGAATAACAAATGTTTAGACAGTAGACTACATAGTGGGGCTCCAGGGGTTATTTGTGAGGTGGACATAGAAAAGGCATTCAATTATGTGCGTTTGGATTAGCGTTTTTTGAGAACTCATTTAACTTATTTGCTTATGTTCAACTTTAGAAAACCTTACTTTTTTCTAGGTACAATTGTTCTTTTGTCACTTTATTGGATTGGATGTCTGTTTTGCATAATTTGTCATTATGTTTTGTTATCGATTTGTTAGATTCCTGTAATTTGAGTGATTGATCGTATCGTCCCCGTACATCCTGTACATTTGGGTGACTTGTTTTTTATATTAATAAGAACTGCATTACTTATCAAAAAAAAAACCAAATAAAAAAAAAAACAAATAAGTAAAAAGCTAATCCAAACACACACATATTTCAATTGAGAGTGCTTATTGTTTCCAATATAGAATTTTGGTTATGGTTCTCTGTACCGGTGAATGACAACCCCAATGGTCTTTTCAAATAGCTCCAGAACACAAAGACAATGTGACCTTTTATTCCGTCTTCCATTTACGTTGCTTGACTCAAGAGTACGTTATCTAGTCTTCCTACCTATTTTCTATCTCTATTCACCATTCCTACTTATGTGGCTAATAAGATTGAAAAGTTGCAAAGGGACTTTCTATGGGATGATGGCAAGAATCATCTGGTAGGATGGGATAAAGTTTGTGCACCTATAGCTAGCGGTGGTTTGGGGATAAGAAAAATTACTACGTTCAATAAGGCCTTATTGGGGAAATGGCTGTGGCGGTTTGGGAAGGAAGAGAGTCGGTTATGGAGGAGGGTGGTAGCGTCAAAATATGGGGAAGAATGGGGGGGATGGACCTCAAAGTTAGGTAGGGGAGTTCATGGGTGTGGTTTGTGGAGAGGTATTCGCATGGGATGGGAGGATTTTAGCAAGAATTGTCAGTTTGTTGTTGGGTTGGGGAATAGAGTGAGATTTTGGCAGGATGGGTGGTATGGGGATCAACCTTTCCAAGTGGCTTTCCCAAGGCTGTATGGAATTGCCTTTGATAAGGAGGCATCTGTCGATGTTTCTTTGTCAAGGCAAGGGGCGGAGGATAGAAGAATTTGGGATGTTCGTTTTATTCGAGAATTTAATGATTGGGAGATGGAGGAAGGGCTGCATTTTCTTCGTATATTGGGAGCTAATACTCCTCCAATGGATGTTAGAGATCGGATGAGATGGAAGTTGAAGCCTAACGGGGAGTTTGACATCCGGTCGTATTATAACAAACTGCGGGATTCTCCCTCAATTGTCTTTCCTTGGAAAGGAATTTGGAGAGTTAAGGCTCCTAGGCGAGTTTCTTTCTTTGTTTGGTGTGTAGCTTGGAATAAGATCCTAACAGGTGATAACTTGAGAAGATTGAGGGGATTGGATTTTGTAGACTGGTGCATTATGTGCCGGCATTGTGGAGAGACAGTAGACCACTTACTTCTTCATTGTGAGATGGCTTATCGGTTGTGGAGTTTTGTCTTAATTACTTTTAGTTTGTCTTGGGTTATGCCTAGATCGATCCCAGATTTGCTTTTTGGCTGGTGGAATTGGTTGGGGAAGCATTCATCTCAGATTTGGAACTTAGTTCCGTTGTGCATCCTATGGTGTATTTGGAAGGAACGAAATCGGAGGACTTTTGAGGATTTGGATAGGTTAAGTGTTCAGATGATTGCCTCCTTTAGTGGGACGCTTTTTGATTGGTCTCGGGCTTGGGGAATCACAACTAGTGATTCTCTCCCCTCTTTTCTTAGCTCTCTTTCTCTTTTGTAATCTTTCTGTTGTTTAGTTTTCTTTTTTGTTTTTTTGTTTTCTTCTTCTTGTTTTTTCTGGGTTTGCTCTATGTTCTTCATGCATAGAGTAGCCTTTCGTATATATAACATTCTTACTTATCAAAAAAAAAGAATATATTGGGCAAAATGTTGCACAGAGTGACAGAAGGTCATCAAGCTAGGTTTAAATGGTAGACGAAATGGCGACATTATAGAGATTTCACATCTTCTCTTTGTTAACAATACATTTTGCTCTATGAGGAGAATCCTACTCAACTTTTGTACCTCCTATGTGTTCTTCATTTTGAAGTAGTATCAGGTTTGAGGGTTAGTCTAAGCAAAAGTGATTGATACCTATTGGAGATGTAAGAAGATCAACAGAGTTAGCATTGATCATGGGAGTAGAGTGGCTCAATTGCCAATGACTTATTTGGGTTTGCCATTGGGGTTCCACATTCAAAGCTCTAGTGGTAAGGAATACTATTATAGAAAGGATGGAAGAGAGGCTTGTAGGATGGAAGTAGTCAAATGAAGAGATGATCACTTTTTTTTTCCTATAATGTAGGGAATGTTTCCAAAGAAGAGCCCTTTGGACTCATTCTAGGCAGTAAAACCTACACGCAACTGACACCAACTGCCAAAACAAGTTGCTGGGTAATCTAGGGATATTCACACCCCAGACAGGCTAAGCAGTTTACTCAACATACTTTATGTCACTGTTTAAATACCCGTTCATTTTGCCAATAGATTCAGAAGGTCCAATAAGTATTTTTAGTGGGGGCCAATATGGGGATGTTAGGAAATTCCATTTAATAGATCGGGGGACAATTTTTTCTCTTTTGAAGGAGGGAGGTTTGGGGATTTATAAACTAAGTTCCTTGAATTAAGTCTATTAGGGAAATGGCCAATGAGCTCTAACTCAACTAGCAACTCCTCCTCAAAAGTTCTAGGTAGATGAAGAGGTCGTGGGTTCAAGACCTATCTGTAACTCACCAATAGAAAAATATAAGGTCCAATTAGGGAAACGGTTGTGGAGGTTTAGAGTTGAGAGAGATCACTTTTGGAGGCATATCATGCATACAAAATCAGGATATTCTTTTTTTTTTTTTGGAGGGGGGTGGACAAAAGATAATTTCAATTCTTTGTCAGGGATGGTATGCGGGTTTGGTTTTGACATGGTGGTGTGGAGGTTCTTGTCTTTGAGATGCATTTCCGAATTTATTTATGACTGTAGTATACAAGAATGATTAAATAGCAGTTTATTTGAGTGATGGACAAAGTGTGAACTCTCAGTTTAACCAGCCAATCCAAGATTTGGAATTTGACTCTATTGATTCTTTGCTTTATTGTATTCTAATATCTCATGTAGACAAGGGGAAGATAAATTATCAAGGAGACCTTCAAAAGCAGGAAAATTTAAAGTTCATTCATACTATGAAATATTGAGGGGTTCTATGATGATTATTTTTCCCTTGGGAGGACCATATGAAGTGTAAAGGCGTCTCAAAAGGTTGCCTTCTTTGCATGGATAGCATCATTGGAAAAAAATTTACAGTGGATACTTTCTGGTAAAGTACTATTTTAATTGCTAATTGGTGCTGCTGCATGTGCAAGAATAGTGGGGATTCAATTGAGCATCACCTGCTTAATTTTTCAGTCACAGGAGATATTTTGTAATGCCATGAATAGTGATTTAGTTGTTATGTTCTTGGAAAGGGAGCTTTCATTGCCGTAGATGTTCTAAAATTTGGACAATTGTTCTCTTCCAAGTGTTGCGGAGAATTTGATGAGGCAAATAGCATGACTAGTCATTAGGCAATCGATGCTAGGAAGTTTGTATGACTGGTCAACTAATCTAGGCAACCTTCCCCCATATACTATTTTAGATTTTTAGACAATTTAAACTTGAGAATTAATTAATTAGGAGTGATTAGATACATACATCATGTACACTTGTATCCTCCAAATAATATTTCTATTACCTATAAATAAAAAATAGCTCATTCCTCCCAAACCCCACATCCCAAAAAATGAATAGAAGTAACAATCAAACCATTGCTTCAAAATTACCTGAATACTAGATTCGTCATCACTAACACGAGAAAGGATCTCAATACACGCATTTGTAAATTCGGAGAAGTTGGCATTAGAAGTGCACATATCTCGAATGATTTTAATAGCTCGTTTTCGAACACTAACTCCTGTGTCTTTTATTCTCTCAGCAACCTTCTCAAAGTACTACAAAACCCCACCAATTATG
This sequence comes from Quercus glauca, assembly GCA_023736055.1. NCBI lineage: Eukaryota > Viridiplantae > Streptophyta > Magnoliopsida > Fagales > Fagaceae > Quercus > Quercus glauca. The sequence continues at coordinate 35,480,600 of CM043316.1, read as the reverse complement.
AGAACAAAGCAAATGTATCAGACACAGTAACTGCATGAACAGGGAAGTTAAATTAAACATACCTTCAAACCAACATCAGGATGAGAAGAAATATGCCTGCCCACAAGTTCCAATGCCGCTTCCCTTGCGGATATTGCAGAGTCACAAAACCTTCCTTCTACAGCCAATTGCACACGCTTATCACATAATACCTCAGGATCAGCTTCTACAATAATACTAACCTGCTCGCCATATTCAAATTAAGAAGAATCAGAAGAAAAAACATTTTCTAACATTCACAAAATTCTCAATTTCCATAAAGACTCGAAAAGTTTTTTTTTTTTTAAATAAAAAATTATTTACTTACCGCTCTTAGGGCCTTAGCTCTAATTACAGGAGAGTTCTCCCTCAAACTTGCCTGAAATCAATCATGTTGTAAGAGCAAAGCTTGCATAACTTGATAAATAAGCAAGGAAAGATATATCTGACTAACCAAAAGCATATGAAGAATCTTATCAAACCCTCTAGAAAAAGAGTTATTTTGTCCCAATGCTAAAGTAATCTTCTTGACTGAATCCTTTGTTAACAACGAAGAAGCAGATCCAGGATCACGTATTATTGCTTTTGATTTCAATCTAGCAAGGTAGTAAATGAACTTCTGCTGAGATTTAGGATCATCCTTGCACCACAGGCAGAGATAAAACCTGCACTTTTACAAATATGCATCATCCCTTCGGCATCAATCATACCATAAAACCAGTAAGGAGAGAGAGATCTAATGAGTACAAACCAGCGAACAAAGAGATGCACATCATCAGAACCAACATCTTCAAGGTAATTCAATAGCAGCTGTTGAATGATTTCAGCATTTGTAATTGGATCAGAAGCTTCAGGATTTTTTTCTGACCGACTCTGATTCTTTTTACCATCATCCTTGAACTGCGACTTGCAGTACGATTGTAACACAAGAAGTTGCTTCCTGCAGAGGCAAAACTGACACTGCCAGCTTCTGTTAGGAACTTCATGTTCTCTTACTCCAATGCAATCAGCATGAAATGATCTCTGACAACTTTGACATACAAAGAACAATTTTTCAACCCTTCCATCCAAACATATAGAACATGCATCTTTCGGATATCTGCAATCAGCAGCACCATCAGCATTAACCAGTTCCTGCAATACCCAAAATTTGTCCCTTCTGCAAAGTACAGCATCGCGCTTCAATCTCGCAGCTATTGTGCCAAGAAGGTCAATGGCCATTGTACGCGCAGAGATGTCTTTAGATTTCAGCCCAGCATTCTGGAGTAACAAGACACACAGAACCTGCAAATCCCTGCCTTAGCATGGAAACAATCTAATGCATTTATGAAAATACTAAAACTCAATATAAGTGATACCTCCAGAATAGGAGCTGAAGCAGGATATTCAGGTAAATTCAACGTTGTCAGCAAATCCATAACAAGATTCTCCATCATTGGTTTCATCTCAGAAACATCTTGAGTCTTCAAACTTGCAAAGCGCTGAAGCACACGGGTCCAAAAATAACAACATGCCTCCGTGGCCGCCTCATGGCATTTTACAGGGTAACTAGAATCAATCGAGACTTCTAAGATGGGATTACCACTTGATGATTGCCTTAAAGCTTCAGGAAGGTTTGCACTACAATGCACCAACTGAATCAGCAAAGCAGTAATCATCTGAATCTGCCTTTGTTCTTCATCAGGTAGGTGGTAAGATCTTAGTGCTCGCTTTGAGGATGGTAACTTCCAAAGTAGCTGAAGTATTTCATCTATTACATAAGTACGATGTTGTGTGTATGAATAGAATATCTGTAAACACAATTAAAGAATCCAGAAGATTAATTTGTATGCAGACATGCATGGACATAAGAAAATCACAAACTGACATGGAGAAACAAAAAGTACAGATATGTACCCCGCTTATTAAACCAATTGCCTTCAGTTGCAAGAGCTGGATATTGTCCACCAAGAATGTCGAAAAGCTTGTCTTCACAAGTTGTAAAATGCAACTATCCGACAACCTCTCTATTAACAACAAATCCTTGAGTAAACCAAGAATAGTGCACATTTTCTGAAGAATAGTATTCACAGAGGCAGAGACCCTATCAAAGTAAACACATAAATTATAAGAACAGACCCCACTTCACGTACACTAAACATTTTTCCTTAATAATTAATGAAGAAAGCAGCATATTGGTAAGCACTTGTTTATTGACGATTTCTTCACTTTAACATTCTTATTACTACGTCGTTTCTTGCTTGCCAAACCAAGTTCAGCATCAAGCTCTTCATCTTCGTCACCTAAAAAATAACATGACAAAAAATTTGGATCAGTTAAAATAATACAGGTTCAGAAAGCCAAATGCAGAACACTTGAGTGAGGCACGAATCAGTTCAATACCAATTACTAACAAATTGGTGAAGAAAGGATGAGATACACATGGCCCAAAATTGCCACAATTGCAGAATACAAGAATGTCAGGAAAGAAAAAAAGTAGGTTAATGACATTCCAGCTTTCTTGAACAAATCTAAAAGCTAACCTTCAAATCCCCCATTTTCACTTGGTTTATGCAAGGCACGATATGATGGATCATAAACACACATGACATCCATTATCTGACGCCTGGAAAACTCCAGAATTCTTTCAATAATCTGTAATTACATAAACAATAGTCAACAACCCAGGTGATAACCATATGAAAACACAAGAATACTCTAAGCACTAAAAATATACAAGAAAAACCATGAATATCAACACTGCAAACAGTTAAAAGAACACTAAATTAGAGCATTTGCCTCTTCTTTAGCCAATGAACTCTAGCTCAAACAGTACCTCCTCTCCTTGTAAAAGCAAGGTGGAGGGTGAGGTCGTGAATTCAAGACCCACCAGTGCAAAACTTAACCAAAAAAAAAAAAAAGGCATTTACCTCTTCTTTATAGAGCTGCTTTTGCATTTGGTTATAAGCCATTACTGCTAGAGCGGCATGAATGGACTCCAGAGCACAAAAGATTGATGAAACTATATCTGAATCTGACTGGAAAATTGCAAAAAATAATCATTAAGAAAAGCAGAGCAAAGACCAGAACTATTTGGCATCAAATCTCAGTATCATAACATATAACAATAAACCATGTATTGGCAAACAATACTCCATTTTATCTACAACCAAGTACTAGTTATTTCAAAGAAAAATCCAAAAATAACAAGTTAGCAAGCTATAGTAAACAGCTTTGTACAAAAATTTCAAAATCATAAGAGAAATGGAAATCAATAATAAAGTAAGTTGGAGAGAAATACAATTCAAGTAGCATAGCTTAAGTCCTTTTTTTCTATACATTGATAATTGGGGTTGGGGGGATTTGAAACCTGGATGTCTTCATTGGAAATACCAAGAGATGCCAATTGAGCTACAAGGCTCTTGGCGAAGCATAACTTAAGTCCTACAGGGCCCACAAATAGGAAAGTAGAGATAATAGTAGCTCAAACGGTCGGGATATCAAAAAGAATGCCACATATCTGATAGCATAGCTAGGCTAAGGGCACAAATGGATTGAAATACCATTATGTGGGGGAAGAAGTAGAAACAATAATCAACCTTCCAAAAATACAAAGGAATTGGTAATGCAATCACATCTAGGAGCAGTCAAGTCATAAAAATAAAAGATAGGTCAATCAAAGAAAGTTTTATATATATATTATCTAAATTTATTAATAATTTAGTTGGTTTTCATGTAAATGACTGATGTCCAAAAAAAAATTGCATAACCCAGCAAATAAACAGAAATGAACTAGAACTCTAAAATACATAGGAAAAAGAGGATTTGAAAAGGTTAGTTCCAGATTTACAGCCAATGATATGTTAAAAGTACCATGTTCCCATGATCAACTAGAAGCAACACAATGCACCAGCATGGACTAAGTTGTTAAGCAACCAAGACTATCACCTTCCCAGCTAAGGTGGAAAAATTAGAAAACATCAATATATTGGGAGGAACTTGTGCTTATAATTTTATTAGCTGCGAAGCATTAGTTCCAACACAAAACAATAAAGAAAGTGAGGCAAAATTAAACATGGGAAATTAGCAGTAACAACTAAACATCATGACTTGCAAAAAGTATGATCTAAGGATGCATGGGAAATACATACACTACGCAGAACAGAAACATAATGGTAACAAGCTTACATGCTCGTATTCATCAACGGTCAAGCCTTCTGCTCGATGTATTTGATGATCAAGAACCCTTAAAAGCCTAACAAGAATATCTACAGGAACCAAATGTAGAAGTTTCTTTGCACGGATAGACATTATTTCGTTTATTAGCATCCTAAGATCAGAAAGAGGCACTGCTAACCACTCTGCTTCATCCCGATCATCACTAAGAATTTCAGCTCTACCACAGAAGTCCTCCAACAACTCACAAAAGTTTCCAATGGTGGCAACTGAACAAGATATAGAGCAAAATATTCACATATATACCAAAGAAATGAAAGAACAATTGAAGACAATACTAAAAGCAGAAAGCCAGAAAAATCAACCTTGAAGCTCAGCAGGATCTGGTCCAACCGATGATGAGAAATCATCACTACTTTTCTTCTTTACTTTTGGTTTTCTAGAAGATGATGTCGATACATTCTGCAATTCCATCTTCAAGATCAGCAAAAAAATACAACTCAATCATCAATTTCTAAAACCAAACTCAGACGTACATTAGCTACAACATAGTCAGGTTGATAATTGTGAGTTGCCCCGTAGTCTCTTTGAGCTTTACTTGTAATATGTATGCTTTGCTCAAAGGACTTCTTTTCAGGTACTGTACTGGTAGAGATTGGCTCATTAATAGGACCTGAGAAACTTGAACAATGCAATAAACAATAAGCACAGCAACAGTAAATTTAGATACGAAAGAACCATAACAGCACAAAAAAAGATTTATTTATTGATACTTAACACTCCAAGAAAAATGATCTCTTGAAAAATGAAAGTATAATTTATTAGTAAAAAGCAAAAGATTCAGCAACTCTCTCTCGGGTAGCTCTATTTCATCCCTTTCATTCTTTTTTTTACCCCCTTCCACTCTAACCTCTCAGGCAGGCTCTTTTTCATCTTTCCTTATTTTCCTCTCACTCCTTTCTCTGTATCAACTCTTTATCTCCTCATCAATTTTTAGATAAATTAATAATAATCATAACTTTCAATCATGAAATCTTTTAGGCTTTACCTTTGATAGTTTTTTTTTAAGCTTGTTTTAAATCCTAAGATTAGATTAATTAATAGACTTAATTTTTTCATGCAACAAATGTTAAAAACACTTGACTATAATATTTGAACATTAGATTGATATGATTTAAATTATATGTATAATACCTGTATTTAGAATTTGGCAACTAGCGTAAAACGGGCTAATGCCTCACACCACGAGCGATACAAGGCCATGGCACCGTAAGGCTGCCTTTTGCCTTTGACTACCTTGCCTCACACTTTGGTAGATGTAATTATTTATCAAGGACAATCATGGATGCAGCGGGATACTAGAGTAAATTTTTTTTATTTCTCTGCACCTCTATCACTCACATTTTCTCTATGAAATTAATGTTTTCTTAAAAGTTGTATTGTTTTTATGCCTTTTAGAATTTGTTTTTCTTTTATAATAAAATATAGCATAATATGTGTTTAACATATTGCCAATCAGCTCTAACTTGAATGCATTTCCTCCTTCTATAAAGAATGGGATTGAGGGTGACATCATGAGTTCCAATCTAATTGCATGCATATAGCTCACCAATCAAATATACATATTTATTTATATATTAAGTAATGAAAATATCTCTAACATATTATCATAAATTTTCAAGCATTGACTTATCATCATGTCCATATTGTATTGTATACATATCCTATATCCATATCTTTGCTTTCTAGTAAATGGCTTTTTAGACCTATGTTTCTTTTTTAAAACAAAGATGGTTCAGACATTTTCTACGAAACCTAAAAATGAATTAATGTAAATTCAACATAAGTCCCAAGAGGATAAGAAGAACTCTAAAGAGGAAGAAAAAATGATTGCTAAGAAATAAATCAAGAGTTTTTTTTTTTTTTTTTTTTTGGGAGGGGGAGGTGGGGGGGGGGGGGGGGGGGTTGGGGAGGAAGTAATAATTTTTACGGAAAAAAAAAATGATCATTTTCTTTATAAGAGAATAATTTTTTTGAAAGAACGATCGCTCAATGCAAGTGCCCAAATATATTGAAGCGCTTCTCTAACTCTAACTGCAAAGAAGTTTGATGCAACCAAGGAAAAAAGAGATCCGGTAGATAAATGTACAAGTCTCAAATTAGGTAACAGAGACTTGTGCGGTATTATAGGTTGAGTAGCATAGGATTACATTAGTTTATTACTTAAGCTATTATTTCATAAGTTATGGTTAATTTCATCATGAATCAAGATATATAATTATCTACAACTCATGTGAATCAAGAATATTTTCATAACTTATTCTAGCCCAAAAGTTTCTATGAGTTTCTAAAGTGCCTTGAGTTTATTTTCATTGAATTTAAGTTAGTCTTTTATAAGAGTCTTAGTCTTTAGCTTACCAGCCAACTAAGGGGTCCTATCTCTAGATTAGGGAAGAGATCAATAGTGTCATATAAACATGCTTAGTGTAAAAAAATCAAGGATCTTGATTAATAGAATATTCAGTGATTTGAGGTTTGAGGCATGATTGCCAAGCATGTTCACTTTTCTTCTTCTTTGGCACGCTAAGAACTGTTAATGGACATTGTTTACAACCCTGAACATTGACAAAATTTTCTATTCCTTCTCTCTTTGCAAGCCCAAATTAAGCACTTCTTCCAGATCCTAAAACCCTACATATTTGGCCCTACCAAATAGCCACTAAATAAGCTATCAAACCAGCCATAGAATTCCACATACACCCACTGTAAAAAAAAATTCAGCAATCTAATTACTCCCAAGTAAAAATGCTTGTCCTTATTCCCCATTATTTAAAAACTCTACTCAATATTTGAACCCTAACCCTTCGTTCTAAATTTCTAAACCTTAAATCCACAAATTCTCTTAACCCTAAGCCTACCAAAAGCCTGTGTCATTAAATATTTCCTCTTATGTCAAAGTCATTGCTTAATTTAAACTAAGAGACAGTCCCAAAAACCCTAAAGCATAGATAGGAAACAAGAGCTGCATGGTTACTTGCACATCAGAATTCCACGATAAAACATCACCAAAAGTAAATGCACCAAAAGTAAATGCACCATCAATGAAAGTTGTTTCAATTCACAGTCAGTAGCAACACGTTCAAAGGAATAAAACGGTAGACGAGTACTTTGATTACCTGCAGTACTGCACTCAAATGCTTCCGAACTACATTGTAGAACTCGTTCATGTAGTTCTAAAGGCTCCACATATCCATATGGAACTGCCCTTGTATCGTCTCTGAGAATCCTGCAGATGACACCACACATAAGAAAATAACAATAACAGTTATTGCAATAATGATTATAACGTCATTACTCCAATCAACAGGTTCTCCATCAACATTAATGGGGAATTGAAATACAGAGAACCACACAAATCACTGTGGCCGAGGCACTTTTTGAGAAAAACGACACTGACAGTCATTTTTTTCCCAGTAACTGGATAAATAGCACGCAGATTCAATTTGGAAAAAAAAATTATCATAAATAATTACCACATTTACATTTACCAAGCATCTCAAACAGTTTTGAATTTCCAAATTCTACTGAATTAAGGGAAAAAATAAAAATACTAAGAATTACTTTCCAAAAAAAAAAAAATTGAAACAGTTCCAACTAAAATCAGTTGTACTGTTGCATTTTCAAAAGATTTCAGCGAAAATGTAATATCAAAATTTTGAATCACAACTCTGTTAACGGCTAAAGTCCACTTGAATCACATATAATCACCAAATTCATAAACGTAACATATTTTTTAGCAATTCAAATTCGTTGAAGTTCGAACTTCTTCGAGCTTATAAGCTAAACCACTTCAAAAATTCAAAATTCAAAAAAAAAAAAAAAAAAAAAACAAAACAAAAAATTGAACCAAGTACATTATTCGAGCATAACTGTAAGAGTCAAACTGAAATTACATTTCTCAACTACTTAGTGAAAAACACATACAAGTAAGAAACGTCAGTTTGGCGGAGTAGATCAGAGATTCGACTAGCTTGAGAGAGAACCTCGGCGCGATTGAGCGACCTGAAGCTACCGCCGCCGCGAGGCTCGTCGAAGAGGCGGAGGTCCTGATCGGAAGCGCCGCAGAAGACAGGGAGCGAAGGCAGAGGCAAGCACGGCGCGACCTCCGAGTGTATGGTGTTGGAGAGTCCGATTCCGCGTTGGCCCGAGCCCGAGCCCGAACCCGAACCCGAATTGATTGGATAGCTCATCGATTGGTGAACCGCCGGTGAGTCCGAGATGACGACGATGATGATTCGGAGTGCGAAGAGAGCATGTAGGGAGTGGTACGAAGCGTAATAATGCGGAAATCTGAGGGCGGTTTTTGGAAAGGGAATTAGGGTTTTTTTGGTTCGAGCTGAGAGTTTCGAAGCCCTAGACTAAGAGAAGAGAGGAATATGAATTATCAGATTGAAAAAGAAAGAATTGTAAGAAGCAAATGGCGGGGAAAGTATGTGATTTTTTTTTTGGGGGTAAAAAAATTTGGGATTTTGTTTTCTATTTTTTGGGTGAAAAAATGGGATTTGGTGGATTTTTATAGGTGTGGAAAATTGGGAGTTAATTAATGGAATTACGAGAATGCCCTTGGATGACTGACTGAGTCTTCTTTATTTGGTAGCTAGTTAGTTAAAAGCTTCGAAGCTTGCCCAGGAAGAGTCACTGAAGATGAGTGAAGAGTTTTCATTTTTATACGGAAGAAGTTAACGGAGCGTTAAATGTGAAGTTACGAAGGTACCCCTAAGAGCTCTCGGCTTGCTTCGTTTACGGGTGCTTTTTTAAATGTGCCCATTTTGGGAATTTTAGTGGAATAACTTTCTGGCGAAGGCATTTTCTGCTCCCTCGTTTCGGGTGGACTTGACTTCTTCTGACAAAAGAAAGAATAAGTACAAGTACACAGTTTAATTTGCAGTATACTAAAAGATGTGGTGGTTTATAAGATTACTGAGACGTGCTCATGCAAATGTATGTATAGCTACATTTAAAATTAAATATAATTTTGATTCTAAAAATAAATAAATATAATTTTTTAATAAAATATAAATAATTACTTAAATTAATAAAAAAAATAACATGTGACACATTCATATTTATAAATATATTTAAAATTTAACACAATTTTTTATCATAAATATATAAATAATTAGTCAAATTATTTATAAAAAAAATAAATGAAATTAGTCACATATTAAAATTCTTACCTAAATTTAATACTATTTATAATCATTTTTTTTTTCTAATTCTAATAAGATCAAATGTGTGGTGATTTTTTATTAAGTATATGTATTTTTTTTTAATTTATAATTCATTAATATTAGATTTTTAGTAGTTTGCACTTGTAAAGGGCAAAGATCCATGGCCCAACTCAAGTTAAGTGGGTAATTACTGTGCAAGGGCCCAATACAACTAATTTGTAGAGGTGAATTGCCAATGTCAACCTTTTCAGGCCTTAATGGATTCATTAATGAGTTTAGAGAAAAGTCCAATTCTTAGGTTGTTAAAAATACGAAAGATTACTAGTAAGAAAGGCAGAGAATTGCTTTAACTCTTTCTCAGATTTGTTTGAGGATCACTAGTTCATATATTACTCAATTCTCAGTTACAAAACTTCTCATTGCCCTTTATATTTTTCTGTCCCATTTTTTCTTCTCCCTCTCTTAAGGGAGCCTCCTTCCTTTTTATAGTAGCTGGGGCCTCATCCCAGCCCTCTACCTAGGCTACCATGGATCCTTGCTTGGATACTTATCCCATCAATGCCTAACTGGTGGTGGTAGAGTAGGTTGCAAGCTGTAAAAACACTATTCAATGGTTATTTTGCTATTAAATGCGACAGGCTGAGTTGGTATAGTGCATTTAATACGGAAATGATGTGTACTTTATCTGGAAACGTTCCCTCCTCTTTACCTGTACGTCTTTACTTCTTTCCTTGGCCTTCAGTCTTCTGGCCCAAGTGGCTTATCTACAGTCTTCCGAGGAGTGTTTGCTCCTCGGGTGGGCCACTTCTTCGATTTCAATATCTGGGCTCTTGTTAACGTGCTAGGTCAAAGCTGATGAGAAGTCAAGCCCACCTTCTCCTAGGGTTGGATCTACCTAGCAATATTCCATGTTCGAACCTTAGCCTCCTACTGCATTCATTAACTCACTTGGCACAAAAATTAAAAAACTTAAGTGAACACATGGCACAAACTTAAGTGGATAATTATGGTGTGGTCCCTACATAAATTTAGACACATGGCACAAAATTAGATTATAATTTCAAATTTTAATTGAACATTCTCTGAGTTTTACCTATTAATATATATATATATATATATAGAGAGAGAGAGAGAGAGAGAGAGAGAGAGAGAGAGAGAGAGGGATTTATGTATATTATTTAAACATAAATGATTATATATAAAAAATCTAGTATGACAAAAAAAAAAAAAAAAAAAAACCAAGCAGTCTTTTCCCTAAAAAAGAAAAAAAAATCTCTCACATGGCTAAGTATAATTGGTTGAGAAAAAATAATTTGTTTACATGAAAGTAAAAGTAAATGCAGTCAATTACGGATTGTCACATAAATAAAATAATACTACCTCGAAGAGTTAAATGGATACTCTCAAAATTTCTAGTAGTTTTTTTTTTTTCTTTTTTTTTTGTATTTTTCCCATTTTTATTAATATTTTATTAATTAATTGAAAATGAAAAGTGCAAGAAATGTCTTATAAACATGGATGGAAATTAGGCGTGGCAGTGCAAGATTCAATCATGGGTACCCCTTGTGTTGGATAATGGAGCGAGATAAAGGGAAGGTCTTTTGCAATTGCAAATACTAATAAGACGACTTCAACACTAATAAGATAAAAATAAGAGGGAAAATGGAGAGACGGCAAAGAGAATTAAAAAGATAAGTGATTTAAAATTTAAATTGAATATGTGTATAAAAAAATACAAAATTGTAATATATATCCTTAAAATTTGGGTTAATTTTGATTTGTCTCTTAAAGTTATCCATATCTCTAACATTATATAGTATTTAAATTTAAGTCCTTCCATCCATGCATCATAATAAGATCTCCATTAAGTGCTATTTAAACTTAAAATGATGTAGTTTTATGGATCCAAATTTTAAAACTTTATGTGGAAAAATAAAAATTATCTCATCCCTAGGGGTGAAATTTGAAAACTAGTGATTAATTAAAACGACCTACTTTTTTTTTTTTAAGGAAAAAAAAAAAAGATATCGTTTTGAACTTAGTTGGCACTTAACAAACACCTCATTACATAGCACTGATGAAATGACTTAAATCCAAATTATAAATAATGTTAGGGATATGAATTTAAATTTTGAAACTTTAGAAAATAAATTCAAAATCATCTCAAATGATAGAACGAGTTAAATCAGTCCTGGCTCATCCACTCTTTGAGACATGAAAAACTCATGTAAGACATAATGAGAATAAAATAAAGTGTGACATAAATTTAAGGATTAAAAATTGAGCTTATTTGTTAAGCTCATATCAAGTTTATTACGCGGCCTATAAACAAGCTCAAGCTCACCTTATGTGCAAGTGGGTTTAGTTAATGCATGAGCTAGCAAGTGGGTTTAGGTGGGGTATGATGTGTAACAAAATAACAAATTAGCAATAGAGTGAATGACACTTGCAATTAGATTAGTAAAGCCTGTTGGGCTAAAGTGGTTAGTTGAGAAATGTTAAGTACACAAGGCATATGGATTTTTGTCAAGGGAAACAAATTAACTTCACAATTTCCAAGTTGGGTCACTAATGGACAACCACACAAACATTTTAAGGTTTTAGTTTTTTTGAGTTGTATAAAACAATTTGTGTACAATAAATATTACTTATTTGTAATAGTTGGTCAAGTGTCGCTTCTTTTTTAAATTTAAAGTTGGTGATGGTCAGTACATTCAATTTTCGCTGGATCCATGGTATGGGAAAGTGCCTCTTCATGAAGCTTTTTCTACTATAAAATTTTCACATTTATCGACCCTAAGAGGCTACAGTGGGGGAACTTATGCAAGGGGGTCATGGTAGTTTGCTTTGGCATGTCACATTCCTTAAGCCTTTTCAGAATTGAGATTTGGAGGTTCTGCAATTTTTCTTCTTCTTTATTCTTACAAGATTGGCAGAGGCAAGGATGATTGAATTGGTTGGATTCCTTCAAGGAACAATATTTTTTTAGGTGAAGTCTATATGTTCTTTCTCAAGGCAGCCCAAATCCTTTTCCATGGAAGAGTGTCTAGAGATCAAGGTTCTTCCCAATGTTGCCTTCTTTGCATGGATAGCTACTAGAGGTAAGATTTTTACAATGGGTCGTTGTAATAAATAGATTCATGTTGTTGAGTGGTGCTCTTTTTGCAAGGATAGTGGTGATTTTGTGCATTATTGGCTTTTGCATTATGAGTTTTCTTTCTAGCATTGGTCCTTGGTGGTTTGATTTTTTAGCCTACACTGGACTATGCCAATTGCCAAGGAGGGTGGTAGATTTGCTGGTTTGTTGGAAGGGACCTTTAGATTGGCATAAGAACGCGATTGTTTGGAATGCTACTCCTTTGTGCATCATGTGGACTATTTGGGAAGAACGTAACCGTCACTTATTCAAGGGGATTGACCATTCTCTATTAGATCTAAAGTTTATTTTACTTTGCACCTTGTATGAGTGGATGGCTATTTGGAGTTGTCATTCTTGTTTTACGATTTGATTGAGTTTATAAATGCTTGTTCATTTAGGTGATGTTGTTGTAGGTGGCTACTTATATTACTTGTGTTGTATATACTATGTAATTTGATTATTTTTTCTAATAATGTTTTCTTATTGAGAAAGAGAGAGAAATGGTAAATGAATAAGTTACAACAAAACTTATAAATAGGATATGTATAAAAAATAATTTAAATAAATATTAAATAAAATACACACACACACACACACACACACATATATATATAAACACACATTTGGGGGGGGGGGGGGGGTAGAGCACGATGGGACGGAACAAGCAAAACTTATCCCTGCCACAAAAAGGTAGGAAAACCCGTGCAGGGTAGGGTGAGGAATTTTTACCATCCTTACCTTTGATGCCTCTTCTATTTATTTATTTATTTATTTTATCTACTTTGAATGCTGCAAATGGCTTATGAAGACGTTTTAAAGGCTATTTTTCCTTTATTGGACCTTGCCTCTTTTGTGGAAGTGAGTAAGCAGTGGAGAGACAGCTTAAGATGATTACTTGTGGAAATGTGCATGTGCCAAGAGGGATTCAAATCTTCTAGAGTTTTTAGAGTACTCTGCCATGTAAATTTTTTTAAATTCTCATCTCTCATTTAAAATTAATGGTTTAAGATGTTGCCACCTCATCAATTCACTAACTTAAATATTAACTTATACAGTTAAATTAGGCTAGAGTGAAATTTCTATCTTGTATTAAAAAAAAAAAATCACAAAAAAATGGATTAAGCTTAGTAAGCTGTAAGCATTAACGTTAGACAAACAGATCTCAAGCTTCTTTTTCCTTTTTCTTTTTTTTGATGGAACAGATCTCAAACTTGAAAAAATCATCAATCCACAAAATCACTCCCACCATTCTTCCCTAAAAGCTAAAACATCTGAATCCAAAAAAAAAAAAAAAAACACTCCCTAGCAAAATCATTCAAGAAGAAAACCTCTATATTTTTATACAAATCTCTTGCATCCTTAAAACTTTCAATCTTTTCAACCACAAATGATGAATCCATCCAACTCGATCAATTCCTTCAATCCACTTGGTAGAGTACCTTAGGAACTCTAGAAGATTTGAATCATTTTTAGAAGAGACAAGTCTAGAAGTTGAGAAGTGTTTAGGATAAATAGGAATATTTATGTGTTTTGAAAGACTAATTTAAAGTTTTTTTTTGTTGTTGTTGAGAAATGATTAATTTAAAGATGTATAAGCGAATTGACCACTGACCCTAAAAAATCTATAGGATCTAAACCTTGCTTATTTTTGAATCCACCTCAGTGATATATTATTCATTAAATGTTAATAGAGTCAAGGTACAAAGCACTAATAGCAAGGGGAGGGGAGTCTTCTAACCAAAACTCCTCATCTACAACATTCTTAGCGTGTCTAGCTAACACATTAGCCACCTCATTTCCTTCCCTCTTTACACTATTGACAGAGACCACCTGCATGCCACGCAAAAGCCACTTAACATCTTCATATATGTTACCCAGCCAAGAATGAGTCCGATACGATGAAGAAATAGCCCACATCACTATTTCATTATCTCCCTCAACAATTACATTTGAGAAGCCTGCATTAATAGAGAACTCCAATGCCTTCTTGCAAGCTAGAATTTCTACCTCCTCACTGCAAGTAAAAGGTGGCCCTTTGACTGACATAGCTGCCATAACCTCCCTTCTGCCATTCCAAATAATTGCATCAAAGCCCGAACAGTTCAACTTCGAAAAAATAGCAGCATCGAAGTTCACTTTAAACACCGAAGCTGGAGGGGGCTGCCAGCGAATTCTCGGCGCTGTGGGTGTTGAGATAGACAGCTGCACTTGAGATTTATGAAACTCCACCAAGACCTCAGTTGCTCTTTGTTAAGCCAGCCCGGTTCCTTAAAGCTTCCACCATGTATCATAGTGTTTCTTTGATTCCATATAAGCCAAGCCTGCACAAGAAAAAGCTCAAACTCCGACCTGGTAAGCCTGACCATAAGCTCCTCAAACAGCTGCAAAATGTCACTTTGGCCATTAGGAATTTTTTGAAACCTAACCAAACTCTCCGCCCACACGTCTTGGGCAGCGCCACACTCCCACATCACATGCACACCTGTTTCAAGGAATCGTTTACAGCAATGACACAAGTTATCAGAGATAATTATTCTTCTTGCTAAATTCACATGGGTTGGAAGGATTTCCAAGCAAGCACGCCACCCAAACACCTTGATTTTATTAGGAACTTTAAGATGCCATAACTTCAACCAAACACACTGACCACTCGGACCCGAAGAGCACTCTGTCCAGTCATCCACTTTCAACATATGCGTTGCCACCTAATACCCAGATTTACAAGAGTATACTCCATCCTTAGTATTTTGCCAGAACATGAAGTCCGATACCTGTCTATGGCTCAAAGGAATCCTGCAAATCGCCTCAGCATCTTCTCTATGGAATCTTGATATGATAAGCTCCCAATTCCACCAATTAAGATCCGGATCAATAAGTTCAGAAACCCTCCAATCCTTATCCTCCACAATAGCTGGATATGACACTCTATTGGAAGGGTGATTAGGTATCCATTTGTCTTGTTTTACTCTAATTGATAAGCCATCACCCACTCTCCAACAACATCCTTGCTTCAACACCGGTAGTGCTGCCATTATACTTTTCCAAGTGTAAGAGCAGTTTTGTGACTCCACAGCATCAAGGAAGTGGCAATGAGGGAAATAACGGGCTTTAAGGCATTGGAACAATATTGAGTCTTGGTCTTGTAATAGTCTCCAGCCTTGCTTAGCAAGCATAGCAAGGTTGAAGCTCCTCAAGTCTCGAAAACCCATACCACCCTCTTTCTTAGGCGTAGATAAAAAGCTCCAACTCTTCCAGTGAATCTTCCTCTCACTACCAGCTTGGCCCCACCAAAACTTTGCACACAAGGCATTAAGTTTATCACATAATTTCAATGGCAATTGAAAGACCCCCATTGTGTAAGTGGGTAAAGCTTGGGCTACCGCCTTTATAAGCACCTCTTTTCCGGCCTTAGATAACATCACCCCTTTCCACCCTTGCAATTTTTTCCAAACTCTATCCTTCAGCAAGGAGAAAGATTGGTATTTTCCACGACCAATCAAGGTAGGCAAGCCCAAATATGACTCGAATCTTACCACCTCCTTCACCCCCAAAGTAGAGACAATTCTTTGTTTTTGTTCCATAAGAGTGTTGCCACTAAAATACACTGAGGATTTTTCCAAATTAATAGACTGGCCAGATGCACCAGCATAAAGTTGGAGAATCTCCATGATCACAGTAACTTCAGAATGAGTGGCCTGGCAAAATAGCAATGAGTCGTCTGCAAACAGGAGGTTGGTAATTTTAGGTGCCCTTCTGCAAATAGAGACTCCCTGAATTTGTTTTTCTTGTACTGCTTTCTCCATTAGTGCAGTAAAGCCCTCTGTACACAAAAGAAACAAGTATGGTGAAAGAAGGTCACCTTAACGGATCCCTCTAGAAGGTTGCAGGTTACCATACGGCTTTCCATTAATGAGAATAGAGAAAGATGGAGAAATCACACATTCCATCACCCAACTGATCCACCTTTCAGGAAACCCAACTTCTCCATAATGTCTTTCAGAAATGGTCATTTCACCCTATCATACGCCTTGCTAATGTCTAAACCTTGCTGAAATCCCATTTTTACTCAAAAACAATAAATTCCTTGATTTTGTCTTCAAGCTGTGCATTAAACTTTGATGAAATGCGTAACTTGCAAAAAAATTGGACCTTTCTTTTTTTTTTGGAATCTAACAAAGCGTAAAGACCTCTAAAGTTTACAAACATATCAGCCAACAAAGACAAAACTTGGTATGCTCCAATGTAGGTTTTCCAAGGGCACATAAACCCCAATAAACTAATAACTCCCCAATGAATTTGACGTGAGTCACTACTCTAGATCTACGACCACAATACCAAAAGTCAAAGAGATACATTCTTAAATTAACTTGATAATATATTACAGATGGCATGTCCGTAAATCTAGATAATATTTCCATATATTAATAAGTACTATCGGTAGTAAATTTCTAAAAATTAAACTCGGCCTAAAATTTTTGATGAAATCGCCAATTACGAGGTGCAACATTATCAAATTTCAGCATTTTCCCATCACTAGTAGTTACTTGGAATGACAAGAATTGCCCTGTAACTGTGGTTTGGACTGCCAATTTTGGCCCCAATTGCGCGACATTTGAATCCAATCAGTATAATAGTATTCTCATTAGGTGTTCTATAAATATTCCATTTTGACATTGACTCATCAAAAAACCTACTTTATTATTTTATCACACCATTTTACAATTTACCATACATCACATCTTTTATTTTTCAATTCCACACATTAAAATAATATATAAAAATATTAAAAAAACCATCAATATAAAAAAAATACAAAAATGAATAATTTTTTTTATAACATTTTCGTCCGTACCGTTCTAAAGATGGAACAGTATTGTTCATGTATGTAAAATATTATAGCATTTAGAACATCTCATGAGAGGGATTTTTTGATGTTTGATGTGCCAAATGCCAAATATTGGGCATTTGACACATCTGATGGAAATGCTCTAAGTGTCCTTAATTTTGACATTAGAAATATCACTAGCATCTCCAACATTGTACAATAATACAAACAAATAATATCGATTTCTTTTTATTTGAAACCTAACCCCTCCTTGCTTAATACATGAGCTCCTTGCTTAATACATGAGACTCGACGATATTTAACGGGGATAATTCCAGCTTCATATGGTGCAAGCAGTATTGTGAACATGGGCATGGACAAGTCAAAATGTTTTTGTGGGGGATTAATTGCACCAATCATCATTAGGCTTACTATAGTTAGAAGGGCAAAAATTGGTTGCAGTGATTTTGATAGTACCAGCATTTTGTATGCACCATTGTGGATCATTGATACACTGGATCTCCACAAGTGAGTCCGTCATTGAAGAGTGCAGAGCTTAGGGCTGCCGTCGCGAGGCCGTACCCTTGATCGAAAATATTACCATACCCACAAGCTCCCTCTATCACATAACTTTTCAAGTTAGAAACCATAATTTTGACAAGTAATATTCATAACCCATCAACAATTTTTTTTTAATCTATTAGATCGATTAAAATAAAATGCTTTAAAGTATAAAAATAATTTAAAATAAATATCAAATGTTGATGACAAAATATGCAATTTATCAAAGAAAAGATTAACATGACTTTCACCTATGAAAATTATTTATTACGTGCAGGGACAGAGCTAAGTATTGACCAAGGGGGGCTCTAGCCCCCCGACCTCATGAAATTTTCCGAAGTAGTATAAATGAGTTGTAGGGACAGGTGCCCTCATCTAATTAACATCTTCAAGGACAGGCTACAAAGTACAAAGGTGGAGCCACAACAGCAAAACACGCAGCATATGAGCATATCTCATTATTCTCTCTTTAGAAAGTGAGGCTCACTTATACTAGTTAATGTTAGACACTTTTTTTTTTTTTTTTTTTTTTTGAGAAGGAGTTAATGTTAGACACTTAAATTAACTAGATTAGTAACTCAAGAAAAAACTGACTTGGTTATTATAACAAGTTAATAATAAGTTACAAAGGTGGAGCCACAACAACACTACGACAGTACTGTTTAATTAGTATCTTGTTTGTGACATTGTGATTATGTGTTGATTTTTTTTATAATTATTATCTTGTTTTATATTATCTAGCAACCATAATTAGCTTTTGTAGTTAAAAATAGGATTCATAATAAAATTGAAGATGATTTTTAGACAAATTGTTATTACATTTTGTAATGATTTTTGACATTTAAAAGAATGACTTCTCTTTTATAATAAATAATTGTGTTGCAAAGTATTTAAAAATAGTTATTTTGTGTCTTTTTTGTTGTTCGCATTTTGATAGTACTAAATGAATGTCAATTTAAATTTTTATGAAAATAAATTGTTTTTACTTTGCTCCCCTAGATTGAACTTCTAGCTCCGTCCTTGATTAGGTGAATAACAATTAAGAAGAGTTATTATTATGTGGTAGTAAAAGAAACTAAAAATCTATGACTTTTTTTGTTTTCACTTATTAGGGTTAAGCAAAATTCTATCGTTCCTCCATCCATAGCTATGACAATATAATTATACTTACGCATCATTTCGCTACCAGTCATGTCACCACAGAACGTTGCATGTGCATCATACCAATTACTATCTATATTCCCATCAGCGGTGATTCTTAATTTCGCTCATGGCTATCACAAAAAGAGTCGTGAATATTATGCATGTAAACAAATTTTGAGACCTAGCCATGGCTATGTTAGATAAAGAGAGCGAAAGAGAGATACTGCATCCTTAATTAGCAAGATCAAGAAGATGGTATTTATAGGCGTCAAATACAAATCATTTGTCTCACTTTTTGTATTTTACTTTACATTTCAAAAATCACAAGTTGTCATATATTATTTTTACTTTCCTTATAAAATGACCTAAGTTTAAAATGGAAAAAAAAAAAAAAAAAACAATTGACACATGATAAGTTGAGATTTGTATTTTATTTTAGGGTCATGTTAACGAGTGTCCTTAGGGCACTAGTTAAGAATCAATTTTAGGAAAGTTTTAACATTACTTTTATGGAAAATGAAAAAAGCTATTGAAATATTAATTGTTTTCTTTTTCTTTTTCCATAAAACTTTTTTTAATTGGATTCTTAACCAATGCCCTAAGGGCACTCGTTAGCATTTCTCTTTATTTTATAAGTAATTCTTAGGTACTTCCGGAGAGAACACCATTTTTTCGTGTTTCGGGAGTATCTAAGAATGTTCCTTATTTTACATTTCACCAATCATAACTTGTCGGGTATTATTTTTACTTTCCTTATAAAATTACCAAAGTTTAAAATAGGAAAAAAAATTGACATATGATAAGTTGAGATTTGTTGAAGCATAAAGTAGAATACAAATCTTCTGCACCACTTTTTGTATTCCACTTTATATTTCACTTTATAATACAAATGATTTGTATTCCATAAAGTGAACCACAAAGAATGGGATTGAAGATTTCTATTACACGCGCATATATATATATATATATATATATATTAACTTTATATTTCACTTTATGATACAAATGACACTTTATGATACAAATGATTTGTATTCCATAAAGTGAACCACAAAGAATGGGATTGAAGATTTCTATTAACTAGTAAAGAATATATATATATATATATATATATACACGAGCGCACGCACACACACACTAAACTCGCCACACGTGCCTTTGCATGTGCAATGAGACTCTTTTTTATTTTTTATTTTGGATTAAGTGAAATAATGTTTAAAAGTGAGATGATTTTTTTTTTTTTTTTTTTTTGGGTTTAGTAAATAATTTTTAAAAGTGAGATATAGATAATGTCCTAATTTTTAGGATATTTCTGTATGTGAGAGTTAATAAAATTTTGAAAGCCTAAAACTTAAACTTTTAAAATAGTAAATTACTCTTTTAACCAGTTTGTGTTTTTAAATTTAAAATTATTTAACTAAAAAATAGGGGTATTTTAGAGAGTTTAAGAATTTGTGTGAGGGTATTTTAGTATACAAAAATGGTAAGGAATTAAAGTCAGAAGGATAAGAAAAGGATAGTTTCCATTACAGTACACAAATTTGGATATGTATAGGAAAAGCTTGTCTTTTTTCTTTATTTTATTTATTTATTTTTTTTTTTAAAGAAGGATCTTGTCTGTATTGATAAGATTAGACTAAAGTATAGACAACTTCTTCTCCAAAAAAAAAAAAAAAAATCTCCTATATATATAAAAATAAAATATTAGAGAAAATTTCTATTTTGAAACCCTAAAATTCCTTCAGTGGCATAGCAAAAAATTGTAAAATGTAGTTAAAAAACATTTTTTTTTTTTTTTAGAAAACAGTTAAAAAACTAAAACTAATATGAAAATCTATGACTAAAAGATGACTGAATAAAAAACAAATATACAACTAAAAGACTTCCGAACAAAAAGAATAACTTCATGAGGATTCTAATAAGCTCAACTTGTAAAATCTCTTTTCAAACCTTACTTACACAAAAAAATGATTGGCATCTCGACATAATGATAAAGAGTTCTCGTCATAGAGTGGATGCCATAAAATGAAATTCTATCTTATCTAAAAAATAATAATAACTTCACCACACACACACATATATATGGAGAGAGAGTGTGTGTGTTCAATTTTGTAAATCTTAAAATGTCTCAAGTTTTGCTTAGTGGCATAGGCGCATAACAAATTTTTTTTTGCTAGCTAACTTTGCATAACTTTATTATTGTACTACTATAATTAAAAGACTTCTTATTTAACCATACAAACATTAAAAAGACTTCTTACTAATGCTGGTCACTCACTTCTTTGTAGTTAACATGAAAGCTCAAATAGTGTAAAACACTATAACTAGTTTAGATCTTCATTTTTAAATTATAGCATAATTACTTTTACTCTAACTTAATTAAGTGTGGAATAAGAGTAAATGAATAGTAATAAAACCGGAACACTACTCTAAGGCATAAGCATGAACAATAAACAATAAATTTAAAGCTTAAAGAGTAGGGAAGAGAGATGCAAATACAAGATAACACTGAGACGTGTTATCGAAGAGGAAATCGATATACTCAGCGAAAAACTTCTCTGTGGCCCTCTAAGCCGAAATCAATCCACTAATGAATAAAGTTGGAGTACACAAATATCAAAAAGACTTTCCAAGCCTAATCTACCCAATGTACTTGAACTCTCCATGTTCCAGCTACCAACGGACTTCACGGAGCCACGTTTTCACTAGTTATCCAGATCTCGCAATTAGCTCCAAATTGCATCCGACAATCAATGGCTTCTTCCAATACTTCTCATACGCACCAAAACCTCTCTCAACAATTAGATTGGGTGAGGTAAGTGTTTGAGTTAAGAATCTCTCAAGAATGTGTAGATGGAGAGTTAGGAGTAGAGGAAAACTTTAGAGAAATGGTGTAGATGATTGTGGGTGTACAATCTCTAGCTCTCAAGTGTATAGTTAGGGTTTTCTATCTCAAAAGTTTTTTGGAAAAACTCCTTACAATTTCGTTAAAATGTGGGATTATATAGTGTTGATAAAGAAATGAGATAAACACACTTTAAAAGGCTCCAGGCAATGAGTTTCACCAGTCACTCGTGACTTGGCTTGAGTTGCGAAGTGACTCGCAAAATCTAGCCTAGCATGAGACTCCAAATTCCAGCATGTGCTTCTCACGAGGCCTTTCGCGGGTTGTCTGTCGCTAGCTAGTCATGAAATCTCCTTCCTCACAGATCTTCACCAAACTTTCACACACAATCCTTACATTAAATCTCACAATAAATACAAGAAAATAATTGAACAAAAATATAGTGAGCGTTTGGATTCCGCGTTTGCGTTTCAGCAAACGCGTTTTCCTTTTTTTTTTTTGCCCGCATTGTTTAACTTTGGGGGACAAAAAATCTGTGCATGAACAGTGTATGTACTGTTTATGCACTGTTTATATAATAAAAAATATTAAAAATGGGTCTCACGTCACTATTCACACATTTAAAAATTATTTTATTACGGTGTTTTCAGTTTTTAGTTTTCAATTTTCAGTTTCAGCAACAATAAGTTCAATCCAAACGGACCCGTAACACACAAGCGCGTTTGCCTAAGGATTATTTGTGTTTTGTGGTTTGTGTTTTTGGTTAAATTTCACGGCATTATTTACGATCCAGTTAAACTAGTAAAAGATGTAGCAGTGCTAGCATAACTATTATTATCCATGTCATTGTTGGTGAGTCGGTGGCCAGAAGACTTGTTATGTACACACGGCAGTGCCTTGTCATTGTCGTTGCTATTATTACGATCATCTCTGTTGTAGAATCTGTAGTCCTTTTAAGAAAGATTTAAATGTCTGTTTGGATAGAGTTTTTTGTTGTTGAAAGTTGCTGAAAATTGATTGTTGCTGAAAACACTGTAGCAAAATAATTTTTAAATGTATGAATAGTACCGTGGGTCCCATTTTTAATATTTTTTAATGTATGAACAGTGCATAAACAGTGTGTAAACAGTGCCGCACTGTTTATGCACAGTAAATTTTGTCTCCCCAAGTCAAAAAAGCCGGCCCAAAAAAAAAAAAAAAACAGAAAACGCAACTTGACTTTAAGTAGAAATTTGTGCTATCCAAACCTTACCATAATCAAATTTGACACGGAATTAAAGCCAACATAAAAACATAGTTGTAAATGACAACTTAACAGATTTATTAGAACCTATAAAAAAGAGACCTATTAGACAATGCATAGTGTGACATAATTCAATGCATTTCTAATAGCTCTCTTTTTTATTCTAAAAAAAGTTCTTTTCCGTACACAAATTTGGCCTCTTGACATGATGAAACTTCTAATAGGTCTTTTAAAATATATATATATATATATATATATATATGAGATGGGTTCAAATTACACCTGGTGTAACTTAATAAGAGTTACACCTTTTTCTGACCATTGATTTCTATTAGATCTAATGGTAAATAACACACTAATTGCCATGTTATCAACTTTCTAAAAATAAGTGATGTCAAAGCATTAAAAGTCATTAATGCCTTTATATATATATATATATTTTAAAAGTCATTAAGCTCCACTTTCTCCCCCAATCGTCTTCTTCTTCTCTTCTCTTCTCTCTCTCATCTACCTAGGCCTCTTTGAGCTCACCTCCTCCTCCACTAACCCACTCAACTCACCAGAGCTACACGTTAAATTTAGAAGTATAATTTAGTTTTAGATATAAGTCTAACACCGATCTGTTAAATTGTTTTGCTGGTTAGAGTCCTTTGTCACTTAACAATGAAATAGGGGTGTTCTAGTAGTCTAAATGAAAATTTGATCAAAATTCAGGGAATTGAAACTCAGTAAGAATTGGGTCAAAGTTAATTGTTATGATGATTTTAGAGTTGCATTGTTTTAGAAATAAGAGCCACACATGGGACATGGGACATGGCACAAAAGCCTCATTATTTAGGATATATGAAAGGCCATGGTGATCAAAGAAAATATTGTGAAAGATATAAAAGGACAAATTTATCTATCAAAATACTCCTCCACGCAAAATGCACTTTCTATGGTTTTAATTGTAGCAGTCAGTAAATAAATGGCGAGAGTATGATTAATTTTGGAAAGTTAAAATGAGGAAAATCGTAGCCATGCCTAAATCAAAGAAGTTTTTGGTCTCTTTAAACGAATCTTAGGGAGAATGAATAAAAGTTTCTTTTAAGGCCACTGCGATTGGGCCTGCCTCCTTGAGCTCCTTCTCATTCATGCCACAATATCACAATTGGCTCCGTATTCACCATTGAAGAGGGTGGCATCGAATTTGCAGTTTTTTTCCCTCTTTCTCTCAACGTTTAGATGACTGTAAATGTAATAAATAGGGAAAGAGAGAGAGAGAAAAAAAACCCATCTCTCTCTCTCTCTCTCTCTCTATATATATATATATATATATTTTTTTTTTTCTAGAATAGACTAAGAACATTTTTTTATATTCAATAGTTGGAGTGGAAGATTTGAACATTGAATGTCTTTATTAGAAATATATGTAGATGTCAACTAATTAATCTACAAGACTGTATACTAGACTAAACATAATTAAATTAATCAAGACAATTTAAGGTAGCACTACAGGAAAAAAGACATAATACAACAAGTATTATTGCAACAAAAAAAAAAAAATGGATGCAATATATAATTATATATACTATTGCATCTCTAGGTTGTTTTTTGTTGTAATAGTAACTTAAATTTATTACATCAATATGAGATTGTAGCAATAATTATTATGTTACATCGAAATATGTGTTGCAATAGGTAATCTTTTATTTCACATCGAACTATATTGTTGTAATAGGTTCAATCTTTATTTCATGACAAATTTTGTTGATGTAATAGAGATGATTAATTGAGTAGCGGAAAAATTTGGGAAATTGGCACTATTTGTTTTTCATTAATTTTCTCTCTTCCACCCATGTCTATCCCTTTTTTTTCTCATCTCAATATCTCTCTCTCACCGACACATGTCTTCCTTTTTTTTTTTTTTTTTTCTCATCTCAATTTCCCACTTTCTCTCACCACATCTATCTTCCTATTTTTTTCTCATCTCAAATTTAACTCACACTCACACACACACCCACTCCTAACTCTTTATTTTTTTTCATCTTAGTTTCCTTATTTATCTCACCCACCTCTATCTCCTATTTTTTTGCTTTCTAAAAAAAAAAAATCTCAAATTCTCTCTCTCTATCTCACGCCTACGTCTTTTTTTTTTTTTTTCTTCTTAGTTTCCCTCTTTCTCTCACCCACATTTATCTCCATGTTTTTTTTTCTCTCTCTCTCTCTCTCACATATTTCACGTTCCCTCTTTCTTTCTCTTAAGCGTATCTCAAAATTCAAATTCATTCTCATATCTACTAACTCTAAATTTTCTCTCTCAATTTTTAGTCTCTCTTAATTCATAGTCTCTGGAGAGACTCTTTCTTAGTTAAAAGATTTTCTTTCTAACTTTCAGGCAATCTCTTGATTCTCCTTAAATTTTAATTTGATTTTTCTTTGTTTAATTGCACAATCTTCAAGTAGTATTGTTTTATACGTGTTTTTTTTTTTAGAATCAATGATGGTGTATGTTGGTGTCATTGTGTTGTATATATGATGTTTTTCAACTTTACACTTATTTTCTTTTTCTTTTTTTTTCCAAAATAGGTGGTAAGTCAATGAAATGGCCATGAAGTATGCTTGGATAATACCTTCAAGAAGAAACTTTTCTTTCATGTTGTATTGATTTTTGCATATTTTTTGAAACTATGTGATTGAATGCAAACTCAACAAGTTGTGTATATATTTGTGTTTTTTGACATACATATTGAAATAGAGTATTTCAAAATTTTCATCTTTTATGCATATCTTTAATTTGTTAGTATAGTTCCTAAATATGGTTTTTGAATTGCAAAACCGGTTAATGAAAAAATTATTATTTAAAAAAATGATTTATTTATTTTTAAATTAAAAAAATTAATTAAAAAATCAACCTATTGCAATGAGATTTTCAAAATAAATCGTTGCAATATATGGAATTTATTGCAACAAAAATTTAGTGTTGCATAAACCTATTGTCTCGGAGTTTATTATAACAGCTTACATCAATTTTTTTGTCGTTGCAATAACACCTACTATAACTGTGGGGCCCCAAATATTAACCACTCTGGCCCACTCTATACTTGGCCCAAGGCCTACGCCGATGATAATATAAACGCCGAGGATAATGGGAAATAGCCCAAGCCCTCAAGGGGCCTCGCCGAGGATGCCCACCTCCTCGGCAAACCGACGTTGATGAAGGGAAAATATCTCTCACCCATTAAATGTATTCCACCAACATTCTGGCCGCTTTGATGGTGAAGTGACCAGCGAACCCAAGTGCCTTGGTCACTCCAACTAATAGAAAGTCTGCAAAGGCGGCTGAGAAATAACATAAAGTCTGCAAAAGCAGGTGTTGGGACAACCCCTTATACACAGAGTTCAGATAGCCGACAAATGGACGGTTAAGATTAACAAAAACAATACTATATAACCGAAAGGATTCCCAACATATAGGGGATTCGGATATGAATCAGTCCTAAGAGAAAAGACTGAATATATATCAACTCTAAGAAAAATAGATCCTCGAATGAAGCCGAGGATGAATACGCTTTACAAACACTTAACCAAAATCATCAGAATCCTCACAAACATTTATCCGAAGTCATTACAAAGATCCTTATCAACACCTAACCAGGGTCATGATCCTTATCCTCATAGAAAACATGCCAGTAAAATTATTTTGTTACTACGCCTGCTAACTTTATATCAACCGTTGTTTACTTCGATGAGGCCAAGCCCTTTTTACTCACACTCTACAAATTTTATTGTTAAGGGCCCATTACAAATTGAGTCCCCACAATTGGCGCCGTCTGTGGGAAGGACTTATGCACTAGCGAGTGCGACGGTTGGTGTAAAAAAAAAAAATCAAGAGCAATACAGAACAATACAGTTTACAGCAGCAACATTCATTCAGAAGTCTACAACAACAAGAAATAAGAGTATACGAAAAAGAAAAGAGACAATACACAAAGCAAGTCTACTTCTTTATTAATATATGAAGAAAAAATTACATCTCTTACAAGTGATGCCCATGGGGCTTGTTCTAAAGCTAACTACAAAGACTGACGTCTAGAAAAGCTGGCAGAGGAACAAAAGATAGAAAAGAAGACTCGTTGAGGAACAAAAGATAGAAAAGAATGCTCGTTGAGGAACAAAAGATAGAAAGAAGTGAAGTAAGAGATGAGGAAAGGGAGGAAAGAAAGCTGGCAGAGGAACAAAAGATAGAAAAAGAAGGCTGGATGAAAAGCAAAAGAAGAGGAAAAGAAAAAAGGAAGGCTCGTTGAGGAGCAAAAGAAGAAGAGATAAAAGGAAAAAGAAAAAAAGAAGGCAACATGGAAGGCGGAAGAGGCCGTGGCACAGGACGGCTCCACTTCTGGGTTCCGCCTGGTTTCCCTCCCACCCCCATCGCTGCCGGCCTGGGGGGTCACATACTCATACCCAAGGGAAGGAGGTTACGTTCTTCTTGGATCCTCCTCCAGACGGCGAGGAGGGTTCCTCCTCTGGTTAGGTTGAAAAGAAGAAGAATCTTTGTATTTCTCCAACCCCAACCCCAACCCCAATGTGACGTCCAGGGTCGGAGTGCCATCCTCGGCTCCTGATAGGGGCTGTGCATCCCCGAGATCGCCCTTTCCAAGGGCCAACCCATCTGAAGGGGCTCAAGCTGCTACTTCTTGTAGAACCACAGGGCAATATTTTTGGGGAAAAGTTTGAGACAAATGTTTGTCAAGTGTGAAGGAAAAGGCTGCCCCAAAAACGCCTTTTATAAAGGGCAAGATATTGGTGGGAGCTAATCTGCATTGAATCCTGGGGAATGATTTTCGGAGGCAGTAATTTCACCCGAATTCCAAGGGGCTTACTACCGTTAGATCCTCGTAAATCCACGACTGACATTAATGAGGAGGCGCCTCATTAATGAGGAGGCACCGAAGTATCGTAACGTGTTACTTGAGTGACTAAAGAGACGCCTCGTAATCAGAAGAGTCACGTCAAACGAAGAGGCAGAGCAAAGCAGGGTCTTATCCTATCCCAACTCCAACTTGCGAGTGTTATTATGTTGCGTGAAAAGTGTACTCATTTAATGTTTATTATAGATTGTAGTAATGTAAAATTAAATGGCTACGAATAAATAGATAAGATAGTAAATAAATGAGAAAACTAGGTACTGGATAGAACCAAGGCATTGCATGGTCTTCGGACCCAAGGCTTAGGGAAAACCAGATACTTCAGATGAAAATGGAAAAACTAGGTACTGGACAGAACCAAAGTATTGCATGGTCCTCAGACCCAAGCCTCAGGGGAAACCAGATACTTCAGACGAAAATGAGAAAACTAGGTACTGGACAGAACCAAGGCATTGCATGGTCCTCGGACCCAAGCCTCAGGGGAAACCAGATACTTCAAACGAAAATGAGAAAACTAGGTACTGGACAGAACCAAGGCATTGCATGGTCCTCGGACCCAAGCCTCAGGGGAAACCAGATACTTCAGATGAAAATGGGAAAACTAGGTACTGGACAGAACCAAGGCATTTCATGGTCCTCGGACCCAAGCCTCAGGGGAAACCAGATACTTCAAACGAAAATGAGAAAACTAGGCACTGGACAGAACGAAGGCATTGCGTGGTCCTCGGACCCAAGCCTCAGGGGAAACCAGATACTTCAGACGAAAATGAGAAAACTAGGTACTGGATAGAACCAAGGCATTGCGTGGTCCTCGGACCCAAGCCTCAGGGGAAACCAGATACTTCAGACGAAAATGAGAAAACTAGGTACTGGACAGAACTAAGGCATTGCATGGTCCTCGGACCCAAGCCTCAGGGGAAACCAGATACTTCAGACGAAAATGAGAAAACTAGGTATTGGACAGAACCAAGGCATTGCATGGTCCTCGGACCCAAGCCTCAGGGGAAACCAGATACTTCAGAATAAAGCCAAGCGTTAGACAAAACTTAAACATTGCATGGCCTTCGGACCCAAACCAATGCGGAAACCGGTCACTATAGGGTAATATAAGCGCCGAACGGAACCAGGGTCTTTGTACTAACCACGGGCCTAAATCTTCGACAAAACCAATCCTTGGGTATTAAGCGATGAACCTTACTAGGGATGAAAACCAAGCAAGGACGAGCACTAAAAGCATGATAGAACTTAAGCCTACCTCTCCTGGAGGAACTAACAAGGAAATACTCCTCAAACGGGCCCTTCGCGCCAAGAGAAAGTTGCAAAAACAGCTGAAATAACGATAACACTGACAAAGAGGTAAGGCTCAACAGGGCGCGAAAACACGCCGAGGAAGTCAAAATCCTCCTCCCCGCCCAAGGGGATGTGCAGCAAAATTTTGAAGGGCTATTGTGGGGTCCCAAATATTAACCACTCTGGCCCACTCTATATCTGGCCTCTGGCCCACGTCGAGGATAATATAAACGCCGAGGATAATGGGAAATAGCCCAAGCCCTCAAGGGGCCTCGCCGAGGATGCCCACCTCCTCGGCAAACCGCCGTTGATGAAGGGAAAATATCTCCCACCCATTAAATGTACTCCACCAACATTCTGGCCGCTTTGATGGTGAAGTGACCAGCGAACCCAGGTGCCTTGGTCACTCCAACTAATAGAAAGTCTGCAAAGGCGGCTGAGAACTAACATAAAGCCTGCAAAAGCAGGTGATGGGACAACCCCTTATACACAGAGTTTAGATAGCCGACAAATGGACGGTTAATATTAACAAAAACAATACTATATAACCGAAAGGATTCCCAACATAAAGGGGATTCGGATATGAATCAGTCTTAAGAGAAAGGACTGAATATATATCAACTGTAAGAAAAATAGATCCTCGGATAGAGCCGAGGATGAATACGCTTTACAAACACTTAACCAAAATCATCAGAATCCTCACAAACATTTATCCGAAGTCATTACAAAGATCCTTATCAACACCTAACCAGGGTCATGGTCCTTATCCTCATAGAAAACACGCCAGTAAAATTATTTTGTTATTACGCCTGCTAACTTCATATCAACCGTTGTTTATTTTGATGAGGCCAAGCCCTTTTTACCCACACTCTACAATTTTTATTGTTAAGAGCCCATTACAAATTGAGTTCCCACAATAACGACATTAGTTGTTATTGCAACAACTTTTTTCGTTGTATTAAGTCTTTTTTCTTGTAGTATAGAAAAAAGGAAGAAGGAATAACGGATGGAAAATATTATACATAGATTTCATAAAAGTTGATCTCTTAAAGTAGAAGAAAAAATAAATTACAGAACAACTTTAAAGTTTTACATATTCATTATTTATGTAATACACAGTAACACATATTATTCTTAATATATTGAGTTTTGTGATCTATTTGTTACTATTAGTTTATTTTCAATATGAACATATTTTTCACAGAAGGTTTGAATTAGGTAGAACATATTTTAAAACCTAAAGGTAACTGAGGTAGAGGGAGAATTGGTGTCATGATAAAATAAAGAAATGTGAATGAAGAAGACAACAAAAACCAAAACAATAATTACCTTATTATAATAATTAGTTAGAATATACGAATATGATTGCAAAGTGTTTATTTAGACATATAATACACCAATTAAATGGGTCGTGAGCAGAGCGATGTGGTTTTAATGTACAAACTAGTAAGTTCAGCCATTTAAAGAGTAATCAGAAAATTATTTATATGTATCATGCTAGTTCTTCAAAGAATATTCGTATTTATACGATTGCTTCTTAATTTGAACAAAATGGCTTATTAAGAAGAGATGGCCTTCAATCTGCAAGCTATATCAGACATTCATTATATCAAGCTTTCTCTGAATGATTGGCTTAAAAAATTAGTGAATGAGATGCGAATCTTGATCTATAGACAAAACTTGATCATTTTTTTTATTAATTCAATATTACAATAGAGAGGAAAGATTTGAATCATAGATGTTTAACAACTAATTGAGTTATAGACTCCTAGTGATAAAATTGTTGGAGAAAAATTCTATTCCCCCCCCCCCTCAATGTCTACGTGTGAATTAAAATTAATGACTAGCAAGCAATAGTAATATATGGAAACAAAAAAATCACAGCAAGTACCATATAAACACAACTATACAAGAACACCAAATCTTACGTGGAAAACCCTCCCATGTAGAGGGAAAAAATACGGAACAGCTCCGAAAAATATTTACTATGAAATAGAGATTACAACTATCAAGTTTAGCAGAGTCTACAATAAATTAGATATATAACAAATAAATCTCAAGGGATAAATACAATTTCACCATAAAGCCAGTAGCAAAATCTTACTTTGAGTACTCCAACTCTTCATAGTTGGAGCACTCAAAAATACTATGAGAACTCCACCAATTTATCTTCATTTTTAGTAACTTGAGCAAAGAAAAATATCTCTTTTTTTTCACTCTCTCGCACTCTCACTCTCTATCTCTTCATTCGGACTGCACCACTCAAGCTGAAGCACTCTCTTTCTCTGTGTCTTGTTCTCTCTGAAACTCACACACAAAATGGCCGAATATGGCTTTCTTGCTTCAGCTCTTCTCGCTAGGCCGAATGGCCTCAGTTTTCTTTCTTTTCTCCCTTTTCAGTTTCAGCGTGTCTCACACGCCTAAGTCACTGCGGCATGCTGACTTTAGAAGCTTGAGGAAGCAAGCTCATTTAATGAGCTTTGACCCAAACATGTGGGCTGGACCCACATGGTGCTTGCACCCAACAAAAATTAGTTGGTTTGACACTCCAAGATATAGGGGTAAATTTTGTCAAAATGAGAAATATTATGGAAAGCATAAAGAGAAAGTCTCTTTTTGATAATATATTCCAAATTGCATGCTATTTGGTTTAGACGACATTGCCAATTACCCAGTACAAGCTTATTTTCTAGGAAAAAACAAAAAGATATACTATCGATAGAAATCATCTAGTAATGGTAAACTACAGAATGCTAGTGACTTTCTAAAAATTAAACCTCCCCTGAAAATTTTGACCATATTGCCAATTACGAGGTACAATATTATCGAATTGTAACATTTTTCCATCACTAGTGGTCACTTGGAATGACAAGGTTAGCCCAACCAATTGTGTGTCGGTCTGCCAATTTTGACCCCAATTGCGAGTCATTTGAATCCAATTGGTATTAGTGCCCTTAATTTTGACATTAGAAACATCACCAGCACCTCCAACATTGTACACCAATACAAGCAACCAATTTAGATTTCCCTTCAACTCAAACCTAACTCCTCCTTGCTTAAT
The DNA here is from genome assembly GCA_023736055.1 of Quercus glauca. Lineage (NCBI taxonomy): Eukaryota > Viridiplantae > Streptophyta > Magnoliopsida > Fagales > Fagaceae > Quercus > Quercus glauca. The sequence goes on along the minus strand of CM043316.1, from coordinate 35,448,185 downwards.
GCATGGGACTCGGCGATACTTAACGGGGATAACCCCAGCTTTATATTGTGCAATTTTTGTGAACATGGGCATGGACAAGTCAAAGTGTCTTTGTGGGGGATTGCACCAAAGGTCTTGAGTCTTACTATAGTTAGCAGGGCAGAAATTGGTTGCAGTGATTTTGATAGTGCCAGCATTTTGTATGCACCATTTTGGATCATTGACACACTGGAGCTCAAAACAAGCGCCGCAAGTGAGTCCGTTGTTGAAGATTGCAGAGCTTAGGGCTGCTGTACTAAGGCCGTATCCTTGATCAAAAAGATTACCATACCCACAAGCTCCCTCTGTCGCATAACTTTTCAAGTTAGAAATCATAATTTTGACAAGTAATACTCATATATAACTCATCATTAGCAATATTGAAAATATTGAACTTTTTGAAACGATATTGAAAATATAGAGATTAAAATGAAACACTTTAAATTGTAAAAATAAATATCCAATGTTGATGACAAAATCTGCAACTTATCAAAAAAAAAAAAATTAACATTACTTTATTTATAATGTGAATAACAATTAAGAAGAGTTAGAATTAATGCCGTAGTAAAAGAAACTAAAAGGCTATGACTTTGTCACATGCAACACACAAAATAAATAATAAAATTGTACGCTATCATCAATTAAAAACTTAGGGCTACAGCTAAATTAATTCTATCATTTCTCCAACCCTAGCTATGAAAATATAATTATACTTACGCATGGTTTCGCTACCAGTCATGTCACCATAGAATGTTGCATGTGCATCTGCATCATACCAGTTATTATCTATTTCCCCATCAATGGTGATTCTCTTGCTCATGGTTATCACAAAAAGAGTCATGAATATTATGTATGAAAACAAGTTTTGAGACCTAGCCATGACTATATGAGAGAGATAGAGAGAGAGAGAGAGAGATAAAATATAGAGAAAGAGAGACTACTGCATCCTTGAGATAGGTCAAGAAGATGGTAATTATATGTGGGAAAGGAAAACAAATAAGGTAAAATGATATGACTTTGATTCTTATAATAATACAACTGCAAGAATGGTGGGAATTAATAATACGGATTTTACGACTGAAAAAAAAAATTTAACGAGAGGTATAATTTTTAATAACCATGAAATTAATCAGGCTAGTAGAGATCGAGCCACAAATGGTAAAGAATTAAAGGAGGAAATGAAAAGAAAAAAAAGGAGAATTTCCATTACAGCATACAAATTTGGCAAATATATACAGGAGAAGGCTGTTTAGTCTAATTTGCTTATATATCTTCTTCTTTTTTTGGTAATTAATTTGCTTATATATCTATATTTATATATACATAAATAACATATAAAAGTCAAAGTTGAGAATAAGTTTGATTTTGAAACCCTAGAATTCCTTAACTTATGCCGAGTGGCATAGCTAACGTTCTGAAAAATTGTGAAATGTAATAAAAAAAACTAAAACTAAAACTTTTTTTTTAGAGAGTTTTAATATATGATGTCCATTTTAGATGATATATAACTAATATTATTAGTAGATCAAGACACTAATCATCAGTTTTTTGTGTAGGTGAGAATTGAATTCCAGATTTCTTATTTAACAATAAAAAATTTTACCAGTTGAGTTAACTGGAATCCACACCTAATAAAAAAAAACATTTTTTTATTAACTAAAATTAAAACTAATAAAATTAACCTCTACGACAGAGAGTTTCTCAATAAAAAAGAAATCTACAGTTATAAGGCTTCTTAGCTTCTTCTCCCCCAAAAAAAAAAAAAAAATGACTTCTCGGCTAAAAAAATTATTACTATATATAGGTCACACTTTTTTGTAATAAAAATATTTCTTATTAGATCATACATACATTAAAAATACTTTTTATCATGGTCACACTTCTTTCCAAATTGAATTAGAGTTGCTGCTTATCATCATATATATATATATATATATATATATAAATATATTTAAGAGAGAGAGAGAGAGAGAGAGAGAGAGAGATTATCATTATCATGATTTCATAAAAGTTGATTTGTTGAAGTAGAAGAAAAAAAAATTTCTGCACAACTTTGAAGTCTTTCATATTCATTATTTATGCAATACACATAGTACTCTTTATATAATGCAATTTGAGATCTATTTGTTACTATTAGTTTGTTTTCAATATGAACATATTTTTCTCATAATATTTGAATTAGGTTAAAACATCTTTTTAAACCAAAACAACAATTACCTTATAAATATCTCAACATGAGTTAATCTGATCGCTTTGCAAACTAGTGAGATCAGCCACTTAAAGAGTAATCAGAAAAATTAGTTTACAATCAAAATGAATCAACATTTGCAACACCTAAACCAAAATCGAGAGGGGAAAAAAATACTGACATTAAGCATTTTTCACTTAGGCAACACTTACTAAACATTAAGTGTAAACCTTATTAGATCTTATATATATATATATATATATATATATACATACACAATAGAATTTGACTTATGACATCTGTTCCATGAAGATTGGGACTTTACTATATTTTTTTTAAGAAGAAAAACAATCTCACCTCTTTTTTTAGTAGCTAAAAGATCTGAAACAAAACAGTCATGAAGGTTAGGAGGAACAAACTCCATCCAAACGAAAATAGGGAAAAAAAAAAAATTCTCATTCGCTTGGCTAAAGCATGAGCTAATGCATTACCTTGCCTAAGTGTATGAAAAAAAAAGAAAAGCTATGTAAAGAGCTAGCAGAAAACAAAGTGTCTCTAATAAGATGACCAACAGAAGAATGTAGCTAATTCCTATGGCAAAGAGCATTGATCGAAAATTTTGGATCGCCCTCAAAACTAAATTTAAGAAAACCAATCTCGTGGATGAAAATAATAACTCTTATTACAGCTAGAGTCTCTAATATAACCATTGAAAATGGCATAGGGATCTTCTCGGACATAGTCGCCATAATTTCCCCATAAGGGTTTTGAACAACCACTCTGATACCTGCTTCATGTGAGTCCTTAAACATGGCCCCATTGAAGTTTATTTTTATCTCACTAGGATCAGGAGGTTTCCACACCAGTTTTCTGGGATGGACAAGTTTTGGAGGATTTATTCAAGCTTGCTAGAATTCTTGCAACAAGTTTTGGATTGTATCATTGAAACTTTACCAGTTAAGTTAACTAGAGCCAACAATTATCATTTGAATATTTCATTTTAGGACAACATTCATACACTTCACGTACCTCAAGTCCAGTCTTTTACTCTTATTTCACTATTAGTGTGACATTTATTATATAAACAAAATTATTAATAGGATATGTATAAAAAAGGATTAGTTAGGAGCATATATCTTAACTGGCATATCCTTGTGTTTTTCAATGGAGACATTTAGGATTCAAATCTCCCTTCCCCTATTGTAACCATCGAAATATAAAAAATGTATAGAAAAAATTAAATTATATATAACATTAATTTAAATACATAATTAACAAATAAACACACACACATACGCGCACACACACGCATATATAAACACTTATTAAAAAAAAACATATATATATATACACACACATTTGAGGCATGGTGGTGCAAGATGAAGGTGAGCAAAACATGTCCCCACCTGATTAGCTTTTTGGGGTGAGAAAAGCCCATTCGGGGGACAAGGTAGGGAATTTTCGAAGAATATCAGTATTAGTATGATTGCTTAATTTGAATTTCATCTCAACTTGTAATAGTATAAGATAGAATGCTAGTGAATTTATCAAAATTAATCCTGATGATTTTGAAAAAATTGACAATTACGAGGTACAACATTATCAAATTATTCACTAGTAGTGAATGAGAAGTCTTGCCTTACCAATTGTGTGCTTATCTCCCAATTTTGGCCCCAAAATTGCACGAAATTTGAATCCAACCGGTATTAGAATCCTTGATTCTGACGTTAGATAAATCTTCAAATAAAAAAAATAGAAAAAAAGATTTTAAAGCTTAAACAATCTTGAAGTTAATTTGCATATATTAGAGCATCCACAGCAGTAGAGCTATTTTTTTAACTATTTGGCACTACAAAAAACTATTTTATCTATTTTACTTACTTATTTTACAAAACATCCAACAGCAGTGGATCTATTTTAGCTTTCAACATAATAAAATAATATAAACATCACAATAAAATAATATATCTAACTACAATAAAATAATACATCTCACTACTAAAAAAACACCACAAACCGATCAATGGCACACTCCACAACCATTGCCAACCAAGAACAGATTTCACAAAAAGGTTACCCATTAATGTTTCAATCAATTGCTTCTTCTTGTGGTTGCCAATGGTTGCTGCCTCTGACAATCTTCTTTCTCCAAAGGGTGTTAACTATGAGGGTATGTGCCAATTGGGATCTTCTTCAAAAGACACAAAACCCATGTCTTTTTGCTTTGTTGTGTTCTTCTTCTATTTTTTATTTTGACTGAATCTCTGTTTAATTGTGTGTTTTTTTGGGTGAAGCAGTGACTGCTTTGATGGCGGTGAAGATTAAGCTAAAGGACGAGTTGAATGTGATGAATGGGTGTGATATTAATTCCATTGACCCTAGTACCTAGAACATGGTTGCTTGCTCTACTGAAGGTTTCGTTGTTTCCTTGTGAGATGGGTTGGCGGCAATAGAGAAGAAGAAAGAAAAGATAAAATACTTTTTTTTTAATGAGAGAAGAGAGAGAGTTTAATAATATATATATTTAGCTACTTCCTAAGTGCACAGTCATTTATGGCTGTGACTGTAGCAAGTAGCTAAAAAATTTTAGCTATAGCACCATTGTTGTAGCATGTATTTTAAGTATTAGAGCATTCACAGCAGTGGAGGCAAAATTTTAGCTATTTAGCTACACCAAAAGTCACTTTATCTATTTTACCTACATACATGCTATAGCAGTGGATCTATTTTAGTTTTTAACACAATAAAATAATATACATATCACAATAAAATAATATAACTACTGTAATAAAATAATATATCCTACTACCAAAAAAACCACAGCACCAACCACAGCCACTCTACCATCAGCCGCAGCCACAGCCGCAGCCGCAGCCACAGCCACAACCACCTCCATCACCACCACCACCACCACCACCACCACCAGTCCACAGCAGGAAAAAAAAAAAAAAACCCACAGCACCACAAAACACGGCACAACCATTGCCAACACAGCACCACAAAACAAACCCACTCTACCATCAACCATAGCCACAACCACCACCACCACCACCACCACCAGTCCACAGCAAGAAAAAAAAAAAAAAAAAAAACCCACAGCACACCACAAAACAAACCCATAGCCACAAATCACAACCCTGATACCAATGCACATCGAAGCACACCCACGACCTAGCGGCGAAGTGGAGGTGAGGGAAGCCACTTCGATCCACGAGGCCGGAGGCGATCGGCTACGTGGGTCTGAGGCGATCGGCGCTGGGCAGGGTCGGTGGCGGTGAATGAGGGAGCTTGAGAGAGTGACGGTGAGAGAGGAGAGTGACGATGAGGCGATCAGTGGCTTGGAACGGCTGGGTTGGGCCGGCGGCGATAGGCTTTTGCAGCTTAATATCTCTTTTCACTTGGAGATTTACAATTGGAGAGCTCTTTTTACAAAAACATAAAAATAAAGTGGGAAGAGATATAGACACAAGTCTATGCAAGTATCAAGACCAACAAGACTATTGACCAATCATTCATGACAAGCTTGAAGATCTATTTACAACAGTCACACATAGTTTTCAAGATTTCTTCCACATAGAAAGGAGTGCATACGGAACAAGCAAAGATCGTAAATGCACTACGCCATAAGTATGAAGGTACAAGGCCAAACTCACATGAGATATGCACAGAACAAGTGATCAAACTTTTAGAGATTTTTCAATTTTTATGGGTTTTTGAATTTTTTGAAACACACCCAAAACAAAACAAGAAAAGAAATATCAACAAAAACAGGTGCAAACCAGACAAAGGAAAAATTACTATGAAAGCCATGCATGATAGAATGCAACACCAATTGTCCCTAAAAATGGAAAGAATTAATGCATGGACATATTATGGTGCTTATGCATGAGTACCCCTCTTCACCCACACGTTACGTGCGTTTGGGGTGATATCCTTAACGGATTGGGTACGAGAGTTGAGACTTTCAAACCTCCTGGTAAAACTCTCCAAGCAAGTGGTGAAGGCACTGATCATCTTCATCACGTCTGTCACTCCGGGATCACGATTTTGGCCTCTTGAGTTCTCACCACCCCAAGCTCTATTGTCATTCCTTCTTCCTCGTGATCGAGGAATGCTTGCATTATTGTCTGCTCTCAATTTTTGACAGTTGGGTCTGGTGTGTCCTTGCAATCCGCAACAGTGACACACATAATCCGTTCTAGGACCCCGTTGTGGTCTTGAGAGAGATCTTGCTCTGGTTTCGTGTCTGCCTACAGCTTGATTTCGGGGCTTATTCATCATCCGTTGCTCAATTACATTTTTCTTTTCAACCTTAACATTCTCAGGAACGGCCTCCTCTACAATTGGTTCTACGGCCTTCACAAATTTCACTTCTTTGGTAGCTTTGACTGATGAGCTACTCCCTCCGGTATATCCCAATCCGGACTTGTCTGAGGAATGTTTTTGGGATGAGATAACATCATCCAACTTTCTGGAGGAGACCCTTTCTATCTTGGCTTGCGCTTGCACCACCTCTTGTTCAAGAAATCTGATCTTCAAGTATGCTTCTGACAGCTCACCATTCAGTCTTTCTATTTCGCATTTGGCCTCCTTATGTCTGATCATGAGACTTCGGTAATCTTCCTCTGCTTTCTTCATTTTTCTCATAGCTGCCTTGGCTATTCTTGCATATTCCCCTGACTTCTCAAGAAGTAAGGAGTAATTCTCTTGAAGATTAGGTGTATTCTCTTCCTCTTCAGCGTCTGATTCTTCCACAATTCCAGCAGATTCTGAATCAGAATGCTCACCAAGTTCCTTCTCAAGTGCACCCAAGTCGTCCAAAGAATCTTCATGAGCAATGGTCATGAAAGCGGAGTAGTTTCCCTTACCGTCATAGCTCTCTTCCGAGTCAGAATCAGAAGAGTCAGAATCACTGAGCGTTGTAGCATATGCCTTCCCTTTTCCCCTCAGAAAGTTCGGACATTCCTTCTTTAGATGTCCATGGCCATTGCATTCATAGCACACAATATCTGGAGAAGGTTGATAATCCTTTCCTTCTTTTCTCTTAAACTCTTTCTTATCACCTCTTGAAGGAGAGAACTTTTCTCTATTGAACGGTTTCCCACTGTTCTTCATTTTCAGAAACTTGCGGAAGTTCTTTGCAAGATATGCTACTTCTTTCTCCACTCCATCTTCTTTGGAGGAATCATTTATTCTTTCTGTGATGGTTTTAAGAGCAAGCGATTTGCTTGTCTTATGGGATGGCAGTCCCAGCTCATACGTTTGGAGAGACCTGATCAACTCTTGAATCTTAATCTCATCTAAGTCTTTGCTTTCTTCTATGGCTGTAACCTTTGCTCTAAAACTTTTAGGCAGGGACCTCAATATTTTTCTCACCACCTTAGTGTCGTCAATCTTCTCCCCAAGATTGAGTTTAGCAATGACAATTTCATTGAGCTTCCCATAGAATGAATCAAATGGTTCATCATCACTCATCTTGAGTTCTTCAAATTTGGTGGTGAGCATCTGAAGCTTAGTGTCCTTGACTTTCTTTGTACCCTCATAGGTAGTCTCCAAAATCTCCCAAGCTTCCTTGGCTACTGTTACATGAGATATCCTGTGGAATTCATCAGGGGACACACCACAAAAGATAGCATTTAAAGCTTTACTGTTAGCATTGGCTGCCGCTAGAGCTGCCTTATCCCAAGTGGACTTAGGAGCCTCCGGCTTAGTCCAACCTATCTCAACCGCATCCTAAACGGTATCATCGATAGAGCATAAGAATGCTCTCATTCTAACTTTCCAGAATGCATAATTGTTCCCATCAAAAAATGGTGGAACATTGAGCGATTGAGACTGGTCCATCTCAAGAAGGGTCAAGGATCACACTTAGGTAATTAAACCTCAGCAAGTGTACCCGCTCTGATACCAATTGAAAAGCTCGAAAATGTGTTGAAAACACACGAGCGGTTTAGACCCCCAAATTAAAAATTACGGCTTGGTTGATTTTACACTAACTTAATGATAAGTGCAGAATAGTGTAAACACAAGCGTATAAGCAATAACACTACTTTAATCCATATTTAAAGCAACACAGCAGTAAAAAATGAAATGAATAAGAGTAGGGAAGAAGGATGCAAACACAGATAACACCGAGACGTGTTATCGAAGAGGAAACCGAAGAACTCGGCGAAAAACCTCTCCGCCGCCCTCCAAGCGGGAATCGATCCACTAGACAATCAGTTGGGATACATGGATTAGCAAAAGACCCTCCAAGCCTAGTCTACCCGATGTACCTAAGCCCTCCAAGCTCCTACTTCAACAAGGCTTCTCGGAACCGTGTCTTGTCCTAGTTATCCGGATCCCGCAACAAGCTCCATGTTGCATCTGCCATTCAAGGCTCCTTCCAATGCTTCCCAGCAGCACCAAAACGTCACTCAGCACTCTCAAAGGTGTGGTAAGTGTTTGGGCTATCAACCTCTCAAAGATATGGATAATAGAGAGGGAAGGGTTGATGAGATACCACAAGCAATTGTATAGAGAAAGATGGGGAAGACAATCTCTAATTACCAATGTGTTTGGCTAGGGTTTTCTCTCTGAAGCATTCCTCAACAATTGTGGGTAATGATGGTATATATAGGAGAGGTGCAAAAGATGTGACTCAAAAAGTACGGGCTGGCAGAACAGCTTGCCTCGCGGGTGTCTCGCGGGAAGGCCTTACCCGCGAGATACTCGCGAGACACAGTTGTCTCCACCTGGCCTGACTCTTCGCATTCCAGCATGTGCCTGGCATATGGTTCACTTCGCGGGATGCTAGGTCGCGAGATACCCGCGAGAATCCTTCAATTCTTCAAATGCTTGAGTCTTCAACACTCTTTCTATCACACAACCCTTACAACAAATCCCACAACAAATACAGGGTTTAAACGATTGAAACTAATTACAATCAAATTTGGCACGGAATAAAAGCCAACAAAAACATAGTTGTAAATTACAACTTTACACATTAGATGCACGTAAAGAACTTTATGAAACAATATTGAAAATATAGAGATTAAAATGAAACACTTTAAAATATTAAAGCAATTTTAAATAAATATCAAATGTTGATGACAGAATATGCAATTTATCAAAGTCAAAATTTACATGACTTTATTTATAATGTGAATAACAATTAAGAAGAGTTAGTACGCGGTAGTAAAAGAAACTAAAAATCTACGACCCTTTGTCACAAGCAACACACAAAATAAATATTATAATTTTCAAGTTAGAGATCATAATTTTGACAGGTAATACTCATAACTCATCAATATATTTTTCATCCATTAGATGCACGTAAAGAACTTTATGAAACAATATTGAAAATATAGAGATTAAAATGAAACACTATAAAATATTAAAGCAATTTTAAATAAATATCAAATGTTGATGACAGAATATGCAATTTATCAAAGACAAAATTTACATGACTTTATTTATAATGTGAATAACAATTAAGAAGAGTTAGTACGCGGTAGTAAAAGAAACTAAAAATCTACGACCCTTTGTGACAAGCAACACACAAAATAAATATTATAATTGTACGCTACCATTAAAAACTTAGGATTATAGCTAAATTCTATCATTCCTGCAACCCTAGCTATGACAATATAGTTATACTTACGCATGGTTTCGCTACCAGTCATGTCACCATAGAACGTTGCACGTGCATCGTACCAATTATTATCTATTTCCCCATCAATGGTGATTCTCCTGCTTATGCATGAAAACAAGTTTTGAGACCTAGCCATGACTATATGATAGATAAAGAGAGAAGAGAGACTACTGCATCTTTAAGTGAGGTCAAGAAGATGGTATTTATAGGAGGGAAATGGAAACAAATTAGGTAAACAAATATGACTTTGATTCTTATAGCAATACAACTGCAATAATAGTTGGAATAAATAATAAGGACTTTATGACAGAAAAATAACACAAATTAATGAGAGACAATTCTTTTTACCCATGAAATCAGGCTAGTAGATAGCCCCAAATGATAAAAAATTAAAGGAGGAAAGAAAAAAAGATAAAAGGAGAATTTCCTTTATAGTTATCACACAAATTTGGCAAATATATATTGCAGAAGGCTGTTTAATTAGTCTAACTTGCTCTTATCATATATATATATATATATATATATATATATATTATAACATATTAAAGTTAAGTTTGAGAAAAAAGTTTTGATTTTGAAACCCTAGAATTCCTTAAGTTATGCCAAGTGGCATAGATAACTTTCTGAAAAATTGAGAAATGTAATTGTAGGGACTGGGTTTGAGCACTTCTTCTATTGGATGAGTAGACTCAGACCCAACTAGCCCAATACAATAAATTTATAGAGAATGAGTTTAAGAACTAGGCATTAGTAAAGGTTACAACAACTAGACATGGTTATAAGTTGATTGAACAACAAGGATGTGGACTAAAGTGTGAAATTCTGTCCTCGGCCATTTTCCGATGAGCTTGTCATTCCTATTATTTCTTTAGTGCTTCGTTACAAAGGTTTTAAAGAAAGATCATCCAAATGGGTACAGTATTCTCTGTTTTTAATTCCCAATCCCCCCCTTCCTGGAGGATTTCTTATATTATATATATCCCCTTTCAGTTAATCTTGGCCCTCCATTTGTTGATCATGCAGGTCACTACTCGAGTACTTGTCCCATCAGTCACCTTCCCAAACCTTCTATGAAATGCAGCAAACAAGGCAGCACCGTTCAGAGGTCATTTCCTCATTAATGCGGTCAGAACGTTAGTTGTGGGCATTTAATGCGGAAGTGACAGTTTCTCCTTGAATTGCTCCTCCACCATGCTCCCATGGCTGACCCATTGTACTTGTCCTTTTTCTTGGGATGCTCTGGGAGGCTGCCTTTGGTAGCGTGTCGCTATTCCCTTCTATGGTCTCGGTTGGCCGAGAACAGGATTGTCCTCGGCGATGTTTCCTGGTAATTTGGACTTTTTTCGTTCGTCCTTGGACATTTCTTCCTCCTCGGCGTGGGCCTTGGGCTCAGTCTAAAGTGGTCCGGGGTTGCCAAATTCTTTGACCCCACAGTAATAATAAATAAATAAAACTAAAACTAGTTAAAAAAAAAAAAAAAAAACTAAGACTGAAAGACTTTCTATAAAAAAGAAATCTACAACTATAAGAATTCTCAGCTAAAAAGACTACGTCTCAATATAATATATGGACAAGTAAAGAGAATGTTCAATTTTGTAAATCCTTTACAACAAAAGAAAAAATTGTAAATTCTACAATGTTACGGGTTTTACTAAGTCGCATAGCTAACTTTGCATAACTTTATTGTACTATATATAATAGACTTCTTATTAAACCGTACAAATATTAAAAAGGTTCTTAATAATCTAGGTCACTCACTTCTTTGAAATCAAAAGAGATATTACCTTGTCATTTCACACGAGAGACAGTGACCACCCAAAAAGTTTAGCATATCTTGACAAAATATGCTAAAGAGGTAGACAATATTGATAATTTTGTAATTTGCATAAGGAAAATCCACCGATTATTGAGTCGGTTATTACTCATAATGTACTTAATTTATCTTCTTCTTAATAAAGTTTACAATATATATATATATATATATATATAAAGTTATTAGACATTTATAAAATAAAAAAATAAAAAAAGAATTATTAGACTTGATAAAAAAAGAAAGACCTATTATTTAAATTTTAAAAAAGAAAGAGAAAGGAAACGTACTGCATATATATGTGTGGAAGTGGAACTTAGTATATGATATCTGCTTCTCTCTAAACAAAAAGGAGTCATGTCAATATTATACGTTGAATGGAATATTTGCAGCAATAGAGTAACTTTTAGTCCAATCCTTAATTTAAACATGAAACGAGTGGCAATGGCTTGGACAAAATTGCCCTTTGCCATTTTCAGGCAAATTATATTGCCTTATGCCCTCCTTCCTAAATTAATTAGGGAAATGTCCCTCTTTTAGAACTCGATTTGCTACAAATCGAGTTAAGCCCTAGAGTTGCGTTTTTAAAGAGCCTATAGTGACGTTTTAAGGACCTATAATGGCGTTTTGGAACTCGACCTCTATGAACTTGAGTTATAAGTAAAAAAATTGCCTATAACTCGATTTCATGGAAGTCGAGTTACAAAACGCCACCATAGGTCCTTAAAATGTCATTATAAACTCCTTAAAAACGCTACCATAGGGCTCCAAAATTTTTTTTAAAAAAAAACTCGATTTGTAGTAAATCGAGTTTTAAAAGAAGGGTATTTCCCTAATTAGTTTGGGAAGGGAAGTATAAGACTATATAATTTGCCCAAAAAAGGCAAAGGGCAATTTTGCCCGCAATGGCTTATAGTGAAAGGAAGTAAAATTAGGGTGCCCAAATTAATGATAGATTTTTATTTTATTTTAAGTTTGTGAAACACACACATGTAGACAAGGGATAGGGAGAGACGGGGGTTCCAACAAACATGACAATTTTTAACTTGCAAATAGATAAGAACAATTCAATTAAAAAAAAAAAAATAGTTTTACTAAAAAGTTTATGAGGACAAATAAATGGATGATAAAACTATATATGGACACATCTTGCGTCTAATGCAGTAATACATTGAACACGTAGAAATTTGAATACGTATCCAAAATTGGACACAAACTTAACCCTAAAACTACAATTAAAAGCAGTACATGTGGCAATTGGTTAGGATGTAGATAAGAACAATCCAAATAGGAAAAAATAGTTGACAAGAACACAAGTACGTTATAAAAAGTTGATAAGAACAATTTATTTTTTAAAGAATTAATAAGAACAATTCCAAAAAAAAAAACAATAGATAGGAACAAATAAGTTAAACAAAACAAAAAACTATTACTAAAAAGTTGATAAGGACATATAAGCAGATAATAAAACTATATATAATTAAAATCTAGAAATTATAGCTTCTAGAACCCAATATAAATATAACCCGCACTAAATTCAACTACCTTCTCTGAGTAAGAATTTAACTTTATGCATTTGACTTTCATTATAATAATTTTTCTTGAAAGTGTAATTAATTTATTCTATGTATAGCATAAATTGTTAAATATGGTTGTACATTAAAAAATTATAAATAAAATAAATTTAAGCTTGCGTTGCATATACGTACGACATATATATATATATATATATATATATTGATGTTACTGGGATTTATTTGAAGCAAGGGGTAGGCGGGCCGAGGTATTGGAGCCATCATCTGAAACTTTTCATGAAAATTTTGCTATCCCTAACGTTGAATATATAGTTGTCATTCAAGAGTTTGAAAGATCTGATTTGCATGTCAAAATTCTAAATAATGGGTTAATGAATAAGTAAGCTAATATATATATATATATATATATATATATATATATATATATATAACCGAAGCCAACTTTAGGAGGAGGGGAAGATCGAGGTTAGGAACAAAGAGCCAATTACGTTGCCTTCTCTACACGAGATGTTGATGGTTAATACATATATATTTCAGGAACCAAGAGTAATATTCTTTTTTAGTATTTGAAGCATTTGCTCCAACTGGTAAGGCTTTGTTAATGTCACTTTGTCTTGAATCTTCAAGGTTACTGTGTGTAAAACTATAAGTATGTAATTTTTTATTTTTTGATGGTCTTATATATATATATATATATGAATTTTTATTTTATTTTTGTTCAAGCTGGTTGATAAAGCAAGACTTAAAGGAGTGAATCATCTTCGTCGATAAGACAAAATACAAGAAGGGTGGAAAGTCATGTTCATGATTAAACATTCAAGGTACAAATTATATGATTCATGGGCAATTTAAATTTCAATTTGATGATGGATTTTCAATTTTAGAATTTTGAATGTGTTGCAAATCTATATTTAAAGTGAGAAAATTTTACATAGAAAGATTTTTAGAATGATGATTAATTTTCTATGGTTAAAATGAATCTTTGTATATAGAAGTTTGATAAATTCTTTTGTTTTAATGGCTGCTTAAAAGGGTTTAATTCATATACAAAATAAACAGTTTTAGATCTAAAATTATTTGCTAACCAGTAATGTTGGCCTGTTATAGTTTATTATTTGCATATGTGTAGAGTTTAAATATGGTAATTGTCATTGTATATTTAAAACTTTTATGATTGACCTCTTATAGTATGGTTTTCATGTTAAATTATGTATGAACCCGGTACAAACAATCATAATGTTCATCCACATGTCTCTTATATTTTAAACTTCTTTGTGCTCATGTAGAATATGAGTATCATCTAATATTCTAGATTACAGAGTATAAGAAATATATTTATTAAATAAAAAATGATATATTTGCCTATCATGATTTGTATAGAGGAAGCATTCATTTATTAGATTTTTTTTTCATCTACATATTTTGCAATAATTGTATACAATTTTTTAATTTTCCTTTAATGTTTGATTATATTTCAAATGTAATTATACTTTTGTAGCATGCTTAAAGTAAATATATATAATTGTTGAAAACCCGTGCGATGCACGGGTTAGCGACTAGTTATTGATGATGTCCTGATTTTACAATTATGGTAATATTACCACAATCTAGGAGCAATATATTTCGGCTACTTTGTTTATGTGGTATTTCCTTTCACAATTTATGCTATAAAAGAAATTGCTAACTCCTACTTTTGTTGGTCTTGACAAAATATATTTCCCCTCTTTTTCGTTGAAAATGCTTTTAAATTTATCACTGCAAGACAAAATATGTTTCCCCTTTATTTTGTTGAATACGTTTTTAAATTTATCACTGTTGAAAATTGAAGTGGATGAGGTCTACAACTTTGAGAACGATGGAAAAATTATGCACATTGAACTGCATGCACATACTACGTGTATTGTCAAAAAATGTTCTTATTTTGACATCATGAATATAAATAAATAAGAAGAGAGAAATCAATGGTTGTAATAAATAAGGTGAGCGAAAAAAAAAACCCTAAAATAAAAAAAAAAGAATTTGATGTGGTAGTTGACTATTTTTAACCATTAAATCTCATAGAAATCAATGGTCTTAAAAATGTGCAACTTCTTTAGAGTTACACCGAATGTAACTTAAACCTATCTCATATATATATATATATATATATATAATTTGGTTTTAAAATTAGTATTCATCTAACCTTATTTATCCAAAAAATTTAAGTATTTCAAAATTGTCCAAAAAAAGGATTCTAAATCACAAATACATGATTAGATTTTATGCAACAATATTTATGAAGCTGATACAAATAGATGATCAACTTATTGCAATGAAGAAAGTTGTAACGGGTGTCTTATAGCTGAAGTATCTTGCCGACCAAAAACTCTATCTTGACAAGCAATTTAGATTCTGCATAGCACATTACTACATTTATATAATTAACAACTAATTGTGGTTATTTAGTGTTTTATTTTTAACTAATATTTTTTTTCGAGAAAGCATTTTTAACTAAGAATTGATTGCGTACTTAAGCTTAATTCTGAGATTCATGTAGATGTATTGGAGAAATCACGGTAATATCTTCGATGGATTACATAGAACTGCGAGGAAAAAGAAAAGGACAAAAGGTCAATCGAACATGAGCTTAGAATGTTAGTTAAATGTGAAGAATATATTACCTAGACTTGGTAAATTGTATAAAGAGCTAATATATTATATTGTCTAGCAAAAAATGTTTATGCATGAGGGACAAAATTAGAATCACACTTTAGGATAAATTCTCAAAAGCAATATTTGAAAAGATATGTGTGTTTATGGATTTGTGTGAAACAATTGGGGTTAAGGTAGGTGAGGTGTATGAATGCTAACCTAAAATGAAATAAAGTAATGTATAATCATTAACTATTTTATAATATTTTTATAAACTGTTGTTGTATCAAATTTTTACTAGTTTTCATTTGGGTAGGGATGAAGTCAGAACTTTGAGTTAAGGGAGACGGTTTTACTGTTGGTTGTGTGCGGTGGTTTCAATATCTAATTTTACTACTTAGCTGCTGAGGTTTTTTTTTTTTTTTTTTTTTTTGTGTGTGGGTAAGAACAAAATTATTTTTGTTTAGAATTTTTTAAAGGACAGGGTTATTTATTTTGGATAAAATTAGTTAATTGAACTAAATTTTTTTTTTTTTTTTAGTTTTACTGATAATTTTTGTTGTTGAGTAGTTTTTTTTTGGGCTTGTATATTTTGTTTTAGATTTTAGATCTATAATTTTTTTTTTATGGCCACTAAAATGAGGAAAATGCTAGAACTACAAATTTTTTATAAATTATTGATGTGATAAATGATTACTGGTAACACTACAACAAAAAATGTTTATTACAACAAAAAAAATCATTGCAATAACATCGAAGTCATTGTAATAGTTTATCCAAAGTGTTGCAATAAAATTTGAGGTAATAAGTTTGTGCGACAAAACATTTTTGTTGTAATATACCTTAAATATTTTAATGAAAATTTGGTGTAATAATATATTTGCTATTGCAATAAAAAATTTATTACTTCAAATATCTTGTAGCAATAGGCTATTATTTTATGAATTTTATTACAATAGATTGTAAAGAATTGACAAAAATAATTTGGGTTCAAATTATTGCAACGGTATATTTATTGTAATAGTTATTTTTTTCATATTTTTTCTTACAATATATTGTAAAATAATTGGAATTAGATCATTGTAATAATATATTCATTGCAGCTTTATGTTTGTCATTGCAGTAGATTGTAAAATAATTGATATTTTAGTTATTGCAATGTTAAATTTGTAGCAATAAGCCATCTCTTTGAAATTTCTATTATAATATATCGCAAAATATATAATTGATATCAAGTTATTACAATGGTTTTTTCAATTTAAGTTATTAAAAAAAATTGATTTCTTCAATTTAAGTTATTACAAAAAAATTTCTAAATTCAATTTAGTATTAAAATCTCTATTGCAATTGAAAATTATAAATTAATACAACTAATTATTATTAATGTAATAATTTACTATTTTTAAGTTACTATTGCAATGACTTTTAATTTTTAGATGTGATATTATGTCTAATATCACTATACTAATTTTGTTGTATTAACACTTGATGTAATAGACTTATTTTGGTGTAGTGTGAGAAAATTTATTCAAACTCATTTTTTTTTTCATCCTTCCACTTTTTCATTCCTAACCAAACAAAAATGAGAGAAAAAAATAATATATTTTCTATCGTCCCACTTTTCCATCATTCCACCATTTTCTATCCTCTTATTTTTCCACCACCATTCCAATGAAACGGACCCTAAAGCTAGGGTAGCCCATATGGCCCCCCTAGCTCTGCCTCTACTCACGTTCATAATAACTACCTTTTGATTTATCATTATTTATTTGTTTGTTTAATTGTATTATAAACACATTCTTTTTTATTTTGTGCAATTTATAAATCAAATTAATTATCTTTATGCTTAAAATTTTATTTTATTCAAATCATTCTAATTTTATGTGAAATAAAAAATTTCTTTTATTTGAAATATATATATTTTAATTATAAATATATACCATAAAATATGCATTTCAATACATTTTTTTTAAAGTAAAAGAATCTATATTAGCTATTAAATGTTTTGGATCTCGAAAAGCAAAAAAATAGATCCTAATTAAAAAAAATATATTATGATATAAAAATTCAAATAAATATTTAAATATAAAAATAATCTCACATTATTCGTTGGTATAGGGCCTTAAAATATATATAGTCAATTAGTTAGGCTTGACTTACGGTTGTAGCATATATATAATATAAATAATAAAGTATTTTTAGGGAAAAAAACAAAAACAAAAACAAAATTATAAACTACAACTTTTTTTTTTTTTTGTTTTTTTTTTCCGGCTATATATATATATATATATATATATTATTTTTTTCAATCATCAACTTATTTGTGTTTATTTTGATTTGTGAGTAAAAGTTTTGCACCTTAAAAAGTTATTTTTTTTATTTAAAAACAAAAACAAAAAGCTGAGATGCATAGGATTTAATTAATTAGGTGAACACGTGGCAAGTATTTATTGGTGGAGTATAGAGTGGAGCAGAAAAATTGACAGAAGATTTGAACTCCTGTTTTTGTACTACGTAGTAACCCAGTTTCTTTTGCTAGTCATCTCCGAATCCCGCCCTTTTGTCTCATCCAGAAAAGACACATATGCTATTAATTCAGGGGTATGCATGAAGAGTTCCTATTGGGCGCACTTCAAAGACTATGAACTATTTCAGCGTCTCATCAAAGCCAGCATTGAACAGCACTCAAGAGTTTTTGCACTTGAGATTGTGGAAGGCAGTGATGGAGGTGAGGAGGACGTTTCATTACAACTAGAATATCAGCACTCACAAGAGACATCTGCCTCCGAATGCCAAGAAGAGCCCATGCTTAACTTTAGAGGCAATAGGGGAGCCAGTGGCAGAAATGAAGGTGGAGGTGAAGAAGAAGAGGGAAGAGATGGAAGTAAAGGGAATGGGAGTGGCAAGCGTGGAGGCAGAGGAGGAGGGGGAGACGGCAGAGGAGGAGGGGGAGGCGGAGATGGAGAGGGAAGTGACTTGGAAAGCAGAGGTGGAGACAAGAAGAAATTGAGACCTACTCTGGACGAATTAAAACTTACAATAATGTCCATCGCTATCACAGCACAAACATCTGGTTTGGCTATTGCCTTGAAAGTTGGTGGCCAAACTTTCTTGACTAAGCTTCTCCTAGTTTTGGTGATGACAATTAACCTAGTAGGTTACCTCTATTGCTTGATCTCTGTCTTGCTAATGCATACAAAGCCACGGGTTGCTCGTGTATTGGGAGTGACAGGATGTGCTGCTACTGCCTTGGGGTTCCTAATATTGATTGTTACGTTCATCCAAGGGTTGTACAACAGAGAATGAAAATTATAAAAATAATGTGTGCTCTTTTTTATTTTATGAAGGACTTTTATATTTAAATTGTATTAGCAATGTAAATTAAGATTTTTTCCCTTTCTGAATAGATAATGTGTGCTTTGTCATCTGGTTGTCCTCTTTAAAAAGTATGGGTTAAAAGTCTACCATGGGAGAACTGGATTGGTAATCAGACCAAGAATAGTGAAAAGCAACACAATAAAATGAAAGTAGTTCTTATTATTCTTTCGGGGCTTGTCGAGAAGTGGTAGTTTCATACAACATATTTTTTTTTTGGGTTATTTGTCACTTTTTTTTTTTTTTTTTTTTTTTGTTTTAATTGAGGATTATTTTTTAACAAGAGTATATGATCCACTACAACAAAAAATGTTCATTACAACAAAAAAAATCGTTGCAATAACATCGAAGTCATTGTAATAGTTTATGCAAAGTATTGCAATAAAATTTGAGGTAATAAGTTTGTGCTACAAAACATTTTTGTTGCAATATACCTTAAATATTTTAATGAAAATTTTGATGTAATAATATATTTGCTATTGCAATAAAAAATTTATTACTTCAAATATCTTGTAGCAATAGGCTATTATTTCATGAATTTTATTACAATAGATTGTAAAGAATTGACAAAAATAATTTGGGTTCAAATTATTGCAACAGTATATTTATTGTAATAGTTATTTTTTTCATATTTTTTCTTACAATATGTTGTAAAATAATTGGAATTAGATCATTGTAATAATATATTTATTGCAGCTTCATGTTTGTCATTGCAGTAGATTGTAAAATAATTGATATTTTAGTTATTGCAATGTTAAATTTGTAGCAATAAGCCATCTCTTTGAAATTTCTATTATAATATATCGCAAAATATATAATTGGTATCAAGTTATTACAATGGTTTCTTCCATTTAAGTTATTAAAAAAATTGATTTCTTCAATTTAAGTTATTGCAAAAAAATTTCTAAATTTAATTTAGTATTAAAATCTTTATTGCAACTAAAAATTATAAATTAATACAACTAGTTATTATTAATGTAATAATTTACTATTTTTAAGTTACTATTGCAACGACTTTTAATTTTTAGATGTGATATTATGTCTAATATCACTATACTAATTTTGTTGTATTAACACTTGATGTAATAAACTTATTTTGGTGTAGTGTAAGTAAAAAAAATGATATAAGTGGTGTGCCCATATGTGAACTAATAAGAATTTGCTACCAAAACAGTTTGTAAAAATGTTATAAAAAGCTTGTAAGTATAGCATTACTTTTAAAAGAATCAATGATATTGTTAAAGAGAAATAAAATGCAATTTTATAGAACAAAATTGCTAAAATTAGTACACATATATATAATAATTTTTTTAAAAAAAAATCTAGGTCCCCTGAGTCCAAAAGTGATTCCGTCCTCCATTTGGGCTTACCACTAACATTATTTTTTACATTAGTAGTGTGTAAACAAATTTGTAGCTCCAATTCCAGTGAGATATTCAAAGATGAATGATATCTAAAGTATGATATAGGTAAAGTAAAATAAATGCTAAGAGCTAATGCATTCAAAGATCTCACATTTTTTTTTTTTTGATAAGAGGATCTCATATTCTTGTTATCCACTTGTCCTTCTCTTGCGTGTGTTGCAATGCAGGACTATAGGGGTACTTATGGTTACGACACAGTACTTGTGAAATGAGGGAAAATAAGGTTTTTCATGACAAAAAGTTTTATTTAATGCACGAGCTACTAGTGGGGCACTTGGCTTAAGGGCAAAAATTTTCCAACCAACTTGGAAAAACTAAAAACCACCTACGATAGTTTATGTAAAATCGCGTAAAACCCATCTAAAGATATTTGTAGAATAGTTTCTTTTTTTTGACAAAATTTATCTACAAAACTGGTTGTAGCCGCCTAAGGTTACAATCTTATTAAATAAAATAAATATTACTATATATTTTGAAAATCTAATTTTTAAATTATATATTTTTTATGCTCTTACCTCTTAACACACATATCAAATTTTGCGTTAATTGGATATTATTCACTATATGATCTATAAGTTTATATTGAGTATAGATGTAGTCTTAGGCTACAATCAAGTCGTTCCCCCTTAATTTTTTTTTTTTTTTTTTTTTTACAGATTTTTCTTATTTTCTTTTAATTCTGAAATTTATTAATAAAAAAAAAAAAAACCAAAACGGCGTTGTTTTAGCACACTTAACAGCAGCAGCTAACTGAGCTTTAACAGTACATTGACAAAAATTGAAAGTTAGAGGACAAAAATGACAAAACTGAAAGTTAGAGAACTGAAATGAAAAAGGCTGAAAGTTAGAGGGGTTAGTTTTGGATTTTTGCATTTTTTAAAAGAGAGATGTTACGTCTACAACAATTTTACAATATTTTTACAACAAATTACGGGTGGTTAGTTGTTATTGGTTTAAATTTGAAATTAACACTAAGATTAATTTTTTGCCCCAACAATAACAACTAGTAACAACCTGTCACTTAGGATTTGTTGTAAAAATGTTATAGACATATCATTCCTCTTTTTAAAATCAATTTTTAGCTTACACTCAAGTTAATGATAAGATTTGATATAGAGACTTAAGAGAGTTTGATTTAATTTTAAAAAAGTTGGAAATAATTTTAAATGGGGTTGAACTAGTTACTAGATCCATATGGGAGATAATTTTAAATGGGCTTGAGGTAGTTTTAAATAGACAAAACTACAATGTTGGTCTCTCAAGTTTACCCTGTGTGCACAATTGGTCTCTCAAGTTTGAAGCGAGCATAATTAGTCCTTCAAGTTTTAAAACAGAGTTGTATTAGTCCTTTTATTAACTGTCATTAACAGTGTTACTTACATGGCTAACGGAACAATGATTTGGTATTTTTTTAATGATGTGGCATTTTTTATTAAAATATTACAAAATAAATTTACACAAACAATATTTACGACCCAGTACCAAATTAAAAAAAATATTTTTTACTGATTGTACAAAGCATTGAGCTGCCGCTGGTGAGATGCACTTTCATTATGAGCCCAAGGAGGAGGCTCATCCGAATCTAGCCTAGCCCATGAAGGGATTTTACTTTCTTCTTCTTCCTCAGACTTCTTGTTGCTTGACTCTTTAGAACTTTCAGTCAGAGCAACCACACAAAACTTACCACGTTGTGGGTTTCTTTTTGCTTGGGATAAGAATGATCTCGGGTATAATGGATTTTCTACTCTGGGAGTGAGACAATTATTATGTAGTACTAGTATTAGATTTGAACACAACAAGCTCGCTGCCACGCTTCTAACTTTTATATTGCGTTGCGTTGGACTTGGCCCTTTCTTTTGTTTCTGTAACTCAAAAGAATCAAGATAAGAGATCAATTGTATGTATGTATAGTGATAAATATATAATTTAAACAAGGAAGGAAAGAGATATGATCTCATGTGAGACATTGAGGAGGAGGAGGAGGACAGGGGAGAACCCAGGTTGTAAATATTGTTTGTGTAAATTTATTTTGTAATTTTTTTAATAGGAAAATGCCACCTAATTAAAAAAAAATGCCATATCATTAAAAAAATGCCAAGTCATTGTTCCGTTAGTCATGTAAGTAACACCATTAATGATAGTTGGTAAAAGGACTAATACAACTCAGTTTTAAAACTTGAGGGACTAATTGTGCTCGCTTTAAACTTGAGGGACCAATTGCGCATACAATGTAAACTTGAAGGATCAACATTATAGTTTTGCCTTTTAAATAGACTAGAAATATGTTTAAAAATTAAATGGCCTTCAAGTGGTATTAAATTAGAGGACCATTCTACTCTCTACAATCTACCCATAAGGCTAAAGTAATGTAACATTTAATTGTTAAGGATGTGCGCGAGTCAGATTTTTTTTTTTTTGGGGGGGGGGGGGGGGGGGGGGGGTGGGGGTGGGGATTAACCAATCCTCCATTGGTAGGTTGGAAAAAATTCCAAACCACCACCAAACTATAAAAATGGCAAGTCAATTAAAAATTTGAGTTGTTTCAACTCGATGGGTTAGTTTTAGTTATGTATTGTATACTAAACTTAAAGATTTATTTTATCATTTATGAATAAATTTAAAAAGTATTTCCTATAAATCCTATAAACCATTAAAGGAAATTATAGAACGTGTCAACTTTCTCATATATCAAAATATGTCTTATGGTATGGATATTTTTCTAACTTTTTCTCCCAAAAAAAAAAAAAAAAAACAAACAAACAAACAAAAAACAAAAAGAAGTTTTTAACCATATTCATATCATTATGTATACTTAAGAATATGTTGGAAAAGCATCACATTTTACATATTAACATATGTAAACCATGGATTTAATTAGAAGAAAAAACTTAAATTTGATATGAGATATAGACTAACAAATCAAATCAAATACATGGCATACCACAATTAGTGGAGCAAAAGGTGGAACACAAAAAGTATGACAAAAGATTTCTATTTGGAAGGGATAGCTCTAATTTGGAGCTAAACCTTGTCCTTCTCTTTTGTTTTTTTGGTAGAACCCATTTTCACTATTTATTCTCCCCTTGTATTCATACATTAGAGATTGCTTTCCTCTAAATCACTACGTCATTGTGATTGATAAAATTATTTACAATTGTGTTTGGATACTTGAATTTAGATTTTAAATCAAGGGATTTAAAATGTCTTGATTCTAAATTAATAAAATTTAAAATTTCTTGTTTTTATGCATTTTATAAATAGAAGAATTTGAAATTATAAAATTTAAAATCCATTAAAGTATGACAAAGGCCTAAAAATTCCACACGGTTAGATATTATTTCATATCCAAAGATTTCAATGTTAGAATTAGGCTTCCATTAATTAGATTTTTGGTTTCATAAAACTGGTTGGATGTGACAAAATTAATATACTTGAGGGCCGATAAATTTGGTATAGTCATATTCAATATTGGGTTTTGATACACATTGTTTTATTGGGCTTATATCTCAGTTTGATGTAAGGTACAATGTAGGGTTTTAAACGTGATCCATGATGTAAGGTATGGTGTAGGGTTTCCTCTCCAATCCTAACTTTAGACAAACGCTAAATCTCATTCTTTATAGAGACTAATGTTGTTTGTCCCATTGAGAGCCATCATGGAAGCAGGAGCATGGACATGAATATTTGATGGGTTTGGCCATGTGTCAAGTGTGCATGTGCATGTCTACGGTTGTTGGTAATTTATTTAGGTTTACTCATGGAATTTAGAATGTATGTGGTTAAATTCTTGTAGATGAGAAAGTGTCTACTGAGACGAGAGACACGGGTCACATGAGCCCATCTCATATAAGATTTTTCCCTTGTAAATTCATTGATTATATTTTGGTATGTAACATGTATATGCCTTCAAATATTATATTCAAGATTTAAAATCATTGGTGAGTTTTGGCCAAATCAAATTCCCCAACCATTTCAAATTATCCAAAAAAAGTATTTATATTTTAATTACTCAAATCCAAATTTACATGTTCAAATATTGCTATCCAAATATATCACACTATATATTTTTTTAGTCACATGACCTATACATTGACTTATACTACTTGTTTAAATAATACATATAAGTACTTATTATCAATTCATTGTCACATAATGCGTGTGTTTATTTCTAAAAAAATAAAATAAAAATGGCCACATAATGGGTTATAAAAAAATTCCTCTAAATTAGTAAAGATAAGTTCAAATTAATTTGCAGTTGCAGCTACTTTGTCCTTTTCCAAAGTAAAAGAAAAAGACAAAAGGTGGGACCTTCAGAAAGCCCACAGCGGCACAGCCCAATAAGGTTAATTAAATTAACTAATAATCTTTCCTGGCTTATCTTTTCCTATCCTCTTCAACCCCAGCCGTATGCTTTTAACATTTCTTAGTTCTTAGACTTTCTCCGTTTTCGAAGCGAAAATCTCTCTCTCTCTCTCTCTCCAAACAGCTCTAGGTTTTTACCAATTCCACCGAGAATTAAGCTACTCAGATCTCCTTCGCGATCCCAAATCTCTTTTTTTTTTCCCTCTCGCTTCGCTTTCGATGAAACTCTCACAGTCGTTGACGATCTAAGGTTTGGTCTCTCTTTCTCTAGGTTTTAGATTTGTCATGAATTGAGAAATTTAGGGTTTTGTAAGTGTTACCATGAAATTTATTGAATCGAATTTGATTGTGAGATTTGATTTTATATTTTAGAATAATACTTTATGATTATCGATTTTTCAACATTCTGCAGGTTCCAACTACCCAATTCTGCAAAAAATAATAAATAAATAAAAAAGTCAACAATTTTGATCTTCATTTGGATATAAGGAATTTCTGTGTTATGGTGGTAGTGATCAAAATCAATGATTTTTTATTTTTTTTATTACACGATAGGTTACTAATATCAAGTAATTTGTTTTTTTGTCCTTACTTCTTTATTGTTTTATTTTTATTTATTTATTTTTATATAAGTTTTCTTCAATGGATTAAATTAGGAGCATGATGGTTAAAGTTGTTTCATTACTGCCATTTTAAACTAAGCATGTTATTTTTGATCTTGAAGCAAAGCATGTGGGTATCTAAATGAATTGTTTATGATTTCCTAAAAAGTGTTAATTTTGGGCACAACAATGACATAGGCTAAGAAAAATTGATTGGAATGTTAAAATGTAAACATCTAGGCTCTTGTCTGTAGCTATATGTTTGTGAGTTGGTATATATGCATTTTGCATGCAAGCAAATTATGTATATTGGGGGGTTTATGGTTGAGGAATATGGCTGTTGCACTACATTATTGGATTATATTTAGAAAAGCCCGTGAGCTCTAGTTCAAATGGTTTACTCCACCTTCAATAATGGGATGGAGGGTAAGGCCGTAGGTTCAAGATCCACGAGTTGGGTGTATAACTTACGCAATAAAAATTCATAGATGGCAGAATAGAAGAAAATGCATTGCGGTACATAAGAATAAGTGGCTTCGGACTTGGTTAAATCATTGTAACTTAAATAGATCTTTTCTTTAGCCTATGCCTAGCAGCATTGGTTACTAATAACTTTTTATTGTTAAACAATCAGTCTAAATCTTGGAGCAGTTTGAATCCTTAGTTTTAGTAATGTGCCTACACTTTTTTGCTCCTTTCAAAGGGATGGCAATGGGGAGGGGTAGGGTCAAATCAGAGGTGCCCGTTCCCCACCTCGTCCACCCTTCTTAGGTGCAGAAAACCTGTGCAGGGAGGTGGCAGGGTAGGCCAAGGTTGGAGCGGCTTGAAGATGTTTTGTCATCCCTAATGAGGTAGTTTCGACATTAATGAGGTAGAGACGAAAGAGAAAGAGGAGGGGTAGTTGTGCTGTTTCTGGTCTCGGGATAAATTTGGCAGGTCTGAGATTGTTTCCATTAGGGAGTTTGGGAAGGTCTCGGAGGTGGAGTCTTTGGCTGCTGTTTTAGGTTATAAATATCTTCCTTGTAATTAACCGGCACTTATCCAAAAATGAAATACACACACACACACACATTTGGGGTATGGTGGGGCAAGACAGGATGGGGGAGCCTGCCTCCGTCTCGTCATCTTTTCGGGGTGGGGAAAATTTGTGTAGGGTTGGGCGGGGAATCTATCCCCACCTTTGATGCTTCTTAATTTCCTTTATGAATACTTTGTATGCTGCTGTGGTTTTTTATATATTAATATGTCATGATGGTGCTTCAAAAAATATCTGTATTTATATGATTGCTTCTTAATCTGAATTTCATCTCATTCTATTTACAGGGGATTTATCTTTATCGACTTCTTTTAGGCCCTTCAATGCTGTGAATGGTTGTAGGGGAATATTTGTATGCTGAAAATGGATTATGAAGAAGTTTTGAAGGCAGTTTTTCCTTTATTGGATGGTGTGGACCTTGCTTCTTGTATGGCAGTGAGTAAGCAGTGGAGAGACATAGCCCGAGATGATTACTTTTGGAAATGTGTATGTGCCAAGAGATGGCCTTCGATCTGCAAGAGGCCTAACCCTCCAACTTTAACCTTCTATAAGCTATATCAGACCTTTTATAAACGTCAGAATCGTCGAACTCTTCTTCCCCCAAGGCTGTCCTTTGATGATTTGGAATTTTTTATTGACATTTGGACTGAAGGCAGATTAATATTCTCTGAAGTAGTCCCGGGCCCCGTTTTACAAGCTGGCATCAAGATCCCACCTCCAGGAATTTGTGACATGCTTAGGTTTCACCTGGAGGGCCCTGAGTACAAGATGACATTACCTGTGGAGCCAAGGTTCACCGTGCCTCTATGCCAGAATGTCAGTGTTTCAGTGCTTGTGGGGCGCAAGGATTCCAATAGGGTTGCTTGCATCATCAATAAATCCATGTTTGATTATATAGATAGGACAGCATATAGGGCCTTGGCATTTGACTATTTAGACTTTTCTCCTGATTACCCTTTCATCTCAGGAATCCGGGCATGGATCTCTTTGCTTTTCATGGACGATGGAAATGACGGTGTTATTGATGTTTTTGGGGTTGAAATGGATTTCTGTGATGCGGCAAATTCCAAGGATGAGGTTCTATGGTTATTAGACATGCTTGATTGGAAGTGAAGCGTTGGACTCTATTGGCCAAGTGAAAGTAAGAAGAACCCAGCTGAAATGGATGTAATGTACGTTTGCATCTTCGTTGGTTGTTTAATCTGTGGAGGAGGGCACAACGATAAATGTTCGAACTCTCTAACCTTCAGAGAAGACTTGAGTGGTACGATTTGTTTTGTTCACCTCCATGTTTACAGCCAGTACATAATTTGTATTTTTATTTTTATTGCGTTAATAATTATGAACAATTATTTGTAATTCTGTGGCCATATTTATCATTTACTTGTAATGGATCAATAACATTAGATTTGTATTATGGACAAGTGTTAAACATTGTAATAAAATCTTATCTTAATAATATTTTTTACGGTTTGATCAATAAACTCATTTGTTATGGATAATTTTAAATTAAACAAAAAGACAACTTAGATAAAGCATCTTAGGTGTATGTTTTTAGATACTCCTTTTAAAAATTAGCCACATGTGAATTCACCATCTATCTTTTTCTTTTTCCTGTTGAAACCTTTTACCCATAGATTCATTAACTTTACTCGCTACCTCAAAGATCACGACAATGGCGGCACAATCAACCCTCTGCAAAAACTCTTAACCCAAATCTCAATCTGAATCTCAATCTCCTCCACCAAACCCAAAAACTCCACTTACATAAATTAGCCTCCATCAAAGAGAACCCTAGGCCCACCATTACTTCTTGGGTCTGTGGCTCAAGTAGGTGTATCCTACATTGGGCATATGTTTTCCCTTTCTCATAGTTGGTGGCTCCCACTCCTCAGTGGGACTCACCAGTTGTGAGAGAGGGAAAACATATACATGATGCAAGGTATACCTTCTTCTGTGGCTCTCTCCAATGATGACAACGACTGTAATGTGAATGTGTTGGGTTCTTTTGTGGTGCATTGCGACTTGAAGCGGTCTAGCAAGACTTGAAATGAGAGGAAGTGAGGACTTTAAGTGGGGTTGGGGTTGAAGGATAGGGTTTGAGAGAGGCTAGAAGAGCAGCGTTGGAGAATTGGTAGTGAATGAAAATTAGGAGGTGGTGAGTGTGAGGTTTGGTGGTTGAGATTGAGTGTGATGAATTGTTCTTGTTGTTTTAAGTCTTCCAATCCCAATATTGATATGTGGATGAGAGTAGTGTGAGAAAAGGGTGGTACAAAGAGAGAAGCCGAACAAGATGAATGAGTATTAAGTTTTAACAAGGGGGGAAAAAGATATAATGTTAACGTCGTTTGCTCTGTTAAATAGACAATACCTAAAGTATAGAATCTAAGTTTTGCCCCCGCAAAAAAAGAGTGACCCAACAGTAAACTTGCTAAAATTTGCTTCTAATAAAAAGAAAAAAGAGTAATGTAAATATTGTGGAGAGTTATATTAGGGGTAACTTGAACTAGCATATATACAACAAAATCGTTGATATACATGGCTTAATGAAATTAGTTTGGTCTCTATTTTTATTTAGAGATTTTTTTTTTGGTTGTTGTTGTTATTGTTAGTTGCTACTAGGGGTGTGCAATGGAGCCGATTAACCGTTGCAGCAGAACAGAGTTGAGAAATCACATCGCGCCTGGGGCTGACCACAGGAGCCGAGGCCGACGAACGGAGGTTGTGGGTTTTGCTAATTCTGGTGTGGTGATGTAGTTGAAACTGAAATTTGAAAACCGATATATTCTTCACCGAACCGATACTTTATATATATATATATATATATATATAATATTTAAATTACTAATTTCTCCCTATAACTAAGTGAAATAGCATTGTTGTTCAGAATGATGTCGTTTTCTTTTAGGTTTGAAAATTGAGTCACGGTATAAATTGTTCTTTCCCAGATTCTTTGTTTAGAACTCTCTCTTGCCTCCTAGCTGCTGCTTGCTGTAGCACCAGAGCTGCTCAGTTCTCACTCCCTTGCTAGTCCGTCGCAACACTGCCGATAAGTTTCAATGATTTCAAATATTGCCTAGTATATTTTCAACATTTTTGTATTTTTATTTTTATGTTTTTTGACTTGGAGATTTCTGATTTTGAGCTACTTACTCAGTATAGCTACTGTGTTAGTATAAATTTATTGTAAAGCATTTCTTTGTCAAAGAATTTATTTGTAGTAGTATAATTTATGTTTATTTGTTGCAGTATAAATTCATTGTAAGAGCATTCGCATCAGTATGTGTATTTTACACATCTATTTTTACACTAAAAACCTACTTTTTCTATTTTACACCTTTACTTTTACAAAACACCCACATCAATTCATCTATTTTACAAGATATTTCAATAAAATATTCATTATACTCCATTTTTTTATTATTTCTCTCAAACTACCTCTATTTAATACGCGCTCTCTCTCTCTCTCTCTACCCATTTTTTTGATTTCTCTCTCTCTCTCTCTCTTTCTCTCTAAACCCATCTCTCTGGCCTTCCTCTTCCAAATCACAAAACCCATCCACATCTGATCCACCACCAAATCTCAGCCGAACTCCGAGTTCCGATCCACCACGTTGAAACTGATCTCTAAGCACCGCTCCGATCCACACTCCGATCCAATCTCCCAGCTAATCTACACCACCAAACGCCACAGCTCCGAACCACCGCTTCGATCCAAGCTCCCACACGCTCCGATCCACAGCTCCCACGAGCTC
Source organism: Quercus glauca (assembly GCA_023736055.1). Lineage (NCBI taxonomy): Eukaryota > Viridiplantae > Streptophyta > Magnoliopsida > Fagales > Fagaceae > Quercus > Quercus glauca. Next base: position 35,417,816 of record CM043316.1, on the reverse strand, counting down.
CGATCCACAGCTCCGAACCATCGCTTCGACCACGCTCCGATCCACAGCTCCGATCCACAGCTCCGATCCACATCTCTGATCAGGCAAGACCCATACCCACGAGCTTCCATCAAGCGAGACCCACGATCGTTCCAGTCAAGCACCGATCGTTCTGATAAGCGCTGATTTGTCTCTTTGTTGTTTGTCCGTTTGGGTTTGTGTATTTCTGTGTGTTGTTGTTGTTTTTTTTTTTTTTTAAGCAAGTATCTCTGTGTTGATTTGTCTATGTGGATGTGTTTGTGTGTGGATGTGATTGTGTGCATCTTAGGAAAAAGAAGAAGATGAGAAGTTAGTTTATTGAGTTTGTTGAGTCAGAGAAGAGAGAGAAAAAAACGAGCAAACGGAAATTAGTAAAATAATCTTTACATGAGTTACAGTAGCCGTGGATATTTACACGGTTACTGTAGCTCGTGTAAAGATATACACATTTTTACATTGGTTTAGAAGAACTGATGGAGAGCATTTTTGAGCAAAAATGTGTAAAAACTGCGTTTTACATGATTTTACATGGTTTTAGAGGGACTGATGCGAATGCTCTAAAGCATCTCTTGTTTTTATTTTATTTATTTATTTACTTACATGGAAATCAATATCAATTTTATTTGCATTACATTCTACTTTTAATTGTTTAGGTTCTGCCTCTCTGTTGTATTTGCTTGAAATTTTGAAACAAGTTGATGTATAGATATTGGGTTTGAAAGAACAATTGTTTTTTTTTTTTTTTTAAAATTATTTTTTAAATATTTAAAAACGACCAAACCGATTAAATTGACTGCAAAAAAGGGCACAGCCATAAGTTGGAAAACCAATCCTAGGCAGTATGCATTGGTTTCAATTATGAGAAAATTGATCCCAATAGGTTCAGTAATAAATTTAGGAAAAAACCGCACCGACCAAACCGCGTACACTCCTAGTTGCTAATAAAAATTTTGACCTCCAATTTCCTTTTTTTGATAATTCATTGTTATGTAGCAGGGTAGGGAAATTGAACCCTAGTTTCCCTAATAAAGAGACTAGATAATGTCACCATCTTACAAAACTCTTGATAAAATTTCAGGCCACACAACATCTGTAGCTTTATACTTTTGCATAGCTGAATTGAAAACTAGAGACTCTTAGCGGTAGAGATTGGTTTTTGGGGAAGGAAGAGCGTTATTCTCCATTATTATTATTATTATTATTTTTTTTTTGAGAAACAATTATATTCCATTATCAATTAACGTTTTTCACTAGAAAAAATACCCCTTAACAGATCATTAAACAATAAATGTTGATCTTTAAACTGTAAAGTTCGATTATTTAGGATGCAAATGACAGTTACATGAACTGCTATTCAAATAAAAATTCCTATAACAATTATATAATTCAGAACTTTATATCTTTTACTCCTTCCATCTCATTCGTTATTGTTAACTGCGTCTCATTCATTAGATCAAGTTTTCTTTGAATCATTGTTTATCAAAATTAATGGATGGGATGCGAATTTGATCTAGACAAAACTTAATAAAATTTGTTGGTTTGACCCTCCAAAATATGGATTCAGATCCTCTAGATTTCTTAGGATACTCTACCAGCAGATTTCCTTAAATTCTAATCACTCCTTAATGATTTAATGGTTAAGATTCTGCTATGTCAGCATTCCACTAACAATATTCTTAAAATAATAAAATAATGTTGCAAGAATATTGTTGTGGAATGCTGACATGGCAGAATCTAAATCATTAAATTATTAAAGAATGGTTAAGATTTTAAGAAATTTAAGTAGTAGATTACTCTAGGAAATTTAGAGGATCTGAATCCCCAAAATATAGGGGTAAATTAATTTGATTTTGTCAAAATTTGAAATATTATGGAAGATAGAGAAAGTCTTTTATTCACTTACATTGGGAGCCATATCAATAATGGGTTTTCTAGAATTTAAATAGGTCAACTGGTCAATTATCAAATTTATCACATGTAAATCACAGGAAAGTAAGCCCATAGAATTTGCCTAGGTTGTCATAGCTTTCATGTCCAACTCAAGCTGAATTTTTGCGCAGAGAGTAGACCAATGATCAAATCAAAGACAAATTATTTAATACTAAAAACAAGAGAGAGGTGGAGAAAAATGAAAGGTTCCTCTTGTGTTATTGAGAAATTTAATTTTAAAAGTTAACGGCAAGATATTTGCTGCAGGTATTGCATATGTGTAAGACTATGTAGGTTGTGAGAATCGGCTAGGCTCCGATGTACGGATCTCTAGTTTGCAGACCTCCTTGTTTTGCTGTCTTTGAAGATTTGACATGGATTTTGCCGGAAGTTACTGTGAGAGAGAGAGAGAGAGAGAGATTTTTAGGATTTTTTTTAAACTAAAAAAATGTTGCCGCGGTTATTAAAAATATGCTTACTCATTTTTCCATTAGACATATAAACAAACAAATTAATGAAAGTTAATAGAATGACCAATTGTATTTAGTTTTGAAACTTTAGGGACCAATACAACTCAGTAGAAATTTTAGGAACTAAAAACACTAATACCTAAATTTTAGGAACATATAATTTAGTTTCACCAAAATGTCAGTGCATATTAGTCAACAAAGGCAAAACTTGGCATTGAAAGCAAAACTGGCGTTGACCAATATAGATTTTTCAAGGACACAATAGCCCCATTAAACTAACAACTCTCACCATGAATTTGACGACATCTACGTCCACAATACCAAAAATCAGATAGATCCATCTTTCTCTCTCAAAAAAAGAAAAAAGAAAAAAAAGATAGACACATCTTTATTCACTTAATTTGTTACAAATTGCCTGGTGTAGTGGACTTAGACAGCATTGCCATTTTCCCCATAAGTAGTACAGGCTTATAATTAAATCAGCTACAAATATTAAATGACACAATGAATGATAGTGAATTTCTAAAAATTAATCCCGGCCTGGTAACTTTGACCAAATTGCCAATTAGGAGGTGCAACATTATCGAACTCCAACATTTTCCCATCACTAGTAGTCGCTTGGAATGACAAGCTTTGTCCTACTAAAGTTGTGCCAGTCTGCCAATTTTGGCCCCAGTTGCGTGTCATCTGAATCCAATTAGTATTAGAGCCCTTGACTTTGACATCAGAAATATCACCAGCGCCTCCAACATTGTACAACAATACAAGCAAAAAATTTGGATTTCCTGTTATCTGAAACCTAACTCCTCCTTTCTTAATACATGGGACTCGGCGATACTTAACAGGGATGATTCCAGCTTTATATGGTGCAAGTTTTGTGAACATGGGCATGGACAAGTCAAAGTGCTGAAGTGGGGGGTTGCACCAATTTGCACTAGGGTTATTGCTAGGAGGGCATAAATTGGTGGCTGTGACTGTGATTGTGCCAGCATTTGGTATGCACCATTGTGGATCATTGACACACATGATCTCAAAACATGCACCACAAGTGCTTCCACTGTTGAAAAGTGCAGTGCTTAGGGCAGTTGTCGCAAGGCCATAACCTTGTTCGAAAAGATCACCATACCCACAAGCTCCCTCTGTCACGTAAAGTTTCAAGTTAGAAATCATAATCATGACAAATAATACTCATAACCTATCAATTATTTATTCATTTATCCATTTAATGCTCGTAAAGATCTTTTTGAAACAATTTTGAAAATATAAAAATTAAATTGAACATTTTAAAGTACATGAATAATTTTAAAACAAATATCAAAGGTTGATGATAAAATATGCAATTTATCGGATAGAAAATCACCAACTATGAAAATCATAAATATTATATTAAAAGGACTCAATTAAAATTTATTATACGTAAAAATTTGAATGTGTAATATTTTTGATATATTAAAAATTATTTTAAATAAATTTAATACTACTTCTAGTCCATTCTATTTAGATCCCATTCGAAACAACTTCTAATCTTTTAAAACTAGTCTAGATTTTTGTAAAAAATTTTATTATTATTTTAAATATAAATTTTAATTGAAAAGTATATTCATATCTTATTTGAAAATGTACACATAAAATAAATTTATTGCATCATCGATCATAACAAAAATTAAGTTTTTTTTTTTAATTTTTTTTATTTTTATGAAAAAAAAATATGAACAAAAATTAATTTAAGAAGTAACAATTTAAAAAAATAAATAAAAAAAAACCAAGAATGAACAACTTGCATGTTCTACCAAATAGTATTTTTACAAGGGTTTTTTTATTTATTTATTTTTATTTATTTTTCAAAGTGGACAAAATCTAAGAATAATCATCAATAGTATTTAACTCTTGTAAAAAGTTTAATATATATGCATTTAATTATGTTTATTTTTAATGTATTTATGCATATGCTTGAGAGAAAGAGCTAGTTATTTATAATGTCAATAACAATTATAGAGAATTAGTAGGTGGTAGTGTAAGAATTAAGAATACAATAGTTTCAACTTTGGCTTTTTTTTTTTTTTTTTTGAGAGAAAAACTTTAATTTGGCTTTTTTATAATGAAAATTAAACAAATACATTATAAGTTGTGATTGATGAAACATAAATTAGAACTTAAAAAGTGGTATAGAAGACCATGTAAGAAACTAAAAAGCTAAGACTTTTTCAAAACTCACAAGCAACACACAAAATAAATACTAAAACTGTACGCTACTATTAAGAAATTAGGGTTATATCTATATTCCTTCCACCCCTAGTTATGACAATATAATTATATACTTACGCATGGTTTCTCTACCAGTCATGTCACCATAGAACGTTGCATGTGCATCAATCCAATTACTATTTACTTTCTCACCAATGCTGATTCTTCTGCTCATGGCTATCACAAAAAGAGTCATGAATATTATGCATGTAAACAAATTTTGAGACCTAGCCATGGCTATACGATAGATAAAGAGATAGAAAGAGAGACTACTGCATCCTAATCAAGGTCAAGAAAATGGTATTTATAGGTAGGAAAGGGAGACATATAAGGTAAAAAGATATGATTTTGATTCTTATAGCAATGCAGCTGCAACAATGGTGGGAATTAATAATGAGGACTTTATGACCGAGGAAATAATAATTAATGAGGTATAATTTTTTTTAATACCTATGAAATTAGGCTAGTAGAGAGCCAAAAATGGTAAAACTTAAAGGAGGAAAGAAAAAGATAAAGGAGAATTCCCATTACAATACACAAATTCGGCAAATATATAAAAGAGATGCTTGTCTGTATTTTAGTCTAATTAATTTGCTCTTATATTTATGTCTATACAATCAACAAATTTGTAACTCAATTGATTAGGGTTTTCTTGTGTTTCTAAGAGAAATATTTAGGGTTTAAATCCCTCCCACCCTCAATTATCGAATTATTAAAAAAAATCATTATTTATCTATATTTTATATCTACATAGCTATTTAATTTGCTTATTTTTATAATATACTATAATTAAAATACTTCTCACATTAGTTTCTCAAAAAAAAAAAAAAAAAAAAAATTCTCACATTAAACCATAAAACATAAAAAGACTTCTTATTATCGTAGGCCAATCACTTCTTTGAAATTAAAAGGCCTATTAGATCCGATCCAAAAAAGAAAAGAAAAGGAAAAATAAAAAAGACAGATTAGGCAATACAAATTAAGAATAAAAAGGCATTTTATTAACATAGGTCATACTTTTTTTCCAATCAAAAGACTTCTTATTATTATATTTTTTTTAGAAGAAAAAGACTTCTTATTAGATCATACAAACATTAGAAACACTTTTTATCATGGTCACACTTCTTTCCAAACTGAATTTTTTTTTCTCGAACTGAATTAGGTTTCCAATATGTATACTTATGATTTTTTCATTTAATTGTGAAACATGCCACCATCGTGTCCTAACAAAACTTGGATACCATCCTTCACATATTTGACATGTTAATCTGATCGTTTGCAAAGTGTTTGTTTAGGGACAAAATTGCCCTTTGTCCTTTTCGGACAAATTATATAGCTTTATACCTCATTTTTCAAATTAATTAGGAAAATGCCCTTCTTTTAAAACTCGATTTGTGATAAATCGAATTAAACCCTATAGTGGCGTTTTAAGGATCTATAGTGGCGTTTTTTAACTCAATTTCAATAAAATCGAGTTATAGGTAATTTTTTTAAGGATCTATAGTGGCGTTTTTTAACTCAATTTTAATAAAATCGAGTTATAGGTAATTTTTTTACCTATAACTAGATTTCATTGAGGTCGAGTTACAAAACGCCGCTATAGGTCCTTAAAACGTCACTATAGGCTACTTAAAAACGCCACTATAGGGCTCCATTTTTTTTTTTTAACTTGATTTAGATATAAAGCACCAAATAGGTGATGAGCAAAGCGGTGTGGTTTTAATGTACAAACTAGAAAGATTAGCTATTTTAATAGTAATAAGAAAATTGTTTTACCAACAAAATGAATCAACAATTGAAACACCTAAACCACAATCAAATCAATCAAAGAGGGGAAAAAAATACTAGCATTAAGTATTTTGTTACTTAGGTAACACTTATTTAACATTAAGTGTAAAGTGTAAACGTTATTAGACCTTTATTCATATTATGTTTTGAAATATTTGACAATCAGCATGAGTCAATGATCTTTAGGTAAAACAACATTTCTAAATATTTTCAATAGAGACATTTATGATTTGAATCTTTCCTTTCCCTACTTAAAATATATTTTAGAAAACAAAAAGATAGTGCTATTTTTCAACTCTATGAACAAGAGAAAATAACATTTATATTTTATTTATTTATTTTTTTAAGTAAATAGTAATACTTATTATAACATACACGAAAATAATAATAGTATTTTAAACTGAGTTTATAATACATTACATAATTAGAGTATAACTACAAGATAGCCTAATCTTTGTAGTTGTAATCTAGGGTTATAAACAGCGGACACTAAACACATACAATGTGGGATAAACATCCCTATTTTCTTTTTCTTTTTTTTGAGTAAATAGTAATACTTATTATAAAACACACGAAAATAATAATAGTGTTTTAAACCGGGTTTATAATATATTATATAACCAGAGTACAACTACAGAAGGACCTAACATTTGTAGTTGTAGACTGTGGTTATAAATAGCGGACATTAAACACACACCAATGTGGGATAAACATCCTTATTTATTTTTTTTTTTTTAGTAAACAGTAATACTTATTATAACATACATGAAAATAATAATAGTGTTTTAAACCGAATTTATAATATATTACATAATCAGAGTACAACTACAAACGAGTTATTTATTTTATTAATTAAAAGCGAGTTAGAGATTGATCTTCCTTCTAAAACTTAATAATTATCCATAATTTTTATTGTTATAAAATTAAGGAAATTTGTAAAATTTATTTTGAGAAATTAAGGAAAATTGCAATCCAATATATAAACATTATCAACGTACTTAAATAATCTTTAATTTACATAGATGTGGGGCCCCAAATATTAACCACTCTGGCCCACCCTATACCTGGCCCAAGGCCCACGCCGAGGATAATATAAACGTTGAGGATAATGGAAAATAGCCCAAGCCCTCAAAGGGTCTCGCCGAGGATGCCTACCTCCTCGGCAAACCGACGTTGATGAAGGGAAAATATCTCCCACCCATTAAATGTACTCCACCAACATTCTGGCCGCTTTGATAGTGAAGTGACCAGCGAACTCAGGTGCCTTGGTCACCCCAACTAATAGAAAGTCTGCAAAGGCGGCTGAGAAATAATATAAAACCTGCAAAAGCAGGTGATGGGACAACCCCTTATACACAGAGTCCAGATAGCCGACAAATGGACGATTAAGATTAACAAAAACAATACTATATAACTGAAAGGATTCCCAACATAAAAGGGATTCGGATATGAATCAATCCTAAGAAAAAGGACAGAATATATATCAACTCTAAGAAAAACTCATCCTCGGATGAAGCCGAGGATGAATACGCTTTACAAACACTTAACCAAATTCATCAGAATTCTCACAAACATTTATCCGAAGTCATTACAAAGATCCTTATTAACACCTAACCAGGGTCATGGTCCTTATCCTCATAGAAAACACTCAGTAAAATTATTTTGTTATTACGCCTGTTGATTTCACATCATCCGTAGTTTACTTCGATGATGCCAAGCCCTTTTTCCCACCCTTTACAAATTTTTATTGTTAAGGGTCCACTACAAATTGAGCCCTTACAATTGGCGCCGTCCGTGGGAAGGACTTGTGCACTAGCGAGTGCGACGGTTGGTGTAAAAAAAAATCAAGAGCAATACAGAACAATATAGTTTACAGTAGCAACATTCATTCAGAAGTCTACAACAACAAGAAATAAAAGTATACGAAAAAGAAAAGAGACAATACACAAAGCAAGTCTACTTCTTTATTAATATATGAAGAAAAAATTACATCTCTTACAAGTGATGCCCATGGGGCTTGTTCTAAAGCTAACTACAAAGACTGACATCTAGCAAAGCTGGCAGAGGAACAAAAGATAGAAAAGAAGGCTCGTTGAGGAACAAAAGATAGAAAGAAGTGAAGTAAGAGAGGAGGAAAGAGAGGAAAGAAAGCTGGCAGAGGAACAAAAGATAGAAAAAGAAGACTGGATGAAAAGTAAAAGAAGAGGAAAAGAAAAAAGGAAGGCTCGTTGAGGAGCAAAAGAAGAAGAGATAAAAGGAAAAAGAAAAAAAAAAAAGGCAACATGGAAGGCGGAAGAGGCCGCGGCACAGGACGGCTCCACTTCTAGGTTCTGCCTGGTTTCCCTCCCACCCCCATCGCTGCCGGCCTAGGGGGTCACATACCCATACCCAAGGGAAGGAGGTTACGTTCTTCCTGGATCCTCCTCTAGACGGCAAGGAGGGTTCCTCCTCTGGTTAGGTTGAAAAGAAGGAGAATCTTTGGATTTCTCTTACCCCAACCCTAATGTGACGTCCAGGGTCGGAGTGCCATCCTCGGCTCCTGATAGGGGTTGTGCATCCCCGAGATCGCCCTTTCCAAGGGCCAACCCATCTGAAGGGGCTCAAGTTGCTACTTCTTGCAGAACCACAGGGCAATATTTTTGGGGAAAAGTTTGAGACAAATGTTTGTCAAGTGTGAAGGAAAAGGCTGCCCCAGAAACGCCTTTTATAGAGGGCAAGATATTGGTGGGAGCTAATCCGCATTGAATCCTGGGGAGTGATTTCCGGAGGTAATAATTCAGCCCAAATTCCTAGGGGGCTTATCGCCGTTAGATCTTCGTAAATCCACGACTGACATTAATGAGGAGACGCCTCATTAACGATGAGCCACCGAAGCGTTAGAACGCGTTACCCAATCGACCCAAGAGACGCCTCGTAATCAGAAGGGTCACGTCAAACGACGAGGCAGAACAGAGTAAGGTCTTATCCTACCCCAACTCCAGCTTGCGTGTGTCATTATGTTGTGTGAAAAGTGTATTTACTTAAAGTTTATTATAGATTATAGCGATGTAGAATTAAATGGCAACGGATAAATAGATAAAATAATATGTAAATGAGAAAACTAGGTACTGGACAGAACCAAGGTATTGCATGGTCCTCGGACCCAAGCCTCAAGGGACACCAGATACTTCAGATGATAAATTAGAAAACTAGGTACTGGACAAAACCAAGGCATTGCATGGTCCTCGGACCCAAGCCTCAGGGGAAACCAGATACTTCAGATGAAAATAAGAAAACTAAGTACTGGATAGAACCAAGGCATTGCATGGTCCTCGGACCCAAGCCTCAGGGGAAACCAGATACTTCAGATGATAAATGAGAAAACTAAGTACTGGACAAAACCAAGGCATTGCATGGTCCTCGGACCCAAGCCTCAGGGGAAACCAGATATTTCAGATGAAAATAAGAAAACTAGGTACTGGATAGAACCAAGGCATTGCATGGTCCTCGGACCCAAGCCTCAGGGGAAACCAGATACTTCAGATGATAAATGAGAAAACTAGGTACTGGACAAAACCAAGGCATTGCATGGTCCTCGGACCCAAGCCTCAGGGGAAACCAGATACTTCAGATGAAAATAAGAAAACTAGGTACTGGACAGAACCAAGGCATTGCATGGTCCTCGGACCCAAGCCTCAAGGGAAACCAGATACTTCAGATGAAAATAAGAAAACTAGGTACTGGACAGAACCAAGGCATTGCATGGTCCTCGGACTCAAGCCTCAAGGGAAACTAGATACTTCAGATGATAAATGAGAAAACTAGGTACTGGACAGAACCAAGGCATTGCATGGTCCTCGGACCCAAGTCTTAGGGGAAACCAGATACTTCAGATGATAAATGAGAAAACTAGGTACTGGACAAAACCAAGGCATTGCATGGTCCTCGGACCCAAGCCTCAGGGGAAACCAGATACTTCAGATGAAAATAAGAAAACTAGGTACTGGACAGAACCAAGGCATTGCATGGTCCTCGGACCCAAGCCCGAGGGAAAACCAGATACTTCAGATGAAAATAAGAAAACTAGGTACTGGACAGAACCAAGGCATTGCATGGTCCTCGGACCCAAGCCTGAGGGGAAACCAGATACTTCAGATGAAAATGAGAAAACTAGGTACTGGACAGAACCAAGGCATTGCATGGTCCTCGGACCCAAGTTTCAGGGGAAACCAGATACTTCAGATGATAAATGAGAAAACTAGATACTGGACAGAATCAAGGCATTGCATGGTCCTCAGACCCAAGCCTCAGGGGAAACCAGATACTTCAGATGATAAATGAGAAAACTAGGTACTGGACAGAACCAAGGCATTGTATGGTCCTCGGACCCAAGCCTCAGGGGAAACCAGATACTTTAGATGATAAATGAGAAAACTAGGTACTGGAAAAAACTTAAACATCGCATGGTCCTTGGACCCAAGCCCCAGGGGAAACCAGATATTTCAGAATAAAAGCCAAGCGCTAGACAAAACTTAAACATTGCATGGTCCAAGGTCTCAGGCCAACAGGAAGAACATTTTCTCATAAAAACTAAGTGCTAAGAAAAGCCAGGGTCTTCCATGGTCTTTGGACCCAAACCAATGCGGAAACCGGCCACTATAGGGCAATATAAGCGCCGAACGAAATCAGGGTCTTTGTACTAACCACGGGCCTAAATCTTCGGCAACGCCAAACCTTGGGTATTAAGTGATGAACCTTACTAGGGACGAAAAACCAAGCAAGGACAAGCACTAAAAGCATAACAGAACTTAAGCCTACCTCTCCTAGAGGAACTAACCAGGAAATACTCCTCAAACAGGCCCTTTGCGCCAAAAGAAAGCTGCAAAAATAGCTGAAATAACGATAACACTGACAAAGAGGTAGGGCTCAACAGGCCACGAAAATACGCCGAGGAAGTCAAAATCCTCCTCCTCGCCCGAGGGGACGTGCAGCAGAATTTTGAGGGGCTATTGTGGGGCCCCAAATATTAACCACTCTGGCCCACCCTATACTTGGCCCAAGGTCCACGCCGAGGATAATATAAACGCTGGGGATAATGGGAAATAGCCCAAGCCCTCAAGGGGTCTCGCCGAGGATGCCCACCTCCTCGGCAAACCGACGTTGATGAAGGGAAAATATCTCCCACCCATTAAATGTACTCCACCAACATTCCGGCCGCTTTGATGGTGAAGTGACCAGCGAACCCAGGTGCCTTGGTCATCCCAACTAATAGAAAGTCTGCAAAGGCGGCTGAGAAATAACATAAAGCCTGCAAAAGCAGGTGATGGGACAACCCCTTATACACAGATTCCAGATAGCCGACAAATGGACGGTTAAGATTAACAAAAACAATACTATATAACTGAAAGGATTCCCAACATAAAAGGGATTCGGATATGAATCAGTTCTAAGAAAAAGGACAGAATATATATCAACTCTAAGAAAAATTCATCCTCGGATGAAGCCGAGAATGAATACGCTTTACAAACACTTAACCAAATTCATCAGAATCCTCATAAATATTTATCCGAAGTCATTACAAAGATCCTTATCAACACCTAACCAGGGTCATGGTCCTTATCTCTATAGAAAACACTCAGTAAAATATTTTGTTATTACGCCTGTTGATTTCACATCATCCGTAGTTTACTTCGATGATGCCAAGCCCTTTTTCCCACACTCTACAAATTTTTATTGTTAAGGGTCCACTACAAATTGAGCCCCTACAATAGACATTAATGACCCTTCAAAAAAAAAAAAAAAAAAAAAAACAATTGAAAGGTACATGCATATAATCAAATTCTTACCTATAGAAGGAACACATAGTGCAAGTTATAGGCAATCATATACATAAACATTATCAACATACTTAAATGATCTCTTTTAATATATATATATATATATATATATAACCATATTTTACTTTTTAAGTTGCACATAGACATTCCCTTCCAAAAAAAAATTAATTATATTGAAAGGTAACGGCATATAATCAAATTCTTACCAATAGAAGGTGCACATAGTACAAGTTATAGGCCAATATGTGCGTGTGTATATATGTGTTGAGGTCCAAAATTTCACAACAAAGCCCATTCCATAAAAAAATAAAGAAAGCCCAATTCGTGCAGCAAGAAGAATCAACATCAAGGCCTTATATATGTTCAGATTTCCAGCAAAAAAGGCCATTAAAAAGTCCAGCAAATTCCAGTGAAAGAGCTGGGCCGGGATCCCCAGAGGCTCAGGATCCTCGGACGTGCAGCACAGCTAAAATGGATTGAAGCAAGTTTAAAAGAGGGATAAAAGACAAAGAGCATGCGGGTCTCATGCACCTAGACATACAGTGGGATCAGAAAGTACGAAGCAAAACGCAAGAGCTGTGCCTCAAGGAACCAACAATAAGAAGACCATAAAAAAAGAGAGGTAACTAGAAGGAGCTTTCAACCCAGCAGTAAAATGTTCCAACTATTTGAGGAAAATGACAAGGATGGAGTGCAACCAAAAAACTGGAAAAGTGGAAGAAATGGCCAAATAGGTGAAGAATCAGCGAACAGAGGGAACCTTGAAATGGAAAACCAGCTAAGGGCTTTCAGCTTAGTCGGACCAAAAGGAAGAAATTATGAGGAAAAAGGAAAGGACAAGCCTCTGGGTAACTGACACAGTACAAGCTCACAAGGGGCAAAAGAGAGAAATCGCTCGTGCCTCAAAGCCCTAGAGTCGCACTATAAAAGAAAGAGAAAACCCATGCTGAGGGAGATTCATTCATCACCATTTTGATCTGAGAAAAGATATCACAGCAAAGCCATTGGAAAAGCTCTGTAAAACCAAAAGAAAACAGAGGAACCGCTCCCGGTATCCCAGAGACAGTCACTATAGCATATGCTTGGATTCAACAAATTCAAACTTTGCAAGTCTTAGAAGCTTGAATAGCTATCAAAGTCTGTAACTTTTGAACTTAGTTGAACCTTGTATCACGTCTTAGTGAGCATATTGTAATCCACAATAAAGAAAATAATGAAATACCTCATATTGATTTGAGGATCTCTAACAATTATTTCGTGCATTTCTTTATTGCATTGTCTTCCTTTACTGTTTCTTGCTAAAATCCTTCTCATCTAACTATCTTGGAAGGCAAAGCCCAAGCAAAGCGACTCGGACTTGAGTTCCAAATCCCACAAGTCTTGTGTAAAAGCACCAAGTCTGTGAGAATTGGGGCCAGGATCCTCGTGGCAGAATCATTTTCATGAAACTCATTTACATATATGTATATGTATTAAAATGTATATCCTAATCTAAGAAACTAACAATTATTTGAAGATATGTGTATTGTATAATGTGTTTTTATGTAGCACCCATAGAGGTAAAGGGAAAGGACAAAGCTCTATTGCATAATAAACATGGAAAAAGATCATATAGTTCAGAGAACCAGAGCATTCTGGGTATGCCCGGGATCCCACGACAGTACGCCCCAGGGTACTAAGAGGAATTATATTTTTCATCTTGAGGAGCTTTATATGACTTGCGCACAACTTGGTTCGTAATCAGCCCCATTTAGCTGCGGTGAACCAAGCCCAGTCCACTAAAATAACAAGTATTTGGGCCCGAGATCCTTATCTCTACTTGGGCCTGTGTGCTAAAAAAAAAAAGCACTCTCACAATATGAAATAAAGTTGAGTCCTACGAGCTATGGTTGTGTGGACACCCTATTAAATTGTCATGTGTACTACTTTTTCATTATCTTCTTATTTGTCATTATCAACTTTTTTAGTAATAGTTATATATATATATATATATATATATATATATATATATATATATATATATATATATATATATATATTGTTTTTAATTTATTTGCTGTTATCAAAATTTTTTACTGGAATTGTAATAAGAAGAAAAAGGAATTGTTCTTATCAACTTTTTATTATTAACTTATGTTTTCTTTATCAGTTTCATTTTTTATCTCTAAAATGAAATTGTTCTTATCTACTTGAAAATCCTACCTAATTGGCATATGTAGTACTTTTAATTATAGTTTTATCATCCACTTATTTGTCCTAATCAAAATTTTATTAATAGTTCTTGAATTTATTTTTAACTTGTTTGTTCTTATCCACTTTTTATTTTATTGAATTGTCTTATCAAATTTTTGTTATTAACTTTTGTGTTCTTATTATTATTTTTTAATTGAATTGTTCTTTTCTATTTAAGTTAAGAGCTCTCATTAGGGCACCTTCATTCCACCTTCCTCACTTTCGCTGTATGCCGTTGAGGACCCTTTTGGCATGATATGGGCCTATAAAAATACTTATAGAAAAAGCCCATAAGGTCCAACCTATTTTTGAATTCCTATGATTTGTTATGTGGACCAAGCCCACATGTAAAAGAAAGAACCCAAAAATGGAATAATGAGGAGATGTGGATTGGAGGGCAGGAGGGTCATTTAGCTCTAATCTTGTGCTAATCTAAGGCTTCAATGATGGGCTTGGGACATAAGAGGAACAAATGAGCCCATGTTAAGTGCATTGCGTAAATTCAATGACTCGTGGAGAGCCTAAAATTTCTGCTGAACCAACTCATTTACCCGGCACAAACCTTTTTTTTGTTTTCCTGGGAAAAAAAAGAAAAAAAAGAAGGGGTTTGCACCTAGTAAATGAGCAAGTTAGTCAAACCATTGTTGACCTGATAGATGGGGAAACATTTTTCACAGCATTGACCCAATCGGTTGCTTAAAACTAATTGAGATCAGATATTGCATCTAATGTAGTAGCTTTGGATAGTTGAGATTGAGAGTTGAAAAAAACAACCTTCAATCTCAACCATTGAATTAAAATAATAAAAAAAAGTTGAAAAAATTAGTTAAAAATTCAGTGTGGTAAAAAAATTCGTGAGATGAAAATGAGTTAATTGCATCTAGTGCAATTCCCTCGTATTTCACCAGATTCAAATCCACTTAAAAAACATAGAAGATTTCTATTATAGCCACCCTAGAAAACAGTAATCATTGCCCAAAGCAAACCAGTGCAATGTCCAACTAGTTTAACCATGGTTTTAAAAACCGAACCGGGCATCAAACCGTTTTTTTTCTTCTAATTTCTGGTTCAACCTCAGTTTTTGACTGGTTTTTGGCCGGTTTTCCGGTTGTTGACCAGTTTTGGGCTTTTAACTGGACCGGATTGGCTTTCGGTTCCCGGTAGGACCGGCCGGTCCGGTCCAGTTTTTAAAACAGTGAATTCAACAGATCTCCTCATTCAACAATCAAAAAGATTTATAAGAAAGGGGGAGATTTAAAAACTAGGAGGGACCTAAAATGGTTTAGATAGATACTAAAAAAAGTGCTCTTGCAGTCAAGTATCACCACCATCCAAAAACCCAAAACTTTAAACATTTTCCATGAGTTAACTGAATGCACAAAACAGAGATGGCTATTTTCTATTTCATCACAATACTCTCATTTTCCCTTTTCCTTTGAGGCTCACACACAATTCTCCAAGTTGTGAGAGATAGTTGCAAGTCTTTCCTCTCTTTTACAGGTTTCTTGAGTGCCACATATCGGCAGGACACACTTAACACCGACTAACTTTTCTTGTTATTCATGTTTGTGGATTCAACTCCTCGAACTAAATCTAAAAAAGCGAGAAAGCCTAATCAAGTTCAAACATGTAGCTAATCGAAAAAGACCCCAAACAATAGTTTTTTATTTTGTTTTTAACTTATTTGTTCTTATTAATTTTTTTTTATATATTAAATTGTCTTATCAACTTTTTATTATTATCTTTTGCGTTTTTATTCTTTTTATTTATTTATTGAATTGTTATCTATTTGCAGGTTAAGAGCTCTCATTAGGGCACCCTATTCCAAGTTTCCAACCTCCTCACTTTCGCTATATGCCATTAACACCCGTTGCCATGTTTAAACAAAGGATTGAATTAAAATTAATACTCTATTATTGCAATAATCCCTTGAACCTGTAATACACGACTCTTTTTTGTTTTGAGAGCAAGCAGATATCATATTCATATACGAAGTAGCATATATACACTACATTTCCTATTTGACATATACTTTTACCAACAGATTTTTTTCCCTCTTTAGAGCATTCACATCCGGATTCTAAATCCTATCTTATTTTACCACCTCAAAAAGTCACTTTATCAATTATACAATATAATTTTACAATTCTCCAACATCCCAACTTTTATATCTCAATCCTACTCATTAAAATAATATTTATACACAATAAAATAATATATCTCACAATTACCATCATTTACACTACAACACATTATTTATTCTCTCTCTCTTTATTTTTGTTCAACAACCACAGACACCACCACTGCCGCACTACCACCACCACAACCAACCCATAATTTACCATCAACACCAAAAAAAAAAAAAAAAAAAAAAGAACCCAGGCAGCAAACCCATGCCGCCAGACCCAAACACAGCACAACCACTACCAACAATCCCACAGCCACCATCCACCACCACCGTCTAGCTTCTCAATCAGACCACCCACCTCTGCTGAGAAAAATCCATAGCAAAATCCAGCCAAATCAAAATCAAAATAAAAAATCAAAATCAAAATCCAAAATCCAAAATCAAACCCATCTGTTCTCACCAAACCCAAACCCAAACTCGTCGCTGTCGCTGTTCCCCGTTGCCGTCCCTATTCATCCCAAACCCGTCGCTGTCGCCGTCGCCTGTTGCCATCTCTATTCATCCCAAACCCGTCATCATCATCTTCACCGAAATCCACTACCAAACAAACCCATCAAACACTGAAACCCACCATCAAACCCATCAGAACAAATCCAAAACCCATTGGAAAAATCACAACCAACGGACCTCCACGCCGTTGCCTCCACGCCGTTGAAGAAGAGAGCAGGAAGAAGAGAAAGCAGAAAGAAAGAGAGAAAGATTATGATTACAGAGAGAGGAGAGAGAAGACCAAACCCATAAACCCTTGAGATGAATGAATCGGTTAAGGGACGAGTGAATCGGTAAAAAGGGATGAGTGAATCGGTGAATTCAAACCGATTTATGAGAGGAGTGAATTGGTAAGGGGATCGGAGCACGGATGCCTCGTCGGAATCACAATCAGAGAGAGAGGATCATCGGAGAGAGAGAAGCATCTATAACTGATCGGAGAGAGAGGGGCAGAGGATTGGATCTGAAGATAGCACACAGCAGAGGAGAAAGAGAGACCGAAGAAAGAGAAAAGATGAGAAATAATGAAGGAGGTGAGAGAAATTCCCAGGGAAAAAACCATTAAAATATATATTTTTTTTAATAACATTCAGCTACAGTACCATCTTACATTTGAGATGGTATTGTAGCAGAATCTCAATTTTTTTTTTGCATATGGGATATAGCCTTCCCATTGCTGATGGGTTTTGGGGCTTAAATGCCAAATGTTCTTAACATTTGGCATTTACAAGCCCAAATGCGGATGCTCTACACACACGCGCGCACACACACACACATATATATATATATATATATATATATATATATTTTCCTTACATATATTTAAAAAAAAAAGTATTATTATTATTTTGATAATTTGATAGTTAGAGATGAAGGGATTTTAACAGTGGAGGATCTGTTGGAAATATTAAAAGATTTAAAATGTGTCAGTTGAGTTGTGGAAAATTATTGTGTACTTCCGGAGTACCATAAATGCGTACTTCCTCTTCTCATATGAATGGTGGGTCTTACTAATTAAATTCATAGTGGGACCCACTATTTATGTAAGGGGGGAGTACGCATTTATGGTATTCTAGGAGTACCCTAATAATTTTCCTTGAGTTGTAAGGTTCTTAGCTTAACAAGATACTTAAAGAGCAACTATAAATCTAAAAGTCTTATAGCTCAATAAATATTTTTTGGTGTTCTCAATAGAAACATTTAAGATTCAAATATTTTCTCTCTCATTATAATTATCAAATTATCAACAACAATAAATAGGCGATAATGAAGAATTTTTTTGGACAATATTGAAGTGAAATGTTTTTTTTTTTTTAATTATTTTTTTTATAGGAGAAGTGAAATGGTTTAGTAGTAAATGATAGTCATTTTAATAATTCTCTTGTATTAGCGTTAGAAAAAAGGACATGATGTGCTTTAAAATATGCACATGTCGTTCAAATATGTTTTAAGAAAGAGACAAAAAGTAATCATTCTATGCTTCCTAAGTTTTCAAATTCAACTTTTATAATAGAGAATGTAAACATGATATAATTTCTAAAAATTAAAAGCCTTGTCCTTCATCTCATAGGATCATATAATTTTTATATTAATTCTCTCTCCCTCCTCACTCCCCCTTCTTTCTTTTTGCTAAATGGTGGAAGCTTGAGTTGATCCAAGGATCTCTACTTTCCGAAGCAAGTTCATATAATTTCTAATTAAAAGTGTATTGAAAACACTATTAATGTGATTCAAAGTGATAGTTTAACGATAATGATTTTTTTTGTGTGTTGCATTACGTTTATAATTTGAATCTCATCTTTCATTGTCCTACTCTCTACCTATCTTCAAAAAGCAAAGTAGAAAACCCCATTGATTAAAGGTGGATGCAAGTTGATGGGAAAGGTTCACGGATTCAAATATTTTCCCAAAGAAGAGAGTACATGTCTGGACTCTGGAACAACTTGCGTCTGTCGATAAGTACAATTGCAAATTGCCAAATGCCAATTTCAATTACCCACGTGAGAAATGAAGCCACATGCCTTAATTAATCAAACAAAGGGTATAAGAATTAAGATAAAGATAGCAAAAAATAAATAAATAAATAACGAACAAATATATATGGTAAATTATTATTTTCACTAGAAAATCATCTTTCTTTTAAATTAATTAATTTTTTTTAAAGGTTGGTAAGAATCACTCACTATTACCCAATCCTCCTTCTCCTCCGTTACTTCCTTTCAACCTAAGGGTCGGTTTTTCAAATTTTTATAACAATTTCCTAGAATGGAGATTAATATATGTTCTAAGGGCTTATATTAATAAAACTCCATAAATATTTAGAAAGGTGCTAATAGGCCATCGCCGTGGTTGGCTTTTTTTTTAAAACCTAAATTGACCTAAGTTCACATCAAATAAATAAATAAATAAATAAATTGACCTAAGTTAGTGAACTAGTGGGTGGTTCAAATCCCGGAATGATAATTTTGGTTATTGATTTTGACCCAGAACATAAGAATAACTTAAATTGAGCCCCTAAACCGAAGAATCTGAGTTAAAACCAAACAAAACTGAAAAGTAGAATGGGAAAAGAAAAGTAGCAACTCAAAGGCTCAGAATTGGTTCGCATTAGACAAAACAAGTGGGTCATTGGCTTGCAACCGAAAAGGGTGAGTGACCCATGTTGATGTTGGCAGCCCCTGCCGACCAAAAAACAATAGGAATAAAGCAAAAAAACCTGCACATGATTCACACAGCTGAAAACTCTCTCTATATAAAAAAAAATAATATTAAGAGGGTGCTGATGAACCAAAAAAAGATGTTACATCACATCTCTTTGTAAGATCATTGCCTATTGATCCAAAAATATATAAAAGGAACTTCATGTAGGATTGTCTCTCATTTCCATTTATGCTCATTTTTTTGACCTTCTAGAGTCTAGAGAGAAAAATCGACCCTAATTCAATGCTTCACACGCCTATATATCCAACAAATTTGTTAACTCATTAGCTTTTTTACTTTCAAGTTCAATGTGCTCTTCAATCATAAATATTATTCATAACATTCTAAAATTAGTCTACCACTTTACACATGGACACATCACAATATGTAATTTAAATTTTTTTTAATACTAATTTAACAATATTATGAACTTTTATTGTGTCTCCAACATGAAATGTTGCCAAAGTGTAATTCAGTAGAGTTGCCATGGGAGTCGTGGTAATATGGTATTTAAAAAAGGAAAATGGCAACTAAATTGTTTTACATGCATGGAAATTAAGGTCATAATTACCATTGAATACAAAGAATCGATTTTGAGAAGGAAACCCAGCTTGTTTCAATACGACATAATTACCATTGAATACAAAGAATCGATTTTGGGAAATTAAGGTCCATGAAGATAAAGATGAGCATTACCTTGTCATTGTATTTGACCAAAAGCTTCACCCAACGAAACAATCCTCATGTCGTTATATATTTAAAAAAAAAAAAAAATGAAACTACGATCTTACCTTATGTGAACCAACAACAAAATCAACATTCAAGGTAAAAAATAAACAACTTTTCTGCAAAGTGTCCTGGTAATTACTTACTTTCATGAAAAAACAAAGGAGTTACAAACTTGAGGAATTTAATATCAAAAAAATATGAAGTCACATACATTACATACACATGTCACACATGCCGGATTGAAATAGCTAGAAATACAAGTGTAAACATGTGCGTCAAATCAAGTAAAATCTAGTTAGATAAGATATTAATTAATTGAATTCGTTGATTAATAAAGCAAGGAACTATAGGATAATAATAGTACTAAACAATAACTAAAAACAAAGTGCTTTATAAATGTGAAGAGAAAAAAAAAAAAGAGAGCTAAAGGGGCTGTCACTGGTTCAGTTGTATGCAGGGAATGTGCAGAACATGCTGTACATTTCGTGCTGCCTTACTGTCTCTCCTTTGTCACATGCTCTCATTTATCAAAGCTACACTACAAAACCATTTTCTTTGCATGTGCTTCCCATGTGCTATCTCTCTCTCTCTCCAACAGGGCTTTACTGCGTTGCTGGCTCATATCACCTTCACATGTGCCTTCTATGGAAATCACAGCCCCAATACAACTAGCTTTGCAACCTTTCTTTTTGAGCAATTTGACTTGATGCCCCTCTACACCTATCAAATCACTATGTATTATTTAAACTATCTTATATATAAGTTTAAAGGGATGCTTTGTCTTTGCTTATGTTTTGTCGGTCATCTGAAGTCATCATTCTTTTACCAAGTGTTAACCTTTTCTTCTAGATAATTTGACACTTACTTTTTCAATTACTTTATTAATCTTTGTTTTGCAGACAGGGCTGTGTTTGTGTTTTGGCATTATCATGAATATATAAATATTTGCAATGGGACACACATCCATTGGATAGTGTGGCTGCATAGTCAAATTGAACATGCATGCCTGATAAGGACAAATTAAAGGAATATGTTAATGACAGGAAAATTATTAGATGATTATGGAGTATGGTAACATAATGTTCTTTTTTTTAACATTTAAGATAATTTTCTCTATAGGTTTAATTTAGTGAGATTTACTATGATTGTGAGAGGATGAAGTACCCCGTTACTGATTAAGACATTGATTTACACTCGTTAAGGAGAAATCAACAAATCCCACTACATTAATAAATTGGAAAAGTTAATAAACAAATACTGTGCTTAGCCTAAAGTTGCTTTAGGGAAAAAATAAAATTAGCAACTACCCACTAGCAAGTCGCAACCCTTATACAAAATCTTGTTCTACCATTTTCCCTTTTTTTTTTTTTTATTATTATTTTTTATCCTTTTAAAATGATTTGACATGATTCAAAGGGTAATTTGGAAATAAGGAATTTGAAGGTCCCGGACTTCACATGTGCTGTTACAGACGGGCAGGCTTTCAACCTATCTGGCTGATAATCGCTAGTTGTGCCCTCTTCCCGCTTTCTCTTTTCAATTGTGATTGTGATACAAAATTGGTGTCCTTTTCCAAGCTAAAACTACGGATATAACCTCATTGCTTGAAAATATCTATACATTTGTCATTTGTAGGGCCTCAGAGCATCCACAGTCGAATCCTCTATCCTATCTTATTTTACCATCTTAAAAAGTTACTTTATCAATTATACAATACAATTTTACAATTCTCCAACGTCCCAACTTCTATTTCCCAATCCTACTCATTAAAATAATATTTTTACACAATAAAATAATATAACTCACAACTACCATTATATAATACAACACATTATTTATACATTATTTATTCTTTCTCTCTCTTTCCTTCTGTTGAGGAACCACAATCACCACCACCGCTGCACACCCATAAACTACCGTCAACACCAAAAAAAAAAAAAAAAAAACCCAGAGAAAAGACCACAACCACCACCACCCTATAAAAAATCTCTCTTCTTTCTTCATCGTGAAAAAACCTCCTCTGCCCAGCAACAATCACTTACCCAGTCCTCTGCCCAGCAATAATCACTCACAACACGGACCTAAATCGCTGCTACACCACCAGCCACCCCAGCAAATCACAACAACAATCCCAAAACAAAAATTTGAAGAAAAACCCACCATCAACAATCCATGCTGATCTTTAAAGTGATCGGATTTGCCACTGCCGCCGAACCCCAACAAACCACCAGTCACCACCACTACGCCACACGCCCACCGGAAAAATCCATTAAACCATAAACCAACAAACCCATTAAATCAGAAAACCAATAAACCCCATCGGAATGGAACGGATCTCCATAGCACCCACGCGATTAAAACCCCATCGGAACGGAACCCATGCGATCTCCTTCCACCGATCAAAACCCCATCTGAACCCACCCAAAATCAAAACCCACCTCGCTAAACCGATCTCCATGCACGACTCGGTCACCATGTCAACACCACCGAACGCTGATCTCCACCGCGCTAACCTCCGGCCGTCACGCCGATCTCAATCGCGCCACCAGCTCGCCATCACGCCGATCTAGAAATTCGATCCGGCGTGAGCTCCGATCCGACTTGGTGATTCGGCGAGAGAGAGAGGGGATGAGAAAGAGAGAAGGAAGAGAGAGAAAAGAAAGAGATAAAATGAGAGAGGAGTGAGAAATTTGCCGGGTAAAAGCATTAAATTTTTTTTTTTAATACCATTTTGCTACAGTACCATCTTACATTTGAGATGGTACTGTAGCAAAATCTCAAAATTTTTTTTTGCATATAGGATAGGTTTTGGGGCTTAAATGCCAAATGTTCTTAACATTTGGCATATACAAGCTCAAATGCGGATGCTCTCATGGCCTATAAATTTTAATTCGATTGGTACTTCCTCATCAGTTTGCAATTAAACGATTTAGGCCATCTAATTTTTTTCTTTTGGGGGGGGGGGGGGGGGTGGTGGGGGAGGAGAGGAGAGGGGGGCGCTTAAAGTAATGCCACATTCTTGATTCTTCCTTTCCAAAAAAAAAAAAAAAAAAACTATGGTTTTGTATAATCTTTGATCAAATATTAATGATATTTCATGTGTTGATGCCTATTTTTGACAAAGGGCCCAATTGTAGAAAGAAGCCCAACAATATAGTGAATGTGAGAAGGGAAAAATGGTAAAGGAATAAGGAAACAAACCTAGTAGGTTGAAATAACAGGATTAATGGCCAGCAAGTTCACAAGAATAAAAAAGAGATAAAGAAGAAGTAAATAGGTCAAGGAAGCCCAAAGAATGAAGTGGTAAGTCCATAGGAATAAGAAGAGATAAAGAGGAAGTAAATGGGTCAGGGAAGCCTAGGAAATGAATTGGCAAACTCAAATGGGTTGGCTTAAAGGCCAGTAAGCCCAAAAAAGTAATAAGAGGTAAAGACGTGATAATTGGGCCGAGGAAGCCCAATGAATCTAGCAAAAAGCCCGTGGGAGTAAAAGAGGTAAAGAGAAGTAAATAGGCTGGGAAAGCCCAAGGAATGAAGTATTGGGCTGGCACAGCAGGAACGATAGCCAACAAAGCCCAAAAGAGGTAAAGACATGAAAAGTGGGCCTAGGGAGTTTTGAGCAAAAGATTGATGGAGAAGTGGGCTGGCACGACATAAGCATCTGTTCGCAAGCCCAAGGGGAAACAAGCAATAAAAGGAGAGGTAAAGTTATAGCAGGCACGACAAAGTGATATAGTAGGATCAATAACCAAAAAGCCCACGACATAGAAAAGGAAAAAACGAGCTCGATAGGAAGATGAGGGCTTTTGCCCAAGCAACATCTAGTCCAAGAAAGAGTAAAAGGCAGGGAATATGAGCCTAAAAACCCACACATCCTTCACGCCACAAAAGATAAACACCAACCAGCATGTACAGCAGAATCAAACAAACACAGTGGCAGTAGAAATGGTTTGAAGGCTAGAAAGAAACAAAGTTCAGATGGAGTGGAACATACATAAGGGGCCGGGCCACCACCTACTTGTACCTAGCCAATACATGGGAGGTGGGCCATGGGTCAAGGGTT
This sequence comes from Quercus glauca, assembly GCA_023736055.1. Classification (NCBI taxonomy): domain Eukaryota; kingdom Viridiplantae; phylum Streptophyta; class Magnoliopsida; order Fagales; family Fagaceae; genus Quercus; species Quercus glauca. The sequence continues at coordinate 35,393,151 of CM043316.1, read as the reverse complement.
TCGAGGGTGTGGTCTGGCGGTGGGGAGAAAGAGAGGGTCCATTTTGGGGTTCCCACTCAAACTTCTTTGGGGAGAGATGTCCTGTTGGGATGACATCTCACCAAAACGGTAAGTATAGCCTAGGACCACTTGATGCATGCCATAGAGGTAGGTGATGGAGAGGCTTAATCCTTATCTAGATGAGGGAAGTGAAAAATGGAGAGAGGTAAGAAACAAGACAAGAAATTTTATCTGGGAATGGAGAGTGGTGCAACCAATGCATTTAGAGCAATGGTAGTGGCTGAGCAACTGGCAGACCGGTGGGCAGTTTTGGAAGGATACCCATAAGAAGCCAAAAAGGAGTTGAGGGGTAAGAATGGTAAATTCCACCATGGCAGATAGTATAAAAAGGGGTAGTTGTGAACAGTAAAAAGGGAGAGGGAGGGGAGAACAAGGGACGGAAAGAAGAAGAGGTAGAACAAGAAAAGAAAAGAAAGATTAGAGAGAAGAAAAGAATATACAGAAAAATCAGAGAGACATAAGTGGTAGGAATAGAGGCATGCATCAATAGACTACCTTATTTCTCTCTCTCTTGACAGACCCACTCTATGAGAGATTGATGATTGAAACTTAAACCATTTAGGTCATTTTTCCAAAGTGTGTAACTTCTATGGCAGAAGCCTTCCTTGAGGTTACTCACATTGGGGATTGGTTTCTTTTTTGAGCTTGCATCTACTGAGACGCTAAGCCTACTTTTCTAGCAGAAAAGTTTTTCTTTTATGCTTGTTAGGTGATTAGTTTACCGTTCAGTTATTAAACTGTCTGCTGTAGCATTATTTCCATTTGTTGTATTATTCTGCCATAACCTTATTAAGCTACCTTCCTTTATTTCGGTGTTAGTATCATTTGTTTCGTATTATAGTTATTTTGTCTTACTGTATTCCTGCTATAATATCTGTAATAATTGTTCCTATTGTGGGCACGCCATACACTCAACCCGCAATGCCTCTGCCAAAATACGTCTATATTGGGACGGCTCGACTTGTGCACAAACTGGCCTAAAGTGTATTTTATTTAGACCAGCCCCAACTCTCTTACCTCAGACCCATGGGCCACAGTACAGCAGAAGAAATCAAAGGCCCAACAACATGAAAAGGCCCACCACACCATGGAAAGGAAAAGCTATTTTGGACATTAACAATACTGACAAAGATAGTATCTTAAGAAGCATAATGGAATGGGTTTCTTTTTGGAAAGTTAATGGAATGGGGCTTAACCCTGTTCTATTGATTTTATCTAAAATGAGAAAAGGCAAATAGAACCAATAGTTTGGAAGTTTAACTAGTTGGTACATTCTAGTGTGTCTATGATATTTAAGGTTCAAGTCTCCCCTCCCCGTTGTAATTATCGAACTATCATAAACTATTAATTAAAAGTAACATATTCACACAAGTTATGACTAAAACCTATTTGAACACAAAAAATCATTAAATGTAAACTTATAAGACTTGTGTTACACCATATGAGAGTTGTAAAGTTATTATATAATAATCAATCATTTAGTTATTTTCACCAAAAAACAATGTACAATAAAATTACATATTACATAAGTTCACGTTCAAATCATATCATATTGTTGTGTTCTACACATTGTGATTATGCCAAGTGGAGGACCCTTTGTTTTTATTTTTTATTTTATTATAATTTTTATTTTATTTTAATATAATCAATTCTTCCATTTTCTCTCGCTATATCTCATGTGGCACACTTTGGTTAAGTAGTGTTGATGCACCACCAGTTGGGTAGCTCGTCCAGTGATAGCAATGGAAGGTTGTCTAGACTTGCAAGAAAAAAAAGAGCTAAACGAAGGGGATCAGTGTGGAATAGGCCTATTGGCCTCCAATTTCTCTAAGTATGTGAAATAGATCAGTGCATCCAATGTATTATACTCTTATACTCTCCTCTCACACACAAATAGACTCCACATATGAGTTCCATACATAGAATCCACATTTATATGAGAGGAGGGTGTAGCAACTGAATTAAATGTACTCAATAAATTCTCTCTAAGTATACTATTCAAGTATGCAAATGTGATACACAATTAGAGATCCTTGACATTCCAAAAACTAAAACGGTAAGTTTATTCACACAACTTTTTCATGAAAAATATAGTTTATTGATTTGGCAAGTTGCATTTTGTGCATAATCAAAAAGCTGTCAATATATTTGTTCATGTAAAAATAATGTATATATCAATCATAACTTCTCACTTTAACAAATTGTAACAAAAATAGTATGACTACCACTAGTTAAGCTAAAATTAATATCCCTTGATGTGTGTATATATATATATTTGAAAATCATAATTAAAAAAAAAAATGCTAAATTGCAAACTACACGTCTAAAGTTTGGGGGTATTTGAATTTTATATTCTGAACTTTCAAAATTTGGATTTTATCCTCTAAAGTTTGGAGTGTTTAAATTTTATCCCATAAATTTTAAGGGTATTTAGAATTTACTTCATAAAATTTGAGGGTATTTGAATTTTATACCCTAAAGTTTAAAAATTCAGAGTGTAAAATTCAAACACTCCAAATATTAGAAAGTAAAGTTTAAATTTTAAAATTTCATGATATAAAATTTAAATCCTAAAAATTTAAAATATAAAATTTAAATACCTCTAAACTTTAGGGTCACGTTTAGCGATTGAGTCAAAATTAAAATACGAAAGAAAAAGAGAAAAGAAAAGCAAGCTTGGCATTTTCGTAAAAATGACCAAACCAAGTGGCATTGTCTTGATCCGCCATTACTTATATCCCAGGACCCGTCCTCTTCCACCGTATTAACAAAACACACAGAGACACTCTCTTTCTATCTCTCTCTCTCTGTCTCTCACGCACATACTGACACAATGAGCTCAACCCCAGCGAAGCCCAAAGCCTTCGTGAGAAAAATGAGGAGGGGATTAACAAGAAAACCCAGCTCAAGAAGACGATTTCAAGCACGTAGTACTTCTTGTAGAGCTCGGAGAAGCTTCATCAACATCAACAATGGTGGGCGCACTACGTGCCCCAAGTCCAAGGTGGTCTCAGACAAGTTGGAGGCCCTTAAGAGCCTCATTCCAGCCTACACTGACGAAACAGTGAAACCCGACGAACTGTTTAAAGAAACCGCAGACTACATCGTTCTCTTAAAGACCCAGGTCGTGATTTTGCAGAGACTCCTTCAGTTTTATGGATCTAGTACTGATAGGGACAATGTTGTATCATAGTTTACTTTCTTTGTTAATGGAAATCAAAAAAAGAAAAAGAGAAAAAGAGAAGAGAGTATTTTGGTATTATTAGATTTTGCATGCTCTGTTTGTGTGAGGAGAAAGTGGAAGAAGCAGATAGGGCAGTAAATGCTTGGAATTTTAATTTTATAGAAACATCTCAGATTCTCAGGTTTAAGTTATTGCAGTCTTCTTTAACTCTCTCTCTTTCTTCATGGCATCCAAATGTGTTATTTTTCTTTTCAGTTTTTGGCTGACTTTAATTACTTTTAGTTTTAGAATGAGAAGAATGAAAAACTTCTATACAGTACTCGAAGACGACTATAATTTATAATTATAATTATTTATTTTTGAAACATGAGTCATAGCTCTCTATGAGTTAATTTTTGATCTCAACGAAAGTGAGGTAATTACTTATCAATAAGTCTAGAACCACAATTTTTTTTTTCACAATAGTTTGGCCCAAATAAGAATTATAATAGCTTAACAACTCAACAGTGGTATAATTATATGTTTTTTCTTTGAATAATACAAAAATTTATTAAAGAAAAAGACCTGGGGTTGGAGAGAGAGGAAATATAGATGGCACCAGAACAATTACAAAAGGGGGCCCAAGCAGCAGGGGAATTGGCTAAACAACTGTTGTATAATGTTTATGCATGTGCAGTAGCATTGCTCTTTACTTAATTCAGGCAATTAAGTTGTGTTGGAGTGCATTTAGTAACCAATTAAAAGCTAATTTTTCGCTTAAATTATCTGCTGTTTTTAAGATTTTTTAAATAGTTTTTTTAGTAGTTTTGGTCGAGAAAGAATTTGTGGAAACCAAGACAAGAATTTATCAGAGACAATGTCACTGCGAAGCATGGGGGGTGGTGGTGACAGTCATTGGAACAGCAAAAGAATTGTGGGCATTCTGAAATTTTCCGATAATATCTGAATGAAATGGACAGCAGAAAACCCATGTCTTCCTAAGCAGTGGCATGCTGTGATTGCAATGACAGACAGTGACAATTAATTTAGTTTTTTTTACGGTGAGGTCGGTCAAGAAGACTGAAGAGCAGCAGGCATGTGCAAAAGCCAATTTTTAAGGGGTGTTTGGTTGTGTGGGATCATGGAGCCTGTGGACTTTCTCTTCTAATGTCATTATTATGCAATACACTCATCCAATACGAAGTTATAGTAGTATAGTAGTAGTGTGTTTCATTTAAAGCCGCTAAAATTTTGAAAAAAGATATATGTAATTTTCAATTTTCATTAAGCACACAAATGTAGTTGTCGTTGGTTGCCTCTCTGAAACTTCTCTCTCTCATGACTCATATGGTTCACAGCTCATTGATGCGAAATGGTCACGCTAGGAATAATACTTTGTGAACTGTGGTACTACCACTTGTCATGTGCATGTGCGGTGAATGCACCATATATAGCTCATATTTATCCTTGCTCACCCACTCAAAACAAGTGTGGTGTATTAAAGTGTAGTTACTATTTTACCATGATAGGATCCGTGTCTTCTCCATCAATTTTACTCAATATGTGATGTTTATGGAATATAAATTCTCTGTCTCTTTTTATTTTTTATTTTTTATTTTTATTCCCCTTTATACTTTGTCAATCACAACTTATTCTGTGTTTGATTTTTTTCATTTTATTTTATAAGGAAATTCATATCAATATATGTGAAGTTATGATTTATGAAGCATAAAGCGAAACACACAAAAGTGAGTGTGTTAATTGACCATTACAAGATTTTAACAATTAAATATTAAATGTATGTCACGTTTAATTGAAGGCATTAGGGATGAAGATGGAGTATGGAGAGAGCTACCTAAAGAAATAACAATGGTGTTGGTAAATTATTATAAATCCCTTTTTTCTTCTACAAATTAGACCGTGTCTCAAGTTGTCTTAGAAAGTGTACCAAGTGCATCATTGAAGAGATGAATTTTTTCCTAAGTCGTGATTTTGACACGAGTGAAGTTGCTGCTGCATTGCAACAAATGGCGCCCCTCAAAGCACTAGGACCAGATGGGATGCCTCCACTTTTTTACCAGCACTTTTGGGGTACAGTGAACCAAGATGTCACTTTATCCATTTTAGAATAGCCGAACTTAGGTACCTTGCCTTCCCCCTTAAATCATACCTCTATATCTCTCATCCCTAAAACAAATTCACCTGAACACCCTCACCAATTCCGCCCTATTAGTCTATGTAATGTGTTGTACAAAATCTTTTCCAAGGTTTTAGCCAACCATCTAAAAATTTTACTCCCATCCATCATAACTGAGCACCAGTCGGCCTTTACCAAAGACAGATTAATTTCCGATAATATTCTTGTGGCTTTTGAAGCTTTACATAGTTTACAAAAATATAAATCTGGTACTCATGGGTTCATGGCATTAAAATTGGATATGAGTAAAGCGTATGATCGAGTAGAATGGTGTTTCCTTAAAGAAATTATGAGGAAAACGGGTTTTAATGAAAAATGGATAAATCTTGTCATGGTGTGAAGAGAGTTACATATTCTATCTTGGTGAATGGTGAGTCGTGTGGTATGATTCATCCTATAAGAGGGATTAGACAGGGTGACCCTCTTTCCCCCTTTCTTTTCCTTCTTTGTACTAAGGGATTAAATGGAATGATCAAACAAGCAGAAAGAAGTGGTGAATTACATGGGTACTCTCTTTGCAGGAGGGGCCCTAAACTAACACATCTGCTCTTTGTAGATGATAGTCTTCTCTTTTGCAGGGTTACAATGGAGGAGTGTGGAAATGTGCAGGAGATTTTAGATATGTATGAAGGAGCTTCGGAACGAAAAGTGAATAGAAGTAAAACAGCTTTGTTTTTCAGCAAGCACCCATCAACTGACGTAAAGCATGACATCAAAGTAGCTTTGGGTGTCCTAGAAATCATGTAGTATGAGAGATATTTGGGTTTACCTTCCTTTGTTGGAAAAGGAAAAAAAGCTAGCTTCAGCTATATCAAGGAGAGGGTATGGAAGAAACTCCAAGGATGGGAAGGTAAATTACTATCTCAAGCTGGTAGAGAAGTGTTACTTAAATCTGTCATTCAAGCCATTCTCATGTATACCATGGGATGTTTTAAAATTCCAGTTGGTTTGTGCAATGAGATTGAGAGCCTAATGAAGAAATTTTGGTGGGGACAAAGGGATGTTCGAAGGAAAATATATTGGATTCGATGGGAAGAGATGACGAAGTCTAAAACAGTGGGTGGAATGGGCTTTAGAGATCTTGCTTTGTACAATGACTCTTTATTGGCTAAAAAAGCATGGAGACTATTGCAAAATGAAACATCTCTCTTTTTCAAGGTCTTCAAAGCTAGATATTTCCTAAACACTTCGATTTTGGAGGCTCCCGATTCAAGATTGGGTTCATATGCTTAGAGGAGTATTCTTAGAGGTAGGGATGTAATTCTAAGTGGAGCTAGGTGGAGAGTCGGCAATGAGCAGAGGATAAAGATTTGGCAGTGTCAGTGGCTACCTAAGAAGCATCCATCTCAACTTCCAAAATGTCCCTTAAAGGATTTTGCAAATTCAAGTGTGGACTCTCTGATTGATCCCATTAAAAGGGAGTGGATACCAGAATTGGTGGACGGGTTGTTTGTGCCAGAGGATGCAGAAATTATAAAAAAAATTCCATTGAGTAGTGTTGCATCAAAGAATACGTTATATTGGCCATACTTGAGCGACATAGTTTATACTTGAAAATCGGGTTATAGATTTCTTAAAGAAGAGGCTGAACTTTTAGCTTCACCACAAGCCCAACCAGATCGAGACAAACAGTTATGGAAGAGGTTGTGGTCAATGAATGTATCACAAAAAGTGAAGAATCTCAATTGGAGGGCTTGTCGAAATGCTTTGCCCACCAAAACAGCTCTTCTAAGACGAACTATAATTGACAACCCACTGTGTGATCTCTACCATCCTACAAATGAAGACCCACTTCATGCTTTGTGGGCTTGCTTAGAGTTGGATGTGGTTTGGAATGATTTGGAGTTGTGGGGTTTTAGAAATACAGTCGAGTTCATTGATTTCAAGGAGCTCCTATCATGGATGATTTCAGGAGCAAAGAATTTGGAGTTGTTTGCTGTCATGGCTTGGACAGTGTGGAACCAACGCAACAAGGTTCGCTTAAACCAAACAGCTACGACACTGCATCAGGTAGCTTCTATTTCTAAAGCATGGATGCAAGAATTTAAGGCATAACAGTATTGGTTGAGGGGCATGTGAGACAGAGTAGTAGCGGAGCTGAAGAAAAACGATGGAGACCTCCTTTTTTGGGGTTAGTAAAAATCAATTTCGACGACGCGGTGTTTGCAAAGGATAACAAGTCAGAGGCTGGCGTGGTTATAAGGAATGATGAAGGGCATGTCATTGCCTCATGTGCAAAGAAATTACCAATAGCATACAACAGAAGTGAGGTTGAAACAATGGCAGCAGCCATTGCTCTTTCATTGGCTTCAAAGATTGGCATTAAACGAGCCATTCTAGAGGGTGACTCGTTGGTAGTGATAAAATCTTTAAGGGAGAATGTTAAATCTTTATCTCCTACTGGTTTGTTGTTAGAGGATGTTACGGCTTTGTTTCAAAATTTTGATGAATTACTATACTCTCATACCAAGAGAGACGGTAATCAAGTAGCGCATAGTTTGGCTAGATATGCGATACGCATTCTAGATTTTTTAGTGTGGATGGAGGATGTTCCACCATAGATACACCCTATTTTACAAGCCGATTTGATAGGCTTACATCAATAAAATTTCCAGTTTTCCCCCTCAAAAAAAAAAAAAATGTTATGGTCTTAACCAAACTCTTTTGAGTCTTTTCTTTTCTCTCATTTCTTTCACTTGTTTCCTTTCCCTTGAATCCCCCCTTCTCTCTCCTCTACTTATCTCCCCTCGTTCACTATTTCTCTAATGAACCAAAATTGATGGCTAACTTGCTTCACTTATTTGAAGTGTGCTAGAGAATATTTAGAACTTAGAAGTTAACCCTATGTTTAAATGGAGGGATATAATGGAGGGAGATGGGAGAGAGGAGAATATTTCCTTCCAATTTTCAATGAACAAATAGTTTGGAGATTTGGTGTAATTAATTGGAAAAAGTTTTCGTCCAAATTAGCTTTGAGAAATCTCATCCAATGATAATTTATAAAACTATGCACATGTATTATTTAAATAAGTCACACGATACTCATCATAAATGTCATGTGACTAAAAGTACATGTGAATAATCTTTCAACTACTGTGTGGTTAGTTGGAGGAAGTTTTCTATTTCTTGAGTTTTCTATTCTTTAATAGCAAAGAGATAATGTATAAATTAAAAAAGAAAAGAAAAGAAAAGAAATAACATATAGATGGAAGTAAGATAAATTGGACAACAGAAAATAGCGTACTGCAATTTAATTTAATTATTTTTATCATAATTAAGCTGTATCTATTATCTATTTTTTATAAGTCTAATATTTATTTATTGAGAATTATCTTAATAATTAATAAGTCACGTGATCAAAACCAATTGCATGACATATAATACAAATATAAAGCCACTTGGTGTAACCATAGCTTTTAAGATATAATTTTGAATATATATACACACACACGCACACTTTTGTTTCAAAATTTTCCAAAATAAATAATGTTATTGTGCAACATAAATGACTTGCCAATATGTAAATGCCAAGTATATAAAGTAACATGTTGGCTAATAAATCTTCAAAATATAAGTCGTCCAATATGAGCTATCCCAAGTTCCCACTACTAATTTTGCTCCAAATTTCAATAACCTAAGGTTGTTGCCACATGTGTGTATTTGTTTCATTAAAAAAAGGAACAAAAACAAAAAAGATTTTGACACGTGGCACATTCCTTAAGAGGAATACTTTTCCATTTAGTGTTTCACCTCAACAAAATTTTTCATCATTTGTTTTATTAATTTTAGTATTCTTTTATGTTAAAAAAATATTAATGTTTTCCGTCAAATACATGAAAGCATGAACTGTACCTCCTAATTAGCTAATTTTGTCAAATTGGTTCCAAACTCTTGAACACCATTATATAATTAGACACGACTTACCTCCAATTCACTAGAGCCAACATGATTGATGACTTGCATAATTTAGCATAATTTATCACTTCTCAACTTTAAACTTTAGTCTAATTTTATTTATTTTTGTTGATTTTAGACTTCATTATTGTTATTTAAATTTTATTGCAGATTTGAAGAAAATGAAGATTTATTCAAATAAAAGAGATGTGAAGCATCTAGAGAAAATATTGGGCTGAAAAGAGGAATTGTTTTTGGGCTGAAAGGAGCAAGTGAGCAACGTTTTTGGGCTGAAAAGAGAAAATATTGGGCTGAAAGGAGGACGTTTTGGGCTGAAAAAAAAAAGGGCGACATGTTTTGAAAGATACGCTGGGGGGGGGGGGGGGGTGGCACTGAAACAAAAAGCAAAAAAAGAGAGGCTAAACAGAAAGAGAGTGTGCGACGCTGAATTGGAAAAAAAAAAAGTGCAGAAAGAAAGACTAGAAGCTGTGCAGAAAGAAAGACTGAAAGGGGAGATTTTTAGCATTCATTTTACTTCTAATCTTCTCAGAAAAATTATGGTGAATTCGTTTTTGTTGAGTTTAATTTTCAGCATGAACTAAATTTTCTTTATTCTAGGAAAACAATGTAATCTAATTCCGAACTATGCTTGCTTTTCCATGTTAATTTGAATTAATTCTCTTCATGTTTGTCTGATTTATTCTGAGTTTATTGCTTCTAATTAACCGGCCATTAATTAGATGATTTTGATCTTGTGATTTGCTGTCGAAAGAGGGAATTATAGGATTGATCTTGAATATTTTGGCATAGGTAAATATAAAGATCGAAAGACTTGTATGAACCTGTGTAGCATTAAAATCATTGGTCTTAATGCTTTCTTGCTTTATTAAACTGCATACTCTTGTGTAAATTGATGAACAAGATGGTTTCCAAATGACTGTCGAAAGAGGCTTTTGGATGTTTTTGGTTGAGATTGCTAACAAACCGAGAGAATTAAATTCAATTAGCTAGATGAGTAAAGCATAGTGAGGGATTAGGTGAAATCGATTTCCTAGAAGTTTTCTTCCCATTAATTTGATCTTCGAACAACATCTTTCTTTTCCTTTGCGCATTTTCTTTAAATTGATTTTATTTTAAATTCCAATTACAAAAACCTTAGTGACTTTTCTAGATAAAATCGAGATTAGCATAATTTTGGTATTTGTCAAAAGTAAGTGACCAATCCCTGAGGACGATACTCTTCTCATCACTTTACTATAAAACTACGATACTATGCACTTGCAGTTTTGCACCGATCAATGATACAAACACATGTCCAATTTTTGCCATGTGTTCATATAGTGTAAGCTCTAGTGTACTGGAGCCAAGCCTTACCCTATACGATTAACCTACCATCATCATTGAATATGAAAATGAATTCTATTACTGCTTTTATTTATTTATAATCTATAATACACATAAAGCTAAAAATATTTGATAGGTTGACCTCATAATATCATGGCACATAATCTTTTTAAGCCTCACAATTGCATATATATAGGGCCATTAAGCTACAGCCTAGTGAAAGATAGAGGAGGCCCAGTTGATGAAGGGGGCCCACTTGGGCCCAACCCATATTATACCAAGAGCTTCACTTGGCCCAATGTCACTTGCCAAGGAGAATTCCGAAATTGTCTTATCAAGGAGAACTTGACCGAAGTATATGGCTGAGGAACTACAATGCTTGGGAACGCAAGCACATTCCTCAAGAAATGACTGCAATGGTGGTGTCAGAGAGAGACAACGAGGGTCTATGCATTAATTGCTGAAGTGACCAGTATGAGCAGTAAGCCAGACACGTACTCCCATTATGATTCCAAAAATGGAATATGATGTTTGGCAGGGCAAGGCTCCTATCATTACAAGCCCACTACTTATTACATTAGGATAAAGAGGAGATGGGGTGATGGGAGATGGGGTAAAGAAAAATTAGGTTGAAGGAGAGAAACTGGAGACTAGAGAGAAACCTACCAGTTCTCCATTGTTGCATGCAGGTGCTTGAGGAAGAAACTAACTTAGGTAGTCTCATAGCGGTGAGTGTTTTTGGGTCCTATATCAATTCAACCATCTTGTTTCTGAGTTTGGTCCTCTTGGGCTTCCCATTGTGAGCTATCCCTTCGTTCTCACATAAAAATTAATTGTGACATTAGTCTAACTCAACCAAGGTTGATCCAACACTTCCATAGTTGCAATTAAAAAAACCACCTACATGTACTTATAGTCACATGACCTTCTTAATGAGTCATGTAACTTACTTAAATAATACAAGTTGATGTTTTTTTTAACCACTACGTAGTGGGTTGTATAAAAATCTTGTGTGTGTGTGCGTGTGTGTATTTAAAGTCTATTTCATTTTTTTGATAGATTTTCAACCTGTGGCGTCCGATGTTGTGATTTTTGTTCTCTATTATCAAACCAAGGCACTAATCGGTTTTTGGTGTAGGCAAGGATTGAATTTCAGATCTTTTATTCAACCATCACAAACTTTATTAGTTGAGCTAACTATAATGCACAAGTCTATTTAATTTTTGAAACCTCCATTAAAATTCCATATACAAACACAATCGTAATAACTGCTTATTTCTTCTTAAAACATGTCTATTAATAACTACCATAATTATCAATTTTTAATATTACAAAAAAAAAAAAAGAAAAAGAAAAAAAATTATGTGAAACTTTTTCGTGAATTTCATTGGTTACCGATTTGTTAGAAGAATTAAAATTAAAATTCTCTTCTTCACTACTGTAATTACTAATTATGAAAGATGAGATAATTACTATAAAGCCACAAAAAAAGCCCTTAAACTTCTAGTTTTGTCTATATATCAGTAAAAAAAGAAAAAGAAAAAGAAAAAGGTTAGGAGGCCCAAGTCAATTTAGATTTTGAGAAATGATATGTCTACAACATTTTTACAACAAATCCTAAGTGACAGATTATTCCTGGTTGTTATTGTTGGGGCAAAAAAGAAATTTTAGTGTTAATTTCAAATTTAAACCAATAAAAATTAACCACCTGTAATTTGTTGTAAAAATATTGTAAAATTGTTGTAAACGTAGCATCTCACTTAGATTTTTCCTGCTGGCAAAGGATTGTTGGGTTAAAACTTAAAACTTAGAACTATAGCATAAGTTTTGTCTACGCTGGGTCACACAGCCCATGGGCTTCAATATTTCTTTTTTAAAATCTGATTGGGCTTCAAGAAGCTTTACCGACCTTCCCCGCTCCCCTCCACTTAATATATATTTTTATCTATATAAAAAAAAAAAAAATAATAACATTTCCGACTTTCCCTCGTCTGCCTTGTAACCCTAAAAATAATCTCTGCATATACATATATATGCATCAATAAGAACAGATGGTGCACGCACGTATTAGATCTACTCTCACAACTGAAAGAAAGAAAGAAAAAAAAACGCAGCGATAATGGATGGAGGACTAGTAGGTCTAAGAGGCAGCAATTTTGATTCTATCCCACGTGAGATCATCCTCTACATATTCTCACTGACACTCCTCACGCTTCCACTTCATAGTTTGCTCAGATTAAGGTTCGTGTGCAAGTCCTGGTATGTGCTAATCACTGAATCAGCGGAGGCATACTTGAAGCTCTCAAGGGAAACCTCTCTTGGGATCATTAGTTATTGCTATTGTTATGATAACTATTTTGGTGTTGATGGACGTCGTGGTAAGTTTTTCCTTCGCATAAATTCCTTACAAATTGGAGGTGGTTTTAAGACTTTGATGACAAAATCCATAAATACCAATACCACTTCATTGGATACAAGACTCTACTTGCTAGAATCCATAAACGGTTTGATCGGTTTATGTGATGCCAAAGAGAATGTTCACTTGTGTAATCCCTTCATTGGAGAGATTGTTACTCTCCCACGTTGTGATTCTGGTCCTGTTGGTCGAAGGAGGGTCATTTACGTAATTGGATTTGGATATGCTTCTGTAACAAAGAAATATAAAGTAATCAAACTCTTTGGAGAGTCTTTTAAAGGGAAGGTATTTCCTAAAGTTAAAGCTGCAGTAATAACAGTGGGATCTTCTAATTCATGGAGGATTGTTGAAACTCCAATCAACAATGACAAATCTATTTGGAGAGATACAATCTTTTTGGATGGGACTGTATATGACAAATCTACTATTTGGAGAAATACAATTTATTTGGATGGCACTATATATTGGTTGAATTTCTACGAGTTTGAATCGGTTATCATTATGGCATTTGATGTTAGTGATGAAACATTTCGAAGGATCAATCCTCCTTCAAACCTTTGTGATCAATTTGTATCATGGAAGTGTTTAGAAATATATGAAGGTAGGTTGTGTCTAGTTGGCTTCATCCAGCACCCTAGGAAGTGTTTAGACATATATATCATGCTACAAGATCATCGATGGGTATTTCGGCATAGAGTCCTTTTGGAGGATTTTCAACCGTTTGATGTTCAACCGTATGATATTGCAGGCTCGTATTGTATTAGATTCTCATGCCTCAACCAAGGGAAATTTATGCTTCGGCAGATTGGAGAAGGAGAATGGGTTTTTTATGACATCAACAGTAAAGTCCTTGAAGCTGTGGAAATTGGTAACAATGGTCTAAATACCCCAGGTTTTACTGTAGTATGTTGTCCTTTTGAGGAAAGCTTGGTCCCTATACCTAGGGGCTAAATCAGTGCCTTGTACGAGTATGTATATATATGCTCACGTTAAAAAACCAAATTAGTTAGTTTGTTTAGGTATATAAAAATCGGCTGAAATACTCATATGATAATTTGTTTTGTATCATATGAGTCTTTTTTTTTTTTTTTTGGTTTAATAATCATATGATAGTTTGAATACAATCCTCCTCTTTATTTATTTTTGTGGGTGTTCTTATCTTCTCAAAAAGTAGTTTATAAGCAAATTGTTTTCATGAATTAGTTACTTGTAGTTATTTTTACGACTTAATTTGTCTCATTAAGTAGATCAATTATCAAATATCTGAAAATTTATTTAGAAATCTTGACACACATTTTTTTTTTTGAGAAGGTTGACACACACTTATTGGATGTGATGATTAGCTAATTAAGCAACCCAACCTAAGTTTTTCCCATTCTTTTGCATCTAGTAGTAATATTTATATTTTTAGAAAAATTTGAATAAAACGGTTTGCTTTTCCTATGGGAAATTGCAGATTTAAAAAAAAAAAAAAAAATTCCCTTTTTATATTTATCTAGGTGAGTGCATTGACGAAGTGCATGGAGATTGTTCTTGATATTTAGATACTCTCATTTTTTTCTCTCAAAAAAAAAAAAAAAAAAATTCTCTCATTGCCCATTACTTTTCTCTATATATAACGTAATCAAGTATAAGCTCTGGAACTATTTCCATTTTTTTTGGTAATAGCCTTAGAGCATTCGCACTGGGCGGGCATTCTAAATGCCAATGCCAAGCCCATTTTACCATTTTCACCCAAAAAAGTGGCTTCATACATACTTCTAAAATGCTACAATTGTAAAAAATTTTACAATGTTGCTACAGTGCCATTCTATAAAATTTTTAATCACTTTTATTCTCTCTCTCTCTCTCTCTCTCTCTCCTCTGTCTTCTCTTTCTCTTTTCTCTGGGGTTGAGACGTCTTCTTTCTTTCTCAAATCTCTCTTTCTGTTTTCTCATCTACCCTCTCTCACTCTCTGACTCGCTGTTGGCCGAAGCAAGGTTTGACGAAGGCGTGGTGGTAATGGCGTTTGTTGATCTATGATGCCGTTTCTCACGGCGGTGATGGCGTGGGTTTCAAATTGGTGATAGTGTATTTTCGACGGCTTGGGTTTCAAATGGGCGGTGTGGGTTTCTGATTGGTGGCTTGGGTTTGCTGATCAGTAGGGGTGTGCAAGGGTCGGGTTGGGTCGGGTTAAGTGGATTTTTTGACCCAACCCACCATGGTGGGTCAAAAAAAATTTAACCCAACCCAACTCAACTCATCACATAAGTCCAACCCAACCCAACCAACATGAGTCGGGTTAAACCCATGGGTTAGACAAATTTTTATTATTATTATTATTGTTATTATTAAATTGAGTAGAAAAATAATATAAATATAAATATATTAAAAAAACCCAAAGATTAGTGTCAATGTAACTCCTTAAAGGCAAACAACATTAATGACTAAACAACAATAGTAATGTACTAGGGTTTGTGTGAACTAATTGGCTTTTATATAGGATAGGAAGAACTAGTTATTTTTAAAAAAATATTAATTATATAATATGTGGGGCCAGTTGCCCAAAAAGATAACAGAGAGTTCATAGGAAGTGGGCTTGTGGCCTAACGGCCCAGTCCGAGGATACTCACATGTCCGAGGATGGTTAAATAGAGCCATTTTGAGAATAACACAAGACAAAGAGACGTAAGTCGTACATAATGGCCCAAACCACGTTCGAGGATAAGATTTATTGCTCAAACCAACGTCCGAGGTAGATGTAACTCTTTTAATAGTCAAGGAACTTCACAGAATTACATGCAAACTAACTAATGAATATTGAACAAAGGAGGAACCAGGAAAGGTAACAAATATCTCCTAAAAGCTGCTACCTCCACATTAAATACTTCCCAGCTAACTCTCTGGCCGCATTAATGTGGAGGTGATACCTGAACAGTAATCAAGCAGCCTTATGGCCACTGAGCGGAGGATCTAGGAAGTTCTGGATGGGACAGAAAGAAGTTCTCAGAATGGAACCTACACGTGTACGGTGAAAGCAGGATGAAGAAGGTAGTATATAACGTGAAATCGGAGTACACTAAAGGGGGATTTTGGAAGAAAGGAAGAGAGAAAGAATCTAGAGAGATATACACTAAAAACCTAGCCGAGGAAGAGTTTTTCTTTGATTTAATTTGAAGTTCCTTTTGCTGCACAAAAACGATGTCTTTTTCCACTCACTGGAACTAGTTCTTACACCCACTCTCTAAAAATTTTATTGTTTGGGCTTGTTGGGCTTGAATCCATTCCTCTTTTGGGTCCAATACAATTTGAGTCCTTACATAATATATTTTAAATATATATATATATATATATATATATATATATATATATATATATATAAATATAAAATATATGGGTGGGTTGGGTTGGGTTTGGCGGGTTTGGAATTTTATGACCCAAATTCAAACCGACCTGCTATAAAAAAATATTTGTAACCCAACCCAACCCACCAAGCCCTAAAAACCAACCCAGCCCGGTGGGTTCGGTTGGGTTGAGTCGATTTTGGCGGGTTGGCTGCACACGCCTAGGTGGCTTGGGTTTGCTAATTGTTGGCTTGGGGTTGTTGATTGGTGGCTTGATGTGGAGATCAACGAGTCGGCGTGGTGGGTTTGAAGTGATTTCCTCGATCGTGGGTTTGAAGTGGTTTTTTCTCTTGGTGTGTTTTTGGCAATTTTTTGTGTTTCTTGGCAATTTTTTGGCAATTTCCTAGATTGGTGGTGGTGGTTTTTGGCAATTTTTTGTGTTTTTTTTTTTCCTCTTGGAGGTTGTTTCTTGCGGTTGTTGTTGGTGGTGAGTTTGGTTGTGGTCGTAGTTGTTGGCCGATGGCGTGGTGGTGGGAAGGCGGGTTTTTGGGTTTTTCTTTTTTGGAACAGGGTTTCTAGGTTTTTTTTGAGAGGAGTACATTTTGTTGGTTATATATTTTAATGTGTAAATATATTATTTTAATGAGTAGAATAGGAAAATAAAAGTTGGGATGCTGGGACAATTGTAAAATTGTATTGTATAATTGATAAAGTGGCTTTTTGGGATGGTAAAATAGGATGGGATAGAATTCCCGGATGCGAATGCTCTTAGAGAATTCGCATTGGGCCTATGAAATGCCAAATGTAAGGAAAATTTGGCATTTCAGGCCCAAAATTGCACAACATCTGGAATTGTATATGTACACTATTGCAAAAAAATTTGCAATTGTGCTACAGTGCAATTCTACCAATTCTACATGTAGAATTGCACTGTAACTCAATTGTAAAAATAAAAATATTATTTTATTCATTTTCTCTCTCATTTGCTCTGACTCTTCCACTCTTTCAACTTTGTCCTCCTCGTCTCTCTCTCTTTCAGATTTCTCCCTCTCCCTTTCCTCTCTCTTAGTGTTGTTTGCTCCGATGGGTTCAATGTGGCTTCGATGGGTTTGCTCCAATGTGGGTGTGGTTTGCTCCGATCGGTGTATCATGGGTCAAGTGGTGGATCGGCGTGGTGGGCTATGGGTTATGGGTTTTGGATTTGGGTTGATCTGGGCATGACAGAGCTGGTTGTTGATCTGGGTTGATTTGGGCGTGGATCGGCGTGGATCAGAGTTTTTGGATTTGGGTGTTGATTTTGGATTTGGGATCGGCGTGACGGAGCTGGGTGTTGATTTTGGGTTTGGGATCGGCGAAGATCGGAGATCGTGGTGGTAGTGTGGGTCTGGGTCGATGATTGGGTCACGGAAGAGGAAGATCTTGGTGGTGGTGGGAAATGGTTGTTCTTGCAGTTGGGGTTTTGGGTTGAAGTGACTAATCTTGGTGAAGACGGTGATGAATCCCGAGGATGAAGAAGAAGAAGGGTTTTGTTGGTTAACGGGTTTTGGTGTCATGGTGGTTGCTATGTGGTGGTGACTGGGTTGTTGTGTGGAGGTGGTGTGGTTGAGAGGGTGGTTGTTGTGTAGATGGGTGTATTGAGTTTTCTCTGTGATACTTGACTACTGGTTGAGAAAGAGGAAGAGAGACAGAAATGAGAGAGAGAATGAAATATATTTTATTGTATAATTTATATTATTTTAATGTGTAGTATGGTAAAATAAAAGTTGGGATACTAAGTGTATTGTAAAATGGTATTGTATAATTGATAAAATGACTTTTTGAGATGGTAAAATAAAATAGTATGAAGATATGGGATGTGAATGCTCTTATGAACATTTCTATAGTGCGAACACTTGCTTGCAATATGGTTCCACATTTGGAATAAATATGCAAATTTGTAATATTCCTTTACGCTGTGTAATATTCCATTATGTTAAGGAAAATTCGTGTTTATCTTGGAGAAAGTTACAAATTTTGTCAATATTTTTTAAGGTTTGGCTTATCTCTAATACTTTTTTAACTGAAAACTCATTTTGTTTTAATGAGAAACTGTCACATTATTCACTAACTAAATAAAATGTGGAGATTAAAACCTACTACCACTTGTCATTGTTATTTAAAACAAAAGGAGATGTCAAGAGGTAACCCAAATCTCATTTTTTAAGATGTTAGATTTGCTTTGCGGATTCTCATTGGATATTTTCTTCCTATTTTCCTTCCAATTTTCAATTACCAAATGGGTTACAGCAATCCATTGAACATAATTTTCCTTTAAACCAGTTTGGATAAATCTCATCCAATAATAATTTATAAAACTATGTACTTGTATTATAACAAGTCGCATGACTCACTAAAAAGTTCATGTGAGCCACATGACTAAAAGTTCATATGACTGATCCTTCAGCTAACACATGGCCAGTTGGAAGAAGTTTGGAATTAAACTTTTTCCTTTTCTATTTCATGAGTTTTCTCTTCTTTAACAACAAAGAGATAATAAATAAATTCAAATAAAATAAAATAAAGAGAGAAAGAGGTAATGTATAGATGGAAGGAAGATAAATTGGATTGTAGAAAATAGTACCTTAAGATGAAACATTTATAATTTATATATAGTATGTAAATAGCCAAAACTGAGAGAAAATTTAACTAAATTTCAATTAGATTCTCAATTTTGCGTCACTTGTCCTATTTAATTTTTTAAATTTTTGTGCTAAAAGAGTTATTTATTGCAAAAGACGAGGAATCAATTTTCTTAATTTTGCTGCAATTATTTACAACAAGGATAAAATCGAGGAGTCTCGTGAAAAATAAGTTAAAAGCGAAACACCATCCCACTCTCTAATGCTAGATTAACACACACACGCGCGCGCACACAAAAAAAAAAAAAAAAAACTTAGATTGACTGAGAGTGAGAAATCTAAGGGCCACCACCATGAGAGCCTTGCCCAGTTTAACTACCGTTTGAATGGGATTGGACGAAGTGGCACTGCGTGTTTGGAGACAACTTCAATACATTTGAAACATGTGCACCACCCAACTAAATAAGTTATATGTGGATATATGTGATCAAGGATCAGGCATTCTTTATACGCAATTCCCTTGGAGATGACAACCTTCTAAATGTTTTGGCTTATCTGAATTAATTCTAGATCATAAGCATAAATTCTTAACCAATCTATGCATATTTTTATTGTCAATCGATCCTTTTGTTTTCTATTTTTTAGCAGTTGTGCACATCA
Organism: Quercus glauca; assembly: GCA_023736055.1. Classification (NCBI taxonomy): domain Eukaryota; kingdom Viridiplantae; phylum Streptophyta; class Magnoliopsida; order Fagales; family Fagaceae; genus Quercus; species Quercus glauca. Next base: position 35,373,475 of record CM043316.1, on the reverse strand, counting down.
TCTTTAGGTAATATGCTATTTTGGAATCAAATTTAGATTTCATGACTAATTCAATTGTAGAAACTGTCATTTATTTTTATTTAGGTCAAATCATAATTCAGATTATTCTAATATATACGGTTCAAGGTTTTTTTTTTATTCCATCATATATTGGTACCACTTCTTGGGTTCTAAAGCAAGGTTTCATAATACATGGCTCTGCTATACATGTTCTTTGTATTGCATATTAATAAATACTTAAATAGTTCTCCCAATATTTCCAGAAACACTAAAAAAGGGCGTATATCATCTCTAACTTTTTGTGTTGATATGTATTAATTTGGAATCATGTTGGCTTATAAACTCTCAAGCCAGGAACTTGGTATCCTTCAGTGAGATGCTAATTTTTTATGGCATGCTATCCTTGTGATGTCATTGGAAATTGGATTACAAAAGTGCGCTAAACAATCTTGCCTGTTTTGGCTAGACTTTGGTCATATACACTTCTTTGACTTCCATGTCTTGTGGCATTTTTGTTTCGATCATCTATCATCTTTTCCCTTTTTTTTTTTTTTTTTTTTTTTTTTTTTTTTTTTTTGTGGGGTTGGGGGGGGGGGGGGGGGGGTTTGGGGCAGGAAGATTTGATACTATGACGTATGCCGCTAGATGAAAATGAACGTAAGCACTTTGAGTCTTTGACTCAGTTTTACTAAGGATTTGGCTCCAATATTTTGCACGAAGAGTACAATACATGTTCTGGATGCATCTTCTAGCCAATTGATACTTATGTTAAACATGCCAGTGACATTGAAACTGCCATTCAGGATGTTGTGTTGCGTGAACAAGTTTGTATGCCTTCTGATATATAGCACATGCTTACATTTCATTTCATTTCATTATATATGAATAGTTTGCCTTTATTTGGTTCAACTGAAAATTCTCATCCAAAATTTTAATTAAAGTCTAAGGTTTGTAATAATTTGGCCTTAACAAAATGTCCTCAATTTTTTATTTCATAAGTTCTAGAATTAAAAAGCATATGAAAATTGATATGTGTGTTTTGTAATTTCAAAGAGGCAAGTTGTTTTGTGGACCTCCTAAGGATGATACGAGACATTTCTATTATTATGATAATTTTATTAGTTTGTTAATTTTATCCATGAATATCCTTACAAGAATATTTACTAAAGATGACTGCAGAACATTCTCTATTGCCACATATCTACAACATGATTTGTAAACAAATTTATGACGTTAAAGATCCATGGAACCACCACATACCCTTGGTGAGATGACCACTTCACAAGTATAAATGCTTGTGGGTGTGGGGGAGGAGGGGGGTAAGGGCTGGGGTTCAAGTTTCTAAGAGAAAACTTCACACATATATATACTTAGATTAGATTAGAGTAGAATTTCTATATTGTATAAAATAAAAATAAAAAGATCCAAGGAGTTAATATTTTTTGCCATTGCAACGCATGGGATTAAATAAATTTAAAAAACCATGTCAACATCTAAGACTAGATTATGTTTTAAAGTTTCTTTCTCCTTGAGAATTGATTGATTTTTTTTTTTTTTTTTGTATCTAACTTGGAAAAAATAATAAATATATTAAAAAAAATTTAAGTTTATTATACTTCTACATAATACTATAAATGTGTATATTTTATTACTTATTCGGTAAAAATATTTTATTATGTACGTGCATACAAGCTAGTTAATAATAATTAAGTTGTTGAAAAATTCTTGTTTATCTTAGAGAAAGTAACGAATTTTGTTAATAAGATGAGACATTTTTTTAAAGATTTTGGGTTTGCTCTGGTGATTTGATTCTCATTGGATTTCATGTTGACTAAGGAGTAAGGGATGCCGTTGTGGTTCATATTTGTTAATTATTCTACCTATGCTAAATGGTATATGGCTGGACGGATCGATAATAGACTTCTCTGCTACACTGGAATTTTAAATTATATTTTCTTATGCTTGTTCTACAATGCAACAAAAAATGTTGACTTGCCAGGGTTGATCCTTTGTTTTGGATGGTGAAACCTATATTTTAGATCTGTTGCTCATATAAAATTGTAATTGTAAAAGGATGCACATATATATAATTTGATAGTTATAACAATTAGGAGGGAGGATTTGATAATTGCTATTGAGTCAAAAGCCTCTTGGCTTCAAAAGGTATACATTGAAATGCCTTTCTAAGTCTAGGATTAATTTTTGTTTTCTTTTGCAAGGAAAAAAAAGTCGAATCTATCCATAAGTTAGGGGTGCAAAAATTATCTCACTCATCAAATACAACCATAATATTATATATACTAGTTGAAAGCCTGTGCATTGCACGGTTTTATGTTAAAACTTGTAGAATATATATAATTATTATAACCAAATAAGTAATTATTATAACGAAATGAATAAATTGCATTGGTATAACAATTATCATCTAACATACCAATTGTGCTATAATATCATTTGTAGTCACATGTATCAAACTATTGACATATGAATTTTATATCTTATAATGAATCTACAGTATAAGTGATTTGCAGTATTGTTAACAATAATATTAATGATTAAAGTCTTTAGACAAAGTAACATAAAATTGGCAACTTTTTAAAGATAGAACTATTCGAGGAATAAAACCTTTGTTCTAATTAAAAAAACTTGCAAAGTTCTACATCTAGATTACAAACCTTTCTTAGGATGCTTGAAATCTTTTTTGACAAACTTGAAAAGAAAAAAATCAAGAAGAAAATTAAACAGAGTTAAAAAAAAAAAAACAAAGTACCATATAGATTGAAAAATTGTATGTAAATTTAATAGTCTATGATTGGAATTTGCTACGACAACTTACATATATATTGGACAACAAAATAATTAAATTGGATCAAACCATTAACATATGAATTAGATCAAACATAAGGAAATTACCCCCTCAAAAAAAGAAAAACATAAGGAAATTAGATTCAACAAAAGGCAACAAATACATAAAACGTATTTAATTGATTATAATAAAAAATTAGAGTAAAAAATACACACCTACATGATTGTAGGTAGAAAAATGGAAGCCTAAATAAAAAAAACTGTACAATAAGTTGGAGAATGAAAAACTACACCAACTAACTGTGTATATATATACATACTCCACCTAGAAAGGGAGTCCAAGTAAAAATCAAATACTCTAAACTCCTTGAAGTTACCTAATCAAGAAGTTTAGGTTAATTACATATTAGTTTTTTTTTAAAATACTTTATTCCAAAAAAAAGTTAACATTATTAGCTAGATTGCTATTAGATTTTTTTTTTTTGTTTACGTTAAAGTTAATACAAAAAAAAAAAAAAATTACGGGAAGTAGATGTTTTTTTTTTTTAGAGATATATACACTTACTTTATGATAATAATGAATTAGAGATAAAAATGAATTAGAGTCCTGATTAATCTAATATTAATTTACCTATAATCTTATATGAAGTAGTTTTTATTTTACGCTTACTATATAATATTTTTTTGATTAATCTATACCTACAATCTTCCTGATAGTTAATAAAAGTTTAAAGTAGTATGAAGTATTCCAATAAGTTTTAAAATAGTATGAAGTATGCTCAATCCTCTACCTCTTTCTAGCTTTGTTCTTCTTTATCACCGATGCATAATAATCCTATTGGTTCAAATAGTCCACCAAAAAAACTCCTACGTTTTTTTGTTAGCAAAAGATTAGAAAATTAACTCCTACGTTAAACCTATTAAAAAAAACCAAATAATAAACCAAATTAAAAAAGGTCTCCAAGTTGAACAAAGAAGAACTCCTACATTTTTGTTTTTGTTTTAAGTAAAAGATTAGAAAAAAAAAAAAAAAACCAAATAATAGGTGTAACGTGGGGTTTTGTTTTATTTTATATATGATAACAACAGTTCTAATTGGTTTCAAATAACTCTGACAATTAAATGTTAATACAATAATAATTTGATCATAGAGGAAATCATAAAAATACAAAACTCTTCTATTTGGAATTCCAAGAATCTTTAGTCCTAATAGGACTTATTTTTTTTAAAATAAAAAAAGAGACTTACAGGTATGATATTATTTATTTATATATTTTTTAATGGAAACAGCAGTTTTAATTAATTTAAAATAGGCCTAACAATAAAATGTTAATACAATAATTAATAATGTGACTGACAGAGGAAATCCTAAAAATGCAAAACTCTTCTATTTGATATTCGTCCAAGCATGCCAAGGATATTTGATCCTAATAAGACTCAATCTTTTTTTAATTAAAAAATAAAAAGGATTGGTGATGTGGAAAATTGTGAGATTTTGAAAGTAATGTGGTAAAATATTAAAAAAGATGTGGGTTCTAGTTAGCTGAATTGGTAAAGTCTCTGATGGTTGTATAAGAGATCTGGAGTTCAATCTCCGCTTACACAAAAAACTGATTGGTGTTTTGGTCTTTTGATAAAGAGCTATTATCAGGAGCGGACGCCATAGGTAGAAACTCTTTAAAAAAAAAAATATTAAAAAAGGTCAAACAATAAGAATAAAAATATCAAGATACTTTGGTGGCATTTATTGTAAATAAAAATTTACAATAAATCTACGTTACAAACCAAACCAAAGCAGGTTATTCAATACCGTGAAGCATCTAAAACAACAAATTAAACGAAGAGAAAAGAATACCATAGGTAAGATATAGTTGGAGCCATGCTTTCTTGAGATTTTGAGTATGTTAGCAACAACCACACCAATTTTAGCGTGTGTCTAATTCTCTAAGCGGTGGCCAAAAAGCAATTTTTTTTTTATTTATTTAAAAGAGATAAACTATTTAATGATAAAAATGAATTAGAGTCTTGGTAGTATACTATTCATTTTAGTTCTTTAAAAATCTAAAAATTCAATAAAATTTCTGAAATTTGGTGAAGTCACGTGGCGTAATTGCGGCATTTAAGCCCAACTTTTATTATATATAAAATATGATGTGACTAAAAATTTGCATGACTCAGTTGCTTGTAAAACATTTTGGCTCTACAATAGACTATGAAGTACACAATCGCAATTAAAATTTGCATGAATCATGTGAGAGAGCATGAATTTTTGTTAGGTGGCGCATTTCTTAAGATTTTCTTTATTTAGACTTCCACCTCAATAAAGTTTGCATTCATATCAAAGCGCTAGTTCATTGAATTAGCTAATGGAGTAAATACATATATTTATTATTTATAGTTGTGCATTAATTATTTATATGATTATTTTTATAAATTTTATGTAAGAAACTATTTTATTTGGAAAAATAATAATAATAATAATAATATCAACTCTCATGTTTAGTCGCTTTGACAATAATTGACAAAAAAGCCATACAAATTAAATATATTTGTGAATTCACCAAACTTAATCTTAACCATTTCGATTTCCTAACTCCTTTATTTATATATATATATATATATATATATATATATATATATTCTATGTAGTTAAATACATTTATTTTGTTATTTGAATTATTTTAAGTGGCGTATTAATTATATAAGTATAATAAATTTTTTCATGTCATTTTTCTAAGATTTATATAGATGCTATTTTGCTCAAATTTAGTTGCTTTTGCAACGAGTAAAATAAAGTCCAACAAAAGAAAAAATAATTAAATTTAATAATACAAAATCAAGACTATAAAATAAATAATTGAAGGATATTACATTTTTATTTTATTAAAATAATACATGCGTTCTTGAATAGGCATGAAACATGCCCATTTATATTAGTCACTATATCATGTAATTTAATTTGTAAATACATATAGTATGATCAAATCACTACATCATACTTATTGTCTTTCTATTTTATTTATAAAATAGAACACAAAATATTACAATTTTTTACAAGAAAAATTATTGAAATATTGGAGGAAATTAATAACAAGTTAGTGACATGATTATCATAAAATTAATTACACAATATTCACACCAGGAATTTGATTTCCAAAAGAAAAACTCTCCCTCTCTCTTATTCATGCTCAAGCATACACATGCACCATGAAAGAAATCTTATGCATGAGATGAGAAGAGAAAATATAGTTAGTCTAGAGCTTATTGAATTGAATACTTACCAGTTGCAGTCACCATAAACAACTTTTTCATGCTACTCATTTGTTATGATTCCCTATCTGTTTGCGTCTCTCTCATTTCTCTGTCATTTTCAATAATTCTCTTTTGCGAATTAAAATATCGTGGTCTAAGATAATTACATGGTGAATATTGGTCTAAGAAATAAAAGCTACTAAGAAATTATAAAAGCTAAAAAATAAACAAAAACAAACATTCTTTTCTTTTAAACGATTTTCATCTTTAGTTAAATCTTTGGTGAAACTACAATATTGGTCTCTCAAGTTTATCCAGTGTGCGCAATTGGTTCCTGAAGTTTGAAACGAGCACAATTAGTCCCTTAAGTTTTAAAACTGAGTTGTATTGGTCTTTTTACAAACTACTGTTAATGGTTTTATTTACGTGGCTAACAGAACAATGACTTAACATTTTTTTTAATGATATGACATGTTTTTAATTAAAAATTACAAACTAAATTTACACATGAGAAAAAATATTCACAACCGGTACCAAATTAAAAAAATTATTTTCTACCTATTGTAAAAACCCATAATGAGAGAAAAAGGGAGAGAGGAAAGAAACCAAGCCCTAGCCACCACCGACAATAGCTCAAGCTGTAGCTGCTGCGGGCGACAGCCACTGACTCGCCTCCCTCCTCCTCTCGCACAACCATTGACCCACCTTTATCCTACCATCTCAGGTATTACACTTTTTCCTATGATATCTCACCTCAATTTAGGTCTATGTAAGATTTTTTTTCCCTTGTGTTTGTATCTGTGTGTTAGATTCAAAATTTGAAATTATATGGTATGAGAAACAAATTTGGTTATGATGTAGGATGCATAATTATCACCAAATTATAAAACTTCATGTGTTTGTAAATGTGGCTGTGCAACCCATTTAGGCCATATATGAAACTTCACGTGTTTGTCTGTTTCAGGTCAAACAAAATTATCACTAAGTGCATACAATTTTATATATTTCCTCTTTATTTTGAAATTATAAAGTGTTAGATTATTTTATGTGATTATATGTGTTGTGTAGGTCATAAAAGTTTATTTTTGAATAAATAAATACATATCAGTACCACATCTCAGTAATGGTGGACCAATATTGTTTATTGTTTAAATGTTGTATTCATGCATAGTATTAGTTAGAATTCCGTGGTTTTTGGTTTCTTAAATACTACTAAATAGGGTATGATAGGGTATGATAATCAACTATTTTGAGGAAGTGTGTGAGGTTTTGCAGCTTTGTTGTTGTTGTTGTTGTTGTTTTTTTTTTTTTTTTTTTTTTTTTGTATTGTGCTGAAATGTTGAAACTTTCTATCTGGCAGAATCAGTTTTATTGTGTAAATGTGTTATTTGTGTATAATTATCCACATGTTACCAGTTGTGAATGTTAACACACGTTTTGTCTGAGTATAAATATATTGTGCATGTGAGACAAATTTTTACTTGTTAAATTTAATAGAAGAATATTACCAGTTGGTTTTGTTTGAGTAATACCTATATAACTTGGCAAATCTAATTTGGTTTTGTCTAAGTGTTACCAGTTGTGAATATTAGGACTTAGGAGGCAAATTTTAATTGGTTCAATTTTTATCCCTTAAAGTATCCACCAGAATAGCCTGCATACATAAAAAATAACTTTACAGCTCAAATGATGATTCTATATTTTATTGTTTAATTTGTATTCAAATTGTAGAGTAACTTTTTAAAAATAATCCAGCCCTTTACTATGTCTATTTTTAATGGGAAATTCCTTGCTCTTGTTGTAGGGATGGATGACTTTGACTTCACAATCATCCTTTACTATTGGGGGAAGATTAGGAATAATCCTTACAGATACGAAGGAGAGGAGGTAAATATATATGAAGATAATAATTCTGATGAAATGTCACTTGTTGAGATATGGAATAAGACCAAAAATTTTGGGTATGGTGAAAATGATGTTTTTATGCATGGAGTTCCTACTATGCCATTTGTAGCTAATTTAAAACCTTTGGAGAATGATATTGATGTAATGAACATGGTGAAATGTATTAGGGTTTATAATTAAGTGGAAGTGTATGTTATGTTCTTAGATGATTATGAGAATGCTATTGGTAATGAGGGAAATGGGGAAGATGGTGATAATGAGGGGGGTAATCTTGATTAGGGAGATAAAGTAGATGGAGCTGTTAGTGAAGAGGATAGTGCTCATAGGGTTTGTTTTGGATGCAGTGAAAGTGATGATGATGATATGTTTGCACAGTAGCAGTGGTGAAATAGCCTCCAAAGTAAAAGGCTTACCTGATGAGACCTTGTGTCTTAGGAAAGATAAGCAAGTGAAACTCAAAGAGGGGAGAAAGGGAAAGGCTAGTGTATGTGGGGTTAGTCCTAGTAGGGTTGGTGGTAGTGGGGTTCATCCTAGTGGTGTTGGTTAGAGTGAGGTTGGTGCAAGTGGTGTTGGTCCTAGTGGGATTGATGCAAGAGGTGTTGATCCTACATGGGTTGATGCAAGTGGGGTTAATCCCAACGCAAGTGCGATTGTTGCATTTGGAACTGATAAGGATGAAGATAAGTGGGAGTCAGAGACATCTACAAGTCTGGTTAGTTCATTTGATGATGAAACTAGGCCTAGGTATCCTCAATACCATCCACCAAAATCCTTCTCTGAGGTGCACTTTGAACTTGAGATGCAGTTTGCCACCAAAAAGGACGTCATGGATGCTATTAAACTCTACTCTATTTTCAAAGGGGTTCCAGTAAAGTTTAAAAAAAATGACAAAGTAAGGGTAAGAGTAAAATGCATAGATTGATGTCCTTTTGAGTTGCATTGTGGCAAGACGAAAGATGAAGATACTAGGATAGTGAAGAAATTGAATCCAGAACATAATTGTGGGAGGCAATTTAGGAATAGATTTGTATCTTCAAATTGTCTTGGGAAGTATCTGGTGGATGATGTGAGGAGTGACCCAAATGTGAAGGTGTCCGTTATCAAAGACCGAGTTGTAAATAAGTTTAAGGTTCATATTAGTAGGTATCAAGCATCTAGAGCAAAAGAATTAGTGCACAGAACTTTCACAAAACAATATGCCCAGTTGGGGGATTATTGTGAAGAATTGTTGAGAAGCAACCCTAGGTCTACTATACTAATCTCTACCAATAGACCTCAACCACACAACATTTGGATGCTTGTAATAGAGGCTTTTTAGCTACTTGTAGGCCTTTCATTGGTGTTGAAGGATGTCATTTGAAGGGTGAGTATCCAGGACAGATATTGACAGCAGTTGGCAAGGATGGCAATAATGGTGTTTACCCAATTGCATTTGCTGTGGTTGAGGCAAAAACAAAGGACTCATGGACATGGTTCATGAAAAGGTTGCTTGATGATATTGGAAGTTTAAGGGATGAAGGGTGGACCTTCATGTTTGACCAGAAAAAGGTGAATTGAACTTTCATTTTATTTTATTCTTTAAATTTGGATGATTTAAATTCACACCAAATTAATTATATTCTAATACATCTAATAATTTTGTATTTTATGTCTTTGTTGTAGGGATTAACACAAATGTTTGATGAGCTCATGCCAGGTGTGGACCATCGATTTTGTGTTTGACATCTATGTAATAACTTAAGTAAAAATCATAAAGGTAAGCTACTAAAAGATTGCATGTGGGCAAGACTTCTGAAGCCATGTTTTCTCTTTAGATCAAAGCCATGACTTTTGAATTACATAAACACAACTAGCTGCCAAAATCCAAAACAACCAGCTAAGAATTTTTTGATAAAAGGGAGAAACTAATAACAATAAAAATGATCAAATATGGAATTATTTTCCAGAACACCAGCTAAGAATTTTCCAGAAAACATGAGGAAAACAAAGAATGTGATACATAATTTCAAAACCAAGAAGTTATCAACATATTGATAGAAATTAGTCATGCCAGCATGTGATCAATATGTACAAATAACTAAAAAAATACAAGTGATCTAAGCTAAAAACAAATGGAATGATTTCCTAAATCTTCATCCATTTGTTTAACATAATATTTAGCTTTAGAAAAAAAAAATCTCATTTCATTAAATCACTTGATGTATTCATATTAAAAATCACTCCTGCAATTTGCTTAATCAACAACTTCATATGTAGGTCTCCTTTTAAATATTGTTCACTACGAATTGCCTACAATTTGCAAATAAATTTATGCATTCTTCATCATAACCAAAATCCAATGTATGCACAAATTATTTTGGGAAGCACATAGAAGTACTCGGATCATAAACATATTCTTAGCCAAAACAAAAATAAATAAATAAAAACGTCAAGAATAATTGCAAACATGCCATATAAAATTTTAGTAGACACTTAAAATGAAACCAACGAGTAAAAAAAGTGTAATACCTGAGATACAAAATAAGAAAAAGTGTAACACTTGATATACAAACATATGGGGAAAAACAAAAATCTTACATGGACCTAAATTGAGGTGAGATACTATAGGAAAAAGTGTAATACTTGAGATGGGAGGATGAAGGTAGGTCAGTGGTTGTGCGAGAGGAGAAGGGAGGCGTGTCAGTGGTTGTTGTTGGCGGCTATTAGGCTTAAACTGTCATCAGCGGCAGCTACAGCTTGGGCTATTGCCGGCAGCAGCTAGGGAAAGGGATTTTAGGCAGCGGCTAGGGCTCGGTTTCTTCCCTCTCTCCCCTTCTCTCTTGTTGTGGGTTTTTACAATAGGTAGAAAATAATTTTTTTAATTTGGTACCGGTTGGGAATATTTTTTCTCACGTGTAAATTTAGTTTGTAATTTTTTAATTAAAGCATGCCACATCATTAAAAAAAAAATGCCAAGTCATTGTTCTGTTAGCCACATAAGTAAAACTGTTAACAGCAGTGAGTAAAAGACCAATACAACTTAGTTTTAAAACTTAAGGGACTAATTGTGCTTGCTTCAAACTTGAGGGACCAATTGTGCACACAGGGTAAACTTGAGAGACCAATATTGTAGTTTCGCCTAAATCTTTCTTTGTTCGATTATAAATTTTCTGGTTTTTGTCTTTATTTGCTTTAAGAACATGGATGGAGTTCTAATATTATAGAGGTTTTGATTTTGATTTTTTTTTTTAAATTTTAATTCAATATATAAATAAGAATGATTTGATTCTGGTCATTAATTGACATTTTCCTTTTTAATTTTCAGGTATGGAATGGAAATTGAATATTCAACTCTTTCAACAACATATATTCTCATTATTATTATTACTAATGTTAGTTTTCTTCCATTAATTTTATAATTATTTTTTAGTTGCCATTTGATACTGAAACACAGTTATTGTTGTGGAAACTAACATTTTATAACATTAAGTACAAGCCAAGAGTTCTATAGATCAATTATACTGTTTGGTTTTTTTTTTTTTTTTTTTTAAGAGAGTTTCAACCTATGGCGTCCACTCCTGATAATAGATTTTTATTATCAGATCAAGACACCGATCAGTTTTTAGTGTAGGCGGGGATTGAACACTGATCAGTGTTTGGTGTTTCTAATTAAACATCCATATTCAAAACTTCAAATCCACTTCCTCCAAGGGCGGCTTGATGCATTTGGGGGCCTAAGGTAAAAATTGATTATTTTGTTTTAGATGCAAAGTTACTACTAATTAATATGAATTATGGAGAATTTTTTTTTTATAGAAATTTTATAGATACAAAAAATTTGACAAAACTTTTCACATTTGTTGATGTGGCAGATTGACAGGAGTCCAAATCTTCTGTCTCATCAATTGTGCTCCACTTCATACTCCACCAATAAAACTTGGACAGCTAGCTTCTTTCATTAAATGAGATAACTCTGATTTTAATAAGCTAGCCTCTCTTATTTAATGAGAGAGGCTAGCTGCCCAAATTTTATTGGTGGAGTATAAAGTGGAGCACAATTGATGAGACAGAAGATTTGGACTTGATTGACAGGAGTCCAAATCTTCTGTTCCACTTTTCTTGCTCCTCTCTATACTTCACAAATAAAAACTTGACACGTGTTCACCTAATTAATTAAATACTACTATTAATTAATAACGATAATATTAATAAGTCGATAATGATAGTATTTAATTAATTAAGTGAACACGTGGCAAGTTTTTATTGGTGGAGTATATAGTGGAGCAGGAAAAGTGGGACATAAGATTTGAACTCGATTGATAGTAGTAAGTAAAATAGTAGTGTTAGTGTTAGATCTAGATGAGAACTAGTAAAAGTTTGCTAACTCAACTCTTATTATAATTCTTATTTTTTTTAGAAGTGCTACATTTGCAATATTTTTCACAACAAATCGTAGGTTTTAAGTTACTTCTTATTTTCTATTTGAAAACAACACTATAATTATTTTTTTGTCATAAATAATAACTTGTAACAACATGTTACTTAGCATTTGTTGTAAAAATGTTGTGAAAAATATTATAAACGTAGCATTTTTCTCTCTTTTTTGTTTGTTTTTCATTTGGTAAAAAAATATTATTTTACTTATTGATTATAGATAACCCTAGTAGTTAAAATTTGGGGTCCTTTTTTTAACCAGGGGCCTTAGTCAACCGCATCTATTGCCTATACCATTTAGCTGGCACTGTCTCCCTCTTATTGCAACTATCAAATTATCCAAAAAAGAAAAAAAAAGTATGAAAATGATTTTATAATACTGTACAACTAGAAATTTTGTGAATTCAAAGATAAATCACTTCACAGGAGAAGCTAATAATTTCAATAACAAGTGATCTCACATTCTCACTTTTCGTTTAATTTACAATTAACTACTTTCATCTCGCACCCAACCCACCCCTAAAAAACAGAACAGGTAAAGATTATAAGATTAGATCTTGGGATTAACTATGCATGCTGAGGAGTAGTATAATTCTGGTTTGAAAGAAATTATAAGGGTTTGAATCCAAGTAGAACATCTGACTCCTGAGACATATAATGATCACTGTGAAAAATGGCCTCTTTGTATCAAGGCCATGTTATTGCTGCTCAGGTATATATAAATAATTATTATTTTTAAATAATTCATTTTTTGGGTGTTCTTATCTTCTCAAAAAGTAGTTTAAAAGCAAAAATTTTTCATGAATTAGTTACTTCTTGTTATTTTTACGAAGTAATTTGTCTCATTAAGTAGATCAATTATCAAATTAATATCTGAAAATTTATTTAGAAATGTTGACACACACACACACACACATATATATATATATTAATACTACTTTATAGGTAGTGATGAATGGCTAATTAAGCAACCCAACCTAAGTTTTTCCCTTTCTTTTGCATCCAGTAGTAATATTTATATTTTTAGAAAAAATTGTATAAAATGGTTTGCTTTTCCTATGGGATATTTCAGAATAAATTTTTTTAAATAAAAATTCTCTTTATGTATTTATCTAGGTGGGTGGCGCTGTTGTGCTTGATATTTAGATCCGGACAAAGTTTAGCTACAAAATCGATTGTAACCTTAGGCTACAAACTCACTCAATATCTTTTTATTGAAGGTGAATTTTGACAAATCCACCATTAGATTGCATCTTCTTCTTATATCCTTCATGTTTGCAAAATTTCAAGAAAATTAAAGATCAATAGCTATGTCATCAATAAATTTTTAAATTGCAAGTTTTTGTAATTTAAAATTATGCATAAAATATAAAATTATAGATTATATAGTAAATGATATCCGATTGACACAAAAATTGACATGTGCACTAAGAGCGTAAAGAACACGTAATTCAACAGTTAGATTTTTAAAATATGCAGTAATATTTATTTTATTGAGAGAGTTTGTAGCTTAAGGCTACAACTAATTTTGTAGCTAAACTTTGTCCTTTAGATCCAGCCATTGCCCATTTCTTTTCTTTATATATAATTACTGTGTGATTAAGTGTAAGCTCTCAATTAATTACGGAAACCCTTCCCATTTTTGTTGGTAATAGGCTTATGAACATTTCTACTTACAGAGCATGTGTTTGGGCAGCATCAATGAATTGACACTTGAAACAAAGCTTGCAATATTGAGGGTCTTTTTTTTTTTTGGAATAAATATTCACTTTTGTTATGTAATTGCCCGGAAATCTGTGTTATATTCCTAAGGAAAATTTATGTTTATCTTGGAGAGAGTAACAAATTTTGTCACTAAAATGAGACATTTTTAAGATGTTGTATTTGCTCTATTGATTTTCATTGGATATGTTCTTCCTATTTTCCTTCCAATTTTCAATGATTTGAATTTCAAATATTTTAGTCAATCGAAAAAAATTTTACCAATTCAGCTAATTGAAACTTATTAGAAAAAGGGATAACATATAAATAGAAGGAATACGCACCTTTGTTATGTAATTGCCAGAGGTTTGTGTTATATTCCTTTATCTTAAGGAACATTTTTTAAGATGTTGGGATTGCTCTGCCGATCTGATTCTCATTGGATTTCATGTGTAAGGGATGTAATTACGGTTCATATTTGTTAATTATTCTAGTTACCTATCCTAGATGGGGTATATAGTTGAACATTTAATAGACTTCCTCTTCTACACTCAGGAATTTTAAATTATATTTGCCTATGCTTGTAATAACCGGCTCAATGTGTATATAACCTCTAGATATTTATAACACAACTCCACAAGCATGACCCTTAGATTCAGAGATAAACTTTGTACAGATTATCATGATTGGATTCCGTTAGTATAGTGATATAATTGTAGGCAATGTTTTATATTAGATTAAAACCTCACGTTAGTGTATTTGATATATATATATATATATATATATATATAACTGTTTCTTTTCTCAAAAAAAAAAAAAAAAAAACTCTGTTTCTCAAAAAACGAAAAAGAAAAAAGGATATATATAACTCTACGTAGTTGAGTTTTTTTGGCTGATAACCTCGTCAATGTTGTGGAGATAGATATAACTATATGAAGTTCAACATTATTTGCTGATTTTAAGGAGTACCGATTGGTGTAGAATTAAGCTATATGAACTGAATTTTTTTTTTTTAGAAATAATTACAACATGCTACTAATCCAGTAATCTTACAGCTCGAATATTTTTCCTCCTAAACTCTCAAACATTTTGTACATGAGGAAGTGCTAATTCAATTATATGAACTGAATTGGACAATTATTTTTAGAGGGACAAATTAGACATGAATAGAGGTTAACTAGGATTATTTTAGTATCTGATCTTAAACCCTAGTTAGTGCTGTGTATATGTGTGTCTATAAATATACTGGTCTCATTAAGCAATTCTACACATTGAACGACGTTTAACTTTTGAGCGCAAGGCTATCTTTAGTAGGGATGGCCATATCCATTGGGTAATGGATATCTAACCCTACCCGATCCAAATGTTCTGGGTAATACCTGGTTCTTCATGGGTAGAAAGTAATCGAGTAGGGTTTGGATATTATTCGAATTGTTTTGATAGGGTTCAGATATTATCCAAACCCTACCCGCACTTAAAAAAAAAAAAAAAACCTGCTCTCTCTCTCTCTCTCTCTCTCTCTCTCTCTCTCTCTCTCTCTCTCTCTCTCTCTCTCTCTCTCTCTCTCTCTCTCTCTCTCTCTCTCTCTGCACCGTTTTATACTATATCATATACCACTTGTGAAGGCTAAAGTTAGACCTTTTATTTATTTTTATTAATTATTTTTTATTTACAATCCATTTTAAAAAAAGAAAGTAAAATATAATAAAAACATTAACCTTTTTTACTTGTATAATTCTAGCCATTATAAATGAAGGCGATTTAAATTCATGAGTCATGGCTAATACATCATTTGGGCAAAAATATTTTTTTCGGTTATTTTCTTGTGACATATTCTAAATATATAATTTGTTAAGGATTCATAAATGAGCCCAAAAAATTTGGATACTAAGGCTAGGATGTATTTCCGTTCTTGAAAATTTTATTGTCCATTATCTATCTATTTTGTTTTATATTTTGTCCATGTGTTGTGAGTACAATGCATTTTTTAGGAATAAGAATATAATCAAGACTCTACATAGTTTAATATTTTTTTTCAAATGACTAACACAAAACAGAGTTGAAAAATAGAGTAAAAAATACAATGTAATTTTTTTTGAAAACAACATAAAATACCACCAAGAGGAAGAAAATCGAAGAGAGAAAGAGAGATATCCTACAAAGTTCCACTGGGGTTCCATGCCTTCTCTGTGACAGAGGTCCTTGTTAATTACATCAATTGCTTCTGGATTAAATTTCTCTATTTACAATTCTGTGTGTCTCACATAAGTTGAAATTAACTTCATGATCAAATTCCAAAGAGCTTAAAAATTTAGAAGAAAGAAGATTTAGAAGAAGGCAACAAACCATGTGTGGAATGACAAAAAACTAGCAACATTAATTGTTAATCATCCGTTTTTATATATGTATAAAATGTATTGTATAGATAATAAGTTTGAGTTTGAGAGTGAAGGCAACATAAATTTTTTTTTTTAGAATACTAAATATTTTTAACACACACACGGGAAAAAGAGAGAAAGTTTTAAAAAAACATACAGTAGTGTAGCACAATGTTGTGTTTTATGGGGCAAACAATTCTTCTAGGATCACACTATTTGCCATAACTTGTTGAAGTGATTGATTGACAATTTCTTACACATAGACTCACTACTCTTTTTTTTTTTTTTTCCCATCATTCACGATTTGATTAATTGAATATATAATTTATTTGATTACGCGGTTATATTGATCAATGAAATACATAATTATATTTATTTATTTATTTATAGAAGATAGTATTGTTTTTATTGTTATGTTGACTTTGGACCTGGCATATTTGGTCCTGACTCCTAAGACTACTTTCATTTCTAATATTTACAAATTCATACTCTCTTTTAATTTAACGCACGAACATTTTGATGATTGATGTTTTTGCTTTGTTAAATAGAGTAAATGCTAGTCAAATAATGAGATTGAAAGTTTTTGTAAGAAGATTTTTGAAAATTGATTGCTCCAATTTTTTTTTTTGCAAATTTAGGCTTGTTAGATTGCATAAAAAAAAAAAAGGTTTTTCCCTGTATTAAATTTTACTACAGTGAATTTTTTTATTTTTAAATACTAAGTCAATTTTGTGAATTTTGTAGTAAATTTTGTAAATTTTACAACTACACGTCTACACTACTAAATGTCTAACACTAAGTTAAATACTAAGTAGTAGAGTTAAATATTAAGACTAAGTTACTAACACTAAGTCTAACTAGCACAATACAAAACTTTTTTTTTTTTGAAAGATAATTATAACATGCCGCTAATCCCACAGCTCGAACCCTTTCTTCCCTAAACTCTTAAACACTTTGTACATGGGGAGGTGCCAAGGACTAGTGGACCTAAATGACTAAATTGCAAACTACACCTCTAAAGTTTGGGGTATTTGGATTTTACACTCTAAACTTTCAAAATTAGATTTTATCCTCTAAAGTTTGGGGTGTTTAAATTTTACCTCCTAAATTTTAAGGGTGTTTGGATTTTATTCCATAAAATTTGGGGTGTTTGAATTTTATGCCCTAAAGTTTAAGAATTTGGGGTGTAAAATCCAAACACCCAAAATATTAGAGGGTGAAATTCAAATTCTAAAACTTCATGATGTAAAATTCAAAAACCCTCAAATTAAGGGATAAAATCTAAATGCTACGTTGATAATAATGGACCTAAATGCTACGTTGATGTAGCTTAATAGAAGTCTAGCAATGCTACATTTTAACTTTTAGATATTGTATAGATATAGATATAGATATTCCTTACATGATTTCTTTGTTCTTGCTCCCCATATTTTTTGAAGTAGATTTGACGCAGGACAATCAGAACAAAATTGAAATAACAATAAAATAAAGGGATATAACCTAGGAGTTAGTACCTAAGCCTTGCTTGGAGTCAGCACCCAGCGGAGAAACCACTAGGAGTCAGCACTTAGGATAGACTTGTAGTCAACATTAGACCAAAGAGAGACTAAACGGCCATTTTTTCATTCATCAAAATATCAACTATTTCCTCAAAGAGTACAATAGGTTGCTTATAAAGGGTTGCTAAACCCTAGTTCTAATTGGTTAGGAAACCTTAATTGCCTTATTACAAAAATAACTTTGCTTCCAAATTAAAATACTAATAGCCTAATAAATTACTAGGACCTAAAACATAAAAATACAATTGACTTACAAACATAAATAATACTAAATAATAATCTTCTTACGTTTCCCAAGTCAAGATTATTCAAGCAAGATCTCAAGAAAAGGGAAGGAAAAAACAAATGCTCAATGCAAACTTTTCTATGCTTTCATCCATTCTATGAAATTCTTCAAATTTTTATGAGAGCCACCACCTTCTTTGATACTGGCCATGACTATATTCCTGAGGTCCAATGCGCTTGCTTTTAATTTTTCATTGCCTAGAAGTTGCTCCACCTTACTTTTGATTTCTCCTTGTGTTATGATGCCACTTTCATTTCTGTCTAAACCCAACCCAACCTTCCAGACATCACAAATATAGCTCCGGTTAAGGAACTGGTCAGCAAAGTATGGCCAGCACAAGAAGGGTATCCCATTGCTTACACCTTCCATGGTGGAGTTCCAACCACAATGGCTGAGGAAGCAAGCAACTGATGGATGTCTCAGAACCTGCTGTTGCGGTGCCCAACCCACCATCCTCCCACGAGTTGCTACTCTGTCTAGAAATTCTTTTGTGTATGCATTATTTGTTCCATCTGCGATATCTGGCCGCACAACCCACAGGAATGGTCTGTTGCAGAGTTCAAGCCCCAAAGCCAGTTCTTGGAACTGAGTTTGGTCAAAAATTGTGTAGCTTCCAAATGCAACATATATCACTGAGCGTGGTGGCTGTTGATTCAGCCATTTCAAACAAGTTGCATCCTCCGGCCAGAAGTTTCCTCCTGAGTCTCCTAGCCTGTTGTTTGCCAAAAGTGGACCTATGGGTAGAATATTTGGAGCCAAGGTAAATGCAGCAGGCTCAAGATCATAAGTAGAGTTGCATAGCAGCCACTCAATCACCTTCACAGACTGGTTATTTCTTACCAGAAGTTCAAAAATAGATTTCTGCATGGTCAGATTGCCAACGCTGGTCCACACAAAGTTTTCTGGGCTCATGGCAGGCATTCCTGGTGAGAGATGAATTATCTGTTTTTTCGTGGGAGTTCCTGCGAGGAGAATTTCAATTGAAGGTTGAGACCATTTGACCTACCGTTAACATTGGTATGTTTCACTACTACTGTTGCTTAGTAGTTTTTTTATGACTAACTTAATAGATAAATGAGGGTTTATCACTAAAAAAGGTTCTACTCCCAACTTATTTTCAGCATTCTTGGTATTTGTTAGAAGTATGTGGTTAAATGATTAAGTTTACCATATCTCAATAGTTTAAACTTTTTAGACAATTGGTAATTTAACAGTATTTCATAAATTAAAAAAAAAAAAAAAAAAGTTAATAGTTGGTAACATAGGAACTCACCATCATCGGTGATAATTCCATCTTCAATCAAATTTGGGATGCTAAATACTAAGACCAATTGTGCAGCTGCTGCAGGACAGAAGGCAGCTCGTCGTATTTTCTTCTTCTCTGCAATTTCTAGGGCCCATCCAATGCTCTGATCAGCAAGGACACATGTGATTTCTTCACCATTGGACCCATTAATCTGTTCAATGATCTCCTCCAGCTTTCCAGGCAGGACCCTCAAGACTGCTTCTGATAACTTCCCTGGCTTATTTCTGTCCAACGGTTCTAATCCATCAGAAATAGAAACCATATGGATTTGATCCCCTGTTTTATCCTTCATTGCCATTGCGTTCATGATTCGGTTGTGATTGAACTCTGTGTTTACAAATGTTATTCTCAAGCCATGCTCGGCTAAGCACAGTGATAGCTCTAGTAGAGGAATTATATGGCCTTGTGCTGGATATGGTATAACCAGGATATGTGGATTGCTCATTTTAGTTCTTCTTTTGCTTTGCAGATTCATGTGTTGTTTACAATTACACTCAAGTTCATGACACTTTTATGGGTTGTAAGGAGTAAGGGGCAGGTGCTCATTGTTTTGTCTTCATGTTCAATGATTTTACTGGAATCTCAAACTGGGAATATTGCTGACGCATTACTATTTTATTTTAGTTGCCTTCACTTATTGTGTCTACTGCTTACTCTTTACATATTTTTGCAATTTCTATTGCAGTTGATTTTTGTGTTTGCTCTATTAAAATTATCAATCATTTCAGGGAAGGACATCATCTTTGAGGCTTGATTGCTCAATAAACAATATTAGATAAGAGTTTGCTGGTGTGAAAGGCCTTGTATGTGAATATTGCTGATTATTTAGGCTTAAATTTGCTATTACAATCTAAACCTGATATTTTGTAGGAAATGCAGTTCGCAATCAGATGATTCAGATGTCCTCAATAATGTTTGCTCTTTCTCATCGCCAAAACATCAATTTGTTTTTTTATTTGTACGATATATGAACTTATTGTCTTATTCAACAACAAATTATTTTTCAATTGAGCAATTTAGAGCGTACACGCTATGAAAGTTAATGCTTTTTTGTAAATTACTAAAACTTGTGTACGACTGTACGTTATATATATTAAGAATCATGTGGATATTTTTTAGTGCCTAAAAAGAGGCCAAAACAATGGCGGCCTTGATTAGGAATGAAATTATTATTAAGAACACCTGATATTGACAAATTCATGTAATTTAAATGGTCCCTTTGCAAGCATGCCTGTGGGATTTGTCCTCTTCCATTTTTGTCATTAACTGTGACTCTTATTTTATTTTATTTGGGGTGCAAAGTTGATAGTCTAGTTAAAGTTGGCAAAAATAAGAGAGAGAAAACATTTAGGTAAAAATAGTATGGCTCTAAATTTGAATTACTATAGATACAGATCAAAAAATTAGGAGCTTGGAAGAACCAGCATAGCCTACAGACAAAATGGATATGGACTGGAGGTAGATTGTGTCCATGTAACTACCAGAAATGCAACCGATTTTACAACTTGATTGCTGCAAATTACAGAACAAGATGTAGATTGCATACTTCTATGTTGCATGGTCTATGTAGGTTCACCTAGTATTTGTTGATGCTGTGTCTCGACTTTCATTGGCAAGGTAGACTTGTACACAAATTTGAGCAAATTACTAGAGTCCTTTTTTTTAATGGCAACTTTGCGTAGAGGAAATTCTACAATACACAGTCTTTATGTTTTGTTTTGGTTTTTGTGTGGGCATGATACCTACACTAATCACATGATTAAGTATAACAGTAATTTTGTCACATCCGTTGATAACTAGCATCATACTATGAAGTAATTATACATTTTAAAAATATTTTTAGTTTAGTTTTTTTTTTTTTTAATGTTAGAATATAATGGGAGAGGCTTGGGTCCAATGCACAAGAAACTAGACCCAAGTTGTGTCCCTATAATATCAATAGGGTTAAATAAGATGGTGGTTTACATGAAAATCCAATGGTAAATTATGCCATGTCACTTGATAACACGTTACCTTCTTCTTTTTTGATCTAATTCATTATTATTATTTTGGATAGACTAGTTTACACTAATTACTCTATTGTAACTGACCTTTAAAAGTTTGGAATAAAGGCTTAGATTATTGTTGTTAAATCATTTTGGACATGACAGTACAATCACATTCGTTAATATCTCACGGTACATTGAACAATAATTGTACCAACAAAACATTAGAGATACCAAAAAAGAATCCTCGTGTAGAATTCATGGTCACAATAGTTATGATTTATGACTTTTTATTGGTGAATATCCTTATTTACTACTTATTAGTAAATAATTTTTTTATACAAAAAAAATCACTAAGCATCCTTGATCGTCAGTACTCAATACTATTATCCAAAAAGAAAAAACAAATTGTTATTGTTACTATATCTCATCTTTCAGTACTCAACACTAATTTTGTCTAAATATTAAAGTGAAAAGAAAAAAAAAATAGGATGCCAAAGTCAGTTTAGAATTTTCCTGCTAGCCTAAGCTTGGCCCATGTATTTTCGTTTGTAGTTCATCTGTCTATGCTCAGTGACGTAGCCCATGGGCTGATGGGCTTCAATATATATTTATAAACAGATTTTTGTTTAATTTACAAAACCTGAGCTGCCTTTCAAAACCCTAAAATTATTGGCCGAAACCTGTCATTGGAGACATTGGAGGGCCCAACCTCCATGTCCTCATCTGCTTGTTTTGTTTTAAGTTGTTAGTTTATTTATTTTTTATTTTTTATTTTTTTTATACAAAATAGAAATTTTATTCTAGCATAATCTAAATGTATATGTGTGTGAAACTCTCTCTTGGAGACTTAAAATCTAGCCCTTGCCCTCCTCACCCTACAAAAACTTTGTACTTGTGAAGTGACCATCACGTCAAATGTGAGCAGTGGTTAAGTTATTTAGTTTAGAAGGGTCAAGGATCTTGTTAAATCTTGTTAGTGTTAATTATTGTCTTTTTAATGAGGTGGCACATCCTAGTTTTAGATTTGTTCAAATAAATCCTAACCATAAAATGGATTGTATCCATTTTAAAGTGAAATGGAGAAAATCCTTATCTCAATACAATGGATTTATTATTTAATTTTGTGAATACCACAAATGAGATTGAGTGTTAAAGTTCAAGCAAAATGTGATACTTCAATGTTACTTTTCTTGTGAATGCTCGATTGGGGATTGTTGCACTCATGTTCTCTTTCTAATTGCAAGAATAGCTTCTATTTATAGAGAGGGTTGGGCTCTCTCCCCCATGAACATAGGGGATGCAATGATGAAACAAGTCCCATCCCCGTTGTCACCATCCACACTAAAAGGGTGTCCCTAGGTTTATTGCCCTTTGTTGTTGTTGTTTTTTTTTTTTTTTTGATGGGAAATACTTAACTTTCATTCGGAGCATTGAAAAACCAATACATCATGTGCACATGCATGTGCCATTTGACTGGGACAGTCCTCCAGCCAAACAACCATATTCTCAACATTTTGGGCATGCTGAGCTAACAAGTGGGCAAGGGCATTCCCCTGCCTTTTAATATGTAAAAAATCAAACGTCCTAAAACACTGGGCTTTCTGCAACACTCTGTGAATGATGTTCTGAACCGAAGCCTCAACCTCTCCGATACCGTGGACAGCGTTGATAATCAACTGCGAGTCACCTTCGAACACCACGTCCTTGAGCCCCATTTCCTCGGCAAAATTCACCTCAATCTCCAGGGCCTTCGCCTCCGTCGCTAACGCTTCGAGGGGTAGGTCCAGCTTCCTAGCCAAGGCCGCTATCACAATACCTTCCTCGTCGCACACCATGACTCCCACGCCGGCTTGCTTCGTTTTTTAGAACAAAGCACCGTCAACGTTGACCTTGAAGGAACCCGGCGGTGGTGGCTTCCATGCAACACTAGACTGGTCTTCTATTCTCGATCTGCACGGCTTCTCCGTAGCTGTTAGAAAGTCATCCAACACTTTTAGCGAGCTCCTCACTATTACCGGACCAGGTCGTCTCTTTCCTCCGTGTCGAACCTCATTTCTGCTATTCCATATACCCCAACAGATCGAAACCCACCTCTCCAACAACCCCGACTGGGCTTCCTAGCTAGCCCAAAGTCTGCTAAATGTGTCCACGAAGCTCCATGACTCTTGGACATTGTAGGGCAGAGAAAGCTTGCTTTCCCTCCAAACCTTTGTTCCACGGCTACAAAAACAGAGCACATACATGGTTGTTTCTACCTGCCTACCACAAGCCTCACATATATTAGAGTCTGTGATCTTTCTACGGAAGAGAGAATCTTTAGTGGGCAAGATACCATTACATGCTTTCCATACAAAGTACTTAATTTTGTTTGGCAAGTTCATACTCCACACCCCCCTTCAAACTTCGTGCTTCTTCAACGGGTCCGAGCAGCCTATGCTACCCCCCTCTGCCAAGATATCATAAGCTAGCCTATATGCACTCCTAACAGTAAAATTACCTTTCTTGTCTTCAGCCCATACCATTCTACCTTTTGCAGCCGACTCGCTAATGGGAATACTAAGGATTGCCTCCGCGTCTTGTGGTAGAAAGAAGCCCCTCACCAATTCTGTGTCCCACTCCAAACCTTCCTCTCTCAGCAATTCCCTCACCATTTTAATTTGGTTTCCAGCACTCTCTGGAGTGACTACCCTATATGTGCTTCGGGTAGTAAGCCACTGGTCCTGCCATACCCTTATACTACTACCGTCTCCTACTTGCCATCTCAACCCCTGTTTGACTAGATGTTGGGCAGCCAATATGCTCCTCCAAGCAAAGGAAGCTTTCTTGCCTACCTTAGCATTCATAAAATCCCCATTAGGGAAGTATTTAGCCTTATAAAGCCGCGAGAAAAGGGACAAGGAATTAGTTTGAAGTCGCCATCCCCGTTTAGCTAATAAGGCAAGGTTAAAGGATTTCAAGTCTCTAAAACCCATACCCCCTTTTTCTTTCAAAAGGCACATTCGGTCCCAGCTCATCCAAGCCACCTTCTTCTCATTCTTGACCTGTCCCTACCAAAATTGTCTCACCATTCCCGTCATTTCCTCACAAAGCCCGTTGGGAAGCTTAAAGCAACTCATAGTATATGAAGGAATAGCCTGTGCGACTGCCTTAATCAAAACTTCCTTTCTCGCATTTGACGGAAACTTTTCCTTCCAACCCGCAAGTTTGGATGCAAGTTTATGTTTCATCTGAGCAAAAGTGTTCTTCTTTGACTTACCAATCAAAGAAGGAAGGCCAAGGTAGGATTCATGGGGTTTGATAACCTGGGCCTCAAACCTGGCCTTAATAGCATCCTGTATACGTGTGGGGGTATTTTGGCTAAAGAATAGAGCCGTCTTTTTTCTATACAGTTGTTACCCCGAAGAGGACTTATAGACTTGCAAAATTCTCTGTACTTCAACCCCTTCCTTTTCTGTTGCCTTACAAAATATCAAACAATCATCCGCAAAAAATAAGTGTGAAATTCGTGGACCCCTAGTTGAGGCAGCTGGTCCTTTCAATTCATTTCTCAGCGATGCCTTATGCAACAATGCTGACAAACCCTCCATACAGAGAAGAAAGAGGTATGGAGAGAGAGGGTCTCCTTGTCGAAGGCCATGGGTTGGTATGATCCTCCCATAAGGTTGGCCATTGAGTCTAATAGCATATGTAACCGAAGACACACATGCCACTACTATACGAATCCACCGCTCATGAAACCCCAACCTCTCCATGATTTTTCACAAATACCTTCATTCCACTCGGTCATAAGCCTTACTCATGTCCAGCTCCAAAGTCATTTCACCATCCTTGCCCTTCCTTTTCTTGTTAATATGGTCCATTAATTCATGGGCCACAAGGACATTGTCTGTGATGAGCCTTTCTGACACAAAAGCACTTTGGTTCTAACATACAATATCCTTTAATACAACCTTCATTCGATTGGCCACCACCTTGGAAGCAAGCTTATATGCCACATTACACAAACTAATAGGCCTGTAGTCAGTGACTGTAGAGGGATTTTTTTTTCTTAGGAATGAGCACAATGTGAGTTTCATGAAACTTAGGGGGAGCAACACCATGATTGAGGAAGTCAACTACAGTTTGAATGACAACAAAATTTACAGTAGGTCAATAATGTTGAAAAAATAAAGGAGGCATACCATCAAGACCTGGCGCCTTCAACGGGTGCATTTGCTTAAGGGCTTTCTCAACCTCAGCTGCCTGAAAATCCTACATTAGAACCTCATTCATTCTGTTAGTAACTTTAGGGTGTATAGCTTCCAAAAAATCTTCACTAACTGTTGGACAAGAAGAAGTGAACAACTCTTGAAAATACTCTACAAGAATGTGACCCAACGTCTCTTCCTCATCCTGCCAGATACCATTAGAATCCATTAGCCTAGAAATGGTGTTTCGTTGATTCCTTTTAGAGGCTTTCTCATGGAAGAAGGAAATGTTTCTATCCCCTGACTGCAGCCAAAAATTCCTTGACCGCTGCTTCCACATCACTTCCTCCGCCGAGAACAACTTATTTAGCTATAATCGCATGAATCTCTTCTATGTTGTTCCCACCCCCTGGTAAGCATTCAAGCCATTGAAGCTTCTTTGTAAGCGAAGCCATTTCTCGACCTACATGGCCAAAGAATGTACTGTTCTAGCTTTGCAAAGAGGAACGACACTCATGCATGCACTGCCCAAATTGATTTGGCTCCCAAGAATCCGGCCTCTTTCCCAAGCCTCCTTCACTACCTAATCACATTCATCCTCCTTAATCCACATAGCCTCAAACTAAACAACCGCTACCTTCTTTTGTTCCTACTCTTTGGAGGGATAGCTTTAAGAATCAGCATGTTATGGTCTAAAGAGTAAGTGACCACATTGTAAAGTCTTACTTGAAGAAACAAGGAAGTCCAATTTGTAGAGACCAAGGCCCAATCTAATCTCTCACGGACCCACCCACGTGCCCCCAACCTTCTACTCCAGGTGAATTCTGGACCCACGAAGCCCAAGTCTCTAAGTTTGCTTATGTTGATAACTGAAAAGATAGCCCTCATCTGCCATTCCGGTCTCTTCCCACCTCCTGCTTTTTCTCCCCTGTGACATATCTCATTGAAGTCTCCCATGCAGACCCAGGGAAGCGCACTCCTTGAGCTTAAATTCACAAGCAACGCCCAAGACTCCACTGTTTTGATGGTTTCAGGGTTGCCATAAAACACGATAAAGCACCATTTCTTATTTCCTCCATCTTCCGTAATAATCGCATCTATGTGTCTAGGAGAGAAAGTTTGTCTAGTTAGTCATCATTTAATGCGGATATGATAGCAGATTTAGGAGATTTTCTTTTTTAGAGCTAGGTCGAGATCAAGATCATTATTTTATGTGTCTCCTTAATTGATTACTATATTTCCTCAGTCCTGTTACGATCCTCGTTTAGACAAACCTTGATTGGGGCTTGGCTTAGGCTCAAACGGGCAAGAGAATCTCAATAATCCACAATCATCCTTTACCATATGACTAAGCCTCCAAAATAGAGTTTACCCAAATTCGAGCTTATTGCAAGTGTGCTTGATATTACAATAATTTTGTCACATTTGTAATAGCTAATACTATTGAGTAATAACCCTTTCAAGAGCCAGATTATCTAGTTTATTTTATAAGAAGAATCTCAAATCTCATTCCCGCACTTATTGTAACTATTAGATTATCAAACCAAAAAAAGTAGGAACATTAAACAATAATTCCACAGAAAGTAGCTGATAAAGATTGGAAGTTTCATAAAAGAACCTTTGTGTAGAATCCAAGACACAATAGTTTTGACTTTGTTAGTGAATATTCTTATTTATCACTCATTAATAAATAAAATTTAACAAAATCACCGAGCATAGTGCTCAATACTAATTTGTCTGAATATGAATATATATATATATATATATATATATTAAGTTACTTACCACACTCCCTCCCCCCTTCACCCTCAAAGTCAATTTAGAAATTTCCTACTAGTATAGGATTGGATTGTTGGTTTCAATGGCCTAATGGTATTGGAAATGGATGGCTAAAATAGTTGGGCTGAGTTTGACCCATCTACCTTTTTTTCTGTCTATGGTAGATCACACAGACAGATGGGCTTCAATATTTAAAAACTTTATAAACAGATAGTTGCTTAATTTTTTACCACCTCGAGTCCTCACTCCTCATCATAAACCCCCTTTTCCTAATCATTTTTTTTTTGGTGACAAAAACCCTTTTCCTAATCCTAATTTTATACAATACTGTTATATATATATATATATATATATATATATAAGCCTAATTGTATTTTGTGTGCAAGTTAAATCTCTTACTTGTATTAAAAATCTATTATTATTTAATATACAATACAAAGATAGGTTTTTCACTTGTTGGATGGCGACTTGGCAGAAATTAAGTGGAAAACCTATCTTTGTGTTGTATGTATGTTGGCGGAAAGTGGAAAACCTATCTTTTTAGGGAACATTCTATTTGGATGGCACTATTTACTATTTGAATATCATACGCGGAGTCAATACTTATTTGGTGCAACTGGTCATTGCGGCATTTAATGTCAGTGATGAAACATTCAAAACAAACAGCGTACCTACAGGCCATTGTCATAATATTTCACAACCTTGGATACATTTAGAGGAATATGAAGGGAGGTTATGTTTTATTGACTTAATGCCTTACATTTATTTTGGTGTATATGTTATGCTAGAGGATCATTAATGGGAATGTCGAGTCGGTTTTGAGGATCTACCATATTATGCTATGCAACCTTCTTTCTATTTAACATGCCTCAACAAAGGAAAATTGATACTATGGCTTGAAGGAAAATTGGCTTTTTATGATATCAAATGTGGAACTGTTGATGCTTGTGAAGTGGGTGCTCATGATCCGAGCACCCATGGTGTTCATCTAATGTTTATTTCGTTTGAAGAAAGTTTGACCCTTATATGTAGAAGCTAATCAGCAATAGGTATGAATTATATCCTATAAGTTGAAACACCAAACTGTTTTGTTTGTTTATTTATATCTGTGGGGACAAAGAATTTAGCAAGCCCAGCCCACTTTATACTAAGCCCAAGGCCCACGCCGAGGAGGAAGAAATGTCTGAGGACGAACGAAGAAGGCCCAAATTGCCAAGGAGCATTGCCGAGAACAATCCTGACCTCGGCCAACTGGGACCACAGAAGAGAATTGCGGCACGCCATCAAAGGCAGCCCCCTAGAGCATCCTAAGAAAAAAGACAAGTACAACGGGTCAACCATGAGAGCATGGTGAAAGAACGATTCAAGGAGAAACTGTCTCATCCGCATTAAATATCCACAACTAACGTTCTGGCCGCATTAATGAGGAAATGACCCTTGAACAATGCTATCTTGGTTGCTGCAATCCACAGAAGGTTTAGGAAGGTGGCTGATGGGACAAGCATTCAAGTAGTGATCTGCACGATCAATAAATGGAGGGTCAAGATCAACTGAAGGAGGATATATATAATGTAAGAAATCCTCCAGAGGGGGCGGGGAATGCTGGAACAATTGGTATCAGCTTTGAAACCTTTGTAACCCAGCACTGAAGAGATAACGAGAACTACAAGCTCCTAAGATGAGGGTCGAGGAACAAAATTTCACACTTTAATCCACGTCTTTGTTATTCAATCTACTCGTAACCATGTCTAGTCGTTGTAACCCTCACTAAGGCCTAGTTCTTAAACTCATTCTCTATAAATTCATTATATTGGGTTGGTTGGGCCTGAATCTATCCATCTAATAGTAGAAGTGTCCAAACCCAGTCCCTATAATATCTATGCCAAGTAAAATGCTCAATGTGAGAAGAAAAACAAATTGTGTTATTGTTTGGTTTTTCAGATATAATAATAATAATAATAATAATAATAATAATAATAATATATATATATATATATATATATATATATATTGGCGTTCAATAGCCATATGATTGTCTGAATACAGGTTTCCTCTTTATTATTTTTGTGGGTATTCTCATGTTCTTAAAAAGTGGCTTAAAAGGAAAGGGAATATCCAACAGAAAATAATTTAAATGATGTAAACTTAGTTACAATATCATAGACAGTATATTAGGTTCTTTAATTGTTTTTCTTAATTAAATTTAAATACATAGTTGTATTGAATTTAATTGTCCTTAAAAATTATAATACTGTTTGTATTTTTTTCGTTAATGCAATCAAGTGCTTAAATTTAATTGGAAAATCTAATGTAATACACCAAAGATTCTTTACATAGGTTTTAAGAATTTTTTTTTCTTTGTAGATATTTCTAGGAGTAGTTTGTATAACAGGTCTCATTTAGTGTATCAATTATCAAACATTTGAAATTTAATTAAAAGTGAATAGGACAAAAGGAAAAATCTAACTAAAATATTGCTGATAAAAACTAAAATAGATACTAGTAAGCAAAATCTAAAAGTAAACACACATGTACTCAACCATGAATATTAAATGTGATATCCATACATGCTTTCATATTTATTTTATTTATTGTTTAAGCTATTTGTAGAGATCCAAGTGTTTTGACTAAAAAAGAAACAAGCAATAAAAGACTAATTATAAAAGAATTAATGGATGCAACCTTCTTTTTTATGAGTTACAATTTTAACATGTTCTACCAAATTACATTGTTTTTTCTGCTATAACCTTTGAGCTCTCTTCAGGCTTTTCTATTGAGTTGCCCAGCTGAACATCTTTTGCCTGAATGCCTACTCTGTCTAAGAATCCTATTGGGTAAGCATCACTTGTTCCTTTTTAGTGAAATAATAGTTTGGGACCCAAACCAATTAATGAAAGGAGAAAGTTTAGTTACAAAATTAGTTGTAGCCTTAGACTATAAACTCACTCAATAAAATAAATACTACTGCATATTTTGAAAATCTAACCGTTGAATTACGTGTTCTTTACGCTCTTAGTGCACATGTCAATTTTTGTGTCAATCGGATATCATTTACTATATAATCTATAATCTTATATTTTATGCATAATTTTAAATTACAAAAACTTGCAATTTAAAAATTTATTGATGACATAGCTATTGATCTTTAATTTTCTTGAAATTTTGCAAACATGAAGGATATAAGAAGAAGATGCAATCCAATGGTGGACTTGTCAAAATTCACCTCCAATAAAAAAATATTGAGTGAGTTTGTAGCCTAAGGCTACAATTGATTTTGTAGCTAAACTTTGTCCTGAAATGGAATATTGTCTAGTCGAAAATTGTGAAATTACCAAGTTCAACACTTCAACGCATATTACTGAGCCATTTTAAACAATTTGTCTTCAAGTCAGAAGTATATTTTAGAATTTTAATCCCATATGCTTGTCAAATGTGGGACTATTAATATAATCTCTGGAGCTATCAGGAAGGCTCCTAGCTCAATGTCATATGTGGAGTTGCAGATAAGCCAGTCTGCTACTTTTACAGAGTCCTTTCTAACCATAATTTCAAAGTTTAGGAACCAAATCAAAATTTTGAAACTTTAGAGGTAAAATAATAATTATCCTAAGTTTTAAGGGTATGATTTGTAATTTATTCAACTATTTAAGAGCTTTTTTCCTCCATTAAATTATTATTACAATTCACATAATATGCACAAAATATATTTCAAATTCATTAAAATTAATTCTCAAAATATCAAAAAAATAAAACTAGTAAAAAATTAAAATACAAGTAATATATATATATATATATATATATATAGTTGGAGACTTTGGGGTGAGTCTGGATTGAAAAAAATATTAAACCGAATCTGGCCCAATTTGGATTGGGTTGAATCATTTTAGTTGAGTTGGTGAGTCATATTAATAGAAGTTGTCCTAAGGTAGAGCATCTTTATCTTGGATGGTTAAATATATTTAATATTATTTAAAAAAAAAAAAGAAAAAAAAAGATGAACAAATCAGTAAAAAAAATGGTAATATGATCAATGATGTGGCTTAATAAGAATGTAGCAATATTAAATGTTATGCTGCGACTTTTAAATATTATATATATAAATATATAATTCCATTTTTTAATGAAAAGTTTGTTTGTTTGTTTTTATATTATTTTATTTGTACATTGTTCATAATTGAATATTTACAAATCCTTCATTTTTTCTCATCGTGGATTATAATTGAAGGAAAATGGTCATGTGCAGCACACATTACCACTTTTATATAAAACAATTTATTTTAAATAAAATTGAACAAAAATCTAAAAATTGAAAAAGAAAAAACCTACTTTGGTTATTTGATTTAGACAAAATTTTCATTGAAATATAATTTCTCTAATCCACTACATAGCAATTCAAAAATTATATATGTATATTTTTAATCACATGACTTATACAATAATCATGTAATTTGTTTAAATGATTTAATAAATCACATGATTGATTGAATAAATAAAAAATCATGTAATTTATTACATGTTGATGGTAATAATGGATTTGAAAAAATCCTTTTCCTTTTTTTGTTTTTTGCCCCATCCTCTCTTCAATTCTTTCCCTTGCCGTTATCTTCTTCTTCCCTTGCTTTCTCTCTCTCCGTGACACAACTAGCCACCACAAATTGACTATACCCCAAGACCCATAAACCCTCACCGGCCACCACCAATTAGGCCAAGACCCACCATTCACTTCCATCTATTTTCTTTTTAACTAAACACTTTCCTGGAATGCAAAGCAAAACAAAGGGTCAATTTGATCAATTACAATATCTTATAGGTCTAAAAATTTAAAATTGATAGTACAGGAGATGTGTTTGAAAGCGACCCAAATCCCAAGTGTGTTTTTGCAATTTTCCCTAAAATATTTTAAGTCATTTTTTGCACTCAATTAAACCTTAATTCCAGGAATAAGTGTACCATTGTCTATTGTTTTCTAACCTTCCCTTTCTTCTTTTTTTCATTTTAGCACCAAAGAATGACTAAGTGTAAGTTTGGATAGAGCTAAAAACAAATTTTAGCTACATTGGGCGTTTTTTCGTGGATCCCGTGCACTATAAGACCCACACGTACGGAATTCAGTAAAAAAAAAAAACTTTAAAAATGGATCCCACACGGTACTATTCATATTTAAAAATTATTTTGCTACAGTGTTTTCAGTTTTCAGCAATAAGCGGTATCCAAAAAGACCCTAATACTGCTCACTCTAGAAGCTAGGTCCAAGGATATGTGAAAAAGAAAAGAGCAAACACAAGTATCCAACCAGATAAAGGAGGGCAGATAAATTTACACCCCAAAAGTTTGAAAAAAAAAAATCCAAACATATGAATGCGTATTATTAAGGGGTCTTCTTTCTATTGCTCAAATAACAAATTATCGTGAGAGCCTCTTATCAAAAAAAAAAAAAATCGCAAGAGCCTGTAACATGACTGAATATAGTCCTGATGAGGGTAACTCCCACATTACAAGGGTGGAGCTTCAGCGATCGGCGAGTTCAATAAGCTGATCAACCACATTTGGATCTGCAAGTGTGCTAGTGTCCCCAAGCTCATCTAACTGCCTGGAAGCAATTTTTCTCAAAATTCTCCTCATTATCTTTCCACTCCTTGTCTTTGGAAGACCAGGTGCCCAGTGTATTTTGTCAGGTGCTGCAAAGGCTCCTATCTGAAAGGTTGAACAAGCATGAAACTTAGAAAGCATAATTATGAATTTATATATTTGTTGGACTGGAGTTCTGGTTTTAATTTGTTTTCACATTCTAATTTTTTAGATATGCTTGATCTTTGTAATTTATGAGCTTGATGTAATGCTATGCATATACACTTCGGTGTACCTGGGTATTTTGATTAACAAACTTTCATTATTTATCCCAAAAAAAAACGAAAAGGAATTTATATATTTGAATGCATCTGTCTCTGGTACATGAAAAATGCCTCTAGTAAGTAACTTAGATGGATGTCATTGATGGAAGATGGGATTAACTTAATTATATGGTTAGTGATCTCAGCCTTAAATCACCCAATTTACATGTAAGAGTGCTTAGATCAGATGGAAAAAAAATCAGTTCCTATTTTTTAGTTTTTTCTACCTTTCACTGCTACATGCTGAATAACTACAGAATTGCATGAAGCCCATAGATAACGAGGAAACAAATTCTTTCAATTATTTATTTATTTATTTATTATGACGTAGGAAGCCTTTCTAAAGAAGATTCATTTGGACTTGCCTCTAGCCAGTTAAGCCTATGGGCAATTGAACCTATCACTAGTTTCAATTGCTGAGTAATCTAGGGGCATTCAACTTGACGAGCTAAGCAACAAGGAAACATTTTCTACGATCTAGATTCTAGAAAGTACAAAACCTATATGCAACTGGTTACCATTCACAGTAGCACAGAAAACTAATGGAGGAAAATCCATAAATCAGATCTCTAAAAGATATCAAGAATACAAACAAGGATGTTGGGAGCTGGGCTTGAAGTTGAGATACTTCTGAATAATTTGCATGCTGTGACAAATGATACCATTAACTGAAACAAGTGCTCTTAAGCCGGTTCCCTGATGGAGGGCAAAATGCAAGACAAAAATTAAAGTACAGAAAAATAGAGAGGCAACCTAGGAGTCAGAACCTATACTTGCTTGGAGTTACCACCAAGCAAAACAGAAAACCTTTTGGAGGCAGCACCTGGTGTTGGTTGGAGTCAACACCAAACCATTGGAAAATTCCAAAAAAAAAAATGTTCATTAATCAATCAAATTATCAAATCTCCACAGGAGCACAACAGTCTGTTCATATAAACTACTAAAACTAAACCTGAATTCTAGTTAACTTAGGAAACACTAATTCTAATTGACAGTAGGAAATAAAATAAAACTACCAAATAACCTAATTGATTACTAAAGACCTAAAATACCAACAAAAACACAATTGACTTCGAAAATTAAAATAAATATTTTTTTTTTTTGCGCTTTTAGCATCAGTTCCTGTTCCTTCTGGTTTTTTGATGACCACAGATCATGCCATCTGAGGGCAGAATTCCCCTTAAATTATAATAAAATTTGTGTATTGACCTCACATGTTTGAGATCGATTCACTCAATGCAATGGAAGCCATCCAGCTGCTACATCACAAATAGTTGAATGCTATTCTAAGTAATTGGAAGGTGTAATTAGTTTTATGACTCTCAGCACAGTTTCTGTTCTTTCTTACATGATCTACCTAGTGCACTATATGCAGTATTGAGTAAGATTATATGTTTGACTATTTTGTTGTCATATGAAAGAAGTGCATTGGACTAGATACAGACCTGATTCCGGACTGTGAGTATGAGGCTTTTCCGGAGTTCTTCACTGTATTCAACACCCTCCACAAGAGTAACAAATGCATAGATACCCTGTCCTTTAACCTACAGCAACAAATATGGTAGTTTGTAGTTTGGTCAGACATACTTGGTACGGGCAATTTAGTTGTGAAATCACCCATCAGATGCCTCTCCCACACCACCACCACCACCACCACCCCCCCCCCCCCCCCCCCCCCCCTCCCAAAAAAAAAAGGGGAAAAATACCAATCAACCACCACCCACACATGCACATTCAAGCTCAAAGGTATACCTCATGGTCAACACCAACCACGGCAGCTTCTGCACATTGGTGATGAGAGACTAGAGCAGATTCAACTTCTGCTGTGCCAATACGATGTCCACTGCAATATTTTCAAAATATCAAAGGCAATGAAGAAAAGTAGAAAACTTGTATAATTTTCTTCCTAACAACAGAATGCCATAAATTTTGAGAGACAGAGATGCATAGCTTTAATGAAGTGTGTAAAAATCAATAAGTTTATGATTCTACACATCTGTGTGTGTGTTGCTACAGGGAGTTTGGTGGAGCTGAGTTCAGGCTATGGCTGAACCCGCTTGAGGGAGCACCTGCAACTCCCTTACCGTCTAGGCTCCTCAAGCATTGGTCATCAGTGGGTAGATGCTTCTGTGGCCACACATAGGTAGGGCCTTCCACAGACTAATCACCTTTTTTTATTCTTTTTTATTTTTTTATAAATAATAAGATTTATTGATATAAAAATTACATAAATCAAGAAAATTAAGAAAAGAAGAGAATGATTGGTTTCACAGGGCAAACAACCAATCCACTAAGGTTCTAAAGAAAAATAACTTGAGGTCTGATATGGATCTCTCATTATTTTCAAAACACCTACTATTTATTTCCCTCCAAAGATACCACATAAAACACCAGGGAACAATTGTCCATATATGACCATTTTGATGACCTATTCCTTTTTATTTTTTCAAGCTATATATATCTTTGTGGGGGGGGGGGGGGGGGGGGGGGGGTGGGTGATTAAAAGAGGAAAATATTATGAAATCTAAAAGATACCTAACATTGATAACATCGTCAACCCTTCCAGTAAGCCAGTGGTATCCATCCTTGTCCCTGAAACATAGATGTAGATAGCTTAACACAATTAGCGCACTCTTTGCATGTCTTATGTCTTGGTTTACACAGTCATTTGTTGGAGACACCATTAAGTATACAAATTGGAGTTCAAGTCCAAGACACTATATCAAGATCCTTAGCACAAAATATTATCATGCAGACTGATAACATGACAATTGACAGTAATAACTTACCTACTGCAGCCATCACCACTGAAATAATAGCCAGGGAATGGCTTGAAGTATGTTGTTTCATATCTTTCATGGTCACCATAAAGTGTACGGAATGCCCCTGGCCATGAGCCCTTCACACATAGATACCCACTGCATTCACCGTCAATCTCAACACCCTTCTCATCCACTATGACAGGCTGCAATTTTACCCCAATAAGATAACGATGCAGAAGTAATTTAAATAAAAAAATAAATAAAAAAGAGATCGATGAAAGATTAAATTAATATTTTTTTTTTATAAGTAAAAAAGATTAAACTAATATGCTAGATGATTGCATCCATATAAAAGTTCAGTATGAAAGACCTGAATCCCAAAGAAAGGAAAAGTAGCAGAACCAGGCTTCTGAGGCCAAGCACCCGGTAATGGAGTAATCTGCCAGGTAAAAGTTGTGAACCATTGATAATAGTCTCAACAGAAAAGGATGGCAATATCAATTATAAACATGTCAAAGTAAAATCTC
Organism: Quercus glauca; assembly: GCA_023736055.1. NCBI lineage: Eukaryota > Viridiplantae > Streptophyta > Magnoliopsida > Fagales > Fagaceae > Quercus > Quercus glauca. The sequence continues at coordinate 35,336,736 of CM043316.1, read as the reverse complement.
AAAGTTCATTCATATATATATATATATATATATTTTGATAGGTAATAATAGTTTTCTGCTGGCATCACAATAAGAAAGATATAAAGAAAAGAATTCAGATACCATGAAGCCACCAGTTTCAGTCTGCCACCAGGTATCAGATATAGGGCACCTTGAATCTCCAACTACATTGTAAAACCACCTGAGAGAAAATGGAATGTCTTAAGTTGTCTTGTTATTAAAAAAGAAAAAGATTTTGGATTACTACAATAAACAAGCGCTGATAACTAAACCTCCATGCACTTGGATTAATAGGCTCGCCAACACTTCCAAGGACCCGTAAGGATTTCCTCGAGTAACAGGTAACATACTGCAAAATTGAAAAATTTCTCATTAGTACATTCATTATGAAAATTAATCACATCAGAGCATGTGAGTTTCGGAGCCCTCTCTCCCCTCTCTCTCTTTCCCTTGTTATGTAATAAACACAAAACTCCATAAACCAGCAAAAATCCTGAATGGTGAGCTGGGAACGACATTATAACTTGCAGTTTACAAAATTAATTTTAGATTTGAAATTATTACTCCCTCCATCCCAGTTTGAATGTCAAGGTTTAAAATGATACAATTTTGAATAGAAAGATAAATATATAAAGATCTTCTTAAAATATTCTTTACTTTATATTAGAGATGGCACAACTTAATAATAGTCTTTTTTGCTTTTCTAGAGAAAAAAAAAAAAAAAAAAATATATATATATATATATATATAAGGATAACATGGGAAATTGAAGTAACTTCCACTTTTAAAAAGTGGAAATGCATTTTTAGATGTCCCAAAAAGGAAGGCAAAACATTTAAAATGGAAATAAAGGAAGTGTAATTTAATTTCTTTAGTCATCGCAGCCAATAAAATCTTCTAAAAACACATGATATAAAGCCTCACAATCTTCTAAAGAGGTTACCGGAAGGAAAAATCCTTATATTGTATTAAATGTTGAAATCCTTTTTTTATTTTTGGTTGAATAAGTAACAAAATTTTATTAATAAGAGATTAAGGGCATAGCCCAAATACACAATAAGTATACAATAGGTACACCAACAATTAAGCTCTATAATTACAATGATCAATCAAATCTAATAAGTTTCAAAATGATAATAATCTTGACACTATCATCCATTCAAACAATCTGAGAAAAAACAATTTTAGATCTAAAATAGGTCTTTCAAACCCCTTTAAGCTTCTAGAATTCCTCTCTCCAAACGCACCACATCAAACACTATGGTATCCCAAATATTTTTATCAAGAGATATGACTCCTGGATGTGAAAGGAATGTATTTGAAAATTAAAGAATGTATTATCCCAAACACTAAGGTATAAGCTTGGCTACTAAACAAGTAATAAATATATTTCTAGGTAAAGGTTTAAGGGGATTTGACTCCCGGATGTGCCCCATCATTCAGGGTGGATGTGCAGCATGTGCCAGTTGGCCAAAGCTTATATATATGTAGTAAAAAAAAAAAAAAAACAAGTCTTGGGCTAGTGCAACCTCAATTCCAGAATTTCTTTAAATTATACCATATTTCTTTGACTTCTAAAATTATAGAACTTATTTATTAGAATAATAGTTAGCTGATTAAATTCTTCATTTCCTAACAATATAAGCCTTTGGTATCATGTGGTAATTTATCATGTGTTGCACCCCACTTATTAAGGGTATTCTGGGTCCACACATGAGGGGAGTGTTAGAACAACAGTTAAAAACAATTAAATTCATTATCTCCTGATAGTTTAAGCTTTTGGGAACAAGGGTAGTTTATCATTAATGAAAGTAAAACTAGCAGCATATAAACTTAAAGAAAGCATAACATGAGAATACTCTTTAATCCTGCTTCTCTTCTGCATCAGAAATTACGAACCTAGATTAACTAAAATGACAAATGACAATGTTGAAGCAATTCCACATAACTGGGAAAAGGCATAACTGAGTTGTATGATACTCTTGATTAACAAATCTTTATATAAATCATTTCATCCACAGAGACGTAGCTCAGGTCAGACATATAGCTTACTTGATCACCATCACGCATGAGGGACCGCACCAATGTGGGTGCGGTATAGAATATAGTCACCTTGTATTTGTCAACAATATCCCAACAGCGTCCAGAATCAGGATAATTTGGAGCCTGCAGGTAATACACAGACACTTAGCCATAAATGGGAAAACTTAAAATACATTATGATTGCCTCTCATTGTATTTCATAAGGTATGGCCTCTTAAGCTAAATATTTCAGAAAAATGATATCAAGATGAATCTTTAGAACATTTACATCAAATTTTTTTTTTTTAAATTCGATGGTTCCAATTCCCATACAATCTTCTGCCTTTTCTTCTTGAGAATGAGTTATGAGGGCCAAAATAACATCATGAATGCACTCAACGCACAGCCCATCCAAAAATGTTGGCTTGGACCATCTAATTTATTGCTCATGAGGTTCTTGAGCATCTTCCACACAACAATACAGCCAATTGGTGTTTCAAATCAAACTGTATTATTCAAACTATATATATTTTTATAAGTGACAATTAAGTTTCATAAAACAGTATGATGTAATTAGCCAAATTATATTCACCCACATATGTATATATGGTTCTTAAAAAGAGATAAAGAACAGATAATTTTAGTTTAGATGCCAAGTTCTGGAGTCTCCATTTGGTATTCCAAAGCTAGCCCTTCTTAAATTTCCAATCCTGTGGTCAAAACTGAATGTATTGGTTGATCTCTATGCACCAATATAATTAATGTTTGAATGTGTAAGTTGTTTTCTAATCTTAAATGTTATTCAATGACCGTGACAACAGAAACTACAATAGAAGTTCTCATTTCAAGTACCCCTTCATAGACTACAACTGACGCTCCATTTAGCAGAGGTCCGTAAGTCACATAGCTGTGCCCAGTAATCCAACCACAGTCAGCTGTACACCTGAAATTGGGAGAAAGACAATTAAGAAACAACAAATGTTAGTAGTATATATTATAAAAAAAAAAAAAAACTAATGTTAGTAGTATAGAATTTCTTCTATGTGAGGGAATTTGTAACGACATGAAGGATGAATTTCAAGTATACCAGTAGACATCGAACGGTTTGTAGTCAAATGCATACTTGAATGTTGTTGCGGAATACACCATATATCCTCCGGTTGTATGGAGAACACCCTTCAAGAACTTATGTGAGAACAAAACAAATGGAAAGGGAGAGAATATATTAATAAGACCGTGTTATATAACTACCTTTGGCTTTCCGGTGCTCCCACTAGTATAGAGCAGAAAAAGTGGATCCTCTGCATCAACCCATTCCACCTCGCAAGTAGTTGGATACTTAGGAACAACATCCTGAAAGAGATTTGCAAATCACCAATGACCCAAAAATTAACTATCCTAAATCTGTAATCACTATCAATTGATAAAGTATATGCCATAAATATCCAATTCCGTCCAGCAACATGTACAAAATTGTACATTAAGCCTCTTGATATAGAGCCCAGGCATACGTTTAAAATACACAAGGAATTTTTTGATAAGTTAAAATACACAAGGAATTATACTTCTACATTAAAATAGTACCATTCTCTTCTTTCTAGGCATATCACGAAGGAATTGATACCAGAAGGAAAGGGAATACAACATGCACATTACAAGTACAAGCACCATATCTTTCATGAGAATCCATTTATAAGAAGAGGTTCCAAAAACTAACCTGCCACCATATATCTCTTCCTTCTTGCCAATTAGTACTTTCCCTCTTCATGGCTGATTGGTTTTCATAGGTTAAGCACACATCTGCAAGAAAAAGGAAACAAATATGTCAATGTGGAGGAAAAAAAGATTTTGTCCCAATATTTTGTTGTACAATACTGAACATAGGGTAAAATTTTGGCAAGTCAAGTAGGTTTTAGAACAATCTGAACCCAATGCTGAGATTAACTAAGCTAGTTGGGGCCTGATATAGATCCCAATCCTCAACAGTAGATGTTTTACCTCAGATAAAGCACAATGAACCTTTGGCATATGTTGTCCCCATTTGACATGGTACTCAATATTCATGAAATTTCATGGTCACAACTCCAATAGATCGAACATACTTAATGTATCACTAAATGAAAGAATAATGGAAGAGACTTAGAACAACTAAAAACTCAGGGAAACCAAAATGGACTGTCGAAACCCAGAATACCGTCCTAAAGGAGTAGCAGCTCAGGTAAGTGCAATGCAAGTTCATTTATGCCATTAAATTGTGTCAATCATGAGAAGAAAATGTTGACTAAAAAGGTGTATGACCCTTTACAGAGACATATTTTTGAAGACTAAACAATTTTGTGCTTAAATCATAAGAAGTTATTTCCCCACCTACAGATATTCCATTTCGGGCTGATTCAGTTAGGCCAGCATCAACTATGTCTTTGAGGGGGATAACCTTAGAACCCCTTTTAACAGCATTGCAAGTAATCACAACTTTAGGTTTGCAGTCTACAATTCTTTGGGCAAGAGATTCAGAAGAAAATCCAGCAAATACAACCTGAGGATAACAAAGGCTATCAGAGATTTATTTGTAAACAAATGAAAAAATGTGGAATTTGGAACAAAAATAAAAGGAAGAGGAAAAAAGGGTGGGTGGAAATAATGAAGGTATGACATACCGAGTGAACAGCACCAATGCGAGCACATGCGAGCATTGCAATTGGAAGTTCCATTAGCATTGGCAAATAAATCACCACTGCATCACCTTTTTTAACCCCAGTATCCTTTAAATAGTTTGCAAGCTGTAGAAGGAAAAATAAAAATAAAAATAAAATCAATCACATTCATTTAGCCATTCTGCTAATTGCAGATTGAAAACCCAATATCTTCTTTTATAATTTTTGTTGTTTGCTCACACCCATATTTCAATTTCAATTTCTTGAGTTTGAGTTTATTATACATGAGTGTGTTTGTTTGTGTGCATGGATAGCATGAGAGAGAGAGCTTAGTAAATGACCTGGCAAACACTGTGAAGAAGCTGAGTGTATGTCAAAGTGCCATCAACACCAAGCTCATTGCCTTCCCAGTAAATGGCAATTTTGTCCCCATTTCCAGCTTCGACGTTTCTATCCAAGCAATTGTAGCAAATATTGGTTACACCACCTTTGAACCACTGAGAAATAAAATACAGACCAGAAAAAGACTCAGAATAAAGAGCCAAATTAACTTTTAAAAGAAAAAAAGAACTCGAAAGAAAAGTACAATAAAACAAAAACAAATAAAAGTACCTCAATATTAATATTTCCTTTCCGGACATCAAGATTCTCAGAAAACACTAGCTGTCCCCATTTCTCTTTCCAGTAAAACTCTGACCACGCAATATCGGACCAAAATCCAGCAGGGTCCTCAATTGATCTCTTATACATCTCCATATACTAACAAATCAATACATTAAAAACACGTTAGTCACGTCTGCGCCATACCTCAGTATATGCTATGCTCGACTTAACACATCACACGCAACACACACACTCAATCAAAATTCAACGAATCTCTCGACATCACAAGTAGTGGGGTGGGTTGGTTGGCAGGCTTTACCTTTTCGGGGGACGGGACGAGAGCCTGAGAAGAGAATTGGTGATTGGGAAGGACAAGATCATTCTCTTCAGAAGCCAAGGATTCACCCAAGATGGCAGCGTTCAAATGCGATATCCTGCCAGCACCCGACGGTTGAATCGTCATTGAATCCACATGCCGCAGACGATGATGCGAGGTCTTTATAGGCGAAGAAGAAGCCATTCTCCTCACACCGCTCGATCTGCTGTTGCTATCAGATCTGGACCGCCAATATTTGCCGCAACAATAGCAATTGGACTTATACGAGAACGGTACTGAATTTTGGTGGAACGAGCTGGCTACCGTAGTAGGAGGAAGAGAAAAGGCTCCCACGCTCAAAACGTTATTATAAAAAAACAGTGCTTGTGGGCCCATCTTCTGATTTGACTTTAATATATTTTTTTTTAACATATATATATATATATATTTACACTAAATTAACAAAATTTTAGTGAGAGAAAACACAAAATAGGAATTTATGGTACAAAATTAGAGATAGTTTTCTATTTTATTGTACGCAAGAGAAAAATTAGAAATAGTTTTGGGGGTTTGGATTTTGAGGACTTTTATCTTTTGTACTCTATCATAATTCATACCATCACAGTCAATATCATTATCCGGATATGGTTGGCTTTCGCTGGCGGCTACAATAAATATAGTGCTGGGTTTGATCCATCGTGTAAACCTTTCAGGATCCCTTATAAAACGGGGTGACTATTTAATAATGAATTATATAGCAGAGCAGTGGGGACTTGGTTTTCGTTGAAAAATGTTGAAAATGACATTTAAACTGTGCAAGTAGGCGTGTAGGATTCAGACTATTTTGTGTTTTTTATTTTAATTATGAATGAATGAAAAACATGGCGGCATTTGTTATTGTTGATTGACCATGAAAAGATAAACGTAGTAGCTACCTACCTCGCAGGCTAACAACCCACTCCACCCAAAGGGTCAGAGACGCCAAGAAAGAACCCAAATAACGCCTGTGAGTTTGAAATTTCAACAAAAGCAGAAAAAAGCAAAAAGAAACAAGGGAGAGAAAGAGGTACCAGTATGAGAGGTAGCTGTGCCTTTGGCTCTGGGGAATGCTATAGTTTTAGAAGTTAAATTATGGTGATCTATTTTCTCGACGTATCCATCAGCTTTTGTCTTCATGCTCTCTCTATGTGATTTTGGTTTTAACTTTTAACTGCCTGCGATTCATCCTCCAGTTTTTTAACAGCCAGTTGATCAGACCGAGGCTAATTGCACAATTTTTAGCAGAGTATAAAAAGCAATATTCACCCTCTGCCTTTTTATTTATTTATTTATTATTATTATTATTTTTGTTATAATTATAAAAAGCAATACTCAACCCTTGCCTTTTTATTTATTTATTATTTTTTATTATTATATTTATAAATTCAATCGAATTTGTGCTCTTCGTCATTAGATCAAAACATTAATTAGTAGTGAATTCTAATTAATTCAACGAGTAAAGTTTTTAATTAAATAAAAATTTTAGAGTTCAAGATAAAAACAACTTTTATTCTTATAAGTATCTCATTTATGATTATATCAATTTTTTTTTTAAGATAGAAAATTGAAAAATAATAAAAAAATAAGAAGATAGAAAAATTTTTCGTTTAAGCGTACAAATATAAAGAAATAAAAAATATAATTTATATAAATTTACTTTCATGTCGTTGATAGATAAAATAAATAAATAAACCGTAACAAATAAGAAAAAAATAAAAACGGATGAACAAAAAATAAAAGCACCAACAGTAATACAGTACGAACAGTGCAGAAAAGAACAAAAAAGTTAAAGAAAAAGAAAACGACAAAAAACCTAAAAGAGATTTTAAAAAATGAAAAGGACAAAAAACTAAAGAAGGTATTAAAAAAAAAAAAAGTTGACACGTAACAAAAAATGACAAAACATGTATCATAATAAGAAAAATAGATAATTACAGTAAATCTATTTAAGGTTTGGTTTGTTTGTGGTTTGTCTGCCCGTGGTTCAAAACTTATCACTTTACTCACTTGAGGTGCCTTCCGTTAAAGATCTATTATCCACCTCTCCCTTTGCCGTTAGAATAACACATTTTTAGAGAAAAATAAACATAACACGAATAAAAAAGTTAGGGTTTGATATTAAAAATAAATGTATATGAATGTAACAAATAAAATTCTAAACAACTACAAATCAAATTGTTTGAAATTAAAACAAGTACTACACCGGTGGTGGCTCTTCTGTACTTCAACATGATCTTCCCCTTCCACAAACTCATCAACAACCCAATCACCCAGGTCTGAGAGAGGAGAAAAACAATTATGAACCACCCATGGATACCGACTAAGGATTGACGACACCACTGTCAGACTCGGAGCCTCAATCTCCGCTGTCGTTGAGCTACCCACCATAACACCAATGGACCCAGAGTCATGATAGCCTTGTCCATGAGTAACCTCGACATCGGAGATTGAGCCCAACAAGAAACCCACCTTAACAAAGCCAAGAACCACCGCGTCAGAGTTACTACAAGCCGCCAAGGCTTTTCCGGCCATTGGATGTCCAAGAACTCTTGACGGGATGGGTGCGAGAAGCCCCGATCATATTGGCGATGTACCTACCGTCGTAGCCTCGGGCATCGCCAATGTCTCCGTCGACTCCATCGTTGGCTTTGAGCTCTCTCCCACCACACTTACACTCTGATTCACACTCACACCAACCCAATAGGAAGATCTCAGAGAGATATTTTAGGTATGAAAAATTTTTGATCCTGTTTTGGGTTTGAAAATTTTTTGATCATGTGTTCTGGGTTGGGTCGCTGCTGCTGTTTGAGCCTTCTCTGTTTGAGCCATTGCTCGCTGCTCGCTGCTGCCAGCATGGGGTGCACAAAACAAAACAAGGACTGAACGGCCTGAGAGATCTGATCTGCTACTCCCACTGCTTGTTTAAAGAGTGAAGAGTGTTCATACCTCTTTTTTTTATTTTGGTTTGGCCATTTATTTCACATTACACAGAACCATTACACAGAGATCATTACATAGATCATTACACAAAACCATACCCTTGAACTCAACTCTAAAAACGTGTTGCTGTCTTTGTCCTTGTATAGAGACACAAAACCCTCCAAGCTCTTTCAAAAAAATTCAAACCCTAACTTTTTAATTCGTGTTATGTTTGTTTTTCTCTAAAAATGTGTTTTTCTAACGGCAGAGGGAGAGGTGGGTAATAGATCTCTAACAGAAGGCACCTCAGGTGGGTAAAGTGATAAGTTTTGAACCACGGGTAGGCAAAGCGCAAACGGGCCAAACCTCAGGTAGGTTTACTGTAATTATCCCTAAGAAAAATGATATGTCTACAACATTTTTACAATTTTTTACAACAAATCTTAAGTGACAGGTTGTTACTGGTTATTATTGTTGGGGCAAGAAAGTAATCTTAGTGCTATGTTCAAATTTGAACCTAAAATAACTAACCATCTATGATTTGTTGTAAAAATGTTGTGGACGTAGCACCTCTCATCATAATAAACCCAAGTTACTAGCATTAGTACAACATCGGTTTTTTTTTGTCCAAACATTTCTCTTCGGAAGAAAACATTTTAGTGGGCCAGGAAGAAAATATTCAGGCCCCTCCAATTTATTTTCCTTCCTTCTTTCCAACTAAACATCCACTATTAGGTGCAACTTCTATTTAGCATCTTATAACGCTAGACCCATTGCGATCATGACACATATCTAAAAATAGACACATGTCATAATTACAACGGATCCAATGCAAGCCCACCCACTAAAAACATCATCTCTCTACTTTTCTCTTTTTTATTTTATTTTTTTATTCTTTATTTTTTATCATCCCTATTTTACCTCTAACCAAACATACTCTAAAAGTTTGGCTAGAGGTAACGTATCCTATCCTACACTAATGTATATATACGGTTTTTTAATTAATGTAGATATTTTTTCCTTCCTTAATTTGATTGTTTTATTTTTCTTTTGGATAAACATGCACTCTAATTTGTAGGATTTCTTTTTTCAAAAAATTATTAATTATGACCGTATTTTTCTAATACATATATTTTTCTTAATAATTCTCCTTCTTTTATAATTCCTAAATTGAGTAGAAATCTAAGGTTATGTTTGGTAACAGTTTTTGTTTTTTATTTTCAAAAACTTGTTTTTGGGAATATAAAGAAAAAAAAAATTCTTGTATTTTTGAAATAAAAAACATGTTTGGTTAGTGGAAATTAAAAAAATAGTTTTTTGAAGAAAAAAAATAGCAAATACTAAAATATGTTGTTATTAAGATTTGAACTCTAATGCCAACTTATTAAATGAGACAGATTTATTAAATTAGATACGTATTTTCACTGACTTTTGAAAATTAGAAACTAAAAACAAAATTTGGCATGTTTTCAATTTCCTTCACAAATTGAGTTTTGAGAACAGTTTTTGTTTTCTGTCTATTTTGGGTTGACAAACAAGTTTTTTAGTTTCAAAAATAGAAAATTGTTTTTGGAAACAGAAAATAAGGGAAAAAATAGTTACCAAACATATTTACAATTAAAAACTCTCTCTCTCTCTCTCTCTATATATATATATATGGGTTAAATTCAAGTTACACTTAGTGTAATTTTAAGTAATGTTACATCATTCAATATTGTTTAATTGGATGCGAATTTTGACAAATTCACAATTAGATTACATTATCTTCGTATATTATCCTTGTTTGCAAAATTTCACGGTGATTATAGATTAGTAGTCATGTCATCAATTAATTATTTAAATTCAAGTTTTTGTAGTTTAAAATAATGCATATAATATGAGTTTATGGATTGAATGGTAAATAACATCGAATTGACATGAAAATTGGTATGAATGTTAAAAAATATAGAACATGTAATTCACCGGTGGAATTTTCAAAATATGAATTTTATAATTGGTGTAACTTGTGTGTGTGTGTGTGTGTATATATATATATAGCTTTTTAGCCTATTTATTCCTAGGCACACATTCTTCTTCTTTTTACGGCTTCTTTTTTATTTTTATTTTTATTTTATAGAAACACTACTTATTGTTCTATTCAATTTTTTCTCTTCTCCATTATCAAAAATTCTTCTTCTCTTATAATTTCTATGTTGATAATAAATCTAACTCTCTTTTTGTTTTATTTTTATTTTTTGTAATTACTTAAGGTCATTTGACTTTTGTTAAATCCATGATAGAATGCATGATCAAACCTACCATCCACGTACGTATTACTCTTCTTTGTTTTTGTGTATTCTTTTTAAGGTCTTTCTTATGAGTCATAAAGACAATTTTAAATCCATGAAATCCATTATATAAACCTCTATAAATATTTATAACTTTATCTATTTATTATTTAAGAATTACCAAAATTTGTATTCTATCCTACAACAAAGGTTTCATCTTTTTTAGTTATGAGTTGTATTTGTGTTATGTTTATATGTGTGTTATTAGATTAAATTAATTTTCTTGAATAGTAAAATTTTTATGTTACTATTTCTCATTTTTATTTTTGTTGTTAGTAATGTTATATAAGTGTGGAAGAGATTGTCTAACATTATAGGCATGCGACTTAAAAAAAAAAGCCATGATAATTATTATTATTATTTTTTTTTGGTTTTACAAATATCAATATTCATACCTATATTTAGCACCCACAACTCACAAGACATTTGAATAATATTCGTGGAAAAAAAAATCTAAAACATAGCATGTTATGAATATCAACAACATATTCCTTCACAAGATTGCTATAACCAAGTAATATTAAATCAACATCATGAAAAAGAATGCTTGAGCTAATAAATTTCTTTACTAGTTGTCTATATCCTTTTTCTTCCTTAGGACTCCTTTAATATTAAAATTTCATTTTTCAGACTCTCCACTCATCCTTAAGCAGATCCTATTTAGATAAATGAGGCTATTAGTGTATCAAAGCATAACTCTAAACAAAGTTTTGAAAAGAAAAAAAATACAATGTAGTCTATGCTCTTCAAGTGCATGACACAATTCAGATGTAACTAGAAATGTCATTATAAGCCAATCGATTAGTTAGAAGATAATTACGTTTTATTTTTATTTTTTAGCAAATGAAAAAACTCGGGTTAAGTTTCCTTAGGTTTTTAATTGTTTAATTTAAGATTTTTTTTCATATAAACATAGTTGTCAGTATCGTACGATACGCGATACGTATCGTACGATACGTATCGTATCGTGTGTAAAAAGTTCTGTATCGTATCGCGATACGTATCGTACGATACGTATCGTATCGTGTGTAAAAAGTTCTGTATCGTATCGGCGTATCGTAAGTGCTCAAGAATCGTATCGTGTTCTTTAAGGTTTTTTTTATATGGATAATTTAATATTGGACTCTTTGTTATTCTCAATGAATAATTAATTAACTTGGCACAAAAAATAAAAATCTTAACTTAGACACTTGACACAAAATTAGACTTCAATTGAAATCTAATTAAATTTTCTCTCAACTTTGGCTATATATATATATATATATATATAAACTTTTACAATAATTTTATTGAGAAATAATAAATTAATAATCACTTGAGTCTAGATTATATAAATTGTATTTAAAGCATTGTTCTTTAAGGCTTCAAGCAATCACACAACATACATACATACAACGTAAAAATATTAAAATACTATAGCTAAACATATGATCTACAAACAAGAGAACTTACAGCTAAGCCAAAACCCATCCTCTCTATCTTAAATTTCTTATTTGCATAGTTGGAGATGGAAAAAAAAAAAAAAAGTGAATGAAACAACCCATTGATTTTTTTTTTTTTTTTTGAGAGAGTTTTAACTTATGACGTCCGCTCCTGATGATAGCTCTTTATCATCAGACTAAGACACCAATCAGTTTTTGGTGTAGACGGAGATTGAACCCCAAATCTCTTGTACAACCATCAGAGACTTTACCAGTTGAGCTAACTGAAACCCACAACAACCCACTGAATTGAATTGGGTAAATTAATCAAAAGCAATATTGTTAGGCAAATAAAAACCCCTTTTATTTACATATATTTACATCTTTACCAACAAAAAAACCTTTCATTTTCTAAAAAATGTTACTCATAAAATTAGTTTAGAGAAAAACCCTTTAAACTCTTCCTATATCCTTTTATTAGATGTAAATTTTGAAAATCTAATTATTGTATTGCATGTTTTTATCATATCTTCAATGCTTGCAAAATTTCAAGAAAATTAAATATCAATAGCTATGTCATCAATGACACATTTAAATTTCAAGTTTTTATGGTAAAAAATTATGCATAAAAAATAAGTTTATTGATCAAATAGTAAATAATATCTAATTTGAACCAAATTTAACATGCATATTAAAAACATAAAGAACATGCAATCCAACAGTTAGATTTTCAAAATTCATATTCGGTAAAAAGATATAAGAAGAGTTTGAAGAATTTTTTTCCAAACTAGTATGAAGAGAGACCTTGTTTTTTCCATTTACTATTAACTCTAAAAGTTCTCTTCCATTCTTTTTCCCACTCTAGCTCCTCGTTAGGCTCCAATATGTTTAGCAATAGAAACTATCTTTTACAAGAGATTAAAAGTAGTTAAAAAGGTAGAAGCAAAGTGAAATCCATGGTTACTGCTTATACATGCATAACGTGAAAGCATACTGGGTACAACTATGAACAGAGTTTGAAGAAGAATTGAGCTTGAGGTCTTTGTGGATAACAAAACAATAATACGCTTAAATAAGAACTAGATCATTTCATTTCAATAAAATATGTCTCACCCTATATTATTTTAAAGTTACTGCATTTAAAACTAACATGGATATGGGGTACAATGGCGTAGGATATCCTGCTTCAGTTTATTACCAGCTTTTTTTTCCCCACTTGGTTAGAGATTTGAATAGCCAAAACTTGATTCTTTCAACCCTATCCATGATCTAATACCAGAGGAAGCTAGAGCTATACACATACGTACCAGTTAAAAAAAATTATAAACTCATTGAAAGGTAATAAATTGAATATACATGCATTGAAATATATAACCCCTTTGAGTGAGAATGGAACCACCTTGGCATGAAGCTTGCCCTTTTTGTTGCTTAAAGTATGGTCACGCAGATACCTTTTATCTGCCTAGCACAAAATCAACCTGCATCCCACTTGGAGACCTGAAGCCAATTTCGCCGCAAAGAGTTTGCATCTACTGTTGAGAAATCTAGCTTCCCACATAAGAATTTCTCCATATTAACAATACCATAGACTTTACTTGAGTGCAACAATGCTAGCAGTATATTGTCATATGGCTCTGATGACATGGCACTTACTAATTTGCAGTCCTCATCTAACATTCCAGCACGGCTATAGAGTTCAGTCATGCAGATTAAATGTTCTGGAATTGGTGTGATGCCATAATGTTCACCCATATATTTGAAGTACCTCTGACCCTCTTCCCAGTTATTTGTCTGTACACAAGCACATAGAAGACCTACAAAAGTGATAGCATCTGGCTGTACATTGCCCCTCTCCATCTCTGCAAAAACAGAAATAGCTTCCTCTCCGCACCCATGCACACCCAAGCTAGTGATCATAGAATTCCAAGTAGCCAAACTCTTTACTTGCATCTTATCAAACACTTTTCTTGCATCCTCTAAACTACCACATTTGCTATACATGTCAATAAGAGCCGTCCCAAGAAAAATACCAAGTTTGAACCCATTCTTGAGAGCAAAGTCATGAATCCATCTACCCAACTTGAGGCTCCCCATCTCAGTGCAAGCTTTTAACAAGCTAACCAAAGTAAATTCATTGGGCCTCACATTATCAAGCTGCATTCTCCAGAATAATTCAAAAGCTTCTTCGGGTTGATTTCTAGCGTATCCATTAATCAATGCTGTCCATGAAACAACATTTTTGCTTGGCATTTTCTCAAAAACCACTCGGGCAGCATCCAATTCATCACAACAAACAAGTCCAGAAATGGTGGTAGTCCATGAAACCACACTGCGGACACGCATTTTTTCAAATATCTTACACCCAAAATCTACCTTCCCAGACTTGAAGTAAAGATCCATTAAAGTGTTTAGCACAAACATATCTCCTACAAAACCAGTTTTGATAGCTAGCCCATGAACCACTTTTCCCATCTCAATTGCAGAAGCAGCACTGCAAGCTTTGATAACAAATGGAAAGGTAAACTTATCGGGTGGAAAGCCTTGGGATATCATAAGGTTAAACAGAAGAAGGGCTTGTTTTGAGCAATCATTGATGGTATAAGATCTAATCATTAGGTTCCAAGTAAAGGTAAGAGGGCCCTGAATTTGATGGAATACAAGAGTAGCAAAGTCCATTTTCCCATAAGAAGAGCAAAGACTAAGAAGTCTCCTAATAAGTAACTGATCATGAGAGAGACCGTGGCGAATTATCTTTGCATAGACTCGCTTAAGATGTTTGAAATTGGTGCACTTGTGGAGTGATAGAAGAGCTTCTTGTGAACCAAATTGTGGTTTAGAAAACGGGAATGGGTTTGTTCTGGGAAATGCATCAGGAGTGCATGAAAGGCATGCAACCATTATATATATAACCAGGCTTCCACCAAGTTGAGCGTGTTCTTCAACAAATAACCACAGTATCGCCAATGCCAAGTTAATAACTAATAACACAAGAAAATACTGAGATACAACACCTAAAGAACTGTGCTAATTTTAGCGGAAAAAGGCCTATCAACGGTAATAAACAAGAAGAAATGGAACTAGTCTTAACACTTTTCCACTCTTTGCATCTAGAAAGGAACACATTCATATATAAAGTAAAGAACTTTGTGAGCAAGTGGCAACCTTCACATAATTGTTTTATTGCTAGCATTAGCACATGACATAACTTGTTATGGAAATGATGAGATACAGTCACTGCCACACCTTTTTTTAGATAGATGCTGCGAATTAAAAAAAAAGAAAAGAAAGAAAAGGGTTTTACCTCGGACTTAGTCTGTTGACACTACCAGCATACCACAGCCACTGAGGAGAGTGAGAGATAAGAGAGGAATAACTTGAATTGAAGAGTAAGGTGTACAGGAATGGGATTGAGTGAAAAGTTCAAGCCCCTATATATAATGAAAGTATTGGGCAGCTGAGCTAGCCTTCCAAACTCTGCTTAATTCTCTGTTTGTGTTGCCGTTTTGAGATTATGCTTATGAAGCCCCCACCCTAATTCCTCCGCTTCTTCTTCAAATTCTGCTTCTGCTCTGGTAATGAAATAAAGAAAAGGGAAAAAAAAAGCTAAAACAGAAAGATAAGGGCTCGGGCTTGAAAAGCAAGTACACACTTAAACGGCCTAATCCTAACCATCCATGACCCAACCAAAATATATATATATATATATATATAATAGGGAATTTTATTGTTTTCTTTTTTTTATTTATTTATTTATTTATTTACTTGATAGAAACTGTGTATAGGATTACATTATTATCTCTAAGTGTATATGTATTTAAAAAGATTTTTTAGAGACTTGGACAGTAGCTTTTGCCCTCTTACTCACAAAAATTTAGTACTTGTGGATGATTATCACGTTAAGGGTATGCAATGGTGAAAATTTTATTGTTAAATTAGGAAAAATTGATTGAGAAAGTATTTATGAAGGAAAATTTTAACAAATGCTCTAAAGATATTAGTTTAAGAACTATTTTTAAAAATATTTTTATAAAAAAATAATAAAGTAATTATTTTTTTGGGTCAATTTTTTACCTTTTTCATAAAAATAGTGTTATTAACATGGTCCATTTATGAATTATCTATTTTATATATTCGGTAATAAATATTTGAAATTCATTTTATTTTATTTTGTATATATCTTTTGGATAACGTAACATTAATTGGTGAGGGAGGATGTTGATTGACCCACTTGTATGTTGTGGATCGGGATGGGTTAAAATGGACGGCCCAGATTGAAGCGGACATTCCAGTAGACAATAGTAGACTGGAATCGTAAAGTCGCAAAATTCGGGGAGGAAGGAAGAAAGGTGTGAAACCACCCACTGATCATTCTCAGTTCAGACCACCCAACTTCATTCTTTCCTCCCCTCCTCCACATTTGACCTTTTCAAACCTTGTTGAATTTTTGATTCTTTTGACCCCTCCATCCATCCATCTCTCCTATATCTCTATCTACCCAAAAAACACTCAAAAGTTGTCGCAAAACAAAAATGGGTGCGAGTAGCGATCCGACCCAAGACGGCTCCGACGAGCAACAAAAGCGGTCAGAAATATACACGTACGAGGCGCCGTGGCACGTCTACGCCATGAACTGGAGCGTCCGCCGCGACAAGAAGTACCGTCTAGCCATCGCGAGCCTCCTCGAGCAGTTCCCCAACCGGGTCGAGATAGTCCAGCTCGACGACTCCAACGGCGAGATCCGATCCGACCCCAACCTCTCTTTCGAGCACCCGTACCCGCCGACAAAAACCATCTTCATCCCCGACAAGGAGTGCACCAAGCCCGACCTCCTCGCCACCTCCAGCGACTTCCTCCGCGTTTGGCGGATCTCCGACGACCGCGTCGAGCTCAAGAGTCTCCTTAACGGGAACAAGAACAGCGATTTCTGCGGCCCTTTGACCTCGTTCGATTGGAACGAGGCTGAGCCGAAGCGAATCGGGACTTCGAGCATTGACACCACGTGTACCATCTGGGACATCGAGCGTGAAGTTGTGGACACCCAACTCATCGCCCATGACAAAGAGGTGTACGATATTGCTTGGGGCGGTGTTGGGGTTTTCGCTTCTGTTTCAGCCGATGGGTCTGTTCGAGTTTTCGATCTTCGGGACAAGGAGCACTCGACTATCATCTATGAAAGCTCTGAGCCCGACACGCCTTTGGTTCGACTAGGATGGAACAAGCAGGATCCTAGGTACATGGCCACTATTATCATGGACAGTGCTAAGGTTGTTGTGCTTGACATTCGCTTTCCTACGTTGCCTGTTGTGGAATTGCAGAGACACCAAGCTTCTGTCAATGCGATTGCTTGGGCTCCACATAGTTCTTGCCATATCTGTACGGCTGGGGATGATTCTCAGGCTTTGATTTGGGACTTGTCCTCTATGGGTCAGCCTGTCGAGGGTGGATTGGATCCCATTCTTGCTTACACTGCTGGGGCCGAGATTGAGCAGCTTCAGTGGTCGTCGTCTCAGCCTGATTGGGTTGCCATTGCTTTCTCCACCAAGCTTCAGATACTTAGGGTATGATGTTTATGATAATTGTGAGGTGAGGTGAGTTTCGAATGAAACTATCTCTGGCCTTGTCTTAAAAACTGTCTCTGTTCGTCTTTTTTAGATTCAACATTAATGATGATTGTAGTTTGTCTATTGCAAAGTTTTTTTTTTTTTTTTTTCTCTATTGTGATGGTGTCTTTTAAGTTTCCAAATGTGAGTTTCTGCCTGATGGTTACTGGACATTTATCCAAACAAAACACAATGAGGAGCTTACACCAATTCAAAACTTAGCAAGAATCTCTACATTCTCATAACTCATAAATAGCTACACTTTTGTTTAAATGTTGCCTCGAAGATTATCATTGGGATTATTTCGGATGCAAGGAGCTAGTTCATTGTAGCTCAACTGGTTCTAGGGTTCAAATCCCCCACCCTGAGTTATCAAAAAAATAAAAAAAAAATTTCAAGGCAAGGATTGGAGGAATTTTGGGACTTTTTAAGACATGGATGGGTTTTTGGAATGTTTTATGTTTTAGGAATTATTATAAATTTGCATGTTTTCCTCTTGGGTATTTACTCCTTAGAATCTGAAGCTTTTGCCTTTTCTAGCACTTTGTGACATTGCTGAGATGATATTAGATAGATGTGCGGTAAGGGAAATATCTAGTATTGGGTTGGTTGTATGCATATGAAGAAGAATGTAAATTTCAGAAAACTTAGAGATAGTGTCATTAGCTAACTACATGAGAGGCATTTACAATGGTTTTCTCATATGAAGATTTATGATAGGGAAACCTCGGGTCAATGCTAGAACAACTTGTTAGTTAAAATAACCTAATGAAGTAAAGGAAGAAACAATGTTTTAAGCAACTGATTCGATAACAGGAGTTGCTGAAATGGGGAGTCAATTGAAAATTCAAAATGGTGGTCATATGAAGTGAATATTGATTAACGTGGTGACATGAGTGAGCAAGGAAAAGGTGAAGGCTGAAAAGGGCCTGATGAATAAAATGGATCTATGTTGATCAATTTGCTTATATATAATATCGTGAAAACAATCAAGGATCTTCAGTTTTTTGAGTAATGATATTTTTACCTAAAAAACTATAATGGGTAACCATACTTCCTTGTGAGTGCTGATAACACTATTTCTTTAGATTTCAGGTCTCTTAAAATTAAATATGTAAAATAAGAAGGGAGGGGATTTGTTCCTTACTTGGCAGTGGCTCTCTTTATGTTGAACAGTCATGTTTGCCATGTTTGTCTGTATCATGTTCTACCATCACTTGTCTTACAAAACAAGCTGTCGTAGAGTTTATTGAGTTTATTTATCATGCTCCTCACCACGTTTCAGTTTCTAATGAGAGTATTTAATGGTTAATATGATTCTCGCATAATGACTTGTTTTATCATTATGTCTATCACTACCCTATTCGTAGAGGGCAATAACTATATTGGCAACTGCTAATGTTGACACAAGATCTCAAATTCTATGGCATTCCCACTCTATTACTCCAACACACTGCTCGTTTGACTCAGTTCAATACTGCTGCACCTCTACACCCACTTAACTCAGACATTGGTAATAAATCACATCTTATATTTGTGCTTTTAATTAGATTTCCATATTCTTCTGTAATAAAGCACCAAATTGGGAGGTATTGCAAAGATGAAATATTTGGGTGCAAATTTTCCACAATAACTTTAGGCTTTGTGTTCAAGCAAAAAAAGCTTAGGCTGTGTAATTAAATAATAATTAAGAACTACAAGAAGATGCTCAGTGCCATTGCAAATCTTAAATAAGTTGCATAACTGGACACAACTTTGGTTTGACTCGGATGGAACAGGCAGGATCCTAGGTACATGGCCACTATCATCATGGACAGTGCCAAGGTTGTTGTCCTTGACATTCATTTTCCTACTTTACCTGTCGTACACCAAGCTTCTGTTGATGTGATTTCTTGGGCTCCACATAGTTCCTGCCATATCTGTACACCTGGGGAAGATTCACAGGCTTTGATTCGGGACTTGTCCTCTATGGGACAGCCTGAGAAGGGTGCCTTGGATCCCATTCTCGCTTACACGGCCAGGGCTGAGATCAAGCAGCATTAGTGGTTGTCGTCTCAGCTCGATTGGATTGCCATTGCTTTCTCTACCAAGCTTCAAAGTTCAGATACTTAGGGTATGATGTCTGTCTACTCTTTTTTTAATAATATTTATAATATTGTGAGGTGAGTTTGCAATGAAACCATCTCTGTGTCGTCTGGAAAACTGTCTCTGTTTGTCGTTTTTAGATTCAACATCAATGATAATTGTAGTTTGTTTATTCCAATGTTTTTTGTGATGATGTCTTTCAAGCTTCCAAATGTAAGTTTCTGCGTGTTGGTCACTGGACATACATCCAAACAAAACATAATCAGGAGCTTACATCAATTGAAAACTTTCAATGGAAGAATCTCTACATTCCTATATCTCATAAATAGCTATACTTTTGTTTGAATGTTGCTTCGAAGATTATCATTGGGATTATTTCAGATACAAGGATTAGAGGAATTTTAGGACTTATAAGGACGTGGAAGGGTTTTGCAATTTTATATGTTTTAGGAATTAGGATCTATTTAATTCTTTTCCTTGGGTGTTTACCCCTTATAATCCAAAGTGTTACACTGCTTAGGTGGTATTAGAATAGATGAGCAGTAAGGGAAGTAAATTTCAGAAAACTTAGAGATAGTGTCATTAGCTGACTACAAGAGAGTTAATCACGATAGTTTTATTGTATGAAGTGAAGGTTTATGATAGGGTAACCTTGGGGAAATTCTAGAAAACTTGGAAGATGAAAATAACCTAATAAAATTCAGGAAGGAACAATGTCTTAAGTAACTGATTTGATAACAGGAATTGCTGAAAAGTAGGGTCAATCGAAAATTCAAAATGGTTTTGTCATATGAAGTGAAGATTAATTACTGTGGCAGTATGAGTGAGCAATAACCTGTAAGGCAGTCTAGGAAAAGTTGGAGGCCAGGAGGGCCCATATGGATAAAAAGGATTTATGTTGATAAATTTGCTTATGTATATAATATCGCAACCAATAGAGCTAAATAGCAAGGAGGTCTGGATGGGCTCATCACAGTTTTGAGCCAAGGCATTGTTTTCAGCTATATTGGTTGGCTGGACCTATCACAATGCCCTTCAACTCTCCTGCTTTTCTAGGGGTGGTTTGTAATTCACGGGAACCTGATAAGTGGTAACATTGGTAAATATCAATGCTCACCCTGTGATCTAAATGCCCCAAAATGGACCTGACTCTGCAGTCTGTTAGATTTTTTGTTGGATATCACTCACACTGGATTTTCATTCTCAAAATTACATGCATTCTCAATTATGAAACCACTATGGGGATAATGAAAACAATCAAGGATCTTCAGGCTTTTGAGTAATGATATTTTTACCTGTACTTCCTTGTGAGTGCTGATGGCACTATTTCTTTAGATTTCTGGTCTCTTAAATATATAAACGAAAAAGGGAGGGGATTTGTTCCTTCCTCTTTCTGAACTCAGCAGCGTCTCTCTTCATGTCATACAATCATGTTTGCCATGTTTGTCTGTATCACATTCAACTATCACTTGTCTTAAAAAAAACAAGCTGTCTTTGAGTTTCTTGTGTTTATTTATCATGCTCCTCATCTCCTTTCAGTATCTGATGAGAGTATTTAATGATTAATATGATTCTCGCATAATGGCTTATTTTATGTTCTGTCATTATTCTTGCATAATCATTATTATGTTCTGTCAATACTCTTCTTATTTATTAAAAACAAAACCTCAATTGGTAGAGGGCAATAATTATATTGGCTGCTAATGTTGATACAATATCTCAGATTTTATGTGATTCCCACTCTATTAATCTATACTTGACTACACTGCTCGCTCGACTCAGTTCTCGCTTAACTCAGACATTGGTAACAAATCACATTGTATATTTGTGCATTTGAAATTCTCTGTGCTTTTTTATTCCAGAAAGTTTGAATTTGTTTCTTAAAACTACAAAAATCACAAAACATCTGGGAATACAGTGATATTATTGATTATTTTTAACTTTTTGAATTAAACTAGAATAGGCTATGGAAAATCATGGACTTCCCAAATGCTTTTTTTTTTTTTTTGCTGGGTAATTGTTTATTCGGGGGATTGAACCCCCGAGTTAGCGGTAACCGGGTACCACTTGGGCTACAAGGCCCGGTGGTGACTTCCCAAATGCATTTAGTCCATATGCCCTCTTCTAGTCATATACTGCTTTATTAATGGGCATATAGTAATCATTATCATTGCGAATGTTCTGTGTTTTTGCAACCTTGCTTACCAATACCTATCTATAATCCAATGGTGCTTATTTTTTGATAACTCCAATGGTGCTTATTAAGAATATGTCAATCCAAAAATCTTTATTTAATATATAGTCAAAAGCAGTTCTACCGTTGGGAATCGAAAGGCTCGGTCAATATTTTGAGTTCAACCCCATTGAAAGCTAATAAAGCGCCAAATTGGGAGGTAATGCGAAGATGAAATATTCGGGTGCAACTTTTTCCACAATAAGTTTAGGCTGTGTATCTCAAAAAAAATAGTTTTGGCTTTGTGTTCAAGCTAAAAAAAAGTTTAGGCTTTGTGTGATTAAATAATAATTCAGAACTAAAAGAAGATGCTCAGTGCCATTGCATATCTTAAAAAAGGCCCGGAACTAGACACTATCTCAATAAAAATTGGTGCTGAAGAGTGAAATTAATTTAATACATATGTTTTTTTATAAGACTTAAGAGTCTTGTTAACGGGTGCCTTTAAAGTTGTTAATAAAATATTTCAAGAAAATTTAGAAACCACATTTATGAGAAATATAAAAAGCCGTTAAAAAATTAACTACTTATTTTTTTTTTCATAGAAATTTTCTAAAAATATTTTTTAAACTAATATGCTTAGAGCATCCGTTATCTCCCTTAAACAAATAAGCTAAACTTAATTGGTAAAGATCTTTATCATTGAATAAAAGATTTGAAGTTAAAACTTCACATATACCAAAAAAAAAAAAAAACACTAATTTATGTCTTAGTTTGATGATAAGAGTTATTATGAAGTGGATGCTGAATGTTTAGGCCAACAAAATATTAGCTAACCAAACATGCACTGAACGCATGCTTACGCGTCATAGTGCTCTGATACAATTAGTTTGTCAATGGTATTGGCATCTACAACGCACATGCAGGTTGAATGGATGGTGGCAGTTTACTTGTGCCTTCTAAAAATATTCGTATTGCATACTTGAACCCAGTGAATCAAGAAATCCACTTTATTTTACTCATGTTACAATTACGTACGATTCCCCTTTCTTTATCCTACAGATATTTTAGGTCAGTTTGCCTTATTACTTGTAGCATTAACAGTTGTAATTGCATCCAATGGCATTGACTTTGGTCGTGGCCTAGTAGGCCCTTTCACACACTACCATCTCTCTCTCTCTCTGATTCAGGGGGCATATAAATTGGCATTATCATGAACTTGGAAGTTTAGTTCTTCTTCAAATCAGTCCCTCTTCCAAAATTGTATTTATTAAGATTAGAAATGCAGTGAAAAGAAGGAATTAGTTAGTCAAGAATTCAGTATAACAATAGACTAATCTGCATAATTATATGGTTCTAATTACCCATGAAAGGGAGGAGCAAAATCTCATGAAGTAGACCACAAAAATGACTTGCCACCCTCTGTCTCTTACTCTTATATGTCTCATAATGTATTGTTATAGACTACAAAATGACTAGCGAACTTCCCACTTAAAATGAATACTTGAATCAAAAAAAGTTAAACCCTCTCCTTTCCAACTCTTTTGAGCCATAGTGATTGATTGTGCTGGAGGTCTCACAAGTCACATCACGGAGCATCCCTCAGTATTATCATCACTGAAATAATCCCCAACTTCCGTTGCTGGTGTCTGGAATGGTGGTTGAGATATTGAGTATGAGTTGGAGAATTCCTGACCATTATAAGTTGGGGGAAAAGGAGCCATATAAGAAGGTATTACATAATAGGGCATGGTGGTAACAGCAGAAGGCCCGACCATGTAAAAACATTGAGTCTGAGTCTTGACATTGCCACCATCATTCATCAGGATTGGATGATCAGTGCTATTCGTGTATGGTTGAGGATTCGGAGGAATTTCATTCTTAATGACTTCAATACTAGAAATTTTTGCAGCACTCTCCATTTCCTTCTGATCATTCTTTAATGTTTTGTTCTTGTTTCCATCCCCACTATCTATACTCTCCTTAGTTTTATCAGTTATTGTGGCCTGTGAATCTAGTAACTCGGCTTTTTGACACTCAGTTTTTGTCACTGCCACTTCTGCTTCTTTCTTTGCCTTTCCAGCATTCTGATTCCCGGAATTCCACATTTCTGCTTGTTTTCCAACTTTCAGAAGCTTCTTGATTAAAACTTTTGAATCCACATTCCCTAGGACTGTCACTTTCGGCTGCAAAGGGTCGATTTCTGTCTTTAACACACCTGATAATATGTGTTTTTCTTTCATGATTAGCAGGAGGAGAAAAGCAAGGTAGTGTAAAGAACAAGAGAAATGTAAAGGCCTTGAATTTATTACCCTCAATGCCTTGTAACACCTTCTTTACTTTCTTCTTGCAACCATCACAGCAGTTGACAGAAACCTTCAACTCAACTTTCTGAAATAAAGTCAACGTAATTTGGTTTCAGACCTTACTGATTTAGAGTTATGAATAGAAAAAGAAGTGAACAAAAATAAAGAACTAAGAGACTCAAAGAACTTGTAATAAATATCGAGCATGAACGTGCTTCAGCACCTTTAAGTCTACTTCCTTAGCCATGTTTCCTCGCTGCCCTGATTTCTGGAGGAGACAGAGGTGCAAGTCTTGGATATATAGAAGAACTAACTAAGGAGGAAAAGTGAAAACAAGAATGTGAAAACAAAAGGTGCTTTTGCAATTAGCTGTTGGATCTGCAAGCTCTATTTATAAGCACAAAAAGAACGTAGGAACTGGAGTCAACAATCACAATAGTGCACAGTGTTTAATGGCCTTAGCTTTTTTCTGTATTATAATACACTGATTATGTTGTTCCAACGCAAAAGCATTTTTTTAGGGACAGCTTTCTCCTTAAGCAAAAGAAATATGCAATTTCACCCTTTGTGTGTCCACAAGTGCTCCTATTACCTTTGGCCCTTTGTGCAATGTTCCCCATAACTATTGTAATTACTTCCATGAGGGGGTAAAAGATCACACAGGCTCAGGAAGGGTAGGCCCACGAGCAAGCGCAGGGCACTCGATTTGAGCAAACCTAGCCTCGTTGAACCAGCCCGACAGGTATGGTCAAAACTACAACCCTTGGCCAACTTGAAGGCATTCAACCAAACCCCCAAATTAAGGCAATCTACATTGGGTCGAATCCATAAAACCCTACACAGATGTCAACGACTGACCTTATCAGCCTAAAAAGGAGTGTATTCAGATAACCATCTCCCTTCACGTTAATATTTATTAGAGCTCACCTATCGTTGTTTGTATTTAATGTAATGCAACAATAGTCCACCCCTTACTATAGCAGAGAAGGTGCCCTAAGGCCACATCATCAGCCATCCTGAGAGAGTGACTTGATGTTAGAATCCCATCTTGACTGCATTGTGAAGCATCCACCGGCCTTCACTAGTAGAATCTTTATAAATACCGTACATAATCAAGAAGAAAGGGACTCCATCAACCTGTATCTCTGTTATTTTTCTTTCAACTTACTTGTTAATGCTATGTTTGGTTGGGATGAAAAGGGAGAGGATGGAAAATGAAGGAAGAAATTAAAATTTAGAAAATGCAATTCTCTATTATTTAGTTGGACTGAAAATGGAGAGGAAAGAAAGTGCGGTAAAATATTGTTTCCAGTTTCCACCCAAGTCCACCATTTCCCTTTCCTTCTAAATTGGGGGGAAGAAGAATAAGAAAACGACATTGTGAAGAAAAAGTATAAAATTATTCTCACTTTTTCGTTATTTTACTTTTAATAATAAGGGCATAATAGTAATTTCTTATTTATTATTTTACTTTTCTATCTGTCTGTGAAACACGCATAGTAGAAAACACAAATATTTTATATTTTCTTAGTTTTTCATCCTCCAACCAAAAAAGAACTTGAATCTCTTCATTAACTTAAACATCTGAGTATCTCTAACCAATCTCATTGAAGGGAGGGAGGTTTGAATTACAAACATGGACCATAACAAATAATAGCATTACCATTGAACTATCCCATAAACCCAAGAACAGAGCTATAGTTGGACGCGGGGGGGGGGGGGGGGGGGGGGGGAGTGGCTCCCCCAGGTTTTTTTTTTAAAATAGTATATATATAATATATTATTTTTAGCAATTTGTTTCAATAAAATTGCATTTTGCCTCCTCAACAATATTATTGTTATTTTTTTAAAAAAAATCAAAGTCGATTCTAGCTAGAGATCTAACTAGCCTAGAGTAGGAGAACACCCAACTTATGACAAGACACACATAATAAAAGGGAAAAAGAACACCTGTGTAACATAACACCCATGCCCATGTGATGTTCTGTGCATTTTATTGTAATTTTGTCTGATAGTGTTTTTGTCTATTAGTATCTTTTAAAAAATTAAAGAGATTTTTTTTTTGGGTAAATAATTAAAGAGATTAAATGCAACTTTGAAATTTATTGGTTAGTTGTTGAGTGCTTGTGTGCATAGTGCTCGTCGAAGATTTAAAAAAACGACAAGTTTCATTTTTATAAATAATTGCATTGTAATATCTTAAAAAACAATAATTTTGTATATATTTTTTTTGTTGATGGTTTATTAAATGAATGTTTATTTGGAGTTTCAATTTTTCTTCTTTGTTTATACTTCTGCCCCCTAATTCCAAGTCCTAGCTTCGTCCCTGCATAAACCTGAATAAGAATGAAATAGTTTATACTTTATGCCTTATATATATTAGTACGTAATGAATGAAAGTGGTAACTATATTCATATAATCTTGTACCAGCTTGCTCTGTTTCTTTATTCTAATTGATTGAGGCCTAAGTAATGACATCAACGATTCCATAATCTTTTTTTTTTCCTCCCTTCTTTTGCTAGCATTGAAACAACAATCATTCCTTCCTTTAGCTTTATTTATTTTATAATCACCAAATTGTACATCTCAATCAATCAAACACCTTCCTGTAAAAGAAGGAAGGGAATATTCTGTAGTCCTATGTTCGTGACTTGTGAGAGAGTGATATTTTTTAATAAACTGTGAGAGAGAATGATAGTACTTGAGATTTATGGATGTATAATGTTAAGTTATAAATATAATACTAATAAAGAAATTAAAGAACAGATCCAATCTCCTTGAACTTGCACTCTCGCAACAGTGAATAAACTATTATGATTGCAAACTGTGGGGGCTCCAGGAATATTTTTCAGGGTGGTCATAAAGAAACTTAAATTACACAAAATTTAATTAGAAGATAACTTCATATATTGACCCAAAAAAAAAACACACACACTCACACAAATACATAAAGTCTAACAATTTCTTTTTACAAATTTTTTTATTTTGAAATGTTTGCATGATAGTCTCATTACTAATATTGCAAGTTACATCTCTATCAAAATTTTAATTAGATAGAAATTTTCTTGGGATTTTTTGTTTTATTTGTAAGGACCTAATGTATTGTTAAGGGGACTAAAGTTTAAAGACAAAGTTTGGCTACAAACTTAATTATACCCTAAGGCTACAACTCTCATTAAATAAATTAACATGGTCAATTTTGAAAATCTAATTATTGACTTGTATGTTCTTTAATATTTATGTTTTTAAAACAGATGTCAAATTTTATGTTAATCGTATGTTATTTACTTTTGATCCATAAATTTATCTTTTATATATAATTTTAAATTACAAAAACTCAAAATTTAAAGATTTGAGTGATGACATATCTATTAATCCTTAAATCTTTTTGAAATTTTGCAAATATAAAAGATATAAAAAGAAAATGTATCTATTTGTGGATTTTTAAAAATTCACGTACAATTAAAAAAAAAAGTTTGTTACCAAATTTTGTCCAAAATTTAATTATGTTAGGCCTAAAAAAGTTTAGGGTGGTCACAAATATTTTTTAAGGATTAAAAAATCATAAATTTTTAAAATTTATATAAAAAAAATTCAGGTCAGGGTGGTCCTGGACCACCCTGAACTGAATGTAGAGCCGCCAGTGATTGCAAAGCATATATTGATTCCATATTATTAAGCAATGAACATGGCTCTGCTCTCAATGATACAGCAATGTGTAGGAATAGCTAAGCCCACTATGTTCAACAACATGCACTAGAATTGGAACAAAAGACCAGAAAATATATAAAAATGGAATAGATATTACATGCTTTCCATATGTCCATCTGGGGTTGCACACCTCTCCTTTGCCCTTGTTCGGATCCTCCACATACATGTACCTTTTTTTACTTCTGTTTACAAAAGAAGATGAAGAAGTATTTGATTCTGAAAACTGAAAAATACTGTAGCAGAATAATTTTTAAATGTGTGAATAGTATCGTGGGACCCATTTTTAATGAAAAAGTTGCTGAAAAATTAAATTTGTGGGTCTGTGAACAGTAATTTTGAGTTGAAAAGTCAAACTTTGCGGCTACTGTTCAATGAACAGTAACTGCTACAGTAGCCACTACAGTAAAAATATGGCTGGAAACACGTGAAAAAAAAAAAAGGGTAAAAATGCAGACGCAAACGTGGAGTTTGCAAGCCAAACGTACACTAAATTAAAAAGTTTCAAAAGATACTTAGCTTTTCTACTACCATCTATGGCTGATTATTTTTAGTTCAGGAAATTGTCAAAAGTATCTCTCTCACCCTTCGCCACAAACACTGCTTGACTTGCATCTTTCTGGGTCCAAAGGGAGGGTTTTGAATTTGAACCCTCGCCTTTAACGCACTAGTTTCGTACCATGAGAATGTTGGTACGTGTGTTCGAAATCCTACGTCTTTTCTATTCAGTGAATACAAATTTTTACTATTTGAAAATTTGTAAAATAATAATAATAAATAATAAAATTAATATGGTGATTTTTTCCGATTAAATTTTTTTTTTAATATGGTGTGGTAAGTAAAGCCAATATCTCGTGCAGCCAAATGGCTCTTTCATGGCTTGACAAGTGGCACTTTCATGCTTACCACCCCAAAACCTCTTATTGTGAATTTGTATGCATGAGGAATGAGGATAAGGTATTCCAAACATATTGAGCTATTAGGTTTTTTATTACTTTAATTTTTTTTTTTTATAATGAAAACATTATTCATTTTTCATCCAATTAAGCATTACTTTATTGGCCTATTATATTCCAATTTCTTATCTATGTGTGATTTTTAGTTTTAATTTTCTCCCTTGATATATTGTTTTGGCCAGGTTTTGCTTA
Organism: Quercus glauca; assembly: GCA_023736055.1. Classification (NCBI taxonomy): domain Eukaryota; kingdom Viridiplantae; phylum Streptophyta; class Magnoliopsida; order Fagales; family Fagaceae; genus Quercus; species Quercus glauca. Next base: position 35,307,414 of record CM043316.1, on the reverse strand, counting down.
AGCGTAGAATTGAATTTCTTATAATAAAGAATGAAATGTGATCTAAGAAGAAACATGTTAGAGTCGTTTAATGTCAATGTAGTAATTCAAAAAGCTAATAAAGTATTTTTTCTTAATATATATTTTCCAAACTCAAATCGAATTAACCCTTCAAAATATCCACTGGTTGGCCAGCCTTAGCATAATCTAGGCTCCAAACAAAGTAACTTGTGCTAAATACCCCGTTTTGCAGTTCTATTTGGCACAAGTGAGGAGAAGTATGGGTAAAATTGCCTATGCTACTTTTATGTTTGCCGTCTTCTTTATCTATGTGGCATTTGCGGAGAAATGTACAACATAGTTTTGAAACTCGATCATTTAAAGAACTATAAAAAGGGAGAAGTTTAAGGTTTTTGAGGACTAGGTTGGACCGACATGTAACTGAGGTCAAACTATGATAAAACAAAAAAAATTTTAATTCAATTATATATATGGTTATAATATATAGTTTGTGACATAAAGACTCAACAAGCCCACATGCCTTAATGGTTAAAGTGTCAAACAACTTTTCATGAAACCCACTAACCTTCAATTCCGGTTGAACCGCGGTTGGTCCGGTTATGAAAACAATGGCATTTTATATTTTTTATATTTATACCTATATTTAGCCTTCCAATATAATATGTAACTTTCATAAAAAATATAAATAATTCCCAAGCTAAAATTTGTTCATATTATTATTGGGCACATTACTAACTCGATGGTTTTTTTTTTTTTTTTTTGACAAACTTAATGATTTTATTTCAACTTGGAGTTCTTAATTTTTTTCACTCGATGAATCACCTACAACATTGAATTTAAACAGTCAATGTTTCAGTGATCTCCAATCAAATTTAGCTCAAATATTTGTAAGATCATAAAATTTTCTCTAAAAGAGAATTAGTGCGAAAAGTAATGGTATAGGAATAAAGTTTTTGAAATTCCTTTTTGGGAAAAATACCTTTTTTTTTCTTTGTAAAACCATGATGTTACTTAAAGTATTGTCACCCTAAACTTTAAATTTTAACAATCAATCGTATAAATGGAGGAAATTTTTTTTAGAAGATAAATTGTGGAATTAGTTTTGTAGGACCTGAATTGACTTCCTAGCCCAAAAGATGAATGGACTTAGGCCCAAAAAGTCCAAAACAATGAATTTATAGAGAATGGGTTGAAAAACTGAGCTTTAGTGAATTAGTCAACAAATAAGATGGATCTTGATGACAAGAAAATGAAGATAGACAAATTTAAACTTAAGAAAATCGTCCTTGGTAAAGTCTGAGGAGATTGGTTTTTTTTTGTATTGATCCTCAAGTTGGATTACAAGTTTTGTTCTTGATTGCTGCAGTATTTTTCTCTCTCCTTTTCGATGCCCCTTTCCTCAGGGGTTTCTTACATTATATATCTTCTCTTGATTGATCTTTGCCTTCCATTTGTTGATCATCCAGACTATTACGTGAGTGCCTGTCCCATCGAACACCCTCTTTGGCCCTCTGTGAGTTGGGATAGCTAAGGCAGCACTGTTCAGGGGTCTTCTCCACATAAATGTGGCCAGAAAGTTAGCTGCAGAGCATTCAATGCGGTGGTAGCAGTTTTTCCTTAGATATTTCTGAGCTTCCATCCCTCTTGTACGTTTATAATACACGTCCCTATCAGTGGAATCTCCTGGAAGGTCACTTTGAACGATAGGATATACATTTGATCTGTGTTTTGTTTATCCGAGGAGATACTCCTCCCCGAACCACCTTCCCCAGCCTTTCCGTTTTCATCTTACTCATGGGACTCTGAGCTTAACACCCTCACTACTCTTTATCCATCCTCGGACCAACCAACATCCTCAGCCAAGGCCCAAGGCCCAATATACAATTTTGGGCCCTTATCCCTACAAGTTTCAATGTCTCCCTACAGATAAGGTTTGTCTACCTTTTGTTTTTCTTTAGCTTAATATTTTTATAATAAAGTTTAACTAGACTAAATTTAGTTTAATTAAATTCTCTCTCTTGTGGGTTCCAGTTAGTTTAAGCAGTAAAATCTCTTATGATTGAATAACAGAATTTTTTTTAATTTTTTTTTTATAGATATACGAACATATGACAAGAGACTTTATCAATTTGAAGTATACAAAATAAATGAACAATTGATTCAATGAACGGAAAATGTGAGAAGACAAAGAGAGAAATTGAAAATCTAATAGAAAAAAAAAAAAAAAATGATCCCTGGACATTTAATTGTAGTCTTTGTTATTACATATAGTAGAGATGCATATCAGTATATGGTATGAATTATTTTGTTATTGTTGTCTTTACCATTACAAAATTCTTCAACTTGTTAAAAACTAGACGCTAAAATTTTAATGAGTAATATCTTACTTTGATAAGTACTTCTCATTCTCTAAATGTCTAATTATTTAGATATTGTAGGACTCGCAAGGAGAGTCCATCAAGAACATTTTCGAATTAATGAGAAATTCACGGGGAGATGTTGGAGCACTTATGACATCATACGTTGTACTTTATCTTGTATAGAAGAGGACAACACAATATTGTGGAAATGCCTATCAGGAAGGTGCCTTTGCTTTTATTTGTACTAATCGCAAACTCACGTGATGCGTGGGAATATTTTTAATGATTATTTTATTGTTAAAGTTATTTTAAAGTAAAAAATTCATAATAAAAATTTGTTAAGGATCATTTTGTGAATCACCAAAAGAAAATTCTTACCAAATAAGTTAATAAACTACCATTACTAAAAAAAATAACCAAAGATATATAACGTTAACTTATTAAATTATTCAAAAAAGATTTGTCAAAAAATCATTTAAATCAGCCATCATATATATGATATGCCCTAGAAACTTCATAATTAAATAGTGTATAGTAAACATGGTTTTACAGAAACAATGAATTTAAATTGACATAAAAAAAAATGTAGAAAATGAAAAGAAGACAAATCTTAGTGTAAATTTTTGTGTAGTTGAATATTACTCCCATACTTGTGGACTCCATGTTATGGTATGTTGATTTGTTCATATATATTTAGATGAGTGTTGATGTCCATTTTCGCGACACATTTTGTACAAGCCTAACTTTCTTGTGAGCTCAATTCATGTATTATATTATATTTTATTCTTTTAAGTATGGCCCAAGCCCATGCGACTTATTGGGGGAAATTGAGGAAGTGTGGTTTGGAGGGTATGGGTCGGTTCCTTTCGGACCTTTTGCATGAGCCCAGCCCATGCATGCTACCGAGTGGGCAAGGGACATTGGTAGCATCTCAGGCTCATGGAGGAGGTTTTGTATCCAAAATTTTCACCCCAAAATAGTTTTTATGCTTTGGGTGACTATGGCCAAACTTTTTTGCTTTACCATTTTTTTGCCTAAAACACAAAGCTGACCCTAAGTGGCCGGCCTTGTTTGCTGCAACAACCAAATGCAATCTCCAAGGACCTGCCATATCTAGGAAACATCAGCTCATGAATTTAGGCTACTTTATTTCCCAAATTATGCAAAAAGCAAGGCATCCCTCTTACCTAATTAAATCAAATCTGACCATAACTTCTTTGATTGATACCTTGGGTTCAAATCCTCTTCTATTGACCAAAAATAGTCACTTAGAGCACCCCAAGTTGAATACAAAAGGTCCTAATTAGATTCAAAAGGGACCAACCACGATCTACCCACATACTTGAAACTTCAGAGCAAAAGCTCATTCAGCCAATTAACATTCTCACAATTATGAACCTTAGGGGTGAAAATATGGGTACAGGGGAACCTTCCCTCTCTTCCTCACAACCTCTCTTAATTTCCTCTTCTCGGTGACTATGTGTCGAAGTTTCAGACCTGTTGAGCCACGTTTTCCCCATAGAGCTCAAACTTGAGAGTTAAAACCCACTGAGCCAGGAAACATTCTCACAATTCTGAACCTTAGGGGTGGAAATATGGGTACAGGGGAACCTTCCATCTCTTCCTCACAACCTCTCTCAATTTCCTCTTCTCGATGATTGTGGGTCGAAGTTTCAGACTTGTTATGTTTTTATGCTTTTTTTGCACTTTTGTTATTAGCATTTTGATTCTCTCTTGTCAAAGCACCATTAGCCTTTATTTTCTATACATTGTGAATTTTGGGCTTGATTCTCCACAAATAAACACTTTTAAAGAACCCAAGGGGAGATTTGGGCCGTTTTTGCATTTTTGGCCCTTGTCACAAAACATTCCCTGACATTTTGGCAACTCCGCTGGGGAGCCAAGTAGCTGAAACAAGAGAAATCATGTTTCCAAAGATGTGAAAGCGGCAAAAGATGGTGTTTCTCACACCAACTTTTCGTTTCAAGAGAAACCATATAATGCTTTGCCACGCAAGAAGAGCATTGTGGAGTTGAGCTGAAAAAAGGTCCATCCTTAGCTCATTGAGCCGGTGGAGATGCTCCAAAACGTGCAACGAAATTGCTCTAACCTCTAGAATCCATCTAAGAAGTGAAGAATTTTGAGGATGGAGGGAGAATTAACTTTCTTATTCAAGGAAAAATTTTCTCCCACTCATCTATATTATTTTTTAGCTATCATTTTTATGGATGAATTATCCTACATCTCCTACTTTATATAATATTTGTGAACAATTTTGTTGTAGCTTGAAAATGAAAAAAATGGTGAGCTGCAAGTCTAACCACAAAGGGAAGGAAGGCTTCGTTCAATAATCAACAAAGCGAAGTTCTAAACATCCATTTCAACCCAAGAATCCCTCACGCGCTGAGCATATGGGAGCCATTATTAGTGATTGACTCATTTTGGGATGAATATAAATGCTGATGTGTGCGTCCCTTCGCAGCTGAATATTTTTGGCATCACCACTAAAAGAAGTCTTCACCAAATAGCTAAGGGCTATAGCTAGATGGCCCACCGCAAGTCGCTAGATGTTTCTTATACCAAGCCATAAGGTAGCAATGTTCCATATGCCAAGTCTTGAAGTCATACAAGCAATTAACAATCGTCAAAGCATGCTTAAGCTAAGACTCTCAAGCATTATCTTTGCTAATTAATTATTTTATATATCGTTTAAACCATTTCAATACTCTAGATTTGTTGCCAAAATATTTTCTACAAGTCATTTGTATTAATGTTTAGCCATGACTATCATTTACTAATATAAATGATAATTACACTAGGGGACAAAACGGAAACCTTCTTAGAGCATCCGACAAAGAAGGAAAGTCGGACTCAATTCCCTCTCACTGAAGCCGTGACACACGCATGCATTCTAAGCCATGAAAAGCTCACACATCTAAAATCATGGTCGATCCACGCATGCCTAGCCATAGCATGTTCATATATCTCAAGTCGTGACAAGTGCATGCATTCTAAGCCATGACAACGCCTTAATCCTTCTTGAATTTGAGATTATACATGAAGAGGGAAGTTCAAATATTGCCATCATCAAGAAATTTTTTCTTGTCACTCAATTCTTGCAATTGAAATTAGCGGCCAAGCCAACTAATAAGGAGAGTTCGCGCGCACCTTTGAAGAATGCTTTACTAGAGCTCGCTCTAAACATTGATGTCAAACAACTCAAAAATCACAAGTTAGTTGCTGGAAATCCATTCCAAAGATTTTTGAGTGGAATCTTATTATTGATGTGAAAGCTTGGCATAAGCAGCATAGAGGCCAACGAAAAAAATTGTTATGCTAGGGATGCGGCAACCCTATACCGATGTCTCTAATGCTTAGCCCATCATTGTCTGAAAGTTAGAAGCCAAGCAAGCAAAGTATGGAGCCGCTGTCGGCGGTACCATGTATCTTCGACAAAGAGGCTAACTGAAGCGTGGGAGAAAAACTGTTGTGCTAGGAATGAAACAACCCTATATCGACATCTCCAACACTTAGCCTATCATTGTCCCAAGATTAGAAGCCAAGTTAGCTGAGTATGGAGATGCTGTCTGTGGCACAAAAAATCTTCAACAAAGAGGAATTATATTTTGCCTTCTATATAGCAAAAAAAGAACCCCATTTTTGGAATTCATATTGGAGGAATATGGTGAGTACTAAGGGAGGAATAAATCCCACCAACAACTCTCAGCGATGGGATACCATTGGTTTGGCATAACCAAATTCACTAAAGTCACCACGCTTTTGAGTGCATTCCAAGCTTATACGCACACACCATATAAGCCTTCAAGACATGAGTGCTCTATAGCCTTTTATACTCGAGGGCTTGATCTTATAGGACCTATCCATGCACCTTTGAATGAGTATATTCGGGTCTTTGTTGCCACTAAATAGTTCACTAAGTGGGCAGAAGCAATTTGACTCAAGAAAAGCGATGGGAATGGTTGTAGCCAAACTCATCAAGAAGCATATCATTTGTCGCTTTGACGTCTCGTTCATAAGCAACAACAATACATCTCGATTATACCAATTTTTGAAGGCAAGCCCTATGAAATTCTAGGAAGCCAGCGAACTATCATGTTATCCAAGCATGGTGAGATCCCTACATGCGAAGGTGCAATGCCTTTAATAAGGTAGGGAAGGCCAACGCTTTCTTCTAATGAGAAACCTTGCGAAGCAGCAAGAAAACCAACAAATTACTCTTACAACAAAGCCTCTACATGCGAGGGTAAAAAATACTCTCAATAAGGTAGGGAAAGCCAAATACATACTCTCTCAATGGTAAGCCCAATCAAATGGCTAGGAAGCCAATGAAATGTTTTATTATGGTGATACCTCTACTTGTAAGGGCACGACTAGCCCTCAACAAGGTAGGGAAGCCAATGTGTCCTTAAAGGAAATCCCTATTGAATGATTAGGGAGCCGGCGAGATGTCATATCATTCATATGTGGCAAGACCCCTACTTGCGAGGATGCAATGCCCTCAACGAAGTAGGGAAAGCCAACATTTTCTTAACGGCAAGCCTTACAAAGCGGTAGGGAAGCCAACATAATATCTTATAATTCAAGCGCGATGATCCACTACATGTGAGGACATAACCATCCCTTGAAAATATAGGAAAGTCGATGCAACTAATCACTACTTCATTGCCACATGGTAATTTGCTATACGCAAGGATAAAATTCTTCCTCAAGAAATTAGCAAGCCTATGCATTGTGTGTGAGAACGCAATTGCCTTATGAAATGGTGACGAACAAATGCACCATGAGCCGCAATGCGCGAAAACACAGCCTATATGTAGGGGCTTCTTCAAACTAATGAACTAGCAACCTAATACATGTCGAGAATAAGTCGACTACCAAGCGGCGAGCCAAGCTTCAATATATATGAGTTACTGTATGTGAAACCAAATCTACTTGTCAATAGAGCACTGAAAAATGGTGCACAGACAGCGAGACGTGCACTTAGCCAAAGCCTGTTCGTAAAGACATGGCAATGAACCAACATGTCTCCTAACTTGCCTTGCAAAGGCAAAGCCATATTCATGAATTATCCAATCAACCACAAGTCATTCTCAAGAGACTAAGTGCATATAATCTATTGAAATTATGCTACTTCATTGCAAGGTGCACTTAACCCTTCCAAGCAAGCTTTTCTCAACATATTCAAATGGTCACAGCCATACAAGAGTTGCTTTCGCAACAAAACCATGCTCATAGCCTATTGAAGAAAAGTATAAACTCATTCTCAAGGTACAAAATACAAACTATTCATATCTTTAAGGTACAAATCATTCTTTTCATTCCAAAATTCAAATTACCTATTGAGACATCGTATATGTGTTTCTTTGTACAAAATACAAATTATGCCTACTAACCATGACAGTACAAACTCAAAGTGGTACCAATATAACTAGACAGGAGCTGCTCTATACATAAATGGGCTGTCCATAGAGGTGAAATACAAGAGAAAATGTTTCCAAGGCAACATCCCATATTACACACTTCAACTAGTTCGAAATTTCAAAGCTTGGGGCTCAATACAAGATAATCGGTTATATATATATATATATATATATATATATATATATATATATATATATATAAATAAAAAAAAAAAAGCAAGAAAGGAGGCGAAGGAAAAAGTTGAAGCAATGTCGTAGTCCCTATCCAACATCACCATCTTTGGGACATTGGCTTGCAGTCGCTCTCTTTTTTACTTCGAAGCCGCAAGTGAGAAACGGACCAAAAAGGGTTCAAAGTTACTAACAGCAGCCATGGTTCCATCTATTGCAGCTCTATGTTGCAGTCTGCAGCAACTTCAACCTCAGAAAATGATGCATTGGTAATGAGATTGGCCTCGTGGATGAAAGTCCCAACGACAGCACCAGAATTCTCTAAGCCAAAGTCATCTTACAAGAAACCATAGTACGGCTCGCTTAATATACTATTATATGCAATCAAGAAAAGAAAATGAAGAAGATATGTGACTTACCAAGTGAGTTACAAAGTTCCTGCTCAACAATGGTGTATCTCCCAAAGTACACTTATTATACGCAAGACGGCAATGCGGCACACTCAATAATCCCTATTGGCATGAAAAGGGATTGGCAATGAGTTTTGACTTCCCACAACATATTTATGTTGTCAAAGAAATTGCGGCTTCATTCTCAAACAAGTGGAGCTGCGACATCACCACTAGCGAAAGCATCATGGCACCATGACATTTCATTGAACATCTTTATTGCCATGCAACAAAGAGGAATCTCCTACTTGCTTACAAGTGGTGCCATTCATCACTTTTAGTATACACAGTGGCTATTTTACAAGACATCATCTCATGCCATCATGATGCAAGAGTTATTATGATGAGCAGCACTGTGATCAAAGAATAAACGCTCTATGGAATCACCAATATCAGCTTCGCCAACAATTTCTAGTCACAAAGTTGTGGAACACATGGCTTACTCTCAATGGTATCAACACCTAGTATTTCACAATGATTAAGCGGTTATGCAAACAACCCAATTACTCATTCATTGGCATTACTGGGGGCTAATCAACCGCTATGCACTTTTGCACTAGACATCCAAGTTTCATTCCTACACTTTCATTTCAAGCTTGTTGAATCAAGAAGCGACTACCACTCGGTGACCCTTACTCTCACTTGCGTTCACCGCAAAGATACGATACAGGGGGCTGCCAACTAATTTAGCAGCTATGTCACCCTTATACTACATCACCAAGTGATATCTTCACCCCATTTCATCTCAAATACACTATCCCAAGGCGGCTAACAGTATTGCTCATTGCTTATGGTTACAGTTTCATCAAAATTAATCTTGGCAATCACGATCTCACCAATTTGGCCAACGATAAAGCAACTAAAAAATTGAAACATCTCCAATGTCTCATTCATAATTATCTCCTCATATGGACCCAATTTGCTCATTCAAATTTAAAGCAAACAATGGGGACAATTCACTTCCAACGCTATGACCAACTCAAGGTCAAGCACAACCGCACCACAAATTGATCTTCATGCTTTGCGACCATCGAAATCAATGGAGAGTCAACTTCGATATGAAATTTAGCCTCAATTACAATGACTCGACCTTATGGGTCGAAACCTCACAGAATTTTTATGATCTCCTAAGGAAAAGCCAACCTACACAATCAACGACACTATTCATTCAACATGTCGTCAAATACATTCGAGAGATCGGCAATATATATATATATATATATATATTAGTCCACCAAGGTAAGCGTCACATCCAACTTTATCGAGCTTGCACAAAGAACAGATTCAACATCTTGTCACTGCATTCAGCATTAATCTCTTACAACAAAAACCTCGCTTATTAGAGATGAAGGTTCCTTCCTCTTTGCCAACAACATTTCTTAGCCAAAATTGGTATAGATGGTCCAGTGGCCATGGGCAACAATCTATCGCAAACTTCCACCAACATCATCGATGGGACAACTCCACTCTTTGTCGATGGGTTTCCTCTCTTCTTTGGCAGCAGCACTTTGTCCCACCTAAATCCTGACATTTTGAACGGTGGATGGTGCTGAGCTCTTCAAATTTATGCTCTCCACAAACAAAGATCTCCTCCATTTCGCCACCATCATCTCACCTCCCTTGGGTTTAAGCAAGTAGTGGTTGGAGGATTGAGTGGGTGTCGCAAGATTTGAAGATGCTTGAAGGGTTTGATTTGAAAATAAAAAAATTAAAAAAAAAATTCTTTGCTTCCCCTACCTCCACGCAGAAGAGGTTTATGTATTCTTTACATCCATGAAGAATTCTCACTTCTATTTCCAAAGACTGATGTGGCATTAGAAGAAAAGAAAAGAAATTAAGAAAGAAAAAAGCAAATTGGTGTGAGAAGCCATCGAAGTAAAAAAAAAAAAAAAAAAAAGGTGGCCAAAGTTGAGGAGAGTGGCATGATATGCTTGAAGCAAGTGGAGTGTTGATTTTAAGAGAACAAAATGAAGTGGCGTGAAAGCCAAAGTCACAAAAAAGAAAGAAAGAAAAGTGGCTGCATCTCACCTTCCACTTTCTCTATATAATGCCTCTTTGGCAAAGCACTCATGCAATTACCAAAAGGGACCTACTATATATTCTTCAATATGGGTTAAGCCTGAAGCCTAAGGCCTTGATTATTTGTCATGACCCATGAGCTTTAAAACTAAATTAGCCCACATGCCTATGTAAAAACATTGCCAAGATCGTTTCTTTGGAGTTTAGTATTCATCAATCATCTATGGTTTATGCCGTGTTCAAGCTACAAGAAGACCAAAAAAGGAATAATAATATTATATAAGAATATTATTATTCTTACATGTGTGGACATGGAGGCTATTATCAAATAGTTAGACTTGAAGGTCAAAGTTGTTCTGAAACAATTTCATTAGTTGCGACTTGACTCTCTCGGCCTTCATCACCATGATATTTTTACACATATGGGCCTCCTCAACCCACATCTTCTCAACAAAAAATGGAGCATTTGAGTATGCTAATTCCCAAACCCATAACGTCTACAAGCAATGAGATATATCAACTACTCACACACATGCCGCAAGCACCACACGTGATCGGGAGGCTAATGTTGATACTCATTTTCGCGACACATTTTTCACAAGCCTGACTTTCTTGTGGGCCCAATTCATGTATTATATTATATTTTATTCTTTTAAGCATGGCCCAAGCCCATGCGGAAAATTGAGGAAGTGTGGTTTAGTGGGTATGGATTGGTTCCTTTCGTACCTTTTGCATGAGCCCAGCCCATGCGTGCTACCAAGTGGGCAAGGGACATTGGTAGCACCTCAGGCTCAAGGAGGAGGTCTTGTATCCAAAATTTTCACCCAAAAACAGCTTTTATGCTCTGGGTGACTGTGGCCAAACTTTTTTAATTTACCATTTTTTTGCCTAAAACACAAAGCTGACCCTCAGTGGCTGGCCTTGTCTGCCGCAACAACTAAATGCAATCTCCAAGGACCTGCCATGTCTAGGAAACATCATCCCATGAATTTAGGCTACTTTATTTCCCAAATTATGCAAAAAGCAAGGGATCCCTCTTACCCAATTAAATTAAATTTGACCATAGCTTCTTTGATTGATACCTTGGGGTTCAAAGCCTCTTCTATTGACCAAAAATAGTCACTTAGAGCACCCTAAGTTCAATACAAAAGGTCCCAATTATATTCAAAAGGGACCAACCACGTTCTACCCACATACATGAAACTTCAGAGCAAAAGCTCATTCAGCTAGTCAACATTCTCACAATTCTGAACCTTAGGGGTGGAAATATGGGTACAGTAGAACCTTCCCTCTCTTCCTCACAACATTTCTCAATTTCCTCTTCTTGGTGATTGTGTGTCAAAGTTTTAGATCTGTTGAGCCATGTTTTCCCCATAGAGCTGAAACTTGAGAGCCAAAACCCATTGAGCTAGGAAACATTCTCACAATTCTAAACCTTAGGAGTGGAAATATAAGTACAGGGGAACCTTCCTTCTCTTCCTTACAACCTCTCTCAATTTCCTTTTCTCGGTGATTGTGGGTCGAAGTTTTAGACCTGTTATGTTTTTATGCTTTTTTTGCACTTTTGTTATTAGCATTTTGATTCTCTCTTGTCAAAGCACCATTAGCATTTGTTTTCTATACATTGTGAATTTTGGGTTTGATTCTCCACAAATAAACACTTCTAAAGAACCCAAAGGGAGATTTGGGCCGTTTTCGCATTTTCGGCCCTAGTCGCAAAACATTCCCCGGCCATGAGTAAGAATGTAACTATTATTTGAATGATTATTGTGATTTATTGATACTAAGTAATAAAAAAAAGTAATTAAAAACTAAATATTTTTTTCCTAATATAATGGAGTAGAAGATAATTGATTGTAATTTAAAGTAATTAAAAAAATAGAGAACATACTCATATATTCATATGTTTGTATTACCTAGGCAAACAAAGAGTAATTCTTATAGTGTTTGATGACTTCTATATTTGGTGAACCGTTTTAGATAGGAATTTGATGATTATTATGCGTTAGAGTCACAAAATTTTTATATAGTTTATTCAGTTTAGACAAAGATGATGTGGATAATGAAAATAAAGATTATTTGTAATATAAATATATTATTTGCCTTGTCATTTTTTTTGGTGTGACATACCCCAATGTGAAGTATACATTTTGCAAATCTTTGTTCTTTATTTCAAATTCTGAAATCCAGGTGGTAAAGGGGGGAAAAAACTAACAACGGCTAGAACATGTTATTGAAGAAGAGGATAATGAATCAAAATTATTGTTGCCTAATATTCTTTTTACTATATTCATTGCTACAAAAAATCCAATAAAACACACCCTAGGAATTTTTCATAGCATTGAGAACCCATTTATAAATGAAGTTTACTAACATAATAGTAATCTTCAACATTTGTTCTTCCTATTTATTCTTCTACATGACCATCTTTGTTTTTTTTTTTTTTTTTTTAATAATAATTTTTATAGTCATTTTATCAAACATGTAGAAACATAGAATTGCAAATCTTATGTTTCATTTAGCATCGAAATAGAGAGCAAACCATTTTGTTTGACAACAAATCATAGTAAAAGAGACATAAAAATAAAAACACATAATAATCTAATATATAAATAAGACTTGAATATTACTCCTATACTTGTGGACTCCATATTATAGTATGTTGATTTGTTCATATATATCTAGATGAGTAAGAATGTAACTATTATTTGAATGATTATTGTGATTTATTGATACTGAGTAATTAAAAAAATAATTAAAACCTAAATTCTTTTTTCTAATATAATGGAAGAGAAGACAATTGGTTGTAATTTAAAGTAATTAAAAAAATAGAGAACATACTCATATATTCATATGTTTGTATTACCTAGGCAAACAAAGAGTCATTCTTATCGTGTTTGGTGACTTCTATATTCGGTGAACCGTTTTAGACAGGAATTATTATTATTATTATTATTGTTATTATTAGAGTCACAAAATTTTTAAATAGTTTATTCTGTTTTGACAAATATGATATGGATAATGAAAATAAAAATTATTTGTAATATAAGTATATTATATGCCTTGTTATTTTTTTGGTGTGATGCACCCCAATATGAAATATACGTTATGCAAATCTTTATTCTTTATTTCAAATTTTGAAATCAAGTGGTAAATGGGGGAAAAAACCAACAACTGCTAGAACATGTTAATGGAGAAGAGAATAATGAATCAAAACTATTGTTGCCTAATATTCTTTTTACTATATTCATTACTACAATAAATCCAATGAAACACACCTTAGGAATTTTTCATAGCGTTGAAAACCCATTTATGAATGAAGTTTACTAACATAATAGTATTCTTCAACATTTGTTCTTCCTATTTGTTCTTCTACATGACCATCTTTTTTTTTTTTTTTTTAAATCCTTTTCATAATCATTTTATCAAACACGTGAAAACATAGAATTGCAAATTTTGGGATTACATTTAGCATTGAAATAGAGAGCAAACCATTTTTCTTGACAACAAAGCATAGTAAAAGAGACCTAAAAAAATAATAAATAAATAAAAGAATAAATAAAAACACATAATACTCTAATATATAAATCAGACTTGACATACTATATGATTTTAAGGAACAAAGCGATATACCCACTCAAGAATATAGGATTAATGCTTTGAAATGAGCTCTTTTTTGGCAAGAGCTAAATTTAAAACCATTCATCTTCTGGTTAAGAGAGATAAAGGGTGTCTAATGGTTTATATATCATCTTTTTGATTTTATCTCTTTGATTTTATAGGGATGGTGGTGGCAATTGAACAGGTATGAATTGGTTGGATTCAATGAGAAGATGAAGAGCCAAGATAGGAGGAGAGAGGTAGTCTAAGGCATTAAAGAGCACGGAAAGTTGAAAGGAATGGAGAGAGGGGAAGTTAGGGGTGTTATGGAAGCTTAAGTGAAAATTGTGAAATCGTTAAAAACTAATAGAAAAAGAATGGAAATAAAATAATTTAGTTTATTACTGAAAAAAAAAAAAAAAAAAAAAGTAATGACATAGCCACTAATGTGACTCAACGTGAACATAATAACAATAAATGCTATGCTTCAGCTTTTAGTATTATATAGATATAGATGAGCTAAAGTTTCATGGAACTCACGGGTAAAGAGAGAGATAATGAGGTATATAAAATAAAGGATGATGATGATCAGTGTCCTGTGAAAATATTTTGTACCCGTGGTTTGTTTGTTATTGATTGTATTTTGTGATTAAAAAGAAGAACCAAATAAAATAAACAAGTTGTATACTATTTTGATGTTTGAAATTATTTGTAAAAGAACTACAAGAAAAACAGATCTATAGTTGCGTTTTTGTGGCACTTTTTCCAAAATTGCTACTATAGGCAACCTATAACCGCATTTTTAACAAATGTCGCTTAAATTCTGACCTATAGCAACGCTTTAAAAGCGCTGCAATAGGGAGGTCAATAGCCACGTTTTTAAGGGTCTTTTGCCGCCTTTTCAAATATAGGGCCTATTACGGCGTTTGGAAAACACTGCTGATGATGATGTAAAATGCAACTTTCAAAGTCGTCCATGTGGTTCATCCTTGGAAAAAGAATGGACACAATAAAGAAGCTATTTGTCCCCATCAAAGGTCGTCCATCATTAATTAAGGACAGACGAAGCCTCGTCCATCATTAATTAAGGACGGACGAAGCCTCGTCCGTCCCTAATGACGGACGAGGCAAACATCCTGAACTTAGGCAAATTTGGTTTTTACCTGTGAACCAAGACCTCCATTACCCAAAATGAAGCACCGGTCCAGATAAAATAACTTCCATGGAAGTTATGGAAGTTATTTCTGACTTTGATGAATTCCTCAACAATAGGAACGGTTTTCAGAACAAGTAACCGTTCCATGTGCACTATATAAACATTTTTCTGTGAAGAGGTAATTCATTCAGACATTTTTTAACCAAAAAAAAAAGGGTCTTTAGATATTTTTCTCTCTAT
Organism: Quercus glauca; assembly: GCA_023736055.1. Lineage (NCBI taxonomy): Eukaryota > Viridiplantae > Streptophyta > Magnoliopsida > Fagales > Fagaceae > Quercus > Quercus glauca. Next base: position 35,291,978 of record CM043316.1, on the reverse strand, counting down.
TCCAGCCTACTGACTTTACCATCGGAGGGCCATAGACCGGCCTCCACCGGTCTTTCTCTGATTGAATTTGGTTTTTCAGGACTTAGCCTTCAAGATCACCGAAGCCCGGAGACTTTCAACCCACTGATTTTCCAAGATCATCAGTTGGCGCCGTCTGTGGGGAAGAAATATTTGTCCCTCTTGAACTTGTTGAGTTCTGCGATTTCTTTCTCTCATAAAGGGTTGAAATGGTACGGACAAGATCGAGGGCAACTAGCCCAGGCCCCCAACAGAGTAGAGACGCATCAAGTAACCCTCATCGCGATCGTCAATCTGCACCGGTTATGCAGGCATCTTCTGTCCAACATATGCACTCTATGGCGGCTGCGATGGCGGAGTTAACTAGCTAAAATCAAGAACTACGGAGAGAGATTAATCTAAGGCAGACACGTGCAGAGCATGAAGAAGGGCAAACTTGGAGTCAAGAGGGCAGAGAGAATTTTCAACATGGGAGTCAATCAAGGGGAATCACCCCGCGAAGGGTACCCCATTTGGAACAAGAGTTGGACCAGATGAAGAAAGTCATGGACGAACTGAAGGAGAATATGAGGAGGGCAAACCTAGTAGAGGATTTGGTTCATAAAACTGACTCTCCTTTTACGGCTTCTACCAATGGCCATCCCTTGCCATCAAAGTTTAAAATGCCTTCTTTAGATTCATACGATGGAAATTGAGATCCTTTTGACCACATTGCCACCTTCAAGACCACTATGCAACTTCAAGAAGTTCCAGACGAAATAATGTGTAGAGCCTTTCCTACCACTCTCAAGGGTCCAGCCAGAGTGCAGTTCAGCAAATTACCCCCAAACTCAGTAAGTTCTTTTGAAGAATTAAGCAAGTTGTTTGTTAATAACTTCATAGGGGGTTCAGCGACACAAACGTTCTACTTCCAATCTGTTAACGATAGAACAAGGGGAAAATGAGAGTTTGCGGTCGTTTATCACTCGATTCAATAGAGAAGCCTTGACAGTGGACGAGATGGACGACAAATTGCTGTTAGCAGCTTTCCACAACGGAGTTCATTCGGATTTGTTCATCCACAAACTCTACGAGCAAGAGCCACAAACCATGGCGGAGCTCGTCCATTCAGCTCAAAACTTCATGAATGCAGAAGATGCGATTATAGCTAAGAAAAGAAAGAGGACAGAGAAAATGGAGACAAATTGCCACCCGGAACAAGGCCCTCGTCCAAAGAAGGGACAGACGGACGACAGAAGAGACCGGGATAAGAAGACAGGTTCGTCAGCACGCAACCAACAATATACTCCATTGAACATGCCACTTGAACAGGTCCTTATGCAAATCAAGGACGAGCCTTTCCTGAAGTGGCCAGAAAAATTGAAGGGAGATCCCAACAAGCGAAACAGGAACAAGTATTGTCACTTTCATAGAGACCATGGCCATGACACAGATGAATGTTTTGCTTTGAAGCAGCAAATTGAGAAACTCATAAGGCAAGGGAAGTTGAGAAATTTCCTTGGACGAGATCACAAGGAAGAAAAGTTGAAAGGGAAAGTAGAGGAATCATCACGACCACCACTAGGCGAGATAAGAGTTATCATTGGGGGAAGTTTGGCAGGACGGTCGTCCAAGACGAAGAAAGCATACCTGAAGGAAGTGCAGAGCGTCCAACTTTCAGGACAACCGCCAAGAGCAAAGTCCATGGATGAACAGCCGATTACCTTCACGGACGAGGAAGCTGAGAGAATCCACCATCCTCATGATGACGCTATTGTCATCGCCTTACTTATTACCGATTACACAACTAGAAGAGTGCTAATAGACAACGGAAGTTCGGCAGACATTTATATTACCCGCCTTTCAGCAGATGAGGATCGAACGAGACCAGCTCTGCCCAGTACACTCGCCTCTAGTAGGCTTTGGAGGAATGAAGGTACAACCTGTAGGTACTGTTACATTGCCAGTGGTGGTAGGAGTATATCTACGACAGTTGACAACCAATGTGAATTTCCTAGTAGTAGATTGCTCGTCATCTTACAATGTAATAATTGGAAGGCCAACCCTAAACAGGTGGAAGGCAGTTACATCTACCTACCACCTGTCAGTCAAGTTCCCGACGGAACATGGGATAGGCCAAGTACAGGGAGACCAATTAGCAGCAAGGGAGTGTTATCTAGCCATGCTGGCTACGGACGAGCAAATTCAAGCAATGAATATTGAAGAAAAGAAAGTTGTGGCAGAACCCATAGAAGCATTGGAAGATATTTTCTTAGATGAAAATAACCCTGAGAGGTGTACCAGGGTTGAAGCAGATTTGGAAGCGAAGATTAAGAAGGACCTCATTTGCTTTTTAAAAAGAAACAGAGATGTGTTTGCTTGGAGTCACGAAGACATGCCAGGTATGGATCCTAATGTTATTACCCACCGTCTGAGTGTATGCCCTTTCTCCAAGCCAGTGCGACAAAAGAAGAGGGTGTTCGCCCCTGAGAGAGATAATGCTGTTAAGGAGGAAGTTCAGAAGTTAATCGTGGCAAAGTTCATCTGAGAGGTATACTATCCTGACTGGTTAGCCAATGTGGTCATGGTCAAGAAGGCGAATGGCAAATGGAGAATGTGCGTTGATTTCACTAACTTAAACAAGGCTTGTCCCAAGGACAGTTACCCGTTGCCGCGCATTGATCAGTTGGTAGATTCTATTGCAGGCCACAAGTTGCTCAGTTTCCTGGATGCTTTCTCTGGTTATAATCAAATTAGGATGGATGAAGCAGACCAAGAGAAGACGTCCTTTATCACCAGTCATGGACTATTTTGCTATGAAGTGATGCCTTTCGGTTTGAAAAATGCTGGAGCAACATACCAACGTCTGGTCAATTACATGTTTCATCCACAGATCGGGCGGAATATAGAAGTCTACATAAACGATATGTTAGTAAAAACTCAGGACGAGGAGAGGCATTTGGACGACTTGCAGGAAACATTCGACACACTGAGGTAGTATCACATGAAGTTGAACCCTAACAAATGTGCCTTTGGAGTATCATCAGGGAAATTCCTAGGATTTATGGTCTCCTACAGAGGAATCGAAGCAAACCCTGATAAAATTCAAGCAATATTGGAAATGAAGCCTCCGAACAATGTTAAAGAAGTCCAGTCCCTCACCGGACGAGTTGCCGCCCTCAACAGGTTTGTTTCTAAAGCTACTGATAAATGTTTGCCATTTTTTAAGGTTCTTAAAAAAGCATTTGAATGGACCGATGAGTGTTAGAAAGCTTTTGAAGATTTGAAGATATATCTCACCAAAGCCCCATTGTTGAGCCCGTCCGTGTAAGGAGAAGAGTTGTACTTATATTTGGCAATCACCCCACACGCAGTGAGTTCAGTACTAGTGAGGGAAGAGGGCAAGGTACAGAGACCTGTATACTATACCAGCAAAGCATTGAGGGGAGCAGAAGGACGATACCCGTTAATGGAGAAATTGGCTTTTGCATTGATAACAGCCTCCAGAAAACTAAGGCATTATTTTCAGGCTCATGTCATTAACGTCATGACAGATCACCCACTCAAGAAGGCAATGAACAAATTAGAAACTGTAGGATGTTTGATCCAATGGGCTGTCGAGCTCAATGAGTTTGACATAAAGTACCAACCAAGGCATGCCATAAAAGCTTAAGCTCTGGTAGATTTCATTGCTGAGTTTACCTTAACTTGTGATGATGAAGATGAAGTGAAAAACAAGAAGTGGGTCATCCATGTGGACGGCTCGTCTACACAGTACGCAAGAGAAATAGGTGTGGTTTTGCAATCTCCAGAAGGGGATAAACTAAAACACAAAGTTCACCTGCACTACCAAGCAACTAATAATGAAGTCGAGTATGAAGCTCTTCTCAAAGGGCTGCAATTGGCCAAATTGGTAGAAGCAAAGTCAGTCCTCGTCTTGGGAGATTCTCAACTGATCATGGGCCAAGTGAATGGAATGTATGAGGCTAAAGAAGAACGAATGAGGAAGTATCTTAACAGGGTGATGCGTATTATAAAAAATTTTGAAGAAGTTAGTTTCGTTCAAATCTCAAGGGAGGAGAACATGGAAGCTGATACCTGAGCAAAAGAAGCCTCAGCAAATGAAGCCGTAGACAAATTTGATGAGATTCAATACATACCGAGCATAGACATCCCGGAAGTACAACAGGTGGAAAGCAAAGAAAATTGGATGGCTCTAATTGTGTCATACCTAAGGGATGGACGACTTCTAGAAGACAAAGATGAGGCTAAAAAGTTAAAGGTTAGAGCAGCCAGGTACATTCTTATGGATGAGATTCTCTACAAAAGAGGCTTTTTCCAGCCTTATCTCAGATGTTTGGCCCCAGACTAAGCGAACTACATATTAAGAGAAATTCATGAAGGAGCATGTGGCAATCATTCAGGAGCTAGGTCGCTCGTCCACAAAGCCATCTGTGTAGGATACTATTGGCCAAACATGCAAGCTGACGCTAAGGCCTATGTCAAGGTCTGCAATCAATGCCAAAGGTTTAGCAACGTCCCTAGACAACCATCAGAGTATTTGACTCCAATGACGGCCCCGTGGCCTTTTGCGCAATGGGGACTAGACATTCTGGGTCCATTTCCACTGGGTGTAAGGCAAATGAAATTCCTTGTGGTTGGTATTGATTATTTTCCCAAGTGGGTAGAAGCAGAATCCTTGGCCAACATCACACAACAAAATGTCAAGAATTTCGTGTGGAAGAACATTGTGTGCAGATTTGGAGTACCCAGGGTGCTGGTATCGGACAACAGACGACAATTTGACAATGCACTTTTCAAAGATTTTTGCATACACTTTGGAATTCAAAATCACTACTCCTCACTAGCCTACCCACAAGCTAACGGCCAGGCAGAAGTTGCAAACTGATCTTTGTTAAAAATAGTCAAGACTCGGCTTGAGGGGGCTAAGGGAGTATGGCCAGATGAGCTACTAAGTGTTCTGTGGGCATATAGAACGACAGTGAGAACTCCTACAGGAGAAACTCCTTTCAAGCTAGCATATGGAACTGAAGCAGTTATACCTGTGGAAGTGCACATGGCCAATCATAGGGTGACAACCTACCAGGACGAAGCTAATGAGGAACAACTCCGTTTGAACCTCGATTTAATAGACGAGGTAAGGATGGATGCTGAGCAAAGGATGGCAAGGTATAAAAACCTTATGGCTAGGCGGTATGATGCAATGGTAAAGCCGAGGCGATTCAACATAGGGGACCTCGTCCTAAAAAGGGTTTCCTCAGCAACAAAGAACCCAGCCCATGGGAAGCTGGGACCAAATTGGGAAGGCCCCTACAAAGTCGTCAACTACAAAAGACAAGGATCCTATTACCTAGAAGTCCTTGATGGGAGGAAGTTGGAGCATCCTTGGAATGTGGAGCACTTGAGGAAGTACTATCAGTGAAATGCCAGCTTAGAGGAGCATGACTCTGGACGAGCTCAGGGATTAAAAACTTTATATTTTGTGTGGCTTTATTATTATTATGTTAAATTTATGGACGACGTCATGGTTTGTGTTGTTTAAATAAAGGCATTAGCCTCTAAGGTGCATGCCTCGTTTATGAACAATACTTATGTTATGAACAATATGTGTGGAATGTACATAATGTTGTGTAATTCACTGATTCCCATGCTACGTTTGTTCAAATTTACCCCTGAAAAGGTTGAAAAGCGTAAGATGAGATAATTCTCTGAACGCGGAGATATAATGTCAAACTTTCCTAAGGGAAACATCAAGGCATGCTCGTCCAAATCAGAGGACGAAGCAAAGCCAATGCTTAAAGCCAATTGTGATAAAGCCCAAAGCGTACTCGTCCATACAATGGACGAGATAAAGCATAATACATATCTAGCTCATGGACGAGAAAATGCATAGATGAGTGCATATCAATCCATGGACGAAGAAATATATGGGTGAGTTTCAATCTTGTTAAGGCATTTGTTAAAACAATCCAGTCCATGGACGAGTAAAATGCAATGCCTTAACTTCATTAGATATAAAAATCAGCCAAGTCCATGGACGAGCAATGCTAATTTTTATCATTTCTCAACAGGTCCATGGACGAGTAATATTGATTATTGCCATTTTTACATAGACGAATTACGTTAGAAATTCCAATGAAAATGGTAGATGAATATATGTAAAATATAAAAAAAAAAAAAAAAAGAGAGAAAACTCGTCCATACATATGCAAAAGGAAAATGACATTCATTAAGTCAAGGGTGGATATCCTACATCCAAAAAACCCTTGTTAAACTGAAATGATTGTTTAAAACCTCGTCCTAAAACCTTGGACGAGGTAAATGTATTGAAATTACATAAAAAGGTCACAAAACGGACCAAATAAAAATAAGACATTGAAAAATTTTCTTAGGATGGAGGAGCATTAGCTTTGGAGGCGTCCTGAGGAGGCAAGGTTGTAGCATCGTCCTCAACATTAATATCCTCAGAGCTAGTCTGAAGGAGAGAGCTAGTGGCAGCAGCATTAAGATTAAGTACTATGGAGCTGAAGTCTACACTAGGGAACTTCTCCATAGCCTCCATCCTGAAATCTTCAAACCCAGCTACATAATTGGTGTCCAAAACATCAGTATATTGTTTCGACACCTTAAACTCGGCCACTGCGTCTTCCTTCGCTTTGGAGAGGAGAATGCCATGCTCATCATTCTTTTTCTGCAGCTCTTCAAGACGAGCGTCCTTCTTCGCAGCATTGGCCTTCAATCCCTCAACCAAAGTTTTTAACTCCTTCACCTCGTCCGTCGTTTTGGAAGCCACTTCAGCCCATTGCTTATCCTTGTCCTTCAACTCCTGGATCCTCGTCTCTAATAAGATCCTCGTCCTGTCCAACCCTGTGGCCTGTCTAGGCGCCGTTATAAACTTTGACATGCCCTACAAAAAAGAAACACAACAACAATGAATAAAAAAAAAAAAAAAAAAGACGAATAAGGAAAATGAAAAAGAGTGTACCTTGAAAAGGTCATGAACAGCAGAGTGTTTGAAATCCTTAAGGGACATATCATAGCAAACATTTATGTCTTCGTCAGTCATAGCTTTCTTGAAACGTTCCCAGGCCAGGTCCTCATTTTCAATAATATTTGAAGGGACCATTCGAGAAGGTTGAGACGAGGTTGACACAGTCTTGGACGGAGTGGTCTTGGACGGAGTGCTCTCAGTTGGAATGGACGAGTCTACATCAACTGTATGCACAGGCTGCTGGGACGAAGGAAGGGTAGGCTTGACTACCTGGGACGAGCTAAACTTGCCCTTTTTGCCTCTTCGACTGGGGAGGTTTCCTAAATCCAAATTCTTAGATAGAGTTTTCCTCTTCTCCCCAGTCGCAGGACGAGCCTGAGATTCAATCTCAGGACAATCCCCCTCAGCAGCCACTTCCTTTCCTTTGTTTCCTTTCATTGTTGCCATTCCTAAAAAAAAAAAAAAAACTTTTAGAATTAGAACAAAGTAAACAATATGCAAGGACGCTTGGAACTTAAGACTTACTTCTTCTTACTGTGACTTCGTGTGCAATTGCTTCGTCAGATAGGTTAGGGCCCAATCCCCACTTGGCAAGTCACCTAAGTGAGACCAAGGAATGGAAGTCCCTATCCGCGTGTAGACGAGCCCTGTGGACGCGGTCACGGTGGAATTTGCTCAAAGACGATCGTTTAACAGCTGAAATGAAACGAGTAAAAAAAAAAAATTTATTAGTTAATTGTGAATGTTGAAAGAAGAAAAGGGAAAATCAAAAGAAAAAGGGGAGCAACTTACCTTCAGGACGAAGGTTTCCTAGGTCCCCGGTATAACGACCAAAAGTGTCCCGGCCAACGTCTACAGGATTCCCAGCCCAGAAGCCGGAGACGAAGAAAAATTTCGTCTTCCATTTTCTGTCAGACGAGGCCAGGGACTTGATCAATCTACAATCTCTACCCCTGGTTGTGAATTTATAAAATCTAAGGGATTGATGTATTTCTGAAGGTTTGTAACAATAAAGAAACTCGTCCACAGTAAGAGGACGGTCCTTTCCAAATACTTCACCCCACAAAATTTGCATTGAGATGATTAATCTCCATGCATTTGGGTTGAATTGGCATACTCCTAAACCTAATCTAATCAACAACTCCCTAGTAAAGGCGTTCAAAGGGAATCTTAAACCCCCCAAAAGATAAGCCTCATAGACGCCTATCCCAAAGTGAGGGTTACAACACCATTCTCCTCGGACGGGCAACCTAGGGTTAAACTTGTCTGGGATTTGGTACCATTCTCTAAGATTTTGAAGTCTTTGCTCGTCTGTCCTAGAAGGGATATCTACTGCACAACTGTAAACAGTGACCTCCTCCTCGTCCAAAGAACCAGAAGGAGGAGCAGTGGATAAGGTACCAGCTTGAGACCCTGAGGCCTTCCTAAGCTGTTCCTGTAAAACCTCTAAAGGAAGTCCAGGGATGCCAGAGACATACTCCTCGTCCGTGGTGTTCCCCCCACTACTATCACTAGAACTACCAGAACTGTAGTAACTACTCTCGTCGTTGTAGTTGTCTATGGCCTTATCTACACTATTGCTAGACGAGGAAATTACAACCTCATCCATCTTAAAAGAAAAACTAAGGACGAGAAAAAGAAAAATACCTGGATCTAAGACGAAGGAAAGCTATAGACATAGGAAGCTTCTAGACAAAGATCTAGGACGAGGAAGGATGAAGAGGGAAATTTCAGAAATGAGAAGGGTAACGGAGGCATTCCACTATTTATAGGGAACAAACCCTAGCACCTGAAGCGACGTGACCAACCAACAGCTGACGCGTGGCAGGCTCCTCGATTAAATCAATCGACATGATTATTCACTAATGAGATCACGACACGTGGCATGCTCCAATTTACAGCTAACACACGTCTTACATCTCTCTCTCTGGACGACCCATGGACAAGGGGGCAACTGATGATGATGTAAAATGCAACTTCCAAAGTCGTCCATGTGGTTCGTCCTTGGAAAAAGAATGGACACAATAAAGAAGCCATCCGTCCCCATCAAAGGTCGTCCGTCATTAATTAAGGACGGACGAAGCCTCGTCCGTCCCTAATGACGGACGAGGCAAACATCCCGAACTTAGGCAAATTTGGTTCTTACCTGTGAACCAAGACCTCTATTACCCAAAATGAAGCACCGGTCTAGATAAAATAACTTCCATGGAAGTTATGGAAGTTATTTCTGACTTTGATGAATTCCTCAACAATAGGAACGGTTTTCAGAACAAGTAACTGTTCCATGTGCACTATATAAACATTTTTCTGCGAAGAGGTAATTCATTCAGACATTTTTTAACCAAAAAAAAAAGGGGTCTTTAGATATTTTTCGCTCTATTCTAGCCCACTGACTTTACCATCAGAGGACTATAGATCGGCCTCCACCGGTCTTTCTCTGATTGAATTTGGTTTTTCAGGACTTAACCTTCAAGATCACCGAAGCCCGGAGACTTTCAACCCACTGATTTTCTAGGATCATCAACTGCAACTGGCCAATTAGCTCAAGTAATAAAATCTTTTATTGATGAATAAGAGATTTGAGAGTACAATTTATGAACCTTGCCCACACCAAAAAAACCAATTTGTGTACTAGCATGATAATAAAAAACAATTGTCATGAAACAGACGTTACAATGTTGGAAAATCATATGCATCTCATACATATTATGTGCAACAAACAATACCAAGATCTACTTTTAAAATGCTAGAACACATGCTCTTTTCTATTTTCTTTTTAGATTTAGGATCAAAGAATACTTACCTTGATGCAAGAAACTCCAAAGAAAATTAAATTTAAGAAACTTTGATTTTGAGATGTCATTGATCTTCACCTCAATACCCACAAGATTGCCTAAGAGAGTATTCTTTTCCTTCAGTTTAAAAGTGAAGAACAACCCAAAACATGCAAAGATCAATCAAGAACATGTGAAAAGCATAACAATTAACATTCTTAGATCCCAATTTCCATAACAATACAAACAAAAATATTTCTAGCATTAAAACAAACCTAACCTACACACAAATCTAACAAAGAAAAAAATGGGGCAAAATTCCTTCAAAATCCTAGAGGGTGGCATTGAAATAAAATCGATCTTTAAGACTCAAGAAGGCTGGATTCACAATGATATTTCTTGCTTTCTCTAGAGACTTAGGGCCCATTTGGATAGGGGAGGGGAGGGGAGGGGAGGGGGGGAAATCGAGGGGAATAAAGTAGAGTTGGTTGAAAATAGGCAAATTTTGGGTCAAATCTACTCTACTCCCCCTCCCTTTCCCTCAATCCAAACGGACCATTAGGGGATTTACTCCAAAATCCTAGAGGAGAGGCAAGGACGTTCTCACTCACACTCTAAATCTTAGGAAGATCAAATGTATGACAAGCACTCTTTGCTACCTCTAGAGTTCTAGGGAAATGGGTGCTTTCGAATGAGAATTCACCATTTTTATAGTGAATGAGAAGGTTCCTGAAGAGTGTTTGGTGAATTAATTCAGAGTTGATTTAAGTGAAGAGAAAACAAAGGAAAATGAAGGGGGCCAAGAAAATCCTATAGCTTCCCGTAACTAACATTAGAGCCAACTTCAAAAATCATATTTCATTTGTTTCCCATCCAAAACAGGACATTCATGTGCTCAAATTTAAGCCCCAAATGTATACTTTTCAATGAAGAAAAAAAAAAAAAACCTAATTAAAAGATTTGCAGTTGGTTAAGTGATATTTACAAAAGAGAAAGCAAATATTGTTGTTTCTTTAAAATGAGTTTTAGCACAATTAATGTCATTTCTTTAAAATGAGTTTCTTTAGAAAGAGTAATCAAAACCTACAACTCAAGACATAATTTGTATACATTTTGGATACAGTTTGCCAATACACATGGACACATGACGCTAACAAAAATGTATGGAGTATAACTATTGTTTGCACATACTGTGGTGAATTTGGTGATTAAATTTTCAACTAAAAAAGAAAAGGTCAAATTTTAAAATTATAAACTTCTATTTTTTATATATTAAAGTTAGGAAAATTATAAAGTTCTTTTAATAGATAAATTTTATAACAAATGATAAGTAGAGAGGTAATCTACTCTCATCTGCCAATGAACAAAATGGTAATTAAGTTACAGAACACTATACACGGACCTTAATATGACACGTCTAATTTATTGTGAATTCGTGTGTGCAGTTTGTCTTTAATATTACCTTGAAGAGGAAAATTTAATGAAAGCATCATTCAATATTTTTCATTAAACCATCACCTTATATCATTCCAAATTTTTTTTTTTATAATAAATTTCCTCAATGTGTTTTTTTATAATAAAGAATAAACTTTTATAGATGAAGGAACATTTTAGAGTATTTTAATATCGATGTAGTGGTTCAAAATAAAGCGGTTCTTACTATTTTTCAAACTCAAATCTAATTAACCCTTCAATTTTTTTATTTTTTGGACGTAACCCTTTGGACTACTCGATGGTTGGCATTAGCATCATTTTGAAATATAACAAAGTTACTTGTGCTATAAATCCATACTCTTTTCTTTTTTGCAATTCTATTGGGCAGAATTGAGGAGAAATATGCATAAAGTTTTCAATTCTACTATTATCTTTGTTATCATTTTTGTCCTTGTGTTTTCTGCAAACAAAGGTAAATTGTATTACAACTTTGTTATTGCACTTTTTTAATTTATTATTTATTTTTTATAATAGTTAAAAGAGAGGGATTTGAGTCGTAGATGTATTTGTTGAAAATAGTAGGGCTCAATACTGTCTTTAACATTAAAAATTATTCAGCCTATTAAATATTAGCCATCGAAATATTAAGAAATCAATTCTTTTGTGGTTGTAATTAAAAGACAATAAGACTGAGAGAATCGAGATCTACCAAGTTCCTAAGCAATTACATAAGTCTTCCAAATGAAATAAGTTCTCATACTTTTGATGAATATATACCACATACTCATATAACAACATATAGTAAAAATAAATTTCATACCTTTTGACTTAAAAAAAAAACAGTAAATAAATTCAAGCAACCAAGCAGGACTTATGAAGTGTGTTCAGACTCACTTTACACTAAAAAAATTGGAATTCCATCTATAACGTTGCTTCCCTTCTGGTCAATTCCAACCGAAGTACCATCCATCTCAATGGTTTGGGGCTTTTTTTTTATTTATTTTTTAATATTAATAAAATATTAATTCCCATGTTTAAATATTACCATGACTTTTAAGTAGAGTTGTGATGTGCCTTTGTGATAGAACCCATTTTCCTCTCTTTTGTGTGTGTTTGTTTCTCAAAAAAAAGAAAAAAAGAAAAAAGAATGGGTAATGGCAGCTCTTAGGAGTTTCGATCCACCTGGGTTGAGCTTGAATTGAGAGACCTGAGACAGTGGGGCCTGAGAGTGAGAGCCATCTCGCAGTGGCTCGTAGTGGTGGCTTGTGGTAGCTGTGACTGGAGGTTTGTGGAGGAGTAGTGGAGGTTCAACGAGGAGAGAGAGTTGTAAAGAAGAAAAAAATGAAGAAGGAAAGGAGAGAGCGCATAGGTTAGAGAGAGTGATTGAGGCCAACTGATTTTTGCTTAAAGACTAATTGTGATGAGACTAGTCATGTGAGTGGGTCCCACTCATTTACTTAATTTTACAAAAATTTCACTGAAACTCAATTCTCATCACTAGAAAACATCAAAATATTATTCTTAGTTTTTACAACTCAAACTCAATTTTTTGAGTATTGAGTTAGGAAAAGATAAAGCAAGCTCTTGTGGGACCCACAAAATTTGGAAAATGAGTGATGAAAACCCCTAAACCAAACATAACCTAAATTACTTTCACAGGCAGCTCAATCCACTCTAATACGATTTGTCCTTACATATATAATATATTCCAGCTTATTGGATGTCCTCCTTTCAATTGCTAACATCCACTTGTTCCCAAATTAATGCAAAAATGCGTGACTTCTTTTGGGGTTTAATGGACTCAAAAGCACCATCTTTATCCCAAGGCTCGGGAATCCATATGCAAACCAAAAACCTCAGGAGGTCTTGGATTCAGAAGAGCTCACGATCTAAACAAGGCATTCATCTCCAAATTAGGATGGTGCATAGCTTTAAAGGCATATAAACTTTGGGCCAATCTCTTCATATCCAAATACTTGAGGAGCGTAACTTGTTAAATGCCACAATGAAACCCACAAGTAGTACTTCTACAAGTAGCAAAGACCATGTATAGGAAAAGAACTGTTTAATACACAGTGAAAATTGCAGAGTCATAATTTGGCCCACTTAATGAAGAATAAGGGCTTAGGCCCAAAAGTCCAAAAACAGGGAACCGAAAGATAGCCAGATGATGGAAATTGGGAAGTTCTGTCCAGTCCACAACACTCTCCTAAACCGAAAAAAAAAAACAAAAAAAGAAAGAAAAGAAAAAGAGATCAGTGGTGGAGAGGAGAGAGCAGGTACACAAGAAATCAGCAACCAGAACCATTCGTTGAATGAGAGGGCTATCCAAAATCTCATCCTCTCATTGTTTCCCAAACGTCCACACCGTAACCTCTTCTGCTACTTACTAATAAGATAATGCAACGTTGATGGTCATGGTTTTAGCTACTTGTAGTAGTGGTACTACTTGTGCTGCAGCAGCCACGCTTTTTTAATTTACTACTGTACATTAATTCTCGCTTTGGCTGTCAACCATGGCTTCGGCTACTCTTTCTGTAGCCAAACCATCTCTTCAGGTTCATGCACCTCTCTCTCTCTCTCTCTCTCTCTCTCTTCAGATATATAAGAAACAATACAATATACTTGTTCGTTAATCCAAAAAAAAAAAGAAAAGAAAAAGAAAACAATGCTTCTTTGTTCATGTTGTACTTGTAGCTTGTTTTGATTATGATCGAATTGTTAAACCAATACTATATGCTCTTTACTTTCTTTCTTCAGGCAAATGGGAAAGGATTTGCAGAATTCTCAGGCCTACGCAACTCATCAGCTTGCCTTTCCTTTGGGAGAAAAAGCTCAGATGGCATCTTTTCAATCGTCGCTATCCAGACACATGCTGTGAGTTACTCGCCAAATGCATAATTGACCATTACTGTTCCACTTCCAGTCGTACTTCTCTTGTCCATAGCATACAGTTAATCGTATAATCCTCTCATATTTTATGTTCCACCATTATATCACAATAATTTGGTAAAATTATTAACCATACCGGTTTGAATTTTTAAATTTTTATTTTATAAATACGATATGATTTGGAATTTATGATATTCGGTTCCATGATAATTGTTATTTATATTACTTAAACTTTTTGATCTAATAATATATGTTAGTGAAGAATGTGTAATTAATACTTTTAACTAACATAAAGGACAACAATGGACATTTAAATATTATTAAAGTTTGTTGCACATTCATACACATTTTTAGAAATTGTGTTTTAACAGTGATAATTTTGAAATTGTGTTTTGAAAACAAGATTTCACAAGTTAAATTGTGTTTTGAAGACACGATTTCAACTGACATGGCGTATACACTCCGTACACACCCATGTGTACTAATTAACATTCTTTAAATATTTTTAGTAAACAGAGATATGAAAGGTGACAAATGACAATCATCACCTACAAGAAATATATGCTCTTGTACGTAAATCTTTGGAATTTATGAAAATCTTGGAGGGTCTTGAGTAGCTAATACAACTAACAAAAGGTTCTGATTGAAAATTCTTTGTCATATATAGAATATTGATATCACTAAGTAGTCAAGTTGCATTTGCTTGAAAACAAAAAATTCTTTAAAATTGCAGCATGTGAATTACAATTCTAAAATTCCATTCAGCACTCTAACCTAGACAGACGAGCAGGCACATGATAAAATTAAAGTGAATAGCCTTTAACTTGAACATGTGTGATGTGTGACTATGTTCGTTTAAAAAACTTAATTGGGCGCCGGAGGTTCACTGCGCCGGAGGTTCAAGAACACATTTTGATACCATGATAAATTATCATTTATTTCAAAAAAAAATTATAAACGAAGCTTAATCATTTCAATTATTGTTCTAACATGATGAATTAGGCTGGAAGTGGAGGATACAGGAGAGGAGTAGTGGAAGCGAAGCTAAAGGTGGCCATAAATGGGTTCGGTAGAATAGGCAGAAATTTCTTGAGGTGCTGGCATGGCCGCAAGGACTCCCCTTTGGATGTCATTGCCATCAATGACAGTGGAGGTGTGAAGCAGGCATCCCACCTCCTCAAGTACGACTCCACCCTCGGCATCTTCGACGCTGATGTCAAGCCTTCTGGCAACGAAGCCATCTCCGTTGATGGCAAGATCATCAAGGTGGTATCAAACCGTAACCCCGTCAACCTACCCTGGAAGTAAGTTCACTTCTTTGTTCAGTAAGTAGTGAATGAGGGGCTTTGGCATTAATTGGCATTGAGATTTTTGACATTTTTTAGAGACTGAATTAATGAAATGGAACTTGCCACCACAAGTGCAGGGACTTGGAGATCGACCTGGTAATCGAAGGGACCGGGGTGTTTGTTGATAGAGAGGGTGCAGGCAAGCACATTCAGGCTGGGGCTAAGAAGGTGCTCATTACTGCCCCTGGGAAGGGTGACATCCCTACCTACGTGGTAGGAGTCAATGCAGACGCCTACAACCCAGCCGAGCCCATCATCAGCAATGCTTCTTGCACCACTAATTGCCTTGCTCCCTTTGTCAAGGTCCTTGACCAGAAGTTTGGTAATTCATATTTCATCCCATTCCCCTAACCTGTAGATTTTCAACAAGTCTGAAGACGGACATTTCTCACAATTTATTAACATAATTTGTTATAATTTATCCATAATAAAAGTGGTATTAAATTATTAATGATGGATCGAAGTAACATTAGTTTTACTTCAATCAAAGTGGTATTAAATATCAAAATAATGTTACTTCAATCATATTAAGTCAGGTCAATAGTTAAAAAAAAAAAAGTAAAAAAAGGTTGTGTCCGTAACCATATTTAGTTTGCTCTTAGCTTTAGAGTACGCTGTTGTTAAAACTTAAAATGTGACTTTATCTAGGTCTATTATGATTTTTGAAGCTAATTTTCAAATTGTACAACAGAAAATTTCATGCTCAAATTTGAAAATTTTAATCACCCATTGTTTATAAATAATAAAAATGCAAATATGTGACAGGCATCATCAAGGGCACCATGACTACCACTCACTCGTACACCGGTGACCAGAGGCTACTTGACGCCAGCCACCGCGATCTCAGGCGTGCACGAGCTGCTGCTCTAAACATTGTTCCCACTTCAACAGGTGCAGCAAAGGCTGTGGCCCTTGTCCTACCATCACTTAAAGGCAAACTCAATGGGATCGCCCTGCGTGTGCCTACTCCAAATGTGTCTGTGGTCGACCTTGTTGTCCAGGTATCTAAGAAGACCTTTGCTGAAGAGGTGAATGCTGCTTTCAGAGAAAGTGCTGAGAAGGAGCTCAATGGTATTCTTTCTGTTTGCGATGAGCCCCTTGTTTCAGTGGATTTCAGGTGCACTGATGTATCCTCAACTGTTGACTCATCATTGACATTGGTCATGGGAGATGACATGGTGAAGGTAATTGCTTGGTACGATAACGAGTGGGGTTACTCTCAAAGGGTTGTGGATTTGGCTCACATTGTTGCCAACAACTGGAAGTGATAAAAACTAGTTGTCAACTGCATTGTTGTCACTATTTTTGCCCCCTCTCATTTTATGTTTTGTTTTCTGAATTACATTTCTTTTTTACCCTTTTCAAGTAAGCAATACCACCTAATATTGATGTAGGTCCTAAGGATGTATCTTTGACCCTTAATAATTTTGAATATGTCTTTTCTTCATTCTTCTTGTTGGAAACAGAGTTGCTAAAGCTATTGCCTAATGAGAGTTACATTTAATTACCTCAAAGTATCGTCTTACGAAGAAGGTATCTCATGTATCCGATATATGTATTCTCTTTCTCACATTGAATGAGTCTCACATGATTGTGAAATTCACAAACTGTAAGAAGAATAATGTATACATCAAATAATTGTTTTCCTAGTTGTGCACTTGTGCTAATGTAATAAGCAATAAACACAAGGTGAGCAGAATGGAAATATATATATATATATATATATTTTTTATAATTATTTTCCTAGTACATCAAACGTTTTTGAAATGGCTAAATTTGAAGTTTCAAATGTAATTAACTACAAATCAAAGCTTGTTGGACCTAGTAATTGATCCACCTAATAAGAGATATCAAGGCCCAATCCTAGTTAAGGTTCAAGTCAGTTATATAACTCTCATCCAAATCTATTGTATCTAATTCTACTTCAAGTGCAATTAAAGTAATTATAATTTTATTTGGACTGCAAGTAATCATAATTATACTTATAGTGCAAGTATTAGAATCTTGTGTTAATCTTTGGTCAGTCTACGATCCAACTATAAATATCCTTCAATATCACTTTAAAACGTAAAGATTAATAGTAAAGTGTAATCATCAAACACTTTTTGCTGTGGACCTTTAAAGCCAAATCATTCTCTCTCTCTCTCTCTCTCTCTCTCTATCTCTCTCAGCTTTCTTTATATCTCTCATGCACATTAACATGTGTCCAAGCTATGTGTCACATTTTCTAACATGGTATCAAAGCTATATTTTACTAATATAATATGGTATTAATGTCAGACTTTTGTGAGCTCCATTAATTATCAAATTTGTACTTGATCTCCAATAATCCATATTTTTGCTTGCAAGATTATCCTAATCTATTCCCTATCATGACAACATTAAGGTGTTAACTCGCCAATGCTACTGGTCACTATGTAAGCCACTATGTAATTAAGCTCATCTTGACTTATTCCCTATCATGTACAACATCTTGATAACCTCATACACGTTTTCTCAAATATAAATATTTTATTACAAGTTTATCTTGGTAATTCCAACCATATTCAATGGCATGTGCATCTTTTTTCTACATATTCAGATTTCTTTATGATTACACATCACACCCATCTTGGCTAAGTATCATCAACAACGCTAATTATAATTAGTAACCTCCTCTAGTACTCTCTTAACACATTTATCTCCACAGGACCTTTCGTCCTTAGCTATTAAATCCTTTATTATATTGCTTATATATTAGGTTTTCAAATCCTATTTCTTGCAGTTTCTCAAAAAAAAAAAAAAAAATCCTATTTCTTGCTGGATATAAAAAAAAAATTAAAAAAAAAAAAAACCAATTACTTTTTTAGCAAGTAACTCGTTACTTTTTTGATAAAGAACGGGCTTTCATTTCATTCAAAGAAAAGTCAAATAGATAAGAAATAATTTTTTTTAGCCAAGGCACTATAAGAATCAAAGTCCTTTCCAAAAATTTGCATGGTTGATACCATCATCTATGAAGATTTATTACTCCAAATTGGAATTGTAGTTAACTATGATTGTGACAAGAGTTTTGTAATATATTGACACTATTTGTTCTATTTTACCATGAGAACCAGGGGTACGGATTCCCATCTCCCATAGTTTTAGCTATCGAATAATAAATAAATAAATAAATAAATTATGATTGCATCAAGAGCTTTATAGCTTAAAGACATTACTTATTCCCCTTTAAAAGAAAAACCATGGTACCGACTATTTTCCTTATTGTTATAACTACTGAAATTATAAAATAAAAAATATATAAAATTATGTTGTGTGACTCATGTTCTCTACTTTGTTAATGGAATTAATTTGGCAAAAGAGTGTCAGAATTAAGACAGGAAAATTCTTGAATATTTCAGGAGTATAAAAAATGCGTACTTTCTCCTCTCACATAAATTGTAAGTCCCACCACAATTATATAAGAGGAGAGAGTACGCATTTATGATATTCCAAGAGTATCCAATAATTACCCACCATTTTAAAGCCCCTCCATGTGCTTGATGCAAGAACCGGTGAAATATTCACTAGAGACAAACCTTGAAATCTGACTTGGAACTAGCAAGTTGGTGTTGTGGACGCAAATCTTGAAACTAGGAGGTTGTTGTCTAGTGCAGCCACATCCTATATGCAGAGCGTGTATGTAAATCAATGTAACCTACAGAGCTTGTACCTCTGAGACACTGACAGAGGAATCAGATGTACGTGAAAACAGATAATGATATAAAATGTAGTAGTAGTAGTACAAAAGAACATTATTAATAAATAGCAGCAGTAAAAAAAAAAAAAAAAAAAGAAGCTAAGTTCTAAACATCGCGGTCTCGTTTGCACTCGGGTGGGAGGCTAGGGAAGCGAACACGATCTGTACAGTAGTTGTAGATGGTGTATCTATGGCGGACCCAACTGAGCCTTCTGTATTGGAAGGCATCAAGATCCTGAAACTCCTTCTGGTCCCACCATCTCTTCCCTTGAGTCTGGCAGAACCTTGCATTCACTGATACCTCACATGCATCAATGTGGAAGCTCTTGTAAGAGGCTACAAAGGGAGCCTTGGACCAGTCTGTCTTCTCCAAGCCACCCCTTGTGGCCCAGTCGTCTGCGTTCCAGAGGCTTGAATATATCTTCATGGGTTGGTTAAATGGGAATCTTACCCCTAAGTCTTTGTTGTTCTTGAACACCCTTATTGGCACATCATCCACAAAGAACCTGCATCATATTCATATACCTTCATTCTAGTTAGTTTGTAAATTACCAAAGTTTGTACTTGACCAAGGAAAGTGCTAGTCACGTGTTCTTATATCTAAAAGAACTAATTATCAAGTTATAATTAGTTTATATGCGAGTATGACTTAAGAAACACTCCATACAAGAATCAATATACACGCTTATCCAATCAAATTTACATAATCAAACTATAATTGGTGCAGAATAAAGAACACAAAAAGTGCAACATAAGAATTCTCTCAAATACTATGTAATTTCAAGGAAAGAGAAAGTGGTCAAAGGACAAAACGGAAGGCTTACACAATCTGATGCAAGTTCCATAGGACAGAATAAGTGTGGTAGGCTTTGGTTGGATCAAACCAAAGATAAATTCTCTGCTCTCGATTTCCCTTCCCTCCGCTGTACACATTTGTTTGCAAAATATAAGGTTGCCCTGTTCTGTTCCCCAAGAACTCAAAGTCCATCTCATCGTGCTCCGAATTTTGTGAAGATAACTGTGACCAGACCAACAAAAATCACCCAATAGCTTTATCTACTATGTATATGTATGCTCCTATACTAAAGAATAGAGAACCAGATTTTACATAGAAAGCAGTAACTGTTCCAGCTGAATCTCCTGGAACCATTTTTATTTGCATGCTGAAGTGACCGAACAAGTAAGATCCTTTGGATTGAAAGCCAGTTCCTATTCAATATTGCAGAACAAAGTTTAAAACATAAGAACTTATTAAAATGCTGAGATTTCAATGAGCAATGGTAATTGCCTTACCTGTGAATTTGTCCAGTGAGAGCTGAATCTCTGAACCGCCATTGAAGTACTTGATGTGGTCCAAAGCCCACGTTGGTACATAGTTTCGGCCGAATGGTACGTTAATGGCTTTCCTAGGCATTGTACTCATTGCCCCAGAGGCCAAAAGCAAGAAACTTAGGCATAGAGTCCACAAATTAGAAGCCATGATAATATCTTTGTTTTCGTTGCAGCGAGAGGTGATCTTTTCTAGTCTCACTTTCACCAGGTAAAAGTCATGTATAAGCAAATAGTCGTTATATTATATGACCGTAGTACTAACATAAAACACGCGCGCGGGCGTGCACACACTCAGAGGAAGAGTGTCTTTATTAGTGTAACAGGCAATCTGTCATAGAGATCGCAGCCCACTTCATCATCATCATCATCATCCGATATAGTTTAAAAATGTAACAACAATCTCATTTCATCATTAATGATATTAATTTGGAAGTTCTTATATCAAGCTCCAATCATGTGGTTCACATGAGAAAAATCTTTAATCTTAAGCATGAGTCTCATGACCACTATCTTTCCAATGATAGAATCTTTTATAATTAAAAAATAGGGATAATTACATTTTGCCTACCTGTAGTTTGCCTCTAATTCTATGTGTCCACCTGTGGTTTAAATTTTGACACTTTGCCCACCTATGATTCTGACCATGAGTGCTCCGTAACCCACCTCAATGTTTTCCGTTACTCTAACACCAAATAAGTAAAAAACACACCCCAAAACGGATCAAAACTCACTCTCACTCCCAAAACTCACTCACTCCCACTCGGCTTGCTCACCAAACTTATTCACTCCCACTCGCTTGAGACAACTGTGGCAGATCCGAGCCAAGGAAGAAAGACACAGTTGCTCCTCTGTTCAGCTATGGCATATCCTACAATGTTCAAGATTTATGAGTTAAGGCTTTGGTTTGGGTTTATGTTAAAAACTTCTGGGTTTAACCCAGAATTTTGGACCCAAATAAAGAAGATATTATTATATATAGACTTTGTTGTTTCCCAGAAATTAAAAGAATTAGACACGCATACGGAACAGTAAGTACATAAAGCTCCTTAGCAACTTAGCAATATATAAGGATTAAGGGGGAGCCATAGAGGAAAATGTCGCTGTGTCATCATTTGGTTTTTTTTTTTTTGGCCATAAACTCATTTCCTATATAATTTAAGAAAAGAAGATTTGTCTCTGCGCCAGTTATATATACATGTCAATTTTGTTTTGTTTTTTCATTTGACAATGGCGTCAAAGGAAGCGAAATATGTATCAAACAGCTCCTCCTCCTGTTCGACCTAATTATGCAACTGCCAATGCTTATAATCTTGGCCATGGGGGTGGTTATGCTAATGATCTCGGTAGATTTGGTAAACCCAAAATTTTTGAACATAAACCCAAACCAAAAACTAAACCATAAATCTTGAACATAAACTAAAAATTAAACCTATAAATTGATAGGCCTGAAAATGTTCTTATGGAAAGGACAATGAACTCATCCGAACTCACCCAAGCTTCAGATGAACCCAGAATCAAAGCTCCTTCTTCCTCGGGTTACTTGCATGATCAAAGCCCATATGATTCTCGGTCTAGAGTCTCAAGTGAAGCGCATTGCATTGTGTAGGATCTTCGTTGGGTTGGATGGGAGTGAGTGAGTTTTGGGAGTGAGAGTGAGTTTTGATCCGTTTTGGGATGTGTTTTTTACTTATTTGGTGTTAGAGTAACGGAAAATATTGAGGTGGGTTACGGAGCACTCACGGTCAGAATCATAGATGGGCAAAATGTCAAAATTTAAACTACAGGTGGGCACATAGAATTAGAGGCAAATCACAGGTGGGCAAAGTGTAATTATCTCTAAAAAATAAGAAGTAAATTAGAAGTCCCCTTACCTAGTTACATAAACTTCGGGTACAACAATCTATTTGAACATTATTTTTTCGAATACATGCATAACATGAACAGGTTTTGGGTTTATCCATGACCATCTACACGCATGAGGACATCTACTAAAAGGGATAAGATGGTCTTCTCCTATCCATATTTCTAAATTCGGATAAAGACAAGACTGAATCCTCTAGTAAAATATATATTCCAAAAAAAAAAAAAAAAAAATAGTACCAAGCTGTCGGTGGATTATGGTTCTAGTTTCAGGCTTAGTAAATGGAGTCATGGAAAGGCCATGAGGGCTATCATCACCTAATGTTAACTCATCTAACAAGCTTAATGTGCTGAGTGCTGAGTGCTGAGTGCTGAGTGCAGAGACAATTGGACAAGCTTTAATTGTCTAATTGATTAAGAACTGTCGAAAATTGTGACTAGAATTCTTCTACTAGTATAGGCGGTGATGTGTTAGCCAATGCAAGATGGATTAAGGCGCGTCATGCTGTCATGACATGTGCTGTGCCTGGCATGCAATTTGGATCCCCACTTGAGCTCCTTTGTTCTGTTCTTTTTTAAATTATCAGCAACGGAGATCATGTGAAACTTTTCCATTGTCGATCCCATAAAGTTTCTGAAAACTCCATTTCGCAATGATAAGGTTATATACCCAATTGATGATAACACCAAATTTTGTTTTTAAGCATCTAATGTTGTGTGGTCTGTTGCTTTAAAACAGTAATAACAATAGAATCTCTGGCACTTCTTATTGCCAAACCAGATGTACCACAGTACCAGATGTGTAAATCTATCAAAATCCAGTGACTTCTTCCGATGTGGTACTGGTATGCATAGTCATCTCATAGTTAGTAAAAACTTATTAAATTGATCATCCCAGGCCCAGCCAACAAAAAAACTCCATTTATCTGCAAGATGACCTGTTAACTCTCGTTTTTTTAATTGTATTTGAAAGTATCTTTGGTAAGTGGCATTGGATTTGAAAATGCATGAAGTTTGCCAATCATTTGTATGATAACCTGGACGAAAAACCACCCCAAATCGCAGAGTTTACAAGAAAGTCAACCAAACTAACATCTATCTATTAGTATTTAAAAGTTTAAATGTAGCATCTAATGTTGTATTGTTGCTATACCCCTATTCAACCACGTTATCAACTACTTCACCATTTTTTTTAATGATTTATTCCTCAAATATTTTGATAATTTTAAATAGGATAAATTATATATTTAGTCCCTAACTTTTATAGCTAATTTTAATTTGGTTCTTAATATTTCAAATGTGTCAATTTAGTCTTTAACATTTTGGAGTTGTGTCAAAATGGTTTCTGATGTTAAGAGATGGATGAAAAATGCCGACGTAGTTAACAGCCAAAATAAATATTATTTTCTTGCCACATGGACTGACATGCATACTACCACATCAGATTACATTAAAAAAAAATTGTTAGACTCACGTGTACGTGAGGGGCTGTTTGGGATCCAAATCCCTAATAGAAATGGATCTTAATTTGTTACAAGTACAACCCACACCACAGGGTTCACTGGACCACAACCCACCTTCACGTTTTGCTCTCTCTCTCTCTCTCTCTCTCTGCTTCAAAGGTAAGGTACTACTCTTTTTATATTCTTGTTTTTATACAAACAAACTCTTCATAAATAAAGTGGATAGCATATTGCTGGGAATGTGGCCACACTTTACTTTTGGGATCCACATATTAAATTAGAGCCAATAAAACTACAAGTGATCCTTTCAATTGCTCGAAAACTTTTGCTTTTAAAAACTTTTATACAAAATTAGCTATCTTCCATAAAAATCGTCATCTTTTGACACTATTAAATGACGAGGAAGACTGAAGGTTTTGTGTGGAGAAAAGGGTTCCTTGGTGAATGGGGGAAATGAGGCCATTTGTAATGCTGGTGAGATCTGAAAGAAAAGATCAATCATTGTGAGTTTTGGACCTTTGGTGCAAATGGGTCAATGAGAATTTGATGTGGGAGTGCGGTTCTTGGTGAAAGGAAGTGAAACCAGAGCACAAGGGTTGATGGATATAAGTTATAACTGATTTGTGAAGATTAAGACGTGCGTTCGTAATTCTTAGTAGTGCCATAGCTTTTCATATCAATGAAAAATACAAAATGAAGAAGACGATGAAACGGAGTTTAAAAAAGTGAACAAACCCAATGACTCATTAGTTGACGTGGAAATATTTATTTATTTAGGTCTCTGCCACATCGGACTTTTTCATCCAAAAGATAACGGCATGTACTAAATTAACACGGCCCTAAAAAGTTAGAGACTAAATTAATACAATTGAAAAGTTAGGGACTAAATTGAAATATAGTATAAAAGATAAATACCAAATATGTAGTTTACCCTATTAAATATATTAAATCCTCCAAGATATTATTAAAAAAGAGGAAAATATTGTCCAAGATGAATGTGTAAAGTCAACCAGTTAATATATTTAATATTATCAAAAAATTAGAAGAACAAATCAATAAATATATAAAAATAGTGATGTGGCCGATGATTTGGTCCAATTCGGTTTACTTCAGTCCATTAAGTCTAATGATGAACAAAAAATCAGTAGACTGAATGCTTAAAGAATCAATGTGCTTGTGGTTGTTTGGAAGACTTGAAAAGAAAGAAGCACAAGATCAAATGTGATCGAGGTGAACTGGCCAAGAACCCTCCGATGATAAAGTTAGTTTTCTCTCTAGAACTCAGAAATTCCAACTTTAGAAGTGTAAAAACTTACTTTCATTTGAAATGGTTGAGTCTTTTTATAGTGAGCTTTGGAGTGGTTATTTGTTTAGTAACTTCCTCAATGTGGATGAAAGTTAGAAGGTTTAGACTTTACTTCCACAACTGCTATCAGAAGTTAAGAACTTAGTGGGAAGTTAGAGCGATGAATAAGGATTTTGTTCATACTTCAAAATAGTAGAACGTAGTCCGAATCGTAAGCTTTAGGACAGAGATTTTCTCTGAGAATTTTTAAGTGTTAGGAGATCGTCCAGGTGCTTCTATGCTGGATGACCATTTTGCACATGGACAACCTTCTTGTATTGGGACAACCTTTTTGGATTTGGACGACACTATGGAGGAACCGGAGATGGTCCAATTTTTGGTTCACTATCAAAGTCCATTTTGGTTCATTTCAGTCCACTCTGGTCCAATTCAGTCATGCAGTCCATTTCGGTCGGTCTAATTTGGTCCACTTTGGTCTATTTTGGTAAACATACTTATGAATGGGAAAAGATTGGTTTAAGTTAAGAATACCTATTTTAAATCTGAATTTATTAAAAAATAGTAGGTTGAACCCACATTTTCAATTTCAAAACACTAGTGTGTAACAAACACTTCCCTTATAAATAAATTTGTTGTCATCTCCATTCTCTAACAAAAACTATAATACATTTTCCGTACAAGCACCCAAAATAGTTGAGATGAAGAAACAAGGTCACACAAAATAAGCTCTTTTTTTTTTTTTTTTTTTTTGATGGGCACAAAATAATCTCTTTATGTTATGACTCTGTTGTGTGATTGTAAGAAGCACCAAACTTTTTACTAAACAATAAATAAATACAAAATAATATCAATGCAAAAAATTTTAATGCAGACAACTAAAAAATAAGATGTAACTGTCAAAAACTGTTGCCAATCCACGCATTCGAGTTTCAATAATGGAGATCTCTAGGATTTTCTGACATTTTCACATTAATAACTGAGAGTGATTCACAGACTCGGGACAGATAACAACCGTAACACCATAGAGTAAAGTAAACACTGCAGATTGCTTGTCCCAACACAGATGATCACCTCGACATGCATGACAAGATTTTTCTATTCTTGTTTTCCTTTTCTTATCAGAATTGTTGGATCTTGCAACAACACAGAGAGAAGACAACACCCCCCCTAGATAAATGAAAAAAATATGGACACAAACACAGTAGATTGGCTAATTTCTAAATGAATCCATCTTTTTTAGTCTTTGTGATGCTTTTTAACTCAGTTGGCGAACTTACTACCCAATTTTGCTCTTGGTCTCATTCTGATCTTCTTGACTCATTCACTGAATCTCAAGACACTATCTATCATTCATGACCACTATGAGAGTATGCAAACATGTCTGTTTAGAGTGAACCCTACTAAATGAACTTCTGAACTTAAAAATGTATATATATATATATATATATATAATTTAAGTATAGGCCTGACAATAATATCCTCGATATATTAATCGTCAACAAATCCCAAAGCATTCCAACTCAAAAACTGATTTTCGAAAATGTTAAAAAATATAAACTTTTTCTATTAAAAAAAGGTTTACAAATGGTTGATGTGATAAGTGAGGTTTTATTTTTTTTTAATTTTTGAAGAAGAAAATGAGCAGTTACTAGAAAGTAAAAAAGTTATATAAATGATAGGCCCAAATGAGATCGAAAACCAATAAGAATTTTCCAACTTAGTTTGTAAAAAAGTTTATGGCTATAGCATTTCCTCATTCATTTGATTCGACGACTTGCTATTTCTAAGTGTATTATGACAGCCAATTCTACGTATATTTTCTAAGTGTATGGTAACTGACCATACACTTAGAAAATATACGTAGAATTGGCTGTCATAATAGGAAAATGGTATGGTTTATCTTCAAAAGAAAATGAGTATCTATACGGTCCACAAGGTTCATCAGATCAATGAAGTCATCAGCTTAACAAGACTCATATGATTTATACAAAGATTAATTGATGTTAATACCTAAAAGCCATAATTCCATTTATAATCCACCATAAAGACGAGTCCAAATCTTCTGTCTCATCAATTGTACTACACTTTATACTCCACCAATAAAATTTGGACAACTAGTCTCTCTCATTAAGTGAGATATCTTATTAAATAAGACAACTAGCCTCTCTCATTAAAGTCAGAGTTATCTCATTTAATAAGAGAGGCTAACTGTCCAAGTTTTATTGATAAAGCATAAAATAGAACACAATTGATGAGACAGAAGATTTGGACTCCGCATAGACAGCCAAACCCAGTTTGAAAGCCTCAAGAAGACTGAAAGGTTTAAGGGCAGTGCCACAGAATTTTACATAAATGTTCCCATGTCGTACGGATTCGAAATTCTTTCGCCTTGTAATAACTTTCCTCTGTTTTCTTTATATCTTTTAAGCTAAGATAGCAATAAAAGATATTAAGAAAAAGATTTTTACATTGTCATAGTCAACATAGATTAACTGCACATTTCTTTAGGATAAATCAATCTGATTTCGTTGAAACAAATAAAAGAATCCATCATAGAAAAAAAAAATTACAAAACTCGCTGTTTAAGATTTATTGTAGTAAAACTGTTACAGACATAATTAGTAATTACTAAAAAATAAAATAAAATAAACTAAAATAAATAAACCAAAAAAAATGAGTTGAAAATTACATCAAGATAACAATACGCACTGTATAAAATTTATAGTAGTAAAACTGTTATTAACATAACTACACCCAAAAAAAAAAAAAATAATAGTAATAAATGGGATGAAAAAAGAAAAGAAAAAAAGAATAAAGACAGTATAAAATTATGGGAAAAAAAGGAGGGGGGGTGATGTTGGAAAATATGCACAATAATCTCTCAAAATCCTGAATGCTGTACCATAATGAACAATCTGCTTCACCTAGAACAACCAGTGTTTCTTCTTAGGCTTTGGGTGAGGGGGAGCATCTGCAAAGCAACAAGTAATTCAAAAAATTATTAAACTATTCGATATTCCTTGATAACCCAATAACTTTGAAGTTCACTGCTAGAAATTCAGGTCTTAAAGGCAATACACACCTCGAATCTCATATAGTGAATTGTAATGAACCTCAGACCAGAAACTTAACCACAACTCTGCACCATTTTGTTTAAAGAAAATGGAAACTGTTAGAATATGAAATTTGTAAGGAATAATACTTCTAGAATAAAAAATAAAAAGAAAATAAATTTGTAAGGAATACTGAAAGTTACTCTATATCTTAAATGACCATTTCTGGAGATAAAGCTTGTCCCCATACCCTAACCTATTGAGTTACATTTTTCCTTTCCACCTAATACCCAGGTACATAAAAAAATCTTTGCCAGAAGTGCTTGTCCATTAAATAGAAGGCCTGCTATTATAACTCATTTGAGACAAATTTTCTTTGCTCAGATACTTGTAAAAAAGTAACTGCCTATTAATGTTGATTCCAGGAGCAATTTAGAGAAAGAAGTCAATTGTTAAAGTTCTAATTCCGAAAAACAAAAGAACTACCATACCCTACACATAGAGAGCACTTGGAACTTAATTAAAATAAAAAATAAAAATAAAAAATCTAAAACATGCAATTTCAATGACCCACATGGTGAATATTTCAGAAAAAGTAATGGCTATAGAAGAGTTAGACAAACAGGATTTATTTGGAGATATTGGAGGCTGTGTGGTGGCCAGCAACTTTAGGAATCTTAAATACAATGCACGCATGCACACACACACAGTTTTCATATGATGTAATTTTTAAGCAACAGAATAAAATCACATGGTGATGGTGGTATTTCTATGTCTTACCTCGTTTAGGCGCCTGGGATCTAGGCATGATCTCAATAAAACAAGTATCTCTGAATGATGTCAAAAGGCATATCTTTGCTGCAAACTGCATGTTAATAGGCAACTGTTTATTACCTGCTGATGTTGAAGTACAGGAAATGACGGTACACAATAAAAGTTAACACCATTGCACCAACAAAATAAAAAAGAGAAGCTTGACAGTGCATTGTGTCAATTCTGTTGAAACCAGGGGCAGTCCTAGGTGAACCCCATAATCTATAAGGACACTTTCATGAAAGTATATAAATAGCCTCCCCAAGGTCACACAATTTTTCAATATGGCACTCCCAAATGACACATTTTTATTTTACCTTTGTTCCATACTAAAATTTGCAACATATAATAACTCTACAAACACAAAATATTACTTACCCCCCCCACTAAAGGTATGAATTATGATGCAGCCATGAAATAGTAATACTACCTAAATCTTCTACCAAAAAAAAAAAAAAAATTACAGCTTATGATGCTTTAGGAAAAAAATACCAGACCTTATCAGCTGCTGCTTGTAAGGTAATATGGTCCCCCCACTCACCAGATCTGCATAATTCAATAGATCAGAAAGTGAAGAT
This sequence comes from Quercus glauca, assembly GCA_023736055.1. NCBI lineage: Eukaryota > Viridiplantae > Streptophyta > Magnoliopsida > Fagales > Fagaceae > Quercus > Quercus glauca. The sequence goes on along the minus strand of CM043316.1, from coordinate 35,262,394 downwards.
AGAAATCTTTTCTACCAGCAGCTTGATGAAGTACTACTAGACCACAGCATAAACACATCCATAAATTTAAATGCTTACTACACCAAACAATGGAAGAAATGACCTTTAACCAAAATACTTTTCCATGTATCCAAAAAAAAAAAAAAACTTACTTTGCCATTTTCTTGTAATAACGTTTGTACTTCATTGGGACATAGCCTTCATATAAAGTACGGTAGTCTTTGAGCTGTAACAGGAAAAAGAAGCGCAACATAAGCAAACTTGAATTAACCACTCATGACTATCTATTTCAATAAAACGACCACTGTTAAGACAGATAGAGGGATTTGTAACCATTCACATCTTATATTTATTACATGGTGCATTTGTGACAACTACAGTCCCCCTGTACCAAAACAGCATAAGAAAGGTGGTGTGACTTCAACAAGTATCTATTAAAAAATGTGAAAGCAACCACTATGTTTAGTTCCAAAAATTATCAAAGGTCTTTACAAATTTAATCCAAAAAGTTTGAAATCTTGGAATAGGAAAGTAACACACACCCAATGAGCTTTGAAACCACCTCCTCACCTTGTTTTTATAAGGGGGTGGAGGTGTGCAACTTGAGTTAAAGTTCATTGGCATTATAAAAAATTTGTTCTTAGGATGGATCATTTTGATTCCCATCTAGTTGGGACCTGCCCATGAGTTGGTAAATTTAAATATTTTCTTACACATTTTGGAATCTAAAATTGATAAGGAAAAAGTAAATGAGTGCAACAGATCCCATATAAGAGTGGTAAACCCAAATCCATACAAAAACTAGGGAGGTGTGACAATCCCTATAAATAAGGTGGCAGTATAACCTTTTCTGTTAGTGTTTGAGAACTGAAAAACAAAAGTTTGTCTAGTGTATGAGTTAGAGTGAGAGCACCATTGAATGTATTTAGGTCTTCAGTCTGAGAATGTTAGTTTATGAGTTTTAGAGTTGAAATTTTGTAATCCTTATTGTTGATGGTGGATTTACCAAGGACGTAAGCAATTGGCAGAACCTTGTTAAAAATATGTGGCTCATAATGTTGCTACTTTTGTTGTTTTGTGTGCTAATCATAATACATCCTTCTCCAAGTTTGTGTTAGAGGTGGTGGTGTTTCCTATTAGTTGAAACCAGTGTACTTTCCATTGTCAGAGGCAGAGGTAATTAGGGATGAATGCTGATTGTGGTGGCCATGGTAGATTGCCGATGGTTATATAGTGGTAATGACAAGTCATGGCAGGAGGTGGTGATAAGCAATGCCAGTGGTAATAGTGACAGAATGTTGACAAAGGAAAATGGAGATGGCGGTAATGAATGTCACTGGAGATTGTGCGTGTGGTGGACGGATAGGAAATGAGGAAGGAAGTGGTAGCACTGATATCAACCACAGCAATTTTGGTATTGTTCTAGGATAACAGCAAGAGTAATGGGATTGACAGCAATGGTAGCAGAGGTATTAAAAACAACAATAAAGTAATGGTGGTGACCATGTCAGTAATATTCAGTTTTTCTTTTTAGTTGTTCATTCTCCCTTCTCTAGAAGTCTTGTTATAAGGTAATGAATTAGAATATCATCGAATGAAGTTCTAGTTATTCATCTGTCAATCAATCTCACATGCATTTGGCCTTTCAAATCCACCCTACCTGTTTCACAATATCCTTCCGAACATGCTTGTGATACTCAGGTGACTTGTACATCTGCTCTGAAAGTGCACGAAACTGCAATATAAGGGAAACATCAATAATAAATAAATAAATAAATAAAAACAGAAAAGAAAAAAAATGGCATTTCTTGAGTATCATTGCACATGCCTGACAGTTTCCATCCCCAGAAACCTTCACTTCATATAAACCATAGATGTTCAGCCTGAGAGAAGATGAGAAGAATTTTACTTAATACTAAACCAAGATTGCACAACATCTCACAAGACCTCCCTATCAATAATTTCCAGCATAAGCTTAGATACTCCAAAGGCCATATTTTTCGTTTTCACACAACAAAAAAGATCCAGTATCAAGAATATATTAATTGGTTGACTCAATATGAATACTTAGAAAGGGAAAACAAATCACAATGTATGTTTCTGTATATGAACAATTTCAAGGATGAACTTAATGAAATTCCCACCCAGATAATAACATCTAACCCATCTTGAAAAATACCATGATACGAAACTTAGAGATATAAATTCATACTCGCTAATATTAAAATAAAAACTAACATGACTTAGAGCTACACACACACATTGAAATTTTTAGAGGTTTGGGCAAAAAAAAAAAAAAAAAATAGCTGCACCTCCCCCCTTCCAAAAGAGCTGGCCCCCCCAAGGTCACAACAAATATTTAGGGAATTTTTTTTCAAAGTTAAAATGAAACTATTCTCTCAGAGAAAGAGAGATACAGCAACACTATTGCACCACCACCACGCCCCCCCCCCCCCCCCCCCCCCCCCCCCTTCTCCCTTCCCTCTTCTTTTTTTCTCACTAAATCAACTAACGCCTGTTGTGCCAAAGAGCCAATGAATTTTTTATTGAAAATTTAGTAATTATATTGAAAAGGAAATTGCTTTCACTACAAAGATGATAACAGGTAAATTTTATGCTATGACAAATCATCATTAAGCACGACTTTGAAAGGAGATGTTAACTTCTTTTTTGGATATTAAATTCACATATTTATAGCAACTAGACAATATATGTATATTTATTAGAGTTTTGGAAGATTATAAATCCTTTTCAGGCATTAATTTGTAAATGTATATGGCAAAGTTGAAATCTATTTATACACTGTATGAGTTATAACTTACAAGCAACTTAATTAATTTTTAAGCACTTAAATCAATGCTCATTCATGTGAGTGTACAAGCATGCCAATAAATATTAAAGTGTCATTTTACATACTACTACTAGTACTATTTTCCAGCAATAAAATCTATTCAACACTTTTACAAGATTCCCCTTCAAGATATCTGTAGACAAATTTTTTTAACTGTCAAGTGTAAAAACATACCTCTGGAGAAGCCGTTGGTGATCCAAACTTGCATCATTAAAGTCAGGGATGAAGGTATTTATTCGTGGGACATGCTGGAATTTCAAGAAGTTAAAAGCAAAGAAAAATTTGTAAGGGAATTTTGTTTCATTGAATAAGAAGTGCTCCACATCAAAGAAGCAATGAATAATCAGAGAAGTCGAGGATTTATTCTACAAACAAGGATTTAATCTACAACAATCAGATCATGTAAAACATGATGCAGGATAATAATTTTCTGAGAATAAATTATTATATCTAACCAAAGGCCATAAGATTAGAAGGGAGGGGGGAATTAAGCAGAAAAATATAAGAGAGTACATTGAATTGAAAATGACAAAACATAAGAAATAAATCTTCTCCATCATACTCTTTTCTTTTTCTTTTTCTTTTTTAATTTCTATAGGAATTATGAAAAAGATTTTGAATTCAATACTGAACTAAGCTCTAGATACATATCCACAAAAAGATAACTGAATATAATTTATTCTTAAATAACTAAAATTAAAAGCCTAATTACAATATAACAAGAAAAGAAAAAATGTTAAAGTATTCTTACAGGAATAGATGCCAAACTGGAAAGGCGTCTACCCACTGCACCATCTAACTTAGCATACTCTTCAGATAGCACAGCAGCAATCATCTGGTCATCCTCAATATCCTGCTGACTGCTCAATGAAGTTGAACTAGAACTTTCACCCACACTGTGAGTTCCATTCTGAGCTCCATTCCACATAATGTATCTCGGAAACTACTAATAACTTCTTCACGTGAAATCAGAGACTAAAAGAATCCTCTGCTGCTGAACTGCCAGAGTTAAAAGCTTATCACTGTTACAAACACTTCAAATACCATATTGGAATGCAGAGTACCAATAGAAACCAAGTACAAGGTTTCCAACTGCACCATCTAACTTGGCAAATAGTCAAATACCATATCGGAACACAAGGTACAAGTTTTGACAAAGATATTTTCTCAGAATCTATAAGGTGTTTGTACAAAAATAGAGAAACCAAGGTATGTTTAACCGGCTATTGTTACAAATTGATCTAACAAATTATGTAAGTTAATTACTAACATCTCATATAACACCAAGCCTATTCATATCATAAGCGCGTTGTTGAATAAGGTGTAAATATGGATGACCAATCATATACACTAATCCTATTCAACAGGTGATACAAATTTAAAGACAATGCCTCTGTACCCGAATAAATAAATAAAAAGTTTAAGGTTGTCTATCAATCACCTCTCTTAGACTACACCAAAAAAACAGAAGCTTTGTGAACTGGGTACAACCTTTTTTTATTTAATTTTTAATTTTTAAGACGATTAGATATGATTGATTTGGATTTATACAGCTCTAACATCTAATATAAATAAAAAAGATGCAAATATAAAATATATCCAGGACCCATATCTTAAATAAAATCACAAAAACACAGACTGCACCAAATGAAAATTATAAATATAATATACACAAAAAATGCATACATCTGAGGAAGAGCATCATCCAAATTCAATCCAATCATCTATTATCTACGATAAAGCACAGCAAGAGAGAGATGGAAAACCAAAAAATAAAGCTAAAAAAGTAAAAGCAAAAAAAAAAAATAGAAACAACGAGTTACATATGCAAACAAGTTTGATCCTGAATCTGTGGGTCGATGCAGTAATAGCAATCAGAAAAGAAAAAGGCAAAAAGAGCATGAAAATGAAACAAAACATGAATACCTGGGAATGCGATGGACAATCTTGAAAAAAGGTTTGTTTGGATTGTATTGTATTGTAAAATTTTTTTTTTTTGGACAAAGAGAGACACTTTTTGTAACACGAGAGATTCGTATTGACTTTTCTTTTTTTTTCTTTGTGTGTGTGTGTGTGTGTGTGTTTGGACTGGAGATAGATATTAATATGATGATGGGTAGTATTGGGTTGGTTGAGCAAAAAGGTTTAAGAGAAAAGAGGAAGGAGAGGAGAAGGGGGTGATGATTTCATGACCAAATCATGAAATCATGAATGGAAGAAAAAGAGGATTGATTATAGTTTATAGATAGATAGATTAGACCAATTCGTAAAAACACCTATTAATTTAATTTATTAATTAATAATAATAAAAATATTGGGCGGTTGGTTAGCCTTCAGTTTCCCGGAATAAACAGGACACACGGACGCGGATGATTTGGTACTACCCTCGCTTCATGTCATGTCATACCTTTTGTGAGCATTTGGTGGACCCACAACTCTCTTGCCCTTTCAATTTTTTTTTTTTCAGAATAATGTCAAATACCATTTAAAAAAAAAAAAAAAATTTGTTAACGTGATAAGTTGATTGCTTTCCCAAAAATAAAAAAAAATTCAGTGGAGGAATATATCATTTTTTAAGGAGTGAACCATTAAAAATTTGAATAATGGCTATGAGTCTTTTAACTCAACTAGTCAACAAATTTGAATATTTTTAACAAAAACATCTAGAAATTAAATACTTTCTATCTTTTAACTATTAAATTATAAAAAAAGCTAATAAAAAATTAATATCACTTCATTTATTGTTTGATAAACGCCACTTAGTCATGGATAAAACTTAAATATATTTCTACACGTGGAGAAATTATACCGTACTAATGATGGACCACGTTATTTATCTACCATTCCATTAAAAAATTTCTACTTGTTTAAAATTGCTGAGTCAGTAATCAGTTTTTATTTAAAAAAAATTTTTGACTCAGCAATTTTAAATAGGTGAGAGTTTTTTAGTGGAATGGTGGATCACATCATTTATCCACCATGAGAATGTTATAATTTCTCCTCTACATGAATGCACCTTCAATTTCCAAATTAAAGTCAACCATATAATTATTTTATCAATTAATCACATCCTTGAAATTTAATTGCATTTATTCCTTAGAACAAATAACCTGGTTTTTATTGTTAAGACCAATATTGAGCAATGCTAGGGATATAAATAAAAAAATAAAATAAAATAAAAAAATGGTAAAACTTAGGTACAGTACTTAAGTGTTATTTTTTAGGTTCTATTCTTAAGATTCTGCTACGTGAATTTTTTTTATGGGATAAAAGCGTATTTTTTAATTAAGTAGCCAAATGGCTAAATCTTAAAATGAGAATCTAAGGAATAGTATCTAAGGTACTATACCAAAGTTTTGTAAAAAAAAAAATTCACAACTTTTGCACAACTCGCCACGTGGAGAGTTACGGCAAAAGTTATGGACTTTTTTTTAGTCCCTAACATTCTCTGATCAATACAAGTATACAACCATGATTGAATTGGATTAGGAAACCTAAAGTTTTGCCTTATCACCTTATGTCAGTATAGTTTATCCCATTTTCTAATATTGTCTTTGGAGTTTCAAAAGTAGCAATAAAATTCTTTTCCTTGCAAAGCGATCCAATTTGATCCATATCCTAACCATGATGATAGTGTATCATGTGATTGTGCACATTTGTAATGATTAAAAGAAAAATATATCATCTAGCTTAAAAATGTACCCAAGTAGTGTAGTTTAGGTAATTTTAAAAAGTATTACGTGACCGCCATGATGGCTCACTTTCTTCTTGTGTCACTGGAATAAAAGAAATAAATTTTACACTTAGTCTAAAAGCTTAAATTTGCTAAATAATTCTACATTCCATATTAGGCTGATGAGAAAATGTTGAAAATATAAGGATATAAAATAAAATATAAAATGGGACAATTATTTTATTGCTAAATTGGAAAATAGATTTTACAAACGTTTGAGTGATTTGATTGCTATTTTGAAACGGGAGGGAGTTAGAAAATTAGTTGAAAAAAAGGGTCAAACTGTAATACCTATTCGCCTATTTTTTAATAACATGACGAATGTTCTAAGATGCAGAATATGTCATGACTCGGTAATAATTTGAACAAATTCGTTAATTTGACCTTAAAAGGCATTTGACATAATCCAAATTTTGGAAGCCGAAACTAAATAAGAGACAAAAGAAAATTATTTGCTTCTTTTCCTTTGAACAAGCAAGAGTATCTTGTTTTTGAGAAGAAATCTGGTATGTTCAAAAAACGATTACACCATTTGGAAAACACCATAAATTTATATATAGAGTAATACAGCAGAGACAAGGTCATCAAATGCTCTAACAAATTCATCATCAAATCAGCCTATAATGGAAGACTATTGTACAGTCTATGACTCTATTGTACGGTCTGTGACTTTTCAAATCAGACCATATCATCCACCCAATCTTAAGCAAAGCTCTTAGTCAACACGTTGTTGAGCAGATTAAAAAATTTGGGAATTTAGATTGATATTGTTGCTTAGCTTCAAATCCACTACTACCACCATAAGTACTTTCCATTCACATTGCAAAAGATTTAGTGCTAGGAAATATCATCAGTCCAAATTAACAAATTTATATAGTCCTCACTTAAAATCAGTATGTGTGGTACAATCAAGAGCGTTTGGTACATAGCATCTGTCCATTTACCTCAAACAATCAACTTCCCAAGGTCAACAACCCGCCAAATATGCTCCTCGTTTTCTCCCCTTGGTCTAGGCACAAGAAAGGATAACAAGACAAAAAAAAAAATGCAGTACTTTGATCACCCAATGCTAGGTCTGAATTCTTTTAGACTACTTACTATTCAGAAAATTTTCAGACAAAAATAGTAACCTGCATTCCAACCATATACCACATTACAATGCAGGGACAGAATTTCAACAAGACAATCCAGCATTCGTAAACTCTGAAAGTGATACAGAGAGAGAAAATGGGAGCATTTAAAACTACACAAGTAAATAGATTAGTTAGTGGATTCACACAGATAGACTGGAAACAACCAATCAGCTGGAAGGTCTTATGTCTGTGAAACATAAAACAATGAAGCCAGCTGATAAGTTAAAAAATTCCTGTTGTTAATGTTCTATTAGAGATCTTACAATCATCTGAAGTGGCTCATTGTTTGGCATACAAAGCTCTAGAAGGTCGATGAGAAATTTACGTACTAATGCCTATAAATATTAACTTACAAGCCCAAACAAAAAGCCTTGACATAGGTTCTACGTGCTCTAGACAGCAAGAAACTCACCATGAAATTTGTCTATCTAATGCTTTACCACATAACAAATCCATCAACCTGGTGTAGACAAAATTATTCAGCATACCTTACTTGCAATTGCAGAAAGGATATGCCTCAATTTTGTATCAATGTCCAAATCCAACGAATTGCTAACTGCACTGAGCAACTTGAAATAAAGCCCCCCCATTGTGCACTCTATTTGCTTCACTATGCATTCAAAACAGCCCCAGAACAGCAAATTTACAAACTGAAGAATCTTTCTCATCAAAGTATTTTTTGGCTATACATTGAACTCTACACTGTGTGCCCACAACTGCCCGGCAAAATTATTTTAACTCCGAGTTTTCCAGACCACAGGATGTAGAAGTGAAATAAGTTTATCAACCCCAAACATGAAAGTTATCGATGTGTGTAGAAAGTGCTATCAGCATTATCTCTGGCCCCATGCAGATATCCAGTGAGTTCACTTGTTGTAATAATCATGACTAATGCAGCTACACAGGGAGTTCAGCAGAGCAAAACATCATTTTGCCTTCTTCTAGTAGCGAAATGTCCATTTGGGTCATGGAACACGTCCACGGTACCGAATTGAAGCCAAAAATTCTATAAAGCATTTGAGACTTCAGCGACCATGCTTTCTCTTTTTCTGGCTCTTGCCAACAGAGAAAGAACCAACTGCATACCGTGAATTAACAAGCTCCCGAGGTACAGCTGCTCCCGAGGATTTTAAAATTTCAATCAGCTCTGGAAACATATTCTTGTTTTCCTCATTCAAAAACACAATTGCTGTACCCTCATCTCCCAATCTGGATGCCCTCCCAATCTGATGGATGTACTCTTTAATGGAATTGGGCATGTCAAACACTATTACCTGTCTCACACCCAAAAGATCAACACCCCGACCCAGAACTCCAGTGGCCACAACAACGGGAATCTCTCCCACCAAAAATGACCTCATGATTTCTCTCCTTTCCTTCATGGACTTCTCCCCATGGATTGATAAAGTTTTCATCCCAGTGGTGACAGTAATTGCATTAGATAGTAGGTCTGCCCCAAGTCTCGAACCCACGTACACCAAAACAGGGGGCATAAAATGCTGCTTACTCATTAAAATATCAAAAAGCTTTTGCTTTTTGTGCTTTGATTCAACCCAGATAGCCAGCTGCTTCACAGACTTACTTGGCCTATTAGGCTTGCCAACGGAGATGACAACAATACCTTTTGCCATAGAGCTAGCCATCTTCTCTACCTCAGGTGAGATTGTTGCTGAATACATTAAGACCTGTGGTTGTGATAGAGCCCTAAAGATCTGCATTACCTGATCTCGGAAACCCCTTTGGAGCATCGAGTCGACCTCATCCAGAACAAAAAAGATCACATCATCTAGTTCAATATCATGCTTGGTTAAAAGATCAATAAGCCTGCCTGGAGTTCCGACAATTAATTCCACTCCTCCCTCAATGCGATGTCGTTGTCCAGCCATGGGATCACCACCAACAACAAGTGCAGTTTTAAACGGCAAACCCTTTGCAAGTAACTTAGCATGTTCCTCAACCTGTATACAGAGCTCTCTAGTAGGTGTTAAAATTATTGCCAATGGCTTTTTCTGGTTTGTGGAGCTCTCAAGGCGAACACTTGCACAACGAGAAACAATTGGAACCAGAAAGGAAGCAGTTTTCCCTGAGCCTGTGTCAGCTGAAACAAGCAGGCTTTTGCCTGTCAAAGCAGCAGGAATTGCTTGCATCTGCACAGGTGTGGGCATTTCATATCCTGCAGCTTCTATATTTTGCAGAAGCTTTTTAGGAAGATTAGATGAAGAGAATGATATAATGGGTGCTGCAGTTAATTCACCCTTCACATGAATTTCAAGTTTCTTTCTGAGAAGTTCAGCTTGATCCATAGGTAAAGATAGAGATCCTGATTTATCATCAGAATCTCTAACATAAAAGCACTCATCAGTTGCAGGTAATTTTTTAGCAGGTGGAAGACGAACTGGCTTCTGTGAGTTGGCAACCCTGCATAGTAGAGTGTTTTTACATTCCAAGCTGCAAATATCATCATCTGTCTGGTCACATATATACTCACCATAGCGGCCACATATGACACATTTAGGCTCCCCTAATACAGCTTCTCTCTGGTCCCAACACCTCTCTTTAATTTTATCTTCTGCATCAAGAATTATAAACAAATTCATAACCCACAAGTCTAAAGTGAGAATTCTTTCACAAGCTGCCTATAGACTTAAAAAACTCCATACATGTATTATCTTCTAATTTGCAATATATCAGCTCCACTATAGAAAAAACTAGTTCTTGCAGTATTTCTGTCACTCTTAAAAAATAAAGAGTGATAGTTTTAAAGTTTAAACGGTTCTAATCAAAATGGTATTAAGTAATAAGGATGCCATAGTTGACATTCCACCTATAACCATTCATTTGAAATCATATTAAAGAAATTTCAATAAGTCCTTGTCATTAAAATTGTTACTTATTAAAAAGAAGAGAAAAAATCAAAACAAAACAATACACAATTAACAGGTTAGAACTAAATATATGGCAATGTAAATGCAATAAGACTTGTAAATTGTGGCAATCAGCCAAGGAAATCATAGGAGTTAAAGCAAATGAAGATTGTCTAAATCTTGCTTATGATTTTAAATTTAATGATTAAGATTAACATAGTTCTATGATATTACCATTAGATTCTTCACCATCTGTTGATAATATTGGACTCTTGCATCGAGTATCCAAGTTCCCATCTTCCATGGATTGTACTTAACGAAGACCCCAGTTAACTAAAAATTCAGGAACAGGCAGTCTCAGCCAAATCCTATAAAAATGCAACAACCCCACACAAACAAAAACAGTTATCAGCACAGCAAGGCTTGCTTTGGCGATTCAAAGCTAAGGTAGAGTTCGTCTACGCTAAGATAAACTAATCTACATACGTCTAATAAATGACAAAACTATTTTGTCCAAAAACAAAAAAATGAGAATTAACAATTATAAATAGCTAAAAGGGGGTTCAAATTTTCAATGGATCATTCAGATTGTATAGAAATAGAATACATTAACTCAATCGAATAGTCCCTAAATTTACTCGAATCCATGGTATAGAATCAGAATAAGAAGTTTACCATACAAATTTGCGATTTAAATGATTCGAATTGTTGGAGGATGCTTTGAACAAATGAAAAAGAGGCATACCAATCTAGGCAAATGCTCTCGACTTCTCAGTGTCGCCGACGACGGTGAATTTGTGATACGCTTTCCAAACTTTTCAGCTTCGGAAGGCACTTGTTTTGTTTATGCCAAAATTTTTGGTATATATGAATGAGTAGGTCTCACAATAGGGCCGAGTCGGACCGGTAGCTGTGATTAAACCACGAAAATTGGAAAATTAAGGCGTTTGGTAGCGGTGATTAAAACACGAAAATTGTTGTTTTTAAACAATAGCATGTATTTTTATATATTTTTTTACTTATACGTAGTTTCACAAAATTTAAATAATACTAGCCTCTGAGCACACGCGTGAGGCTCTTTTATTTTTGAGTAAGGGTTAATTTAGAACATTTATTATAATTTGAGATTACTACATTTTCTAATCACAAAAAAAACCTAGGGGTGTGATGAAAAATTATTTTTCCACACATGAGACTCATCACACCCCTAGGTTTTTTTTTGTGATTGAAAAATGTAGTAATCTCAAATTATAATAAATGTTCTAAATTAACCCGTACTCAAAAATAGAAAAGCCTCTGAGCACACGCGTGAGCGTGTGCTCAGAGGCTAGTATTCTGTAATTATTATCCATTTTTGCCAAAAAAAATTTATGCAGTAATCAACGTGTTATTGATTGGAAGATGATGCAATAGTTTAATATTTTAATATTAACCTTTAGGGGGAGGGAAAAAAAAAAGATCCTCTGAATAAATCTTATAAATAGTGCATATATTGAAAATGCATAATAAAATTGTAACAATAAACTACTTACAAAATACATGAGATGACCTTTACAAAAGCTATTATGAAGAAGTTGATGGATCAGTGTCAAAAACTAAAATATTTACATCAGGTAAAACTGTAAAATAATGCCCTACATCTAAAACATGGAATAGGTGAAGTTATTAATATTATGCCGGCTACGGTGGAGAAGTTGGTGGAGCAATGCTATTTGTTTCACATTCTAATTGCTTTCCAGCAACATTTGCCATGAACCTATGATACAAAATGTGTTAGTTTGTGTTATTAATAGAGACTTTAAAACGTACAAAATAATGATAAGCACAATAAACATCAAGCATAAACTTGTAAAAAAGAAATATTGGACCTGACCTTGTAATGATATTGCATAGCTCCATGTATGTGAAATGGTCTACTGAAGCTTGGGACTTGAAGAACTATCATTTAATTACCAAAAAATTTTTTAAAAATTTATATAAAAACTGATGATGTGTGAAATCAGTTGGTTGAACGCTTCGGCTTCGGTGGGCTACGGCGGTAGCGAAGGCCTGAAAAGAAGAAACACTGAAGGAAGTGACCGGGGTGGACCGGTCAAATGCTCTCCGATGATAAAGTTAGTCTTCTCAACAAGGAAATGTAATTCCAACTTTTCGGGAGTAAAATTTCAGTATTTTTTCATACCTTTGCATGTTTCAGACCGGTCCTTTATATAGGGGATCTTGGGACGGTTACTCGGTTTAGTAACCTCCCCAAGATTTGTGGAATAACTGGTTTTACGGGAATAACTTCCCCAACGGCTATAGAAGCAATAACCGCTGATGGAAGTTACATACTTAGAAGAAATTGTTGGCGATGAACACAAATTGGTTACCTGCTCAAGAATTGGTTAAGTGTTGTATGGTCGTCCATGTGCAATGTCTATGGACGACCCTGTGGACGACCCTTTGTCATGCCGTTATTTGGTCGTCCATCTGCTTCGCATATGGACGACTCTTTCGCCTTGATTATGAGATTTATTCAATTGGGTGAACTTCTCATGGACGAGATCTCTGGACGAATAAGATTGTCTTGGATGCTTGGCTAACCATTGGTGATGGACGACCCATCTGGACGAGCCATAGATGTAATTTTTTGGTTACCCCATCAGTTGCCCCCTAGTCCAGGGTGTCGTCCAGGGACATTATAGGGATTTTATCCCATTCATACATCCACGTGTCGTGGTTTAATACGTTGAGCAGTTAAATCGATTTGCATTTCCCTATGCAATTGCCACGTGTCATTTTCTTAGTGGAGGATGTCGCTTCGCTGACCCTACTCCTGGGCCCTATAAATAAGCACATTCTCTTTCTTGCCCTTCACCTCATCATAAACTTCCTTTTGCTCTCTCGTCCAAGACCCTCGTCTAGCATTCGTCCTAGTTCTCAGGTACTTACTCTTCCCTTTAGGTTTTTGTTTTCATCTTTCCTTTAGTTATGTCTTCGTCTAGTAGTATAGAGAGAGAAATAGATGAGTATCAGGACGTCTCATCTGGGAGTTATGAAAGTGATGAGGGTAGTACTAGTTTTAGTAGTAGTTCCTCGGACGAGCAGTACTCGTCCGGAGTTCCTGGCATTTCTTTAGAAGAATTTCAAGAAATGCAACGTAGGACGGCCTCTGGAACAGGAGCTAGTTCGTCCAGAGCGCCACCTAGCCCTTCTCAGGACGAGGAGGAGGAAGAGGAGGAAAATGTTATTTATAGCTGTGCACCTGAGGTAGCTTCCACCTTAGACGTTCCTAAGTTAAAAACCTTAGTAGATAGATATCAAATCCCTGTTGAGTTTGAACCTCGTCTGCCCAGGGAAGGAGAGTGGTGTTGTTTACCTTCTTCTGGTTTGGGAGTATATTCATCCTATCTTTTAGCTGGTCTTAGGTTCCCCCTTAATTCGTTTTGTAGAGGTCTCCTTCATAGATTAGGTATTGGTCCCAACCAGCTTAATCCCAATGGTTGGAGGACGATAGTTGCCATGCAAGTGTTATGGCGTGAGGCTTTAGAAGGGAACTGTCCTTTAACGGTGGACGAGTTCCTTTACTGTTATAAGCCCTCAGAGATAAAGAAATCTGCTGGGTTCTACCAGTTCTCATCCAGAGGCCCACATTATAGTTTAATAACGGGCCGTAGCTCGTCCGATAGGCTCTGGAAACAAGAATTTTTTATCATTTTTGGAAGCTGGGCTGGGGACCCAACTGATCTTAGTAATGCCCCCTTCCCTCCTTTTACCAGCCCCATAGGTCGCCTTCGTCCTGAGGGTATGTTCTCCTTCCATGTTATTCATTTTGTTCCTTACAATTTTTCTAACTTTCCATCGTCTAACCATCTTTCTTTTATTGGTGCAGCTGTTGTTCGTCCACGTTTAGACAGATTTTATTTAGATCAAATAGATAAAGTTCGTGCCTTCCCTAGAAGGAGCTTTCACGAGCTAGTGACCTTCAGCAGCTTAGCTACTTGGGGGCTTGGTCCAGAACCCACTGCTGAGAACCTGAGTCACGAAGAAACCACTAGACGAAGTAAGTGTCGTCCATCCTTTTTTACTTCTGTCCTTCCTTTTCTCTCTTCTTTTTTTTAACTGATTTTCCTCGTCACAGGAATAATCACAATGAGAGAAAATAAAGATAAGACAATACTTAGTGGGGACGAGGGAGCTTCCATGCCCCCAGTCGTCCAGAGAGAGGCCGTCCAGGCTGGGAAGAGGAAATCTAAGAAGATTTCAAGTGGAGTGGACCTGGAGGACCTCCCTAGTCGTCGAGGTCCTAAAAAGCCAAAGACCACTCAAACTTCCCTTCCCAAGGTTCCCAAGTTCACTCCTACGGTAAACCTGGACGACCCTCCTGTCATTGTGGAGCCCGTCCAAATGGTCCGTCCTGTTCAGACTGATCCTATTCCCCCTCCAACTAAGACTCCAAGGAAGCCTTCTTCGTTAGAGCCGTCCGATCATCCTTCCAACCTGGTGCTGGATGAGGGTTATGCATGGAGGACGTTCAAAGGGATCGTCACTGACAATGAAGTTAATGAATGCTACAATATGTCAGTGAAAGAATTTGAACGCTCTGGTGTCCATGACCTCTTCAAGGTAAAGTTTCATTCGTCTTGAAACGCTTTTAAAGAATTTTTTAAGAGTTGAATTTTCTGACTTTCCTTCGTCCATGTACAGGCTATGTCAAAGTTCTATACAGCTACATGCCAAGCAAAGGAGCTCGCCGAGGAGGCTAAGACGGCGAAGGGGAAGACTGAAGAGCTGAACAAGGAAGTCTTGTTGAAGAAGGGGGAAGTGATCAGGCTGAAGGACAAGGTCAACCGTCTGCTGGGGATTGAGACGAAGCTGAGGGACGAAGTTGAGGAACTTAAGGCGGATGCTATTGAGAAAGATACCCGCATCACTTACTTGGAAGGACAAGTTTCAGGGCATGCTTCGTCCTTGGAAAAGGCACGTGAAGAAGCCATATCAGCCTTCAAGAAGTCTGACGAGTATAAGAATCGTCTAGACAGTCATTATGCTGCTGGATATGAGGACTTCCGCGCTGATGCCAAAGATGCCTTCCCTGACCTCAACTTCGATTCTTTCAAGCTTCCTCTTGCAACGGAGAGCTCAGTGCTAGGGACGAGTTCTGAGGACGTCAATGTGGTGGACGACGCCAATAACGAAGTGACACAAGACGATCCAAAGAATGCTCCCAGTGATCAATGATAACTTTTTCTGAAAAGCTTTGTATTTTATGTAGTGATGCCAATGTCTTGGGTTTTTCTCTTCTCTTTTTTTTTTGAAATTTATTTGAGTACAATTTCCTCGTCCAAGTTTATGGACGAGTTTTATGAACAAGCAATACATAAGGGTTTTTGGACGATGGTCGTCTACCCTTTAAGTTTTATAAATGTATGAATGCTTTTCCTTTTCACTATTCATTGTGTTTTGAATATTCTTTTAGTTTTTGTGAACAAGCTTCATTCATGTCGTCCATACCACTTTTATAGTTGTGGGATTCCCTCTTACTAAGGCTTTACCTCGTCTTGAACATATGGACGAGCTCCTTCATGTATAACATCATGAGTTGTAATGTTCGTCCATGAATGAGGTCTTTTCACCAAATTCAATTGTTGCTCATTGGACGACTGTTTATTCGTCTTTAATAATAATTTCCCAACTAATGCTCGTCCATGGGCTGGATTGTTAAAGTTGGTTAAATTTGTCTACAGAGCTGTGTTTTTTAAATGCACATTGCTCGTCCATGGGCTAGACGATTGCACTTCAGGTTTGTCTCGTCTTGAGCTTAGACGGACATACCTTGTCTATTTTTCTTGCTTTATCCTTATTTAAAGGAAAACTTTTGGACGATACTTCCTTGCGTCCAGGGATTTTACTCGTCCTTAACTTTTATTTTTCTTGCTTTATCCTTTTTTAAAGGAAAGCTTTTGGACGATATCCCCTTGCGTCCAAGGATTTTACTCGTCCTTGGCTTTTTCGCCTTCCGTGGATCATTTTGAATCATAGAAAATGAAGGATTCCCATACATATTTAAAACACATCATATGTATATTTAGAAATCCATACTATGTAATCATTCGTCCACAATCATGACACATGCTTAAGAGCTTGTGCTTAAAAATACATAATACAACATAACTTCGTCCATGAGTAGCATAACATACACACTTAAAACACAATAGTAATAAGCAAATACTGGAAAATAATAATATTAAGCATTACTTCAAACGTCCAAGGTTCTCGTCCATGTCAGGGCTCGTCCATGACCACCCTTCATTGATAGTATCTCCTTAGATGTTCAACATTCCACGGGTGCTCTAACTTTCGTCCATCCAGGGCTTCCAAATAGTAGGATCCTTGTCTCTTGGAGTTGATAACTCTGTAAGGTCCTTCCCAGTTTGGTCCCAGCTTCCCATGGGCCGGGTTTTTAGTTGCCAAAGAGACCCTTTTAAGGACGAGATCTCCAATGCTGAAGCGCCTGGGTTTTACCATAGCATCGTGTTGTCTTGCCATGAGATTTTTGTACCTTGCTGTTCTTTGCTCCGCGTCCATCCTTACCTCGTCTATAAGATCAAGGTTAAGACGAAGCTGCTCATTGTTTTCGTCATCTTGGTACTTCATCACCCTATGGCTGGCCATATGTACTTCTGCTGGTATGACCGCTTCACTCCCATAAGCCAGTTTGAAAGGAGTTTCTCCTGTGGGAGTCCTTGCTGTTGTTCTGTAAGCCCATAAAACACCTGGTAATTCATCTGGCCATACTCCCTTTGCCCCTTCAAGCCGAGTCTTGATGATTTTCAACAAGGATCGGTTTGCTACTTCTGCTTGTCCGTTAGCTTGTGGGTGGGAGGGTGAGGAATAGTGATTCTTGATTCCAAGCTGATCACAAAATTCTCTGAAGGGGGTGTTGTCAAACTGTCGTCCATTGTCTGATACTAGTACTCTTGGTATTCCAAACCTGCATATAATGTCCTTGCAGACGAAGTTTCTGACATTTTGTTGTGTAATTTTCACTAAGGGTTCAGCTTCCACCCATTTAGTGAAATAGTCTATGCCAACTACCAAGAACTTCATCTGTCTGGTTCCAGTTGGAAAGGGGCCTAAAATATCCAAACCCCACTGTGCAAAAGGCCAAGGGGCCATCATTGGGGTGAGGTATTCTAAAGGCTGTCTAGGAATGTTACTGAAACGTTGACATTGGTCACATACCTTAACATATGCCTTAGCATCAGCTTGGACGGTCGGCCAGTAGTACCCTGCACGAATGACCTTGTGGACGAGTGACCTAGCTCCTGAGTGGTTTCCACACGCTCCTTCATGAACTTCTCTCAGCATGTAATTCGCCTCGTCTGGAGCTAAACATCTCAGGTATGGCTGTGAAAAACCTCTTTTGTACAACACTTCGTCCATAAGGATGTATCTGGCTGATTTGACTCTTAGCTTCCTAGCTTCGTCCTTCCCTTCTAGAAGCCTTCCGTGCTTGAGGTATGAGACTATCGGGGTCATCCAATTTTCCTCTCCTTCTATCTGCAACATTTCTGGAAGGTCTATGCTGGGCATGTATCGTATTTCATCTAACTCGTTCATGGCTTCATTAGCGGAGGCTTCCTTCGCTAGAGTGTCTGCTTCCGTGTTCTCTTCCCTCGGGATTTGAACGAAATTTGCTTCCCTGAATTTCTTCACAAGGCGTAACACCTTCCTCAAATATTTCTTCATTCTATCTTCCTTTGCTTCACATGTTCCATTTACTTGGCCTATGACCAACTGTGAGTCTCCCAGGACGAGTACTGAGCTTGCTTCTACAGATCTGGCCAACTCTAACCCTTTAAGAAGGGCTTCATACTCCACTTCATTGTTAGTTGTCTGATACTGTAGGCGAGCTTTGTACTTCAATTTATCTCCTTCTGGTGACTGCAAAACAACTCCTATACCTCCTGTATGCAGTGTAGATGATCCATCTACATGGACGACCCATTTTTTACTGTCTTCTTTCTCATCTAAGTCCTCATAGCTTGGAGTGAATTCTGCAATGAAATCTGCTAGGGCTTGAGCTTTTATTGCATTCCTCGGTTGATACCAAATATCAAATTCACTGAGCTCAACTGCCCATTGGATTAGTCGTCCTGCAGCTTCAAGTTTGTTCATTGCCTTCTTGAGCGGATGATCAGTCATGACTATGACGACGTGACCTTGGAAGTAGTGTCTTAACTTCCTGGAAGCTGTTATTAGCGCAAAGGCTAACTTCTCTATTAATGGGTACCTTCCTTCCGCTCCTCTCAATGCCCGGCTGGTATAATACACAGGCTTCTGCACCTTTTCTTCCTCCCGGATCAACGCTGAGCTCACGGCATGTGGGGACACTGCTAAGTACAGATATAATTCTTCTCCTAGCACGGACGGACTTAGCAATGGAGCCGTAGTGAGATAGTGCTTTAGGTCCTGGAAGGCCCTTTGGCACTCGTCCGTCCACTCAAACGCCTTCCTGAGAATCTTAAAAAAGGGTAAACACTTATCAATGGCTTTTGAGACAAACCTGTTCAGTGCTGCCACTCGTCCAGTTAGTGACTGGACTTCCTTGATGTTCTTCGGTGGTTCCATGTTCAGTATGGCTTGGATCTTGTCTGGATTTGCCTCAATTCCTCTCTCTGATACCATGAATCCTAGAAACTTTCCTGACGATACTCCGAATGCGCATTTACTTGGGTTTAGCTTCATCTTGTATCGCCTAAGTGTTTCAAAAGTTTCTTGAAGATCATCTAAGTGGCTTCCCTCATCTAAGCTCTTCACAAGCATGTCATCCACATATACCTCTACATTCCGTCCTATCTGTGGACGAAACATATGATTCACCAACCTTTGGTAAGTTGCCCCTGCATTCTTCAAACCGAAGGGCATCACCTTGTAACAAAACAAACCTTGACTTGTAATAAAAGATGTCTTTTCCTGATCTGCCTCGTCCGTCTTTATCTGATTATATCCAGAGAAGGCGTTCATGAAGCTCAACAGTTGATGGCCAGCCGTAGAATCAACCAGTTGGTCAATACGAGGCAAAGGATAACTATCCTTAGGGCAAGCTTTGTTCAAGTCGGTGAAGTCGACGCACATCCTCCACTTGCCATTTGCCTTCTTTACCATTACTACATTTGCCAACCAATCCGGGTAATAGACTTCCCGGATAAATTGTGCTGTGGTTAGTTTCTAAACCTCTTCCTTGATAGCCTTCTCTCGCTCAGGGGCGAACACCCTCTTCTTTTGACGAATAGGCTTAGAAGAGGGGGACACATTCAGTCGATGAGTGATTACGCTTGGATCAATGCCAGGCATGTCGTCATGACTCCATGCAAAAACATCGGCATTCTTTTTGAGAAACTGAACGAGGTCTTCTTTCGCCTTTTCCTTCATACTTGTTCCAATTCTAGTGAATTTCTCAGGATCATCTTCTTGCAACAAAACATTCTCTAATACTTCGGTAGGTTCCGCAACAACTCTTTTCTCTTCTATATTCATAGTCTGCATCTGCTTGTCCATAGCCAACATGGCTAGATAACACTCTCTGGTTGCCAATTGATCTCCTTGTGCTTGCCCAATCCCACACTCCGTAGGGAATTTAACTGATATATGGTAGGTGGATGTTACCGCCTTCCAACTGTTCAAAGTTGGTCTTCCAATGATGGCATTGTATGAGGATGAACAATCCACCACAAGGAAATTTACTCCCTTAGTTATCTGCTGTGGGTATGATCCTACCACTACAGGCAAGGTAATGGTACCTACAGGCTGTACTTTCATTCCTCCGAATCCGATCAGTGGCGAACAAGCTGGACGAAGCTGATCTCGTCCAAGCCTCATCTGCTGGAAGGCAGGATAATACAATATATCTGCTGAGCTTCCATTGTCCACCAACACCCTCCTGGTTCTGTAATCTGCTATGAGTAGGGTAATGACGATTGCATCGTCGTGTGGATGATGGATTCTCTCAGCTTCCTCGTCCGTGAATGAAATGGTTGGCTCGTCCGTCCCTCTCGTCTTTGGGGATCGTCCAGAGAGTTGGACATTTTGCACTGCTTTGAGATACGTCTTCTTTGCCTTGGAAGATTGTCCTGTCGATGTCCCACCAATGATAACCCTTATTTCTCCTAGTGGGGGTCGTGACGACTCTTCCATCTTTGCTTTCAACTTTTCATCTTTATGATCCCTTCCAACGAAATGCCTCAACTTTCCTTGTCTTATGAGATTCTCAATCTGCTGCTTCAAGTCGTAACACTAGTCTGTGTCATGCCCATGATCCCTATGGAAGCGACAATATTTATTCTTATTGCGCTTGTTAGGATCTCCCTTCATCTTCTCTGGCCACTTCAAGGAAGGATCATCCTTGATCTGCATGAGCACTTGGTCGAGTGGGGCATTCAAGGGTGTGTAACTTTGACTTCTTGCTGATGGGCCTGCCTTCCTGTTATCCCTGTCTCGGTCCTTCCTATCTTCCGTTCGTCCCTTCTTTGGACGAGGGCCTTGATCAGAGTGACGCGGGGGATGGACTTCCATTCTTTCAGCTCTCTTCCTCTTCTTGGCTATGATGGCGTCTTCTGCGTTCATAAAGTTCTGGGCTGAATGGACGAGTTCAGCCATGGATTGGGGCTCTTTTTCATACAGCTTGTGAATGAACAAGTCCGAGTTCACCCCGTTGTGGAAGGCTGCCAAAAGTAGTTTGTCGTCCACCTCGTCTACTGTCAAGGCTTCCCTGTTGAAGCGTGTGATGAAAGAACGCAGGCTTTCATTCTCCCCTTGCTCTATGGTCAGCAAACTAGACGAAGAACGTTTGTGTCTCTGTCCTCCAATGAAATTATTGACAAATAATTTGCTTAACTCCTCGAAAGAACTTACGGAATTCTGAGGTATTTTGCTGAACCACACTCGCGCTGGTCCCTTGAGGGTGGTAGGGAAGGCTCTGCACATAATCTCGTCTGGTACTCCTTGGAGATGCATTGTTGTTTTGAAAGTAGCGATATGATCAAAAGGATCACGTGCTCCATCATATGAATCCAGGGAAGGCATTTTGAACTTCGGAGGCAAGGGATGCCCATTGATGGAAGCCGTGAAAGGGGAATCTGTTCGGTGAACCAAATCCTCGACGGGATTTGCCCTTCTCATGTTTTCCTTCATCTCGTCCATGACCTTCCTCATCTGGTCCATTTCTTTCTCCAAATGTGGCACCCTTCGCGAAGTGGTGCCTCTTGACTGAGCCTCGGGCTCAGCATTTCCTCCTCTGTCTTCCTGACTTTGGGATTGTCTCTCAGCATGTCCTTCACGGCGTTGCCTCTCCATCTCCCTAGTCAATTCTTGATTCTGGCGAGTTAATTCCGCCATTGCGGCCGCCATGGATTGCATGTGTTGGATGGAAGGCGACGGCATGACAGGCGCTGATTGGCGATCGCGGAGGGGGTTGCTTGAAGCGTCTCTGCTTCCCTGATGGCCTGGGCTTGTAGCCCTCGACCTAGTTCGAACCATTCAACCTTTTTTGTTGCAGAAAGCCAAATCGTAGAACAACTTACGCTTCCCACAGACGGCGCCAACTGATGATGTGTGAAATCAGTTGGTTGAACGCTTCGGCTTCGGTGGGCTACGGCGGTAGCGAAGGCCTGAAAAGAAGAAACACTGAAGGAAGTGACCGGGGTGGACCGGTCAAATGCTCTCCGATGATAAAGTTAGTCTTCTCAACAAGGAAATGTAATTCCAACTTTTCGGGAGTAAAATTTCAGTATTTTTTCATACCTTTGCATGTTTCAGACCGGTCCTTTATATAGGGGATCTTGGGACGGTTACTCGGTTTAGTAACCTCCCCAAGATTTGTGGAATAACTGGTTTTACGGGAATAACTTCCCCAACGGCTATAGAAGCAATAACCGCTGATGGAAGTTACATACTTAGAAGAAATTGTTGGCGATGAACACAAATTGGTTACCTGCTCAAGAATTGGTTAAGTGTTATATGGTCGTCCATGTGCAATGTCTATGGACAACCCTGTGGACGACCCTTTGTCATGCCGTTATTTGGTCGTCCATCTGCTTCGCATATGGACGACTCTTTCGCCTTGATTATGAGATTTATTCAATTGGGTGAACTTCTCATGGACGAGATCTCTGGACGAATAAGATTGTCTTGGATGCTTGGCTAACCATTGGTGATGGACGACCCATCTGGACGAGCCATAGATGTAATTTTTTGGTTACCACATCAAAAACTATGTAATTTTTATTTTTTAAAGTAAATGTGGTAATGATTTGTACCTGCTTTATTATCGCATCGTCCTTGACTCTCATTTTCTGTTTGTCTTTACTGTTTTGGGTGTTGAAGATTGCATTGTCCTTGGTTTTTTTTCTTCGTATCTTTTTTTGCTCTTGGATGTTGGAAACCACATTGTCCTTGATTTTCATTCTCCGTTTGTCTCTGTTGGCATGAGTGTTAGAGATCACATCGTCCTTCATTTTTCCTTTGTCTTTATTCTTATGGATGTTGGAAACCTCATTGCTCTTGACAGTGATTTGTTGTTTGTCTTTGTTCTTGAAACTTCAAAATGAAAAAAAAAAAAATGTTTGTATATTAAGATTATAAATTAGTTATTTTCCTATTTTAAAAAATAGAGTAACACATCTTTCCAATTCTTGTGACTCTAAAACTCGTTTCACTTCTTTCCAAAGCTCTTTCTTGTCAGCTCGAACAGTGAATCCCCAACCAAGTGAATAAATTTGTAATTTTCGAACCTAACCCATACGCAACATGACATTTTTAATATTAATTTTGATAAAACAATAGAAAGGGATGCTGATTAAAGATATCATTAAAAAGAAATATACCTTGTTGTCAATGGCCTCCATGTTCAATATTGATTGATCATCCTTCCACTTCTCCCAATGAGCAGTAGGAACAGCATGCACTCCATTATTTAGCATAGTGGACTCAATCCTCACATTTGAGCTGGGCATCCTTCCTGTTACCAAATAATTGTGATGGGGTAACCAAAAAATTACATCTATGGCTCGTCCAGATGGGTCGTCCATCACCAATGGTTAGCCAAGCATCCAAGACAATCTTATTCGTCCAGAGATCTCGTCCATGAGAAGTTCACCCAATTGAGTAAATCTCATAATCAAGGCGAAAGAGTCGTCCATATGCGAAGCAGATGGACGACCAAATAACGGCATGACAAAGGGTCGTCCACAGGGTCGTCCATAGACATTGCACATGGACAACCATACAACACTTAACCAATTCTTGAGCAGGTAACCAATTTGTGTTCATCGCCAACAATTTCTTCTAAGTATGTAACTTCCATCAGCGGTTATTGCTTATATAGCCGTTGGGGAAGTTATTCCCGTAAAACCAGTTATTCCACAAATCTTGGGGAGGTTACTAAACCGAGTAACCGTCCCAAGATCCCCTATATAAAGGACCGGTCTGAAACATGCAAAGGTATGAAAAAATACTGAAATTTTACTCCCGAAAAGTTGGAATTACATTTCCTTGTTGAGAAGACTAACTTTATCATCGGAGAGCATTTGACCGGTCCACCCCGGTCACTTCCTTCAGTGTTTCTTCTTTTCAGGCCTTCGCTACCGCCGTAGCCCACCGAAGCCGAAGCGTTCAACCAACTGATTTCACACATCATCAAATTGTTTATATAAAAAACTTCAAGAAACGAAATATTAAAACGAAGATAGCATAACTATTAAAATTTGTAAATTATTAAAATAAATCTATATGTAAGACAGTTCTTTTCAATTTTTAATTAATACCTATGATGAAGGGAACAAAACATCTTTATACACAATATTTCTTGTGTGAACACCTTCCACCTCAGGTATTTATCCTTTTTGCACCAATAGTTTTGTGGTGGATTGGGAGACTCCCCTTGACAATGCCACATATAATTGGCCATGACTAAAAACATGATCAGGAAGATAAATTCCAACAGTTGGAATTGTCTGACCTTGCGCTTTGTTTATTGTAAGTGCAAAGCTCAAACGTATAGGAAATTGTCGTCTGATCATTACAAATGGCAGGTGTACATTTTCTGTTGTCTTCAAAGCGATTCTTGGTAAAAAAACGCGTGTACCCACATATTGTCCAGTCAAAATTTCAGCGTCAATTATGTTGTTAAAACATCCACGGCATATCAATCTTGTACCATTACATAATCCGGCTTTTGGATCTATATTGCGCAGCAACATAATTGGAGCACCCTTTTTTAGCCTTAATATATGTGGTGGTAAACCCCCTGGAGATATAGAATTTAGGAATTCTTGTTGATATAGATGTTGCGTATCTCCTTCAACCTCATCAAAAGAATGTAACGTAAACTCATTTCCTGGAAACTGAGAAATTATCTTTGCATTAAGCTGTTCAACATCATCATTTATAGGTGTTAGCAAAGCCCTATCAACCATATACCTTGCATCATTGGCATGTTCTTGCAAACTTGGAAAAACTTGATCAATCAAGTTATATATAGAATGCTGACCCTTCCATTGCATTGCCATTGAAGGGGGCAGTTTAATCAAATCATCCATTATATATGGTTCATTCCCATCACCAATGTGTTGTATATACTCAGCAAACTCTTCATCGTTGATAGACCTCATATTCTGCTTCAAATGTAACACTTTGACATCTTTCCATAATGGGGACTTGACTATGCATGCATCAATCATTTCTGCCTTTATACCCTTTGGAACAACCGGAAGTACTTGACGAAAATCTCCACCCAAAATTAGTACCTTCCCACCAAAAGGTAAATTTACTTCCATAATATCTCTAAATGTTCTATTTAAAGATTCGAGTGCACGTCGATTTACCATTGGGGCTTCATCCCAAATAATTATGGTGGCACATCTAATAAGTTCAGCTAAATCTGATTGTTTACTTATTGAGCAAGTAGATGAAGCATCGGGAGTTAAAGGAATCTTAAACCTGGAATGCGCTGTTCTTCCACCAGGGAGTAATGTTGCTGCTATGCCAGATGTAGCTGTGGCAATTGCAATGTGACCGGCCTTTCTCAAGGTTGCCAATATTGTGCGATACAAAAATGTTTTCCCAGTTCCCCCTGGCCCATCGACGAAGAATATCATACTTTCCTTACGATCAATAACTGTCATGATTGTCTCATATGCAACTCTCTGGTCATTATTCAACTTCTCAATTAAAGTGAGTTCTTCATCTACATTAGGAATAATTAGCTCATCTTGTATAAGTCTTGGTACAGCTGAATCATTATCACATTCTCCAGTTGAAATCGGCAAATCATACTCTGTAATATGCTTTCCATGTTGCAAGAGTAATGCCTCTAAATCATTGAGAAGTTTATTTGTACGATGTGTCTCTGTTGTAACAGATGTTGATGGGTAATCTTCTACCATATATGGATAGAACTCATTCCACAATTCTCTTACTCCATTTGGTAAACAAAATACCAATATTGTTGCGAACAATCTTCTTAAAGCTGACGGCATTCGAATGTCTCTAGCCTCAAGCAGACACTGTCATATGCTGTTATCATTCTCTAGTAAACCCCTTTGTTCAGCTGCTAGCTTAAAAGTTGGATATGTTATCCCATTCACAGTCAATAAATCGTCAAATCCTGTTGGACCCTTGACATGATTAAGAAGAACACGCAAATTGAACTTCTCTCCATCAAATGGTGAAACTATATATATCCTGCCCACTACTTTTTTATGAGATCTTCTTCGTGTCCATGTTTTATTTTAATAATCCCAACAATAATGCTCTGGAAACTCTCTATATATATAATTTCGTGCATCATGATCAATCATATTCATATAAAAAAATTCAGTGAGCATTGTCTTTTTACTTCGCTCCAAAACATTAGCAATAGGTTCATGTGGTCTAAAACGTACCTGTTGTCTATTTGGAAGATGAATTTGCAAACGAAAAACAGCAGGGTACATTCGATACATAGGAAAAGCAAATATCTTCCAACATGCCTCTGGAGCACACACCCATCTTGCATCAATGTACTGTTGGACCTCATCATAATTTGGGCCTGGTCTAACTTCCATAGAGACACGATCTGGGCCTTTATACACATATTTATATAAGTACTTTACACTCTTGATACTGCAACATATTTCAACATTAATATGGCAATTATATTTCAGCAGTAACCAAGGATTATATGGAACAACCCAAGTGTTGTCTACCATAATCCTGCAATGATCATTCAATGGCACAGGATTATTAGTATCATATCGTTTGTAAACAGGATATGAGTTATTGCCTTGGTAGGTTTCTGGCGAGAAAGGCTTTGGGTATCCTTTTTTACATCGCCCATTTTTCATGCACAGTGATCTTGGATTTTGTACTCCGCAAGGACCATGTATCATATGCTTCAGTACAGCTTTATGTAACTGAGGTTGTTCCTCCTTACATGGTATTTCTGCTTTAACAACTTGATCGTAATCCTCAGGATTATGCAATTTATCATCTTCATCAAGAATTATAAGCATGTGTGCATGTGGCAAACCCCTTTTTTGGAACTCAAAGACCTGCACATATACAATAACTCTTCCGAGAACCCCTTTAACCACAATATCATCTTTCAATTCTTCAAATTTCGATTTGAAAACTCTTGCAAGCAAGTCTGGACGATCTTGTGCAGTTTGTGCGGGTAAAAGCTCATTTTGGATTTCTTCCCATCCTGGATTACACGTCATTGTGATGAATAAATCTGGTTTCCCAAACTTTTGAACTAATGACATTGCATCTTGAAATCGTTGGATCATATCGCGTGGGCTTCCCACAAATGATGAAGGTAGAATGGTTCTATGTCCAACATTTCCTAAATATAAGATGAAAAAGTTGGATCATTACTATATATTGATACCAATTTGCCATAAAAGGTGTAATGTAAATTTCAAGTGTAAAGTTTACATTACCAGTATCACTCTCTCCTTCATGGAAAGCATCTTGTAGGCCTTGGTATAGATCTGCCCTAATAGAATCCTGATTGTGCTCAAACCACCTAAGCTTGTGTGTTTCAATTTTTACATAATTATCAACAACATACTGTTGTGAAAGGCGTCCTCCATACCAAATCATTGATAGAGCATCGTTGCGTATCTTGGACATTAGTAAAAATAGATGTAGGTTCAGTCATTTTATAGTGTAAAGGCATTTTGAAATAAAAAAATTTGAAAATAATAAAATTGTTACCTGAAAGGTGTATGCATAATAATCACGACATGACACTTTATTTCTATTAGCGTCGCGTGTGTTGATATCCCATCCATATGTTCCAAATGGGAAAAGTATTGGGTACTGCAATGGATCATAATATCCTGCTGTATCTTGAACATTGATCAAATTACCAGCAAACGTTTGAACCAAAATTTCTTTGCCACTTAAATGACCAGCTTCTTCTCCTCCTACAATAATAGCTGCCACTTGGGAAGCAGTGGGAAGGCAATATTGATGTTGGTTTAGAGGTTGTTCTTTAATGAGGAGTTTACATTGATGTAAATTTGGACTTCGAGATAGTTGACGAAATTTCTCCACAAATGGGTTATGCATGTCTAAGATCCTTTGAATAAGTCGCACAATATCTTCGTGAGCTTCTACAGATTGAGACATTCTGCGTTGTATTTCAAGATCGGTGTCATAGATATACAATTGTAGATGCCGCACACTTAGAGGTGTATGTGGTAAAAGACTACCAATTCTATGATAGATGGCACCTTGGGCACGAAATGTATATATTCCTCGACTATTCAAGGCCATGCTTTCATCCATGTGCACACCCATTGAGGTAAATGCAAACATGTTGTTGTAAAACCGTATATATTGCCTGAAATGTCTGCCCCGTGGCGTTTGCTCACAAATGAGCTCCCTAAATTCAGGACAAATTGGTATGTTGGGTAAGGATATTTTTCCATCCTTGCAACACATCGAGGATGTCTCTCGATGGAACAAACGGGCATTACAAAAGCAACATGTCTTTGGTTGTGGTAGTTGGTACCTAATGGTCTCTATACCTTCTTTAAAATCCTTTGCACAATTGGATCTGCCTCGCATAAAATTTATTACATGTGTAGTACCATCAAACATGTTGTCAACACCTAATTTTATTTTGAGGAAAAAATTAGTGATAAAGAGTGTTATGATAGTTGTGAAAGAAAAAATTAAAATTGTACCAAATATTATGTTGTGAAATAAGCAAAATATTAATAATGTTTCGAATATGCAGCTTGTTAACAAATAAAAAAATTGATAATGATAAACATGTAAATTGAAATTAAAAAGGTGACATTGAGTAACAAACCTTGTTCTCTGTAGCCATCCCTGTGATTTTGATCATTTATATTTTCAACTTCTTCAGTTCTTTCTACACCTGCAATGTAATTAAAGAAAATGCTCAATTGGTGAAATTATATATAAAAAATAATGATGAAAGCTTTATAGAAGAATATAAAAATGAAATTGAAGATAAAAATGGTGACATTGAGTGGTGAACCTTGTTCTCTATAGGCATCCCCTTGGTTTTGCTCAACTATATTTTCAACTCCTTCAATTCTTTCTGTAACTGCAATGTATTTATATAAAATGCTCAATTGGTGTAATTACATATAAAAAATAATGGTTAAAACTTTATCAATATATTATATAAAACTTACCAGTATTAACAGTAGAATTTATATGACTTGGTCCAGCCTCAAAGTCATTTGCCATTATAGTTGGATAGGTTGGAGGGAGACCTAAATTTAATATTATAAACAGTGACTTAGTATCTTTGTATACATTTACATACAGCCATGGCAGAAACTATGGATTTGCTCAAAATAATAAGATTCCAAGCAATGAAGAATGTTTAAAGATACAAAACTATAATCTCACCACTGACTTCTTGCATAGCCCTATGCTTAACTGGCATATTGCGTGCCAAGTTACGAATATGTGTAAGGCGACGACTTTGTCTATCCTCATGATTAGGTGGTATTAGTGATGGGTTTGTTGATGTTGAATTAGAATGTACAACATCTTCTTCATTTAAATTTGCTGGGCCTCCCACTAAAATGTGATCACCACCCAAAGTTTGTTGTCTTTGTCTTGAGTAATTAGCACGGCGTCTTGCCAATCGAATATTTCTGCTTTCATTGTCTTCACGTTGTCTTCTCAAGCGAGCATAATATCTCCATCGTTCTCGATGACGTTCTATGTCATCGGTATTCACCATTGCTGTATTTTGCGAACTCATTTCTACATAAAATTAAATTAAATTTATAGTGGTCATTGCGCATACATACACAATAATCAATAGATTTTTCCGTGTCACAAATAGGGTGTATTAAAACCTCAATAAAGTGAATTAATTTTGAACAAATTAATCACATGTAAGAATTGTAATAATATGTGTAATTGTAATAAATTTTTAGTAAAATAGGAGAAATAAGTTACACTTCTTAAAATTATTAAATTATTATTTTAGGTAGAAGTTTTGAGAATATATTTAAATTTAGGCTATGATTTGTTAGATCAATATGATGAAAATATAATTTAGAAAATGTTTAATTTATTTCACAGAATCATTTATAGTTAAAATTAGATTAAATTTTCCATACTCATTTCACACGCTTTAAAAAAAAAAAAAAAAACCATGCCATTTTGGTTAATTTGGATGAGAAAATAATGTGTCTGATTGTGTAACTTTATGTGTCTGTGTGTAAATGTAAGAGAGAGAAGAAGTGGCATAGTGAGTTTAGAAGTTGAGAGTTGTGGAGGTGATGATTTAAAGGATTTGAATGTACATTTAATTTTTTACTTTTCCAGATATAAATATAATATTAAACAAATATGCAAAGAGGCACCAAAGTCAGAAAAGAAAAATATTTTTGTTTTACGTTAAAACTTTTTTAATCTCTTCTTTACTAAAGTGCCCTTAATTATCCATAAATGTTCGATATTGCTTGATCATGCACTCCATTATTTAAATAGTACATTTTCTATGTACTATTTAAAAAAACCACACTTTAAATTTAGAGAAAAGCATTAAACTAAGTATATTCTCCTCTCTTAATTTAATCTTTAATTTACTTTTTGAATTAAATAATACATTTTTTTAATGAAAAATAAAATCGTTTTTACTGTTTTCTCTTTTTCGAAAATTCAAAGTATTTACATCTTGTACTTTGTCCTTTTTTTTATTTTTTATTTATATATATACATCTATCCATGTACTAACCATGTACTATTTTAAAAAATCCCACTTTTTATCCCACATTAAACATCTGACGTTTTCCTTTTTTTTTTTTGTGATTAAAAAATATAGTAATTCCAAATTATAATAAATACTCTAAATTAACCTTTACCCAAAAAATAAAAGAGCTTCTGAGCATGTTTACTTTACAACTTTTCAATTTTTTTATTATTATATTTGCTTCTACCGTGACCATCTTTTCACTATTTACCTTTTTCAAATTTTTTTTTTTTTTTTTTTTTTTAAATTTGGGGACAATGGCAAACTTACTTTTTGTTAAAGCTACGCCTACCTTCCCTTATTTTTCTCTTAAATGTATTTTTTTTATATGTATCACGTTAACTATCTTTTTTTTTTCTTTTTCTTTTTTTATATGATCTCATCAAAATTTAAATCGAACACATAACGTGGTTGTTATCAATAAACTGTTCTAAAAAAGTTTCATTTGTAATAGAAACTATATTTCTTTTGTATACAATTAACGTGTATATTTTGCCATAAAATTTTCAATTTAATCTTTTATTTACTTATGTTATGGATGTATAGTAAACGACTAAATTTTAGGATTAAAAAAACTACATCTTAGGATTAGACAAAAAATGGTAACTGTCATACATAAAATTTGAAAAAAAGTACAACATCAACAACACCAAAAAGGTTATTAAAAAAAAAAAAAAAAGTAGAGAGGAAAACTTGAGATGTTTAACGTGGGATAGAAAGTGGGATTTTTTAAAATAGTACATGGATAGAACATGAGATTTTTTCAAATGTGTATTTTTTCTTTTTTTGGTAAAATTTTAAATAAGGATAGGGTCACACCAATTCCCCACCTTAATCTTTTAAATTTCTCTAAAATTTAGCCTTTTCTTTTTTTTTTTTTCAAAATCATATATGTTAGTGCCTAAATATAAGGATATGGATGGAGAAATTATTGTAATAGTTTTATAGTAGGAGTCTTTTTTTTTTTCCCAAAATATGGAAGAGATTTAAAAAAAAAAAAAAAAAAAAAAAAAAAGGAAAACGTGAGATGTTTAATGTGGGATAAAAAGTGGGATTTTTTAAAAATTATTTCACCACATATAATATTCATCACACTCCTATATATATATATATATATATTTTTTTTTTTTTTTTGTGATTGAAAAATATAGTAATCTCAAATTATAATAAATACTCTAAATTAACACAAAGACAATTAAAGGACAGTCTGGTAAAAATATCTATCTAACTTCCTACAAAATAGGACCAATTTTCTATTAGTTATCAAAGTAAACTCACCTCACGTTTTCTCTCCCTCCCTCCCTCTCTCTCTCTCTCTCTCCTTTTTTCTTTTATCAAGATTTATCTTCTTCTTTTTTTAACTTCACTTTCCTTACTCACATTTTCTTTTGTAAAAAAAAAAAAAAAAATCTCACGTTTTCCTCTTTTTTTTTTTTAAATTTTTTCTTTATTCTTTTTTTTTCTTTTCAATTTGTTCTTTATTTTGAAAAAAAAAAAAAAAAAAAGACTCCTACTATAAAACCACTACTATAACTTCTCCATCTCTTTATCCTTAAATTTAGGCACTAACATATCTAATTTTGAAAGAAAATAAAAAGCTAAATTTTAGGGAAATTTAAAAGATTAACGTGGAGAATTGGTGTGATCCCCTTCTTATTTAAAAGTTTATAAAAAATAAAAAAATAAAAAAAAAGATTACACGGTTAAAAATTTCAGATTAAACTAATTTTTTTTAAATCCCACCTTATATCCAAGAAACACTACCCGGCCACCCTTTATTTATTTATTTTTTTTTTTCAATTCAAGGTTTAAAAACAGTACACATTTGTGGATAAGTACATGTATTGTTTTAATCCTAAACGTTAACCACTTACTACACATCCATAACAAAAGTGAAAAATAGTTTAAATTTCAAATATATTTATTTTAAGGTAAAGGATCAATTTTAATCTTAAAATGTAGTGTTTTAATTGTAATAGTTAGCCACTTACTACACATTCATAACAAAAGTTAAAAAGAGTTTAAATTTCAAAGATATCAACTATCCTTAAAACTGAGAAAAGGTACGTAACATTTTTTTATGGAGTAGTAAACTAATAATTATAAAAAAAATATAAATTGAATTTCACATAGAATTATACAAATGATAAATATAATTTACATTACAAAAGAAATTTTTTTACAACAAATTTTTACGTTAAAAAAAAAAATAGAGTAAATTACCACTTCAAGCAGCCTAATTCCCTTAAAACCCAACACCAAATTGACCAATCATGCTCACATTCGCTCCAGCTTGTAATGCCTCCATAAATTCCTTCATCCCAAACCTTGCAATTGTACCCAAATTGTTCACTAAATCTATAACCCAAAAACCAAAAAAAGTGTTAGCAATCTAAAATCACATTAAATATTAAGTTGTTGGACCAAAATAGAAAAGAATATGTAAGTACCTGCACGCAAAAATAGAGAAAGTCTTGTTGACAGTCACGCTTCTCAGAGATCTTAAGAACAGCAGAGGACTCTGACATTGCATTCAGTCATGAAAATTACATTTCAAATTTGTATCGTGATACATATTAAAAAACAAAAAAAATAAAGTAGAACTCATGAAAAAAGAAAACTTTCTTAAAAAGAAAAAAAATATATAAAGGAAAAAAAAAAGAGTTAACGTGATACATATAAGGAAAAAAAATGTACAACTCAAAGAAAGTCAATCATAAATAAACAAAAGAAAAGAAAACAAAGAGAAACTTGCAAAAGATAGAACCTGAATATTTGTTGGAGCCTCCAACAGTAAATATCTTTAATTTTCTTTAATTTGAAGAAAAAGAAAGAAGATATAGAGCTAAACTAAATGTCTTCAATTTGATGAAGAATGAGAGATAGAAAGTGAGAAAGAAACTGCAAAGTATACATGAGTTTGTGAGTTTGTGGGTCTTAAAGTGTAGGAGTTTTAATTTACATATTTATCCCCGTTGGTTGAAAACTTGTAAGTGGGTATGATGAGGGTATTTTAGGCATAAAAAAAATAAAGGAAAGTGAATTTTTACCGAAATGTCCTTTAGTTTTGTCTCTACTTAAATATAAAGGTGTAGGGGCATTTTTGAACTAAAAATTGTGGAATCCAAACAGGAGAAGCCCCTTAAATAGTAGTATAGATTTTGTACGATGTGTCTCTGTTGTAACAGATGTTGATGGGTAATCTTCTACCATATATGGATAGAACTCATTCCACAATTCTCTTACTCCAGTTGGTAAACAAAATACCAATATTGTTGCGAATAATCTTCTTAAAGCTGACGGCATTCGAATGTCTCTGGCCTCAAGCAGACACTGTCGTATGCTGTTATCATTCTCTAGTAAACCCCTTTGTTCAGCTGCTAGCTTAAAAGTTGGATAGGTTATCCCATTCACAGTCAATAAATCGTCAAATCCTGTTGGACCCTTGACATGATTAAGAAGAACACGCAAATTGAACTTCTCTCCATCAAATGGTGAAACAGTATATATCCTGCCCACTACTTTTTTATGAGATCTTCTTCGTGTCCATGTTTTATTTTTATAATCCCAACAATAATGCTCTGGAAACTCTCTCTATATATAATTTTGTGCATCATGATCAATCATATTCATATAAAAAAATTTAGTGAGCATTGTCTTTTTACTTCGCTCCAAAACATTAGCAATAGGTTCATGTGGTCTAAAAAATAAAGGAAAGTGAATTTTTACCGGAATGTCATTTAGTTTTGTCTCTACTTAAATATAAAGGTGTAGGGGCATTTTTGAACTAAAAATTGTGGAATCCAAACAGGAGAAGCCCCTTAAATAGTAGTATAGATTACTAGAAATATCTTACCAAACGGGCTCTAAGATTTGCTGCAATCAGTATCAGTTTGGAGAAAAGCACTTTTATTTTATTTTTACAACACTTTCACAATAAATTTTAATTATTAGGCTAGTACATATTTTTTTTATTTGAAATTACTTTTTTGCTTACGAGTAACAGCAAGTAACAATATGCCACGTAAGATTTATTGGGAAAGTGTTGTGGACATAGTATTTCCCTGTATGAAAAGGATTTTGAAAATTAATTATTGCTTTTTTTCTTCCAAAAACACCCCTAATTTAATTAACTTATTTTATTCTTAAAACATGAGAAATGAGGTTAAAATCGCAAATTGACAAAAAAATTTCTATCGGTAAAAACTCCTCATAGATACTAGATAGTAGATAAATACAAAGCTCCTACCCAACGTTTATAATAAAACTAAATAAATAAAAACTAACTAACTATCTATCCCACGTTCCTATAAAATATATATATATATATATATACTAGACTGATTATACGTGCTTTTTATGCATACAATAATACTCTTTTTTATTTATTTGTTTTTTTGGTTTAGTGTTATAATGTTTAAAAGTGATATATTAAATAACCATTTGTATTTTAAATTTTTTTTTTAAAAAGTAAGGTAACGTAGAATAATGTTTAAAAATGAGATAGAGATATTGTCCTAGATTTTAGGCTAAATGGAGAAGATAAAAGAAAAAGGCTAAAATTTAGGAACAATAAATTACGCTTTTAACCTGTTTGTGTATTTTAATTTAAAATTATTTAACTAAAAAATAGGAGTATCTTAGAGAGTTTGAGAATTCGTGTGAGGGTATTTTAGTATGCAAAATATTGAAACCCAATCATAGAATTCTATTATTAATAGTATATATATATACTAGTTTGACGCCTGTGTGATGCATGGTTTAATCAAAATTTATATGTAAACTATAAAATAGATAATAAAAATAAATGATTATTTTACTTTTAAGTTATATAATGAATGCATATTGTGTAAGATTAATGTATTATAAAAGGCATATATATATATAATAATTGAATGGAAGATGGTAGATAACTTGTAACTAATATGAAAGGAGATACCTAAAATTTAAGGCTCAAGTAATATTTAAATGGAAAACCTTAAATTTAGTAATTAAAAACTATCCAAAAAATTATTGAAAGCATATTTAAGTGGAAACATTAATTCAATAATTAAGAACAATTTAAATTAATAAACATTTAAGAATTTGAAGTAGAGAGACTTACATGAAAATTTAATTTTTATCCTTGAAAGCATGGGAGAAGACACCAAAACTTGAGTGATTTTCACCCTACCAAAAAATTATAATAAACAAAGAGGATGTGTGTGTGTATATATATATATATATATAGATATAAACTTCGAGTTTTTTTTTTTTGGTTGAGAAAAACTAAGAGTTAAGACATTGGTAATAAGTTTTCATCCACAATTGAAAATATAGCTGTGGGCACCCGAGGAACAGGAAAGGAAGCCAAACAAGCAGAACTAATGGGCCGAGGCCCTAGAAGGAATAGAATGGGCCCTGCATTTGGCAGAGCAAGGAACCGGCTGGGGCCCGAGGAGCGTTGGATCCCGAGGGGAGAACCAGACCTCACGCAACGCCATGTCAAGTGCCACGAGAAAGGCCTCCTCGACTGAAGGAGGCATGGGTCAGTGGCAGACAGGCGGCCGTCAGGGCAGTGGCTCCCAGTCACATCAGTAATAAATAGCACACACCAGCTCTGTCAACCGCATTAAATGCAGAGGTGACCTGAAAGGATGCCCATCGCCGCTGCATCAGCTACTACTGCCGTCTGCTCCTAAAAAAGAGATAGGTGACAAGTGTCGGAAATCGGGCAAGGGACAGCTAAAGATGGACGGAGCGGATTAAAAGGCCAAGGGCTATATAAAGGGAAGGCTGAGGCCTTTGTAAGGGGGTTCGGTTGTTGTTCTAGCCCATCTTTACCAAATTCTATTGTGTTGAGTCTGAAAAAAGCTTGTCTTGCGGCATAAATATAACTTTGTGTCACTCTCTTTTTTGGGCCCTTACAATTGGCGCCGTCTGTGGGAACAACAAGCGCCTGCAGATATATCTTGTGTGGCAATGGCGAATGAGGGTAGAAGTGAGGAGGGGCCGGTCAGGTCACGGGGTGCGGACCCTTTTCTTAACCTGGAACGCAGGAGGGATAGGCGACGAGCCCTCAGCACGCCAGTAGGGCCGCATCGTTCAAGGCGAGCAGGGCAGGACCGTCCTCGTCACGAGGGTCGAGCCCGACGTGGGCAGGACACCTTAGCATTACAGCAGGAAATTGATCACTTACGAAAAAGCTGAAACGAAAAGAGCGTGATAGGAGGAGCCCGTTGGCGGCGTCGAGCGAGGGTTCACGGGGAAGCCCAGACCCACCGTACCGGCGTAGATCCAGAACTCCGCCTAGCGAAGCATACTCGGACACCGCGGACGAGGGCAATCATGGTCACAGGAGATCGCCCCCTCGTCTCGAGGGGAGAAATGATGCCATGAGTAGGGCCTTGAGGCAGATCTTCAAGTCGCCTTTTGTCAGGAGGATTAACAAGGCCAGGCTCCCTCATCGCTTCTCCCAGCCCACATTCACCATATACAACGGTAGAACGGACCCGGTGGAGCATGTGAGCCACTTCAACCAGAAGATGGCCGTACACGCTGGCAATGAGGCGCTCATGTGTAAAGTCTTCCCTTCTAGCCTTAGACCTGTGGCCATGCGCTGGTTCGACGCGTTGGGCGAGGGATCCATTGGATCCTTCCAGGAGTTGACCAGAGCATTCGGCGCGAGGTTCATCACCTGTAGCAGGACCCCTAGACCGTTGGACGCCCTGCTATCCATGTCAATGAGGGAGGGGGAAACCCTTAAAACCTACGCGGACCGTTACTGGGAAATGTATAACGAGGTTGACGGTGATTTCGAAGACGTGGTGGTAAGGACCTTCAAGGTCGGCCTTCCGACTGACCACGACCTTAGAAGATCGTTAACGATAAAACCTGCTGCCAGCATGCGCCAGCTCATGGAGCGCATAGAAACCTACAAAAGATTGGAAGAAGACCAACTCCAAGGGAGAGGCAAGGCCGGGTTGTACCCGGAGAAGAGAGATCCTCGGGGAAGAGGGTACCATAACGACCGGCCACGAAGGGAGTTCCCCGATCGGCAGGCTTCGGAAGGGGTCCATATGGTCAACTCGCTGTTTAAAGAATCGATGCACCAGATACTTGAAAAGATTAAGGACGAGCCATTCTTCAGCTGGCCGAACAGGATGGGCGGGGACCCGTCTAGGAGAAATCAAAACCTTCACTGCCATTATCATCGGGATAAGGGTCACAAAACGGAGGACTGTAGGACACTGAGAAGTCATTTGAACCAATTGGCGAAGGCGGGGAAACTGGGTCGCTTCATGCATCAGCCTGCGGGGCAAAACGAGCCAACAGGGACGGAATTTCACCAGGGCGACCACTCACGCCCGGCCCTGGGAACCATTAACATGATTCTAGCCGGACCAGGAACGGGCGCCGTGTCGAGCCCCCAGGTCCTGTCTGTGGTGGGAAGCCTGAACCAGGAAGAATGGCGTAACAAAAGGTCAAGAGCGGCGATCCCCGACTTAAGTTTTTCCGAGGAAGATAAGAGGGGAACTCAACAGCCGCACGAGGATGCCTTGGTCGTCACAGTTAGAATCGGGGGGTACAACGTCAAAAGGGTACTAATTGACCAAGGAAGCCAGGCTGACGTGATGTACCCCGATCTGTACAAGGGATTGGGTCTTAGGCCCGAAGACCTGGAAGCGTGCCATTCTCCGCTTATGGGCTTCGACGGTAAGATGGTAGCTCCTCTGGGAAGGATTACGCTTCCCATGCAAATTGACGGCAGGGAAGTCCGGGTGAACTTCATAGCAATAGGGGCTTCCTCGCCCTACACGGCCATCCTCGGCAGGCCTTGGCTTCATTCAATTGGAGCTGTGCCCTCAACCTTGCACCTCAAGGTCAAGTACCCTATTCACGGGGGAGTAGGAGAACTGGTGGGAGATCAGGTGATGGCCCGACGGTGCCTGGCGTCCGCGGTCACACAACACTCGCCTGGCCTGAACCTCAGTCACAGTGATGCGGCCCAATAGCAATTACAGGGGGCTGCCCCCGAGCAGTAGGCCGAGGTGTCGCGACAAACATCTGAGGAACTGGTGAAGGTGTTAATTGGCACATGCGAGGAACGGTATTTCCAGATAGGGTCGCAATTACCACCTAGAGAGAGGTCGGAGTTGGTAGAGTTCCTGAAAGCAAACCTGGATGTGTTTGCGTGGGACGCGAGCGACATCCCTAGGATCAGCCCCGAACTGGCGTGTCACCGGTTGAATGTGAATCCCGAAGTAACCCCACAGAAACAACCGCCTCGGCGGTCATCTGACGCGCACGCCGAGGCAGTTAAGGAGGAAGTGAGCAGGCTGAAACAGGCGGGGGCAGTCAAGGAAATCTTCTACCTCGACTGGCTGGCCAACACCGTTGTAGTGCAGAAGAAAAGCGGGAAGTGGCGAGTGTGCGTAGATTTTACCGACCTCAATAGGGCCTGCCCGAAGGACCCCTTCCCGATTCCCAAGATAGACCAGTTGGTGGACGCCACGGTGGGGCATCCTCGAATGAGTTTTCTGGATGCATTCCAAGGCTACCATCAAATACCCCTGTCCCTGGCCGACTAGGAGAAAACGGCTTTTCGTTCTCCCAATGGCAACTTCCACTATCGGGTGATGCCCTTCGGCCTCAAGAACGCCGGCTCGACCTATCAGAGGATGATCACGCGCATGTTTGAAGGGCAGCTCGGGAGAAACATGGAGGCATACATAGACGACATGGTGGTCAAAAGCAAGAGGGCCGAGGACCACCTCGCGGATTTATCAGAGACCTTCGCGACACTCAGAAAGCACAGGTTGCGGCTCAATGCGTCAAAGTGCTCCTTCGGGGTAGGCTCGGGCAAGTTCCTGGGTTACATGATCACGCATCGAGGAATCGAGGTCAACCCAGAGCAGATCAGGGCTATTAATGACCTGCATCCCCCTCGAAACCCAAAGGAGGTACAAAGGCTAGCGGGGATGACAGCAGCGCTGAGCAGGTTTATCTCGCGGTTCGCGGACAGGTGCCGACTTTTCTTCCAATTACTACACAAGTGGAAGGACTTCAAGTGGACCGAAGAGTGCACCCGGGCATTCGAGGATCTCAAAATATACTTATCCAACCCTCCCATTCTGTCTCGGCCTGACAGGGAGGAAGTACTGTATGCCTACCTGGCAGTCATAGGGCACTCCGTCAGCTTTGTGTTGGTCAGAAATCAGGACGGGGTCCAAAAGCCGGTCTACTACGTCAGTAAGTCCTTGCAGGAAGTGGAAACCCGCTATCTCCCGCTAGAAAGAGCAGTCCTAGCTATTGTACACGCGACCAAAAAGCTCCCGCACTACTTCCAAGCTCACACGGTGGCAGTGTTAACTCAGCTGCCACTACAGGCCTTGCTGAGAAAGTCCGACTATACGGGCAGAATTGCAAAGTGGGCCACAAGGCTGTGGGCCTACGATGTTAAGTACCTACCCCGCACAGCAGTAAAAGGCCAAGTCCTTGCAGATTTTGTAGCAGAATTCGCCGAGGACGTATGTGGAGAGACGAGCATGACCACCAGCATGATGATCTCGTCGGCAACCATTGCCCCCGTGTGGAGGGTTTACACGGATGGGGCCTCCAATCGAAAGGGAGCCGGTGTGGGAATAGTACTAATCACGCACGAAAAGTTGATAATGGAAAAATCTTTACGACTAGGTTTCCCAGCCACCAACAATGAGGTCGAGTACGAAGCCCTGCTGGCAGGAGTGAACCTGGTCAAACTGCTTAGGGGGAGGATGGTGGAGGTGTATTCGGACTCTAGGCTAATCGTTGGCCAGATCAGTAGGGAGTTCGAGGCCCGAGATGAAAGAATGCAGAGGTATCTCGCCAGGGTACGAAGCGTACAGAATCATTTTGATGGTTTCAGGGTGGAGCAGGTCCCGAGGGGGCAGAACTCGCACGTCGACGCCCTGGCCATGCTTGCCACCTCGTTGGAATCAAACCTGCCTCGGGTCGTTCTGGTGGAAGAAGTCAACACGCCCGCCGTGGTGGAAGCGCCCGAAGTAAGGGTATGCAGCGTCCGCGTAGGCCCGAGCTGGATGGATCCTATCGTGGCCTTCTTAAGAGGGGGGCTGTTGCCGGAGGACAAAGGAGAGGCGAAAAAGATACGAAGAACGGCCCCGCGCTACTGGCTATCCGAGCAGCATAAGCTTTACAAACGCTCGTACTCGGGCCCATATCTTCTGTGCGTACACCCAGAGGCCGTGGAGCCATTGCTCGAAGAACTGCACGAGGGCATCTGTGGAAGCCACACTGGCGGGCGATCCCTGGCACATAGGGCCCTATCACAAGGATATTGGTGGCCTAAGATGCGCCAGTCCTCCCAGGACTATGCAAAGCGATGCGATCAATGCCAGAGGTACGCCCCCAACATACACCAGCCGGGGGGAGTCCTGAACCCCCTGTCCAGCCCTTGGCCCTTCGCCCAGTGGGGCTTGGACATAGTAGGCCCTTTCCCTCGGGCCACGGGCAACAGAAGGTGGCTACTCGTCGGCACAGACTACTTCACTAAGTGGGTTGAAGCCGAGCCCCTTGCTAACATTAGAGATGTTGACGCAAAGAGGTTCGTATGGAGGAATATCGTGACCAGGTTCGGAGTACCACACACACTGATCTCGGACAACGGGCTCCAGTTTGACAGCAAATCTTTCAGAAGATATTGTGGGGAATTGGGAATCAGGAATGGGTATTCCACGCCAGCGTACCCTCAGGGCAATGGACAGGCCGAAGCCACCAACAAGGCCATAGTCGCCGGGCTCAAAAGGAGGCTGGACGATGCGAAAGGAAGGTGGGTTGACGAGCTGCCCCACGTGTTATGGACGTACCGCACCACCCCACGGAAGTCTACAGGGGAAACCCCATTCTCATTAACCTACGGTTCGGAGGCAGTAATCCCCGTCGAAACCGGGTTTCCAACTTTAAGGACTGACCAGTTCAGCACCGAAGGGAACCGCCAGTTGCTTCTGGACAGCCTGGACTTGACCGAAGAAAGACGTGACGTCGCCATGGTAAAGTTGGCCCACTACCAACAGAAGCTAAAGCAAGAATATGATAAGGGGATCAAGCACAGGCCCCTGTCCCTAGGAGACTTGGTCTTAAGGAAAATAGTGGGGTCGGCTAAGCTCGCATCCTGGGGTAAACTCGGACCCAATTGGGAAGGACCATTCAAAGTCACCTCCGTTGCAGGAATCGGAGCGTATCGGCTGGAGGACCTGGATGGAAATGTAATCCCCCGCCCATGGAATGTAAACAATTTGCGACGCTATTACTTTTAATGAAAATCTGCAACTTTCGTGCTTAGATTCTGTCTCCTTAACATTTGCAAGAAAAATTCTAAGTGTTAGAACAAACCTGACGCTAGTCTGGCTCCTCGGCCACAAGCTTGGGGGAAACTAACATTTGCAAGAAAAATTATAAGTGTTAGAACATGCCTAAGACTTGCCTGGCTCCTCGGCCACAAGCCCATTGAAAACTAACATTTGCAAGAAAAATTCTAAGTGTTAGAACAAACCTGACGCTAGTCTGGCTCCTCGGCCACAAGCTTGGGGGAAACTAACATTTGCAAGAAAAATTCTAAGTGTTAGAACATGCCTAAGACTTGCTTGGCTCCTCGGCCACAAGCCCATCGAGAACTAACATTTGCAAGAAAAATTCTAAGTGTTAGAACAAACCTAACGCTAGTCTGGCTCCTCGGCCACAAGCTTGGGGGAAACTAACATTTGCAAGAAAAATTCTAAGTGTTAGAACATGCCTAAGACTTGCCTGGCTCCTCGGCCACAAGCCCATTGAAAACTAACATTTGCAAGAAAAATTCTAAGTGTTAGAACAAACCTAACGCTAGTCTGGCTCCTCGGCCACAAGCTTGGGGGAAACTAACATTTGCAAGAAAAATTCTAAGTGTTAGAACATGCCTAAGACTTGCCTGGCTCCTCGGCCACAAGCCCATTGAAAACTAACATTTGCAAGAAAAATTCTAAGTGTTAGAACAAACCTAACGCTAGTCTGGCTCCTCGGCCACAAGCTTGGGGGAAACTAACATTTGCAAGAAAAATTCTAAGTGTTAGAACATGCCTAAGACTTGCTTGGCTCCTCGGCCACAAGCCTATCGAGAGTTAACATTTGCAAAAGTTCTAAGTAAAAAAAAAAAAGAAGAAAAAAAAAAAAAAAAGCCTAGTGCTAGTCTGGTTCCTCGGCCACAAACTCAGGAAAAATTATCAAGTGCAGGAAATATTCTAAGTATGGGGAATATTGCAAATATACGTAGCAAGACTTTTGTACAAAAAAAAAAGAGAGACAAACTTAACTTAACTTTTCATTTAAAACTGATTACAAAATAAGGAACTGAAGCCGGAACATACCCTTACAAAAAAAAAAAGGAGGGGAGCAGGAGGGTTTGTTACATAGAGGACGCCCTGCTTCAAAAAATTCCACAAGGGAAGGGCATACAAAGAAAGGAAAAAAAGAGAAAAAGCTAAGCCTGGGGCTTCTTGTCCTTAGCGCTCTTCTCCTTCTTGTCCTTCTTCTTTTTCAAAAGAACTCCTTCTGGCACTTCCTTCTTAGCTTCCAAGTCCACTACGCCTTCTGGAGGAGGCAAACCCTGGGAGGAAACAGGAGAAGAAGGAGGATTCAGGGGCTCGGCGGAGACGTTGGGAGCGGAGCTCGGATCCCCGGGGGGGCTGGGGGCCGAGGCCGGCAGACGCAGCGCTGGAGGGTAGTAAACCCGGTCGGGGGCACGGAGCTCCGAATCAGGACTGACGCCCGCCGCGTTCAACGCCTCCCCCCAGACCTCTTGGCTAAAGGCGCGAGCGACGTCGCGGAGCTGGGCGGTGA
This sequence comes from Quercus glauca, assembly GCA_023736055.1. Lineage (NCBI taxonomy): Eukaryota > Viridiplantae > Streptophyta > Magnoliopsida > Fagales > Fagaceae > Quercus > Quercus glauca. The sequence continues at coordinate 35,218,686 of CM043316.1, read as the reverse complement.
GGGATGCGGCGGTCTTGTTCATGCCCGCATCGTAGGCCTCCTGCTCGGCCTGGGCCTTCTCGGCGTCCTTATCCGCCAGCCGCTGATGCACCTGCTTCAGCTCCACCATGGAAAGAGCCAGGGCGTTTTCGGCCTTCTTCTGGGCCGCCAAGGCATCAGAAGCCTGCCTCTCAAAGCTCTTCAGGGCGGAGTCAGCATCGCGGAAAGCCCTCTCGGCTTCAGATAGCTGGGTGAGGGTATCCTTTAACTTCTGCTCTGCCTCAGCCCTGGCCTTCTCGGCGGTCTCGTAGGCCTTCTCAAATTTCCTGGCCACATCCAGGGAATGATCGCCGCGTTCAACGCCTCCCCCCAGACCTCTTGGCTAAAGGCGCGAGCGACGTCGCGGAGCTGGGCGGTGAGGGATGCGGCGGTCTTGTTCATGCCCGCATCGTAGGCCTCCTGCTCGGCCTGGGCCTTCTCGGCGTCCTTATCCGCCAGCCGCTGATGCACCTGCTTCAGCTCCACCATGGAAAGAGCCAGGGCGTTTTCGGCCTTCTTCTGGGCCGCCAAGGCATCAGAAGCCTGCCTCTCAAAGCTCTTCAGGGCGGAGTCAGCATCGCGGAAAGCCCTCTCGGCTTCAGATAGCTGGGTGAGGGTATCCTTTAACTTCTGCTCTGCCTCAGCCCTGGCCTTCTCGGCGGTCTCGTAGGCCTTCTCAAATTTCCTGGCCACATCCAGGGAATGATCGACCCAGTCTTCTGCCATAAAGGCAGCTTGAACGGCCTGCAAAGGAGGGAAACGAAGAGAAAAATCAATAGTCAAAGTAAAAATACTTGATAAAGGGGAAAGTTGACTAGAACGCCTGAAGGTACCTTAGCCAAGTCTTGTTTCAAAGAAAGGAAGACCTCCCTCTTCCTGAAGGACTTCAATTCCTCCATATCCTCGGGGAGGCACAAAGCTCTCTCCAAGCACTCGGCCACCAGGCTCGAGCTACCCTTAGAAGGGTCCCTCAAGTTGGCGTTGTCCAGCACCGGAGATCCCGAGCTTAGAGTAAAGGATGGCCTCCAGACGGAAGCCTTCCTAGAATGCTCCCCGCCGCTCTCCCTCGAGGGCACCACGGGGTCGGGCTTCTTCTTCGACGAGCCCTTTCTGGGCCGGGCCTCCTTAGTTGGGCGCTCGGATATCTCCCCCTCCTCGGGCGTAGCTAGCCCTTTTCCGCTGGGACCACGCTTGCGTTTCTTGTCCGCAGCGTCAGCGGGGGATGTGCGTGGAGCGGGTGGAGTCGGCAGGCGAGGTGGCACCATCGCCGCCGAGGAGGGTCCCCCAGCATGGGTTGACAGTAGCGCCAAGAGGTCTGGGGTTTTCTCTTGGAATCCCATGGCCGATGACGATAATCGGGCCGAAGATGCGCTCGGAGCGTTGGGGCGGCTGAAGACTTCGAAGTCTTCCTCGGTCACTTCTTGGATGGAGGTCGATGTGGATCCCTCTACCTCCTCGTCTGACGGCAGGGGAGGTTCTTGGGCGTGCAAAAGCTGAGCAGCCAAGGGCGCAGGGAGTTGGGCATCTTGCGTTCCCTTGGGAGGAGGTCCTGCCTGCAGAAACCCTGGGATGGCGACGTCTATCCTAGCCAATCGCGGGTCGCGAGCCTTGATGACGTTCTTCGGGCACTGGAGATGTTTGGTTGAAGGTGTGTAGCCAAGGATGACGTGCGCTGCTCGGAGTTGCCCGTCCCGATGAAGAAAGATCTCGGCCTGGAGAATCCGGTTCAAGTTGTGAAAATTCACCAGATGTCTGGCGGGGGCTGTGTGATACTCGTCTGCCATGAAAAAGTACGACCATCGTTAGCAAAAAAAGAAAAAACGAACGAAGGCATAAAGAAAAAGAGGGCGCCAGACGGGGGCTCCTCAAAAATGAAAAAGCCTAAAGTGGCGACCCAAGCCCTCGGGAATTTTACCTGGTTCCCCTTCTTGGGTGGGGCAGTGTCGCCCATCATGCCACCCGCCCGAGACGAGAAGGAAGTCTTCATCCATGCCCTTGCTCGAATCGGGCAAGCAGGAGATTAACCTAATCGTGGGGTTCCTACTCCTCATGTAGTACTTGGTTTTTTCCCCTTTTTGGCAATTATACACCCAGTTCACATCATGCCATGTGAGACGGGTCCCCATCCTACGGTTGATGGCGTCTACACACCCGAGGATCCTAAAAATGTTGGGGGAACACTGGGTCGGGGTTAGCCTAAAGTTGATTAAATAGTCCTTGGTCACCGGGCTCATGGGAAGTTCCATCCCACCTTCGATGAAGGCGATCATAGGAATTACCACTGACTCAGGAGGGCGATCGATGACCAGCCATTCACCCTCCTCACAATGTCTAAAGTCCACGTTATCAGGAATCCTGTACTTGGCCCTAAAGGCCATCCTAGCCTCCTCGGTGTCCACTAGCCTAGCGTACCTACCCATAGAAAGGAAAGAAAAAGGATCGAGACAAGAAAGGAACCAACACACCTACTGTGAAAGTCAAAAAAGGGTGCTCCTCGGGAGTAAAATCTCGCTTCGCCAAAGTAAGATCGCCAAAAAATGCCAGAAACGAACCATCCGCTGTCTTGATCGCTTTATTTATAGGAGGCGGAAATGGGCGGTAAAATTCCCGCCCATAAATGAGGATCAGCAAGGACCGCACGATCTCAATCATACCGTTGAACGTGGGGAGACAGGCAGCCGCCTGACGCCATAAATGGGAGGTCGCGAAATCCGAAGCGTCAGGAGCGTGCGGATGACAGTTGAAAAGACATTGGCTCGTGTGAACGCATACCACACGCACGTCTCATCCGAAGAGTTAAAATTTCACTCATGCCTCGGACCAAATGAGTAAAAATTTTAGGGGGCTATTGTGGGCACCCGAGGAACAGGAAAGGAAGCCAAACAAGCAGAACTAATGGGCCGAAGCCCTAGAAGGAATAGAATGGGCCCTGCATTTGGCCGAGCAAGGAACTGGCTGGGGCCCGAGGAGCGTTGGATCCCGAGGGGAGAACCAGACCTCACGCAACGCCATGTCAAGTGCCACGAGAAAGGCCTCCTCGGCTGAAGGAGGCATGGGTCAGTGGCAGACAGGCGGCCGTCAGGGCAGTGGCTCCCAGTCACATCAGTAATAAATAGCGCACACCAGCTCTGTCAACCGCATTAAATGCAGAGGTGACCTGAAAGGATGCCCATCGCCGCTGCATCAGCTTCTACTGCCGTCTGCTCCTAAAAAAGAGATAGGTGACAAGTGTCGGAAATCGGGCAAGGGACAGCTAAAGATGGACGGAGCGGATTAAAAGGCCAAGGGCTATATAAAGGGAAGGCTGAGGCCTTTGTAAGGGGGTTCGGTTGTTGTTCTAGCCCATCTCTACCAAATTCTATTGTGTTGAGTTTGAAAAAAGCTTGTCTTGCGGCATAAATATAACTTTGTGTCACTCTCTTTTTTGGGCCCTTACAATAGCATTGAGATATGATGAGAATTGAGAAGTATACCTTTCAATAGTAGGTCCTTTTTGGCCTGTGAACAATAATCTCTATTATTTGATCTCAACCTCTCTGTGTAATTATTAACAAAACAAAATAAGTAGCACAAAAAAAAAAAAAAAAAAAAAAACCCTGCTTAGTATGATATTTGCTATCTAGTTCACCTAAATAAGTTTTTTTCATAGGGATGATAATGCTTTAACTATGAAGAGATACAATATGCTAAGCAATAGAGAATAAAACTTAAACTACAAAGAGAACAGTAGATCGTTAAAACAAATGCAGTAGCTTCCTATTTAACAATATGGGCAATACAATCTATTTTATCTTTTAATTAAGCTCTAAAACAATCCAAGTGTAGTGAATACTGTGCAAGAATGTGTGCTGAAAACTCCAATCTATCAAACTTGTTACAACCATCTTTGCATCTTCACTGATGTGCCCCATCTGTGATATGTTTTCTAGGACCTCACAGTGCATATATAAAAAAGTTGATAATAACAATTAAAATTTGCATCTATCTAAAACATTGTCAAAGCATTAGGGTAAACTTTTAGAATTGATTTAATAGCTGGAATTAAATTTTTTTTTTCCTTGTAATGAGCACCACATAAAGAAAATAAATCTAAAGCTTCTAACCACAAAATTAAACTTTAATTTTATGCATGCTTGCATGGGATCCATATAAAGAGTATAAAAGAAGTGACCAAGGGAAAAAAAATCAACAATATATGCACAAACTTCAAAAGATTAGGCAAAGTACAAAAGGCTTTGAAAAAACAGCAACAAAATACATATAATAGATGACTGAAGCTAAGCAAGTTCATGTGCCACCTGATTGTTTTTTAAGATTGAAACCATGGCAAGCCATGAAAGATGTTCTGTATCATGTGTCCAAGAGGCCCAATTGGTTCGTTGGTTTGACCGCTTGAAAAAGCAATGTGCTCCTTGCTCTTGGGCAAAATAGATTTCTACTTCTAGTGCAAAAGTCTCAGATCGTTTTCTAAATAGAAATAGATAACTTGGTTTTCTAGTTTCAGATTAATTCTAGCAATAGAAGAGTTCTAGATATATTTGGAGATATTTATGTTTTTAACATTTCAGATTGATTAGCCTTCATTGAATTGTTCTTGGAGATAAATATGATTTTAGCATTTCAGATTGATAAGCCTCCATCAAATAATTCTTTATGATCTAATCTAAAGTTGTTGATAAACTTGGAGACGGAAAGGAGAGTAAAAATTATTGATAATTCATAAAAATTAAAATTTTTATCAACTTAGAAATTATAGGAGAAAAAGATAAGGACAGAAAAATATATATCTATTTTTTGATTTTAGGGTTTGTTGATAGCATTTTAGATAGACATAACTGTTATAGTTGTAAATCAAATACTATTTTCTTTCATTACTTGATTTGTCATATTTATCAAAAAAATATGTATATATCTATTCTTAAAATCTAAAAAATTAAGAAAATTTCTACAATTTGGTGTCGCCACTTGGCGCAACCACGGCGTTTAAGCCCAACTTTTATTATATATAATATGATATGATATGATTTTAGGGTTTGTTGATAGCATTTTAGATAGACATAACTATTATAGTTGTAAATCACATACTACTTTCTTTCGTTACTTGATTTGTCATATTTATCAAAAAAATATGTATATATCTATTCTTAAAATCTAAAAATTTAAGAAAATTTCTACAATTTGGTGTCGCCACTTGGCGCAACCACGGCGTCTAAGCCCAACTTTTATTATATATAATATGATAATATGATATGATATGATATAGACACACACACACACACTAGCCTCATCATGCACGCTTCGCGCGTGCGATGAGAATTTTTTGTAGCAAAAAAAAATCTGTATTTTTATTTTATATATATAATTTTTATTTAAAGAATCTAATTTATAAATAGATAAATCAATTTGAAAATCAACAGGAGAGTAGCCCTATTTATTTTTTAGGCAATGTTTTAATGGAAGTTAGAATTGTATTTTTACCAAATTCTCCTATAATTTTGTCGCTACTTAAACATAAGGGTGTAAAGGCATTTTTGAACCAAAAAATGAGGAATCAAAAAAGGAGAAGCCCCTTAAATAGTAGTATACAAACATATATATATATATATATATATATATACTAGCCTCGTCACATGCGCTTCGCATGTGCGATAAAGCTTTTTTTTTTTAGTGATCCTATTTTGTAGCAAAAAAAAAAATTAGTGTTTTTTATTTTATATATATAATTTTTATTTTGAGAATTTAATTTCTAAGTGAATAAAAAATTTGAAAATCAACAAGAGAGTGGCTTATTTTTTAGGCAATGTTTTAATGGGAGTTAAAGTTGTATTTTTACCGGATTGTCATTTACTTTTGTCTCTACTTAAACATAGGGATGTAGGGGCATTTTTGAACCATAACACCTCGTCCATAAGAAAAATTTTTGCTACCCTAAACCTTAGCTTTCAAGTTTCTTCCTTATCCTCAGGGAGGAGTCCGTCCTTGAGATAGGATACAATTAGTGTAATCTAGTTAGCTTCCCCGTCTATCTATAGCACCTTGGGAGCGTCTATGCTCGGAATATACTGGACTTTAATTTGATCATCAATCAAGTCGTCCGTAGAGGTTACTCTAACTAGGATGTTAACTTCCGTGTTTTCTTCTCTTAAGATCTGATGGAACTTTCCCTTTGTAAAGCCTTTGATGCAATGCTTGACTTTGCTCAAATATCTCTTTATTTGTTCTTCCTTGGTTTCGCTCGTTCCATTCACTTGGCCTATGATCAGTTGTGAATTTTCTTGGACGACCATTGATTTGGCTCCCAATGCCTTAGCCAAATGCAAGTGTTTAGGCTTTTATTGCTTTTCTTAGTTAATACCTTATGTCGAACTCACTGAGTTCAACTACCCACTGGATCAGTCGTCCAGCTACCTCTAGCTTATTCATGGCCTTCTTGAGCGGGTGATCTATTAGGACGTTGATGCCATGAACTTGGAAGTAAGGTCAAAGCTTCCTTGCTGCTGTTACCAACGAAAAAAGCTAACTTTTCAATTGGGGGATATCATCCTTCAACTCCTTTTAACACCTTGCTGGTGTAGTAGACGGGCTTCTGTGCCTTCCCTTCTTCTTTGACTAAGGCTAAGCTCATTGCGTGAGGAGAGACTTCTAGATAGAGGTACAGTTCTTCACTTGGCTTGGACGGACTCAATAAGGGAGTTGTTGTGAGATACGTCTTAAGTTCTTCATATACTTGCTGACATTCATCCGCCCATTCGAATGCTTTCCTTAACACCTTGAAGAATGACAAACACTTGTTAGTAGCTTTTAAGAAAAACCTGTTGAGAGTTGCTACTTGTCCAATGAGGCTTTGCATTTCTTTGACATTCTTTGGTGGCTCCATGCCTAGTATTGCTTAGATTTTGTCAGGGTTTGCCTTAATCCCCCTCTACGAGAACATGACTCCAAGGAACTTCCCCGATGATACTCTGAAGGCATACTCGCTTGAGTTCAACTTCATATTGTATCGTCTAAACGTATTGAAAGTCTCCTGGAGGTCGTCCAAGTGCAATGTCTCCTTTGTGCTTTTAACGAGCATGTTGTCCACATATACCTCAACATTTCGTCCATCTTGATCTGTTTGTACCCTGAGAATGCATCCATGAAGCTTAGAAATTGATGCCTAGCTATTGAGTTCACCAGCTGGTCAATGCATGGAAGGGGATAGCTATCCTTAAGGTATGTATTGTTCAAATCTATGAAGTTCACGCACATCCTCCACTTGCCATTAGCCTTCTTGACCATTACTACATTTGCTAGCCAATCAAGGTAGTATACTTCTTGAACAAACTCTGATGTTACTAACTTTTGGACCTTCTCCTTAATGGCGTTGTCTCTTTTTGGGGAAAACACTCTTCTCTTTTAATGGACGGGCTTGTAGGACGAAGATACATTCAGACAATAAGTAATCACACTTGGGTCAAACCCAGGCATGTCTTCATGGCTTTAAGCAAACACATCCTTACTTTTCTTGAGGAATTGCACAAGGTCATGCTTCGTCTTTTCCTCCATGCTTGTTCCGATCCTTGTGAATTTCTTCGGGTTGGATTCATCCAAAGGAACATCTTCTAGTACTTTAATCAGCTCGAAGATTATCCTTCTTTCCTCAATATTCATCATCGGCAATTTCTTGTTCATATGCAGCATGGCTAGATTACATTCTCTAGCCGCTAACTAATCACCTTGTACCTCTCCTATGCCATACTCTGTTAGGAACTTAACGAATATGTGATAGGTGGACGTCGCAGCTCTCTAGTTATTTAGGGTTGGTCATCCTATGATGGTGTTGTATGAGGAAGAACAATCAACGACAAGAAAATTCACTTCTTTAGTAATTTGCTGTGGATAAGACCTAACCACAATTGGTAGAGAGATAGTGCCTAATGGTAGAACCTTCATCCCTCCAAATCCAATTCGGGGGACATTTGTTGGACTGAGCAACTCTCTATCAATCTTCATTTACTGGAAGGCCGGGTAGTAGAGGATATTTGCTAAGCTCCCGTTATCTACTAGCACTCTTTTTATTGTGTAGTTTGCAATCGTCAAAGTGATGACAATTGCATCGTCATAAGGATAGTGTAGCCTCCTCGCATCTTCATCAGTGAAGGTTTTGGCTGGTTCGTCCATCCTTGGTACTCTTGGTGGACGACCAGTAAGTTGAACATTTTGAACCACTTGAAGGTAGGTCTTCTTGGATCTGAACGAGCTGGCAGCTGATGTTCCTCCAACAATAAACCTTATTTCTCTAAGGGGTGGACGGACTGGCTCTTCTACTTTGCCTTTTGGTGGCGGTGGTCTTTCGTCCTTATTCTGTCATCCAATAAAGTTTTTCAATTTCCCTTGTTTGATAAGGACATCAATTTGTTGCTTTAGATCATAACATTTGTCAGTGTCATGCCCATGATCTTAGTGGAAACAACAGTACTTGCTCCTATTTCACTTGCTAGGATCTTCCTTCAGCTTTTTTGGCCATTTCAAGGATAGATTGTCCTTGATTTGCATCAAAACTTAGTCAAGTGAATGTTCAAAGGCATGTAGTTGAAGTGTTGTCCTAAGGATGATCTTGCCTTCTTGCCATCTCGATCTCTTTTTTCTCTCGTCTTGGCCTTCTTTGGACAAGACCCTTGCTCTGAATGATGTGTGTATCCCGTCTCCACCCGTTCAGCCTTCTTCTTCTTCTTAGCGATGATTACATCCTTAGCATTTATGAAACTTTGAGCTTAGTGTATCAACTCGGCCATCGTCTATGGCTCTCAGTCATATAGCTTATGAATGAACAAATTAGAGTTAACCCCATTGTAAAAGGTTGTCAAAAGGATTTTGTTGTCCATCTCATCCACCAACAAGATTGTGAACACAATTGGGACTCGCCACCTAGTTTCTGCAATGGTCTAGGAACCATATATATAGCGCTCTCTCGAAGAAGGATCTTCTGATCTTACTACTAGAGATATGAGTTCAGAGTTAAGGTACGGTCTTAGGAAGATGTTAAGCACGCAAAACCGCCCAACCCTAAGGTTGGTTTCCCTTCACTGTATCTTAGGTCTTAATCCTATTAAAGGCGTACTCAATATTGTATCTATACTCACACACACACTAGTATACATCTAAACACACAACATGACATCAATCATCCCTAACCATACATCCTTCATACTTGTCAACCAAAGCCTAACAATCATATAGCATGGCATATCCCAACCCAAACATAGCATACATGTCATATCAACCTAGCATTCATCTAACATGGCATCTCATAACACATTACATCATCCAAGGTAGAAACAAAACAAGGCAGCAAGATAGGCATGACAAACAAACATAGATCATCACATGCATTCCAAACTTCTAGACATAAAATCAAACATCAAACAAACATATTACATTATTAAAATGCATGTTCGTACTGTTGACACCTTATTTTGCAACCCGCATTTAACCTCACATGGAGGATAAAATGGTAATTTTGCCTTGGAAATATGCATCTTGATTCTGGTCACTAGATCTTTAATCTCACTTCACCAAAATTATCTTGATGTTGTAACGATCAAATCGACTAGTCATAAGCCCTAATCGAACCATCAGATTGAAAGTTATCATCAAATCAAGTTTTAATGGTCGAGATGCACTATCACAAATTGAGTCTAACTATATGTGATTATAAACACTATATGTGATTATGAACAATTGATTCTAATTGGTTATAATTATAATCAATTTGAGATTAATGATGTGTCATAATTTGATTGGTTAAGACTACATTTTATGGTAAGGTTGCATACACCTAATTAATTAGATAGTTAAACATTAATTATTTAATGAGTAATTTATGCAATTATCTTTTAATTAGGGTAAATTTGGAACCAATTAAGTCTGAAATGGGAGTGATTAGAGCCTATTAATATTAATTGGGAGCTAATTTGGAACCTATTAATGTTAAAAAGCTGAAATTGTTTTCTAACAAATGACCTCTGCTCACCATTTCATTGATATCTCTTATAATATTTTGAACCTGTGAATAAGGTTAATTTTCCCAGAAACTAGACATCCAGTGCTTCAATTTGAGTAAAAGAACGAGACAATTCCGATCAGAATTGAGTAAGATATGATTTTTTGAAGTTGACTTTATAGGCTGTTACAGTAGCTACCGGAAAATCGAATTTTGTTTGCTCCTCACTCCCACCAATCTCTACATTTAATGCACTAGATATTTCCCAAGGCTAAAATGAGGTCTAGGTTCATGATTCTTTTTCAACCCTTATTAAATGACATTTCATTCATTTTTCCTCCACCACTACTATATAAACCCCCCCTCTCCTTCATTCCAAAGCACACAAAAATCCCCGCTCTTCCCCCCTCTTAAATTCTAGTGAAGTTAAGTAGTCTTGTCATATCTTAGTCTTCCTGAGACTCAATTTATTGAGTGAGACTCACTCTTCCTCTCCTTACTTTTCTTTTCCTTCACCCTTAGGATCTCTACCAAGGGTCTCATCCTCCTCCAACATATAGATCTTGCATGAAGGTATAATCCATTTCCCTGACTTGTTTTTTGTGTTGCCATGATAAGAATTTAGGATTAAAGCATGATAGTAACTATTTAAATTCTCTTGAATATGTTGGAATAGTCTTAAATGTTCTTATGTGTTCTTCATATATTCTTGATTGTTCATCACATGTTCATGCATAACACTAGCTTCAATCTTAAATCCACTTCAAAAACATGAAAAAGGTGTTTGTTTAATAATTTTTTTAAATTCTTGAATCTAGGATATCATCATCCACACATATTCACTAGAATTTATTTTTCAATCCAAATGAAATACTTAATAAATGGAATTAGGGTTTATCACATGCACAAACTTTAAATTCAACATGCAAATTGATTGATAACATATTGGATGATGTGATATGAATGTTGGCCACCATAGTCTAGAAGATCGGTTTCACTGGGCAAGGTGAGTGCCGAACACCTTCCCACTTTATAACATAGCCTCCGAGCTTAGATCAATGGGTGATAAACCAATGCTTATCCTTGTAATTTTCAATTTCTAGATTGTAATTAGGAAACAAAGATATATACTTTATCTTAGATTGTACCTAGGGTCAAGGCCATGTAATTTTCCTATGATCAATGTAAATTCAATTGCAAATTAATAAAATGAGAAAATTTTCAATTTTGGTTCTCTTATTTATTCCAATAATTAAATCAGTGGCGATTTCACTGTAAAACCCTTAATTTAAAGGGGAAAATATAATTAGTCGAACCTCCATTTTGAGAAGCAATAACACAACTCTACCCATTCATGTGGGTTTGGCCCAACACACTAAAAGGGGGCCGAGGGCGCGGTCTCTCACACATACCAATACATGACTTACCTTACTTACTTTATAGCAACTTAGCACCTGTGGCATTATGCATGAACATGTGAATGTGTGTTCATAGCATTGAAGCAAGGAAAACACAAAATAAACCCTAATTCTAACATGTGAAAGTCAAACAAACAATTGAACATGTGACACAGAAGCTTAAAACCATAAATATATGAAAAAGGATCTAAGACAGAAGTGTTGCATGTGAAATCAGAAAAATTAGGGTTTGTGGGTAGGATCATGCGCACGCATGAATAAGCCTGCATGCACATAATCAAGCTTGCGTACATAGCCAATATTATGTGCACGTGGGTTTCAGCCTAGAAACCCTAGCACATAAAAACTAAAGTAGAACTTTAAAACGATAAATCTAACATCCTAACATGCTTCTAATTAAATCTAAACAACCTAAACTAAGAACAAATATATCAAAACAAAAACAGAAATTATTCCTAACATGCATTGGATCTAACAAAACATGAAAGCAACACTTAACACATCAAAACATATTCATCAATATATAAAATCATATCAACTCATTAATCAAAACATGATGAGACACAACAAATCAAATCATATTTATAAGAAAATATAACACATAAATAAAATTAAGCACAACAAGAACACAAAAATAATCTAAATCAAGGAAAAGCTATGAAGAGAGGCTCACCTTACTTATGGAACATAACTTTATTAATATTTTAACCGGCCCCTTAGTGCCTAAACAACAAAATCGAATGACAATCAAAGAAATCAAATATATCAATAGTCCATTAGTAATCACAACTCAAAAATAAAATGTTTTGAAAATGTTTTGAGAAATCCCCAATTAAGAATCAGTTTCTACCTTTGTTTTTGTGTTAGAAAAAGGTTTTCAATCCCTGTAAAAAACGAGGTGGCTGCTGCCCTAGAGTTTTTGAGAGAAAATAGGGTTTAGAAAGCAAAGAGGCTCTTTTTCTATCTAGAGTTTGAGTTTGGAGGCATAAAGATATATTTATATGTTTAAACTAAAGTTTTCCACCTTATTTTTAGGATTTTGGACATTTCAAAGGGTCTAGAGGCCAGGTTTCATCAAAGAGGGAGGTTGTGGGCCTACGTACGCAGATTTGTGTATGCGTATGCAGGTTTGTGCATGCGTGCGCATGAAGTTTCATTCGTACGCACAACTCTAATAGTCCGACTTCAAATGGTCATAACTCACTCAATTTAAGTCCAAATTAGGCTAAGTTTTTGTTCAAATTGAAGCCCAGGATGTCTACTTTCCAATGCAACAAATGTCACTCAAAAATTCTTTGTGGATCAAAGGTTGTGATCAAAACAATGAGCAAATGTCATTTTTCAATATTGTTTTCAAAGCGATTTGAGCACTTTTGAGTTGTGATTATTTCCAAACTATCAAAATAACTTTAATTACCTTTTGTAGACATGTCAAGCTCATCATTAAGACCAGGAACTAAAGTTTATTAATCAGGTGCAAAATGAGGTGTCTACAAGGACTTCCCTATTAAAACAATTGATGAAAGCTCCTAGACTTTCATTTTCCCCTTGACCTATGTTTAGTAGGTTGGACAAGGAGCGCTTATGTCTTTGACCTCCATCGAAGTTGTTGACGAACAACTTAACTCTTGGAACGAAGTTATAGTGTTTGGTGGTAGTTTGCCAAACCATACCCTAGCTGGGCCTTTCTGCGTAATAGGAAAGGCCCTGCACATGATCTCGTCTGGCACGCCTTGAAGGTGCATTGTCATTTTGAATGTGGCAATGTGATCACAAGGGTCTCACATTCCATTATATGAGTCCAAGGTGGGCATTTTAAATTTGGAAGGTAAGGGATGAATCGAGATGGACGCAGTAAAGAGAGAGTCAGTTTTGTGAACGAGATCATCCATATGATTTGTCCTCTTCATGGAGTCCTTCATCTCCTCCATTGCTTTCTTCATCTAGTCCATCTCTTTCTCCAAGTGTGGCACCCTTCAAGTGACGGTGCCTCTGGACTGATCTCCTCCTTCAACGCTGTTATTTGCCCCTCTGTCTTCTGAGTTTTGCCCAGGCTCCTCTGTATATCAATGTCGAAGTTTCTTTTTTTTGTTGACCTCCCTAGTTAATTCCTGGTTTTGTTGTGTTAAGTCCGCCATTGCAGCTACCATGGACTACAACTGTTGTTAGATAAACACTAGTGGCAGTGCTGGTGCACGGTTTGGATGACTAGAAGCATTTCCACTCTCCGGGTGCTCTGGACTTGTGGCCATTGACCTAGTTCGGACCATATGACATTTTTGTCTTAGAAAGCAAGGTGGTTACCACTTCTACTTCCCTATAGACGGGGCCAATTGATGATGCTGGAAAATTAGTAGGCTGAATGCTACGAGCTTCTACGCTGGTTGGATAACCTAAAGAGAAAGAAAGAAACTATTGAAGGTGACCAGGATGAACTGATCAAGGACCCTCCGACGGTTAAGTCATTTTTCTCTCTAGAACTCAGATGTAGTGAGTGCATGAATAGTAGAACATACCTTGATTAGGTGAGGCTTAATCTCTTTTATAGAAAGTTTGGAGTGGGTCTACTTGTTAAGTTCCATTAACATCATGGAAGATGTGTGGACTTAGTGGGGAGAGTGGAGCGAATTTTAGGGAATTCACCCCACGATTTGAGATAAGTGATCATGATTTAACCATTTATGATCAGTAGAAAATATTCAAAAATTTACTAAGTGTTTATTAATCGTCCATACCTTCTCATAGTGTAGACAACCAGAATCTCTTTCGACGACTGGTGACATGCTTGGACATCCTTATTATATTTTTGTGGTGCACATTTCTCTTCTCTCCTTTCTAAAGATTGTCTTGGACGTCACTAATCTTGGATGACCATCATGGACGAAGGTTACTTATTGTAGATCACCATCATCTCTTTACTTTAACATCATTTAAATTTCAGCACTTTATTTTACTTGTCTTTAAATTTATATGTGGGCGCAACGGCTTCCTCAAAGGAAAGGGGAGTATGCCTTGGTCGACTGGACCAAAGCGGAGAAAAGATGGAGTCGCTACCTAGATTAGGTCTAGAAACCATAAAATAGCGCCCTTACGTAGAAGAACTAATCTTACTACTAGAGTATGGGTTTGGAATTTAGGTATGGGGATGAGAATATGTTAGGCACCCAACTCCACCCGACTCGTGGGTTGACTTTCAGTAATTGTGTCTTACGTCTTAATCTCATTAAAGACTCATTCAATATTGTTATCTATACTTATACACATACTAGCATATATCTAGCAATCAACATGGCATTTTATCCCAAAAGCCCTAACATACATCTATCATGGCAACTCACATCAAGCCTAGCATACATCTATCATGCATATCATATCATCTCATCCAAGGCAGCAAACAACAAGATATCACAAGGGCAGAAACATAGACATGGCAACATCAAATAAACATGTGATTGCATTCTAGACATCAAGAACACATTATCCAACCAAGCATGTTCATACTCATCATTAAATATATATCCAATGCATGTTCATGTGAATGCATGACTTACCTTACTTACCTTACTGCATCTTAGCTCCTATGCATTAATGAATGGATATGTAAATGCATGTTCATGGTATTAAAGCAAGAAAAGAAAAGAAAACCCTAATCTAGCATGTTAAAGGCAAAGAAACAATTAAAACAGAGGAATAGAGACTCAAAAACATAAAAAGGATCCAAAACAGTGGCATATGACACAAGGAAATAAATAAAAAGAAGCATAAAAACTCAGATTAAGGTTTCTAAGCTGAAGTATGCATGCGCATACATAAGCTTGTCTATGCGGGCTAGTTGTATGCGTACGCATACTTCAATCCTACCTGCACATACAGAATTATGCATGCGCAAACATGCCCCTAGAAGCCCTAACCTAGAAACTCAGAAATAGAGAAATAAAGCAGAAACGAAAATTAAGGAAACTAACAACCTAACATGCTTTAAAACATGAAAACTACATAAACCTAAACTACACAAGCATATTAAAACATATATAACAAATAAATCAAGGCGTAAATGCACTTTTAGTCTCTACATTTTGACTTTTTTCCATTTTGGTCCCCACATTTTTATTTTACCACTTTTAGTCCCTAAACCAAATAACGCATGTTATTTTAGTCCTTTCCGTCAGTCAACGGACGGAAATCACTAAGGTGACTAACAGAGAGATTAAAATATTTTAAAAATTCATTGTAGCAATAAAAAAAAAAAATTAAAACAAAAACACACCAGAACATAGAAACAAAAACAAGAACAGAAACCCAGATATTCAAAATCACAACTCAAACCCAGATTTTCTCATCTTTCAATCAACAACGAAACCTCCAATAAATAAAATTCATAAACCCAGAACAAGAGCAAGGATACCCAGATCTAAACAAACTCAGTCTCACAAGTCTCAAACAAACCTAGATACCCACTCATGTAAGTTTCAAACAAACCCAGATACCCACTCATGGGCAACTGATTCTCCTCTTGCTGCACGCCACGGCCACCACTGGCGATGTTCACATTTTCCATATCCAAACACCATCCTCCACCGAAACTTCCAACAAATGAAACCCATAAACCTAGAAAAATCATCAAACCCACATGAAAAAAAACAATCCCAGAAATTTAAAACAAACCACCACCCAAATGGAAAAACAAACCCAGGTCAAAGAGATCGTGACCAACACTAATCGATCTGTGAACTACATGCCCTAACCCAGTGACAAAGCTCCACGCGTGGTGACGCTGATCCCAGGCGATGGGATCGGACCTCTAGTGACCGGAGCGGTGGAGCGAAGAAGGATGCTGAGTTGCAGACTCGCCCTTCACGCCTCCTTCAGACTTACCCACCAACTGTGGTCTTTTACCTCCTCAATCCTCTAGGAATGATTCTTTGGAGGGTTGTGAAGGTAGGTGCTAGGTTCTGGTGCAAAATGCAAAATGCAAACATACCACCTATGGCGAAGAAGCCTATAATGCCACAGCCAAACCCACGCCCAAACCCCAATCAAAACAACCACAGCCAAACCCACACCCAAACCCTAATCAAAACACCCATCTCCCAGAAATTTGAATCTAAAACCTCCACAAACATATAAACAAACACATAAGTAGTAATTTAAAACCTAAACCCAATTGGCTTATGGCCATAAAAAAAATAACAGACCATCGTTGAACTCAATTGAGAGAGAGAAAATTGATCATACCTAGGAGAGAGAGAGAATGGACGATCTTACCTTGGAGAGATAGAGCGTGCCGAGTAGAAAGAGAGAAATCAGTGGTGTGTGGCTGGGACTCTCTTTCTCTCAATCTATCTCTCCCTCTCCCTGTCTCACGATCAATGCTTATTTTGGAGGAAGACTAAATTTTTTTTGTTGATTTGGTTTATATATTCAGATTTCCTATTATAATATTCAGACCCACCCACCTGAAATCATTTTCATTTCTGAACTTGAAAATATTTTACACTTTGAAATCATTTTACATTGAGCCAAATTTGGGTTTCTGGGTTTATGTTTTTGTTTATATGTTCTGGTGCGTTTTTGTTTTAAATTTTTATTTTATTTTATTGCTACAGTGAATTTTTAATAATATTTTAATCTCTCCGTTAGTCACCTTAGTGATTTTCGTCCGTTGACTGACGAAAAGGACTAAAATAACACGCGTTAATTGGTTTAGGGACTAAAAGTGGTAAAATAAAAATGTAGGGACTAAAATGGAAAAAAATCAAAATATAGGGACTAAAAATGCATTTACGCCATAAATCAATTAAGAACAAAAGGAACATAGGTTATAAAAAATCCAAATTAAGGGAGAATCATGAAGAGATACTCACCTTGCATATATAACACAATTTGGTTGATATTTAACTGACCCTTCAATGCCTACAACACAAAGATTAAGTTGAAAGAACAAGAGAATTAAAGAATACAATAGTTTTCGATAATCACAACTCAAGAACAAGATTAATTTTGAAAAAAGGTTTTGAGAAATCAAATTGGGAAAATAGTTTTTGCCTTAGAACTAACTAAAGAGAGGTTTTTAATTTGTAAAAAATGTGCTAAGGGGCTGTGTGTAAGTTTTAGAAAAGAGAATTAGGGTTTTAGAGAAGATGAAGGCCAAAAAATCACTATCTTTAGCTAGGATTTTGATTGGAGACAAAAGGTGAGTATTTATAAGTTAAAATTAGGGTTTTTGCGGCTTTTTAATGATTTTTAGACATTCCCAAAGGTCTATGGGCCGGCCCACATCAAAGCATGATGTTTTGGGCCCTTAAAATGAAATTTTAAAACCCAGAAAATCGGACTACCCAGTTGACCAACTTCAAACAGTCATAATTCACTCAATATAAGTCCAAATTAGGCAAAATTTGTGTTCAAATTGAAGCCCAAGATGTCTACTTTCCAATGAAACAAATCTCACTCAAAGCTTCTTTTTGGATTAAAAGCTATGATCAAACAGTGAGCAAAAGTCATGATCCAGCCTGTGCATACAAGCTTGATTCTGCGAATGTAGACCTGTTCTAGCGTGTGTGATGCCGTTGCCCAGAAATCCTAATTTTTGTTTGTTTTATTTCTGTATTCACATGTTTGTTCTGTGTAGCCTCTTCTTTATATGTTTTAAGTCCTATGAGTTCTTGTTCACCTTTTAACATGCTTGTTTGTCTTTAACATGCTTAGATTAGGGTTTTATGTTTGCTTTTTGCATTGGTGCCATGGACATGCATTCAAATGCCCATTCATGTTTTATGGATAAGTATGTTGTTTGGGGATAAAGATGCCACATTGTATGCTTAGATGTATGCTAGTGTGTGTATAAGTAAAGGTGTAAGTGTTGAATATGCTTTTAATAAGGTTAAGACGTAAGACACAATGATGGGAGGCAAATCTTAGGGTTGGATGATCTTGGGTGCCTAACACTTTCCTAAAAGTGTACCTAAATTCCGAACTCATACTCTAGTAGTAAGATCAAAGTTCCTTCCTTAAAAGGACGCTATATTCATAGTTCCTAGACCATATAACTATGTGGTGACTCCTAAGACCCTCTGTGTCCACAACCACAAACTTTTTTAAATTTATATTTTGACCCAAAATATTTCCAAAATTATATTTTAATCCCAAAATTTTCCAAAATTATATTTTGAACGTAAATTTTTTCCAAAATTATATTTTGACCCAAAATTTTTTCAAAACTATATTTTGACCCAAAAACTTTTCCAAATTTATATTTAGACCTCAAATCTCTACCAAAATTCTATTTTGACCCCTAAATTTTTCCAAAATTATGTTTTGAACCCAAAAGTTTTCCAAAATTATATTTGACCCCAAAATATTTCGAAAATTACATTTTGACCACAAAATCTTTTCTTTCCTTTAAAAATGTTATTTCTAAAAAATAAATATTTTTCCCTTTTTAAAAAAAATCTAGAAATGAGGTCTTCTTTAAAAAAAAAAAATAATAATCTTTTCTCCTCTTTTTTTTTCTTCAGAATATGATAAAAGTAACTTTTTTTTTAAATTCCTCTTTTCAAAACAAAATCTTTAAAAACAAAATCCTTCTTCAAAAAATATGTTTTTTTTTTTCAAACTTTCCTTTCAAAAATAAAAATAGGATTAATGTTATATTTTTAAAACTTTTCCTTATAATAGTGTTGTTAAGGATTTGTGCCTATGGTTCAATTTCCTTGAACTCATAGGCACCAATCAAGTTTACATTGGTCCTATCATTTTCTTTAGCACTAATATATTTTATTTGTCATTAATGAGAAAATTGTGGATAATAACAAGGTGCTACTCTTCCAACTCTCTCATTTTTGTGTGTGTGTGTGTTTTGTAGTTTGTTTATTTATAATAGCCAGTATTCACATACTATCTATATATTAAATATTCTACTTACTTGTCCTTGTAATTATTTTTGAATGAGCTCTCACATGCTTCCTATGTATAAACTTCACGTACTTTTTTTTTTTTTTTTGAGGGGGAAACTTCACATACTTAGTTTGTAAATATTCATTAGAGTTAATATTTACATGTTAATTATATGGTAAATATTTACTCACATGTATATACGTATGTATATTGTTTGCAAAATCTTTAAAAAGAAAAATCAAAATGCCAAGTATTCTATTTCTTTACGAAAAGATAACGTTTGAAATAAATTAAAATGAGGTACTATCTTAGGATAGGCGTTGTGGGGTGCCTAACACTATCCTTACATGTAACCAAACTTCTAAGTCTATGATCTTTGGTTCGGGACTTCTTGGTTTGCCTTAATTAATAAACCCTTAAAATTCAGTTTAGTTAATTAGGAAACCTAAAAGGAATTAGACCTCTAGGTAACCAATCACACCTAATACAAAACCAATGATTGGTGGCGACACTTAAAATTGAAATAAGAAAAATGGACTTACATACACACACTCCACCATAGAAACTCAAGCACATGAGTCACGTCACCAAGGACCCAATATGTAACAAAACCCGAAAAATTCGATTTTTTTGGGGCATCCACATGAATTATATAAAATGTATTATAGAAAAATTGATTATGAATGGAAAATTATGACACTAAGCCCAAGAAAAAAAAAACCTCATCTCACACTAGGTTGGCAAAATTGGACACGACTTGCAAACTTGACATGACATAACACAAAATTAGCAGGTTATGGGCTGAGGCTTAATGAGTTTGTGTCATATTTGAGATGACACGATTGACCCATTTAATAAATGGGTTAGGTTAGTGTTCAATCCTTGGAATCTGTTTGACTCATCCGACCTATTTAATTAAATGACATTTTACCAATATACATTTCAAACCCTAGGTATATAAACTTATTAGTTGTTGTGATTTATTTTCTTTGACATATTGTGATTGATTATTTGTGATATTGAGATATGTTTTAGTTTTGAATGATAATTTGTGATGCAGTTACTCGTTAATTCTGAATTTTATATTAAAAATATTTATTTGTTTGTTTTTTCATAAATAATTTTTTCATTTTGATATAATCTGATTAACAGGTCGACATGACTGACCTGTTTAATAAATGGGTCGTGTTAAGCTTGAGGAATCTTGACTTGTTTAATAAACATGTCGGGTTAGTATTGACCCATATAGTTGGATACTCATGAGTTGACACAACAGGAACCTGACACGCAAACACGAATTGCCACCCTATCTCACACGCAAAACGCATGTGATAAGGCTAGTATATATTATTTGTGAATATTAACACTTCTTTTGGAAGTTCATAAAGGAATGATATTAGTAAATTATAAAGGAATTGAAAGAATGGAATGGAATTAAATAATCATGTTTGGATGTTTTAAAATAAATGAATAGAAGGTAATGTGTTGTTTGATTTGTGTGAGGTGTGTATTCGTTTTATATTTTCATTTTTTGTACTCATTTTCTATACTCAAATCTTGTATTCATCTTTTATTTCCAACTCATTTTTTTGTTTGCCATCAATTTTCTGCTATTGCCTTCCATAACTATTTTCGGACAACCCCCAATGAATATAAACATAGAGGAAGTCTTTAGTAGTTATCACACCTGCTAGACCAATTCCCTCCTACAAACTAACCCAAGTCAAAGTAGATATGCCTGAAAAAAAAAAAAAAAAAAACAAAAAAAAACAAAAAAAAACACACACACACACACAAAACCATGAATCCACCATCAAATTTCAGCAAACTCACCCCCTAAACACCTCAAATCCACTATCAAATATGCCTAAAAAAATGTCGTTGATTTGTATTATCTAAGAATGAGTTTTGGAGCAATGAGTCTTTTTTAAAAAATGTTAAAACTTTTCATTCATCGTAATCAAAGGTTTTTCAAATTTTAGAAAATATTAAAATTTTTTGTTCATCCAAATTTAGGGTTTTGTGGTCATTTTACAATCATCGAGAATAGACAGAAGTGGGAGTTATTCAAGATTAGTTTTGGTTGTATAAATTGTTTATAGGACTCGGCTACTATCTAGTGGCCACTGGCCACTGGATGCGTTGGATACGCGACACGTGTCCAAGACTGGACACATGTCGCGTATCCAACATGTCTAGTGGCACTGGCCACTGGACAGAAACCCTGCCCTTGTTTATATACCTTTATCTTAAATTTGAGAAGTGAAACACTAGAAAATATAATGTATGGGCAATTTTTGTCGGGAAAATTTTTTATATAAGTGTGAATAAAGTTTTGCAAACACAGCAAAAGTACATCCACATAAGAACGCAAAAATTTACGTGAAAAACCTTTTCTTTTTGAAGGGAAAAATTATGGGACAAACTCTGAATATTTCTACTATATTTAATAGAGATTACAATACTTAGAGATACAACTTGAGTAGAGAAAAACACTCTTTTTCTTTTCATTTATTGTTCTCTTACTCACTGTTTATTTCTCACTCCACTGTCCTCACTCTCACTCTCTTGGACTTCCACTCTAACTCACCGGCTGAATGGGCTTCGTTTATTTCTTCATTAGCTTTACTTTCTTTTATTCCTTCAACATGTCTCACATGCTTAACATCACATCTTAATAAATGCAAGCCAACTTGCCTTGACTTTTGTACATAAAATATGACCTCAATTCTTCTCTTTAGGCAAGCTTCTCCGGATAGCCCATTTATCTTTGCTGACTTCTCAGCAACTTGTACAACAAGCTCATTTAATAAGCTAAGCAAAAGTGTGGGCTAAACCCAGGTGGAGCAATGCACCCAACTATTTTGTTATTGTTATTGTTATTGGTCTTGGTATTGTTATTGTTATTGGTATTGGTATTGGTATTGTTATTATTGATGTTGTTGATTTTCATGAAGTAATATTTGATTGCAAAGCCGACTCAATAAAATTTGATGCCTAATGCAATGATTTAAAATTATTTTTTTAATATTTAATTAGTAATTTTACATCTTTATATAATATTTGCTAACCTCCCATTTTGACTTGATAATATGACTAATTCAATCAATCTAAAGGAGCATTTGATCAAATTTATTTTTACTAAAGCAATTGTTGTGGTGGGGCATTTAAAAAAAAAAAAAAAAATTGGAATGAGACTTTATTTATTACAAAACAAAATAATTAAGCACTCACAAGATAGGGCCTTTGTTTATTGAGATAGTGCTATTTCATCTTCTTCTTCATCTTTTTTTTTGGGGGGGGGGGGGGGGGGTGGGTGTTAGGCCTAGGCCTTGGGAGGTATTTATTATAATCACTTACCAAATTTCATATTGTTGATGAAAAATTTTGCAGAAAAACAACAAGCAAAATGTGTTGTTACAGATCCAATCACCCGAAATTCAAAGGGATGGCTCTCTGAAACTTTTACTTAAATTTTGTAGATCCCATCTCTCGGAACTCTGAAAGATGCATCTCACAATTCATTGTGATAGAAATTGCTCCAAACCCTATGCAATATTAAAACAATAACACAAATTTCATTATCCTAAAAAATTGAGTGTTGCTGACTAATTGAATTGTACCTAGAGTATTAAGAATGCAATTTTCATGTCTAATAATTAAAAAATTAGGAGGTTTTTTTTTTTTTTTTTTTTTTTTTTTTTGCCTTAACATATCAATGGTTGGCAAACTAAAAATCGATGCCAACAAGCTTAAAAGAGTCATTCTAGGTCCAAAGGGCTCTTTCCTTCAACTTTATAGAAAGTTGTTTGCACAGATTATTTAAATAATATTCTCACAAAAGTGGATAAAATAGATTTCAATTTTTTTGGATCTTATTAAAAAAAAAACATATTTATTAGCAATGGCTCGTGCAATACCATATTTGGAGATTGCATAAGCATAGCAAATATGTTAATTATTGATTTCATTGCTCATGTCATTGATGTTGCCATCAAAATTTGGGACGAAGATAGAATGAGACGTACAAAAGTATTTCCTAAGTCCGTTTGGATAGAGCTTATTGTTGCTGAAAGTTGCTGAAAATTGATTGTTGCTGAAGACACTGTAGTAAAATAATTTTTAAATGTGTGAATAGTACCGTGGGTCCCATTTTTTATATTTTTTAATGTATGAACAGTATATAAACAGTGCCGCACTGTTTATGTACAGTAAATTTTGTCCCCCAAAGTCAAAAAAGCCGGCCAAAAAAAAAAAAAAAAAAAAAAAACAGAAAACGCAACTTGACTTTAAGTAGAAAGTTGTGCTATCCAAACCTTACCCCTGTGTCCAACTCATTAATTTTCATATGGCTTCATTATGATAACAATTACATCAGTTCAATCAGTATTCATCCACTTTATATGTATAAGAGTTTTTTCCAGCCCAAATTTGAGAATCATTGTTACTTTGACTTAAAATTTCCTTTTTTTTCCCATCAAAAAAAAAAAAAAAAAAAATTTCCTTTTTTGTTTTGCCACTTCATTTTATATGTAATAATGTGCAAATTTTTCAATTTTTTTTAGGTTTATACGTATGTTGTGTTACTCTCATATTAATTGTTATCCAGGTTCCAAACACTTAGGTTAATGCTCGAAGTTGCCTATATCTCTCGTGTCACCCAATTGGTGCTATTTATTTGATTATTAGAAATCCTTCATTGGCAATAGAAGAAGTCAAGGTCAATTTTTTTTTTGAATCCATAATTTCGTATTTATTACGATGATTGCCCTTAATCTAATGCCTTGATGTATCTTAATTTATATTTTATTATGCATGAATTTATTTGTTGTTATTTTTATTGTTATTTTTTAATTTTTAGAATTGTGTTACTATTATAAATAAGCTTATAATTTGAATAAAAAAATTATTTAAAAAAACATGTTGCTGACATTTGTGTTGGATATATTGCAAAAAAATAATTTAATTTTGTGGTAATGTAAACAATAACACAATAATATGTTGTAAATAACAACAATAACATCATCTAAATAATACAAGAAGTGTAAATCTATATATATATATATATATATATAAATACTCATAAATCGCCTGCGTAAGAATGAATTATGCAAATTATGATCAAGACTTATGTTTGACACAATTTCCTTTAGACATATTTTACCCATCATAATCAATGCTTATCTCCCATGGCACAACAATTAGAAGAAGCATAACAATCCAAATGCTACAACGAATGAAATTTTGTTCCTTTGTCTCTCTTTGATTATGAACATGCAATGAAAACTAGAACAACAAACACATAAACAAACACATTTTTTCATTAAAAAAAATAAGAATTGAGCAATAAATAGCCACTGTAAATACAAAATTTTCAAGTTTAAAATTAAACAATTGAAAGTGCTTCACAAATATAAATTAGTATTTATAGAATAATGAGTACAATTCTCTGTTTTTTATTCTTTTACAAAAGAGTAAGAGTAATCCTCTGATTCTATCTTCTTGTAATCTTGGTTCAAACACAAGATTTTCTTCACTCAATTTGGAAGATAGATTAAATGATCCTCACAACGAATCTCTTGCTTTGAGCTTGTTAGAGATTTGTTGTTCTTTAAGTTCTTTAAGTGTTCTTAGAGTTCTTTGAGGTTTCTTCAAATGTGAAGGCTTTTAGGCAGAAGTTCTTCGGTACTTTATAGGTTTGATCTGTTGAGCTTGAATGATTTAGGGGTTTTTGAAGCTTATGGAGGTTTTTGAGCTTGATTCCAAGGGAATTTTTTTGAATGTTTTTCTAGTTTTCTTGAGGTTGAATTTCTCCTGAGTTTTGACGTCTTGAAAAAATGGTGGACAATGAGAGGGGGTTGCCCTCTATTTATAGTAGTTTAACAGAATTAGTCCCACATTAAATTGATTTTCTTAAAGATATGTAGTGAATTCTGATTGGCCCAAAGTCAAAGAGTCCCACTTGGACTTGTTGATTGTGGATAATTATTTCTATTTTTAATTATTTTAATAAAGATAATAATCAACAAAGTGTCCAACTAGGATTTGTTGCTTGCAGATAATTATCTCTATTTTTATTATTTAAATAAAAGACAATTATCCATTGTGGGGCCCTATTACACTAACCACGCTGGCCCACTACATGCGGCCCAAGGCCCGCGCCGAGGATAACGTAAAGGCCGAGGACGACGGGAAAGAGCCTAGGTCATCCAAAGGCCTCGCCGAGGATGACCTGTCCTCGGTACACCGACTTCACTAAAGGGAAAATATCCCACATCTGTTGAATATATCTCACCAACATTCTGACCGCTTTAATGGTGAGGTGACCTGAAAACCGTAAAGTATCAGTCACTTCAACTATTGTAAAGCCTGCAAAGGCGGCTGGGAAATAACATAAAGCCTGCAAATACAGATGATGGGACAATCCCCTATGCCTAGAGGCTCAGATTATTGCCAGATGGACGGCTAAGATTAACAAAAGGAAACAATATATAATTAGGGGATTTCCCAACATAAGGAGGAGATCATTCGATGAAGAAAGGAGAGAGAAAAACATAATAGATCCTCGGCCTGGGCCGAGGACAAATATGCTTCAGAAACACTTAGCCAAATTCTGACACTGAGAATCGAATAGATCTCATGCTATCAATTGTTCACGATAAACTTTACACCGGCCATTGTTTACTTCGGTGATGCCAAATTCTTGAACCCACTTCTCTACAAATGTTATTGTTGAGGGTCCGTTACAAATCGAGTCCCTACAATTGGCGCTCACCGTGGGGCTGAATTTGTGCGCTGGCAAGTATGGTGATCGGTTTAAAGAAATCAAGGGCAACTTTTCCAGAAACAATTTACCAAAAACGATACAATCTACTACAGCAACAATCATTCAGAAGTCAACAATCACAAGAACAAAAATATGCGAAAAATAGAAAGAGTAAAAACAAGTCTACTTCTTTTATTCATACACAAAGAAAAATTCATTACATCTCTTACAAGTGAAACCTGTAGGGCTTGTTCTAAAGCTGACTACAAAGGCAGACGCTTGACAAAGCCGGCAGAGGAACAAATGGTAGAAAGCAACGATGGCAGAAGAACAAAAAAAAAAAAAAAAAGAGTAGAGGAAGAGATGAAGAACAAATATTAGAAAAGAAGTGAAGGACGAGAGGAGGAAAGAAAAGAAGAAGGCTCGTTGAGGAGCAAAAGAAAGAAGAGAGAAGAAGGATTAGAGGGAAGAAGAGCTACAGAAGAGGTGGAAGAGGTCGCGGCACAGGACGGCTTCGCTTCTGGGTTCCGCCTGATTTCCCTCCCACCCCCACTGCAGCTGGCTTGGGGGGTCAATGACCCATACCCAAGGGGAGGTGGTTACGTTCTTCCTGGATCCTCCTCCAGACGGCGAGGAGGGCTCCTCCTCTGGTTAGGTTGAAAAGAAGGAGAATCTTTGGATCTCCCATACACCCGTCCCAGCGTAGCGGCCAGGGTTGGAGTGCCATCCTCGGCTCCTGATAGGGGCTGTGCATCCCCAAGATCGCCCTTTCCAAGGGCCAACTTATTCGTAGGGGCTCAGGCGGCTATGTTTGGCAGAGCCTTTTTGGGGAGGTATTTTTGGGAGAAATTTGAGATGGACGTTTGTCAAGTGTGAAGGAGAAGGTTGCCCTGGAAATGCCTTATATAGAAGGCGGGATATTGATGAGGGCCAATCTGCAATAAATCCCAGGGAGAGATTTCCGGAGGCAATAATGTCGCCCCAATTCCCAAGGAGCTTGTCAACCGTTAGATCCTCATAGATCAATGGCCGGTATTAATGAGGAGACGCCTCATTAAACGAGAAGTCACCGAAGCGTCAGAATGCGTTGCTTGGACAACCCAAAAGACGCCTCGTTATCAGAAGAGTCCCACCAAACGAAGAGGCAAAAACACGGCAAGGTCTTATCTTCCACCAACTCCAACCCCATTTATTATTATTATTACCCTGCTCGAAAAATGTGATTATTTAATGCTTATTGTAAATTGTAGTAATGTAAAATTAAACGGCTACGGATAAGTAGATAAAACTGATTAAAATGAGAAAACTAGATACTGGACAGAACCAAGGCATTGCATGGTCCTCAGACCCAAGCCTCATGGGGAAACCAGATACTTCAGATGATTAAAATGAGAAAACTAGGTACTGGACAGAACCAAGGCATTGCATGGTCCTCGGACCCAAGCCTCATGGGGAAACCAGATACTTCAGATGATTAAAATGAGAAAACTAGGTACTGGACAGAACCAAGGCATTGCATGGTCCTCGGACCCCAGCCTCATGGGGAAACCAGATACTTCAGATGATTAAAATGAGAAAACTAGGTACTGGACAGAACCAAGGCATTGCATGGTCCTCGGACCCAAGCCTCATGGGGAAACCAGATATTTCAGATGATTAAAATGAGAAAACTAGGTACTGGACAGAACCAAGGCATTGCATGGTCCTTGGACCCAAGCCTCATGGGGAAACTAGACACTTCAGATGACTAAATGAGATAGAGAAACTCGATACTTCCAGCAGGAAGAACGTTTCATCATGAAAACTAAACGTTAAGAAAAACCAAGGTCTTGTATGGTCCTCGGACCCAAACCTACACGGAAACCAGTCACTATGAGACAATACAAATGTTGAACGGAACCAGGGCTCTTGTATGGATCATGAGCTCAAAACTAAGGCGAAGCCAACTCCCTTTCAGGCGCCAAATAAACGAGTCCCATCAGGGACAAAAACCATGAGAAATTGAGTGCTATAGCACAAACGACCCAAGCCTAACCATCCTCGGGCGACACTTTGCGCAAAAAGAAAGCTGCAAAAACAGCCGAAATAGCAATAAACACTGACGATAAGATAGAACCCAACAGGCCGAGAAAACGCGCCGAGGAAATCAAAACCTCCTCCCCGCCCAAGGGGACGTGCAGCAGAATTTTGAGGGGCTATTATGGGGCCCTATTACACTAACCACGCTGGCCCACTACATGCGGCCCAAGGCCCGCGCCAAGGATAACGTAAAGGCCGAGGACGACGGGAAAGAGCCCAGGTCATCCAAAGGCCTCGCCGAGGATGACCTGTCCTCGGCACACCGACTTCACTAAAGGGAAAATATCCCACATCTGTTGAATATATCTCACCAACATTCTGACCGCTTTAATGGTGAGGTGACCTGAAAACCCTAAAGCATCAATCACTTCAACTATTGTAAAGCCTGCAAAGGCGGCTGGGAAATAACATAAAGCCTGCAAATACAGAT
Organism: Quercus glauca; assembly: GCA_023736055.1. Lineage (NCBI taxonomy): Eukaryota > Viridiplantae > Streptophyta > Magnoliopsida > Fagales > Fagaceae > Quercus > Quercus glauca. Next base: position 35,190,097 of record CM043316.1, on the reverse strand, counting down.
GATGGGACAATCCCCTATGCCTAGAGGCTCAGATTATTGCCAGATGGACGGCTAAGATTAACAAAAGGAAACAATATATAATTAGGGGATTTCCCAACATAAGGAGGAGATCATTCGATGAAGAAAGGAGAGAGAAAAACATAATAGATCCTCGGCCTGGGCCGAGGACAAATTTGCTTCAGAAACACTTAGCCAAATTCTGACACTGAGAATCGAATAGATCTCATGCTATCAATTGTTCACGATAAACTTTACACCGGCCATTGTTTACTTCGGTGATGCCAAATTCTTGAACCCACTTCTCTACAAATGTTATTGTTGAGGGTCCGTTACAAATCGAGTCCCTACATCCATTAATTATCTTTATTTTGTGGGCCCAAATTTATATGTGTTAAATTTTAATTCACCAACATGATATCAGTTAAATGACACATGCCATTATTTGATCTAATTAATTTAGTGACAAATAAATTTGGAATTCGTCACTAAATTTTGACGTGGCATAATTGGCTTAACTAATTTTTCACCTCCTACATACACTTAAAAATTATATTATATTATATTATATATAATAAAAGTTGGGCTTAGACACCGTGGTTGCGCCTAGTGGCGGCACCAAATTGCATAAATTTTCTTAGATTTTTAGATTTTAAGAAAAAATATATATAAATTTTCTTCAACTATAATTTCTAAGTGGATATAATTTTTCTTCAATTATAATTTCTAAGTGGATAAAATCTTAATTAGATTAAAGTTGAATTACACTTGTATTTCTAAGTGGATACAGCAACATAGCGTTTAATTTGTTCTTTTCAAAATCTCGTTTGAAAACGTAAATAGTATTATACGATATATATATGGACAAAGTTTAGCTACAAAATCGATTGTATCCTTAGGCTACAAACTCACTCAATATCTTTTTATTGGAGATGAATTTTGACAAATCCACCATTAGATTGTATCTTCTTCTTATATTCTCCATGTTTGCAAAATTTCAAGAAAATTAAAGATCAATAGCTATGTCATCAATAAATTTTTAAATTACAAAATTTTAAATTGCAAGTTTTTGTAATTTAAAATTATGCACAAAATATAAGATTATAGATTATATAGTAAATGATATCCGATTGACACAAAAATTGACATGTGCATTAAGAGCGTAAAGAACATGTAATTCAACGGATAGATTTTCAAAATATGCAGTAATATTTATTTTATTAAGTGAGTTTGTAGTCTAAGGTTATAACCAATTTTGTAGCTAAACTTTGTCCTATATATATTTAGTATTCTAGATATATCATTTATGTAGACCACGGTTTGTGATGAATGAGTTATAGTCACATTGCAATTCTTATTTAAACTGAAATTTCAAATACCACTTCCAAAAACTAAATAGACAATCCGAAGAAAAATAAATAAATAAAAAAGAAGAAGAATTTGATCACAATTGGAATACTAAACCCGGAAGACCAGCAGACACATAGTGATAAAAAGAAGGAAGGATTTTGATGAATACTAAACAAGACTTCTTAATGAATATATATATCCACCCTCACTACTCTGTGTGTGTATATATATATATATATATATATATCCACCACTTACACATTTTTATTCCGTGATGTCATGGTTTTGAAATTTGAATGGGAAGTGCGACGGACGACGGTTTGGTTTACGCAAAATGGGAAAGGTGAGGGGAAGGGGATGATGTTCCAGTTCCACAATGCTGTTGCTACTGACTGAGAAAGGGTTTAACGAAACGAATTGCTGCTATTGGTGATCATTTCAGGTAACAAACGCTCAACAGTCAAATAAATTTGCTTATCAACACGCTTTTTATTTTGCACAATGGATAAATGTCACATAAAATCATTGTAGAATCTACTCTATACGTTTGGGTTTAGGCATTGATTATAGGCAGTAGGCTGTTTGTTGCAGAAATTTTAATAAATTTTTAGATTTTAGGAATAGATATATGTACATTTTTATTTGGATAAATATGACAAATCAAGTAATGAAAGAAAGTGCATGCAGTTTTAGTGTTGGCGTGTGAGTGTATTCCCTTATCTCATCCCCCTTCCCCTATATGTGTGTGTGTGTGTGTGTGTGTGTGTGTGTTTCACAAAAAAAAAGTAATGAAAGAAAATAGTATTTAATTTACAACTACAACTGACTATCTAAAATGTTATCAACAAAGTTTAAAATCAATAGAATAGAATTATCTAAGGATAGAATTTAAATAAAAAAAAGAGATAAAAAAAAAATGTAAAAGAAAAAAAAAAGATCGAATTTGCATTTTTTTTTTTCCTACGTTTTTTTAAAAAACGTAAAATGAAAAAAAGAAAGAACTTGCATTTTTTTTCCTACGTTTTTTTTTAGTGGATAAATTTGCATCTTATGACATTTTTTTTCTAATAATAAAGTAAAAAAAAAAAAAGTATTTGAGTTTCACCAAAATTACTTCTTTTTGTTTATATCATTTTCTTCACAACCTAAAATTTCCATTATATATAGACACAGTTTTTTTGGTATTGTTTCATTATTTCTACTATTTACTTTACAATTATTTGCTATATTCTTCCTTTCTCCTCTCTGCCCTACCTACAACTTTGCAAGTAATTTTTTTTTTCTTTCATCAAATTGAATAGATTTTGTGTATTTGTTGCATTTTTATTATATATAATATGATTTTTATCAACAAGTTTTATAGATAGACTAAAATTTTATGTTTGATCACACATTTTAGTATTTGTTTTAGAAGTCAATACAACAAGCAATATATTTGTATTTTTTAATTTCTTATTGCATGATTATTTGTTGTTGACATCAATATTTTATAATTGATTTAATTTGTTATGATTTTTGTTTGGTGCTTTGTTCCATATAATCTATATTCTTTAATTAAAAGCAAAATTTGCTGTCAAGTATGAAATTGGATACGAGAGAATCCATCCGTCCAAATTTCTATGTAAGTCTATCTTTACTTAACACCGTTTGTTTTTTTTTTTTTTTTAGTTCAAAATTTTTGATATTTTTTCATTAATGAATTGAGGTTTTGGCTTAATTTTGTTCTCAACCGTTTCAATTATTGAATTCATTACTTTTTCATGTGTAATATTAACATCTCTATTTTTTTTATGATAAAAAAATAATAATATATGTGTTCTTAAAGGCTAAATCACAATACAATTACAAACATTACTTTAAGTTAGGGTGTTATATTTACTTATTAGTAAGTTAGAATGTTACATTAAGTTAGAGTATTATATTTTTATTTATTATTAATTTAGAATGTTACATATGGATACATATGCTAGTTTAGGGTTAATATAACTTATAACCATTTGAATGAAATCAACACTAAAACAAATTATTTAAATATCAAAATAAGAAATAAAAATTAAATTTCTTTTAAGTGTACAAGTACAATTTATTTTTTAATCTTAAATTTTGAATTAATTCTTTTTTCATTTTATTTGTTATTAAATCTAATTATATTATCAAAATATTTTTTATTAAGCCGTGCGCATAATACTAGTAATAAATAATAATTATTTAATATTGGACAGTCCACATGGACTCACACCCATAAGCATATAAATTTATAAAATGCTCAATTTATTTCCTATGTGAGATTCACAAATTTTATACTTCTAACCATGTTCAAGTGGGTATTTTAAGAGTCAATTTCTTATCACTCTTTCAATGATTTTGGGCAAGTGACCACTCTTGTTATTTTGTTTTTCCTTTTGAAACTCAAAATCGAGAAAAGCATGAAAACTGAGAAGACCCTACTCATGCCTGAAAACCCCCTCAAAACACTCACATTGACCAAATCCAAAAATCCTGGAACCATTTTTTGAAGTTTGACAAAGTTTGAACAAGTTTTGGCCGAGTTTCACCAACTTTGACTGATTTTCGCAAACTTTGGCCGCTATGTTCTTTCAAGTTTCAATCCAACCAACTGATCAAGCTCAAATTCCACCAAAAATAACATCTCACCACATTATTCCAATACTACTGACAGATTTTGATCTAAGTATGCCACGTGATGCACACATGCCATGTTCTCGCCCTCAAGGAAACCTTGTATAACCATGTTCTCAACTAATCCAACTATCTGATTGACCTTAAATTTCTTTAGCACCCACATTTTACCTCACTCTTTTAATTCAATGGTCAAATTTTGTATTTAAGTCTAACACTTGATGGAAATGTGTTGTGTACCCACTTGTTTTTATTACCTCTATCTTTTCTTCTATTGTTTTAGATTCGTGTCAATCCAATGTAGCCTGTAATTTTTTAACCAAAAGAAGTATTTTTTATGAAAAAAAAGTTTAACATATACATAAAATCATTAAGTTTACAATAATGCAGCAATTAATTTTAATAGTCTATTAGTTTAATAATTCCACAAAAATAATTCCACAAGAGAAGAAAATAAAATATGTATACACATGAAACATCAAATAATATTAAATCACAAATAACAAATGTGCATTTAAATTAGCCTTTTTCTAAAAGCTTATCTCCTGGAAGTTAACAAAAATATATTTGTATTAAAAAAAATTAAGGCTTTAAAAAGCAAATAATTTAATTGGTAAGGTCTTTTAAAAATTTTAATTTACTACGTGATCTCTAGAATGAGAAAGCCACTAAAGTTGAGTCATCTTTTCTTCTTTTTTTTCCTTTATTATTTTTTTGCCAATGGCTCTCTTTTCTCACATGCTTTCTTTCCTACACTGACACAAATTCTTTTAGTTGAAGAATCACATTATCTAGGACAAGATCAAAACCCCAATGAACTAATTGAAACTCCAAGTCATAAAATTCAATACAAAATACCAAAAATAAGGTAAACTAATCCTAATTCCTCATTGTTATCAAGCTTGACCGTGGCCTTGTCCTTAGCCCGTGACTATAGTCGGAATGCAAGACTGCAAGTGAGGATGGCAACGATGTTGTTGCATTGGTGGAGACGGATCATGATGAGGTCGTAGAAAGATAAATCAGGTTCGATTGTGACTTAGCTTCTTTTCAGAGATAAATCAGGTTTTAAACTTGCTGACTAAAATCCTTCTTTAAATTATTGATATAATTGTTGGAGTGGGTTGTGTTTTAAACACTTAGCATTGTGCTTTGTGTCCCACATTGGTTAGGAGTGAACCATGTTACTTGTTTATAATCCACTATCCACCTTAAGTGGTAACTCAAAAGGTGATGGGTTAAGTCTTAGAGTTGGGCTGGGGATGGATTTTGGTTTGTTTCTATCACTCTTAGGTTATATCTTTTTTTTCCTTTCTTTTCCATCCAGCCCAATTCTGTTCAGCCCCTTGGAGCGCTTAATATGCGGCACATTGGGCATGCACAGTAACCGTTGGAGCCAGCCCACCTTCTTTTCTGGCTTATAAGCCCTCATTGTTTGAATGTGCATTCAACTTGAAGAAATCACTTTAGTCTAATCCTAGGGGTTGTTCGACCAAGAGAGCCATTCACACCAAGTTCTACTTCGAGTGACACGAATCAACCTTTAAAGATAACGTATTTTGCGTGATTCTATAGTTTGTGAGATTTTTCTAACTCTATCTATTTATTTTTGTTATTTCTAATTTTTTAGGATTTATATTGTTGAATCAAAACTTGTTTATTTAGCCATATTTTCCAACAATATTTACATTATCAATTGAGATAAAATATTATTCGAAATTATTCAAGAAATTGCACAGTACTATATTCATGGAATTTTCTTGTGCTTGCATGTCTCAATTTGTTTGATAATGCAAAAAATCAACAGTTAAGATCCTTGTCTTAGTGGATGGATGATCCTATGGTTGGTCGCGTCTCTGATGTAAACTTGCAATAAAGCTTTGGAAAGAAATGGAACACACTAGTGTGGTGTTTGCCAAAAACACTCCAATACTTAAGTCAGAAAGGGAGAAAGCTTGTTTAGAGAGAAACTCACTTGGAGTGATTTTTGGATGAGTATTTGTGTGTACCTTTGGATTCCGTTATTCCTTGCCTTAATAGACAATGAATTCCAACATTTATGAGCAATGGCTAGTACGTTATCAATGGGTGCAGAGCTTTTTTTTTCTTCTTCTTTTTTCACGTAAAGCACTTTTAACTCACAAAATTGACTAAAACATAAATTCAATTTTAATTTTAACATTGACCATATTATTTTTGAAATAATAATTCAAAATAATTATTATGGAAGATACATATTAAAAAAATATTTCGTTTTTTGTTGTGTGTCACGTATCTTTTATTACGAAATTGAAAAATGTGTTCAAGAGGAAATGAATCTGTTTCTCCATGTTCGGTTATGAGATTTTAAAGTTATGAATTTTCTAAGTTCCATTTACTCCTCGAAGTTTGCATTGTTTGAGCTACCTAAGCTTGGCGACCCTTTGGGATTTGTTTTGTTTTGTTTTTGTTTTTTTGTTTTTTTGTTTTTTTTTTAATATTTTTTTTGAGAAAGACCCTTTGGGATTTGTCAGTAGTTTCTATTGGTAATTTATATCCACTCAAAAATCCAAGAATTATTTAGCAACAAAATAAAATGAAGTCCAGTGGTATTTGTAAAATTATCTCTATAGTTCACAAACAGTTCCAAACTTGGAGAAAAGAGGAGGGTTGCAGTGGTCGAAACTTTTGAGAACTTAGGAGGAATGCAATTACCGCTATCCTAATCATGTTTTTTGAAGAATTGAAGTTGTAAAACAAGTGGTTTTGAAACTAATGAAGCAATGCTTGTTGGCCGGAGTAATTTCTTACACTTCTATTGCACATTTTCGCAAATGTAGAAGCAAGTAATTTAGGCCCAAAATACCAGAAAGGGACTTGCACAATATGGATATATATCTAACAAAGTGATAATTACATAATAATAAAGAACACGATCTTCATAAATTCTTGAAAATTGGTAAGACAATTATATGTATATATCTCTCCCAATATTGTCATTGTGGAGGGAAGGAGAGTAGAGGAGAATGATTATCTTCCATCTCATTTGGATGTTTTTAAAATTAAGTAAAGGGGAGGGGAATAATTAGTCTTTTCATAATTTGTAATTTTGTTAATATGGTAAAGGTAAATTTGGTATTTCATTTGGTCATTTCTATACTTTACTCTCCCTCCAAATCTCTTAAATTTGGGAGAATTAAAAATGAGAGGTTAGAAGTGTTTAATAAATTTACATGATATTAGCATATTACAAATCATGCATTTTATGTTATTGGAAAAATGCATTACTCCAACAAAAGCATAATTGATTGATTATATAATTGGACAAATGAACCATCTTGAATGTGGATGATATAAAATTTTAAACCAAAAAGAAATGTCACTTATTTATATTATCTAGGAATGAATTTTGGATATTGGGCTCATTGTATGTGCTATGAGGCTTTTATTAAATTTTTTTTTTTTAAATTTTTCATCCATCGATCCCAATCAGAAGCATTTCAATTTTTTTTAAAATGTTAAAATTCTCTATTCAACCAAATTTTAGTATTAGTAGTCATTTTTAAATCACCGAAAATAGATAGAAGTAGGAGTTATTCACGAGTAGTTTTGGGTGTATAAATTTTTTATACACCTTTATCTTAAATTTGAGAAATGAAATACCAGAAAATATAATGTATGTGCACTTTTGTTATTGTTAGTGTTGTTGTTATTGTTATTATTATTGTTGGGCAAGACTTAAGTATAGTACTTAGGTGCTATTCCTAAGGTTCCCCTCTTAAAATTTTGCCATGTGAATTTTTTCTCATAGGATAGAAGTGTATTTTTTAGTTAAATATCCTTGTGACAGAATTTTAAGAGGTGAACTTAAGAAACAGCACCTAAGATACTGTACTTAAGTTTTATCCATTATTGTTACTGTTATTGTTGTTGTTGTCGTCGTCTTCGTTGACTTTCATGTAGTAACTTTTGCTTGCAGAGCTGACTCAATATAATTTGATGTCTAAGGCAATGATTTTAAAATTATGTTTTTAATATTTAATTAGCATTTTTGTATCTCTGTATAGTATTTAATTGCTTCACTCTTCTTGAAATACAATTTTTAATCAAGTTTTTGTCATCAAAATATGCTAACCTGTCATTTTGAGAGGCGTTTATTATAATCACTTACAAATGTTCACATCCTAAGTGAAAAATTCCACAGAAGCAATAGATGCTTGGCATTAGCCCAATTAATTTGCACCTAAAGTATTAACGATACAATTGTCATACTAAATTAGGAGGTTTTTTTTTTTTTTTTGGACTTAACACATCAACGGTTAACAAATTAAAAATCGATGCTAACAAGCTTAAAAAAGTTTGCACAAAGATTATGAATAATATTCTCCAAAGGGCTCTATCCTTCAACTTTCTAGAAAGTTGTTTGCACAAAAACTATGAATAATAGTCTCACAAAAGAGGATAAAACAGATTTCAAAGTTTTTTTTAGTTTTTACGAAAAAAAACATATTTATTACTTGCAATCGCTCGTGTTGTACCATATATGGAGATCGCATAAGTCTAACAAATATGTTAATTATTGATTTTATAGCTCATGTCATCAATGCCACCATCAGATTTGGGAGGAAGATAGAATGAGGCATAAAAAAGTAGTTTTTATGTCCAACTCATTAATTTTCATATGGCTTCATTATGATAACAATCACACCAGTTGAATAAGTATTCATCCACAACAAAGGCTTCCCCTACCCAAATTTGAGAATCATTGATTAGTTTGGCTAAAGATTTCCTTTATTTGGCCATTTCATTTCATATGTAATGAATATTTCATATATATATAATGGTGAGTAAATTTTTCTAACTTTTTTTTTAAGGTTTATACATATGTTGATGTTGTGTTACTCTCGTATTGATTGTTATCCAAGTTCCAAACGCTAGGATATAATGTTTGAAGTCGCCTCTATCTGTCCTGTCACCTAATTGGCTATGGAAGCATTAAATTTAAATCCATAATTTGGTATTTATATATTATGGTGATTGCTCTTAATCTAAAGCCTCGATGTTTCGTAATTTATATTTAATCATGCGTGAATCTATTTATTATTATTAGTGTTATTGTCTTTTTTTGTTAGAATTTTTATTATTATAAACAATATTATAATTTAAATAAAATTAAAAAAATAATTTGCTGATGTTTGTGTTGGATATATTGCAAAAAATTAATTTAGTTTGTGATGATGTAAACAAGAACACAAACAGATTCAGTCATAAAGAACATAAACATGTGCAATAAATAAAAAAAGTAACATAATCTTTAAAAAAAACACTAGAAATAAAAATATGTAAAATAAATAGAATTACTCACAAATAAATTGCGTAAGAATGAATTATGCAAATTTTTAATTCCAGTTTATTTCGGTGTGTTTTGGTCAATTTTAGCTTGTATTGGGATTTCACATGTAACAACTGATAAAGTGTTGTTCTCTCTCTCTCTCTCTCTCTCTCTCTTATATAAAGAAATTTTAGAAAAAAAATGACAAATTTGGCAGATTATCAATGGCAATTAAAAAAAACTATCGGTTAACTAAGTTGGACGTATGGTACGGTCCGAAATTTTTTTTTTTTGGTAAACATGGAATGTATTAAAAGCTAAACAACAGCCACATGGGCTGTATATTTACTAACCCGGTTACAAAATAAACCAGAGAGGTCTTGCATCAACAGTTGGGACATCTCCACAGGCGGAGTGTCTAATACACAAAAATCATGTTGACTAAACACTGCCTTCTTGGCCAGAGCATTGGCACAGGCATTAGATTCCCTGTAGCAATGCTGGATCTTCCACAAAGAGTGCCGGTGCAATAGGTTCCTGCAGTCATCAATAAGAGTACGGTCTTAAATTTAAAACCATGTATAAGAGTTTATCTATATATATATATATATTCATGGTTTTCTTCTCACTTAGTTTTATCTATTTCTCTTATTTCACAATAGGTATGTGATTCTTTTTTTTTTTTTTTTTCCATTATACATCAAACATAATATATCTTCATTTTAAAAAAAAATTATAAAATACAATGTCATAATTACAAGAAAAAATAATAATAAAAAATTTTTCTGAACTTTTTTTTTTTTTTTTTTAATTTGTAAAAGAAGCTATGAATCTTATTAAAGAGTAGAAGCCAAGTCGGCTTGAAATACATCAAAGAGATATGGTGAGACATCTTCCATAGAACTAAGACATGAATAACATGCCTAGTAAGATTATGAATTACATATATATTTATTGTTGTGAACTAGATAGAGTTACTGTTGCGTAAAATACCCATCATAGATCTTTAACAAGACAATTTGCTTGACTCCAAGGATTTCTCATTCAGCTCAATTCCCTTGAGTACGCTGGGAACAATTGTTAAGCTGTGAGACTTTTCTGCCGAAGACCATTTCCTCTTTGTGTGACTAGTGTCCGTGTATTCTTTTGTTACGTTTATATATAATTATATTATCTTATCTTTTTAGTTTTTTTTTTTTTTTTTTTTTTTGTATTGGCCAATGGATATAAAAGACACCAAAAACATAAACATTTGGACTGCATTATCACTTTTTGGAGTTTCTTCCTCAGGACTTCTCAAGTCTTCCCTGCCCCACTTCTTAGTCTTGGGTACAGAGCTACTTTGCTAGTATTGACCACAGGTGATTCGTACCACAGTGTCCACTCTTCTTTTTCTTGTTCTTTCTTATTAATATTTGCTTTCTTCAAGTGTTTTTTATGAGAAAAGTTATTGAATGGCTTAAAGCCATTAGTTTAAAAAAAAAAATTTAATTTTTTTTCTGTGAATAAAAAAAAGCAAATGATTTTTGATACTTTTTAAAAAAAAAAATTCACGAAAATTCTATAATTTTTTTTTCTAAAATAATCACTTAACAAGTGGCTCAAGGGTAACAAGACCCTTCGTTTAATGTCAGGCGATGATCATCATCTTTTGTACTGGTTATAAAACTAATACAATGAACCCTTTTAATTCTAGTTTCTTTTAGTGTGTTTTGGTGAATTTTAGCTTGTATTGGGATTTCACATGTAACAACTGACATAATGTTGTTCTCTCTCTCTCTCTCTTATATAAAGAAATTTATAGAAAAAAAAAGGACAAATTACGCCGATTATCAATGGCAATTTAAAAAAACATTCGGTTAACCTAGTTGGACGTACAGTACAGTCTGAAATTTAAAACCATGTACAAGAGTTTATCTATATATATTCATGTTTTCTTCTCACTTAGTTTTATCTGTATCTCTTATTTCACAACAGGTATGTGATTCTTTTTTTTTTTTTTTTTTTTTTTTTTTTTCCATTATACAGCAAACATAATATATCTTCATTAAAAAAAATTAAAATATATCTTGTCATAATTATGAAACAAAAATCATAAAATATTGTTTTGAACTTTTTTATTTTTATTTTTTTCTTTTGAGAAAGAAGCTATGAATCTTATTAAAGAGTAGAAGCCGAGTTGGCTTGTAGTATATCAAAGAGATATGGTGGGACATCTTCCATAAAACTAATACATGAATAGCAAACCTAGCAAGGTTATGAATTATATATAGATTTATTGTAGTGAACTAGATAGAGTTACTGTTGCATAAAATACCCATCATTGATCTTTAACAAAACAATTTGCTTGACTCCGAGGACTTCAGATTCAGCTCAATTCCCTTGAGCGCGTGGGGAACAATTGTTAAGCAGTGAGACTTTTCTGCCGAAGACCATTCATTTCCACTTTGTGTAACTTGTGTCCGTGTATTCTTTTGTTACGTTCATAATTATATGATCTTATCTTTTTACTGTTTTTTGTATTGGCCAAATGGGTGTCCAACTCAACCGGTGACCCGACCCACCCGGTAAATCCGACCGGAACCGGACCGACCGCCGACCGACCCGACTTCTCCGGCGGTCGGCGACGGGTTCTCTTCTCCAGAATCCGATCTGAGCGGTTCGGTCTCGGATCTTCTCCCCAAAACCCGAAGAAACCCGAACCGACCGAGCTATATAGCATTTTTAGGAGAGATTTCAGCTAGATCCGTGAAATCTCCATTGGATTTGGCGAGATCTTGTCGTTTATGCTCAGATCAGCTACAATCTAATGGGTTTTGCTCAAATAAGGCTCAGATCGGTTGAATATATGATGGGTTTTCTTCAAATCCGGCGAAACTCCGATGATTTTTACTCAAATTCGGGGACGATTTGGTGTATTTTTGCTCAGATCTGGCGACGATTTGGTGTATTTTTGCTTAGATCTCGTGAGTTTTGCAAAAATCAAGTGACGATTTCATGTTTTTTTGCTTAGATGTAGTGATTTTTGCACAAATCCGGTGAAGATCCGGCGAAAAATACAGATCGCCGTCAAATGTAATCTCCGGCAGCATCATCGTCGGCTTCAACCGATCCGACCGCCGATCAAGAAACTCCGATCCGATCTGACCCGTTGGTTTTTACGGTCGGCGGCGGGTTTAATCGCCCGAAACCCGAAGTCATCGGGTCGGTTCCGGGTTGGGCACAAACCCGACCCGGACCGACCCGTGGACACCCCTATGGCCAATGGATATAAAAGACACCAAAAACATAAACATTTGGAGTGCATTATCATGTTCTGGAGTTTCTTTCTGAGGACTTCTCAAGTCTTCCCTGCCCCACTTCTTAGTCTTGGGTAGACATCTACTTTGCTAGGATTGACCACTCGTGATTCATACCGCAGTGACCACTTGTTTTTCTTGTTCTTTCTTATTAATATTTGCTTTCTTCAAATTTTTAAAGAGAAAAATTATTGAACAGCTTAAAGCCATTAGTTTAAAAAATATTTTTAAAATTTTTTTATGTGAATAAAAAAAAAGCAAATGATTTTTCATATTTTTTCTTTAAACAAATATCAAGAAAATTGTATAATTTTTTTTAAAATAATCAATTAAGAAAGGGCTCAAGGGTAACTATACACTTTGTTTTATGTTAGGTGACGATCTTCATCTTTTGTACAGGTTATAAAACTAATACAATGAACTCTTTTAATTCCAGTTTATTTCGGTGTGTTTTGGTAAATTTTAGCTTGTTTTGGGATTTTGGAAAAAAAAATGACAAATTTGGCAGATTATCAATAGCAATTAAAAAAAAAACAATATCAATAGTGAGTATAGATAAGAACTAATAAAACCTTGTTCACTTATCTATTCTTAAATTTGTGTGATCCCACAAAACGAGGCTTCAAATTTTTATTAAAGAAAGATGAGTTTTATTTTTTATTTTAAAGGAAATGAGTGGTCCCTCCTCTTTTTTCTTTCTATTGTTTTCTTAGTCTGTGTTCTCTTCTCCTTTTTTGTTGTATTTGATATTGTATGAAACAATTTATTTATAATTTATATATTATAAAATGGTAACATATTCAAAATTCTTCCCTAAAGAACTATCACAAAACCAGGCTTCTCTAGCCATAAACTCAGTTAAGCAATCATCATCTGATGCAGCAAAATACCCAAAAGAAAAAGTATAATACTAAGAATTAAGAAGAAATGAGAGTTGCTTAAAATAGCTCACAGGGGGACACTCCTCTGCACAAAGAACTAATCTCTGAAACAATGTCAAAAAACTGGAATTCATTCACTAAAAAAACTGATTCAGTTGCAATAGTTCATGGAATTTATACTACGTACTAAGCGTAGAGGTTGAACTAGTTGTAGCAGAAAGTAACTAACTGATAACAGAATCTGTTATAGAAGCAGTTGCATCAACTAACTTTCCAACTCAAATGAATTTCAACTACTAACAATTAACTAACTAGCTAACATCACAATCTGAGATGCCCCTGCATCAGTAACATACATAATTTTATAGGAATAGTAAATATGTGACCATATATATTTTTTGTAAATCGCTTGTGTTACTTCTTTCATAATTTTTTTTAAAAAAATTCTAAAATAGAATTAGTGTTTTTTTTTTTTTTTTTTTTTCACCCGAAAAATGAGATTTCATTTATATGAAAGAACTAGCAATTAGATATTGTTCCATCTTTACTTGAACTGTCTCGCAAAAACTTATATTGAGCAAGTTGATGGACAACATTATTTCTTTCTCTTCTTTTATGGGATATTGAAACATATCTAAGGGACCTAATTAGCTCCTTTGTGTCTTGTAACAGGTGGCCAAAGCTAGATTCTTCATTGTCATTGCTTATCAATCCTAGGAATTTATTTTAGCCTTTTCTAATCATAAACTTAATTAACTAATCATAGGAGGTTGATTGAGCCAATCACTAATAAGTTGGATTTAAGAGTGTGGGTAGTGCGATCATGTGAAAAAAAAAGTTTATATACCCAATTTATTTATTTATTATTATTTTTTTAACGACAATGAGGTGACAAATTTTCGATAGTAAATAATAGAGTAAAGTTACTTATTAAAAGTTTATAATGTGGAAGTGATGACAACTGACAAGATTTTACCACCTCAACAGTTGTTAGATTGTTATATATGTAAAGTTTATAAAAAGTTTATAATTCCAAATTTTAAAACTACTTTTAGCTTAATAATTAGTACGCCTCTCTATTAAAATTTGTATATTCTCTCCAAAGTATCGAAACTAATGGTTACGTTCAACGTATAAAAAAAAGATCACTATTATGTGGGAACACCATGTCTGATTAGAATAAAGAAAAGGATTAAAAGTAAATTAGAAGACTTTATGTATATGACTCACATTTTTTTTTTTTGCTCAATATATATATGACTCACTTTAAAATGCAAGTCCCCCCCTGAAAAAAAGAAAGAAAAAACACTCTAAAAAGCAAGTATGAGGCCTCGTACTAAGAGCATTCATATCAACTCGTACAAAAATTCTTGTTCATTTTATCAAAAACTTATTTTTTATTTTATTTCATTTTACATGCTCACTTAGTAAAACACCCTACATCAGATTATATATTTTATGCTATATTTTATTTAAATATCAAATTTTCATATTTTTTAATTTTTTTTTCATACACAACAACAACTTTCTACGTTCTTCCTTCATCCTCGAGATACATAAAAAAAATTAAAAGCAAAATATTAACGTAAATTCTACTGTTATTGTAGTAATCATGTATTTTTACACAATTTTGCATAGTTTAATATTGGTCAATTTTGGACTTGGTTGGCTAAAATGTGGTTCCTTTTAAATTACACAAGCACTATTGTTGCAAGTGCTCTAGGACAGTGAAGAATTGGATTTGTAAACTCTTGTACCCCACGGACATCTATCTTCTCAAGTCCTCAACCCACCTATTCTCTTAAGCACTCACAACTATTTGTCCAAGAAACCATAATGTTTGGTTATAGATTAGCCCCAGTTGATTAATTCAATTACCCAAATTGATTAATTATTCAAATTACATGTAATAACGTGGAGGCAGGAATAAATTACCAAATAATTTAGAGTGTAACAGAAATTAAATTTGACATGGTGATTTTTTAACAATTGGAGAAAACCTTTATAAGACAAAAATTCCACCAAGTGAATTTCAAGTCACTACTTCTCATAATCTACTAATAAAAAACAAGTGGTTACAAGTATAAAGAGCTTTACCACTACTCGACCTATCCAAAAATACCAACCTACAGTTGAACATTTGCTCTAATCCCCAATTGAACTTGATCTTGTAGAAAATTTCTTTCTTTGCATGGATCCCAGTACATAACTAACTCTAGCAACTTGAGAGTTGTTATTGGGTGTAAAGTTCTTCACTCCACATTTATAGATCTTAAAGCAATAGCTTCACAAGAGTGTGTAGCACAGTATATGTCTTTGTGCCTGTCTTCTCTCTTGATGACAGCCATAAATATGTTATTTATATCTCTGTAAACCTTAGGCATGAAACCCTAGAAGACTTTGGTTATCATGAGCTAAAAACAAATCTGAACAATTGAAATCTGCATAGCTTGATAGATCGAGAGGTATCAAAGTAAGTATCGCAATTCATTAAATTGCGATAAATCGAGGGGTGTCAAGCTAGGTATCGAGATCTTCTATTTTGCAACCACTTAGAAACCACTTGATGATTCAATCTTGAAACCACTTAGAAACTACTCAAATACAAGCAAAGTGTGTTTTGTTATAGGATATGTCAATTATGTCAATTATATAAAAACATAATCCTTAAACATAAAAATAGACACTTAGTATAAATTAATAATAAAAAAAAAAGAGGGGGGGGGGGGGGGGGTTGTGTTTGATAGCTTGATGATATAACTCAATAATGTTGTTATTTAGCTGTTGAGGATGATGAATCGAGAGTTGGCATATTTGAAAAACAAGACTAAGTGAGCGTTTGGATAGGTGGTTATCTGCGTTATCTGCGTTTGCGTTTTGGGCATGGGACCCACGCACAGTAAACGCAAAAAACGCATCACGTTCTGCTTCTTTTTTTTTTTTTTTTTTTCCCCTGCTGCTGCACAACGTTTTTGGGAGACAACGGCTACTGTTCATAAACAGTAGCCGTTGTTTTTTACTTTTAACTTTCTTTTTCAGTTTTGTGGGTCCCATGAACAGTAAATGGGACCCATAAATTTCACTTTTTATTAACTTTTTCATTAAAAATAGGTCCCGCTGCACTATTCACACATTTAAAAATTATTTTGCTACAGTGTTTTCAGCAACTTTCAGCAATAATAAATTCTATCCAAACGGACCCTAAGGTTACAGTTGTATTGTTCATATAATTGTAAAACTATATAAATAAGTCGTACAGACTTTGTTAATGACATGACTGTAAATACGTGTAAATTCTGGATTGGTTAGGCTGTTAATAGTTAGTTTTACACATATATTAGTTTGTTAGCAATTGTTGTAACAGTTTTCTTTTCTCGCTCATGCTCTGCTTCTGCTTCGGCTATATAAGAACAGAGGCCGTCACAATAATTAGTTACAGATTTTCCTCACTAGAATCTCTCTTTCGCTCTCACTGAACACTGATTTTCCTTCCTTCTTTTTTTCTTTTTATTATTTATTTTTTCCCCTATCAATTTGTCTCTTGCTCCCATGCATGATGAACCTCTCGATGCTCACACCTGTTGTTTCCATATTGATATTGTGCTTATTCTTCGTTCTTAATCAAGTCACACTAGTAGCTTCTTCCACACCTCGTCGTTACGTCCCTGTTGAAGATATTACCCTCGACTGTGGCAGTGCCACTGCAGAAAAGTCGAAGGATATGTATGGGCGCGACTGGACTGGAGACTTTCAGTCCAAGTTCTTTCCCAAAGAAGAACTTAATAATCTCAAATCTAATACCTCTAAAGCCCCAGTAGAAGGCACCGTCACAGAAGCCCCTTACTCCACTGCACGTATATCTTCTTTTCAATTCACGTACGTATTTCCAGTCACCGTTGGTCCAAAATTCGTTCGGTTGCACTTTAACCCAGTCATTTACCCAAGTTTTGAGAGGTCCAAGGCCTTTTTCACTGTCAAAGCGGGTTCGTTCACCTTACTTAGAAACTTCACTGCTTCCGTTCTTGCTGATTCTTTGCAGGAAAAACCTTTCTTCAAAGAGTTCTGCATCAACTTTGGAAAGGATCAAAAATTGAACTTAACCTTCATCCCTTTTTCAACTACTTTCTATGCTTTCATTAATGGAATTGAGATCGTGTCCATGCCTGACGACCTGTACTACAGTCCAATAGGTACCCCTAATGATAAAGTCCCTCTTTATGTCGGCCAAAGTCCTATGTTCTACATAAACTACAGCATGGCACTCGAGATGGTTTATCGACTAAACGTGGCTGGTAATTTGATATCACCAACGGAAGATACTGGCTTCTTTAGACAATGGTCCTCGGATAATAATTATTTCAAGAGTACTGGAACCCTGATGCCACACAAGCCATCTTGGATACTCGACACCGTAAAAGAACCAAATTACACTGCACCAGATGATGTCTATCGGTCTGCAAGGATAATGGGTTTTAACAGCACCAAGAACAGGCTTTCCAATTTGACGTGGGGATTACCAGTTGATACGGGATTTAATTACCTGGTGAGGCTCCATTTCTGTGAAATAGACCCCAGGATGAACGTCGTTGGTCAAAGGTGGTTCATCATATATATAGACTCTCTTCTAGCCGAGCAAGATGCTGATGTAATATTGTGGACTGACAAAATCGGTAGGCCTGTTTACAAAGACTATGTAGTAAACATCAGAAAGAAGGGAGATGAGGGCAGCCATAGTCTCTCCATTGATCTACACCCTGCTACAACCTCTCGTTTCAACGACGCCATTTTAAATGGTGCGGAGGTGTTCAAACTGAGCAACTCAGATGGTAACCTCGCCGGACCTAGTCAGATGCTGCCGATTCTACTTGCTGCCTTGACAAACAAGGAGAAGGAGTCCAATACAAAGAAAACAATATTCATTGTCATTGGAGGTGGTGTGGGCTTCTTAGTGGTGCTCACTTCGGTATGTACCTTCGTTCTTTTGAAACTAAGAAAGTCCAGGAGCTACGGTTCTTATTTTCCACTATCAAAGTGCTGGTGTTGGCATAATCCATACAAAGGAAATTCAACGAGGACAAAGGCCTTGTCATTGCCCAGAGAACTATGCCGCCACTTCTCGATAGATGAAATCAGAACAGCAACCTACAACTTTCACCAAGAACTGATTATCGGCCGAGGTGGTTTTGGATGTGTATACAAGGGTTTCATTGACCAGCTGGTCGGTACCATGATTGTGGCAATCAAGCGGTTGAACCCTGAGTCTCGACAAGGTGCTAGAGAGTTCAAGACTGAGATCAAAATGCTTTCTCAACTTCGTCATGGCCATCTTGTCTCTCTCATTGGATACTGCAATGATGAGGGTGAGATGATCCTCGTCTATGAATACTTGATAAATGGGACGCTCAGTGACCACCTGTTCGACACCAAAAAAGATCCTCTCACGTGGAAACAAAGACTTGAGATATGCATCGGGGCAGCACATGGTTTGCACTACCTCCACACCTGCATGAAGAATCCCATTATCCACCGTGATGTGAAGGCCACCAACATTCTATTGGATGACAAATGGGGGTCTAAGGTTTCTGATTTTGGGTTATCCAAAATGGGTTTGCATCAAACTGCTGTCAGTTCCATGGTAAAGGGCACATTTGGATATTTGGATCCGGATTATGCAAGAAATCAGCAAGTGACTGAGAAGTCCGACGTGTACTCTTTCGGTGTGGTGCTATTGGAAGTGCTATGTGGCAGAAAGGCACTTAATTCAAAACTTGAGCAAGAGCAATGGCATCTGGCCAACTGGGCTCGGAAATGCATTGAAAAAGGAACCATTAATCAAGTCATTGATCCGCATCTAAAGGGAAAGATTGCTCCGGATTGTTTCAAGGTCTATGTGGAGGTTGCGGAGAGTTGTGTGCGTGATCATGGGATCGACAGACCTAAGATGAATGATGTGATGGAAAAGCTCGAGTTTGCATTTGAACTGCAACAGAACGCGGACGCAGAGCAGGAAAAAATCAATCCCAGGGGTGATATTACCTATCAAGAGGTGTTATCATTTCGTGTTTCTGATCGCACTACTGATGTTGGTGCTCCTCAACACATCAACGTTTCCAATGGACCCATGTTTGAGTCAGATAGTAGTATTGTGCTATCTACTGGCATAATTCGAGACGTCACAGTCAACTCCAACACTACAACTTAGGGTTTCTTAGACGTATTTCTAGAGTGTGGGATAGTTCTAGGATCAAGCTCTGATTAGGGCCTTGATAAAAGTAAAAAGTTATGGGTCTTCTATAGGATGGGGTTAAGCTTATGTGTAGTGCATTAATGCATTGGGTAATTATTAAGTGCTCCTACAATACTATAAATATGTATTTCCTCATTTTACATATCTATGAGTCCTACTAATCTATTTTATATAATAATTAATAGTCGAAACATTTGACTTTTTGTTGATCACTTCTTATTATGCCACGTGGCTACTCAAATTTATGCCACGTATACATTTAAAAATACCGAACAATTGTATCTTTTCAATATGTCTATTCACAATTACACCTATTCTGAACCGGTGTCAATGTACCTATAAAGAGGCATCCCTCATTTCATTTTAAAAAGTTAGTTTTTTCATTCATTAATAAGAATCTTTAGAGAGAGAGAGACACACAATTCTATTCGTTGTGCTTGGAGATTGTAGTGCGTCTTCTATGCGTTGTTGATTATTGTATCTTGGTCAATTTTATATCAAACATTCTGTATTCATTTGGTTTGTAAGTTTTACTTTATTTCTCTTATATATTCACACACAGATTTGTGCATATATTGTTTATTGATCTTATTCACAAAATTACAAAAGTAAATTATTTGTGTAATAATATCCAACAATCTTAAGACAAATTTTCCTTAATTTATTTTTGTGATTTCCGTGGAAAGTTTTTGTGTGTGCACTAAATAAGTTTTGAGAAGTTATTTTGTGATTGAATTTGGATAATTATATAATTTCTACTATTGGTGATTGCGTTTTGCATAAATAAAATCGTGTTTGCACGTAAATGGAGTTTTGTTTTCAACCTTAATTTTTTCTTTTCTAAACTAACTGCCCACGCCGTTTGGAATTGGAATATACAATATATATTTATATATAGCAATAACTGATTGCACTATTTGATAAACTTTTTGAAAGATTTCGTCAATGTTCGGTTATCATTATTGGCAGGACTAACTAGTTCGTCTATCATGGACGAGTCCATCGATGAGGACGAACTCAACCTCAGGCTAGGTAAGCCGATTATATGCATTACTGACGAAGATATCCAGGCCATTCAATGCAGGTAATCAAACCCAAAGTAGTTACAAGGACAACTGTATAATACGTTGGAGGACATTGATGACACATTATATAGTCCCAGACGTTACGAAAAGGAGCATTAAGACCTCCATAACTGCTCCAACGGCTAGAGGCCATAAGAACATATATAAATCCCACACATTGCCAAGAATGAGCTACATACACATATACGAGTAACCAGAGATTTTCTTTCATTCTATTCATTTTTCATTACTTTACTTTGAAAAGAGTTTCATATACTGACTTTGGCAACGGAGGCGTTGTGGCAGGCACCACACCGGTGACCATCTTTAGAGGTTGAAGAATTATCTCCGTCTGACGAACTCTACTGACGAGCTCAAGCTCCATCAATTTGGCGCCGTCTGTGGGGACGACATTTTCGTGTTCAAACTCGAAATAGTAGTTTCCGATCAATTATTCTTCTCAGATGGAGTCCAATCAAGATTCTGCAGCCTTAGCTCAGCAAATTCAAGCTCTTGCAGCCACAGTGGAAGAATTGACTAGGCAGAACCAGGAGATGAAGCTACGGCTTCAACAAGAGGAGAATCGGTCCAAGGGAAATTAGGAAGACGAAGGGGATAGTCATAGAAGAAGTAACCCTCGAAGGCCCACCACTCCAACCGAGCAGAACTCAGACATGCTGAGGGAGATGAGGAGGGAAATGGACGAGCTTAGGAACGCCATCAAGGAGAAAATAGAGCGAAATGTGGATCGAATGGTCCGAGCGACGGATTCATCGTTCACAACAGTAGTCCTCGATTGTCCAGTACCGTCAAAATTCCAGTTACCTCAGCTCGAACCTTTCGATGGGCTGAAGGATCCTCATGATCACCTAAATACCTTCAAAACAACCTTGGGACTTCAGCAGCCCCCGGATGAAATATTGTGTCGTTCCTTCCCAACTACACTCAGGGGAACTGCCCGAGAGTGGTTCACAAAGTTGCCAACATCGTCCATCGACACATTCGAGCAGTTGAGCAGCGCCTTCCTGCGTCACTTTATTGGAGGACAATGACCAAAGAGGACCGCGGATCACTTGCTCACCATCAGGCAAGGAGAAAAGGAAACTTTGAGGTCGTATGTAAAACGTTTCACAAGGGAAACACTGGAGGTAGACGAAGCTGATGATAAGGTGCAGCTGACGACCTTTAAGGCAGGGTTGAGGTCTAGGGAGCTCGTTACCTCACTCGCGAAGAATCCCCCAAAGACGATGGCTGAAATGCTCCTTAAGGCGTAGAAGTATATGAACGCTGAGGACGCGTTGGCTGCTATCAGGGACGGAGACAGACCAGGGGACAAAGGAAGAAGAGAAGATGATCGTAGAAGACAAAAGAGAGACAGACCGGATCGTTGAACCAATGACGGAGTCAGAAGAAAAGATGACAAAAATCCATGGACGGTAAAATTCACTCCTCTCATTATGCCTGTTGACAAGATTTTAACGCAGATCAAAGACGAGCACTACCTTAAGTGGCCACGACCATTGCACTCATCTCCTAACGTCCGCGACAAGAATAAATACTGCCGATTTCATAAAGACCATGGCCATTACACAGAAGATTGTAGGGATCTCAAAGAGCAAATAGAAGAATTGATACGAAGGGGGAAGCTGCAGAAATTCGTAAAGAAGGGAGAGCACAATAAATTTCGAGATGAAAACAAAGGCCAACATGAGTCCTCGTCCAGGAACGACAACCGTCAATCCCAACCTCCTCAAAATGTGATCGGGGAGATACAGACGATCGTAGGGGGGCCTACCACCGGGGGCTCATTCAAGTCACTCAAGAAAACACACCAATGACAAGTGAATAGCGTCCATATGACACCCCTGCCAAAGTACAGACGAACTGATCAAGATATGACCTTTAACGAGAGTGACGCTAGAGGAGTGAAATAGCCTCACAATGACCCCTTGGTCATAATGCTCACCATAGAAGGGTTCAACACCAAAAGGATCCTCGTGGACAACGGTAGCTCTGCTGATATCATTTACTTTCCTGCATTCCAACAATTGAAGCTAGATCCCAGTAGACTTCATCCGTTCGATTCCCCCCTCGTTAGTTTCAGCGGTGACAGGGTATATCCTAGAGGCATAGTGACGCTAACAGTAACGGTGGGAATGTATCCAAAGCAACTGACTCGTCAGATAGATTTTTTGGTAGTAGACTGTCTCTCCTCCTATAATGTCATCATCGGAAGGCCAGCACTCAACAAGTGGAAGGCGTCCACATCCACCTACTGCCTGAAGGTAAAATTTCCAACGGAAGATGGTGTTGGTGAAGTTAAAGGAAACCAAGTCTTAGCTCGAGAATGCTATCAGGTTGTTTTAGTAGCTAAGGAGAACCACACGTGGATAATTGAAGAAAAAGAGGAAGAAAAGGTGGAAGCACTGGAAGTAGTGGAGCTGATCGAGGGGGAAGCGGCGAAAACAACCAGAATAGGGATAACCTTAAGTCCTGAGATAAGAACGAAGCTCATTCAATTTCTTAGGGAGAACTTGGACGTCTTTTCCTGGAGCCATGACGACATGCCAGGCATATCTCCAGAAGTCATCCAACACAGGTTGAATGTGGACCCAGAGAAGAAGCCTATCAAGCAGAGACAAAGAACCTTTGCGCCCGAAAGAGACCAAGCAGTTGCTGACGAGGTGAGTAAACTCTTGACTGTAGGCTTCATCAGGGAGGTGTACTATCCAGACTGGCTTGCAAACGTCGTCCTAGTAAAGAAAGCAAATGGAAAATGGAGAATGTGTGTGGACTTTACGGACCTAAACAAGGCCTACTCGAAGGACAGTTTTCCTCTTCCAAGAATAGATCAGCTAGTAGACTCCACGGCCGGGCACAAGCTGTTGACATTTATGGATGCATTCTCAAGATACAACCAGATAAAAATGGCTGACGAGGATCAGGAGAAAACCGCCTTCATCACCAGTCAGGGGCTCTACTGTTATAAGGTAATGCCCTTTAGACTGAAGAACGCAGGAGCGACCTACCAGAGGCTGGTGAATAGAATGTTCGTCAAACAGATAGGCAGAAATATGGAAGTGTACGTCGACGATATGCTCGTCAAGAGCAAGGAAGAGCTTGCGCATCTGGACGACCTTAAGGAAACATTCGATACCCTCAAGCAATACCAAATGAAGCTGAATCCTGGTAAGTGTGTTTTTGGTGTTGCCTCTGAAAAATTTCTGGGATTCATGGTGTCTCAGAGAGGAATAGAAGCAAATCCTGAGAAGGTGCAAGCAATAATCAATATGGCATCACCCAAGACCGTCAAGGAGGTCCAGAAGCTCACAGGCCGGATTGCAGCCCTTAACAGATTCGTGTCTAAAGCAACGGACAAATGCTTACCATTCTTTAAGACTCTGAAGCAAGCCTTTGAATGGACCGACGAATGTGAAGTAGCATTTCAAAAGCTCAAGCATTACCTTAGCAATCCACCCCTCCTAAGCCCGTCCAAAGAATGTGAAAATTTGTACTTATATTTGGCAGTTTCATCTACAGCCGTCAGGGCAGCCTTAATCCGAGAAGAAGATGGGAAACAGCTCCCAGTTTACTACGTCAGCCAAGCTTTCCAAGGAGCTGAGTCCAGGTACCCTAAGATCGGGAAGATCACGTTTGCATTGATAATAGCCTCGCGCAAGCTCAGGCAATACTTCCAAGCAAACCCAATCTTAGTGATGACGGACCAACCCATCAAGAAGTCTATGACCAAGCCTGAAGCAGCCGGTAGGATGGTGCAGTGGGCGATTGAACTCAGCCAATTCGACGTGGAGTACCATCCCAGGATGGCCATCAAAGCACAAGCTCTGGCAGACTTCATTGCCGAGTTTACCTATCTAGACGAGCTAAGCCTTGCCAGCAAGGACGAGATATGGGTGATGCAGACCGATGGTTCGTCAGCAAAAAAAAGAAGGGGAGTAGGGGTCGTCATAACCACTCCTGACGGAGAAATATTGAGATATGGAGTTCAACTAAAATTCCCAGCCACCAACAACGAGGCTGAGTACGAAGGAATTCTAACAGGTTTAAGGCTCGGAAAAGAGCATGGGGCCAGGAACCTGCTAGTCCAGAACGACTCAAAGTTAGTAATTTGGCAGATCAAAGGAGAGTACGAAGCAAAAGAAGAAAGAATGCAGAAATACCTCAAGTTGACGAAGCACTTGACTCAAGAGTTTGAAAAAGTGGAGTTCATCCAAATTCCGAGGAGCCAGAATATGGCCGCAGACGAAGTCTCAAAGATAGCCTCGTCGGAAGAAATAGAACCGAAGACAGACCTGATGATGGAGATACAGAGAAGCCCCAGCATAGAAGAAATTTCAACATTCGCAGTCCAGGGCACAAGTAGCTGGATGACGCCCATCATGTCCTTCCTCCAAGATAGCCATTTACCTTAGGACGCAGATGAAGCTAGGAAGATCAAGAAGAGATCCACCAGGTTCACAATTCTCAATGATACCTTATACAAAAGAGGTTTCTCCATGCCCTACTTGAGGTGCGTTGACGAAGGAGAAGCCGAATACATCCTGAGAGAGGTCCATGAAGGGATTTGCGAAGATCATGCAGGCCCAAGATCCTTGGTAAGAAAAATTATGCGAGCAGGTTACTTCTGGCCAACCATGCAAGATGACGCAACAAGGTTCGTCAAGAAATGTGACAAATGTCAGAGATTCGGGAACATTCAACGGCTCCCATCAGAAAAGCTGACGACGATAACATCTCCATGGCCGTTCGCACAATGGGGAATCGACATCGTTGGCCCACTGCCTCAAGGCAAAGGTTAGGTAAAATTCTTACTAGTTGCTGTTGATTATTTTACTAAATGGGTTGAAGCAGAGGCAATGGCGACCATCACCGAGGCTAGAATCCAGGGGTTCGTGTGGAAGAATATAGTTTGCAGGTTCGGGATCCCACGGATGATCATATCGGACAACGGACGACAGTTCGATAGCCAGGGTTTCAAGGACTTCTGCTCGGGCTTGGGCATCAAGAACCAGTTCTCTTCACTAGGCCACCCACAGGCGAACGGACAGATGGAAGTGACGAACCACACGTTACTCAAGATCATAAAAACCAAATTGGACGATGCGAAGGGTGCCTGGCTAGAAGAACTACCCAACGTCTTATGGGCTTACAGAACCACGGCTAGAACCCCAACGGGAGAGACCCCCTTCAGACTTACCTACGGTACAGAAGCAGTGATCCCTGTCGAAGTGGGAATAACCAGCACTAGACGAGAAGCTTTCAATCAAGAAAACAATGACGACCTACTACGAGTAGATCTAGATTGCCTTGACGAAGTTTGAGACAAAGCCTTCAGCAAAATGACAGAATACCAGAAGAAAATGACAGACTATTACAACAGAAGGGTGAAGCTCAAGCGACTCAACATAGGAGACCTTGTCCTGCGCAAAGTGACCCAGGCAACCAAGGACCAAACTCAAGGAAAGCTCGGCCCCACATGGGAAGGACCATACAAAGTCATTCACTACTCCAGACAAGGCAGCTATCATCTGGAGTCTCTAGACGAGAAAAAGCTTCCAAGACCGTGGAACATCGAGCATTTAAAGAAATACCATCAGTAGATGTAACAGAAAGATGTATTCTTCGTTACCAATCAATAAATGAATTATTCAGCTAATATTTGTGTCAAAATAGGTTGACTATGAAGAAATTCAAAACAACTAAGTAACAAGATTCCGCTTGGACGGATGTAAGTTACTGACGAAGAAATCCCCCTAAAGCCAAAAATGGCTAAGTAACAAGATTCTGCTTGGACGGATGTAAGTTACTGACGAAGGAATCTACCTACAGCCAAAAATGGCTAAGTAATAAGATTCCGCTTGGACGGATGTAAGTTACTGACGAATAAGTCCACTTAAAGACAAAAATGGCTAAGTAACAAGATTCCGCTTGGACGGATGTAAGTTACCGACGAATAAGTCCCCCTAAAGCCAAAAATGGCTAAGTAACAAGATTCCGCTTGGACGGATGTAAGTTACTGATGAAAAAATCCCCCTAAAGCCAAAAATGGCTAAGTAACAAGATTCCTCTTGGATGGATGTAAGTTACTGACGAAGGAATCTACCTAAAGCAAAAAATGGCTAAGTAACAAGATTCCGCCTAGACGGATGTAAGTTACTAACAAATGTACACACGCCAAAGTGGCCAAGTAACAAAATGCCAGAAGAAAAGGCTAAACGGTAGGATTCAACCTTGACGAAAGTACGCTACTGATGATCAAGCAACAAACATAAGATGCCACCAAGGTAACAAATACGGCAAGCATACATCAGATCAAATACGAGTAAGTACCAAAGAAATGAAATTAAAGCCTGAAACTAACAGGCAAATTACCACTGTTTTACAACTAAGGGCCCATAAACGCTGGGCTAAAAGAGCTATTCTCAAAATAAATAAAATTGTTCTGCAAATAGATTTACAAACGCCCAAAACATGATGGGCATCACAAAAAAAAAAAAAAAAAAAAAAGAAAATTTTTCTAAGTATTAGGTTCTTCCAGAAGCATCGTCGGCAGGGGCATCCTCGGGGTGAGCAGCGTCAGCAGGAGTGTCAACTGGAGCATCAGTCTCGGTGGCAGACGATTGAACAGCCTCGTCAGCCGCCATCTCTTGATCCACTTCTTCGAGATCCAGCGCCTCCATGTTCACTCCAGAAGGGTGCTCAACAAGGTATCTCCTCAGGAGTTCAAAACCCTTAAAATACCAACTGAAGAGCACAGTGTTGTACTCATCAGTGGTCTGGAAGGCTTCAACCGATCTGGCTGCAATGGTTTTGAGGCTCTTTTTTGCTGCAATAATTTGCTCGTCCTTATCAGCAGTCAGTTGGCACTCCACCTTCAGATCGTTTGTAAGCTTCTTGACCTGCTCCCTCAAGGCATTCGCTGTACCCATGGACTCGATAAGATCCTTCTTCAGGGTAGAATTCTCCGTCTCCAAGACCTCCACCCTAGAAGTCAAAGACGCCACCTTTGCCTCCTGGGTAAGATACTCAGAAGAAAGATGAAGACTCTCCCCCAGCACCTAAAGAAATTTTTCTAAGTGTCAGTCATCCAGAATAAATAAAAAAAAAAATGATGAATGGAGAAGGAGCCCGAAGCAAAAGTACCTGAATGATCTTATGAACATGACGAGCGGCTACCCCACTGGGAGGGACGCCCGACAAGGCCTTTAGGTCAGCAGCTGTTATTACTTCATGGGCCCTGTCCATGACCATCTTCTTGTCGTTCCAAATAGTAAGTGGACGAGAGTCCGCCTTCTCCTTCCCTTTCTCAAATAAACGTGGCCTTTTGGAGACGGGAGTGCCACCTATCTCTTCCAGTGATGCAGTTGGAGAAGCTGTCCTCGTCGTCTCTCCCACGGAAACGATCGGGTGGACGGAAGCTGGTGAAGCAACGGGAGTGCCTCTCCCGGTAACACGCACTGTCTTCTTGCTAAGGTTGGACAGTGGCTCGTCTTTCTTCGACCTCATTTTTGCATAGAGGTCCTTGTTAAACTTCGTCATTTCTGCCAGAAAAGAGCAACATAAAAAATAAAAAATAATAAAATAATAAAAAAAAGACAAAGGAAGAATGAAAGAAAAACGCTGACGAGTTCAAACACTTACTCTTTTTTCCTTCAATTTCAACGTTTCGTAATACAAAAGAAGAAGGGTCCGGGCCGAGGCTGTAAAAAGCAAGCGTCCTCGGGTCTACCAGGTCGTCCCAACTCTCAATCGACTGGGCGTACTCGATTGCTCGCTCAACTCATTCCTTGTACCTGCTCTTGAGCTTAGGTCGTCTCTTCACTGAAAAAAAAGAAAAAAAAAAAAGAGAATAACAAAAGATGTAGTGACGACCACAAACAAATAAGTACCATCAAATGAAAACGACAAAGAAGAAAACTGACGCACCTAAGGTTGGGGTTCCCCACCGACGAAACAACCTTGGGATGTCACCCCATTCCTGACTGGAGGGAGTCTCAAAATCATCCCCAGACACAAAGAAAAATCTTGACTTCCAGTATCTGAAGGACGAAGGCAGCCCCCTAACAATCCTGGTCCTCCTCTCCCAAGGTACCAGCTCATAATACCCATACTCTTTTGATTCTTTCAAACGATAAAGGTAGACGAGTTCACCCACCTTAATCATATCCCAATTAGCAGTCAACCATATCTCCATACAATTGACTACTATTCTCCATGAGTTAGGCATTAGCTGCCCGGGGGCAATCCCAAAATGGTCCAAAAGTTCTATCAAGAAAGGATGGACGGGGAACCTAAGGCCACAGGTAAAGGCAGCCTCATAAAAGCACACCTCACTTGGGGAAAAAGTGACAAGCTTTATCCTCGTCACTAGGTCGACGAACACGTACCCTCTCTGGAAACTGGAACCTATCCTTAAATCTACTCGCCGTCTCAGCATCCAGCCCATAAACCTCCTCAAGGGCATGAAAAGCCCTAACGACACGAGGAGAAGAAACGGCTGCATCCCCCTCCACTGGATTGCCACTAGACGACAATTCAGTCTCGAGATCACTAGATCTGACCTCAGACATTACCTTCTTTTCCTTCCTCACCTGACCCTCGAACCAATCAATTGATTGCCTAATCAAAGGCAACAATTCGGTCAATGCCACATTAAGGCCACTACCCTCAAAGACAAAATTTTCAAAATCTGAGAAAGTACCTAAACCCCCCCCCCTAAACGCGCAAAAAGAAAGGAAACCGAAGGACAAACAACTCTAACCTCAGAATTGCCAACCATGAAAACCCAGCAAAGGCACAGAAAAGGAAAACAATACAACTGAATCCCAAGTAAAACAAAAGCAAAAAGAAGAAAAATAGAGGAAATTAGAAACGATGCCACAACGAAATCGAGAAAAAGCGAGAGGGAAGGAAAAACACACCTTAATCAATGGCGGATTGAGGAAGCTCTGCTTAACTAGCGCACCAGTTCGAAGAAGTGTAGCAGAAAAAAGCTAAAGAAAAGTAATGATTGGAATGCGAAGAAGAAAAGTGAGGAAAGAAGAAGGTTAAAAGTAAAGGCTCGAAAAACGGAAAGACCGGCGGGAAACCCAAAAGTCTCATTAGTTGGAACATTAATTGAACCAATCAACGCATGCCACGTAGGCCACGATCTCTGGAGCGCCGCCACTTCACACTTAATACGAAGCAGAACCCCAAGAGCCATTTACAACTTGTAACCCTTCGTATTCTATGATCGTCACTAAAGAGACGAACACAGAATCGAGGGGCAACTGACAAGACTAACTAGTTTGTCTATCATGGACGAGTCCATCGATGAGGACGAACTCAACCTCAGGCTAGGTAAGCCGATTATATGCATTACTGACGAAGATATCCAGGCCATTCAATGCAGGTAATCAAACCCAAAGCAGTTACAAGGATAACTGTACAATCCGTTGGAGGACATTGATGACACATTATACAGTCCCAGACGTTACGAAAAAGAGCATTAAGCCCTCCATAACTGCTCCAACGGCTAAAGGCCATAAGAACATATATAAATCCCACACATTGCCAAGAATGAGGTACATACACATATACGAGTAACCAGAGATTTTCTTTCATTCTATTCATTTTTCATTACTTTACTTTGAAAAGAGTTTCATATACTGACTTTGGCATCGGAGGCGTTGTGGCAGGCACCACACCGGTGACCATCTTTAGAGGTTGAAGAATCATCTCCGTCTGACGAACTCTACTGACGAGCTCACGCTCCATCAATTATTATTTTTTGACATCAAAGATAGAAGTATATTAAACAAATGAAAAAGAAAACAGTATACAAATATAGAGTAGGCTGATGAGCTGTAAAACAAAAATCCATGCAAGCCATGCATCGTGGCCTACAACCTCTACGAGCCCAAGCAGTACAAGAGAGAATAAAATAAACGAAATTCCAATAGGCTCCATAACAAGATCCATGACCTTTTATATAAGTGTTGCAGTTGTATGATATATCATATATATAACAATCATTGTTATAATATATTTTATGAATTTGGTTGATTCTCTATCAGTTTTGGTGGTATAATATATTTAAATACTTTTGGACTGTTTTGATTTGTAGGGAAGAGAATAAGAAATTTCACAATAATAGGATTCGTAAGGTATGTAAAGAAATCATTCAGTATTATTGTTGTCACCATTGGTGTGACTTAATTCTTGGACATTTTCACTATTTAACAAAGAAAATTAACTTACAAATAGAAGTTTTGGAGAAGGCCAACAAGTTTCTTGTGTTTCTAAGAAATATGAAAGAGAAGAAATTGAAAAGAAGTTACCAAATGAATATGAACCACTATTTATACCCAACAAATTATAACTCCTCAACAGGCATATTTTCATTCAATATGTACATTTTTAGTCAATAAACACATTTTCAGTCAATAAGCATCTTTAATATATATCAAATATAAAGAATTATGACATTTCAATAGGCACCTTTTGATATATCCAATTTGAATGTTTATGTCCTTTCAATGGGCACCTTTTAGTATATATATTACAACATATATTATATATACATGTGTATATATATATATATATATATATATTTATATAATTAGGTCTCTTATTCATTCCAAAAAAAAAAACTAATAAATAAAAATTACTTTTTTTTTTCATTGAAACTCATCCAGTAGCTATTCCTGTGCATCGCACGGGTTAGCGACTAGTTAAATTTATGGTGGAACTCATAATTCATGTGAGAGGAGGAAGTACGCATTTATAGTACTGTCAGAGTATTAAGTAATTTTTCTAATGCATTGGACATAGTGCATGAGAGAAGCCTTATTAAGATGTGTGTGATTCAAGTTGTTTGCTTCTCCTTTTAAGGCCATGTTTGAGTATTGTAGTTATCTTTATTCTGTACACATGGCAATGTACCTAGTGCTATTTATTTAAAATATTTTGTTTAATTTCCCTATGATTTTTTTTAAAAAAAAAAAACTATTAACTAAAAAAAAAAAAACCTAGTATTTTAATTCTGATAAGGTATTATTGAGAAATATTTTTCATTTTAGAAGTTTGTTAAGTTATAC
Source organism: Quercus glauca (assembly GCA_023736055.1). Classification (NCBI taxonomy): domain Eukaryota; kingdom Viridiplantae; phylum Streptophyta; class Magnoliopsida; order Fagales; family Fagaceae; genus Quercus; species Quercus glauca. The sequence continues at coordinate 35,158,206 of CM043316.1, read as the reverse complement.
TTGGTTGGGTTGCACGTGCAAGGCACGTGCTGCCCTTTAAGCAAGAAAATTAAGATAAGTTTTTTTTTGGAAAAGTATGAAATCATGTACTTAAATTTAGTATAGCTATTTAGCACATGAATTTCTATTTAATATGATAATTTCTTAGATCCTATTTTACTAAAGGCAATATTTACTCACGAAAAAATTCTTCTACGAATGATAATGAATGTTATCATCTTCCAATAAAAAACAATTAAGTTTTGATAAGACATTGTCACAATATTTAAAATTTCACAATGAATGATGATATATGCTACAATTGAAATTAAAATTTTCATCAAATTAAATACCTACAACCATCTACAATATATATATATATATATATATATATATATATATATTGCTATTCATATTCCCTTCTTTGTCATCTTATTTATGAGTGTAATTACGATTTTTAGCTTATTTAATTTTTAATGAACACCCTTTTAAGCAGGAAAAAAAATACATATTTCATTGAAGTTTTCATTAGATAAACTAATAAATCTAGAAGATTTAAACCTCTAATAAATTAGTGTTCTCTAAGTAACAAATAGAAACCATAGACATCATCAATTTTACTTTCCAAGTATGACCATCAGATAAAACTCAAAATACACAAATAAAATTTTTGGGACATTAAAATTTAGTAGGGTATTTAAGACATTGTACAATGAAATATTCTAGGAGTCATAAGATTTCAAAATATAAAGGATAAAATCATTCAACTTTAAAGCTTAGGTAGGGATGAAACTACCCTAAACATAAAGGGTAAAAATGCTTTTTACACAAAATTTTTTTTTTTTTTGGGTGTTTAAAACTATGTGTTTTTTATTTTTTATTTTTAACAATGTGATAAAAAAATTAAAAAAAAAAAATCAGCCCAAGAAAATTGTGCTTCAAAAAGTAAATTTTGGCTCAACAAATTGACTAAACCAAGAAAGAAGTCTAGAAACACAACAAAATGTCATGATATTTTTATATTATGTTTATTTTTAGTTATGGTGGGCCCTAGTCTAATATTTTATTATTTTATTTTAGAGTAATAATATGTTTACAACATTTTCACAACAAATCTTAGGTGGCAAATTGTTATTGGTTTTAAACTAAGCCAACCACTTGAAATTGTGCATTAAAAAAAATTAAAAAACAAAAAGGTAATTGAATAAAATTGTGCTTGAAATAGTGAATTTTGACTAAACCAAAAAAGAAGTCCAGGAATACAATAAAATTTCACAACATTTTCACAATAATTTTTATTTCTAATATTTTATTATTTACGTCTATAACATGTTCACAACAAATTTTAGATGGCAAATTGTTATTAGTTTTAAATTGTGACCACCACTTAAAATTGTGTATTAAAAACAAAAAAACAAAAAAACAGCCCAAGAAGATTGAGTGGAACAATGAATTTTGGCTCACCCAATTTGACTAAACCAAAAAAAATTTAGGAATACAATAAAATGTTACAACATTTGCACAATATGTATTTTTAGTCGTGGTAAGTATTGTTAGGGCTGTCCATAGGTCAGGCCGGATTAGGTTTGTGCCCAACTCGGACTCAACCCAAATGCATTGGGTGGGGAAAAATTTAACTCGAAACCGACCCGAATAGAGTTTCGAATCTGCCGGTTCGGATAGTAACGGATTCAGGTTCATATCGGTCGATTTCAGGTTTGCTACAGTGGAGTGAAATTTGGCCGGATTTTGGCCGAAATATTGCCGCATCTCGTCAGATTTGGCTAGATCTAACGAGATTTGGCTGATACTTCCTTTAAACCTATAAAGATCGGGCCGAGATCTTGATGGATTTGCCTAGATCTAGCTGAAATCTCCCTATATTGTCAGACTAAGAGTTTGGACTTACTAGTTTTTGGCTGAAACTCGTGATTTTCAACAGGTGAAGAACAACTCATCAGGCAGGTCGGGTTCATCGATTTCTCAGATAGCTAACCCATAACTCGAATCGATGGTCTCGAGTCCTGGTGCCGGCGACCCCTGTCTGACTGAATCAAAACTTTGATTGGGCGGTTTCGGGAGACGAGCATCAAGTTTCGGGCAGGTCATAGACAGCCCTAGGTCCTGTTATGATATTTTATTATTTATTTTAAAGAAATGATACTTCTACAATTATTTTACAAAAAATTATAGATGACAAGTTATTACTAATTTTAAACTGGGCCCACAATCGATATCACTTTTTTTATGCATCAATAGTAGTTTGGCACCTAGGATTTGTTGTGAAATTAATGTGAAAATGTTGTGGACTTCACATTTTTTTTTTTCAATCTATAAGGAACTAAGATCTTGGTAATTGTAAAAATATTATGACAACAACATGATGTAATAGCAATTTCACAATAAATTTATTTTCAGTTGTGGTTAGTCCCAATCTCTTCTTCTTCTTCTTCTTCTTTTTTTTTTTTTTTTTTTTTTTTGCCCTATAAAAAATTAACACCTCAATAATTATGAAAATAAATATTGTAAAACTTTTTTGTTCCAATATAAAATTACCGTGTAAACACAAATAAATATTTATGAAGTGTTATGTTCACAACACTTTCACAAAAAATCATAGGTGGTAAGTTGTTATTGGTTCTAATTTGAATCAATAAATTAAATTACTTTTTTGCAAATCCATAACAGTAAATAACAACCTATTTATCAAGAATTTGTTGTAAAAATGTTGTGAGTGTATCATGTCTCTAAACATTTAAAAGAAAAGAGAAAAAAAAAAAAAAACAAACAAAACTGGTGCACTGACGAAAACAAAAACAAAAACAGCTCAAGTAATATGCAAAACGGTGAGTTTTGAAAAACTCACCAAATAGACTAAACCAAATTGGTACTGTAGAAAGAACCATTTGCTCTTTTTATATAGTTAGTAGAAAACTACAATAATAATAATAAAAGTTGCAATATATATGGTAATTATTTAGAATATTTACTTAGCGAAACCATCATTTCTACGACCCAACTCTTATTATAGGCTGGTTGAGCCAATCAAAAGTAAGTAAGAGGTACAGTCCAGGTAGTCAAGGTTTTCAGACCCGGACCATTCATTGAATCGTAAAAGGGAGAGGTTCAAGGTTTTTGAGGTCGAACCGTGATGATGTCATAATTAATTTAATAATTAATTAAAGCTTAAATATAGATATTAAATTTATAAAACTAGCAACATTGACTAATATATCTATATATGTGAGGGAAATTTAATAATTTTCAAGCATATATTTAATAATTAAATAAGAAAGTTAATAAAATAAAATAATAACCATGAAAACATTAAAATTTATGATTAATTTTTGAAGTAAAGTTGAATATCTTTGAAGGATTTTGTTAGGTTTTTAGACCCCTTAAAAACAACAATTGGATTAACCTAGAGAATTAGCCAAGTGATTAACTTAGTCAATTTATGCAATTCTAGGTTATCACAATTAAACAATCATATCAAGAATATATAACAGTGGAAAAATAAAGAACACAAGATATGATGACCCAGGAAAACCAAACTGGTAAAAAACCTGAGGAGGATTTGACCTACTTATCCTCAATGTAAACTTGAATCCACTATATGAAAGAATTGAAGCCCATTCCCTTCTATTTGGATAATCTTGCAATTACATGACACCAGTTGGTTCAATTTTCATAAAAGAAAATTAAAAAAATGGAGAATGTGGTTACGTGGGAACATCACCTACAAATTCAATAAGAGAGCTGATTTGATTCTCTTTTGCTGGAGTACTTTAAGAGAAAAAAAAAATAGAGTAAGTTTGGGTCCAAAAATCTAGGGTTAGATTCTTTGATTCTCCCTTCCTTACTAAGAACAAAAAGAATCTACCAATCAGGCCACTCTCTTCTAAGGAAAGAAAACATAAAAGAAAAAGGGAAAGGTAAATTAAAAGAAAAAAAGAAAGAAAGAAAAACCCATTTGTTATTCCCTTTCAGTCATCAAAAAGAAATATCCATACCATAACCCATCTGCATCTCTTTGTTTAAAAAGGCTCATTGGCCTCACAATAATAACACAACATAGCTTGAAAAATACATGATCAATAACACTTTCCATTTATTACATCAGCACTTTCCATTCATTACATCACCAAAGAAAATCTGCTGAAAAACATCAATGCTACCATGCACTTGTACACAAATCACCAACTAAGTGCCACTGGTTATGCAAAAGAGGAAAAAAAGCCAATTTTTACAAAATAATAATAATAATAATAATAATAATAATAATAATAATAATAATAATAATAATAATAATAATAATAACAATAATAATAATTGAGGGAAGCCAAGGCTACAATTTACAATCAATTTTCTGCACATCTGCTTTTAGTTTCACCTTATCTGCAAGTCATGGTATACTTTACAAATTTTTCTGCTTCACTCTCAAAGTGCTAGTAGCACAAACTCAATTTGACCACAAGTATGGTGAAATGCCAGAGAAAAGACGGGGTACACTGGCTGTAGCACAAACTCAAAAAGGCTCATTGGCTGCTCCAACTACTACCATCACATAAATTTTGTCAAATGCAGGACCCAACGAAAAGACGGGGCATATTCCAGCCACTCATCAATCTGAGAAGAAGCAACAACAGGATTAGAATGAAGTAAAACATTAACAGAAAACAACTTAAAAAAAGATTCCAAAGAAAATAACCTGGCCAGATTTATATGCATTATGTCCATAGAAATTGGGAAGGCTAGCAACACGAGCAATATAGTGAAGAAGCACATATGTTACATGTAATTTATGCCTACAATGCAGAGGTTGAATTTGAGTACTGTAGAATCTCTAAAATCTCTCACAATGATTACATTACATATTGATAAAAGACAGCATCTTTGGGTTTTAACTTGAGAACCCATAAAAGGGGTACACTGATTGAATAAAGAGCATAGATAGATGGAAGTGGAATCCCTATAAGTCGTGGAAGCAGCAGAAATATATAATTACATGAAAGACAAAAGAGAGAAACAAAACCCAATACATCAATTCAACTAAAAAGACCCATATAAGTAAAAATAAAAACAGATACACAAAAGCTAAGCTTTAGGAAGAAAAAACAAATCTTTATCGAAAAAGAAGAAGAATGAATACCCATTAGAGAAGAGAAGCGTGGGAGCAGAGTTAGGAGGTAGGGAAGTGAAGCATCACAAGATCAGCGGCTGCTACTATCCTGTGAGATCGGTGAGATCGATGAGGAGGTAGGGGCTGTCCAGTTGTTCGGTGAGATCAGCGGTTGCTGCACGTGGCCACCGTCGATTTCGCCTCACAAGATCTCACTGGTCTGAGTTTGCTCAGAAAACAAAGGTGGAGGAGATGAGAGAGAGGCGTGAGGCTGGGCTTTGTGTGTTTGAGAAGAGAAGTTGAGACGCGAGTTTGAGGAGTTTAAGGAGAGAGAGAGAGAGGGGCTGTCCGGTTGGATCAGATTCTCTTGTCGGTTTGAGTTTGCTCAGAAAACAAAGGTTGAGGCTATGAGAGAGAGGCGTGAGGCTGTGTGGGTGTGTTTGAGAAGAAAGAGGCTAACGCTGTTAGGGTTAATAGCTCCTCCACAACTAAATGGGTCATGTGCGTTGCACATGACTCCAAGTTGAGGTGTCTCCTCCTTTTAAGTGACACTTGCCCCTGTTTGTAGGATTTCCTCCAAACCTGTTTGGAGGAAATCTGTGTCCTTTGAAATTTTGGGCTAAGGAGTATGGAGATTTGGTTTTAAGGCTTTTAAAATGGAGCAATTCAAGATGAACAATTTTCAATCTGTTTTCATAATTGTTTATATAGCCCATACTCCGCATACCTATTGTAAAATGTAGAGACATTTGATCACCAAATGCTCCTTGATTAAAGGATTTACAAATTCATGAATGTGTAAAATATTTGTCCAAATCCTTCCCAAAGGAAAAAAAAAAAAAAGTATAGAGGTAAAGACTGGGGATTCTAGCATTTTGCCCTTATTTTTGAAAAAATTTAGCAATATATCCTTGTTTTAAAACTCAATTTTAATAAAATCGAGTTTCAATCAAAAAACTCAATTGGTTTAAAATCAAGTTATGCCAAATGAAACTTAAAAAAAAAATTGTGGAACTCAAGTTCATAGAGCTCGAGTTCCATACTTATAGCTGTGTTTAGAGAGCCCTATAATGGCATTTTAAATGAAACTCGAGCTCCATGAACTCGAGTTTCATGCAAGTTTTTTTTATTTTTTATTTATTTTTAGTTCCATACCTATAGCTGCATTTAGGGAGTTATATAGTAGCATTTTAAATGGAACTCGAGCTCCATGACTTTTTTTTTTTTTTTTTTTTTTTTTATTTTTAAGTTTGATCACCCCATACTTGATTTTCTACCAATCGAGTGTTTTGATTGAAACTCAATTTTAATAAAATCGAGTTTCAAAACAGGGGTATGAACCTAAATAGTTTCAAAACAAGGACATATTGCTAAATTTTTTAAAAAAATAAGGGCAAAATGTTAGAATTCCTAGTAAAGACTACCTTTTTATTTCTTTACTCCTTTTTCATCTTGTATTATTAGTAAGAGCATCCACAACACCGGAGATATATTTTTAGCTATTTGGCACCACAAAAAGTTATTTGCTTATTTTACTTACTCACATGTTGCAGCAATAGATCTATTTTAGCTTTCAACACAATAAAATAATATAAACATCACAATAAAATAATATATCTATTACAATAAAATAATACATCTTATTAGGTTCTAAAGACTTAGGATTCAATGTATTTAGAACTCTAATGTGTAATGTTGGCAAACCATGATCAAAACAATATGTTTAGTCTTGTTTAGGCTTGCTCAAAGTTGTGTCTTTTATGTAAAGTTAAAATCGAGTGACTGTAGAAGTATTTGTTACTTTCGGCCTAGCTTGATCGATCGAAGAATAGACTCGATCGATCGAAAGTCGGCCAGATTGTTTTTTCTGTAGAATTTCCAACTCAGCCCTACCTCATTAAACGTTTAGAGTTTTATGTTTTTACCCTAGGTATTTAAACAAAACCCTAGCCACGTTTTTGTAGGTTGTTCCTATTGTATTGTTGCTCATACTTTTCTGTTTTGTGTGAATCTCTTGTAAGATCTTAGATGAGCTTTCCTTTACACAAAACTTAGGGTTTTCAAGGTAGAGATTACTTCAACATCTTGATGATCAACTCGGTTGCTACCATTGGAGCTTAAAGATAAACAAGCGGGGAGCTTGTAGCTGATTGCAGAATCCAAGAAAGAAGGAGTCCGTGGATTCGGAGCTTGCACGTGGTCGTGTCAGTAAGTTCTACAGGTGGGTAGCATTAGGAAGTCAAGCAGGGGGCTTGTAAGTCCTTTTGTATAAACTTCAATTCTTTCATAGTAGATTCAGGTTTACCTTGAAGATAGCTAGATCAAATCCTCCCCAGGTTTTTACTGTGTGGTTTCCTGGGTCATCATATCTTGTGTTCATTTATTTTCCGCTGCTTTATATCTTGATATGATTATTTAATTGTGTTAACCTAGATTTGCATGAATTGGACTAAGTTAATCACTTGGCTAATTAACTAGATTAATCTAATTGTGGTTTAAGGGGTCTAAATTTCCATCAAGTGGTATCAGAGTGGGTAGCTCTTCTGTTGTAAATCTTTTGATTTTTGAGCTGATCCTTGACCCCTGTTGTCATGGAACACGGACACTCTCTTGTTGTTCCTCCTCACTTTGACGGGAATAACTATGCCTATTGGAAAGTAAGGATGAAAGCATTCCTGAAATCCATTGATGAAAGAGTTTGGAATTTTGTTGAGTACGGATGGGAGAAGCCCACTACTCCTGTAAGTGAATGGCAAACTTCTCAAAAAGAAGCAGTTGAATTTAATAGCAAAGCTATGAATGCCATCTTTAATGCTGTTTCTATGGAGGAATTTAAGAGAATCTCAAATGTTGAGATTGCTCATACTGCTTGGAAAATCCTCCAAACTGTGCATGAAGGCATAAAGGCTGTCAAAATAAATAAGCTGCAGCAATTAACTTCTAGGTTTGAAAGCATTAGGATGTCTGATGATGAATCATTTGATGAATTTTATGCCAAACTGAATGACATTGTTAATTCTGCTTTTAATTTGGGTGAAGTCTATGATCAACCTAAAATTGTTAGGAAGATACTTAGATCTTTAACTGAAGACTTTAGACCCAAAGTGACTGCCATTACTGAAAGCAAGGATGTGGACTCCATCCCTGTGGATGAACTTGTAGGATCTCTTCAGTCCTATGAGTTAGACCTGCCCAAAATTAACAAATCCAAATCAATGGCTCTTAAGTCTGTTGATGATGTTGATGCTGGTGGATTTGATGATGAGCTCTCTGCTGTAGAGATAGCTTACCTTGCCAAGAATTTTAGAAACTTTCTTAGGAATACTAATAGGAGGGCAAGGAATACAAATACTGCTGAACCTAGAAATTTTGGGAAGAATGATCCCATTAAGGTTAGCAACACTGAAAAACCTAGAGAAAGAGTAGGTCAATCTTCCAACAATTCTTTGGGTGCTCAATGTTTTGGTTGTCAAGGGTATGGTCATGTTAAATCTAAATGTCCAACATTCTTGAGGTCTAAGGGCAAAGCTATGGCTGTAACCCTTAGTGATAATGATGTTTCTAATGATGAGTCTGGTTGTGACGAGGATGGAAATTTCATTGCTTTCACTGCTACTGCTGTAGTTAATGAAAGCATATCTGCTGAAGAGAACCCTTCTGATGGGGAACTCTCTGAGTACCCAGATCTTCAAGAGGCCTATAATAAACTTTGCAAAGTTACTGAAAAGGATGCTATGAATGTTGAACTTGGCCTGAAGAAAATTAAATCTCTTGAGCTTGATAAGAAAAATTTGCTTGTTAAGTTGTTTGATGCTAATGATCTTTTGAACAATGTGAAAACTGAGAATATGATGTTGATTAATAAAGTAAAGAAATTAGAACTTGATTTATTTGCTGCTAGATCTGCTAGTTCTAAACTTGATCATATATTGAGTGTTCAAAAGTATCCTTCTGACAAATTAGGTTTAGGTTTTGTTGAGAGCATCTCTGTGTCTGCACCCCATTCCACGATCTTTGTTCCTTCATCTTCTTCTAAACCTTCTGTGAGTGAGGTTGTGAGTGAAACTGTTAAACCCCCTGTGAGTGAGGTTGTTAACCCTATAAAAGTTTCACCACCTAAGAAAATTATGGTAGATTTGAGAGAGTCTAAACCTAAGGAACCTACAAAATCTAAGGACAAGATGCATGGTAAACCTGTTTGGGTTTATCATTATTGTGGAAAGTTTGGAAACATTCGTCTTAACTGTTACAAGCTTCAAGCTGCTAAGAGAGCAAACAAACCAAAAGTGCCTGTGCCTCAAGCACAAGATCCTATGGCACTAATTGGTGAATTGGTAAAGGCGTTAAACCTTTATTCCAATCCTGGAGTTGGGAATCACTCGAATGTGAATAAGAACTCAAATGCTCGTGTTGCATTTAAAAAGTTTTGGATGCAAAAGACTCGATCTAATTGAGTCTTTCTGACATGGTCCTTGTGCTTCATTGCTCTATTCATCTGTGACCATTGTTCTTTGGTTTTTGTGTTTTTTTTGTTCTAGGACTTGCATTTGCATTACATTCATGCATTTCATTCTAGGATTTATTTGTTTTCTCTTTTAATAATAATAAATAAAATAAAATAAAATAAAAGAGAAGAGGAAGCAAAACTATGTTTGACACTATTTTTCTTGATTTTTGAAAACAAGGTGGGTCAATCTTTTTACACATGTCATGTCTTGTGTACCTTGTTTAGCTTTGATGAGCTTATTCTTTGCACTTTACTAGTTAAAGCTTTGTAGTGCATGTTGTGTGGGAAAGATGTTTATGGTGTTTATCACTTTGTCTTAATCTTGAAGTCACATGTTTTTTGATTATCGGACTTGATCCTTTTGAGAAAGGCATAAATAACCATCTCACCACTGTTCACTAGCCAATCATGAACACCTTAATGCATATCATAAGATTTTGTACTCGAGAAAGTGTAGCACATGCACAAAAAGAACATAAGGTGTAGTCTCGTTAAATCTCATAATTAAAACTGGTGTGTACTATTATGCTTGATGCCAATTCACTTAATTAAAACTGGTGTGTACTATTAGGCTTGATGCCAATTCACATAATTAAGAGGCAAAAATTCAAGAAACTTACATGATTGCAAGCTTTTGTTATACGAGATGTGGGAGTTATATGATGTAACTCTTTTGGTGATAGTCTCTTTTAAATTCTATGTGATGAATTGTGTAGACTTTGTGTTTAATTGCTATTCACATATTACCTCACATGTATCTCAAGTTTTTGCTAGTTGCACACACTACACAAGTTACTCTTTGTTAAACACTGTACATGTTAGTGTGTGTGTTTTTGGTCTGACCAACCAAGTTTGAAAATATCTTGAGAATTGTGCACAACATATTTTGTTGTTTGGAGAATTGAAAGGGAGAATGATTGAAACTTTGCTATGAGAAACTTGGGTTTAAAATTTTGAGTTTTTGAAATAGCATTCCATCTCATACTCATGCATTTTGTTTCTTCAATTTTAATGCTTTAAGGAGTTGTTTTCAAAATGTGGTTATTGTTTTCAAAACCTGTGATTTTCTCAAAATTTAGTGAGCCTCTGCCTGATTCGATCGATCCAATCTGTTTTTTGATCGATCGAAAATGAGCTTTATTTTTTTATGAGTCTCGAATTGATTCGATCGATCGAATGTAATTTTCGATTGATCGAAGATCGTGAAAAAGCTTTTTTTAAAACTCAGATCTGACTTTTTCAAAGTTACTATTTCAAAAGCTTTTCAAACTTTTCTTCTCTCTCCAACTCGGCTAGGCTCCACAAAGAATTTTTTGTCGTTTTCCTCCGATTTCTTTGCAAGGTTTCTCTCTCCTCAAGCCGGTAAGACCTTAATACCCTTCATTTTGAATTTATTTTCATGTTTTCATGCATAAATTCATGCATTTAAGGGTAATTTTTGGACTATACAATTTTTGGGATTTTTGTTGATTCAAAGCCTATTTTGTGAAATTGATCAATGGGTTTTTGTGGGAACATGATATAAACATTATATTGATGGTTTAATTTGATCAATTTTGGGGTTTGTGAAAAATTGAAATTTCTACGGCTTGTATTGGATCCGAATTGGGGATTTTGTTCAATTAGGATTAAATTGATGAAATTGGCTTGTTGTTTTGATATAATTGAGCATTATAATCTGTGTATTGTGTTCTGTGATGCTCAATTCATTACTTTGTTTTCAAATTTTTATCAAGTGGTTCTTCAATTTTGGGGATTTTGTTAGAAACCCTATGTTCAAGCCAATTTTATTAATCTAACCTTTTAATTGAACTTAATTGTTATTGCATTAGATCATGCATCATGACATTTTATTTGTTCATGCATCATATAGTTTTTTTTATATTATTGTGCTAATTTGCAGTCTGCCCTTGGTTTTGTTTTTTTTGTTTTGTTTTGTTTTTTTTTTTTTTTGTTCTTTTGGTTCTCTTTGTGTCTCTGTCCTTTCCTTAGCATCATGCCTAGGAAGACTAGAGCCCGTAGGTCTGTTCCCTCTCCTTCACCTCCCCCACCTTCCTTTGACCGTGAGAGGTTTCCGAGTGAGAAAAACCAAGAGATTTTTGAGAAGTTGAACCTTCAGAGAAAAATTTGGGCTGAGCGTTCTGTCGTATTAGATGAGGTTGATCCTGCCATTAGGGCAAATTTTGAGCATCGGGGCTGGTTACCTTTATTGGATGTTTCTGATCCTCCTCTTCCAGCTACCCTGATTAGAAAGTTCTTTTCGAACATCTCTATCCGTGTCTATGATTCCAACACTTTAGTTAAGAGTTGGATACAAGGCATAGAGTATGTCATTACTCCTGCGGTAGTGGCTGATGCTCTAGGGGTACCTTTGGTCCAGCACCCTGTTTACCCTTATGATGAGTCTCCTGTGTTGAGTGATGTCATGTCTTACATCACTGGGTCTTTTATCCAGTGGGGTTCTGATCCTCGGATCACCACTGCTGAGCTTCCTAAGACTATCTATCTTTTCTTTAGGATAGCGTGTCATTCTTTTTGGCCCATTTCTCATCTTCACACCATTCCTCTCGAGCAGTGTGTATTTTTGTACGCTCTTGTCACTGATGCTCCTATCAGTTTTCCTCATTTGTTTCTTCGTTCTTTGAACAAAGTTTATAGGAGTTCATCTACCGCTCATGCTCTTGTTCATCCTATCTTTATTTATAGGATTTTGCTTTATTTTGGTTTAGATGATTTCCCTTCTTTGAGCCCGTCCATGTGATTGCTCCTATAGGTGCGTCTTTTCTTAGACAGAAGGCTGCTCATCTTTGAGCTGGCTCTAAACACTCTAGGTCTGAGCCTTCTGGTAGCACACCCCCTTCTTCTTCTACAAGTCCTGCTCGTGAGGCTATTCCTGGTGCTGCTGCTGCTGCTGTTCCTCCACCTCCCTCGGATGACTTCGATGTACGTCGTACCTTGGAGACTGTCATGACCGTTCAGGCGGCTCATGGTCAGATTTTGGTGGACTTGCTTGATGAGATTCGTGCTCTGAGAGCTGACTTGGCGCATCTTCGTTCACCCTCACTGCCTCCTTTTGATGATGGCTTGTGATTGTCCTTTGGCATTCCGTCACAAAAAGGGGGAGCAGAGTTTGGAGACTTGTAGAGGAGTTTTTGTAGGTAGGGGGAGTTTTTATTTCTTTTTGCAGAGCTAGTGGAGATTTTTGATATTAGATTGTATCTAGGTGCTTCACCATGTATACTTTCTTTTGGGCTATTCTTGTTGGGAAATACATTTTTGATATATGATTCTTGATTTTGTGTTCACTGCTTATTGATTTATATTTATGAGTTATTCATTGATATATGTCTTTATTATGTGTTGTGTGAACTTTCAAGAATGCTTTTAATATTTGGTGTATCTAACTTAGGGGGAGAGTTAGATTACATATCTGTTGATTTATTGTTTTTCTGTCACACATGCGTTTATGCGTTTGTTGAGTGTTTCAGGAATATACAGGTTGATTCGATTTGGCTGCTGTCTACACTTGCAACCGATGGATAGTAGTTAGGATTGAATTGTGTTTTATGAGCATTACTTTTTGTAAAGGACGTTTTATTTGTACACTTTGAGCTTATAGTTTGTGTTTTGTCATGGATTGCCAAAGGGGGAGTTTGTTAGGTTCTAAAGACTTAGGATTCAATGTATTTAGAACTCTAATGTGTAATGTTGGCAAACCATGATCAAAACAATATGTTTAGTCTTGTTTAGGCTTGCTCAAAGTTGTGTCTTTTATGTAAAGTTGGAATTGAGTGGTTGCAGAAGTATTTGTTACTTTCGGCCTGGCTTGATCGATCGAAGAATAGACTCGATCGATCGAAAGTCAGCCAGATTATTTTTTCTGCAGAATTTCCAACTCAGCCCTACCTTATTAAACGTTTAGGATTTTATGTTTTTACCCTAGGTATTTAAACAAAACCATAGCCACGTTTTTGTAGGTTGTTCCTATTGTATTTTTGCTCATACTTTTCTGTTTTGTGTGAATCTCTTGTGAGATCTTAGAGGAGCTTTCCTTTACACAAAACTTAGGGTTTTCAAGGTAGAGATTACTTCAACATCTTGATGATCAACTCGGTTGCTACCATTGGAGCTTAAAGATAAACAAGCGGGGAGCTTGTAGCTGATTGCAGAATCCAAGAAAGAAGGAGTCTGTGGATTCGGAGCTTGCACGTGGTCGTGTCAGTAAGTTCTACTGGTGGGTAGCATTAGGAAGTCAAGCAGGGGGCTTGTAAGTCCTTTTGTATGAACTTTGATTCTTTCATAGTGGATTTAGGTTTACCTTGAGGATAGCTAGGCCAAATCCTCCCCAGGTTTTTACCGTGTGGTTTTGTGGGTCATCATATCTTGTGTTCATTTATTTTCCGCTGCTTTATATCTTGATATGATTATTTAATTGTGTTAACCTAGATTTGCATAAATTGGACTAAGTTAATCATTTGGCTAATTAACTAGGTTAATCTAATTGTGGTTTAAGGGGTCTAAATTTCCATCACATCTCACTACAACAAAAAAAAAAAAAAAAAAAAAAAAAAAAAAAAAAAAAAAAAACCACAAATATTCTAACCAACAGTGTGAACACAAAATAAAATAATATTTTTTTTTTACCTTTGAGCTAAAGTGCACAGCTATCTTTAGCTGTGCACGGTAGCTGAGAAGCCAAATTTTTTAACTATAATTCCATTGTTGTAGTTCTAAATAGCTTTTTAGTGGTGTTAAAAATAATTTTTTAGCACAACTACTGCAAGTGCTCTAACTATGCTTCGGTGCTACCTACCGTGTTAGGAATTCTTTTGCTTTGCTTTGTTTTGTTTTTTAGTTTTTGGAGGGACCGCTTTAGGAAATCTCAGTTGATTACAATTTCATTAGATGAAAATAACTACTATGGCAGACCGCTTAGATTAGATTGGTCTTTGCTGCTTTTACCAAAAGTGATGGGGCTTCTGAGTACTGATTTTAAGTTATTGATACCGTTCCGTTCCGGCCGGAATGGCCGGAATTTTTCGTATTAGGTATGCAAGCCGGTACCAGAATACTCCACGTTCCATCTTGGGTCAGATTTCGGGCCATTTCGGGTCATTTCGGCCAATTCCAGCAAATTCCGGCCGAGATGTAAATTCTGGCCGGTACAGGATTTAGCCTATTATTAAAAAAAAAAAAAAACAGTAAAAGTCCAAACGACGACTGCCCGCCATTTGCCTGAATGAACCCAGCATCCCAGCCCACTTCTTCATCATCTTCTTCTTCTTTATGTTCTTCTTCTCCATTTTGTATCCACTGGTCAGTGGGACTGGTCTTCTGCTCTTTTATTTTCTACTGTCTTGCGCTTGCATGTTCTGGACCTTCTGGTGTCTTTTAGAGTCTTTTATTGATTTCAAATTTCACTTTGCTGAGCCCATCACGTGAGTGACTTTGGAAATGACAAAAAAAAAGTTAAAAAACTCAAAAGCAAATGTCAGGGGTATTATTTTTACTTTCTTTATTATATACAATGGTTTATAACATTATATTAATATTAATGTATTTCTTTTAAAAATATTATTATTAGAAAAATATTATATTGATAACATTTTTACAATACTTATACAACAAATTATAAATAATAGGTTGTATGTATTTGAGTTTTGAGTTTGTATGTATGTGCTCATATATATATATATATATATATTTTTTTTTTTTTTACAAATCCCGAAACACCTTGAAATGGTACGCCGAAATAGGCCGGTACCGAAATATTCCGTTTCACTAAACATACCGAAACAGGGTCCGAAACGGAATTAATAACAATGATTTTAACTGAAACGAATTGCGAGGCAAGGAAAACAAAGTAGTAAACAAAAGGCGGTCTTGACTTGACTTGAGTTTTTTGTTTTTTTTTTTTTTTTTTAAGACTAAAATTCATTAAACAAGAGCAACAATATATATAACTGGAGTTCTCGACAGGGTTAGAGCATTTTTATCAAGAATTCTAAAAATTTTAACATTTAACACTTCAAAAACCTACTTTATTCATTATACCATCCCACTTTAAGATACATCAAACATCAAACCTTCTATATTTTTTACCATTTCATTTAAATAATATAAACTACTCATTAAAATAATAATAAAACTACACAACAAACTAGAGCAACCAGCCAAACACCTCCTCCACCACCTGTACCACCATTGTAGCAACCACAACCCACCACAGCCACCACCACCACAAGTCACAGCACCTACATGGCAACCACAACCCCTTGCAGGAAGAACATAAAAAGAAAAAAACCAAAGTATAACAACAACCATCCACCAAAATCACAACCAACCACCACCCAACCACCACAAAAACAACCAACAAACCCACCAGCAAACCCATCACGCTGAACCAAAACCCACAAGAACCAAAACCAGATCGGTGAACCAAAACCCATCACACACACACAAACCCAAGATCGGTGACCCACGACCCACGCCCCACGCCGAACCAAAACCACGACCACAAACCACAACAGGAAAAAAAAAAAAAAAAAAAAAAAAAAAAGAAGAAGAAGAAACCTCCATCGCCGAACCTCCACCATGACCATTGGACCGTCGGACCCACGACCGATGCCCATCAAACCACAATCGCCGACCACGAATCATCACCGCCACCACCCACGACCATTGAACCATCCAATCGGACTCAAACCCATCAGACCACGACCCTGACCATCGGACCACGCCGAACCACGGGACAGAGAAGAGAGAAGAGGGAAGAGAGAAAGACAAATAATAAGAAGAAAGAAAGTGACCCCACCTGAATTAAAAAAATAATTTAAGTTTTACAATTTGTGAACAGTGTAATCTCAAATTGAGACTGCACTGTTCATCAATTGTAAAAATTATAGCATTTAGAACTCTTAATAAAGGTTGTTTTTCAGAGTTTGGAGCTTCCAATGCCAAATATTTGGTATTCGACACTTTTAATGAGAATGCTCTTAGGGTTTGCAATGCTTTCTCTCCATACTGTAGCATTGTGTTTCCCTCCTTTTCAAGGAGGACGTTGAGTCCCTATAGTAACTAACTAGGTTACTAGTAGGGTTGGTTTCTTATTCTAGTGAGGTAAGGGATATAGTCTCTGAATTTTACTTTATTTTTTTATGCAAGATATTCGGAGGTTGCAATCATTGAATTGATTGATAGGAACCTTGCGGTCCCCACCTCAACCGAGTGATTGGCCAAAACTAAAGTAGGATGAAAATGAAAGTTAATAATGGAAAAATGATTGCTAAAATGAAGACAAAATTGCTAAAATGGGAAAAAGAAACGTAAATAAATAATCAAATGTGTTTGGCCATTGCGCACCACTTTTGCTTTACTCTCTGATAATGAAGTTTTTAGTTAATTCAATTAGTAAAATTTTTTATAATTAAATAAAAGATATAAAGTTTAAAATTTTTGATAATTAAATAAAGAGTTATCATCAAGAACAAATGTTATAGATTAAATTCTCTCTAAAAAAAATTTTAAAAAAAAAAACTATAATGATGTGGTGAGATTCGTGAGAATCCTATTGGGCCATGACCATTCTTGTATCTCCTAGCTTAGGTAGGACCATTTCTATCACCCATAATTTCTTTGTCGCGCTTCTCTTGCATTATCCAAAATTTTTTTCTATTATAACATAGTGAAGTACCAAAAATAATTTTAACGATTTTTATTTTTACACAAAGAGTACACATTTAAAAATATTCTTACATTGTTTTTTTTTATTATTATTATGTTTTTTTATCAAGCATTAACAAATGAAGAGGAGATTCATTTAAAAATAAAAGCAACAAAGGGGAAATTAGGCTAAAGAATTTAAAAATCCATGGAGACCTAAATTTGCTAACAACTGCAAAATAATAATGAAGATAATAATTTTAAAAAAATATATATGGTATCCATTGATCATGATTTATATACTTTGCAAAGAATGTGACATAATTTGCATACACGTGTGTGTGTGTATACACATGAATATAAAAATGCTATGCAATTAGAATGCATCAAGAAACTGAGAATGGTGGGTGACAATTATAAGGGCCCTTTTGCTTTTATGTAATCTCATTAAACCTACACAAAGTTCAGATTCAACAAAGAATTTGAAGTAACTTCTAACATCCATGTTGTTGGATTATAATTGTCCTTAACAGCGGGCATCCCGGGGATACTTTACAACAATTTGTTAGTGCATTTGGTTGTGTAAAGATAGATAATTATTCTCTATTTATTAGTGATTAATATAAGCTTTTATATATGTATATATATAAATTTTTTAGCATATGATTTTTTCATTATATATGCATCATGCAAATTGATTATGAGATTCTGTTTTCGAAACCTCTAAACAAAAAACATGGGTCATTTTTAAAAGATTCTTTATTTTAATACATAATGTATATTAGACAGAAAACTATATACACTCAAAGAATAGCCGGATACTAAAAAAGAAAAACTTTATTAATATCGTACTAAAATAAATAAGGTTGACGTTATGTCAATGAGAAACAGTAAGGAAAGTGGAAACACGAGAAAAAAAATTTGTAAGAAAATTCGAGAATTCCTATTTAATTCCCTTGTCAGTTGATGGTATAAGGTCTTATTTTTTAGTCTATTTTTAAACGCAACAGCTTCAAAGGTTGTTTGGCATGATTCACGTGTTCCAGCTGGTCGCCATTCTTGGGTTGAATGATTTGGAACTTTGCAGTTCTCTTTATTGAGTGATTGGCCAAACTAAAAGCAACCTGATCGATTTGATGGGCAATGAATGAAAGGTAATAATGGAAAAAGTGAATGGGAAAATGAAAACGATCGATTGAAGAGGACAAAAAAACGTGATTATGCCATAGTGTTTCAGATAAGCGAAGAGATAGAATTATAGAAACAAAAAACAGAGGTGATCACGTGGGCTTGGCCATTGCCTATTGGTTATTGCCTACCACTTTTGCATTATCCCACTATTTCCATGTCGAGAATCAAGAGTCTTCTTTTACGATAGAATCTGAAATCATCAAAAGATGATAAGCGCAAATTATTGTTTTCAAGTCAAAAAAGTTTAACTTCTAGAGTCCTTTTTTTATTATATATATATATATATATATAGAGGACATTCTGGCCTTTTACCTTTAATTTTAAAAAAATTTAGCAATATGCTCCTGTTTTGAAATTATATAGGTAAATGCCCCTGTTTCGATACTCGATTACCTTAAAATCGAGTTTCAATGCAAAACTCGATTGGTGTAAAATCGAGTTATGCCCGATCAAACTTTTAAAAAAAAAAATTGCATGCAACTTGACTTAAGGGAAATCGAGTTCCAAAACGCCACTATAGGGCTTAAAAACGCTACTATAGGGCCCCTGAACTTGGTATTCACGCTTACAAAAAAATTTTTGCAGAAAAATGCCACTATAGGGATTGAAAAACACCGCTATAGGGCCATTGAACCCAGTATTCACACTTACAAAAAAAAATTTTTAGAAAAACGTCACTATATGGATTAAAAAACGCCGCTATAGGGCCACTGAACCTGGTATTCACACTTATAAAAAAAATTTTTGCAGAAAAACGGCACTATAGGGCTTAAAAACGTCACTATAGGACTTAAAAACGCTGCTATAGGACCCCTGAACTTGGTATGGGGAAATACACTTATAAAAAAATTTACATGAAACTCGAGTTCTATGCAATTTTTTTTATTTTTTTTTAAGTTTGATCGAGAATAACTCGATTTTACACCAATTGAGTTTTGCATTGAAACTCGATTTTACACCAATCAAGTATCGAAACAGGGGCATATACCTATATAGTTTCAAAACAGGGGCATATTGCTAATTTTTTAAAAAAATTAAGGGCAAAAGGCCAGAATTCCCTATATATAGAAACTGAAGTCATCAAAGAGGATAAGAGCAAATTATTGTTTTCAAGGCCCAAAAAAAAAAAAAAAAACGTTCGACTCCAAACCGGTGTTATTTTACTACAATTTATTATGTGACGATTAAAAATATTATATTTATGTGTAGTTTTAGTCACATAGTTTTTTTAAGTGAGATATGTAACTTATTTAAATAATATATATGTAATACACATGCATATAAATAGTTTTATAAATGACCACATAATGAGTTAAAAAAGATAATTCTAATCCACCCTACAACAAAATGTATTTTTAGCGAAGAATTTTAGTAAGGAAATATTTTTCGTCACTGAAAACTTACATTTAGCGACGAAATTTATAATTCGTCACTAAAAATGAAAAAAAAAAAACCTTTAGCAATGAAATTTGAATTTCGTCGCTTGGAAAAACAATAACATTTAGCAACGAAATTGAAATTTCGTCGCTATTTGTTGATCAGAAACAAGGGTGCCAAAATGAAAAATTGGGGCGCGAATTTAATTAGTCTACAACGAAGAAATTTTTCGTCCCTGAAACTTTGAGTTTTTAGCGACGAAATAATTTCGTCGTTGTAGGTTTTGTTGGGAGATTATCAGCGACGAAACAAATTTCGTCGCTAAAAGTCCCCAACAGCGACGAAACAAAGTCGTTGCTAAAAAATCATTCCACTTATTGTTAAGGCATTTTAGTGACGACACTATAATTCGTCGCTGAAAGTAATCTATAGCGACGAATCTCTAATTCGTCACTGAAAGTGATCTATAGAGACGAAAATAATTTCGTCACTAAAAGTTTTAATATAAAAAGCAAAAACTTAACCCACATTCGTCATTTTTCAGAAACCCACATTCGTCAAGCTTTAGTCCACCGAGCCTCATCATCGTCGACCTCACTCTGCCGTCATCGATAAAAACCCAATTCATCGTCAATGAGAACCCAAACCGTCGCTGATGAGAACCCAAACCGTCACCAATAAGAACCCAAGCTGTCCCTGATAACCATTCGCGACGGCTTCTGCAACCAACGCCGATAACCGTTCGCGATGGTTCCGAACCCAAACCAAAACAAAAAAATACTTGACATTGATGAACCTTTGCCGATAAGCCCATTTCGTCGCCGATAAGCCCATAACCACCACCGATATCCAAACCGTCGCTAATAAGCCCACTTTCGCCGATATCTGACCCTTCACATTCCGGCGTCGATTCACCTTCCGACCTTTCGCATTTGCCGATCCAGCTTCCGAGGTTCGTTTCCCATTTCTTCTTTCTGGCTAACAAATAATTTTATTTTATTTTTTTATTTTATTTTATTTTATCTGTGTAAATATATGGCTTATGTTATTTAGGTGCTTTTTGGTTGTTCAGTAGCTTTGTTGGTTTGCTGTGTATTTCCCTACAAGTCCAGGTGGGTACTCCATTATATTATTGGATTGTTTGTTTTGTGGGAATTTCAAGACACACAATTATTTGCTTTGTTTAGTTGTTTTCTTTCTCTATAGTTATTGATTTTTAGATATATATGAATTTGCAATTGTATATCTAACTGAATGCAAGTAAGTTTTATATCGTGAAATTTTATATTTAATATATTTCTCTAGGAAATAACCATTTTGTCTCTTGCTCTTTGAATTGATTTCATCTATTGCATAAATGTTACAAGTTTTTATAAGTTTGATACTTAATAATGAAATTTATGCCCGGATTTATACTTTGGATTCTCTTATTTTATAACAGTACTTCATACAATAGAAGATAATTACATTCTTGCAAGAAAGGGTATTAACACTATCTCGGATAGGGTGTCCTTGCAATATTTCTGCACACTTTTCTATGACCAGGGGCATGGTTGAATGATGAGGTAATTATTGGTGTTGCATTTATACATTTGTGTCAATAGTATGTTTGGAAGTGTAGTTTCTTGATACATAGGCGCCTTCTCTTGCAGGTCATAAATGTGTACCTTGAGTTGCTGAAAGAGTTGCTGAAATATTAGTAAGCTATGAATTTGTGTAGTAATTTATGAGAGGATTTTTTCAAGACTGAAGTACTTATAAATTTAACTTTTCTTTTGCAGGCTAAATACACATTATTTGCAATAACTTTGGATTTTCTTTGAAAGTTGTAAACTTAGCTTGAGCAAAGTAAGTAAATTCTAGTTAAGAACTTATAAAACTCTATATACTTGTGATGTTGGAAATTTTTTTTGTGGTGGGTTATTGTGTTGGAGCAAGCGGGTGGCTTGCATGGTGTTATAAGGTGGTTTAAATTTATATTGGGAGTGTTTTTCATTTCTTGCAAATGTGAATGAAACTTGTTAATTAGTAGCAATTGTGTTCCTTTATTCAATTTCAATACTTGTAAGCATTATAGTTGTGATGTTTGTGATTGGTTTTGTGATGGGTTGTTGTGTTGGAGCGAACGGGTGGCTTGCATGATGTTATAAGGTGGTTTGAATTCATATTGGGAGTGTTTTTAATTTCTTGTTGATTAGTAGCAATTGTGTTCCTTTATTCAATTTCAATACTTGTAGGCATTATAGTTGTGATGTTTGTGATTGGTTTTGTGGTGGGTTATTGTGTTGAAGCAAGCGGGTGGCTTGCATGGTGTTATAAGGTGGTTTAAATTCATATTGGGAGTGTTTTTAATTTCTTGCAAATGTGAATGAAACTTGTTAATTAGGTGTGATGAGTATTACTTTATTCGTTTTCAATATTTATTATACTTGTAATGTTTGTGATTGATTTTGTGGTTGGTTGTTGTGTTGGAGCAAGTGGGTGGCTTGCATGGTGTTATAAGGTGGTTTAAATTCATATTGGGAGTGTATATTTGTGTGTGCAACGTATATTTGTTTAAGTATTAATATAAACTTGTGCATTCATGAATGTGATAGAACTTTATCTAAGTAGCTTATAGACTTAGATGTTAGAATACATTATGCATGTGTTGTCCTTATTTTACTAAAGTAGGATTCATCTTATAATTATAGTCAAACATGGATAAAAGTTGGATGACAATGGGTAAGACACCCGATGGCAGATTAAGTCATCCATATATTGAAGGGGTCAATGAATTTATTAATTCCGCAAGATCGGTTGTGGACTTGAGTGGTAATATTTCGTGCCCGTGTATTCACTGTGTGAATTGCTATCGACAATCTCCTCAAACTGTGCGTATCCATTTGCTTCATCGTGGAATTATGCAATCTTACATTAATTAGTATAATCATAGAGAACTTTGTGTATTGAACGAGAACATTCATGATAATGAAATGTCGGATGGTGATCATATGGATGGTATCGATGTCTTGGTAGGTGATTGAATTAGAGGGGAACCAAGAAATGCAACCGAAGATGAGAATGTGCGTCATTTTGACAAACTTAAGGAAGATGCAAAGCGTGAGTTGTATTCGGGTTGCACTGATTATAGTATCTTGAAGTTTGTCATTGAGATGTTGAATGTAAAGGAAATGACCAACTTGAGTAATAAGGGACTTGATATGATGCTAGAATTGCTGACAAAGGTTTTACCAAAAGGTAACTTGGTTCCAAGGTCAACTTATGAAGCAAAGAAGATATTACGTGACTTGGGCATGTCATACGAGCATATAGATGCATGAAAAAATGATTGTGCACTATTTTGGAAGGAAAATGAAAACCTTGATTAATATCTGGCGTGTGAGGTGCCTAGGTACAAAGATACACATACCTAAGGTAAGAAGATTCCTTATAAGGTATTGCGTTACTTCCCGTTGACACTGAGACTGAGGAGATTGTACATGTCAGGCCAAAGAGCTAAGGACATGAGATGGTATATAGACAAACGTGTGGATGATGGGATAATGAGACATCCCGCTAATAGTGAGGAGTGGAAGGAGTTTGATTTGCAACATCCTGATTTTGCCCTCGAACCTCGCAATGTAAGGTTGGGGTTTGCTACAGACGGATTTAATCATTTTAGAAATATGAACAATGTTAGGTTCTAAAGACTTAAGATTTTATGTATTTAGAACTCTACTATGTAATGTTGGCAAATCATGATCAAAATAGTTTATTTAGTATAGGTTTAGGCTTGCTCAAAGTATATTTATTTGTAAAATTGGAATCGAGTGATTGTAGAATGTATTGGACTAAATCTGCAAGGCTCGATTGATCGAAAATTAGACTTGATCAATCGAACCACGCGCAGGTTTATTTTTCTGCAGAGTTTCAGTTCAGCCCAAACTCTATTTAAACGTCTTGGGGTTCAAGTAAAACACTTCTATATATAAGGGAAACCCTAAAACATTTTTGAGAGCTTTTTAGAGAGATTAGAGTGCCTCTTTTTATTTTTAGGGTTTTGTACCCAAATGCTCTCTAAAGCTTTGGTTACTCATATTTTCTGTTTTGTGTAAATCTTTTGTGAGATCTAGAGGAGCTTTCCTTTACACAAAGCTTAGGGCTTTCGAGGTAGAGATATTATCAACACCTTGATGATCAACTCAGTTGCTGCCATTGGAGCTTAAAGAAACACAAGCGGGGAGCTTGTATCTTGTGGAGAATCCAAGAAAGAAGGAGTCCATGAATTCGGAGTTTGCACGTGGTCGTGTCAATAAGTTCTACTAGTGGGTAGTATTAGAAAGTCAAGCGGGGAGCTTGTAAGTCCTTTTGTATGTGTTAGGTTCTAAGGTCTTAGGATTTTATGTATTTAGAACTCTAATTTGTAATGTTGGCAAACCATGATCAAAACAATGTATTTAGTTTTGTTTAGACTTGCTCAAAGTTGGTTTATTATTGTAAAGTTGGAATTGAGTGGCTGCAGAAGTACTTGGGACTTTCGGCCTGGCTCGATCGATCGAAGGACAAGCTCGATCGATCGAAAATCGCACAGGTTGATTTTTCTGCAGAATTTCCAACTCAGCCCTACTTCATTAAACGTTTAGGGTTTTATGTTTTTACCCTAGATATTTAAACTAAACCCTAGCCACGTTTTTGGAGGTTTTCCATATTGCTTTGTTGCTCATACATTGCTGTTTTGTGTGAATCTCTTGTGAGATCTTAGAGGAGCTTTCCTTTACACAAAACTTAGGGTTTTCAAGGTAGAGATGATTTTAACATCTTAAAGATCATTATAGTTGCAACCATTGGAACTTAAAGAAAAACAAGCGGGGAGCTTGTAGCTAATTGAAGAATTCAAGAAAGAAGGAGTCCGTGGATTTAGAGCTTGCACGTGGTCGTGTCAGTAAGTTCTACTAGTGGGTAGCATTAGGAAGTCAAGCGGGGAGCTTATAGTCCTTTTGTAAGAACTTCAATTCTTTCATAGTGAATTCTGTTTTGCCTTGAGGATCGGTGGGTCAAATCCTCCCCTGGTTTTTACCGTGTGGTTTCCTGAGTGACCATATCATTGTGTTCTTTATTATTTCCACTGCTTTATATGTTTTATATACATGATATGATTATTTGATTGTTTTAACCTAGAATTGTTTAATTTGACTAAGTAAAAACTTGGCTAATTAATCTAGGCTACACAATCTGGTTGTTTTTAAGGGGTCTAAAACCGTTCAAGTGGTATCAGAGCGGGTTGCTCTTTTGTTTGAGATTTTTTATCTCTAAGCTGATCCTTAACCCCTGTTGTCATGGAGCATGGACACTCTCTGTTTGTTCCTCCTCACTTTGATGGGAACAACTATACTTATTGGAAAGTAAGGATGAAAGCATTCCTGAAATCTATTGATGAGAGGGTTTGGAATTCCGTTGAATACGGATGGCAGAAGCCCACTACTCCTGTGAGTGAGTGGTAAACTTCTGAGAAAGAAGCAGCAGGCTTCAATAGCAAAGCTATGAATGCCATCTTCAATGCTGTTTCAATGGAGGAATTTAAGAGGATCTCAAATGTTGAGGTTGCTCATACTGCATGGAAAATCCTCCAAACTGTGCATGAAGGCACAAAGGCAGTTAAAATCAATAAATTGCAACAATTGACTTCTAGATTTGAAAGCATTAGAATGTCTGATGATGAATCTTTTGATGAATTCTATGCTAAATTAAATGATATTGTCAATTCTGCTTTTAATTTGGGTGAAGTCTATGATCAACCTAAAATTGTTAGGAAGATATTTAGATCCTTAACTGAAGACTTTAGACCCAAAGTGACTGCCATCACTGAAAGTAAGGATGTGGACTCCATCCCTGTTAATGAGCTTGTAGAATCTCTTTAGTCCTATGAGTCAGACCTACCTAAAGTAAACAAATCCAAATCAATGGCTCTTAAGTCAGTTGATGATGTTGAAGGTGGTGAATTTGATGATGAGCTCTCTGCTACAGAGATTGCCTATCTTGCTAAAAACTTTAAAAACTTTCTTAGGAATACCAACAGAAAGGCAAGAGGTACTTACACTGCTGAACCTAGAAATTTTAGGAAGAATGATCCCACTAAGGTTAATAACTTTGAAAAACTTAAAGAAAAAGTTGGTCAATCTTCAAATAATTCTTTGGGTCCTCAGTGTTTTGGTTGTCAAGGATATGGCCATGTGAAATCTAAATGTCCTACATTCTTGAGGACTAAGGGTAAAGCTATGGCTGTAACCCTTAGTGATAATGAGGTTTTTGATAATGAGTTCGGTGGTGACGAGGATGGAAACTTCATTGCTTTCACGGCTACTGCTATAGTCAATGAAAGCATATCTGCTGAGGAGAATCCTTCTGATGGGGAACTCTCTGAAGATGCAAATCTTCAAGAGGCCTACAACAAACTTTGCAAAGTTGTTGCAAAGGATGCTATGAAAGTTGAACTTGGACTAAAGAAAATTGATTCTCTTGAGCTTGAAAAGAAAAATTTGCTTGTTAAACTGTCTGATGCTAATGATCTTTTGAACAATGTTAAATCTGAGAACATGCTTTTGCTTGATAAAGTTAGAACTTTGGAACATGATTTATCTGTTGCTAGATCTGCTAGTTCTAAACTTGATCACATGCTGAATGTTCAAAAGTATCCTTCTGATAAATCTGGGTTAAGATATATTGAAAGCATCTTTGATTCTGCACCCCATTCCACTGTCTTTGTTCCATCTTCTTCTTCTATACCTTCTATGAGTGAGGTTGTGAGTGAAACTGTTAAACCCCCTATGAGTGAGGTTGTTAAACCTGTAGAAGTTTCACCACCTAAGAAGATTAGGGTAGATTTAAGAGAAGCTAAACCTAAGGAGCCTACCAAATCTAAGGACAAGATGCATGGTAAACCTGCTTCGGTTTGTCATTATTGTGGTAAGTCTGGACACATTCGTCCTAACTGTTACAAGCTTCAAGCTGATAAGAGAGCAAATAAACCAAAAGTGCCTGTGCCTCAAGCACAAGATCCTATGGCACTAATTGGTGAATTGGTAAAGGTGTTAAACCTTTATTCCAATCCTAGAGTTGGGAATCATTCGAATGTGAATAAGAACTCCAATGCTCGTGGTACATCTAAAAAGTTTTGGATGCAAAAGACTCAAACTAACTGAGTCTTTCTGACATGGTCCTTGTGCTTCTTTGCTCAATTCCTTTGTGACCATTGTTCTTTGGTATTTGTGTTTTTTTTTTTTTTTTTTTTTTTTTTTTTTGTTCTAGGACTTGCATTGCATTACATTCATGCATTTCATTCTAGGATTTATTTGTTTTCTCTTCTAAATAAATAAAAAAAAAAAAAGGAAGAAAATGGAGAAAGCAAAAACTATGTTTGACACTATTTTTCTTGATTTTTGAAAACAAGGTTGGTCAATCTTTTTACACATGTCATGTCTTGTGTACCTTGTTTAACTTTGATGAGCTTATTCATTGCACTTGACTAGTTGAAACTTTGTAGTGCATGTTGTGTGGGAAAGATGTTTGTGGTTTTTAATCACTTTGTCTTAATCATGAAGTCATATGTTATTTGACTGTCGGACTTGATCCTTTTGAGAAAGGCATAAATAACTATCTCACCACTGTTCACTAGCCAATCATGAACACCTTAGTGCATATCATAAGATTTTGTGCTCGAGAAAGTGTAGCACATGTACAAAAAGAACATAAGGTGTAGCCTCAATTAAATTAAAACTGGTGTGTACTATTAGGCTTGATGCCAATTCACTTAATTCAAACTGGTGTGTACTATTAGGCTGAATGCCAACTCATATAAAATAAGAGGCAAAAATGCAAGAAACTTACATGATTGCAAGCTTTTGTTCTAGGAGATGTTGGAGTTATAGGATGTAACTCTTTAGGTGATAGTCTCTTTTAGATTCTATGTGATGAACTGTGTAGACTTTGTGTTTGATTGCTATTCACATATCACCTCACATGTATCTCAAGTTTTTGCTAGTTTCACACACTACACAAGTTACTCTTTGTTAAACACTGTACATGCTAGTGTGTGTGTTTTTGGTCTAACCAACCAAGTTTGAAAATATCTTGAGATTTGTGCACAACATATTTGTTGCTTGAGAAAATTCAATAGGAGAATGATTGAAACTTGTTTTTTTTTTAGAAAATTGGGTTTAAAAATTTGGGTTTTTGAAAAAGCATTCCATCTCATACTCATGCATTTTGATTTTGTTGTTCAAATGCTTTGAGGAGTTGTTTTCAAAATTAGGTTTGTGTTTTTCAAAACTGTGAATTTTTCTCAAAAATTTTGTGAGCCTCTGCCCTGTTCGATCGATCCATTCTGATTTTCGATCGATCGAAAAAGTGCTTTAAATTGTTTCAAAATGACTGTCACATTCAATCGATCGAATGTAATTTTCGATCGATCGAAGATCGTGGAAAAGCTTTTTTTAAAAGTTCAGATCTGACTTTTTCAAAGTTCTATTTCAAACTTTTCAAACTTTTCCTTTTCTCTCTCCGACGAGGCAAGCTCAATAGTTCAGATTTTTGTCGTTTTCCTCCGAATTTTTTGCAAAGTTTCTCTTTCCTCAAGCCGGTAAGACTCTTTTGCCCTTCCTTTTGATTTTATTTTCATGATTTCATGCATAAATTCATGCATTTAAGGGAGATTTTCGGACTTTGCATATTGGGATTTTCTGATTGATTCAAGCCC
Organism: Quercus glauca; assembly: GCA_023736055.1. NCBI lineage: Eukaryota > Viridiplantae > Streptophyta > Magnoliopsida > Fagales > Fagaceae > Quercus > Quercus glauca. Next base: position 35,129,634 of record CM043316.1, on the reverse strand, counting down.
TATTTTGTGCAATTGATCATTGGGTTTTTGTGGGGACACATCATAAACATGATTCTTACCTGTTAATTTGATTAATTTTGAGTTTGGTGAAAAATTGAAAATCTAGGGTTTCTAATTGATCCGAATTGGGGATTTTGTTCAATTAAGGTTTAATTGATGAAATTGGCTTCTTGTATTGATGAAATTAGTTATTCTAATCTGTTTTCAACATTGTGTAATGATTAATTCATCAATTTGTGGCAAAATTTTTCAAGTGGTTTTCAAATTTTTTAGGGTTTTTGTTAGAAACTCTATGTTCGAGCCAATTTTGTGTAATTGAACTTAATTTGAACCTGTTTACTGCATTAGTACATGCATCATGGCATTGTATTTGTTCATGCATCATATAGATTTTTATTCTATTGTTTATTGTGCTAACTTGCAGTTTGTCCTTGGTTTTTGTTTATTCTTTTTGGTTTTTCCTTGTGTCTCTGTCCTTTCTTTAGCATCATGCCTAGGAAGACTAGAGCCCGTAGGACTATTCCCTCTCCTTCACCTCCCCCACCTTCCTTTGATAGTGAGAGGTTCCTTAGTGAGAAAAACCAAGAGATTTATGAGACTCTAAACCTTAAGAGAAAAGTTTGGGCTGAGCGTTCTGTCACCTTAGATGAGGTTGATCCTGCCATTAGAGCAAACTTTGAGCGTAGGGGCTGGTTACCACTGCTGGATGTTTCTGATCCTCCTCCTCCAGTTACCCTGATTAGAGAGTTCTTCTTGAACATCTCTATCCGCGTCTATGATTCCAACACTCTAGTTAAGAGTTGGATACGAGGCATAGAGTATGTCATTACTCCTACAGTAGTGTCAATTGCTCTAGGGGTACCTTTGGTACAGCACCCTGTCTATCCTTATGATGAGTCACCTGAGTTGAGTGATGTCATGTCTTACATCACTGGGTCTTCTATCCAGTGGGGTTCTGATCCTCAGATCACCACCGCTGAGCTTCCTGAGACTGTCTATCTATTCTTTAGGATAGCGTGTCACTCTCTTTGTCCCATTTCTCATCTGCACACCATTCCTCTCGAGAGGTGTGTATTTTTATACGCTCTTGTCACTGATGCTCCTATTAGTTTTCCTCATCTTTTTCTTCGTTCTTTGAACGAAGTTTATAGAAGTTCATCTACTGCTCATGCTCTTGTTCATCCTATCTTTATTCATAGGATTTTACTTTATCTTGGTTTAGATGATTTTCCTTCTTTTGAGCCTGTTCATGTGATTACTCCCATAGGTGCCTCCTTCCTTAGACAGAGGGCTGCTCATCTTCGAGCTGGCTTTAAACACGCTAGGTCTAAGCCTTCTAGTTCCGCACCCCCTTTTTCTTCTACAGGTCCTGCTCGTGAGGCTGTTCCTGATCCTGTAGGCTGTTCCTCCACCTCCTGCGGCTGACTTCAATGTTCGTCGTACCTTGGAGACTGTCATGACCGTTCAGGCGGCTCATGGTCAGCTTTTGGTGGATCTGTTTGATGAGATTCGTGCTCTGAGAGCGGATTTGGCGCATCTTCGTTCATCCTTACCACCTCCTTTTGATGATGGCCTGTGATGTCCTTTGGCATTCCGTCACAAAAAAGGGGGAGTAGAGTTTGGATACTTGTAGAGGGATTTTTGTAGTTAGGGGGAGTTTTTGTTACTTTTTGAGGAGCTAGTGGAGTTTTTGAGATTAGATTGTATCTAGGTGCTTCACTATGTATACTTTCTTTTGGGCTATACTTGTTGGGAAATACATTTTTTATATATATGATTCTTGATTCTATGTGTTCACTGTTTATTGATTTATATTTATGACTTATTTATTGATATATTTCTTTATTATGTGTTGTGTGAACTTTCAAGAATGTGTTTATTTTTGGTGTATCTAACATAGGGGGAGAGTTAGATTACATATCTGTTGATTTACTGTTTTTCTGTCACACATGCGTTTATGCGTTTGTTGAGTGTTTTAGGAATATACAGGTGCATTCGATTTGGCTGCTGTCTACACTTACAACTGATGGATAGTAGTTAGGATTGAATTTGGTTTATGAGCATTACTTTTTGTAAAGGGCTTTTTATTGTAAACTTTGAGCTTTTAGTTTGTGTTTTGTCACGGATTGCCAAAGGGGGAGTCTGTTAGGTTCTAAGGTCTTAGGATTTTATGTATTTAGAACTCTAATTTGTAATGTTGGCAAACCATGATCAAAACAATGTATTTAGTCTTGTTTAGGCTTGCTCAAAGTTGGTTTATTATTGTAAAGTTGGAATCGAGTGGCTGCAGAAGTACTTGGGACTTTTGGCCTGGCTCGATCGATCGAAAATCGCACAGGTTGATTTTTCTGCAGAATTTCCAACTCAGCCCTACTTCATTAAACGTTTAGGGTTTTATGTTTTTACCCTAGGTATTTAAACTAAATCCTAGCCACGTTTTTGGAAGTTGTCCATATTACTTTGTTGCTCATACATTGCTGTTTTGTGTGAATCTCTTGTGAGATCTTAGAGGAGCTTTCCTATACACAAAACATAGGGTTTTCAAGGTAGAGATGATTTCAACATCTTGAAGATCATTATAGTTGCAACCATTGGAACTTAAAGAAAAACAAGTGGGGAGCTTGTAGCTGATTGAAGAATTCAAGAAAGAAGGAGTCCGTGGATTCGGAGCTTGCACGTGGTCGTATCAGTAAGTTCTACTGGTGGGTAGCATTAAGAAGTCAAGCGGGGAGCTTGTAGTCCTTTTGTAAGAATTTCAATTCTTTCATAATGAATTCTGTTTTGCCTTGAGGATCGGTGGGTCAAATCCTCCCCAGGTTTTTACCGTGTGGTTTCTTGGGTGATCATATTATTGTGTTCTTTATTATTTCCGCTGCTTTATATGTTTTATATACATGATATGATTATTTGATTGTTTTAACTTAGAATTGTTTAATTTGACTAAGTAACAATTTGGCTAATTAATCTAGGCTACGCAATCTGGTTGTTTTTAAGGGGTCTAAACCCGTTCAGTATGAACTTCGATTCTTTCATATAATGGATTCAAGTTTGCCTTGAGGATAGCTAAGTTAAATCCTCCCCAGGTTTTTTACCGGTTTGGTTTTCCTAGGTCATCATATCATTGTGTTCTTTTTATTTTCGCTGCTTTATATTCTTGATATGATTGTATGATTGTGATAACCTAGAATTGCATAATTTGACTAAGTTAATCACTTGGCTATTAACTAGGTTAATCCAATTGTTGTTTTAAGGGGTCTAAATTCCTAACAGTGGTATCAGAGCGGGTAGCTCTTTTGTTTTAGATCTTTTGATCTAAGGGCTGATCCTTGATGTTGGGACATATGTGTTCACATGTTAAGAACATATGTCATATTTTATGTAAATTGGCTAATCTTTTGACAAAACGCACTCTATTTGTAATTGGGTAGTTCTAGGTGTTTTTAATACTTCAGGAAACAAGGTTTCAAGATCAAGTGTTGAAGTCATCAAGTCTGTCCAAGAAAAAGCAAGCTGAAGTGCACAGTTTTTAATTCTCGACACCTGCTCGACAGCTACCTTGACACCTGCTATCTGTCGAGAATTAAAAAGTCAGAATTCCAATATGATTTTCTTGGGATCCGTGAATGTGTTTTTGGGCCTTCTTTTCTTCTAACCCTAAACATATTTAAGGAGTGTTTTAAGAGCCGTCAACATAGACACAAGTTGAGAAAGCATTGAGCAATCATTGTTCAAGCAAATTGTGATCTAAGACGGAGTTCTTGACCTAGTTCATCTTCTTCAAGAAGTTGCTGTGTATTTGCACCATAGGGTTTTGTGACCAAGCATCTTCCTGATCTTCATTGCATAGGATGATCTGAAGAACTTTGCAACCAACCTCTCTTTCTAAAAGTTGGTGTTTGAAGCCGCGTACTGGGATCTGCACATCTGGTTAGTCACGTACTTGGGAGCCGTGCATCAAAAGGGGGAACTGTCACTACAGATCAAGTCCAATTGGGTATTGGGGTAAGGGTTCAACTGTAGGTTGGTAAGGTACTTGGGATTCCTTTACTTGTAACCGCTTGATTTGATAATAGTGGAGTTTTGGGAGTGGTGACCTGAAAATCACCCGGTGGGGTTTTTGCCGTTAGGGTTTTCCCCATTCGTGAACAAATCACCGAGTTATTTATTTTTCCGCTGCATATTTAGTTTTGGTGATTTGTTTGTGCTGCCACGCGTTTGCATGATAAATTGATTAATTAATAACTTGGTTAAATTAATTAATTAGTTTAAATCACAAGGGGTCATTCAATTTGTGGCCTATCACTTGACCCCTATTGTTATGGATAATTTGAAGTGTCTTTCTGATCATGTTTCTGCTCATGCTTCTGTTGATTTTATTGATGCCTGTGAAACTCTTCGTAAGGAATTATTGAAATCTATGAAAATTGCTAAGAAATTCAAGGAAGAGTTAAAATTGGATAATCTTGAAAAAGAGGAATTGATTGTTAGATTAGATGAATCTAATAAAAAGAATGAATTTTTTAGAAATCAAATTTTCTCTCAAGATGAGAAGATGAAAAGTTTGGAACAAGAGTTAGTTGAATCTAAAGCTAAAATTGAAAATTTGACTAGTACCAAGCTTGTTGTTGATAACAGAAGTGTTTCTGTTTCTCTTAAGCCTAAAACTGAGAAAGTTTATATCCCTCCTTTCAAAAGGAATAATAAAGAAAATGCTTATTTTGCTAGGTTAGACAAAGGTAAAAGTTCTGATGTAGACACTGAAGTTTCTAAACCTAAGTCTAAACCTACTGTTAGAGAGCACAATAAATCTGTTTTTATGCCTACTTGTCACCTTTGTGGTATTGTTGGTCATATTAGACCAAATTGTTCTTTGTTGAGGCAAAAACCAAAATCTGAGACTAGATTTGTTGTTAGGTATACTGATGTTCCTAAATTTGTTCCTGTTTGCCATTTTTGTGGTGTCCGTGGTCACATTTGTCCTAATTGTCATAAATTGAAATTTAAGCATTTTATGTTTCAATCTAGGATATGTGATGATATTTCTCCGGCCATAAGTCTATATAAATTGTTTCATATGCTTTTGAAAAATTTAAGCTTGTTGGCTTGTGAAAGGAATTTGCAGGATTTTAGTCTTTCTCAGAAGATTGGTGTAATCTCTCAAATACACTCTGCTTTACATGGATTTTCACCTTCAAAGCCGAAGACTCGTGCTATATGGGTGAAAAAAGATTCTCTAAGGTGAGTGTTGCTGACTTGTCCCTGTTTTAATTCTTTCAATTGTTTGTAGACATGTCTTGTTTCTGTTTTTGGTTGTTTTGTTTTTTTAGATTGTTTTTTATTTTAAAAAAATCCAAAAATATTGAAAATTTTTCAAAATGACAAAAATCTTTTATTTTGAGTCTTGTTTTATTTTTCTTGAGGATTATATGAGTTATGATATTTCTCTTGATTTAAATCATGCTTGACATTGTGGAGAAACTTGAATAGCATGTGTTATATAAGTGCTAAGCTTTTTTTGATTTTGTGTGAGTATGTACTAATTTGTACACGTACTCAAGGGTTAATTAAGAAATTGATATTTCTTGTTTGTGTACCCTCTATAGCTTAGTTTAGCACTATCATAATATGTTAAACAATTTATTTAGTCTAGGTTTAGGCTTGCTCAAAGTATGTTTATTTGTAAAATTGGAATCAAGTGATTGCAGAATGTATTGGACTAAATCTGTAAGGCTCGATCGATTGAAAATTAGACTCGATCGATCGAACCACGAGTAGGTTTATTTTTCCGCAGAGTTCCAGTTTAGCCCAAACTCTATTTAAACGTCTTAGGGTTCAAGTAAAACACTTCTATATATAAGGGAAACCCTAGAATGTTTTTGAGAGCTTTTTAGAGAGATTAGAGTGCCTCTTGTGCCTCTTTTTATTTTTAGGGTTTTGTACCCAAAGGCTCTCTAAAGCTTTGGTTGCTCATATTTTCTGTTTTGTGTAAATCTCTTGTGAGATCTAGAGGAGTTTTCCTTTATACAAAGTTTAGAGTTTTCAAGGTAGAGATATTATCAACACCTTGATGATCAACTCAGTTGCTGCCATTGGAGCTTAAAGAAACACAAGCGGGGAGTTTGTATCTTGTGGAGAATCCAAGAGAGAAGGAGTCCGTGGATTCGGAGCTTGCACGTGGTCGTGTCAGTAAGTTCTATTGGTGGGTAGCATTAGGAAGTCAAGCGGGGAGCTTGTAAATCCTTTTGTATGAACTTTGATTCTTTCATATAGTGGATTCAAGTTTACCTTAAGGATAGCTAGGTTAAATCCTCTCCAGGTTTTTTACCGGTTTGGTTTTCCTGGGTCATCATATCATTGTGTTCTTTTTATTTCCGCTGCTTTATATTCTTGATATGATTGTATGATTGTGATAACCTAGAATTGCATAATTTGACTAAGTTAATCACTTGGCTATTAACTAGGTTAATCCAATTGTTGTTTTAAGGGGTCTAAATTCCTAACAAACAACAACTATAGTATGTGGCCTGTCATACTTATCCCCTATAATCTACCGCCTTGGTTGGTTGGTTGGCAAAAATCTACAAAGATGTTCATTTCAATCCAAATACAAATAGGTGGATACACCATGATGATAAAATGACATATGTATGTGTAACATTCCATCCCTATTATTCCATCCTTATCTTGTTTGTAAAGTTATAACATATGTAGTATTAATGTTATGATTGCTTGTTTTTTTCTCTTTCAAATTGTAGGAAACTATTCTCGAAGTGCAAGAGGATCATTGTCAAGATCCTAATGCAATTCCCCTTACACAAGAGGAGATCTCAAACTTGGTTTTTAAGAAGAAATACGATATTGTAAAAGGACTAGGCATGAGACCTTCTCCTCTCTAGTAACCATTGCCTCATCTAGTTCCTCGGTGGAGTATATTCATCGGTTAGAAAATGAGATAATTGAGCTCAAAGAGGCAAGAGCTAGGGACGAAAAGGAGCGAGCTAAGGAGCAAGAGGCGTGAGCTAAACAAGATGAGGTCCAAAAGAATATTCTTAATTTTTTGAGGAGTAAGGGTTATGATGATGCTTTTACCTATGGGGGTGGTTCATCTTCAAGTTAAATCATTTATTGGTTAGTATTTTATCTTTAAGTTAAAACACTTCATTTTTTATGTATCATTTGAAACTAATTCCTTTGATATCTTACTCTATATACTTCCTATATATGTCTATATGTATATGCCCAAATGCTATGGTTTAGCAATATGCTACATTGATTTAGTTAGTTGAATGGGCCAAGTTAGAAGATAATATGGCCAATTGCAAAGCATTCATCAAAACATTTTTTTTTTGATAGGTGCATAGCAATTATCAAAACATGGGTTCCTTTGATGTTGTAGTCATCATATTAGTGCTCAAATACATTTCTATTGTGTGATTGCTATTCCAAACCAGCTAGACATTGAAGGACATAGCTCCACAAATCATGGCTGACCCTTGCCTCTATGTCTTGCAATGTACTGTAGGTTTTGGGAACCAGAATTGTCAATTAGGAACTATGCAATATGCACATGATTTTTAATGTCTGTGACCTTTTGCCACCAGCTCTCTCTATGTATTATTATGCACATGATCCTATGGCATGATATTTATATTTTGTTTGGGCAGATTGTTTTGAGATAATGAAGGCTTTGAAACTAATTGTATTATATTACACTTGATGATTTTAATGTAGTGTTTTTATATTTGTGCATATTTCTTATTGGTGGCTTTAGGGGATTTACTTTTGGCATTATTTGAAGACATATGAGGATATCTTCCGTTGGTTTTAATTATATTATGCAACATTTTCTGTATTGTTATAAAACATCTTAAGTTATTGTATGTGTTGCAAACAATTATTGTATGGAAGGAGTTTGAATTGAAAACTTGTTTTAATTTTAACTTGTGGAATGTATGGATCGATTTTTTATAAATGTGTTGTTGAAATAAATGTGTTAATCAAATATGAGGTTTTAATAATGTAATGACAGGTTACAGGTTAATATCAACGCCATGAAAATAATAAAAACAGAAAATAAGTTTTAGTGACGAATTTTTTCGTCACAAATATAGCAACAAAAAATTGTTTTCGTCACTAAATTTTGTAAGAAATGGTTTTAGTGACGAAAATCTTCGTCGCTATATGTGCCTAGATTTTCTTAAAAATAGTTTTAGAGATGAATTTTTTCGTATTCGTCACTATATGTACCCGAAAATAGTTTTGGTGACGAAATTGTTCGTCACTAAATATGGTTTAATAAATTGAAATGGTTTTAGTGACGAAATATTTTCGTCACTAAATACTGTTTTTAGGGAGGAAAACATTTAGCGACGAAACGTTTTCGTCGCTAAAAGTTTTTTTTTTTTTTTAAACAAATCAGACTTTTAGTGACGAAAATTTTCGTTGCCAAGACTTTTAGCGACAGGGCTACAACAACGAAACGAATTTCATCACTAAAAGTCCAATTTCGTCACTAAAAGTTCTTAGTGACAAAAAATTGGACTTTTAGTGATGAATTTTTTCGTCACTAAAAATACATTTTCTTGTAGTGCCAGTTTGGAGTCAAACATTTTCCTTTCATCATCATTCCCTGTGACAGAGGGGAGAAAGGCTAATATATAATCCATATTGCATTTTTTAAGATGTTACGTCTTTTAAAGGGGGGAAAAAAGGAAGAAGCTTATAAAGTAATACAAAAATTACCTTTTAACCAGTTTGAAAGAATATCCCTCAACCGACTATGTGTCAATTTATAATTTATAACACTATCCATATATTATTTAAATAACTCACATAACTCATTAAAATATTTATGCAACTAAAAGTTTAAAAGTATACATGGATGATAACCGTTACATAGAGGTGGGAGAAAGATCCCTCCAAACTAGTTTGGACACAAATTATTGGAGCATTACACAAACTTTTTCCAAAAAAGAATAAAGCATACAATTAAGTGGATTAAAACCTTTTTCTCAAAAAAAAAAAAAAAGGATTAAAACCTTTTCTACTTTACTTTGAAATTTTTTTTAAAAATTTACATTTGGTTATGTATTTTTTTTAAAAGTAAAAGATAGAAAACATTTGATTAAGTGTACATGATGTAACATTCTAAGACCACATTGGCACATTCCACTAATAAATATGGGTTGATAATTGATAAAATAAAATAAAATAAGTGTTGAAAAATGATGGTAAGTGATTTTAAAGGACATGTGACGTTATATATGTGCAACGTAATTTCAATAATGATCATACGTAAAAATCCCAATTTATACATTCCATTACGAATATGCCACATCGAATTCTTACAAATTAAAAAATAAATATTAATATGTTGGATTATATATTAAGTATATTAATTATTATTATTATGTGAAAATTTATGGTTATGTCAAGTGTTTTAGCACATTCTTCTTAAGCCAAATTCATAGAATTTAGAATTGGGTTGTATGATATGTATTAGGAAATATTTAACGACTATTTCCTTTCATGCCCATATTATCATAAAACTTATAGCATATATTATTTTTTTCAATAGTTTTTATATTGAGTAATGCTACAATTACAAATTATTTTATAATATTTTTACAAACTGTTGTTGCGGCTAAATTTTTATTGATTCTCATCTAGGCCCATCAATAACATCACTTTTTTATTTACCAATAATCACTCACCATATTAACAATTTGTAAAAGTTTTTTGTAAAAAAGTTTACATCTCTATCATTTTCCTTTTATATTTATTGAATATCAAGAATTTGTATCTTGGCATGGTTACATGTACAATTTTTTTTAATTAATTTAAATTTATAAATGGTTATTGAGGTTGTAAAAGTTTTTTGTAAAAAGTTTACATCTCTATCATTTTCCTTTTATATTTATTGAATATCAAGAATTTGTATCTCGGCATGGTTACATGTACATTTTTTTATAATTAATTTACATTTATAAACGGTTATTGAGGTTGCTTCAACACAGCTTGAAAGCCCGGTCAGAAGTTTTAACTTTTAACATTAAATTTTAAATGATACCATTGACTAAGTGAATAGTTACAATTATAAAGTATACTTGTAATTCGTAATCACTTATATACTTTAAATACACCTAATAAATATTCAAGGTGCAAATTAACATCCCATAAAAAAAGGGTGCAAATTTTGACATAATTTAAGGAATTACAATTAGGTGTACTTGCAATCCTTATATAGTACAAATCTACTGATACAAATCTCATATCTTACTGCTTTTGTTCTATTTTGTGCTCCGCTAATCATGATACGTTATGTATTTGATTCTTTTTCTCAATTCTATAAGAAAATTCAAATAAATACATGACAAGTTATGATTGGCGAAACACTAAAAATAAGATTGAAGATTTGTATAAATGTATTCCAAATCTACCTCATAAATAACCAATTAGGTTCAAAATTTGGATAATTTGGAAAATTACAAAATTTGAGCTAATCTTAGTTTGTACATGGAATTAAAATGGCTTAAGTTATAAACTTCTCGTAGAAAAATGGACAATTGTTCTCAATTCAAAGGGGTCTACCTTCACAATTGGATGTATGCCACTTTGGGAGGATTTTTCAAAACTTAAAGCGGACCAATCGGTTTTTGGCAACCCACAAGCATGATGGCAGAGCCATCATCACAGACAATAACGAAAGATGGCTTAAGGGTTTTTCTAGAAATAAAAGCACCCCGTTAAGCATTATAGCAAAATTGTGAAAGTTATGTGATGGCCTCAACATGGCAATGGAATCCAATATCCACAAGCTTTTCATAGAAGTAGATGCCAAATCGGTTATCTCTCCCTGAGAGAGACTCTAACCTATAGTTGTGAATGACTCAAGTCTTATCTAAGTTTTAAAAGTTTAGATTTGTTTATTTTATTTTATTTTGAACATAAGTCAAGCTTGAACTCATTACTAAACAAGTTTGAATATTCATGAGCTACTTTATTATTTATTTATTTTTTCATATAGAATAAGAGCATGACAAAAATAAATATGAAATAAAATTACCCTTCACAAATCTATGAATTAATTTTTACCACGAATGGGTTATTTCTATTATCAACGAACTTCAAATAATAATTTAATGTCATATAAACCTATTTATAAGCATATACAATTAAATCTCAAGTCTATATAAGTATATTTTTAAACAAATATAAATATAATATATAGCTAAATTGAGCTTCATGTTCGCAAAATTATATTCACGAACACATTATTATGTTTGACTTTAGATGTTTAAATTGGCGAGCCTAAACTTGGACTTGGGCTAAGTTTGACTCGTTTGCTAAACAACTGAATATTAATAAGCATTTTTCTTGATCTAGGTTTTTTTTTTTTTTTTTTTTTTTTTTTTTTTTTTTTATTATATAAATTTATATATAGAAACACACACACACACACATAAGTGGGACAAAATTGCTTTTTGCCATTTTCAAAAAAAGAATCCAGCATTTTTCCCTATTTCTCAAACTAATTCGGGAAATGCCCCTCTTTTGAAAATCGAGTCTCTCAAAATCGATTTAGGCCCTATAGCGGCGTTTTTAAGGAGCCTATAGTGACGTTTTAAGGATCTATAGTGGCGTTTTGTAACTCTATATACATAAAATCGAGTTATAGGTAAAAAAAAGAAAATAAATTTGCATGTAATTTGACTTTATGGAAATCGAGTTACAAAACGTCACTATAGGTCCTTAAAAATGCCGCTATAGAGCCTAAATCGATTTTGAGAAACTCGATTTTCAAAAGAGGGGCATTTCCCTAATTAGTTTGAGAAATAGGGCAAAATGCTGGATTTTTTTTTTGAAAGGGGCATTTGCCCATTTTCTCCCACATAAGTGTGAGAGAATAAGGTTCTAACACAAAAATACACATCAAACTTCATTAAAAAATCACAATAACTTTTAAGAGAGAGTGTACATAACAAGTTATATTATACATAACACATTCTTCAGCAAAGCTTGAATTGTTCACATAAACAACTTAATTGGTTCATTTATTTATAGCTTTGCTCTAACCTCATTGTGGACTTTCACAAATCACGTTGCTAACGTTAATAATAGCAGGGCACTCATGGCACAATTTGAGATCTTTCAGCTTTGATCACTCACATTTGGAAGTCATATGATCAGACTAATGTTCCTTGTACATATTGTAGTCAAACTCTCAGAGTAGTTTTCAAGATAACTTAACTCATGCTTGGGTGGCATGTTAACTCTTTGATGTTTAGTTTTTTGTTTAACGCTCTCAATTTCCACCAAAAAGAAAATACTTGAATAGGCAGGCTTTACCGATTCCAACAATCTAATTTCTTCTATGCAAGGAAAAAAAAATGATTAGGGATGGCAAACTCGGCGGTGTAAGAAATATCATAAATTTTTTTTTTTTGATACAAGATAGAAATTTTACTCTAACCTAATCTATGTGTATATATGTGTGAAGCTCCTTCCTGGATACTTAAACCCCGACCTTTGCCCCCCACACCCCACAAGTAATTATACTTCTGGAGTGATCATCGCACCAAGGGTGCTGAAGGTCAGCTCTGGTATTGCTAACTAGAACTCAAGGTCAGCTCTGGTATTGCTAACTAGAACTCAAGGTCAGCTCTAGTATTTATTAAAGCCACACAGGCAATTGCCTAAACCTTGATCTGAATAGACAAAGATTTCATAGTATTTTTTGTTAAGACTGTAAATAAACAAAACTATTTTATGAGCAGTTCATTTTGGCTTGAGGAAAATATTTGTCTATGTTTTTTTTTTTTTTTGTTTAGAAAACAAACCAAACTCATGTCCAAATTTCGGCTCGACTATTAAACAAGTTAAGCTCAAATATAAAAGTATTTTCATAAATAAACTCATGAACATAAAACTCAATTTAAAAATATATAATATAATATTATAGTTTTATATGTATACTTGTCTAAAAATAATACTTATATAGATAATAATATTTATATAGATTGGCAGTGGCAAGGGAGGACTACCCCTCGACCTCCCCAAAACTTCATAAATATACTAAGATATTATATTAAACATAATTTTCTCCCCCCACAAAAGACAAATGTAAAATCAAAACTTGTTTTTTCTTTTTGACGAGTATCAAGTGGAGGTCATCTAGCTTAAAGACGACCACAGTTGCATCTAAATCAGGAACGAGTGTAGGGGCAAGACCCTGTCCGTATAGACGAGACAGGACCACATTCATTGAATGTGTAAATAAAGGCCATCAAGATAGTTGACAAGGAATAAGTGTGCGGGATCAATTACAAAGGCAATGATGGCCCAACGGTCATCCATTACACTCTAAATAGAATCTTCATTGTCAATTAATGTTGCGTTTATTTTAGGAGAAAAATGCTTAGAGGAGTATTAACAAACATAACTACACTGACCCGAAGCAAACTATAAAAAGGAAATAGAACTTAGGTAAGAGATATGAAAAACTAAATATGTACTTGTGAGAGAATTCTTTGAGAGCTATTTAGTTGAATTTAGTTTTTTGAGTATTCTCAACTGGTGCCATGCTGATGAAACTTCCTTTGCCTTTCTTTTCTTGACAACAAGTGCCGGAGCTCGTCCATTAACATTGACAAGGAGCATACTGACGAGGTCAATTTTCGGCTTCATCAGTTTGGCATTGTCTATGGGAAAATGAGTTGATTTCTTCTCAAACCATTATGCTCCTACTGATAAAGCTCCTGTCGCTTGATGGACTCCACACCAGCACCACCCCCAGATCTTGTGGTGATGGATTAGCAGATCCAAGCTCTGATAGCCAAGTACAAGAGCTAATGAAGCAGAATATAGAGTTGAAGTGCCGAGCACATCCAGAGGGCAGTAATGCTTCGCACCACCGACGTAGCCGTAGCAGACATGACGAGTAAGCCAGCAGCCCTGAAAACAGCAAGGGAAAGGACACAACAGAGTACACTGGGCAGACAACAATGAACCTTGATGACATGCTTAAACGAACAGATTCACCTTTCACAGCAAGCATGTTGGAGTACCCCCTACCTCTGAAGTTTTGTTTGCCATTGCTGGAGTTCTATGATGGCATGAAGGACCCTCTTGACCACATATGGGCCTTCAAGACTATCTTGAACTTCCAACAGACCCCAGACGAAGTTATATACAGATCTTTCCCTGCCACCCTCAGAGAAGCTACTAGGGTATGGTTCAGCAAGCTGCTAGTATCTTCAATAGTGAATTTTGAACAGCTTAGTGACTCATTTGTTCGCCATTTCATTGGGGGGCAGCATTACAAAAGACCAACCTCTTATTTGCCAACAATAAGGCAGCAGGAAGGAGAAAGCCTAAGGGATTATGTGAAGCGTTTAACAAGGCTGTGCTGGAAATTGACGAAGCCAACTACAAAGTGATAATGATGACCTTTTAGGCTAGACTCAACAACGCTAATCTCATCTTTTCATTGGGAAAGACGCCGCCAACCTCTATGATGGATCTCCTATTCAAAGCTCAGAAGTACATGAACGGAGAGGATGCCCTTACTGCAAAAGGGCTAACAGGAAACCGGAAGAAGGAAGAACCTAGCGATTTCCAAGGTAAGAAAAAGGATCGTAAAGGCTCATATTTCGAAGGCTAAGGCCAGCAAGTGCGGTTCTGACACCCCGAAGAAGAAGATGAACTTCACCCCATTAGTGATGCCCGCAGACAAAATCCTAATGTAGATTAAGGATGAACAAGACCTAAAATGGCCCAAGTACATCCTCCAGGAAGCATGACCCTAAGAAGTACTGTCATTTTCACAATGATCACGGCCACTACACTGACGAATGCCATGACCTGAAAGAGAAAATTGAAGAATTAATTTAACGGGGGAAACTCCAAAAGTTCATCAAGAGGGACCACCAACCCCAATCATAGACTGACGACAAGCCTCATGACGATACCAAGGATGATGGATGGGATAATCCAAAGTAGGCCGTAGGTGAAATAAGGATGATAACAAAAGGACTAGTATTGGAAGGGTCATACAAGTCTTTGAAGAAGACTTACCAGAGGCAGATTAATAACGTCCACATCAAGCATCCATCCGTAAAGTACCGACGATTAGAAAGTGACAACATAACATTCTCTAAGCAAGATGCAAGTGGAATCAAGTAACCCCATGATGACCCGCTCGTCATCACGCTAGAAATTGAAGGTTTCAACACAAGAAAAGTGTTAGTCGACAATGAGAGCTCTGCAGATATAATATATATGACGGCCTACCAACAGTTGAGGTTGGACCAAAAGCGGCTTCGACCTTTCAAATCCCTATTGGTCAGCTTCAGTGGAGATAGAATTTATCCAAAGGATATTATCTCACTAAGAGTCACAGCAGGAACACATCCAGCCCAGATAACAAAACAGGTTGATTTCTTGATTGTTGATTGTCCATCATCCTATAATGTCATCCTAGGACGACCTACACTAAATCGGCTCAAGGCTGCAACTTCAACCTATTGCCTCAAGGTGAAGTTTCCAACCCCGCAAGGGATAAGAGAAATACGCGGGGATCAACTCCTAGCTCCAGAGTGTTACCAGGCGGTGTTAGCCTCTAGAGAAAACCATACCTGGGTAGTAGAAGAAGAGCCAAAGAAGCCTATCCAAGAGTTGGAAGATGTGAACCTAATAGAAGGAGACATTACCAAGGTCATGAAGATTAGAGCAGGGCATGACTCAAACCTGAAGGACAAGATCGTGGAGTTCCTGAAGTAAAACCTGGATATCTTCGCCTGGACCCATGAGGATATGCCAGGTATAAACAACAAAGTAATAAAACACTGGTTGAATGTCAACCTCACTAGAAAGCCCATCCAACAGAAGCGACAAGTTTTTGCTCCTGAAAGGAATAAAGTTATTGAGGAAGAGGTAAAGAAGCTTTTAACTGCCAGGTTCATCAGGGAAGTCTACTACCCTGAATGGCTTGCCAACATCGTCATGGTGAAGAAGTCCAATGGGAAATGGCATATGTGCGTTGATTTCACAGATCTCAACCGTGCTTGCCCAAAAGACAGCTTTCCATTTCCCAAGATCAACCAACTAGTAGATTCGACAGTTGGTCACGAGCTACTAACCTCTATGGACATATTTTCAAGTTACAACCAAATTCACACGAGTGAAGAAGACCAAGAGAAAACATCCTTTGTTACTAGCCAGAGGCTGTACTATTACAGGGTCATGCCGTTCGGTCTGAAGAATGTAAAGGCGACCTATCAAAGGCAGGTGAATCAAATGTTCAGCAAGCAAATTGGACAGAATATGGAAGTGTATGTGGACGACATGCTCGTGAAAAGCAGAAAAGCAGAATTACATCTGGACGACCTTAAAGAAACTTTTGACACATTGAGGAAGTATCAGATAAGATTGAACCTAGCAAAGTGTGTGTTTGGAGTCTAGTCAAGCAAGTTTCTGGGGTTCATGGTTTCGCAACAGGGTATAGAGGCCAACTCGGAGAAAGTTAAAGCCATATTAAACATGACCTCCCCAAGAAGTGTGAAGGAAGTACATAGGCTGATGGGACGAGTAGCAGCTTTAAACAGGTTCGTCTCTAGAGCCATGGATAAATGCCTCCCGTTTTTTAAAACCTTGAAACAGGCCTTCTAGTGGACAGAGGAGTGTGAAGAAGCTTTCTAGGTCCTGAAGAATTACTTATCCAAGCCACCGTTTTTGAGTCCGTCCATTGAAAGAGAAGATCTATTCCTGTATTTAGCTGTCTTTCAAACGGCCGTGAGCTCGACATTGATTCATGAAGAGCTAAGGATCTAGAAACTGGTTTATTACACGAGTCAGGCTTTACAGGGCGTAGAAGCAAAATACCCAAAGATAGAAAAGCTAACCTTTGCATTGATTGTCGCGTTAAGGAAACTTCATCCCTATTTCTAGGCACACACAATACTAGTCAAGACAGACCAACCTCAACGAAAGGCCATGGGTAGGCCAAATGTGGCAGGAAAAATGGTCCAAGGGGCTGTAGAATTGAGTCAATTTGATGTTGATTATAGGCCTAGGATGGCGATTAAGGCCCAAGCATTAGCTAACTTTGTCACCGAGTTCACTATTGTTGATCAAGATCCAGAGTCAGATTACTGGACTATATATACAAATGGGTCGTCAGCAGCAGGCATCGGAGGAGTAGGAGTGATCCTTTTATCCCCTGAGAAAGACATCTTCATATATGGAGTCCAGCTTCAATTCCCAACAACGAATAATGAAGCAGAGTACGAAGCTGTCTTGACGGGCTTGAGAATTGCAAAAGCCTTGGGTGTAAGAAACTTGAAGTTGAATTCTGATTCAAAACTTGTGGTGGGGTAGATAACCAACGAGTACGAGGCCAAAAAGGACAAAATGAAAAGGTACTTAACGCTGACTAACCAGTTAGTTACTAACTTTGATGATGTCAAGATCACTTAGGTACCAAGGGAGGAAAACTTGGCAGTGGATGAAGTTGCTAGGCTAGCATCGTTAGCTACCAACGAAGGACGACTTGGATTGTATATGGAAGTGCAGCACCTTCCAAGCATTGAGAGGTTTGACGTGAGCTACGTCCAATCCGAAGGGAGTTGGATGTACCCAATAATCATGTACATCAAGGATGGAAAACTCCTTACAGATCCATCAGAAGCCAGAAAAGTCAAAGTAAGGTCATCCAAGTTCACAATCCTAAACGATAAGCTCTACAAGAGGGGATTTTCACAGCCCTACTTAAAGTGCCTCGACCCAGAAGATGCTACGTATGTACTAAAAGAGATCCACGAAGGAGTCTGTGGAAATCACTCTGGACCACGGTCACTCGTTGGGCAAGTTGTCCGTGCAGAATATTTCTGGCCAACCATGCAAAAAGATGCAACTTAGGTCATTCAAAGATGCAACAAATGCCAACAGTTTGGAAACGTGCAACATGTCCCAGTAGAGCACTTAACCAACATCACATCACCATGGCCATTCTCCACATGGGGAATTGATATACTGGCCCCCCTACATCCTAGTAAGAAGCAGGTAAAATTTCTAGTCGTCGCTATTGACTATTTCACAAAGTGGGTGGAAGTGGAGCCTTTAGCAGTTATAACTGAGGACAAAATACAACACTTTGTATGGAAAAGCCTCGTCTGTCGGTTTGGGATTCCACGGGTTATAATCTCTGACAATGGATAACAGTTTGATAGCCACAAGTTCAAGGATTTTTGCAAGGAGCTGGGGATAAGGAATCACTATTCCTCCCCTGGACACCCACAAGCAAATGACCAGACTGAAGTTACAAATTGGACTTCGCTTAAGCTAATCAAAACCCAACTTAAGGGGGTAAAAGGAGCATGTCCTAACGAGCTTCCAGGAGTGTTATGGGCCTACCAAACGATGACGAGGACACCAACAAGCGAGACACCCTGCAGGCTGGCGTTTGGAACTGAAGCAGTAATTCCTGTTGAGGTTGGAGTGTCAAGCCTTAGAAGAACATATTATGATGAACGCAGTAATGATAAGGGCCTCATAATTAGCTCTGGATTGCTTACCCGAGATCAGAGATAACGCAGCTCAGAGAATGGCTTTATATCAAGAGAGGATGACAGGGCACTATAATCAAAGGGTAAAGCTAAAACGTTTCAATCTTGGGGATATGGTTCTGCGAAAGGTTTTACAAGCCACCAAAGATCCAAACGAATGGAAGCTAGGCCCCAACTGGGAAGGTCCATACAAGGTCGTCCATTATTCAAGAAGAGGGAGCTACTACCTAGAGGATGCAAATGGGAAACCATTACCTCGTCCTTGGAATGTAGAGCACCTTAAAAAGTACTATCAGTGAGGGAATAGAACCTCAACATTAATAAGTTCCAGAATTTGGAACAAATCATTTATTCATCAACAAATAAACGAGATTTCATTGTTTTTATGCATTTGTTTTATTTTCAGTACTTTATTTTTAGAACTTTCTGTTTTTTCGTGGAGTATTATCCTCGTAATCCCCTTTTTGTAAACAAGGATAAATAAAACAAACAAAACGTCAGCATTAAACTCATCTGTCAGCATCAAAGATGAGTTTAAATCATGACTAAGTGATATAAACTTTAAATTTAAATCATGAGGATAAAAGCTCCATCAATATGAATGATGAAGTTAAAAATCCGAATCCAGTGATAAAAACTTTAAGTTTAAATTATGAGGATAAAAGCTCCGTCAATATGAATGCCAAAGTTAAAAATCCAAATCAAGTGATAAAAACTTTAAATTTAAATCCAGAGGATAAAAGCTCTGTCAATATGAATGACGATGTTAAATATCCAATTCAAGTGACAAAAACTTTAAGTTTAAATCACGAGGATAAAAGCTCAGTCAATATGAATGACGAAGTTAAAAATCCAAATTAAGTGATAAAAACTTTAAGTTCAAATCATGAAAATAACAGACTCAGCCAATATATATATGACAAGTTCAACTTATGAATTAAGTTATAAAAAGCACAATCTAAGCAATAAAAAAAAAAATACAAGTTTAATTCGCAGAGCCTGGAATGTTGTAAATAGGCAAGCTTATATTATAGCATGAGCAAAACAATAGGTTAGTAGCAAAAAGTTTGTCCAAAACCAAAGCCTCAAAACCAAGAGGCAATAAAGAAAAAAAAAAGAAAAAAAAGAAAAAAAAACACTAAGGCCCCAAAATACAGAGGCAACCATTGTTCGTCAGAGATAAAACCCCAAAAAAAGGGGGTAACCATTGTTTTCCACAAAAAAAGAAAAAAAAGAAAAAGCAAAGGGAGAATGAATATACTATGGAAGAGGGACAACAGGTTTGTCGGTATCCTTCCCTTCAGTAACGTCCTTCCCAACCAAATCTTTCTGCATCGCCGCACCAGTTTTAGTTTTCTAGATGATTTTCTCTCTCTCCACATCAATCTTTTGGAGGGCAGCTTGAATCTCTTCATCCTTTTGGACAACCAGCGCTTTCTCTACATGCAAGGCCACAGTAAGCTCCTTTATTTTCTCATTCGCGTCGTTCCTCTCATTCATAGTAACAATTAGATCTTTCCTCAACTTGGAGCATTCTACCTTGACGGACTCCACCATTGAGTTAGCCACCACAACCCTCTCTTCCATGTTCAAATAGTCAGTCGTGATGCACAATGACTCCCCAAGGACCTAATAGAAACAAGCAAATGAGATGAGAGACCATGCACTCAGAAAAATACCAAAGGGATGATGAAAGAGAAAAACCATATACCTGTACTAATTTATGGATATAGCAGCTGACCAACTTGTGGGAGGGGATGGACAACAAACCCTTAAGTTCATTATCAGTAATTACGTTGTGAGCATAGCCTATAGCAATAGTAGGATCGTCCCAAACGCTCCTCCCAACCTTGCCTTTCCCTTTAGCACGGGTAGTTGGAGGGGAGAAGGTAGTCACTTCTAAGGATGGAGTAAGGGAAGAAGGGGCAATATGAACGGGAGGAAGAACAGCAGCCTCACTTTTCTCATCGCCCAACTTCCTCTTCTTGGAATCAGCAGTCAGATTGGATAAGGGCTCATTCTTCAAATTCCTGATGTGGGCATACTTCCCTTTACTATAACTAGTGGCCATTTCTGCTAAGTAAAAAATAATAATAATAATAAAAATAAATAAATAAATAAAAAGTAGGCAGTCAGTTAGAGTATAGACGACGCTAATAAAGATGAAGGAGTTTTAGAAACTTATGGACAGACGATCTTAATCTTTTCCTTTCGACGAATCTTTTCTAATACGTACTTCAAAGGCTCGGGACCTAAACAGCAGTCAAACAGATGATGAGGATCGACAAGGTCGTCAAAATCCTCGATTTCACGGGCATAGGCAAGAGTAGCACAAACCTAATGACGATGTTTATCTTCTAAATCAGGACGATCAAGAGCTATGAAGAATCAGAAGGAAAACATCATTAGACGGGCAATTACGATATGAAAGAAAAGCAAGAAAAGACAATGAAAATACGCACCAAGTGTTAGGACTTCCCATTTTTGTAGTAACAGAAATCGTTAGACAGAGTTTCCCAACCCGTTCTAGAGATAAAAAAGTATCGTGATTTCCAATCACGAAAGGATGAAGGAAAACCTCTAACAATCCTTGATTTCCTATCCCAAGGTAAAAGTTCAAAATACCCATAGTGGGTAGAGGCTTTCAAAAGGTACAAAAACAGGAATTCATTCAAAGTTTTCATTTCCCAATCACAAGTAAACATCCAGATAGACATACAACTTATGATTGTCCTCCAAGCATTAGGGACGAGTTGACCTAGGGCGATCTGAAATTTATTCAAAAGTTGCATGATGAACGGATGGACGGGGAAATGAAGGCCACAGAGAAAGTCAGCCTCATAAAAGCACACCTCTCCGTGGGCAAAGTTACAAGCTTTCTCACCCAGGCAAGGTAGTCTAATAGAGGTACCCTTAGGAAATTGAAACCTTTTCCTAAAATCGTTTAAATGTTTCTCTTTCAAGGAACAAGACTCAGAGAGAGCATGCAAGGAGGGAGAAGATGAAGACGAAGGCAACTTTGAAGCAGCAGTATCAACTACCTTACTCAAAGACTCTGCCTTAGAAGACAATCCAGTCTCCAACTCACTGGACCTAACATCATTTACCCTATACTCAATGCTGGTCATCTCCGAATGGTGCTTTATCAGAGATTGACAGATTAGAGGGTAAAGAGAAAGCAAAACAGGCCTAAGTGCAGAAAAACAAGACACAAATAAACCCACTTAGGGACACCGACTAGAAGAATATTCTAAGAAAACCCCCAACCTAGGAAAAATGAAACCAAGGGGCACTCTTAACTGAGGAATTCAAAACCAACCATCAAAGCATAGGGAAAAAAGGCCTTACCAAGAAATTTTGAAGTATGAGGATTTTTCAGCACTCCGAAGTTCAGACCAAATAGGGTAGAGGAAAAGGAACGGTTTTCTCTAAAAGGAAAAATTGGAATTAAGGCATGCCAAAATCAAGGAAGTTTCACACACGCCACGAATAAAAGACCAACACGTGTTCATTTTTCGAAGAGTAGTTGTTTTGCATTTAAGACGAAGAGCCAGATTTTGAGAATTGAGAAGATATGAATTGTCATGTCTGATCACATTCCTAAGATCATCCAAGTTCCTGACGACCAAGGAATTGGGGGGGAGGGGGGGGGGGGGGCGCAATTGAAGAGTATCAAGTGGAGGTCGTCTAACTGCTTCTAAATCAGGAACAAGTGTAAGGGCAAAACCCCATCCGTATAGACGAGATAGGACCATATTCATTGAATGCGTAAATAAAGGCCATCAAGATAGCTGACAAGGAATAAGTGTGTCAGATCAGTTACAAAGGCAATGATGGCCTAATAGTCATCCATTACGCATTAAATAGAATCTTCATTGTCTATTAATGCTGCATTTCTTTCAAGAGAAAAATGCTTAGAGGAGCATTAACAAACATAACTACACCGACCCGTAGAAAACTATAAAAAGGAAATAGAACTCAGGTAAAAGATATAAAAAACTAAATATATACTTGTGAGAGAATTCTTTGAGAGCTATTTAGCTGGCTTTAGCATCGGAGTATTCTTAACTGGTGCCACATCGGTGAAACTTCCTTTACCTTTCTTTTCTTGACAACAGATACCGGAGCTCGTCCATCTACATTAACGAGGAGCATACCGACGAGGTCAATTTTCAGCTTCATCACTTATTATTATATTAGAAAGCTTGTAATATGCTATTACCCTGTTTTGACATTCTAAAATCAAAAATCAAGAAAACACAAAAATTAAGAAAAATCCTTGAATGTTCAAAATGTGTGTAAAACACCCTTGAACGTTTAAACCCCAATTGCAAAATTATCAATTCAAGCTAAATGTCAAACAATAAATGTGCGGAACATGAACATAAGCTAATAACCAAATTGATAAACAATCTAAACCATAAATAATCACAATCACAGCAGTAATTAAATGGTAAAGATAAAGGGAAGAGAGATGCAAACACAAGGACAACACTCGATGTGTTATCGAATAGGAAACCGAAGCCCTCGGCTTAAAACCTCTCTGTCGCCTTTCAAGAGGTCAATAATCCACTAGAAAATGTAGTTGGGATATATGAATAGCAATAGAACCTCCAAGCCTAATCTACTCAGTGTACTTAAGCCCTCCAAGCTTCTTGCTCCAACAAGGTTGCGCTGAACCTTTTTGTTTTCTAGCTTACCAAATTCCGCTATAAACCATAGCATCAACCAATATGAATTGGTCCCTACATAACTGCTTCCCAAAGCTCTAAATAAATCTTCTCACGGATATGGGTATGGTGAGAAAAGAATTTGGTCAAGAACCTCTCAAGGATTAAACAATGGAGAGGGTAACCATAGAGGAATTTGAAGAGTCTCTTAAGTGAAAATTGTGTATGAATCAATCTTAATTTTCTCTAGGGTTTCTCTCTCAAAATTCTCTTTGGAAGCTCTCTATATTTCATAGGTATAATAGTCTATATATAGTGGTGTGTGTTTGGAATGCGAAGAGCCAGTTTTTCCCAAACAGGGTGGTCTGGCGGCTTAGCCTCGCCACTGGTCTGAGTCACGAGTTCCAGCCGTGAGTTAACGACCTGGCCAGCCTGGGACTTTTGTCCTGTAATGCGACAGCTGGCGTGACCCTTCAACTCCCCAACATACTTCTCATGTGTACTGCAGTTGGCGGCTTGCCAGTCGCGAGTCAGCCGCGTGTCCTAGCCGTGAGTCTCTGCATCCTTACATAATCATGAGCATTTCTTCACACTCTCTCACACACTACCCTTACATGAATCCCACATAAATACAGGGTTACTAATTGTTAAAATACAAGCAAATTTGGCATGGAATAAAGCCAACAAAATGGTTGATTAAATTCAACCTTACAATCTCCCCCTTTGGCAATTCCGTGACAAAGCCCTACAACAGACTCTAGACTTAACGCGTAAGTTGGGAACAGTTGAGCAAAACTCACTCACGCCTAACTCTAGATTCTGAAAAGTTCTTGAACCATAAGAACAAGTATCTCCTGAAACACAACAACACAATAATATCATTGTATGCAGAAAACTTGTAATGCAAATAGATCAAGCATAATGCGATCAAGCAAAAATGGACTTAAGCAATGAAGAAGCAATGAACCATGGCTTGACCAAAACAGGCAATCACTATACAAAAGTGATCACAATGCTCATTCACACAAGGAATGAACATCCGGACATGCAAGCTAATAAGTTTATTTGCAAAGTATCATTTACATGTCCAACACTCAACCAATGCACAAAACATATATGCATCTAGGAAAAATCCTACAAGGGCACAAGAGTGATATACTTAAAGAAAATGCATGACATTTAACAGTAAGTACTTAAGCTACAAAGCATGAGTACAAAGCATAAAGGCTGCATAAGCAAGGTACAAACCATAAAAGCCTGCAAATGCATGGAAACAAACCCTAAAAGCTTACAAAAGCAACATGGGTACAAATGTACCATACAAAGTAAAAACTAACAGAGTGACATCATAAGTATTAATAAAAACCAAAGTTTCACAAGAAAAGCATATCCATGAGATTCTAATAGTTTACCAAAACAGTAACCATAAGTTATCAAACCCATAATAAAAACATAGCATAATCCAAACCATGAATATAAACAAATTAAGCAATATAAACAATCTTTGACTCCTTTCCCTCAGAGTAGCACTCCCTATTAAGAGCTGCTTCTCATACAAAATTCTCCCCCTTTTTGACCGGAATGGCCAAAGGGTCACTGCTGGGTGTTAATGCTATCAAACTTGGCTGAAAGAATGTTGAGCTGATCCTAGATAGCTGCCATTCTGTCAGTATGCTCATTCTGGACCTCTCTGAGTCCATCAATTCTCTCCAAGATAATCTGAAATGAATCTGGAGGAACATCTGATGAGGTTGAAGCCCTGCTCCTCTTGCCTCTGCTTCTGGGAGTGGATGTCTGTCCTGAAGCTTCTACTTCAGTCTCCATTGGATCACTTTCTCCTTGGTCACCCTCCTCTTCATCACCTAGAAGACGAACTTGTATCCTTGTGATGGTTTGTTTGTTAATGGCTGAGAGTGGAGTCATGAAACTGATATCTTGAGGGATTACAACACCTTTTGCTCTGAAAATCCTCATGAGAAGGCTAGGAAAGATTAGCTTGGGCCTAGAGGTGGTTCTAGTCTCATCCACAATTGTGTCAAATATGTGGGAGTTGATGTCAATGATGGTTTTCTCCTTGAGCTCCATGAGGAAGATAGCTCTAGCATTGTTAATTGCAGTTATCTTCCTCACTGGATGCAGATTGAACATCATGATGGTGGTCAGACACCTCATGTCAGCAGGAAAGGCATTAGTGTTGAGACATCTCCCTTCTCTCTGTCCACCAATGCGATTCTGGACAGTTTTTATAGATAGCATCTTGTCCTTGTAATTTGTGAACTCATAATCCTCTAAACCCTCAAGCCCTAGGACGTCATCAATATCATATGCATCTAGGGTGAATTCACGTCCTCTGATCCAGCAATTTAGCTCATCCTCTTTTATGATAGCATTTGCATAAAATTCTCTTATTAAAGGTTCACGAACTGGAGGTCGGTCACTTAACAACTTATCCCAAACTCTGTCCTCAAAACATTCTGGAATGAAAGTGTCCTTCAAATCCCCTAAATCTACAAACTTTTCTTGTATTATGGTTCCCTTCAAGAAAAAATCTCTGTATCTCTCTAAATGTTGAACAGACCTAAATAGATTATGATCCATTTTCAGCCTTTTATCAGCCTTCTTAGCAGGAGTCTTCTTCTTTGTAGGTGTGGGAGCCATCTGTAATCAAGCAAAAGAGGCCACAAGAACAAGGCACAATAGATAGACACTCAACACATTAGAACCAAATTAGAAATATGTTGAGGAACAATGATTAATATAATTTGCCATAGACTATAGGATTTAACACAAATGACCCAAAAAAAAAAAAAAAACTCAATGTGACAGTGTGTACAAGTACAACAAGATCACAAAAATACCTAATATTTAACACACATGAAGATGTGCACCAAGCAATCTGTCAACCAAATGCAGCAGGAAACCAACATTAACAAATTCTGAACACTTAAGCATATGTCTTCAAGACAATACACAATGGGTATGATATGAATACTGAATCCAGAATCAACAAAGGAGCACAATACATAATAGCAAAAATGAGAAAGAGCATATCAAACATTAGATTGTTAAGTGCAACAAACCCATTCAAACAAACCTAACAAAATATTCTCAACCCATAACCGAATCCACTCAAAACTCAAAAATAGCCATATAGCTCATAAATCCAAGAAAATAACACTTAAATCAAGAAATACGAAGTGAGAAATAGAAAAGCCATACCTTTTTTTCTTGAAGATTGGAGTAGAAAAGGTGCAAAAATGGGGGTTTTTCGAAGAGTGACACGGTGAGTTTCAAAGAGAAAAATAGGAAAGACAATGAACAGTAAAAACAATTCGAGGGAAAAATTGAAAAGTTTTTAAAAATTGACTTTAAAATGCAAAACACACATTTTTCGCGACTGGAACAAGTCGCGTCCAAGCCGCCAGGGTCAACCGCCAAAACACTTAAGATCAGAATTTTGGAAAAATTTTCTAAGTGTTTTTTGCGACTGGAAGGTTTACTTGCGAGAGAGTCACGAGGTGAGCCACGAAAATCTCTGTGTAACCTCGTGATTGGCCCTTTCACCCATGAACAAGTCGCCACAATGAGCTGCGAGAATCATAAAAACTCAAATTTTGAAAAATATTCTAAATATTTTTCGCGACTGAGACATTGACTCGCCAGTGAATTGCGAAAAATCTCAGAGTGGGCTCGCGACTGGGACATGCAACTGGGCAAACCCATAAATGAGTCGCCAAAATAAGGCAAAACTGTTTTTGAAATTTTGACAATATTTGTAAAAACAAAATACTTTCCAAAAACGACTAAAAACACTCAAAAATCTTTTTGTGTTTGATCAATGAAGATTGAGCATGTGAAAACACATTTAATCAAGTACAATCACACAAATGAATATGACATTCATTAAACATAGACTTGTGTGTTATGTGTGGATATAAAAAATGAGATAGTCCTTAGTCTAATGTGAAGCTTCAATGATCAATTCAATCAAGGCATACACAACTAGCACTAGATAATGTGACCCATCTCAATTATAGAAGTATGCATATATGACCTCCCACATAAACTTGATTACAATTCTTTGAAGCTTTTCATTTGGCTCCATATACATCATATCATTTGAACTTATTGAATTAAAACATCTCATTGTAAGATAGATGCCTGAAATTTTTGATATTTCACTTGATGAGTTAGCCTTTGGCTTTTTGGGCATCATACATTTTATTTTTGGTCGCTTTCCCTTTTTCCTAGTCAAATACTAGTATGTGCGACAGGCTTTTGCAGCTCAATATCTCTTTGCATTTAGAGATTTACATTTGGGGAGCTCTTTTAAGCAAAAACACAAATAAAGAGTGGGAAGATATATAGGCATAAGTCTATGCATGTCTCAAGATCAACAAAACCATTCACTAATCATTCATGACAAGGTTGAAGATCTATTTACAACTGTCACATAGATTTCAAAATTTCTCCCACAAAGATATGAGTGTATAGGAAACAAGCTAAGCTCGTAGATGCATAAAGCCATTAGTACAAAAGTACAAGGCAAAATATGCTTTTGAGACAAAAACTCAACAAAATTGATCAAACTTTTTGGATTTTCTACTTTTTATGTGTTTTTGGACTTTCGACACACATGAAGGAAAAGACTGATCAAAATCAACAATGTAAAAAATTTTAAAACAAAAACAAACCAGCAGACAAAAATTCAACTCAAACTCGCAAGACGCACACAACCAAGCATATTCACAAAACATGGGAAGTATTAATGCATGGACATGTTGTAATGCTTATGCATGAGTACCCTTTGTCACCCATACGTCACATGCGTTTGGGGTGATATCCTTGACGGATTGGGTACGAGAGTTAGGACTTTCAAACCTTCTTGTGAAGCTTTCCAAACACGTGGTGAAGGCACCGATTATCTTCATCACGTCTATCATTCCGGGATCACTATTTTGACTTCTTGGTTGCTCACCACCCCAAGACCTGTTGTCATTTCTTCTTCCTCATGACCGAAGAGCGCTTGATTGTTCAATGCTCTCAGCTTCTGGCAGTTGGGTCTGGTATGTCCTTGCAATCCGCAATGGTGACAAACATAATTCATTCTAGGACCCCGTTGTGATCTAGGAAGAGATCTTCCTCTAGCTTCAAATCTGCCTTCTGATTGATTACGGGACTTATTAAACACCTGTTGATCAGCCACCTTCTTCTTCTTCTCAACCTTAACTTTCTCAAGAATAGACTCTTCTACAATCGTCTCTTTAGCCTTCACAAACTTCACTTCTTTGGTGACATTGGCCGATGAGCTACTCCTTCCAGTATAACCCAACCCGGACTTATCTGAGAAATGTTTTTGAGATGAAATAACATCTTCCAGCTTCTTGGAGGAGACCCTCTCAATCTTGGCATGTGCTTGCACTACCTCTTGCTCAAGAAATTTAATTTTCAAGTAAGCTTCTGACAGCTCACCATTTAGTGTCTCAATCTCACATTTTACTTCCTTATATCTGACCAGAAGACTTTTGTAATCCTCCTCTGCTTTCTTCATCTTCTTCACAGCTGCCTTCGCCACTCTTGCATACTCTCCCGATTTCTCAAGAAGTAAGATATAATTCTCTTGAAGACTAGCAGTATCTTTATCCTCTTCAGCATCTGATTCCTCAAAAATCCCTATGGATTCTTCATCACTGTGTTCTCCAAGTTCTTGTACAAGTTGATTCAGTTCCTCCAAGGACTCAACATGTTCAATTGCCATAAATGCAGAGTAATTTCCTTCTCCGTCACAGCTATCCTCAGAGTTAGAATTTGATGAGTCCGAGTCACTTAGAGTAGTGGCATAGACCTTGCCCTTCGATTTCAAATAATTGGGACATTCCTTTTTGAAGTGACTATGTCCATTACATTTGAAGCACGTGATTCCTTGTGAAGATTGGGAATCTCTACCATCTTTTCTTCTGAATTCTTTCTTCTCCTTCCTGGAATTTTGAAATTTCATTTTGTCACCAAATTTCCCACCGTTCTTGAGTTTCAAGAATTTTTGGAAGTTTTTCACAAGATATGCCACATCTATATCTACTGCATCCTCATCCGAAGAGTCATGAGATACTACCCTCTCATCAATTGTTTTAAGAGCCAGAGATTTGCACTTCTTCTGCGTGGACAGTGACAATTCATAAGTCTGCAATGAACCAACCAGCTCTTGAACTTTAATGTCGTCAAGATCCTTGCTTTCTTCAATAGCTGTTACTTTGGCAAAAACTTTCTGGCAGTGACCGAAGGACCTTCCTTACTATTTTCGAATCTTCCGTCTTTTCCCCCAAATTGAATTTGCCGACAACCACTTCGTTCAACTTACTATAAAAAGAGTCAAAAGACTCATCCTCGCTCATTTTGAGCTCCTCAAAGCGAGTGGTCAACATCTGAAGTTTGGTGTCCTTCACTTTTTTAGTTCCTTCATAAGTTGTCTCCAGAATCTCCCATGCTTCCTTAGTAATAGCAATATGTGAAATCCTGTAAAATTCTTCTGGAGAGACACCACAGAAAATAGCATTCAAGGCTTTACTATTTGCATTAGCCGCCGCAAGAGCCACCTTATCCTAAGTGGATTTGGTAGCCTCCGGTCTGGTCCAACCTACTTCAACTACAACCTACTTCAACTACATCCCACACAACATCATCAATAGAACACAAAAACGCCTGCATTTTGGTCAGGGATCGCATTAAGGTAATGAATCTACTAAGAGTGCACCCGCTATGATACTAATTGAATGTTCAAAAAGTGTGTAAAACACTCTTGAACGTTTAGACCCCAATTGCAAAATTATCAATTCAAGCTTAATGTTAAATATAAATGTGCGAAACATGAACATAAGCTAATAACCAAATTGATAAACAATCTAAACCATAAATAATCACAATCACAGCAATAATTAAATGGTAAAGATACAGGGAAGAGAGATGCAAACACAAGGATAACACTCGATGTGTTATTGAAGAGGAAACCGAAGCCCTCGGCGTAAAACCTCTTTGTTGTCCTTCAAGCAGTCAATAATCCACTAGAAAATGTAGTTAGGATACATGAACAGCAATAGACCCTCCAAGCCTAATCTACCCAGTGTACCTAAGCCCTCCAAGCTTCTTGCTCTAACGAGGTTGCGCCGAACCTTTTTCTTTTCTAGCTTACCGGATTCCGCTATAAACCATAGCATCAACCAATGTGAATTAGTCCCTTCATAACTGCTTCCCAAAACTCCAAATAAACTTTCTCACGGATATGGGTATGGTGAAAAAAGGATTTGGTCAAGAACCTCTCAAGGATTAAACAATGGAGAAGGTGAGAGTAAAGGAATTTGAAGAGTCTCTTAGGTGAAGATTGTGTATGAATCAATCTTATTTTTCTCTAGGGTTTCTCTCTCAAAATTCTCTCTAGAAGTTCTCTATATTTCGTGGGTATAAGGGTCTATATATAGTGGTGTGTATTTGGAATGCGAAGAGTTAGTTTTTCCCAAACAGGGTGGTTTGGCAACTTGGCCTCGCGACTGGTCTGAGTCACGAGTTCTAACCGCGAGTTAATGGCCTGGCTAGCCTAGGACTTTTGTCCTGTAGTGTGAAAGCTGGCGTGACCCTTCAACTCCCCTGCATGCTTCTCATGTGTGCTGCAGTTGGCGGCTTGCCAGTCGCGAGTCCTAGTCACGAGTCTCTGCATCCTTGCACAATCTTGAGCATTTCTTCACACTCTCTCACACACTACCCTTACATGAATCTCACATAAATACTGGGTTACTAATTGCTAAAATACAAGCAAATTTGGCACGAAATAAAACCAACAAGATGGTTGATTAAATTCAACCTTACAATCCTAATTTCACCCGAAATGCAAAATAATGCCAAGAAAAAACTCAAACCTCCCCACTTAGCTAGATTTAGTGTATGTTTGGATACCGCTTATTTTGCTGAAAACTGAAAACTGAAAACAATAAAAAAGTTACTGTTCATGCGCGGGTTACTATTCATTTGTCTACTTGCACTGTTCATGTTCGATGAATAGTGTAAGAGGCGCTGGTCAAAAAAAAGGAAAAAAAAAAGCAAAAACGCCAAATGTGAAACGCAATCAGCTATTCAAATGGGGCTTTAGTAAAAATCAAGTCAAATCTGGAAATTTGGGAGCATGATCTGAAGTTTGACCTTTGACTAAGTTTTACTTACTTTGACTTCTTCATTCTCAAAATCCGACCATTCAATTGCGCCACTATTTTTTGTCAATATCAATATTTGACCACATTATTTCAATCAAATGACGGGTTCATGAATCGAAGACTGCCCGAAAATCATTAGCAATAAACATTAATCTCTACACTTGTAACTCAAATAACTTTGACTGCCTTAACTACAAGATATATCCAACCATTGGATTTCACTGATTTTTCACCCGCATGAATTATCTTCCCATAACCTTCAAGTCACAGCAAAACGGACGAGACATCATTAAACCGAGCCAGAACTAGGGTTTAATTCATGACATAAAACTTCTAGCTTCTCACTTTTCTGGTATTAGTTTTTCCCATGTTTGCCGTCAAGGGAACATTGTAGTGAATCTTTTGCTAGAAGGGCAATTGTTTCGCCCAATTTACTTGTCTGGATGAAAGATGTGCCACCAAACATTCTTTATATTTTTCAAGCTGATTTATCCTCTTTAGGGGTGGCTCCACATAGAATCTAGGGTGGTCACAGGACCACTTGACCTAGGAAAAAAAAATTATTATGTATAAATTTTAAAAATTTATGATTTTTTATCCTAAAAAAATTGTGACCACCCTAATTTTTTTTAGGCCCAACATAATTATACTTTGGCAATAAACTTGGTTGTAGACTAAGGTTATAACTCCATTCAATATTTTTTTATTAGATGTAAATTTTGACAAATCCACCATTGAATTACATTTTCTTTTTTTATCCTCCATACTTGCAAAATTTCAAAAAGATCAAAGTTCAATAGTTATGTCATCAATCAAATGTTTAAATTTCAAGTTTTTGTAGTATAAAATTATACATATAAAATAAATTTATAGGTCAAATAATAAATAACATCCAATTGGCATGAAATTTGACATGTGTTTCAAAACATAGAGAACATACAATTCAATAGTTAGATTTTCAAGATATGTAGCAATATTAATTTGTTTAGTGAAATTTGTAGCCTTAGGCTACAATTAAGTTTGTAGTCAAATTTTGTTCTTAAACTTTGGTCTCCCTAACAATATGTTAGTTCCTTATAGATAAAAAGAAAAAGTCCAATTTTTTTTTTTTATATAACTAAAATTTTAAAAGATATGTAGCTTGCAATATTAATAACGAAACTATCATATAATGATTTCAAAATAAGAAAATTCGTAGAAGAAAATTGTAAGATTTTATGTGTTTGCGTATGTGTGTGTTTTTTGGTCAATAAATGAAATTATCTTTTTATTAGATTTTGTATAATTTAAGAGTTTTAATGATCATTGTCAAAAAAATTCCTAAAACCGCCACTGGTCCTCTTTGATTAAAAATGAAATCGATGTCTTTCTTCAAAAGAAAAATTCATTTTCTTTTTAATCAGGCTTTACACGAGGGTGAAGGTCCGCCCCATTCTTTTAAGGAAAATTCCATGCCATCATGTTTCAATTTCTATTTGTTATATCTCGTTATTAAATTTTGGCCTTACTTACGCGTCACGCAAGTTGATGTTCTGTTAATGAAGAACGATTAAAAAAAAAAATCGTTCCCATAAAAGAAAGGTCGATAATTGTTATACAATTCCCTTATATATCAATTGAGGATATAAGAATTGAATTTTACTTTATTTTTTATGCAACAATGTCGAAGGTTGTTAGCGCATGATTCACGTAGTCCAGGTCGCCATCTTTGGGTTGAATGATAGGAACTTTGCTGTCCCCTCTACTGACTGAGTGATTAGCCAAAACTAAGGGTTACAGATGAGACAAAAGATAAAAAAGCAAAACAGAGGGCATCACGTGGGCGGGCTTGGCCATTGACTAGTGCCTGTCACTTTTGCTTTATCATCCCGCTACCGCGATGTGCTGAGAATCTGAATTCTGAACGCATCATAGAAATTATTGTTTTCGTCGCCTTCCCGAGCAGGAGAGAGGGTAATCCATTGTACTCTGTAAACATGGCAAAACGGGCATGTCGGGTCGGGTCGGGTCGGGTTTGGATCGGATCAATTAGGTTGCGGGTCAAACGGATCACGAGTCAAAAACGAGTCATTTTAAGCGGGTTAAAATCGGGTTCGGGTCAATCGGATTGCGGGTTGAGTCGGGTCGGGTTGACCCGTATTTTTCACATGAATTTTTTTTATTTTTATTTTTATAAAGAAAACAACATGTGTCATTTGAAAAATTATGCAACAAATTACTTAATGTAAAATGCATTATTTTGAATTCACCACTTAGACCAAGAATGAGCTCAGTTAAACTTATTAATACTTATTTAATAATTTTAAAATTATACAAATCCTAACATTACTATCTAAAACAAAATAACACAAAGATAAGTAAAACAAATGTACAAGTTTTATTTCTACACAATATCAACATTTCAAAATATAAAACAAAATTACAAATGACTTATTGGATAACTCATTTGATAAAGAATAAAAACATATAAGAAATTTACAATCTTGAAAATTAATTTTATAATCTATTATCAGTTGTGGTTGACACTTTATTTCAATTTGAGATATACTTTAAAAGTTGACTGCTTACTTATTTATATATGATCTCTTTTATGAATATCATATTATTGTTAAGTAACACACGCTCTAGGAAATATCATAATTTATTTTGAAAAGCCGTTTATTTTGGACATAAATTATTAAAAAATAGGTCTAAGTATTCACAATTTATGCTAATTTGATACTTTAGCTTCACTATTTTCACACTTGTGAATGTTTCTCATATATCTACAATTTTAAATCTATGTTTTTAACTCTACTGTAACCAGATTATCTTTGCATGTACTTTGCTATTTGATATTTAAAAATCTTTACTCATTACAGAATGTTCAACCATTTATCTTTCAATTAATTTGCATGTAGTTATGTAAATGTATCAATTGTTTCTTTAAAATTCACAAAAAACAATTAAACCAATATTGTCTTAGTTTTACTATTTTTTTACCAAAAAAAAAAAATTTTTAAAAAATGGTTCGGGTTCGGGTTCAGGTCGGGTCGCGGGTCGGGTCGGGTTGACTCACAAAAAACACAGGTCGGGTCACGGGTCAACCCGTTTTTACTTCGGGTCAAAAAAATCGGGTTCGAGTCGGGTATTTTTCGGGTCGGGTCAGAAAATTCTGACCCGTTTTGCCATGTCTAGTACTCTGCAAGCCTGTAAAGATAAAATTTTTACATATTTGAGTAAAAAAAAGAAAAAATTGAAGTCCAGACTACACCCTAAAATTTAGAAGTGCCTGAATATTTAATGAGTCACATATCAAAAACATATTAATTTTACGTTTGATACATACAAATATTAAGAAACTTCTTCTAAATATATATATATATATTTTAACAAACTTGGTGCAAGCACGGTGTGTATTGTTTAAGTTTTACTATTTTAAAACACAAATTAATAAAATCAAAATAATGTGGGTTCTAGTTATCTCAACTAGTAAAGTTTCTGATGATTGTATAAGAACAATTATCAAGAGCGGACACCATACATTGAAACTCTCTCTTAAAAAAATAAAATCAAAATAATTAAACTATCCACAAAATAATTAAACTATTTTAAAACACAAAGAAATAGAGTTTAATCTTAACTAAAATATCTTAATAATTATTTAATAAATGCTACAAAAAATTAATTGATAAGACTGTAGCTACTTTGTTATAAAGAGAAGATAGTTAATTAATGATAGAACCATGGTACGTTTCTAAAACTCAACTATAATTATATATTATTTTTTCATATGATATATTATAAATAAATTGTTTAATATTGCCTCAAATTGCTAATTAGTTTTGGTTTGAGTTTTCATGATGTAGAAGGAAAAGTTTATCTTTGGTATGGAAGACAAGGATTCTCCTTGACATAGAAGGAAAAATATACATTATTGAATAAGTAATGAACATTCCTTATCTATTAAGGAATAAGTTTTGGAGCCTTATAAATAGACATTGTTGTAAAGGATTTGGTGGCTTTTGCTAAGTTTCTTCCCACATGAGGAGAGGGGAAAAACTCCTAGAATAACATGAGTGGGTTTCTTTGAAGAGTAGTTGGTAGATTATTTTAGTTGAAAGATTACCCATAGTTTTGTGCTGACAGTTTGTTTATTTTGTGAGTGTGAGAGAGTTATTGGGTGTATTAG
Source organism: Quercus glauca (assembly GCA_023736055.1). Taxonomy (NCBI): domain Eukaryota; kingdom Viridiplantae; phylum Streptophyta; class Magnoliopsida; order Fagales; family Fagaceae; genus Quercus; species Quercus glauca. The sequence continues at coordinate 35,094,032 of CM043316.1, read as the reverse complement.
GGCTTTCAGGTTGTGAGTTTATGTTAGTATCGTTGCTAGTGGATATTTTAGTTAGTGTTGCCCATGGACATAGGCATGTGTTAGGTTCTAAAAGTTTAGAACAATTAGCAAACCGTGAGCAAAAACTTGTCTAGATATAAATCTTAGATTTTATAAGGTATAATAGACAATGCTAAGGGTGCTGCAAGTCAGAATACAAGAACAAAGGAAGTTACAGGTTAAAGAAAACAAAACTTGCTAGGTTCGACCGATCGAGAAGAAGGCTTGACCGATTGAGACACGGTTCTACAGAATTTAATTAAAGCCCAACAGTCCATTAAGCCCATCAAGTGAATAGAGTTTCAGATCTATTTCACTAACTATTTAAAGGAAACCCTAAGACACGTTTTGTAGAGACTTTGGAACTTCTCTTTTGAGATCTAAGAGGTGTTGTGCCTTCTCCTTTCAAAGTCACTACTGGAAATAATTCTCATACCATTAAAACCAGTAGATCTGAAGTTGCTGCATCACTAGTCATCAAAGGTGCTAGAGATCTAAACGTTCAAGGGTGGTCTTGGTGTCATAGATTGGAGGTTTATGTGGGAGATCTAAAGCGTGAACAAGTGATTCATATGAGAATAAGATCCAGATCAATGGGAAGTCTGTGGAGTCAGAGCCCAGTTTTGTAACTGTGTTAGATTTGCTACGAATTGAAATTCTAAACTGTAAATCTGAACTTGCTATAGTAATTGTTCTTTTGGGATAGCCCCCCCAGGTTTTTTACCTTGAAACAAGTTGTTTCATTAGTTTTCCTCGGTCGTCACATCTTGTTTCATTTACTTTTCTGCTGTATTTTTTATTTCGTGATGATTGTTTAACTTAGATTTAAATAATTAACTTAAATAACTACTTGGCTAATATATTAGCTAGGTCAAACAAACTGTGTTTCCAAAGGTCTAAAATCTAACAACATGGAGTTGGCAAAACCACATTAAATATTGTAGTATATGTGATTATTTTATTTTATTATTATTCATGTGAATGCACTTCCGCTAGTCTCAAATCATAATAATTAATGTTGAAGCTTTTGCTATTGCACAATATAAATAAACAACACTTTTTTATTACAACGCAAAACATATGTTTCTTTTACTTCTATATGCAGCAAATCAAATATTTTCATATTATATTTATATATATACACACACATACACTAGTATATTTTCATATGATAGACAACTTAATTCAGAATCATATGCAAATTATACAAAATATTTTAAGCATTGGATATATATTATAAAAATTAATGAAAAAACTTATTTTAAATGTATAATCATTTAATCATATGTAAAAGAAAAAAAAATAGTGTATACTAATGATACATACATGTATACGTCCAACCAAATTCCCGTGGAAAATAAAAGAATATTCATAATATTACAATATTTATTTTCTACTTCCTCTCCTTTTCCTAATTTGTCAACATTCTTTTCTTATAATACTAATTAAGGTGATGCAGAGATAATTATCAAATCATTGCTGGCCAGAGTCGTCTCTCGTCCAGAGTATGGACATGTTCTTCAGGATATTCTGGTTTTAGCTTTTGTGTTTGGGGTTTGTGATTTCACCCATGTTAAGCATTGAGGCAACTCTGTTGGCCATTTTCTTCTCAGACGTTCTAAGTTAGGCAATGAGTTATAAGTTTGGCTTGAATCCATTCCTGATGATATAGCTCCTCTTGTTACTAGAGATACTTTGTAATTTTTCATCAATGAATAAAACTTAACCTCTGGGTCTAAATTCTCAAAAAAAAAAAAAAAAAAAAACGGATTAAGGTATGGTTACACCAAAATCTTGTGGCCCCATAAGAAAGTTATGTTGATCAACATCGTTTTCCGGATATAAGGTTTATCATGTGTCCTAAGTCCTAAGTCCCAAAACTAAATGAATATGTCAAAAATGAAAAATAAAAATTACATCCAACCAAATTTTCATAGAAGTAAAGAATATTTATAGTATCGACAAATTAGTTTCTGTTTCCTCTCCTTTTCTTAATTGGAAAACATTCTCTCTCTTGAAAATATTGATTAAGATCAGGCTTTTTAAAAATAATAATAATATTATTATTAAAAAATGGGTAAGGTTGGATCTAGTATTCATTTTTCACTTGACCCAATCCAATTCCAAATAAAATTTACAATATCACAATATTCATTTTCAGTTTCCACTTTCCTTTTCATATTCACAAAATTTTATGTCTATATTCTACACTACTAACTAAAACTAATGATGTTTAGTATAAGAGAATAAATTTTATAAGGATGTCGTGTAAACATAGGTGTTTAGATTCTTAGTATACGTTTGGATAAGAATTATTTTCCTGCGTTTGCCTCTCTCTCTCTCTTTTTTATTTTTTTATTTTTTTTTAATCTAGCTCCTCTTGCACTGTTCATGGGACATGAATAGTGCAATTAGACAAATGCATGGTGATTTCATTAATGAATAGTAACCGGAAAATATTTTTTTAATTATTTTCAACTTTCAGCTTTCAGCAAAATAAGCGGTATCCAAATCCACCCTTAGTATAATAAGATAACTTAAAAGTTTGTTGGTACTTGTAAAGTGATATTGTTAGTTGTTAAGTGATCAGTTTATTTCAAGGTAACTTAAAACAAAATTATATTTTGCCTTGTTAGATAACCCTCAATCGATTAACAAAAGATAACGAATTCAAAACCGAGCTTCATTGTTTTTTTATTCATCAGACATCCAATACAAACAAAGCAAACATTTTACTAACTCAGAAAACTTTATCGAAACACTCACTTCTTCAAAAATGCCGTAGATTTGTTTTCTTGAACTTTCATAAACACCTTTTAAAATACATTATCTCTCTTAGAAATGTGGTTTATTAACAACCATTCACATTGATGAAGTGCAAATCATCAGTCTTTGTAAGTTCGTCCAGATGGAGCTAGGTCCTCGCTTGCGTTTTTGCAAAAGTAGAAGATGGTCACCGGTGTGGTGTCTGCCACCCCATCTCCGATGCCAAAGTCTGTGTATGAAAATCCTTTTAGACTAATAAGAGAATATGGGATGTCAGAGTATATATGAATACTTTTTGGTGAGTTTTCTTGTACATGGTTTATCTTTGACCAGTGTGTATACATACGGTTTTGTGGTTCCTAGCCGTTGGGGCCTTAATTGTGGCTTTAATGTCCTTTTGTAATGCCTCAGGCCTCATGAATATGGGTTTTGATGAGGCTCTAACGATCTGCCCATTGATTGGTAACCATCTGCGGCATTGAAGGCTCGTATTAATGGTTACCCTGTGCTCGTCCGTGTCTTGCGAAGGTGGACGAGTATATTTGATGAGATTGTCCAAGTAAGGTGAGTTCGTCAGTCCCATCAGTTGCCCCCGGGTTCTGTGGTCGTCGTGACGTGTTATGACGACCATCAGAAGATGAAAGGTTTCTTGATCAGACATGGCTCTTGGAATTTCATTCCACATTTAATGCATAGTGGTGGCGCCACACATATCGTGGCCACGTGGCATGTTCTGACCAGTGGAGTTAATGCTCCAATTGTGTGACTCTTGGGCTTCTCGCTGAATTTCAGTTTTTTGTGCCTTGGTTTTTAAACTTCCCTTCTTTTCATTTTTCCCTTCACTTTCTCCAACTTCCAATCATTGCTCTGAGCTTCTTCTTCTCCAACCTTTTTCTACAATTTTTCATCAAGCCGGTGCGTTCTGTGGCTGGGTTCTCTGTGCTCCCTTCTGAGGTATGCCTTTTTTCTCTCCCTCTTTTTTTATACGGCATAGATATAGATTATGCACAGTTTCTGATTTTTCTTTCTTTCTTTTTTTGTGTTTTTTTTTTTTTTTTTTTTTTTTTTTTTTTTTGTGTGTTTTGATTGTTGGGGTTTGTAGGATTCATCTCTTTCCCTTTGTTTTCTGGTTTTCCATGGTTAGTAGCTCTAAGGTTAGGATAGCTTGCCCCTCAATTTCTTTTCTATTTGCGCGTTTAGGGGGATCTTTAGGTGTTTTCCCGTACCTTGAGAATTTTGTCTTTGAGGGTAGTAGTTTGAGTGTTGCATTGGCTGATTTGCTACCATTGCTTCGTCAATCAATTGATTGGTTTGAGAGTTTGGTGATAGAGTGAGGGAGAATGTCTGAGGTTAGATCCAGTGAACTTAAGACTAGGTTGTCTTCTAATGACGACCCAGTAGAGGCTGGGGGTGATACTGCCATTTCTGCTCCTCGGGAGGTTAGGGCTTTTTCTGCTCTCGGGGAGGAGTGCAGCCTAGATGCTGAAACCCTCTCCAGATTTAGCCAAAGATTTCAATTTCTTGATAGGGTTAGGGTTCGTCTTCCTACACCAAGGAACGAGCTTGCTATTTTTCGCCCGGGGAGGTGTGCTTCTACGAGGCTGCCTTCTTGAGTAGGCTCATATTCCCCGTCCACCCCTTTATTATGGAGCTTCTAAACCACTTTGAAATTTCTCCAGGGTAACTTATGCCTAACTATTGGAGGATAGTGGTCAGTTGTATGGAGATATGGCTGGCTGCTATTGACGGGGACTTGATAAGGGTGGATGAGCTTGTCTATTTGTACTGTTTGAAAGAATCTAAGGAGTATGGATACTATGAGCTAGTGCCTTGGGTCAGGGAAGCTAGGATCATCAAGGACTTGCCCTCGTCATTTCGGTATTGGAAGTCCCGATTCGTTTTTGTCTCCGGGGATGAGTTTGAGACCCTTTCTGGGGAAGTTTGGTGAGATGTCCTTAGGTTGCTCCATCAGTGGGGAACTCCGAGTCTAGGTGCGTTGTCTTTTTGCCAGTACTTCATCAATCTTATTAATATATTTCTTCTGGCTCACATTTTGTTACTTACTAACTTCCTTGCATGTTATCTTCTGCATAGTTAAGAGACAGACAAAGCTTAAGAGCAGGTACAGGCAGCGCGTTGAAGCAGCCATCGAGTACGTGAGGACAATCGAAGACTTTGAAGATTTGGTTAACCCGCAAACTCTTGCTTTTCACTACCTTGGCCCAGAGCCTTCTTCTTTTGTCCGGCGAAACATAGAGATCGAGAAAAAAAAAGTAAGTGCTAAGCTCGTCTATGCTGCTCCTTTCCTCTTCCTTCCCTTATATTATTTTTTTACAATTATTTTCCTCTCGCAAGAATGACGATAAAGTGCAATCAGGGAATGTACGCATGAATGAGGGCCAAGAAGAACGAGCCTTTTTCCAATCTTGGGGCCAAAGCTATGCGGGTGATGGATAAGGGGGCCTTTGTCACTCTGGCTACCCCAGCTACTCCCGGGACTAAGATGACAAGGACAGCCTCCCCGACTACCTCTGTTGAAGAAATCGTTCCCCAACGGAAGAGGCAGTGCCTGGTGACAAGGGGAAGGATAAGGCTAACCCTCGTTCGTCCAGTATTTGGGACGATGTTGGGGTTGCGCAAGTAAGGATGCAAGAGATTTTTATCATCGAGGAAATGAAGGTATTCTTGAGCACGTCTCCCAATGAGATTGTAAGTCGTTTTCTTCACAAGCTCGTCCAGGTAGTGTACATGTGCCAATTTTTCTTCTTCTTCTTCTTCTTTTTTTTTTTTTCTTTTTTTTTTTTTTTGTATTGTTTTGAGATCTGGTTCCTTCTTTCAGGTTCTGGGGGAGAGCTTTCACATTACCTCGGAGTATCTTACTCAGGAGACCAAGGTCGAGTATGCGGTGTCCCAGGTGGCGACCTTAGAGGTGGAGAACTCGAAGTTGAAGAAAGACTTGATCATGACCATGGACGAGGCCAACACCTTAAATGAGAAAACCAAGACCTTGAGTGACACCTTAGAGCTGAACGGCAGTTAACTCTAGAAAAGGATGAACAACTTCTAGCTGCCTAAGAGAAACTCAAAACCATTGTTGCTAAGGCCATTGAGGCTTTCCAGCAGACTAAAGAGTACAACACGGTGCTCTTTAGTTGGTATTTTAAAGGTTTTGAACTCCTGAGGAGGTACTTTGTCAAGCACCCCACCGGAGTGGATTTAGAGACTTTGGATCTGGAAGAGGTGGATAAAGAGATGGCAGCTTACGAAGCCTCCCAGTCCTCAGCTCCTGAGGGTGATGCTCCTGAGAGTGCCCCCGCTGGTGGTGATGCTGCTGCCAATGCCTGAACCTGTCACTTTTCCTTTGTGATCTCTATCTTTTTTTTTCTTTTTTTTAGGTGCCTAGTGTGTTTTGGGCTTTTTAATTCTATTTTGAGAACAATATTCTAATTTGAGAACAATCTTACCAAGTGTTTATGGGCTGATAATAATAACACAATTTTGGTTGCCCGTTGTCTTTGGGCTTTTACTTACGTTTGTAATTCTATACTTACTTGTTTATATTCTTGTCTCTGTCTGCTTTATTTCTTCTTCGTCAGTAGCATGCATTGTTGGTACTTAGTTAAAATTTTCATCGGTAACTTACATTCCTTTTATGCAAAATCTTGTTACTTAGCCAATTTATGTTTGACTTACACCCATTTAAGGGCTTTGGCTTCGTTAGTAACTTACATCCGTCTAGGTTTTCTTTCATTGAATCATTGGCTGAATAGTTCTTTTATTACTCAGAAATGAATACAGTTGTTTGTTACATCTATTGATGGTACATCTTCAAGTGCTTAATGTTCCATAGTCGTGGAAGTTTCTACCTGTCTAAGGTCTCCAGGTGATAACTTCCTTGTTTGGAGTAATGGAAGACTCGGTAGGGTCCTTCCCAGGTTGGGCCGAGTTTCCCTTGGGTGGGGTCTTTGGTTGCCGAGGTGACTTTGCATAGGACGAGGTCCCCTATGTCAACTTGTCTGAGCTTCACTCTCCTGTTGTAGTTTTCGGCCATCTTCTGCTGATACCTCATCATCTTGTTAAAAGCTCCATCTCTAACCTCATCCAAGCAATCCAAGTTGACTTTTAGCTGATCGTCGTTGCTTTCCTCATGGAACGTCTCTCGTCTAATGCTGGTTATTCCCACCTTGACCAGGATTACTGTCTCGATGCCATAAGTAAGTCTGAAGGGGGTTTCTTCAGTTGGGGTTCTTGTTGTAGTCCTGTAGCCCACAATACATTGGGAAATTCTTCAGGCTAGGCTCCCTTGGCGTCGTCCAGCCTGGCTTTGATGACCTTGAGTAGTGTTCGATTAGTCATCTCCATCTGTCCGTTTTCTTGTGGATGTCTTGAGGATGAGAACTGATTGATCCCTAGACTTGAACAAAAATCCTTGAACCCTTGATTGTCAAATTGCCGCCCATTATCTGATATGATCGTCTGTGGAATCCCGAACCTGCAAATTATGTTCTTCCATATGAAGCTCTGGATTCTCACTTCGGTGATGGTTGATAATGCCTCAACTTCAACCCATTTTGTGAAGTAATTAATAGCCACAAGTAGAAACTTTACCTGTCCCTTACCTCGTGGCAGTGGACCGACGATGTCAATTCCCCATTGTGCAAATGGCCAAGGGGAGGCTATTGTCGTTAGTCTCTCGGCTCGAAAGCGTTGGACATTCCCAAACCTTTGACACTTGTCGCACTTCTTGACGAGCTCCCTCACGTCTACCTACATAGTAGGCCAAAAGTAACCTATTCTGATAACTTTGCTTACCAAGGATCTTGGGTCTGCATGGTTTCTACAAACCCCTTCATGGATCTCTTTCAGAATATATTTGACTTCCTCTTCGTCGACGCACTTCAAGTAGGGCATAGAAAAGCCTCTCTTGTACAGGGTATCATTCAAGATCGTGAATCTGGCTGCTCTCTTCCTGACCTTCCTAGCTTCCTCGACGTCTTGTGGGAGGTGTTCGTCTTGGAGGAAGGATATGATCGGGGTCATCCAGTTATTTGTACTCTAGATTGCATATGTAGAGACTTCTTTAATGCTGGGATGTTTCTAGACTTCCATCTTTAAGTCAATGCTCACTGGTCTTTCTTTCGACGATGCTAGCTTCGCGATCTCATCTGCTATCATGTTTTGGCTTCTTGGGATCTGCATGAATTCCACCCTGTTAAACTCTTGTGCTAAGTGCTTTGTCAGCCTGAAGCATTTTTGCATTCTCTCATTCTTTACTTCATATTCCTCCTTTATCTGCCTATTACCATCTTAGAATCACTCTAGAGGAGCAAGTTTTTTGCTCCTAGTGCTTTTCTGACCCTTAGCCTCATCAATATTCCTTCGTACTTGGCTTCTTTATTAGTGGCCGGGAATTTTAGCTGGACTCCATATTTAAGCATTTCTTTGTCTGGGGTGATAATGACGACCCCTACTCCTCCCCTCTTTTGGGCTGACGAACTATCGGTCTATATCGTCCACCATTCTACCTCGTCGAGGTGGTTGTCTTCATCTGGGAGGATGAACTCAGCAATGAAGTCCGCCAAAGCCTGCGCTTTAATTGCTGTCTTGGGGTGGTACTCAATGTTGAATTGGCTAAGCTCAATCACCCATTGGACCATTCTCCCTACAGCATCGGGCTTGTTCATGGACTTCTTAATGGGTTGGTCTGTCATTACCAAGATGGGGTTTGCTTGAAAATACAATCGTAGCTTGCGCGAAGCTACTATCAACATGAATGCTATCTTCTCAATCCTTGGGTACTTGGCTTCTACCCCTTGGAAAGCTTGGCTGACGGAGTAAACTAGGAGCTATTTTCTATCCTCTTCTCTAATTAAGGCTGTGCTTATGGTTGTAGCTGATACTGCCAGATACAAATACAGGTTTTCCCCCTCCTTGGACGGACTTAGGAGGGGTGGATTGCTCAGGTAAAGCTTGAGTTCTTGAAACGCTACCTCACATTTGTCAGTCTAGGAGAAGACTTGCTTCAATGTTTTGAAGAAGGGTAAGCATTTGTTCGTTGCTTTAGAGACGAACCTGTTGAGCGCTGCTATCCTTCCTGTGAGCTTCTGGACTTCTTTGATAGGCTTTAGCAATGTCATGTCGAGTATGGCTCACACCTTCTCTAGGTTTGCTTCTATCTCCCTCTAGGATACCATGAACCCCAAGAACTTCCCCGAGACTACTCCAAAGGCACACTTACTGGAGTTCAACTTCATCTGGTACTGTCTGAGTGTGGCAAATGTTTCCTTGAGGTCGTCCAGATGAGCAAGCTCTTCTTTACTCTTGACAAGCATGTCATCCATATATACCTTCATATTTCTCCCGATCTGCTTGCTGAACATTTTATTTACTAACCTCTGGTAGGTTGCTTATGCATTTTTCAATTCGAAGGGCATTACCTTATAGCAATAAAGCCTTTGGCTCGTGATGAATGCAGTTTCTCCTGGTCTTCCTCTGCCATTTTTATCTGATTGTATCCCGAGAATGCATCCATGAATGTTAGTAGTTTATGTCCTACTGTAGAATCTATTAGCTGGTCTATCATTGGCAAAGGAAAACTGTCTTTTGGGAAAGTTTTGTTCAGGTCTACGAAGTCCACCCACATTCTCCATTTTCCATTCGCTTTCTTCACTAAGACGACATTGGCGAGCCAATCTGGGTAGTAAAATTCTCAAATAAAGCCTGCTGACAACAGCTTGTTAACCTCATCCATGATTGCTTGATTCCGCTCTAGAGCAAAGACCTGTCGTCTCTGCTGGACGGGCTTCTTCTTCGGATCCACATTTAGTCTGTGCTAGATGACCTTTAGGGATATACCTAGCATGTCCTTGTGACTCCAGCGAAGACATCCAGGTTCTCTTTAAGGAACTGGACGAGCCTCGTCCTCATCTCGGGGCTCAATGTCATCCTGATTTTGGTTATCTTTGCTGCTTCTCCTTCAACTAGCTCCACTGTCTCTAGGGCTTCCACTTTATCTTCTTCTTTCTCTTTGATCATCCATGTATGGTTCTCTTTTGCAGCTAGCATGGCCTGGTAGCATTCCTTGGCTAGTACTTGATCTCATTTAACCTTTCCTACACTGTTTTTTATTGGGAACTTTACCTTTAAGCAATAGGTGGATGTGGCTACTTTCCAATGATTGAGTGTGGGCCTTCCGATGATCACATTGTAAGATGAAGGATAGTCCACCACCAAGAAGTCCAATTGACGAGTCAACTGCCTCGGGTGAGTCCCCATTGTGACCGTCAGTGTCACTATGCCTTTGGGATACACCCTATCTCCACTAAAGCTAATGAGAAAAGGACTCAAATGGATGCAGCCTTCCTAGATTTAGCTTCAATTGTTGAAAAAATGGAGAGGTAGATGATATTTGCAGAGCTGCCATTGTCCACAAGGATTCTCCTAGTATTGAATCCTTTTATCGTGAGCATTATGACCGCCCGGGGGGGGGGGGGGAGGGGTCATCATGAGGCTGCTTCACTCCCTTAGCATCTTCTTCTGAGAAAAACATGTCCCGGTTTGTCTGTCTCTGCTTAAACGAGGGTATTCTGTGGACGCTGTTCACCTGCCTCTGACATGCTTTCCTAAGGGATTTGAACGAGCCACCGGTGGATGGCCCACCTGTGATGGTTTTTATCTCCCCGATCATGCTCGGCAGACGTTGGGTCATGTAATCCTCATCCCTGGGCGAAGATTTGCGCTGGTTTTTATTGTCATCTCTAAACCTACCAGATTCCCCCTTTTTCACAAACTTCTGCATTTTCCCTTTTCGTATAAGTTCCTTTATCTGCTCCTTTAGGTCTCTGCAATCCTCGGTGTAGTGGCCATGATCCTTGTGGAACCGTTAGTATTTCTTTTTGTCGTGCACGTTGGGTGACGAATGTAATGGCCTTGGCCATTTGAGGTAGTGCTCATCTTTAATCTGCGTCAAAATTTTGTCAACAGGCATAACTAAAGGAGTGAATTTTACCATTCGAGGAGTTTTTTCGTCCTTCCTTTTACTCCCGTCTCTAGTCTGACAATCTGAGCATTCCCTTTTTTATCCTTTACAATCGTCTTCCTTCATTCCCTAGTCACCGGTCTTTTCCACATCCTTTATCGCGGCTAAAGCATATTCAGCGTTCATATACTTCTGTGCCTTCAGGAGCATCTCTGCCATCGTCTTAGGAGGATTCTTCACGAGTGAAACCACGAACTCTTTGGACTTCAATCCAGCTTTAAAGGTCGTTAACTGCACCTTGTCGTCAGTTTCGTCTACCTCTAAAGTCTCTCGAGTAAAGCATTTCATGTACGACCTCAGGGTCTCCTTCTCCCTTTGTCTAATGGTGAGTAAGTGGTCTGCTGGCCTCTTCGAGCATTGTCCCCTGATGAAGTGGAGCAAAAAGGTGTTGTCCAACTGCTCAAAGCTGTCAATGGACGATGTTGGTAACTTCGTGAACCACTCTTTTGCAGCTCCTTTGAGAGTGGTGAGGAAAGAACGACACAGTATTTTGTCAAGACTGTTGAAGGCCTAGTGTTGTCTTAAAGGTGTTGAGGTGGTCTAGGGGGTCCTGAAGTCCGTCTAATGGCTAAAGCTGAGGTAGGCGAAATTTCGACGGCACTAGGCATTCCAGGACTGCCGTAGTAAAAGGTGAATTTGTTGTCCTAACCATTCTATCCAGGCTTCGATCTGTTTTCCCTCTAATGGCATTCCTAACTTCATCCATTTCCTTTCTCATCTCCTGGAGAAGATCTGAGTTTGGCTCATCTGGAGTAGTTGGCCCTCGACGATTACTCCTTCTATGGCTATCTCCCTCATCCTCTTAGTTGGCCCTGGACCGGTTCTCCTCTTGTTGAAGCCGTAACCTCATCTCCTGATTCTATCTAGTGAGCTCTTCAACGCTAGCTGCAAGAGCTTGGACTTAAAGGGTTAATGCTGCAAGATCTTGGTTAGACTCCATCTGAATATAGGAATTGATTGGAAACTATGCTTTCGAACCTAAGTGCAAAAATGTCGTCCCCATAGACGACGCCAAACTGATGAAGTGCAAATCGTTAGTCTTTGTAAGTTTGTCCAGATGGAGCTGGGTCATCGCTCGCATCTCTGCAAAAGTAAAAGATAGTCATCGATGTGGTGTCTGCCACCCTGTCTCCGATGCCAAAGTCAGTGTATGAAAATCCTTTTAGAATAATAAGAGAATATGGGATGTCAGAGTATCAATGAATACTTTTTGGTGAGTTTTCTTGTACCTGGTTTATCTCTGACCAGTGTGTATATATACGGTTTCGTGGTTCGTAGTCGTTGGGGCCTTAATTGTGGCTTTAATGTCCTTTTGTAATGCCTCAGGCCTCATGAATATGGGTTTTGATGAGGCTCTAATGGTCTGCCCATTGATTGGTAACCGTCCGCGGCATTGAAGGCTTGTATTAATGGTTACCCTGTGCTCGTTCGTGTCCTACCAAGGTGGAGGAGTATATTTGATGAGATCGTCCAAGTAAGGTGAGTTCGTCAGTTCCATCACACACTATTTTTGTGTATTTTTTTCTTTTTTAATGTATAGAAAGAAAAACAAAAGGAAAACAAACCACGCACAAACCAGCAACCGAATGCTTTTCCGTGACCAACTTCATCCATATCATCATGATCGTCATCCTTGACATTTGCTTCCCCGTCCATCCTGTTTCTGATTTGTTGAATAAATATTTTCAAATTTTCTTATAATTTTAAATAAAGTTTGATCTCATCGCTCAGATTTTAATAAACTGTGATATTTATTTAAAATATTTTGTTTAATTACATATGATTTTTTATTTACAAAACTGTTAACTAATAGAAACTATCACTCCTACTTTAAAGCTAATAAAATTGAAATTGAGAAGTATATATATTTTTGAAGTATTTTAGTTACTATCAATACAGTAATGATAAAAGTTGTAGTATTTGTGGTAAAATTATGGTTTCTAGGATCCAACTTTTATTATGTGATGATGTAATTTTGTTTGATTTTATATTATTTAAGGGGAGACCTATGAATAACCCAATAGATAAAAAATAATGTGCTATCAATTAATAGAGACCTTGTATGAAAATCAATAACAAATTATTACCTCAAATCATTGTTAGATTATTTTATATGTGGGTACTCTATTAAAAAAATTATAATTTCAAAGTTTTAAATTAGTTTTAGCTTAATAATTAGTGGGTCTCTTTTTTAAAATATACTATATTTTAGTATCGAAAATAGTGGCTCTGTGGCTGCATTCAACCTATGTTATACAAGATCCCAATTCTGTAGGGAACACCATGTCTGATCAGAATATAGGAAAGGATCGAAAATAAATAAACAAATAATAAATAAATCTATTTATTTTTATGACTGACTCTAAAATGTGAAAAAGCAAGTATCAGGTCTTTCCACTCGGAGTCTCGGAGCATGGGGCAAAACACAGCTATGAATTGGATTTGTAAACTAGTGTACTGTACCCCTCGATCAACTTCTCAAGCACTCACAACTATCAAATAGAGCTAATTAATTGGGATGGAAAAACTGAAAAAGAAAAAGTGGGTAGTGTAAGGACACGGTTTGCAGCCCAAGCCCAATACATATGATATTGTGGGTTAATGAGCCCAATGCAATAAATTTGTAGATAATGAGTCAAAGAACTAGGCTCTAGTGAATCTAACAACAGCTAGGATGGGTTTGAAAAACAATCATGCAAGAACAAAGCACGTAAGATAGGGTAAATGTACGTACTGTCCGAGGAGACAAATCTTTGAATAGGTCGATGAAACTGATTACAAGTGTAACTCTGGTTGCTACAGTGTTTTTTCTCTATTTTTCCCATCCTCTGCCCTCTAAGGGTCTTTTACATTATATATCTCCTTCCCGGTGATCTCAGCCCTCCATTTGTCAATCATCTAGGCCACTACTTGAGTAGCTGTCCCATCAGACACCCCTTTTGACCCTCTGTGAGTTGCAGTAGCTAAGGAAGCACTGTTCAGGGGTCTTCTCTACATAAATGCGACTAGAAAAATAGCTGCGGAGCATTCAATGCGAACGTAGCAGCTTTTCCTTAGATATTTTTTGGATTCCCTTCCTTTTGGTGTGTTCATGAGATACGCTACTAACATTGAAGCCTTGAAGGAGGTCAATCTCGTCATTGGAATTCGTATCTGAGTCATATTTGTTGTAGCCGAGGAGGAATTCCTCCTCGAATAGCTTTTTACTCCTTCCTTGCTTATGAGACTCAAAACTGGTGTCCGTCAACTAGCTATCCCTCATCAGACATGCTAACGTCCTCGGATAAGACCCAAGGCCCAATATACAATTTTGGGACCTTATCCCTACAGGTAGCTTGATCAAATAATTCAATAATATTTTATTTACCTCTTGATGATACGTAAATCGTCAATCAAGTTAGTTCGTCCAGATAGAGCTAGATTCTCATCACTATCCCTGCAGATATAGAGGAAAGGCTTTTCTAAGATGATCATTGGTGTGGTGCCTGCCACAATGTCTCTGATGCTAAAGTTAGCGTACAGAAGTTTTTGGAGAGAAAACAAGAGTATACTTTTGTGAAAATTACGTACCTCCTTTGCCTTTGGTGAGTGGGTATATTGTTGGAAAAGTAAATGTGCGCATCGGAAAAATTATTAAACGGATCTACTTCATTCATAATTGATAATATGCACTATGTAAGTTTCAGAATATAGAACAAGAAAGTTTACCTTGGTGCGGGGAATTTCAAAACCAAAGATCAGAAGTACTCGGGAACACTTTCAATCTTCACTCCAGTTCTACTAACGCCCAAGATGTGTGGTTTCTTAATCAGTTATATAAATTTGTTCTAGAGAGAATGAAAGAGTGTCCAACACTCACATACATACCATTTCATGCAAATGTGATGATTACAAAATTTTGTATGTTTCTTACCTAATAACTAATTATCTAATTGGGCCAGCCTTTTGGGCCTTTCCAATTGGGCACTAATATGTGGCTTGGAGTGGGACCAAAAGGGAACAAATAAGACACTAACTTCAATGGGCCTTGGGCTTTTCAGTCAACTCTTGACAAGTCCAAAGTTACCATTAATTATATTTAATACTATTATATAAATATAATTGCACTCTAGGCCTTATTAATAAATTATATCTCAAGATTTAGTTGTATATGCAACCCCTTCATAAAATATTCGTAGTAATATAAAGTCATTAATTTAGACTGCCACTTTGTAGATTACTATATCTTAATCCTTAACCCGGTTTAATCCTCTTAAATTATTCATTATATATTTATAAAATCCAATTTCATAAATATATATTTTAGTAATTTCTTACCAAAATGGTTAGGTCTAACTCTCTGAATAACAAACTCATTAAACTTATCTTAAGGGAACATTTTATATCTCTGTTAAGAGACTATGAATTCCATCTTGAAAATATATGTTCCATCAACACTAAATGTGGCTGCTCAACATACTGAGGTTTTGACCGTTACTTTAGATCTCACTCCTGATATATCAAAGCAACCTACATTTCATAATCAGGTCCATTATTCTCTTAGGATTAAGAGTTCATGAAAATAGAAGTCATTAGATTTATTATTCAATTAACAGTCGTTAGGAGAATAATAAATCTCACAGCAGTCCAGTTCAATATGTTTCAACTCTTAAAACATATCAACATATCAACTCGAAGTCACCACTTCCATGATCAAGACAAATCATCTTAGTTAATATGTTATAATCTTCGCAGATGAAATGCCCAATTTCATCATCAACTACGAACCAAATTCTGAGTTTACAAAGAACTTGTGACTTATATCTTCTGTGAGTAAATCACATAAATCACATACTATGCATCTCATGGACTATATGATAATGTCCAAATATTCATGTTACCATTATTTTCAATAATAATAAAACAACTTTATTAATTACAATATTAAGTTATACATCATATCATACATAATGTCATACATAATATAATACATAACATCATACAATATGATTCTAGGGCACAAATCCCAACATATATATAGCTGCATAGTTTCTAGCCACTGGGGCCTTAATTGTGGTTTTAGTGTTGTTCTTGTAACGCCTTAAGGCTTATTAATGCGAGTTTTGATGAAGCTCCAACGACCTGACAACTAGTTGGTAACTGTCCGAGGTATTGAATCATCTCATTAATGACTTGCTTGCCTTCGTCCATGCCGTGTCGAGGTGTACGAGTGTATTTGATGATGTCGTCCAAGGAAAGAGGTCTCGTCAGTCCCATCAGCTGCCCCCCAGGTTTTGTGGTCGTTGAGGCGTGTCATGACGACCTCCAGAAGATGAACGGTTTCCTATCTAGACATGGCTCTTGGGTTATCGTTCCACATTTAATGCATCGTGGCCACATGTCGTGTTCTGACCAGTGGAGTTAATGCTTCACTTGTGCGACTTTTGGGTTTCCCGTTGAATTTCAGTTTTTTGTGCCTAGCTTTTTAAACTTCCTCTCTTTCTTCTTGCGCCTTCACTTTTTCCAACTCTTTCTCAATCATTGCTCTGTGTTCTTTCTTCTCCAATCTACTTCGTGATTTCCTTTGAGCTTTGGCATTTTGTGGTTGCTTCCTTTGAGTTATGTCTCTCTTTTCCTTTTTCCCTTGCTTTTTTATGGCATAGATAGGTTGTGTTGGCTTTCTGATTTCCTCCCTTTTTTTCTTTTTCTTTTTTTGCTTTTAGGATTATCCTCTCTCTTTTGTTTTCTGGGTTTCCATGGTCAGTAGCTTTGAGGTTAGGATAGCTTGCCCCTCAATTTCATTCCTTTTTGCATGTTTGGGAGGGTTTTTAGGTGTTTTCCCATACCTTGAAAATTTTATTTTTGAGGGTAGTAGTTTAAATGTTGCATTGGCTGATTTGTTCCCCTTGTTGCGTCAGTCAATTGATTGGTTCAAGGGTTTCGTAAGGGAGCAAGGAACAAAGTCTGAGGTGAGATCCAGTGAGCTCAAGACAGGGTGGTCATCTAGTGACGACCCTGTGGGGGTGGAGGAAGACACAGTGGGTTCTGGCCCAAGGGAGGTTAGGGCTTTTTTTGCCCTTGGGGAAGAGAGTAGTTTAAACATCAAGACCCTTTCTAGGTTCACCCAGAGGTTCCAATTTCCCGAGAGAGTTAAAGTTCATCTTCCTCGTAACGAGGAACAAGCCTGTCACTTCTCACCCAATGAGGTGTGCTTTTATGAGGCCGCCTTCCTATGTGGATTGATATTTCCCGTCCACCTTTCATCATGGAGCTTTTAAACCACTTCAATATTCCTCCTAGGCAACTTATGCCAAACTCATGGAGGATAGTGGTCAATTGTATGGAAATATGGTTGGCTACTACTGAGGGAGATATGATCAGGGTGGAGGAGTTCACCTACTTGTACCGTTTGAAGGAATCAAAAGAATACGGGTACTACGAGCTCGTGCCCTGGGTCAGGGATCCAAGGATCATCAGGGGCCTAGCCTCATCGTTCCGATATTGGAAGTCTCGGTTCTTCTTTGTTTCCGGGGATGATTGGGAGACCAATTCTGATGAAATTTGGGACGAAGTTCCTAGGTTGCTCTATCGGTGGAGAACCCCGAGTCTAGGTGCATCACTCCTTGCCAGCGCTTTTGTCCTTCGTTCTTTTCGTGTGTATGGCCTCTAAGAACCCTCTTATTTGTTGTCTTGTGCACAGTTAAGCAATGGCCAAAACTTCAGAGCAGATACAGGCACTATGTTGAAGCAGCCATTAAGTACGTAAGGACGATTGAAGATTTTAATGATCTAGTCGACCCACAGACTACAGCTCTTCATTTCCTTGGTCCAGAGCCTTCCGTTTTTGTCCTGCGAATTATAGAAACTGAGGAGAAAAAGAATAAGTGTTTGTTAAATTCGTCATTGCTATTCCTATCCTTCTTCTTCTTTTTTTTTTTTAAATTTTTTTTTTAACAAGTGTTTTGTTGCAGGGATGACGACCAAATTTAACTAGGGGATGTACATAAAGATGAGGGGCAAGAAGAACGAGCCTTTCTCCAGCATCGGGAAGAGGACAGTGCGGGAAGTGGAGAAAGGCGTCTTCGTCACTCCTCCAGCCCCTGTCACTGAACCCTCGAGGACGGCCTCCCCGGCTACCTCAATAGAAGAAATCACTCTTATCCAGAAGAAGCCTTATGTGGACAACAGGGGAAGGATAGGCCAATTCTTGTTCATCCATTATTTTTGACGATGCTGGCCTTGCACTAGTGAGAGCACAAGAGTCTTTTTCTGCTGAGGAGCTGAAGGTCTTCTCAGGCGTGCCCTCTCACGAGTTAGTGGGTCGTCACATCCATAAGCTCGTCTAGGTATAATACTTATGCATTTTTACCATTTTCTTTTTTCTTTTCTCTTTTTGCAACGTCCTGAATTTTGGATTTTCCTTCTCAGGTGCTGGGGGAGAGTCTTCACCTTACCTTTGAGTATCTTACTCACGATACCAAAATTGCGTAGGCAATGTCCAAGGTGGAGGCTCTAGAGGCAGAAAATTCTAAGCTGAAGAAGGATCTTATTGTTGCTATGGATGAGGCCAACACTGTCAAGGAGAAGGCTAAGACTTTGGGGGACAACCTCAGGGCAGAAAGGCAACTTACCTTCAAGAAAGATGAGCAACTCCAGGCTGCGAATGAGAAGGTGAAGACCATTGCTGCCAAGGCCATCGACGCTTTCCAGCAAACTGAGGAGTATAACACTGTACTCTTCAGCTAGTACTACAAGGGCTTTAAGCTTCTTCGTCGATACTTGGTTAAACATGGAGGCAGTTGATTAGGAGATGGTAGCGGACGAGGCCACCCAATCCAACGCTCCTGTTGAAGATGCTCCTGGGGACGCTCCTTTACCTCCTTGAGGTGATGATGATACGACTCCTGCTTGAACCTGTCCTTTTTTTTTTTTTTTTTTGGTGCCCATTGTGTTTTAGGCTTTTTGATTCTATTTTCAAAACAATATTCTCATTCTAATTTAAGAACAATGTTTTTGCCCAGTGTTTATGAGCTTTTAATTATAATATTGAAACAATGCTAGTTACCCGTTGTTTTTGGGCCCTCAATTATATTAGTAATTTTGTACTTACTTGTTTTCGTTCCTGCTTTGCATGATGCTTATTGACTGTATGTGGTCTCTGTTTGTTTCATCCATCAGTAACTTACATCCGTTGAGGCGGACTTTTGCTACTTAGCCAATTTTTGTGGCTTATACCCCTTGAAGGGATTTTGTCATTCCTCAGTTTCGTCAGTAACTTACATCTGTCTAGGTAGAATCTTGTTACTTGGCCAATTTTATGTTGACTTAGACCCATTTAAGAGATCTTGTCATTTTTGGTTTCGTTAGTAACTTACATCTGCCTATGCAGAATCTTGTTACTTAGCCAAACTTTTTTTTTTGTTTTTTTATTTTATATATATATATATATATACACACACACACATATATGTGCATCACATTGGCTAAATAGTTCTTTTATTGCTTTATTTGAAACATGAATACATTCATCCGCTACATTTACTGATGGTATTGTTTCAAATGCTCAATATTCCATGGTCATGGCAATTTCCTCCCGTCCATCATTTCCAAGTGATAGTTGCCTTACTTGGAATAATGGGTGATTCTGTAGGGTCCTTCCCAGGTTGAGCTGAGCTTCCCTTGGGTTGGGTTCTTGGTGGCAAGTGTGACTTTGCACAGGACGAGGTCTCCAATATTAAATCATCTGAGCTTCACTCCTCTGTTGTTGTACTTGAAAATCTTCTGTTGGTACTCTACCATCTTGCATGATGCTTTGTCTTTGGATTCGTCCAAGCAATCCAGGTTGACTCTCAGCTGATTGTCATTACCTTTTTCGTGGAAAGCTTCCCATCTCAAGCTGGTGACTCCTATTTTGACTGGAATGACTACTTCAGTGTCATAGGTGAGACTGAAGGGGGTCTCTCCTGTTGGGGTTTTGTTGTAATCCTGTATGCCCACAAAACGTTAGGTAGTTCTTTCGGCTATGTGCCCTTCGCTTCGTCCAATCGAGCCTTAATGATCTTGAGCAGAGTTTGGTTCGTCACTTCCGTCTGGCCATTAGCTTGGGGATGACCAGGGGATTAAAATTTATTCTTGATCCCTAGCCCCGAGCAGAATTCCCTGAACCTTTGACTATCAAACTGACGCCTGTTATCTGATATGATCGTCCGTGGTATCCCGAATCTATAAACTATGTTCTTCCACATAAAGTTTTGGACCCTCGCCTCCGTTATGGTTGATATTGCTTCTACTTCAACCTATTTCGTGAAATAATCAATAGCAACTAGTAAAAATTTTACCTGTCTTTTACCTTGGGGTAATGGGCCAACGATCTCGAGTCCCTACTGAGCAAATGGCCACGGGGAGGCTATTGTCATCGGTTTCTCAGATGGTACGCATTGGACGTTTCCAAACCTCTGGCATTTGTCACACTTCTTGACAAACTATGTTGCATCCTTCTACAGGGTAGGCCAAAAGTAACCCGTTCAGATAATTTTGTAGATCAAGGATCTCAGGCCTGCATGATCTCCGCAAATCCTTTCTTGGATCTCCTTCAGAATATATTTGGCTTCCTCCTTGCTAACACATCTCAGGTAGTGTATAGAGAAGCCTCTTTTGTAAAGGGTATCATTTAAGATCATGAACCTTGCTGCCCTCTTCCTAACCTTCCTTGCCTCTTCGACGTGCAAGGGAAGCCGTCTATCTTGAAGGAAGGATATGATTGGGGTCATTCAATTGCTTCTGCTCTGGATTGCGAAGGTATGGACTTCCTTGATGCTGGGGCATCTCTAGACTTCGATTTTCAGGTTTGTACTCATTAGTCCTACTTTTGACGATGACTGTTTCACCAATTCGTCTACCTCCATATTCTAGCTTCTAGGATCTGTGTAAACTCTACTCGGTCAAACTTTTGCATCAATAGCTTTGTCAACTTCAAGTATTTCTGCATCCTTTCCTCCTTTGCTTCGAATTCCCCCTTTATCAAGCTTACAACAAGCTTTGAATTACTTTGGAGGAGCAAGTTTTTGGCTCCTATTGCTTTCCCGACCCTTAACCCCGTTAGTACTCCTTTGTATTCAGCTTCATTGTTTGTGGCCGGGAATGCTAACTGAACTCCATACTTGAGCGTCTCTCCTTCAGGGGTAATGATAATGACCCTTACTCTGCCCCTCTTTTGGATTGGTGAACCGTCAGTCTGTATCGTCCATCTTTCCATCTCGTTCATATCCCTTTCCTCGTCGGGGATTGTAAATTCAGCAATGAAGTCTGCCAGCGCCTGTGCCTTAATAGCTGTCCTGGGGTGGTATTCTATGTCGAATTAGCTGAGCTCTATAGGCTGGTCTGTCATCACCAAGTTAGGATTCGCCTAGAAATAAGGGCGCAGTTTGCGTGAAGCGACCATCAAAGTGAATGCAATCTTTTCTATCTGTGGGTATTTAGCTTCTACCGCTTGGAAAGCCTGGCTAATATAGTAGACTGGGAGCTGTCTTCTATCCTCTTCTCGAATCAAAGCAACACTCACAGCTGTAGCTGACACTGCCATGTATAAATACAAATTTTCTCCCTCCATGGACGGACTCAGGAGGGTTGGATTACTTAGGTATTGCTTGAGTTCCTGGAAGGCTTTCTCACACTCATCCGTCCAAACAAAGACCTGCTTTAACGTCTTGAAGAAGGGCAGGCATTTATCTGTTGCTTTCGAGACGAACCTGTTGAGCGTTGCTATCCTTCTTGTGAGCTTCTGGACTTCCTTCACAGTCTTGGGTGATGCCATCTCCAGTATAGCTTAGACCTTCTCTAGGTTGGCTTTTATTCCCCTCTAGGACACCACGAACCCTAAGAACTTCCTTGATGCTACCCCAAAGGCGTACTTGCTGGGGTTTAACTTCATTTGATATCGTCTAAGAGTTGTGAACATCTCTTAGAGGTCGTCCAGGTGAGTAGACTCTTCTTTACTCTTGATGAGCATGTCGTCCATGTACACTTCCATGTTCCTCCCAATCTGTTTACTGAACATTTTGTTTACTAACCTTTGGTAGGTTGCTCCTGCATTTTTTAGCCCGAAGGGCATCACCTTGTAGTAATAAAGCCTTTGGCTTGTGATGAAGGCAGTTTTCTCCTAGTCTTCCTCTGCTAGCTTTATCTGTATCCTGAGAATGTGTCCATAAAAGTCAGTAGTTTGTGCCCTGCTGTGGAGTCCATTATCTGGTCTATCCTCGGCAGGGGAAAGCTGTCTTTTAGGCAGGCTTTATTTAAGTCTGTGAAGTCCACGCACATCTTCCATTTTCCATTGGCCTTCTTTAGGAAGATGACGTTGGCCAGCCAATCTAGGTAATAGACCTCACGGATGAAGCCCGCTACCAGAAGTTTATTTACTTCGTCCATGATAGCCTAGTTTTGTTCTGGAACAAACACTCGTCGTCTCTATTGGACGGGTTTTTCTCGGGATCCACATCTAATCTGTGCTAGATGATCTCCGGGGATATGCTAGGCATGTCTTTGTGGCTCTAGGCGAAAATGTCCAAGTTCTCCTTGAGGAACTGGACTAGCTTCTCCTTCGTGCATGGACTCATAGTCGTCCCTACTCTGGTAGTCTTCGTTGGCTCCCATCTACCAACTCCATAGTTTCTAGGGTTTCCACCTTCTCCTTTTCCTTTTCCTCGATCATCCACGTATGGTTTTTCTTGGCTGCCAACACTGCTTGGTAGCACTCTCTAGCTAATACTTGATCTCCTTTTACTTCGCCTACATCGTTTTCTATTGGGAATTTCACCTTCAAGCAGTAGCTAGACGTGGCTGCCTTCCAACGGTTGAGTGTGGGCCTCCCAATAATCACATTGTATGAAGAAGGACAATCTACCACCAGGAAATCCAACTGACGAGTTAACTGTCGCAGATAAGATTCTACCGTGACTATTAACATCACTATGCCTTTGGGATAGACCCTGTCTCCACTGAAGCTGACAAAGGGAGACTCAAAAGGGCGTAGTCTTCCTAGGTCTAGCTTCAACTGTTGAAAAGCAGAAAGGTAGATGATGTCTGCAGAGTTGCCATTATCTACGAGGATTCTCCTGGTGTTGAACCTTTCTATCGTTAACATTATGACCAAGGAGTCGTCATAAGGTTGCTTCACTCTTCTGGCGTCCTCTTCAGAGAAAAACATGACCCTGTCCATTCGTCTCTATTTCATGGGAGGCATCCTGTGGATGCTGTTCATTGCCTCTGATGTGACTTTGTAAGGCATTTGAACGACCCTTATATGGATGGCCTGCCTATGATCATCTTTATCTCCCCGATAATGATTGGCAGATGTTGGGACATATGGTTCTCGTCCTTTGGTGAGGCTTCGTGCTTGTCCTTGTCATTGTCTCTGGACCTACTAGCCTCCTTCTTCTTCACAAACCTCTGCAGTTTCCCTTTTCATATGAGCTCCTCTATCTGCTCCTTTAGGTCTTTGCAATCCTCCGTGTAATGGCCGTGATCCTTGTGGAAATGGCAATACTTCTTCTCATCACACACGTTTGGTGACAAATGTAATGGCCTAGGCCATTTGAGGTAGTGCTCATCTTTAATCTGCGCCAAAATTTTGTTAATAGGCATAACTAAAGGAGTGAATTTTACCGTTTGATGAACTTTTTCATCTTTCCTTTTACCCTCATCATTAGTCTGATGATCTTTTTCGTCTTCTACAATCGTCTTCTTGTTAGGGTTTGTGCCCTAAAATCCAATTTATTGGTATGTTGTAAATAATTAAATTGTTTAATTATATGAGACTATCTATTTATGAACTAATGGAATATTATCTTAGTCCATGAGATGCATAGTATGTGATTTATGTGAAAAGTCATAGAAAGATATAAATCACAAGTTCTTTTTAAACTCAGAATTTTGGTTCGTAGTCGGTGATAAAATTGAGCATTTCATCTGCGAAGATTATAACATATCAACTACGATGATTTGTCTTGATCATGGAAGTGGAGACTTCTAGTTGGTATGTTGATATGTTTTAAGAGTTAAAACATATTGAACTGGATCGCTGTGAGATTTATTATTCTCCTAACGACTGTCAAATGAATAATAAATCTCACGACTTCTATTTACATCAACTCTAAATCCTGAGAGAATAATGGACCTGATCATGAGATGTAGGTTGCTTTGATATATTAGGAGTGAGATCTATAAGTTATGGTTAAAACCTCAGTATGTTGGGAAGCCGCATTTAATGTTGATGGAACATATATTTTCAAGATGGAATTCATAATATCTTAACGGAGATATAAAATATTCCCTTGAGATAAGTTTAATAGGTTTAGTTATTCAGAGTGTTGGGCCCAACCACTTTAGTAAGGAGTTACTAAAGTATATATTTATGGAATTGGATTTCATAAATATATGAATAACATAAAGGATTAAACCGGGTACTCAATGATTAAGATGTAGTAACTTCAAAGTGGCAGTCTATATTTATGACTTTGTATTACTATGAATATTTTAATGAAGGAGTTGTATGTATAATAAAGTCTTGGGATATAATTTATTAATAAGGCGTAGAGTACAATTATATTCTTATAGTGGTATTGAATATAATTAATGATAACTTTGGACTTGTCTAGAGTTGACAGAAAAGCCCAAGGCTCATTGAAGCTAGAGTCTTATTTGTTCCCTTTGGTCCCATTTCAAGCCACAAACTAAAGCCCAATTGGGTAGGCCCAAAAGGCTAACCCAATTAGATAATCAGTCATTATTTAATAAGAGTTATCAAATAAAGAAACTATGAAAATAGTTTTAACGTACGTATGATGAAAAAAAAAAGAAATCAGTTTTTCTCCACAATGAGAAAAAAAAGTTTTTTTTTCTTTAAGAGTTTATGTACAAAAGACTGATTAAGAGACCACACATCTTGGGCACTATGTGGAATTGAGATGAAGATTAAAGGTATTCTCAAGTCAAGGTTTTGAAATTCACTGCATCAAGGTACGCACCCTATTCTTTATTCTAGAAATCATGGTTACATGTTTATCTTTCATGATTGAAGTAGATCCGTTTTTGTTGCTTCCGCTGTGTGTTTTGTATGAGATACAAAACCAGATTTCCCAACACTTCTTTCCTTCCTTTTTTCGCTGGTTTTTTCTACGTCTTTTATTGCGACTAAGGTATCCTTAGTATTCATGTACTTCTATGCTTTTAAGAGCATTTCCACCATCGTTTTTGGAGGATTTTCGTGAGTGAGACCACGAACTTGCGAGTGAGACCACTGCACCTTGTCATTAGCTTCGTCTACCTCTAAAGTTTCCCGAGTGAAATGCTTCACGTACGACCTTAGGGTCTCCTTCTCTCCCTATCTAATGGTGAGTAAGTGGTCCACTGGCTTCCTCGGGCGCTGTCCTCTAACTAAGTGATGTAGAAAAGAACTGCTCAACTGCTCGAAGCTATCGATGGACGATGTTGGTAACTTCGTGAGCCATTCCCTCGCAGCTCCTTTGAGAA
This sequence comes from Quercus glauca, assembly GCA_023736055.1. Classification (NCBI taxonomy): domain Eukaryota; kingdom Viridiplantae; phylum Streptophyta; class Magnoliopsida; order Fagales; family Fagaceae; genus Quercus; species Quercus glauca. Next base: position 35,068,684 of record CM043316.1, on the reverse strand, counting down.
TGGTGGGGAAAAAGCGACATAATATTTCATTAAGGGGTTGTTGGAGAACTAGTGTCGTCTTGAAAGTGTTAAGGTGGTCTAAGGGGTCTTTAAGTCCATCAAACGGTTCAAGCTAAGGCAGGCAAAACTTTGAGGGTACTATGCATTCTAGAACTGCTACTGTAGAGGGTGAATCTATCGTCCTGACCATTCTATCTAGGTTTCGATCTGTTTTCCCTTTGATGGAGTTTCTTAACTCGTCCATCTTCTTTTTCATTTCTCGAAGAAGATCTGAGCTTGACTCGTCTAGAGTGGCTGGCCTTCGACGGTCACTCCTTTTTTTATTATCTCCCTCATCTTCTTGATTGATCCTGGACTGGTTTTCCTTTTGTTGAAGTCGCAGCCTCATTTCCTGGTTTTGTCTGGGGAGCTCTTCCACGCTAGCTGTAAGTGCCTGGATTGCAGGGCTAATACTGTAGAATCTTGGTTAGACTCCATCTTAATTTATAAATAGACTGGAACTATGCTTTCGAACCTAGGTGCGAAGATGCTATTCCCACAGACGGCGCCAAACTGATGATATGTAAATCGTTAGTCAAGTTGGTTCGTCCAAATGGAACTGGATCCTCGTCACTGTCCCTGCAGATATAGAGCAAAGACTTTTCTAAGACGGTCACCGATGTGGTGCCTGCCACAATGCCTCTGATCCTAAAGTTAGCGTATAGAAGTTTTTGGAGAGAAAACAAAAGTATACTTTTGTAAAAATTACGTACCTTCTTTGCCTCTAGTGAGTGGAGTGAATCATGACCCGACTTTCACCTCCCTTTCATAGCTGGCCTCAGCAACTCGGTGAGTAGTTTTCCAATCCATCTCGAACAAAGATTGAAAGAACAACCGATCCCTGCTAGAAAGAATCATAGGCCTTAATTGTGGTTTTAGTGTTGTTTCTTAACGCCTTAGGGCTTATTAATGCGAGTTTTGATGAGGCTCCAATGACCTGACAGGTAGTTGGTAACTATCCAAGGTATTGAATCCTCTCATTAATGACTTGGTTGCCTTCGTCCATGCTGTGTCAAGGTGGACGAGTGTATTTGATGATGTCATCCAAGGAAAGAGGTCTCGTCAGTCCCATCACCTCTATTCTAATTGCTGGAACAAAAAGAGCTTTTCTTCCTCTCATTTATTTATTTACCTTCAATTGGTTGCAGTGAATGATCTCTTGTTCCCATGAGGAATCTCTCGATGCTTACACCCATCGTTTCCATGTTCTGCTTATTAATCCTTCTTTATCAAATCACACTAGTAGCTTCTTCCACACCTTATGCTTATGTCCCTGTTGATGATATTACCCTAGACTGTGGTAGTGCCACTTCAGGCAAGTCAAAGAGTATGGATGGCCGTGACTGGACTAGAGACTTTCAGTCCAAGTTTTTTGCCAAAGAAGAACTTAATCTCAAATCTAACACCTCTCAATCCCCAAAAGAAGGCATCATCAACAAAGCCCCCTTCACCACTGCTCGTATATCTTATCCTCAATTCACGTACGTGTTTCCAGTCACCCTTGGCTCGAAATTCGTTCGGTTGCACTTTCACCCGACCACTTACTCAGGTTTTGAGGTGTCTAAGGACTTTTTCACTGCCAAAGCAGGTTCGTTCACCTTACTTTGGAACTTTAGTACTTCTGATCTTGCTGATTCTTTGCATCCTTTGTCAAAGAGTTCTGCGTCAACGTCGAAGAGAATCAAAAATTGAACTTAACCTTAATCCCTTTTTCAACAACTTTCTATGCTTTCATTAATGGAATTGAGATTGTCTCCATGCCTAAAGACCTGTACTCAGGGGCGGAGCCACTTGGCTCCTTGGCCCCCTTAAAATTTTTCAAATTTCCATTAGAGTAGGTAAAAAATTGACATAGGCCCCCCCAAAAATAAATATCCGCCCCCCCCCCCCCCCCCCCACAAAAAAATTTATTTCAACCATTCTTCTAGTTCTAGTCCAATACAACTTAAAATAAAAGAAAAACCTTGGCCCACATCCAGCCCCACCAGCCAGCCCTAAATCCCTAATAAAACAAAATTTTTCTTCTTTAAACTAAACACACTTCCAGCCTAGCCAATCCCAAATCTAAAATGTTTGATCAAACAAAATAAAGGCATCTTAAAATTCAATCCTCACCGTTAGAAAAAGGAGAAAACAATTTAATTGTCACGCTGCCTTGTTTTTTTCCCTTTTGTTCTTAATTCACAACTCCATAGTGTCACACTATCACGCCTCTCCTTAGAAACAATCTTCTCAGTCCTCACCTGCTTGCCTTGACGCCGCAAACTCCACTAGCCCGCTGTCCTGTTCATCACCTCAACCTGAAGCCCTTATCTCAATCTTAATTCCTGAAGGTATCTCATTCTCATCTCACTTCTGACTTCCTCTTTTTTCCTCTACAATTGAAGTTACTGAACTAAATATGTGTATGTGAGTATGTGAAATTGTGAATATGTGATATCTCTTTGCCAGAAAAGCGATTTATGCTTATTTGACTTTGTTCTTTTGTGTTTATTGTTAATATATTCTATATTCTTCACCCACTGACTCCACTGGCTGCTCTATGACTTTTGGCTTTTGTGTTGTTTCTTGTTTGTCTCTTCAGTGGGGGCAGGGTGGGGCTTGCATTGTGTAGTTGGGTAGTAATTAGTAAAGTAAGTAAAATATATGGAAGGCAATTGGGATGAGGGCCATGACCCACTAACTCGAGAGTTAGTGTATTTTGTTTATGTTGTTTGTTTCTTTGTTTATACTTTTGAGTGATTTGTTTATTTAATTTTTTTTATCCTAAAAGGTCCTTACTTAACTAAAGGTCCTTACTTTGAAATTAGGTACCAAATAATGAGCAAACGTCAAACAATTAATGCACTCTTTAAGAAAAAAGATATTAGTCATTCAGAACTTAGGACATCTAAGGAAGGGGCTAACTATAAACAATGCGGTGATGTCGAGGGAGCTTATCAGGTATTAATATCATTTGAATTTATTTTAATCTTGCAATTGATGATAGAGATAATGAGAATTACTAATATTCTTTGTCAAGCTTTGCAGCAACATTCTCAAGACCTTTTAAATGCCATGCATTTAGTTTCAACTGCAAAATCACTTATTCAAAAGTTGAGAGATGATGGATGGGAGCCTTTACTTGCTAGTGTTATATCATTTTGTGAGCAACATGAAATTGATATTCTTGATATGAATGCTCATTACACTAAAGCTCGAGGTAGATATCGTTGTTGAGATGAAGATTTAACAATGGAATATCATTTTAGAATTGGCATATTTATAGTTGCGATAGACTTTCAATTGCAAGAATTGAAAAGTAGATTTTGTGAGCTAACAACGGAACTTGTCATTCTTAGTTCACCTTTAAATCCCAAGGATGCTTTTAGATTATTCAAAATTGTTGATATATGCAATTTGGTTAAGAAATATTATCCTCAAGATTTCACTGAACAAGAACAAGACTTCGCAATAGAATGAAAAATGAGCTTTTGGCAGATAATATGATAGTTTATATAGAGAAGGAAATTGCAGGAAATTTCACTGTGGAGATGATAATGGATGAATTTTATTTCATGATTTGATGTGAATGTTCTTTTTTGTATGTCTACATTGAATTAAATAGTTTTTTATGTTTATTAATGTACAAGAATATGCTGATATATGAAAGTTGATAATTTTGTATTCAAGAGACTTATGAATAATATTTAGTATATCTCTATTACAACCTGGCCCCCCCAAGTAATTATTCCTGGCTACGCCCCTGCCTGTACTACAGTCCAAAAGGTACACCTGATGAGAAAGTGCCACGCAATGTTGACAGACGTAATGAGTTCTACATAAACTACACCAGCGCACTCGAGATGGTTTTTCGATTAAATGTTGGTGGGAGCTTGATAACACCAACTGAAGACACGGGCTTCTTCAGAGAATGGTACCCGGATGTAAGGAATTTCTTGCCAGAAGGCATATTTTATCGTAGTTCATCATTCATACCCAAATACACAGAAATACCAAATTACACTGCACCTGATGATGTCTATCGGACTGCAAGATTTTCAACGGGTGGAAAAATGACAGTGCCTATAGGCGCAGTACCTGATTTTTACTGGAAGGAAAATTTAAGGTGGAATTTGTTCGTTGATTCGGGATTTATATATATGATAAGGCTCCGTTTCTATGGAATAAATTTTTTTGGCAACAACCAATTCAGTATCTATATAGAGAATAAGTTAGCTGAAGAAAACGCTAATATAAGTTTATGGACCGGCCTTGGTGGCACTGACATACCAGTTTATCGGGACTACGTAGTACAGACTAAAGAGGAGGTAGAGAGAATGCATGGGACCCTTATTTCGCTCGACCCTGAATATGGTTCCGATGACATTTTAAACGGAATCGAAGTTTTCAAATTGAGCAATCGTGATGGAAATATTGCTAAACCCAATTCAGTACTACCGGCGTTTCATCCACCAAAGTTCAAGACAACGAAAAGAATATTCATTGCCATTGGGATTGGTACGCGTATCTTTGCTCTTTTCTCTCTTATAGCGTGCGTAGTTTTTGGGAAACGAAGGAAGACCAAACGCTATGCTTCTAATTATCCACTATCAAGTTGCTAGTGCTGGTTCAGGCTCACTCCGTGAACACCTCTACGACACCAACAATGATCCACTCCCATGGAAAAAGAGGCTCGATATATGCATTGGAGCAGCACAGGTATTACACTACCTTCACAGGGGTGTGAAGCATACTATTATCCACCGAGACGTGAAGACCACCAACATTCTATTGGACGAGAAATGGGTTGCCAAGGTTTCAGATTTCGGATTGTCCAAAATGGATCAAAATAATACTGCAGTTAGTACCATGGTTAAAGGCACTTGGGGCTATTTGGATCCGGAATACGCACATTGTCAAAAGCTTTCAGACAAGTCTAATGTATACTCATTTGGTGTGGTGTTGTTGGAGGTATTACGTGCCCAAAAGGCACTAAATCAAAAACTAGAGGAAGAAGAATGGAACCTAGCCCATTGGGCTCGAAAGTGCATTAAGAGAGGGACAATCAATGAAATCATTGATCCATATTTGAAGGGAAAGATAGCTCCAATGTGTTTCAAAGTGTTCATGCAGATTGTAGAGAGTTGCACTCAAGTCTTGTATTTAACACAATCTCCTTTAGACAAATTTCACCCATCATAATCTGTGCTTTGAGACTCTTGAACGTTTATCTCCCATGACACAATAATCACAACAATTAGAAGAAGCAAAACAATCTAAATACTACAAGCAAGCTCAAATTCCATCAAAATTAACATCTCACCACATTCTTCAAATTTGACGATCAAATTTGAATCTAAGTATGGCACATGATGCACACATGTCGTGTTCCTGCCCTAAAGGAAACCTTGTATGATCCTATTCTCACAATTCAACTGCCTAATTGACCTCAAATTTCATCAACGCCTACATTTTACCTCACTCTTTCAATCCAAACGAGGTTGGATTTTGTATCTAAGTCTGACACTTGATGGACATGTGTCGTGTAGCCACTTGTTTTTATTGCCTTCATCTGATTTTCTATAAGTTGGATTTGTGTCAACTCAATGTAACCCGTAAATTTTTCACCAAAAAGTGTTTTTTTTTTTTTTTTAAAGGAAAAAAACCTTAACATACACATAAATCATTAAGTTTATAATAATGCATATAAGGGTGTCAATTCGGGTTAGGGTGTCGGGTTCATGTTGTGTCGAGATAGGAGTATTCAATTAAATGGCTCAACCCAAACCCGACCCATTTAATAATTGTGTCATGATTTTTCAACAATAACCTGACTTGTTAATAAGGTGGGTTGACCTAACCCAACCCACTTGACACGCTTAACAAACAGGTTGTGTTGGGTTGACGTGAATGTGACACAACCCATTTCAACTTGTTTAATATTAAATATAACATTCATTTAGAAATAAATTTTTTTTAATACTGCAACAATTAATTTTAATAGTCTTTTAGCTTAATAATGCAACAATTAATTTTAATAGTCTATTAGTTTAATAATTCCACAAAAGCAGGAAAAAAAAAATGTACACATGTTACACATGAAACATCAAATAAAATTAAATCACAAATAACTAGGCGTGCATTTAAATTAGCTTTATTTCTAAAAGCTTATTTGATGGAAGTTAATAAAAAAATATTTTTATTAAAAGATTAAGGCTTTAAAAAGTTAACACAAGCAAATAATTTAAGAGGTTAAAAGAAAAAAAAAAAAAACTAATCTAAACTCGTATGTTAATGGTAGGTTCAACATTGAAACTTTGAAAGTATTTATATTTGCAAATTTCATGTAAAGTTGACAAGTAATTTTATTATAATTTTCATCTACAGCTTAGAAAATTTAACATAATTTTAGTACATAAACATACATTGAAAATGATCCAACAAAAAAGTAAAACTAAAACTTAAAATTGGTAAGACCTTTTAAAAATTTTAATTTACTACGTGATCTCCAGAATGAGAAAGCCCAATGAAGTAATTGAAACTCCAAGTCATCAAATTCAACACAAAGTACCAAAAAATAAGGTAAACTAATCCTAATTCCTCACTGTTATCAAGCTTGACGGTGGCCTTATATTTCTACGATGAGGTCGTAGAAAGATAAATCAGGTTCAATGGTGACTTATAGCTTCTTTTTCAGAGATAAATCAGGTTTTAAACTTGCTATGGAGCAGGGGCAGAGTCACTGTCGTTGGTACCCAAAATTTCTCTCTTCTTTATAGAGAAATAATATATCCATAACATTTTCATAACATTTTTATAATATATTAGTTAATTGGCTCCCATAAAAAAAAAAGTTCCCCCCACAAAACAGAATTTTGAAATGGCTGGGCTTAATAATAGTAAATCTTAAGTTGCTTAATCACAAACCCTTAGCTATTCTTTCTTTCCTACTTTTTCCACCGTGTCAAATAAGTTCCAACATTGATTTGTTTATAGAAGATAATTTGGGTTTGTCAAAGAGACAATATATTTTTCTTTTTTAAGATTTCCCTTGTCATGTATAACGAATTCGATACATGGGTATGTAATACATGATATTAAAAAAAAATTATTTTCTTAAATTTGCAATTGTTTGTTATTGGTTGATTATGTCTTGAAATAATAATTTTGTTATTGTACTTAAAGGAATAGTTGAATAGGGAAAGTAAAAGTCATATGGCCTATATCATTGAGAACAAATTATTAATTAGAATTTCAATTTTATGGTTTTTCCCAAATCTAACTGTTCCGTCGTATTCTTATTAAAGATAAGAAGATAATAATAGATCAATTTTATTCAAAGAAAGATCATCGTTGGGAGCATAACTTTGATGGGATATGCTAAATTATTCTTTTAATACATTTTGTATATATTTCTAGCAAATTTAATAATTTGTATATATTCATTTAATTTTAGAAAGATTATAATATGTTACGTTGGATAATTTTTTATACAATATATTTATGAAATGAGAGATGCTTCAACCACAATATTTTCACAACAAATCATATGTAGAAAGTAGTTATTGGTTTAATTTGAATCCATAACTTAAAATTACTTTTTTGCCCACCCATAACAACCAATAACAACTTAACACTTAAAATTTGTTGTGAAAATATTGAAAAAATGTTGTGGACATAGAATTTCTCTTATGAAATATGACTACATATAAATGCATAATTCGGCCCCCCTAACTAAAAAATCCTAACTATGCGTATGGAGTATGGACTCTTTCTTAATTAAGTCATCCCAAATTAAAATCCTTCTTTAAAATATCGAGATAATTACATTATCGATCAAGATGAAATATATTTGCAATTATTCAAGAACTTGCTTAGTATCTTCATGGAATTTTCTTGTGCTTGCATGTCTCCAACTATCTATTATTTGGTCTTATAGGAATTAATCTTTTAAATGAACAATTAAAATTGAGTAAAACTTAGATACAATTTCTTAAATGTAATATATTAGGTTATTCAATTAATTAAATTCAAACATTTACATTGACTTTAATTGTTCTTGAAAAATATAACATTGCTTTTTAAAAATAAAAATTACAAATGTAAAAACATTTATGGTTCATATTCAATACAATGTGCTTGTATTTAATTAGAAAATATAAGGTACAATATCCAAAGAATTGTACCTAATTTTATCCACCCTGCCTCATCTCGCGTTGATAAGAGTTAAATTGTAAAATTTTCATACTCTAAAACTCTACTATTTAAACGAATATATTATCAACTTATTTTATTCTATCTAACGTGGTTCTTTGCCTCTTTTTTCTCTCTAACAATGTTGGAAATAAGGTACCAATTTTAATGTTTTCTTTTGTCTTTATTAAAAACAAATTTATATACTATTGTATCATTGATTTTGTACTATAAAGTTTTGTTTTTATTGCGATATTGTCTTGTTAAACACTTGGATAATAATATTCAGTTTTTGCTAAAAATTAGTTTGATTTAATGGGATGAATTTATTTTTAATTTCAAGTATATTTTTATTAATGAAACATGTTTTATTAAAAAAAAAATTGTAGTAGTTGAGGGGCAATTAAACAGGAATTAGAGTTTTATGCGGTGGGACGGGGCTTGCAGGACCCCAAGGGGTGAGGATAAGGTAAGAAAATTTTCCCCGTTATATGGGGCAGGGCAGAATGGGACAAGACAAAACCATACGGAGTGGGGGCGAGAACCCTATGTTTCCCCATTACCATCCTAATCATGCTACCTTGATTAAAAGTTTAGAACACTAATTTGGACAGGGAAAGACCATTCTATCAATAATGACCTTTTGTAATGTGAATTTTAATGCAGGGCCAATTGTGGAATTTTGTACCTATGCAAAATTACCATTTTGTCATCTAATGCTAAAACTATTGAAAAGGTGAATTTTTCTGGCTACAAAATATGATTTCTATTGCCACTAAAAGTTTTTTTTCTTTCCATTTTTGCCTTTTAGTTTGACAAATACTTGTAGAGTTGTAGTTAAGTTTAATTTTTCTTTTTAACTTTTAAATACTTCGTTGATATCATTTTTGGACACCTAACGACACAATGGGGAAAGCTTTAGATAGAAGGATTAAACCGAAAACAATTCATATATAGAAGATTGAAATGGGTAGAAAATTCAAATTTAGGAGGAGTAATTTGTCATATAATTAACCCCTTTTAAGAGATATGATTCTAATGGTCTTGCCACTCTTGCTCAACAATTGTTATAAGGAAAATGTTAAAGTTTTACTAAAGTGCGGAGTTAAAAATAGCCAAAAACAGCACCGCACCGCACCATGAATACCCCAACTAATAAGAATTCCAGAGTTCACATTCCAGCTATGACTATTCATTTGAAATCATATTAAAGAAATTATATAATAAGTTCTTGTCATTAAATGGTTAGAACTAAATATATGGCAATGTAAATGCAACTAGACTTGTAAATCACTAAATTGTCGCAAGCGGCCAAGACAATCATAGGAGCTAAAGCAAATGAAGATCGTCCAAGTGTTGTACGTCTATGATATTACCATTACATTCTTCACCATCTGTTGATACTATCGGAGTATCGTGGTTCCCGTCTTCCATGGATTGAACTTAATGAAGATCCCAGATAACAGAAATTCAGGAACAAGCAGTCTCAGCCAAATCCTATAAAATCACAACACAAAAAAAAAAAAAAAAAAAAAAAAAAAAAAAAAAAAAAAAAAAAAAAAAGAAGTAGAAGAAGAAGAAGAAGAAGCTGTTATCAGCACAACAAGACTTGATTTGACAATCAAAGACAAGGTAGAGTTGTCTACAGTCTACACTAAGATAAACTTATATCCACATATGTCTTGTGGGGAGTGGAAAAGTCCTCTTCTTGCCTGAAGCCCAAATATCTACTGGGCCCTGTGGAGTGAAATGGGCCAAACCCACATATTCACAGGAAGGCCCAATAGCTTACAAGATCTAATGGAGTGGAGTGAGGTTGTCCCAAGCATTGTTGGGTGCACGTGACACCCTTGGAGTCCAGCCCACTTGCTGCCCACATGCCTTGTCAAAGCTCATTTATGAGCTTGCTTCCAAAAGTCTTCAAGTCAGCATTGCCTCTTAATGAGACTTGACTCAAGCATGTCTAACATGCTGAAGGAAGAAAGAAATTTGGGTGAAGGAAGAAAGAAATTTGGGTGAAGCAAAAAGCATGGTCTCTTATTGAGAAGCGTTGCAAAGCGTGTGGGACACTCTGAAGAAAAAGAAAAGAAAGAAGCAAAGGCCATTCGGCCTTGTGGAGTGCTGAAGCAAAAAACAAAGAGAGCATTCGGCCTAGTGAGAGCTGAAACAGAGAGCCATTTCTTTGGCCATTTTTGTGTGTGTTCCAGAGAGAGCAAATCACAGAGAAAGAGAGAGCTTCAACTTCAGGAGGTGTAGTCCGAAAATAGAGAGAAACACAGTGAGAGTGTGAGAGAGTGAAAAAAAAAAATGAGACATTTTCCTTTGCTCAAGTTACACATAAGGAAAATAAATTGGTGGATTTCTCATGGAGATTTTGAGTGCTACAACCATGGAGAGTTGGAGTATTTAGAGGAAGATTTTGCTACTGGCTTTGTGGTGAAATTGTATTTACTCCTTGAGATTTATTTGTTGTATATCCAATTTATTGTGAACTCAAGTTTAGCACAAACTTGATAGTTGTAATCTCTATTTCATAGTGGATATTTTTCGGAGCTGCCCCGTGGATTTTCCCTCTACACTAGAGGGTTTTCCACATAAGATTTGGTGTTCTTGTGTGGTGTGTTTATGTGGTGCTTGCTGGAATTTTTTTTGTTTCCATAATATTGCTATTGCTTGGTAGTCATTAATTTTAATTCACACATAAACATTGAGGGGATTAGGATTTTTCCCTAACAAGTGGTATCAGAGCTTTTGGTTGCTTGGGTTTGATTGTCTTGTGTTGGATTAAATGGAGAATATGGGTATGAATACTATGGTTAAACTCTCCGCATCGAATTATTCGATGTGGAGGCCGATGATGGAGGATGTCCTTTATTGCAAGGATTTACGTGACCCCATTGAGGGTGATAGTGCCAAGCCTAGTGATCTGTCAGATAGAGATTGGGAGAAATTAAATAGAAAAACTATCGGGAGTATTAGACAATGCATCGATGTTAGTGTTTTTCACCACGTGTCTCAGGAAACAAATGTAGAGGCTCTTTGGGAAAAATTAAGGTGTCTTTATGAAAGAAAGACAGCTCAAAATAAAGCTTTAATTACTAGAAAACTTGTGAATTTGAAGCTGAAAGAGGGTGACTTACTGAGCACCATAGTGAGTTCCAAGACTTGATTAATCAGATGGTTACAATGAAGCTAGTAATAGATGATGAGTTGCAAGTTTTATTGCTTCTGAGTTCCTTACCTAACAGTTGGGAGACTTTGGTAGTGTCACTTAGTAATTCTGCTCCGAATGGTGTGTTACAACTTGCCATGGTTAAAGATAGTTTGCTTAATGAAGAAACTAGAAGAAAGGATATGGGTAAGGATATTGCACATGCTCTTGTCACAAAGAACAGGGGGAGAAGTAAAAGTAGAAGTTCTAAAGGGCGAGGTAAATCCAGAAGTCGGTCAGAGTCAAAAGGAAAATTCAAGTGTTTTTACTGTGATAAAGAAGGTCACATAAAAAGAAATTGCAAGGCTTGGAAGAACAAACAAAAAGAGGATAAAAATCATAAAAAGTAGGATGATGAGAACACTGCTGCTGTTATAGTGTTGGAAGATGAGGTCCTAGCCATAGGACAAGATGATTGTTGTACAATTTCAGATCCTTATGTTGAATGGGTGATTGATTCAGCTGCTTCCTGCCATGTCACTCCAAGAAAGGAGTTATTCACTTCATACAAAGCAGGAAATTCTGGGAGAGTGAAGATGGGCAATGATAGTTATGCCGACATTGTGGGAATTGGTGATATATGTGTTAGGGCTAACACTGGATACACCCTAGTTTTGAAGGATGTGAGACATGTTCCGGATATTCGCCTGAATTTGATTTCCACTCATGTTCTTGATAAAAAAGGTTATGGCAATTATTTCCGTGATGGAAAATGGAGGCTTAGCAAAGGATCATTGGTACTTGCTAGAGGGAAAATTTGTTGTACACTTTACAAGACACAAGTACAGTTGTGCAAGGATGTTGTTAGTGCAGCTCAGGAGGATTCTTCGCTTAACTTATGGCATAGGCGACTGGCTCACATGAGTGAAAAAGGGTTGCAGATTTTGGCAAAGAAGTCTCTCATTCCCTTTGCCAAAGGCACGTCACTAAATCCTTGTGACTTTTGTTTATTTGGTAAACAACATAAAGTTTCATTTAATATACCCTCTACTAGAAAACCCAATGTATTAGATCTTGTTTATTCTAATGTATGTGGTCCCATTGATGTTGAGACTTTAGGTGGCAATAAATATTTTGTTACATTTATTGATGATGCTTCACGAAAGATGTGGGTTTATGTTTTGAAAACAAAAGACCAGGTATTTGAGCACTTCAAGAAATTCCATGCCATGGTGGAAAGAGAGAAAGGGAAGCCTTTGAAGTGTCTCCATAGTGATAACGAAGGTGAATACACATCTAATGAATTCAAGAGTTACTGCTCCGAGAAAGGCATTAGACATGAGAAGACAGTTTCTGGTATCCCACAGCCAAATGGTGTGGCAGAAAGAATGAACCGCACTATTGTTGAGAAGATTAGATATATGTTGAGAATGGCTAATCTGCCTAAGTCATTCTGAGATGAAGTTATTGTGACTGCATGCTACGTAATTAATAGATCTCCATCAGTTCCTTTGGATTTTGATATTCCAGAAAGAGTATGGACAGGGAAAGATGTTTCTTACTCTCACTTGAAGGTATTCAAGTGCAAGGCATTTGTTCATGTGCCTAAGGAACAAAGATCAAAACTTGATAGCAAATCCACTCCTTGTATATTTGTTGGATATAGAGATGCAGAATTTGGCTACAAGCTATGGGATCCAAAAGAAAAGAAGATGATCAGAAGTCGAGATGTAGTTTTTCATGAGAATGAAAACTTGGCAGACTTTGAGAAAACTGAGAAGCCTAAAGTTATAGTTGAAGGTGTTCCTGATCTTACACCTACCTTTTCTTCCTTAGATAATGCCACAAATAGGGAAGAGGTACAAGATGAGAATTATGGTGATGAGCTAATTGAATTTGATGCTGATGAGCTAGCAGGTGTTGATAGTGATGATGTGACAGATACAGATGGTGTTAAGCAGGGGGAACAGCCTCCTCCACTAGAGATGGTAGACCCTGAGGTAAAAAGGTCTACTAGAGAGCATCGTCCATCGACTAGATACCCTATTTCTGAGTATACTATGATTATTGAAGATGGGGAGCCAAAAAGTTTTCAGGAAGTACAGTCTCATAAGGACAAGCAGAGTTGGTTGAAGGCTATGCATGAAGAGATGAATTCTTTGAATAAGAATAAGACTTATGACTTGGTGGAACTTCCTAAAGGCAAAAGGGTATTGAGTAACAAATGGGTGTTCAAGTTGAAGTAAGATGGTGACAAGTTAGTGAAGTACAAAACTTGATTGGTGGTTAAGGGTTTCAGTCAGAAACAAGAGATTGACTTTGATGAGATATTTTCTCCAGTAGTCAAGATGAATTCCATTTGGGTAGTTCTAGGATTAGTAGCTAGCTTGGATCTTGAGCTTGAGCAACTTGATGTGAAGACAGCTTTTCTTCATGGTGATTTGAAAGAAGAAATCTACATGGATCAGCCAGAGGGATTCAAAGTAAAAGGGAAAGAACACATGGTTTGCAAGTTACAGAAGAGTTTGTATGGCTTGAATCAAGCTCCAAGATAGTGGTACAAGAAGTTTGACTCATTCATGGTGGGTCACGGGTACATAAGGACAATAGCAGATCATTGTGTGTATGTCAAAAAATTTCCCAATGGTAAATTTGTTATTCTTCTGTTATATGTAGATGATATGTTGATAGTAGGACAAGATTCAGATGTGATTGGAAATTTAAAAAAGGATTTGTTCAAGTCATTTGATATGAAAGACTTGGGTCCTGTAAGACAGATTTTGGGTATGCAGATTCTATGTGACAGGAAAGCTAAGAAGCTATGGTTATCACAAGAGAAATATATTGAGCGGGTTCTTGAAAGGTTCAATATGAAGCATGCCAAGCCAGTCAGCACACCTCTTGGTTCTCATTTCAAGTTGAGAAAGAAATCTTGTTCTTCATCCAAGAAAGAGAATAAAGACATAGCATCAACTATTTATTCCTCAGTGTAGTTGGGAGCTTGATGTATGCTATAGTTTGCACATGACCAGATATTGCTCATGCAGTTGGTGTTGTCAGCAGGCTCATGGTTAATCCTGGTAAAGATCACTGGGAAGCAGTGAAGTGGATCTTTAGATATTTGAGAGGTAGCTCTAAATTGTGCTTGACTTTTGGTGATTCTAAACCAATTTTGGAGGGTTATGTAGATGCATATTGGGCAGGTGACCTTGATGGTAGGAAATCTACATCTGGGTATTTATTTACTTTTGCAGGGGGGGTTGTATCATGGCAGTCAAGATTGCAGAAGTGTGTTACCTTATCTACAACTGAGGCTGAGTATATTACAGCTAATTAAGCAGGTAAAGAGATGCTTTGGTTGAAACGGTTTCTCCAAGAATTGGATTTGAAGCAAGATGGGTATATAGTTAATTGTGATAGTTAGTGTGCTATAGACTTAAGTAAGAATTATATGTACCATTCACGCTCGAAGCACATTGAGGTGAGATACAATTGGTTGAGACTAGTTGTTGAACAACAGTTATTTGAATTAGAGAAGATTCACACAGATGAAAATCCAGCTGACATGTTGACCAAAGTTGTGTCTAGAGAGAAGCTAAAGCTTTGTGTCGGGTTGGCTGGCATGAATTCTAAATGAAGACTTAGGTTGAAGATCTCCTCCATAGTGTGCTGGAGGGGGAGATTGTTGGGTGCACGTGACACCCTTGGAGTCCAGCCCACTTGCTGCCCACATGCCTTGTCAAAGCTCATTTATGAGCTTGCTTCCAAAAGTCTTTAAGTCAGCATTGCCTCTTAATGAGACTTGACTCAAGCATGTCTAACATGCTGAAGGAAGAAAGAAATTTGGGTGAAGAAAAAAGCATGGTCTCTTATTGAGACGTGTTGCAAAGCGTGTGGGACACGCTGAAGAAAAAGAAAAGAAAGAAGCAAAGGCCATTCGGCCTTGTGGAGTGCTGAAGCAAAAAACAGAGAGAGCATTCGACCTAGTGAAAGCTGAAACAGAGAGCCATTTCTTTGGCCATTTTTGTGTGTGTTCTAGAGAGAGCAAATCATAGAGAAAGAAAGAGCTTCAGCTTCAGGAGGTGTAGTCCGAAAATAGAGAGAAACACAATGAGAGTGTGAGAGAGTGAAAAAGAAAAAGGAGACATTTTTCTTTGCTCAAGTTACACGCAAGGAAGACAAATTGGTAGAGTTCTCATGGATTTTTTGAGTGCTACAATCATGGAGAGTTGGAGTATTTAGAGGAAGATTTTACTATTGGCTTTGTGGTGAGATTGTATTTACTCCTTGAGATTTATTTGTTGTATATCCAATTTATTATGAACTCAAGTTTAGCACAAACTTGATAGTTGTAATCTCTATTTCATAGTAGATATTTTTCGAAACTGCCCCATTGTTTTTCCCTCTACACTAGAGGGTTTTCCACGTAAGATTTGGTGTTCTTGTGTGGTTGTGTTTATGTGGTGCTTGCTGGAATTTTTTTTGTTTCCATAATATTGCTATTGCTTGGTAGTCATTAATTTTAATTCACACATAAACATTGAGAGGATTAGGATTTTTCCCCAACAAGCATCTAGGAGGGAAGAGGAATCCACCTAGAGCGATCCCATGAAATGGATAGTAAGCCACAAGGAGTGAAGGTCTATCTGAGGAAGTGCGTACGGAGGATCCACGTATAACCTACAGCTGGCATCTAGAACCTCGAAAATCTTCCAAAACAAGTAGGAAGGGTTAAGATCTTTACCTCCACATCAATAAGGGGATTACCACCTGACCTCTACTGAATTGAATGCATATAAGAAAATCTGAACAGTACAAACAGCCCCTAAAAGTCATGTTACAAGACAAGGAGAGGGAAGAAATTGATAAAGAAGAGGAAAATATCCCCGAAAATTTGGCTGGATACAGGATAGTTCTAGGGATAAGGGCAAGGGATGTACCTATATAAGCGGTGAGAAAGGCAAATAGATGGGGTTGGAAAATAGTGACAAAAGTGAAAGAAGGGAGAAAATCTATCTAACACTGCAGGAAAGAGACATTTTCCTATTGTAATACATTAATTTCATTTGAAATATATGGTGTTGATGAAATCAATTGTTTTAGTTTCCCATTATAGAGTGTTTATTATCTATTACTCTTTTACAAATAAATTATGTCAGTCAATTAAATACTACCCCGTGAATCCATGCGGGATCCTAGGTCAGATAGTTTTTGAGCCCACATGTCTAATAAATGACAAACTATTTTGTCAAAAAAATAAAAATGAGAGTTTATAATTATAAATTTATAATAGCAAAAGGGATGTTCAATAGATTATTTAGATTGTATAGAATGCAGTGTCAACATTAACTCAATCGAATAGTCCCTAAATCAATATTCGAATCCATAGTATACAATCAAAACACGAAGTTTACTATACAAATTTACAGTTTAAAAGTAAAATAAACTATTGGGATTGTTGGAGGATGCTTTAAAAATAAAATGAAAAAGGCATACCAATATCTTAGGCAAACGCTCTCGACTTCTCACTGACGCCGACGATGGGGAATTGGTGATATGATACGCTTTCTAAACTTTTCAGCTTCGGAAGACACTTCTTTTATTTATGCCAAAAATGTTGGTTTCATATTGCTGAATGATGACTGATAAATGATGATATGTGAGTAAGCCTCACAATATATATATATATATAGAGAGAGAGAGAGAGAGAGAGAGAGAGAGAGAGAGAGAGAGAGAGAGAGAGAGAGAGAGAGAGAGAGAGAGAGAGAGAGAGAGAGAGACAGAGATGTGTTCAAGTTACACCTGGTGTAACTTTAAAGAGTTACACCTTTTCTAAATCATTGGATTTAAGAGAAAACATTGCATCAGGAGCTGGCGTAAAATCAGTGTTTTATGCCAACTAATAAAACATCGCCACATGGAAATTCTATTAAAACCCTCTCCAAACAGCCAACATTCACCTCAGACAAAACAGAAAATAGAGAAACCCCTCAGACAAAAGCTCTGCTTCCTTCACGCTGAACCTCCACCACCGCCACAACCTGATCACCGGAGCAGAACGAAGAAAGAATACTAAGTTGACACTTAAACCCCTCTCCAAACAGACTCCAAACAGAACGAAGAAAGAACACTAAGTTCACACTTAAGACCCTCTCCAAACAGACTCCAAACAAAACGAAGAAAGAAACCCAGCCCTCAGACAAAAGTTCACAGCCTCACCTTTGCTTCCTTCACGCCGAACCTCCACCATCGCCACACAGATTGCCGAAGCATAATGATTTTGAAGAAGATAGAGTTCTCGCCATGCCCTCTGCTTCCTCCTCTGGGGTTGTGCCGTCCTTTACTTGCCCAAACCTCCACCACACCACACACCGAGCTCACCGCCACAGAGTTCGCCGAAGCTGTGTGTGGAGCTTGGAAACAAACTAGAGCCACCGTAAGCCATGATCCAAAGGTTGTTTTTCAAGATTTTCCCTTTTCCCCAATTTGGACTTCGAATTGGGTGTTTGGATTTTTGTTTGCTTCATCGGAAAGTTTCAAATTTTGAGCATTTCCTTTTGATGAGAACAGAGGGTGAGTGTATGGTCATATCTTGTATTGTTTAATGAAAGATGCTGTGTTGGGTTTTGATATGATCTGGGGTTGTTTGGTTTTTGAATTAGGGATGTTTGATTAATTAAGTTAGATTGACTGTTAAATAAATTGGCTTTAGATGTACAATGTGATGGGATTGAGTTTGGAAAGATAGTTGTATACTGAATTGGAACTTGCTGTGAAGAAGTTGACAATTGTGTGAAAGATTCAAATTTTGTTTTACTTTTTCACAAGTGGGTTTTTGATGGGTTGCTATAGCTGTATTATACTTATAAGATTGATATTGTGTTTTTTCTGATTTCTTTTGTTGTGGTTTGAACTGGGAAAATTTTGATTTTTGAAGTTTATGTTGGGTTGCTGGAGTTTTTTTTTTTTTTTTTTTTTTTTGTATGTATATGCATATGTGTATGTGGGTTTAACTTGGTGCAATATTGATATTGAAGGATTTTCTGCCCAAAGAGTGGAAATGGTGGCACTTTACGCAGGGTAGCTGTTACAGTTGGTGAAAATGGAATTGTTTTAGCAGATCGTTGGCCACGGATTAGATTGCGCAGCACTAAAGTAAGAATATCCAAATGTGCGACTCAAAGGAATTATTATGCTTCTAATTGTAGCTTAATTCTGTTAGTTTCTAACTAGCAAACACTTGTTCTATACTAGTGTAGTGTTCTCTATCTTGTTCCTACCATTTGATTGTTGCGTACTTTGTCTTATCATCACTGCTTCCTGCCATTTGGTTACAGAAACTATCTCTCCTTACTGGTTCCTACCTATTATGATGAAAATATTAATACATTGTAGAGGATAAGTATTTTTGGATTTGTTGGTGGATCAAGGCCTTTTAGAATCTAGATTGGAGCTTTACTGGCTATTTGCATGCATGTGTTTTGACATTTGTCCCTCTGCAGTTTTCACTGCCTTTGCCCAGGGTGGAAGGGAGGCCATTGCCAAGAACCTCATCTTGCGTGAAGATCAACTCCCACAAAAGTTTCTTCATCCCAAGACAAAGAAGAAAATGAAAAAGCAAGTTTGTTTTGGTTTGTGTACCTGCTAATTCTTGTATTTGTAATTTTTCCTTTTTTTGGAGATCATGTCTTAATCATAACTGAGACTACTGTATATTTGATTCTTAGGGAGACGACATCTTCACTATAGATGACTTCGGCCGTCATGTTGATAAAAGAGCCCCCTGCAGCCTCCTGTAAGAAAAGCATCAACAGTTTTCAGTGGAAAGAGGAATCATAATGACAAACATTTTCTCGTTCTAAGCATTAGTTGGTTAACTGAAATTTTGTTCTCTATGTTTTCTTGGAAAATGTATCAAAACTGGCTTTGATATTTAAAAGTTTAATGCCACCAAAGTGGTGAAAGCTTTGTCGTGTTGAGTGAGACCTCTAGGGAACTGTCACCTATGATTAATATGTTCTATAGATATTTTGCTTAAATGTGAGCACAGTTTTGGTCAGGTTTTACCTTTTATGTTTCTTTCTTTATCTTCTTTTACCCTTCATGCTAGATTGCAGAAAGGGATTGCAATCATTACATACCAATTGCAGTATTGTTCTCATAGGCCAAGATGTGGAAGTATGTTCAAAATTTGTGATATCAATCTAGTTACTGGGTTCCCATATAAATGGATGGTCATATACTGCGAACCTTCCAAATCTGTTGGCCCTAGATTTTGATTCAATCAAAGATGCGTTTTCATAAGTTCTAATCATGGTCTGCCTAACAAGTTAGTAGTAACTCAAGGCATCTTAATGAGAATTTGATGAAATAATAACCAGAACAAAAAATTGAAGAAGTCGGTTATTTTGCTGTAGTGTGAGCACCGTTTTTCTCATGTATTGTTACATTTAAGTTTTCATTCCAAGCTCATAAGAATGGGAGAAGAGGCCAGCCATGAGTCATGTGCTTAAAAAAAAAGATGCAAGTAAACCCTTGCTTGCCTTTTCCTAAATCCAACTTGGATTGTCCCGTGAATTATTATTTGTAAAACCTATCCTACGTTTTGAAATTATCTTTCAAGATGGTAGTATCCTTCTAAATTTTAGTAGTTAACAGTGCTGGATCTTTTGATTGTGTAAGAACTCTTCAAATTCAAAAATTCCTTAACTACTTACAGAACCCTAGAATTTGTTCTATAAGAGCCCTGAACTTGAGGCGACAATGTTGTTGATAGATGATACAAGGAAACCAATTGGCAAAGACAGAATTGATAAACATGAACCAGACACATCTTCAAAGCACTTTGATTGTGACTATATCTAACGCTTTGATGCTCAAGAAAACAGGAGGGGCATGGTTTGTAGATTTTTTTCCTTCTTTGAGAAGTGGGGGAAGGGTGAATGCTGGTCAAAATGGACTGACTGCTTTCTTTATAAACAGCTCACCACATCAAAAATAACTCAAAGTTAATGTTCCATCATGTAAAATAAATTCATTTCTAATTTGCACCCAAAGAACAATTTCTAAGAAGATTGTGATTCATTTAATCTCAGAACTTTACTAGTTAACTACTCGTATACAAAGAGACTTTGTCATGCCTGAAGCTTTACTTTTCTCTTGCATGGAAGCATTTACAAGGAACAGATAAAATTGAGGTGGGAAAAAAAAGAAAGAAAACTGTACTAGTGTATACTCCTGCTTTACAGTGTGTTAGCTTCAACTTATTTATGAAGAAAGAGCAAGTTCAGCCCTTGCCAAAGTCGACCGATATCGATGTGTCAATTCCACTCTCTAATATGGTACACAGTTCCTTCATGGACAACTGCTTGCTGGAGTCAGGATTAATGCAAAGATTAACTACCTCACATACAACTTTGAGGTCTTCAAATCTAAAATGTTTCAACTCTGGGTCCACCACATAAGACATAACTTCTGGCAGGTCAAGATATTCCTTAGCCTACAGCAGAGAGAATTTTGGTGCATTAACTACCTTAAACATTTTACTTACATTCCCTTTCTCTAATATAAATTAGAAGCAATTTTTTTTCTTTTTATAAAAGAAATCAAACAATTCAGAAATCCTATCATACAAGAGTAACATTCTTTTGAATCTTCAACAAATGGGTTAGATAACTACCAACCCCCCCCCCCCCCCCCCACAAAAAAAAAAAAAAAGAAGATTCAATTCAGTCAAGCAGAAAATTTTGCCTAATGTATGTTAAATGACAGTCATCTCCTACACCTTATGCCATGGACTTTAGCATTAAGCTGCCATAGAAGAGCCATACACAACAAACAAGACGGCATAAACAACCTAGTAGATACAATGCTTAAACAACTTCATTCTATATATTACTTCCAATCCAACATGTAGTAATTGATTTCCAATTTAATTGATTTCGCTACCTTGCGTAAAGTGCCACCATTCCACACTTGGGGTAGAAAATCCTCCATATCAATATTGCACCAAGTAAAACCCACACAGAGGCCCCTGAATGCCCGGATGGCATGAAAATTGTCATCCTGTTTAATTGCTAGCCTAGACTCCCAAGTCTAACCAACCAACACAGAGGCCCCTAAATGCCCAGATGGCCATGAAATTAACATTAATTAACTATAAAATCCCCATCATTATCATCATTATAATAATAGTAATTAAAGACACTCATAATCCATGACAAAACAGAGGAGCATAGGGGTAAAAAAAAGGTATCAAATGAAGAAAAGAAACAATAAAAATTAAAAGAACCCGGTTGATGAAGCAAGAAGCATATATCATATACCAAAAATAAAGAAGGTAGTTGAGCAAGGTCATCACGTATGGAATGCCCAAAAACTGTTCTGTGGACTTGCTATTTATAATCCTCTAGGGTATAGTTTACAGTAGTAAAGCTAATTTACCCCATAATATAAGAAACTAGACAAATTAGATAAGCAACCCTCTTTCCCCCTAAAAAGGGAAAGGAAGAAAATGAAAATAGAAAAAGAAACACTAGCCTCATTAACATGAAACTAAAGTGAAGTGGCTGAGTTGACTTGAACCAAAATCAAAAACTCATTTCCACTCCATATGGTTCAAATTTTACAGTAAAAAGTCAAGTTAGTAAAAGAACAGAAAAAAAAAAAATTATATTATGTTTCATTATTTTTTTTATAAAAAGAAATTTGATAGAAACTAAAGACAATGAAATACATTTCTAAATTCCCATTTGGTTTGCATTCTACAAGAGAAAATAAAATGAGAAAATGAATGAATTATATTATAATTTAGCTCTTTCAAAAAGAGAAAGTGATGAGAAAATAAGTTTATAGTATATTTGTTTTTTTAGACATAACCTTCTTTCCAAACCTCACCCATCTTAGAGAATATTTTAGTTGGCTTCAAGTGAAAATTTAACCTCTTTTCCTCACACTTTTAGTAGTGTGGTATGATGATATAAATCCAAAAGAATACTAAACTAACTGAATAGACCCGCAAAAGAAACTCCCACAATCAGCTTTAATTCTTTCATTTTTGTTGCCTCTAACCACATTAGTAGAGCTTCCTAACTAGTGCAATTGTACAATTTCCAGTTATTGATAATATAGGATCAATCATCTCTATCAAAAAAATAGCAATAGACATATCTAAAATAAAATATTCACCAACCAAACAATGAACAACAGTGGACCCCCATAC
Source organism: Quercus glauca (assembly GCA_023736055.1). Lineage (NCBI taxonomy): Eukaryota > Viridiplantae > Streptophyta > Magnoliopsida > Fagales > Fagaceae > Quercus > Quercus glauca. The sequence continues at coordinate 35,046,098 of CM043316.1, read as the reverse complement.
AAAGAAAATACAATTGGTGAAGTTATCACAATTTTATTATAGTTATTCAAAAGAGAAAAGAAAATATAAGAAACCCAATTCAGTTAATGAACTGAAAATTAGCATAACATGAAGAGCAAAACCAATTGACATAGACATAGAGAGAGCAGAGAAACTCACATTACTTCCCTTCCAAACTTTGTACAGCCTTCTGGGTTTATCATTCAGGTCCATACTTTACTAAGAAGAAGAAAACCCAGAACCCAGATTAGAATTTCTAATCAAAACCACAACAGAACCCTCTCTTATCACAACCCCACTTTCTACTCCTCACTATCCAATACATATATCACACCAAAACCCACAAAAATCTTCACACAAAACCAAAAAAAAATTCCCATCATTTGGGTACACAATGCGTGTGAAAGTGAACTAGAAGTTAAAAAATCCGGATGAGAGAGAGAGAGAAAAGAGGCTGTTGGATCAAAAGAAAAACCAGCGGCTTCTCTGCTCGCCCAAAAAGCTTTTAGTTTTTGTTTTCTCAGATCGATTATACCAACAAAGAAAGATGCTATCTTTCTGTCTCTCTCTCTTTCTCTAAAAACTGTTTTTGCTATTTCTCTCTCCAGAATACATTCAGTCAAGCTGTGTTCGAAATCCAAATTGGGGAAAAGGGAAAATCATGAAAAACAAACCTTTGGATCGTGGCTCACGGCGGCTCTGGTTTGTTTTCAAGCTCCACGCACAGCTCCAGCGAACTCTGTGGCGGTGAGCTCCGGTGTGTGGTGTGGTGGAGGTTTGAGCTCCGGTCTAAGGGCTGTGGCAGTGAGCTTTTGTCTGAGGGAGCTGTGGTTTTCTTTCTTCGTTCTCTGTTTGGGTCTGTTTGGAGAAGGATTTAAGTGAGAACTTACTATTGTCTACATGGCAGAATTTTATTGGCTGGCATAAAACACTGGTTTTACGCCACAGCCGGATAGAATGTTTTCTCTTTGATTTAAATTTAAATCCAACGGTTAAAAAAGACACTCATTAATGATAATATTCTGATTAAAATCTCATTAATTATCTCTTATTTATTACCTTCCATACCTATCTCTAAACTAAAAAAAAAAAAGTCTACGTTTTTCTCTCTCTCTCTCTCTCTCTCTCCTCCATAATTCACATTTTTCTCCTCTCTCTTTCTCCTCCATCACTCAAATCCCTCAAAGATGCAGTTGAAATTTTGGAAAGCTGAGTTGAAGAAGGAAAAGTGACACATGTGAATAAAAATCTATAAAATCTTTCCAAGTCTCAAATGGGAAAAAGGTTACATCAGATCTTATTGGGGATCACGTTTTAAACACCAGTGTCCAAGACCAGATTACTTATTTGCCGCAAGACTATGGTGTATTAATATGTACATGATTTAGTTCCTTTTTAGTTCCTTTCCTTCAAAAAAAATTTACAAGATAGAAATGAAGGCAAGCTGTGAAGCTGATAACAACTCTGGGACAAGCGTGAAATAAATTAAGTTTAATTTGAAAATAATTATTTTTAGGTGATGAAATAAATTTCGGCCAACCCTTTTATAGATTCTTAAAAGCTTGAGTACTGGAAAGCATTTGGTTTTTCCTTGGTTTTGTGGATGTTCTTGGAGTAATCTTTTGGTCTGGATTTTTTTAATTGTTTTATTCTGTGGATGTTGATAAATTTTTGCTTTTGTCCACTCCTTTTAACAACTTGTCTGGCCTCAAGAATGGGAAAGAAAAAATTCAGTATGAGGATAGATGGGCCGGACACACAGGATATTAGATCATACCATTTTTGGATAGAAGAAGACATGATAATGTTCAGGCCGTGGAGGTGAAAGAGTGATGGAGGAGAGAGATGAGAAAGAGAAACATATACATTTTTTTTGGGTTTAGAGATAAGTATGAAATGTCATAATAAGGGATAATAAATGAGATCATAATCAAAATATTAGCATTAATTAGTATCTTTTTTTACCATTGGATTTACTCAAATCCAATGGTTTAGAAAAGGTGTAACTTTTAAGAGTTACATCAGGTGTAACTTGAACCTATCTCATATATATATATATATATATGGGTTGAGTTCAAGTTACACCTAGTGTAATTTTAAGCAATGTTACACCACTCAATAACTTGTTATTGAATTAATATTTTGAAAATCCAACCGTTGAATTATATGTTCTATATGTTCTTAACATGCATGCCAATTTTCATATCAATCAGATATTATTTACCATTTGATCTATAAATTCATCTTTTATACATTATTTTAAACTACAAAAATTTGAATTTTAACAATTAATTGATGATATGACTATTAATCTTTAATCATCTCGAAATTTTGCAAGCATGAAGAATATACGAAGATAATGTAATCTAACAATAAATTTGTCAATATTCGCATCCAATTAAAAAATATTAAGTGGTGTAACATTACTTAAAGTTACACCAAGTGTAACCTGAACCCAATCCTGTATATATATATATATATATATTCATGTGCTGATATCACTATTTCTGAAAGTTAGTTAGTTAGTTAGTTAGTTAGATTTTTTTTTTTTTTTTTTTTTTACTTTCAAAAATACCACTAATTTCATTAGCTTATCATTATTCCTGAAACTTGAGAAATGAGGATAAAACTGTAAATTGCCCAAAAAGAAAACTACCGTTAAAAACTCTACACTAGATAATAGATAGATACAAAGTTCCTACCCAATGTTTATCACAAAATTTTGTTTTAAAAATAAAAAACCCAACTAACTAACAATCCCAGTTCCTATTAAAAAAAAAGAAAAACTGTACAGCACATCCCATCGAAAAAAAATAATAATAAAATAAAAAACCAACTAAATTGCAACTTCCTAAAAAAAACTTCCCTTTTCATTGTTCCCTTCTTTCCCTTCCAACCTTATGGAAAGCATAAGAAAAAAATTTTATAACTTTAAATCCCTCAAATTACGGACAAAATTGGCTTTTGCCCTTTTCGAGCAAAAGAAACAGCATTTTGCCCCCTTTTCCAAACTAATTAGGAAAATGTCACTCTTTTGAAACTTGATTTTCTCAAAATCAAGTTAAGCCCTATAGTGGCCTTTTTAAGAATCCTATAGTGACGTTTTAAGAACCTATAGTGGCGTTTTGGAACTCGAGTTCCATGAACTTAAGTTATAGGTAAAAAAAAAAAAAAAAAATACCTATAACCCAAGTTTATAGAGCTCGAGTTCCAAAATGCCACTATAAGTCCTTAAAACGTTACTATAGGCTCCTTAAAACGCCACTATAGGGCACTAGAAAATTTTTTTTTTTTTAACTCGATTTTGAGAAAATGGAGTTTTAAAAGAGGGCATTTTCCTAATTAGTTTTGAAAATGGGGCAAAATGCTCTCTTTTTTTTTTTTTATTGAAAAGGGCATTTGCCAATTTCATCCTATTTCTAACCAACATTACTTCTGCACTCTCTGTTTCATATATTGAATTCTTGTCAATGGTCAAACGTTCTCTTATCAAAATTGGTAATTCTCTTAACAAAATTTATATACTACTTTCTCAATTGAATTATATTGTGTATCGTACTTTCTTAATCACATATATTATGAATTGATAACTCCTAGACATTATGTGATGCGTGAATTATTTAAAAGGTATTATTGAAAATTTGGTTATGAATGGAAAGTTATGACACTTAACCAAAAAGAGCCTCATTGCATGTTCATATTAGTTTTGTGGTCATTTTTCAATCACTAAAAATAGACAGAAGTGGGAGTTATTCAAGATTTTATATACCCTTATCCTAAATTTGAGAAGTACATATTGGAAAATATATTGTATGGGAAATTTTGTTATTGTTATTATTATTATAATTGTTATTTGTATTGTTGTTGTTATTGTTGTTGTTGTTGACTTTCATGTAGTAATCTTTGCTTGCAAATCTGACTCAATATAATTCGATGCCTAAGGCAATGATTTTAAATTACTTTTATAATATTTAATTAGTAATTTTACATCTCTATATAATATTTGTTAACTTGATAATATGACTAATTGAATCAATCTAAATTAGCATTTTATCAATTTTAATATTAAAAAAAAATAGTACTAAATTTTTTTTTTTGGGGGGGGGGGGGGGGTGGGGGGTGGTGCAGTGCTTAGGCCTAGGCCTTGAGAGGCATTTATTATAATCACTGACCAAATTTCACAGAAGAATTCCGCAAAAGAATAGCATGTTAAATGCGCTACACACAACCGACCACCCGAAACTCTAAACAATGCACTTCGGCTGAATGTACTACGTAGATCCCATCACCCGGAACTTTGAATGTTGTACCTCAACATTGACGGTGATAGTATTCATTATAAATTCTACAATATTAAAATAATAACATATCTTCCATTATCCCAAAAAATGAGTGTTGCTAACTAATTGAATTGCACCTAGAGTATTAGTGATGCAATTTTTATGCCTGACAATTAAAAAATTAGGAGGTTTTTTTGCCTTAACACATCAATGGTTGACAAACTAAAAATCGATGCTAACCAGCTTAAAAGAGTCATGCTAGGTCCAAAGGTCTCTTTCCATCGGCTTTCTAGAAAGTTGTTTGCACAGAGATTATAAATAATATTTTCACAAAAGTGGATGAAATAGATTTCAAAGTTTTTTTTAGATCTTATAAAAAAATAACATATTTATTAGCAATGGCTTATGCTATACAATATTTGGAGATCGCATAAGCCTAGCAAATATGTTAAGTATTGATTTCATTGCTCATTTCATTGATGTCGCCATTAAAATTTGGGACAAAGATAGAATAAGACATAAAAAATTACTTCCCGTGTCCAACTCATTAATTTTCATATTGCTTCATTATGATAACAACTCATTAATTTTCATATTGCTTCATTATGATAACAATTTCATCAGTTCAATCAGTATTCGTCCACATTATATGTAGAAGAGGTTTTCCCAACCCAAATTTGAGAATCATTGATTAGTTTGACTAAAGATTTCCTTCTTTTTTTGGCCACTTCATTTCATATGTAATGAATATTTCATAGGTAATGGTTAGCAAATTTTTTTACTTGTTTTTAGGTTTATACATATGTTATGTTACTCTCGTATGAATTGTTATCTAGATTCCAAACACGTGAGTATAATACTCGAAGTGCCTATATCTCTCTTGTGATCACCCAATTTGCGCTAATGATATGATTATTAGAAACCCTTCATTGGCTATAGAAGAAGTCAATGTCATTTTTATTTTTATTTTAAATCCATAATTTCATATTTATTACGGTGATTGCCCTTAATCTAATGCCTTGATGTATCCTAATTTACATTTTATTGTACATGAATCTATTTTTAGTTGTTGTTATTGTTATTGTTATTTTTTATAATTGTTACTATTATAAACAAGCTTATAATTTGAATAAAAAAAATTGGTGATGTTTGTGTTGGATATATTGCAGAAATTTAATTTATTTTTGCGATTATGTAAACAATAATACAACATATGCTTTAGATAACAACAATAACATAATCTAAAAAAATACAAGAAATATAAATCTGTAAAAAAATAAAAAAAAATTACTCACAAATCGGATGCATAAGAATGAAGTATGCAAATTCTGATTAAGACTTATGTTTGACAAAATCTTCTTTAGATAGATTTTGTCCATCACAATCGATGCTTTGAGGCTCTTGAACAATATTTATCTCCCACGACACAATAATCACAAAAATTAGAAGAAGTATAACAATCCAAATGTTAAAATGAACAAAATTGTGTAATGTTAAAGATTTACCAAGGTGTTTTTTTTTTTTTTTTTGTATTTTGTATTTTGTATTTTGTAAAGATAGTAGTAGCGTACATTTGTCAATACTACTATAAATTTGTTCAAAATTGTAGTAGCATACAATTGTTCAAAAACTCGTTAAAAGAAAAATCAAAAGAAGGTGACGTTACTAAGGTTTGCTTTTTGTTGGTGCAAACACAATAATAATAGAAATAAAACAAAAAGAAATTAAATAATATTTCTGAATATTATTTATTTGAGATTAGAAAATACACAACACTATTTGAACTGAGGCGCAACACTCGTTCTCTTTAAATAGATTCAAGCTTTGGTTGGCTAAACTTTGTAACCGGTGCATACTTTCTGACTAGGACAACCTTTGCACAAAGTGTCAAGCCCAAAGCTCCACCAGAAAGAACATTTTTTTTAGCATATAAGAATGCTTGTAATTGCTAGATATTTTGGTGTGTTAACGCTGTTATATTGCAGTAACTTGGATTGGATCTGAATTAGTCTATTTATAGGCTCAATAGGTCTCTTGAAATTATTATCCAAATTAATCTAATTAATTAAGTTCATTATTCTAATGTAGTGGATGTTACAAGATTAATTGCTAGACATAAATTCTTCAGGCTGGAGTTACACAATTAATGGATGAAATAAGGAGTTTCTAAAAAATAAATAGGCCCAATAGCTAATCCATTAAATGAGTGAGTGACTCTTCATTTTTCATAATAAAAAAGGTCATTTACTCAACAATAAATATGGAAATTATTTTTGATGTATCTATCTCAATATTTGCTCCAATACATATCAATCCATTAATCACCACAATTAAAAAGAATAAAATATTTTTCAGTGGTATTAAACATGAAAATATTTAGTTAAAAAATTGGTTGTAGCCTAAGGCTACAATCTTACTCAATAAAATAGACATTATTACATATTTTAAAAATCTAATAATTGAATTATATGTTCTTTACACTCTAAATACACATGTAAAATTTTTTGTCAATCGGATATTATTTATTATATTATCTATAAGCTTATATTTTATACATAATTTTAAATTACAAAAATTTGCAATTTAAACAATTTATTGATAACACAGCTATTGATCTTCAATTTTCTAGAAATTTTGCAAGTATAGAGAATATAATAAGAAGATGTAATCTAATGGTGGACTTGCCAAAATTCACCTTCAATAAAAAGATATTAAATAAGGTTGTAACCTTAGGTTACAACCAATTTTGTAACTAAATTTTGTCCGATTAAACATTTCACTAACTCCTTATCTTTCATATTAACTCCCACATCTTTACATTTATGTTATCATATAAATCAATTTTAATTAATTAATGTTAAAATGCTCCAACACTTCTTTCTAGAGAAATTGGTGCCGTCACTGCCACGCAGGAAGGTTTGCTTTTTATAGAGAAAGATGTACTATTATAAGGAAAATGCTAAAGTCCTAAACTATTTTACAAACATTTTCCAAACTGGTGATGTAGCATGCTCCACATCAACCTTTAAAAATTTGAATATCCAAGTCAGATATTAAAATAACTCAAATAAAAATCTCTCTACAATCAAATCTATTAAAAAAAAAAAAAAATCCTTCAGCATACCGTCCATCTCTTTAATTTCCCTTCATGCTAGAGATATGATTCTAATGGTTTGTTATTAAAAAAATTTTAATAGCTTACGTTTGTTAATACTACCATAAATTTGTTCAAAAATTGTTGTAGCTTACAATTGTTCAACATACCATCCATCTCTTTAATTTTCCAAACTGAGACTAGAGGTGGCAAAATTGGACACTCTGCGAATCCGACACGACACGACATAAAATTAGTAGGTTATAAGTTGAGGCTTAATGGGTTCGTGTCATATTCGAGTTGACACAACTAACTCATTTAATAAACGGGTTGGGTTAGTATCCATCACATGAAACCTGTTTGACCTATTTGACTCGTTTAATTAAATGACATTTTACCAATATACCCTTCAAACCCTAGGTATATAAACTTATTAGTTATTGTAGTTTATTTTCTTTGACATATTATGATTGATTATTTATGATATTAAGATATGTTTTAGTTTTGAATGATTATTTGTGATGCAGTTACTCTTTAGTTCTGAATTTTATATTAAAAATATTTATTTGTTTGGTTTTTCATAATTCATATCAATTTGGCTAATACAAATTTTTTTCTTTTTTTTTGATAAAATCTGATAAACGGGTCGACATGACTAACCAGTTTAATAAATGGGTTGTATTAGGGTTGAGGAATCTTGGCCCGTTTAATAAACATAACGGGTTAGGGTTGACCTATATAGTAAAATACTAATGAGTCGACACGACACGAATCCGACACGTGAACACGAATTGCCACCCCTAGCTAAGACTGATGCTTCTACAATGCTATTTGATGCTTCTAATTCTTCTACTTCAGGTAATTTCTCTACTATTTGTATTTGTTTTAAAAGAAATAACTTAATTTTAATTTTATAATTTAGTCATTTTATTTTTAATGTTTCTAAATTCAATACATGATTTAAAGTTTATATTGTTTTTTCACTAGATAATTGATTAGTATTTCTAATGGAAACAATGATGTGATTGTCAACAATGAAGATGGTATGTCTTCAGGTGAAGAAATTGTTATCGATAAGGAAGAAAATAAGCAAAAGTTAGAGATTGAAAAGAATTAAGAAAAGGAACATGAAATCAACAAGATTTTAGGTGGAAATAAAATTGCTTTAGAACCAAATTTTGGAATGATGTTTAATTAATATATATATATATATATATATATATATACAAGATAGAAATTCTACTCTATCCTAATCTATGTGTATATGTGTGTGAAGCTCCCTTTTAAGTACCTGAACTCCGGCCCTTACCCCCTACATCCCATAAGCACTTGTATTTATGAAGTAACCATCACACCAAGGTTGCGTGGTGGTGATTTTTATTTTCAGAAGAAGTTAGAGCATATATACACAAAATGCTAAATAAGCAGGCTTTGGTATGTCAAATAGAACTTTTAAACTTGGACATGATGGAAATTTAAAATTTTTCACTCTTTCTTGTGTTTGTCAAGGCAAGGCAAAAAGTAAGGCAACTTATGCTTTTAAACAGAAACCAAAAAAGAATCTCGAGTTTAAGGCCAAAATTAATGCTACTTCTTGACCTGATGGAAGGTTTACACTTTACATTACATTTTATCAATTGTTGTGCTTAATCATAACCATACTCCAAGTCTCGAAAAAGCTAGATATTTTATGTCATAAAAAGATGGATGCTTGAATTTAATGATAAAGCCTTCATTACAAATACGAATAAGTCCTTGAATCAAATGATATTAAGTAATAAGGATGCCAGAGTTGACATTCCACCTATGACTATTCATTTGAAATCAAATTAAAGAAATTATACAATAAGTTCTTGTCATTAAAATTGTTACTTATTAAAAATAAAAATAAAAAGAACTAAATGTTTAGAACTAAATATATGGAAATCTAAATGCAACTAGACTTGTATATTGTCGCAATCAGACAAGAAAATCATAGCAGTTAAAGCAAATGAAAATCGTCCAAGTGTTGTCTCAGAAATTCAGAAACAAGCAGTCTCAGCCAGATCCTATAATAAAATCCCAAAAACATTATCAGCACAACAAGATTTGCGTGATGAATCAAATTAGCTAAAGTAGAGTTGTCTATACTAAGATAAACTTATCCACATATGTCTAATAAATGACAAAACTATTTTGTCTAAAAACAAAAATGATTATGTGAGTTAACAATGATAATAGCAGAAGGGATGTTCAATAGATTATACTGATTGTATAGAAATAAGAATGCAGTGGCTCTTAGTGTCAACATTAACTCAATCGAATAGTCCCTAAATTTTTATTCGAATCCATAGTATACAATCAGAATACGAAGTTTTACTACACAAATTTACAGTTTAAAAGCAAAATAAATTATTGGAATTGTTGGGATGCTTTAAACAAATGAAAAATGCATACCAATCTTGGCAAACGCTCTCCACTTCTCAGCTTCGGAAGACACTTCTTTTATTTATACCAAAAATTTTGGTATATCCTCAAAATGGGGCCGAGTCAGATCGGTTTGGGTTTGACCCAACCCAATCGAATACGGATTGGAAAATTAAGATGCGCTGTTATCTGTAAATATTATCTGAATTAGAAAATTATAAAGGATGAAAAAGAATGAAATGAAATTAAGTAAATAGTGTTTGAATGTTTTAAAATTAATGAATGAAATGTAGGTGCCGTTTGGTTTTTGTTGGGTATATATTCATTTTTTATTTTTATTTTTTGTACTCATTTTTTGTTTCCAACTTTTTTTTTTTTTTTTCTTGACTACCCACAATGGATACAAACACAGGGGAAGCCTTTAGCAGTTATTACACCTGCTAAAAATCAATTCCCTCCTACAATCTAGCCCAAGTCAGAGCAGATATGCCAGAAAACAAACAATACACAACCATGGATCCACTATCAAATTTCGGCAAACTCACCCCTAAACATCTCAAATCCACCGTCAGATATGCCTACAAAAAGTTGTTGTTGATCTATATTATCTAGGAATGAGTTTTAAAGCAATGAGGCTTTCTCTTAATTTTAAATGTTAAAATTTTTCATTCATCCCAATCAAAGGCTTTTCAATTTTCAGAAAATGTAAAATTTTCTATTCATCCAAATTTAAGGTTTAGTGGTCATTTTTCAATCACCGAAAATAGACAGTAGGATAGATTGTTTATATACCCTTATCTTAAATTTGAGAAGTGGAATACTAGAAAAATATAATGTATAGGCATTTTTGTTGTTATTGTTATTGTTATTGTTCTTGTTCTTGTTCTTGTTCTTGTTGTTGACTTTCATGTAGTAATCTTTGGTTACAAAACCAACTCAATATAATTCGACACCTAAGGCAATGATTCTAAAATTATTTTTTTAATATTTAACTAGTATTTTTACATCTCTATATAGTATGTAAATGCTTCACTCTTCTTGAGATTCAAAATTTTTAATCAAGTTTTTGTTGTCAAAATTTTTTAACTTTTCATTTTAAGCTAATAATATGGCTAATTCAATAAATCTAAAGTACTAGTTTATCAATTTTGATTTAAAAAATTTATTTCTACAAAAACAAATGTTGTGGTGGGGCATTTTTCTTAAAACTAGAATGAGACTTTATTTAAAACAAAACAAAAACAATTATGTACTCACAAGATAGGACCTTTGTTTATTGAGATAAAGTTTTATTTTCTTCTTGGTTGGGTTTTGTTGGGGGGGTGGTGTTTGGGGCGCTAGGTCTAGGTCTTGAGAGGCATTTATTATAACCACTTACCAAATTTCACATTTTCATTGAAAAATTGTTCAAAAGAAAATCTTGCTGATTGTGCTAATAGTCCAACACAAATCCTATCACTTGTGACTATGAAGGTGTAGACACTCAATTTTGCACCCATGATTTTGCCATAGTCTCATATTGGGAATATTCTCACATAGCCAAGACAAATGAATATTGTAACTCCTCATTCTAGAAGGCACTACACCTAGAAGTTTCTTAAGTTCAGCTGAAGTAAGGGAATCATTGACACAATTCGGACTAGGTTATTTTTGGCAAAGTTGTAGAGAATCGAATTTCCCTTCAATTTTCCCGGTCTCTCACAGAAGGATAATCTAAATTTTTAGTAAGTGAATTGTGTTAACGCTTATCACACCACCAGAAACTCTGAAGTGGTCATATGTATCCTAATATTAATGAACTCTAAAGGACACATTGCAATACATATACCTCTATCCCCAAGAATAAGTGTTGTTTCCTAATAGAATTGCACCCAGAGTATTAGTGATGCAATTGTCATGCTAGACAATTAAAAAATTAGGAGGTTTTTTTAGCCATAACACATCAATGGTTAACAAACAAAAATTGATGCTAACAAGCGTAAAGAGTCATGCTAGGTGCAAAGGGCTCTTTCCTTCGAATTTCTTGAAAATTGTTTGCACAAAGATTGTGAATAATATTATCGCAAAAGTGGATAAAAGATATTTCAAAAAATTTTTAAATCTTATGAAAAGAAAAACCACATTTATTAGCAATGGCTCGTGCAATTACCATATGCAAAGATCACATAAACCTAACTAATATGTTAATTATTGATTTTCTGGCTCAAGTCCTTGATGTCACCATCAAAATTTGGGAGGAAGATAGAATGAGAGATAAAAAAAATACTTCATATGTCCAACTCATTAATTTTCGTATGGCTTCATTATGATTACAACCACATCAGTTCAATCAATATTCGCTCACATTATATGTAGTAGAAGCTTTCCCAAACCAAATTCCAGAATCATTGATTAGTTTGACTAAAGATTTTCTTTATTTTGATCACTTCATTTCATATGTGACGAATATTTCATATCTGATAGTGAGTAAAATTTTCAATTATTTTTTTAATGTTTATACATATGTTGTGTTTCTCTCATATTAATTGTTATTTAGGTTCCAAACACTTGGGTATAATGCTTGAAGTTGCCTTTATCTTTCCTCTCACCTAATTGGTGCTAATGATATGGTTATCAGAACCCTTCATTGGGCTATAGAAGAAGCCAAGATCATTTTTATTTTTATTTAAGTTTATAATTTTGTATTTATTATGGTAATTGCTCTTAATCTAGAGTCTAAATGTATCCTAATTTATATTTTATTATGCATGAATATAACTTTTGTTATTGTTATTGTTATTTTTTAGAATTATAATTATTATAACAAGCTTATAATTTAAATAAAATTGAAAAGAAAAACATTTTGATGATGTTTGTGTTGGATATATTGCAGAAAATTAATTTATATTATGGAAACATTAACACAAACATATGCTATAGATAATAACAACAACATAATGTTAAAAAAAAAATACAAGGAAGAAATTTGTAAATAAATAAAAATAGAATTACTCATAAATCGGATGTGTAAGAATGAATTATGCAAATTCTGATCAAGACTTGTATTAACGTAGTCTCCTTTAGATAGATTTTGCCAACCATAATCGGTGGGTTGAGACTCTTGAATGTTTATCTCCCATGACACAACAATCACAACAATTAGAAGAAGCATAACAATCCAAATGCTACAATCTCTTTCTCTCTTTGATTATGAACATGAAATGCAAAACTAAAACAACAATATATGATAAATGATGGACTCTCTATTTATAATGGTGCCACATGAACAAACACATTGTTTCATTAAAAAATTAAGTATTGAGTAGTAAACAGACACTATAAACATAAAATTCTCAAGTTTGAAAATCAAACAATATTTGAAAGTTTTTCACAAATATAAATTTTTATTTATAAAATAATGTGCACAATTCTTTATTTTTGATTATTTACAAAATAGTAATCATCTAATTATATCTTCTTGTAATCTTGGCTCGAACACAAGATCTTTTTCACTCTGATTGGAAGATAGATCAAACGATTTTCACAACAAATCTCTGGCTTTGAGCTTGTTAAAGATTTGTTATTTTTCAAGTTCTGCGAGCCCTCTTCAAGTTCTTTGAAGATTCTTCAGGGCTCGAATTCTTTGAAGATTCTTTGAATGTGAAGGTTTTTGTGAAAGTTCTTCAAGACTTTAGAGGCTTATTCTATTGAGTTTCAATGATTTAGTAGTTTTTGAAGTTTATGGAGGCTTTTAAGTTTGATTCTAATGGAACTTCGAGTCATGGAAGAAGGATTCAAATGAATTTCTTCAAATGTTCTTTGGGTGTTCTTAAGGCAGAACTTCTCCAAAGTTTTTCATATCTTAAAAAACCGGTGGAGAATGAGAGGAGGGGGGGGGGGGGGGGGGGGGGATGTGCCCTCTACTTATAGTGGTTTAAGAGGATGAGTTCTACTTTAAATTGATCTCCTTAAGGATAAGTAGTGCATTATGATTGGCCCAAAGGCCCAAAGTCAGAGAGTTCCACTTGGACTTTTTGCTTGTAGATAATTATCTATATTTTTATTTATTTTAATAAAGATAATAATCAACAAAGAGTCCCACTAGGATTTGTTACTTGTAGATAATTATCTCTAATAATAAAGATAACCATCCATTAATTTTGAATTAAAATTTTATCTTTATTTTGTGGGCCCAAATGACATGTGGCAAATTTTAATTCAACAATGTGATGTTAATTAAAAGACAGATTTCTTCATTTGATCTAACTAATTTAATTACACATAAATTTAGAATTTTTCACTAAATATTGTAATTGGCTTAACTAATTTTTCACCTCCTATAAATGTTTAAAAATAATAATAATAATTAATTATTTAACAATGAAAAGTCCATGTGGACTTGCACCCATAAGTATATAAATTTGTAAAATGTCCAATTTCTTTCCTATGTGAGACTTACAAGTTTTACTACTTTAAACCATGTTCAAGTGGGCATTTTAGTAGTCAATTTCTTATTCACTCTTTCAATAGTTTTGGGCAAGTAACCACTCTTGTTCTTTTGTTTTCCCTTTCTCAAAACCGAGAAAAGCACAAAAAATTTAGAAAACCTAATTTCAATAAAAACATTGACTCATGCCCAAAAACCCACTCAAAACACTCTCATTCAAACTACTTACACCAAATCCAACAATCATGGAACCATTTATGAAGTTCAACAAAGTTTGAACAAGTTTTGAGTTTTGACTGAGTTTCACCAACTTTGACTGATTTTCACAAACTTTAACAGCTCTTTTTTCTCATTCCAACCAACCAATCAAGCTTAATTAAATTCCCCCAAAACCAACATCTCACCACATTATTCAAATATTACAGTCGAATTTTGATCTAAGTATACCACATGATGTACACATATCATGTTCCCGCCCCTAAGAAAACCTTGTCGAAACCTGTTTTCACAATCAGACTATCCGATTTACCTCAAATTTCATCAGAACCTACATTTTACATCAATCTTTCAATCCAATGGTTAAATTTTGTATCCAAATCTAATGTTTGACAGAAATGTGTTGTGTACCCACTAGTTTTTATTACATTTATCTGATCTTCTATAGGTTGGATCCATGTCAACCCAATATAGCCCATAGTTTTTTCATCAATTTTTTTTAAAAAAAATTAAAAATTAAAAAAATAACTTTAACATTTACATAAAATTAGTTGAGTTTATAATAATGCAGAAATTAATTTTAATAGTCTATTAGCTTAATAATTCCACAAAAGAAGAAAATAAAAAATGTACACATGTTACACATGAAACATCAAATAAAATTAAATCACATATAACTAAGTGTGCAATTAAATTAGCTTTCTTTTTCTTTCTTTCTAAAAGCTTATTTACTAGAAGTTAACAAAAATATATTTGTATTAAAAAATTATGGCTTTAAAAAATTATACATAAGCAAATAATTTATAAGGTTAAAAGAAAAAAACTAATAAAAACTCACATGTTAATGGTAGGTTCAACATTAAAAATTTGAAAGTATTTATATTTGCAAATTGCATGTAAAGTTAGTTGACAAGTAATTTCATTATTATTTTCATCGGCAACATAGAAAATTTAACATAATTTAAGAATTAAGTATATAAAATTAGATTGAAAATGAACCAACAAAAAAGTAAAACTAAAATTTTATAATAAAGGCTTGGTGAATTGCTAATGTCTTTTAAAAAAATTAATACACTACGGTCTCTCCAGAATGAGAAAGCAACTAAAGTTGAGTTATCTTTTTTTTTTTTTTTTTTTGGCCAACCACTCTCTTTCTCTCATGCTTTCTTTCCTTTACTGACACCAAGTTGAATAATCACGTTATCTTGGACAAGATCAAAACTCCAATGAACTAATGGAAATTCCAAGTCATCAAATTCAACACAAAGAACCAAAAATAAGGTAAACTAATCCTAATAGTCGGTCGGCAATGCAAGTGAGGATGGCAACGATCGATGTAATTGTTGCATTGGTGGAGACGGATCACGATGAGATCGTAGAAAGATAAATCAGGTTCGATGGTGATTTAGCTTCTTTTTGAGAGATAAATCAGGTTTTAAGCTTGCTATGGAGCATGGACTCCTTATCCCAAACTAAAATCCTTCTTTAAATTATTGAGATAATTACATTATCGATCGAGATGAAATATTATTTGAAACTATTCAAGAAATTGCATAGTATCTTCATGAAATTTTCTTGTGCTTGCATGTTTACTGTGTTTGGATACTACTTATTTGCTAAAAACTAAAATTTTATTTCTGAAAATACTGTAACAAAATAATTTTTAAAAGTGTTAATAATGCTATGAGACCTAAAAATACATTGAAATCTGTGTTTTGCTGAGTTTTGTAGAAAAAGTGAGCAGTACTCATGAAACCCAATAAAAAACGCAGAACACACAAATTGGGCAAAATGCCCAATCCAAACGCACACTATATATTATTTGGACTTAATAGGAATTAATCTTTTAAATGACCAATTAAAATTGAGTAAAACTTAGATATAAATTCTTAAGTGTAATATATTAAATTATCAAATTAAATTCAAACATTACCCTAAAAAAAAAAAAAAATTTAATTCAAACATATTGTTACATTGAGTTTAATTGTTCTTGAAAAATGTGACATTGTTTTTTTTTTTTTATAAGTAACATGTTTAAGTTTCATTGATTAGTACAATCGTATGCTTAAATTTAATTAAAAAATATAAGGTACAATATCTAAAGAATTATACATAAATTTTGCCTATAATTAAGATATTCCTATACTAGCATGCCTTTGGTACACCTTTTTTTAATAAAATAAAAAATAAAATTAGTGCTCTTAAGAGATAAGATTCTAAAGGAGAGGCTCCCCTCCCGTTTAAAACTCTCATGTTTCCTCCCATTTTAATACAGATAGGGGACACGTGGCAAGTAACAAATCTAACAGTATAAAATAAAACACATTACAAAATATTTTTTATTCTTAATTGCCCGCACCTTTCAGCAATCTCCTTGCAAACCCACCGGCGTCACCACTGATGCAACAACAACTTTGAGCAAACAGGATGGAGCCATTGGAGATGATGCGTCTTACAACGACTTTGCAGCAAATAGGACAGAGCCATTGGAAATGATGGCAAAGGCGCAGGACTTGCCTTTCCGTCGATTGAAACACATGAACTTTTATTGATGGTGGGATTTATTTGTGAATTCCCATGCCTGAAACTCACATCAAATCTGATCCAATTCTCCAAAACCACCATCTATAAAAATAAAAAGCACTATCAACCCATCAACCACCCACAACGCATATTCATTCTTCCCATATTCACAAATCTAGAGAAACCAAAACCACATTAAAAAAACCCAGCCTTTGCCGTCGAACCAAACAGCCCAACTTATCTATTTTCGCTTTAGCGCAAGCTCATCGGAGGACCTCTGTTTAGTGCACCACTGCTAGACCTAGCTAGCCTCGACGGCGTCAACGCTCTAGCCACAACACTCACCGCCACTTCAGTCCCAACTGCCACAGTTTCTTGGGTGTGTCCCTCACAGTCGCACACAACCAAACTGCAACAAAAAATTTCTAGCATGTTTTGAACTGAACACCTCTGATGCTCAGACCATGAGAATGGTGACGGGAGAAAAGAGGAAAAGAAGGGAAAAAGAGACAAAAAAATTGAGAGAATGACATGGCATATTTTTAGCCTTTAGATTGTTTATCTGCCACGTGTTCTTCATCTATTAATCTAATACTATATATAATAGCAGAAAATTTTACGAGATGCTGACACGTAAGGCAAAAAGACCCCCTAAAATGCTGCCACGTATACAACTTACTCTTTAAAAAAATCGCACGGTGCGTTGTAGAGGCTCACTTTCAGACACCCATTCACTTATCCAAAAGAAAAAAAATAGAGAGAGAAAATGCAAGCCTTATAAGATGCCAGCCGCTTATCCACAAAAACAAAAAAACAAAAAACAAAAAACAAAAAACAAAAAACAAAAAACAAAAACGCAAACCCTAAAATACAAAGAAGTCTGGGACACAGAGAGAAACAGAGAAAGAGGCGATGCGGCCTGGTACACAGAGATTAAATTGAGAATAGAGAAATAGGCAGAGTTTAGCAAGAGAGAGATATATCTCTGGCCAGCACCACCATCGGACTCTGACCACCAAAAATATTGCTTCCCTCAACTGGCGATACTCTGTTACAAGGTGAGTTCTCTTTTTTTGCTTTCTTTGATCTTTGATTTTTTTTTTTTTTTTTTTTTAAAGGAAAACCAAAATCTTACAATAATTATGATTTATGTTTACTGCAGTTTGGGTTTCTCGCCAGACTTAGACCGCCGAAAGTACCGGCACTGGTAAATTTTTTTTTTTTTCCCTATTTTTAAGATTTGGGTATGAAATGTTAATTTTGATTGAGTTTTTTTTTGTTGGATAGGTTTAGATTTGATTCTTTTTGTTTTGGGTTTTTGGATTCTCTATCAAAATGTTTTTTTTTTTTTTTCAATTTTAAATATGATTTAGGCTTTTGGAAGCCTTGATTTTGGTTTATGGCTATGTTTTTGGTCCAGCACCACCCATCTCCGGCTCCATTCAATCACAGCCTTAACAATGATTTTGGTTTAGGGTTATGTTTCTCTGCTCTGTTCGTTGTCTGCTTCAGAAGGTACACACAGTCACAAACAAAAAGAAATAGAGTCAGAGAAATACATACCGCAGATGACGGCATGGAGGCTAGACTGAATTTGGTGAAAGGGTGGGTTTTCTTCAGTAGCACATGACACAAAGGCCGCACCTAGGTTGTTTTGTTTCAATCAATTTGGGTTCTTTCCTTTTTATTTACAATCCTATTCCCTTTTTTTTTTTTTTTAATTCTATTTTCTTATATTTGAATTTCTTGGCTTCCCTCTACCTCTCCTTCAAACCCTTTTTTCTTTCCCTCTGCCCAATGATTGATTAGATGCACTTCAGTCCCCACACGTTATGTCCTCCTCCACGACCATTGCCTTGATTGTAATTTTATTTATTTCACTTTCTTTTTAAATCATTTACGTTGTGGCTTTCTACTCTATATACTTTTAAGTGCCTAAATTTTGGTGAGTTTGTATTTGTGGGTGTTTTTCCCTTTGGTTGCCTTTAGACTTTGGAATTGAAAAATTTGTGACTTTTTGCAATAATCACTTTTTTATGTTATAATCTATTTCACATTCTATAGTACAGTTAACATCTTTAAAATACTTTGGTTTTGATATTGCAGGGACATTCTCACAACTTTGGAGATTGGTACCTCTCTCCTTGCTCATCAGATATGTACTGAGTAACCTACTTCACAGTGAGCATAAAGCAGATTGCCCACCTGAAGATTTTTGGCGAAAACAAGTTTGAAGAAAAGCCAGTAAGCACCACAGTTTTAAAATTTTCTAATTTGCATTTTTTTAATAGAATGATTTGCATAAGTTCATGATTTGTTTTTGAAGCAATTCGAAGATTTAATTGCACTAACTAGCATGGCTCTTCATTAAAATTTTTCTTTATACTGTTGAAAGCAACAATGTGTGCTAATTAAAAAGTAGATTTGGGTGTTTTGTCATTTAATGAGTTGCCTTGAATGTGTTTGATTATAGTTGTCAATCGGACTTACATTAGAGTTGTGACTGAGATTTATACTACTTTGACTCTTTTTAAAAAACAGAGAATGCCGAGAAGAAACCTGCACTTGACCATAAATTAGGATTTGATTTATGATTATTTTAATGAATGAATTATGTAGACTGCTTAAACTATCTTTTGGAATTGTCTTCCAAGTTTCGGGCTTCTTTTTTTCTTCTTCCTTAGGTAAACAATATTGAACTTCTTCTTTTCTTTGTTTGCAGCTTCATCCTGATGCAAACTCAAGAGTTACCCTCAAAATCAAAGGGATGTAATCTATGTACAGCCATTCTTGGTAATGCAGTGGCTGAAAAGCACTTAGCATTAAAAAAGGATTAAAGGGAACATCCTAACAAACCTGCAAGATAGCCTGAAGGGGAAATTCTGTGTAGTTGAATTTCATGATATTTTAGTTATTAATTATTGTTAGTTGAAGACACTAGTACTTGCTTCTAGCAAAAACAAAGGCAACAATTATCTCTCTTGGACCTCCCTGAATTTATTTTGTTTATCTTTTTGGAACTTTGGAACATGCTTTAAATAATTAACTCTTTTTTTTTAGAAACAAAACAATTAACTCTTGGAGTTGAAAGAAAGAAAAAAAAATCACTTTCTTTCATTTTTCTTGAGTGCGTGTGTGATGAAGGACAACTTTTTTTTTTTTGGGGTCTATTTCAAATTTTGTTGAATGAGCAAGAAATTTCAAGATTACATTTCATTGTCTCTATGTAAGACTCCTTGAATTTAGGTTTCTTTCTTGCAATTTTTATTTATTTATTTATTTTTTTGTATTATCTAATTATGAAATTTTTAAATTTTCACCTATGGTTTGTCTTTTATAATAAATAAAAGTATCCCGCACATTGTGCGGGTTATAAGCTAGTATATATAAGACCGAAGCCTTAGAAGCTCCCACAATTTTTCACGTCACTACTATTTTTTTTTTCTACTTATTTTAAATTCTTTTTATTTTAGGTTATATTTTAAAACTAAAAAATTGGATCTTCTTTACTTTGCGTTTGCGTAGACCAACACAATCACAAAGCAAAGCAAAGACGCAAAGACACAGTGTGAGAGAGAGAATCCGAGGCACTGAAAATAACCTAAAAAGCATCAATTAGTAAAAAATGGCAGATGATGCGGCGGTGGAGGTCTCAGTACCCGAAAGCACCACCATTCCCTCCGGCAACGACTCGGTCTGGGCTGATATGTCGCCTCTTCTTGAATCCGTATGCAAAGGTTCTTTCCTTCTTGCCCTAACTCACTTTTTCTCTATCGCTTTACATCTCTGTTTGTTTCCCGAGAATTAGATTTTTTTTCCATCCCCTAATCCTAAAACTCACCCTTTCCTTCCCCCAAAATCAAAACCCAAAACTCAGATTCTCCCACTGCTGCTGCTGCCGCCACCACGGATCACCGTCACTGTATTTTTTTGTTTTCCTCTTTGTATTATGCGACTTATTGTCTACCTGTTAATATTTTAAATTGAAAATCAAACTCCATACCCAAAGCCTAGGTACACTCGCTTTCCTCTTTCTCTTTTCTCCGAATTTAAGTTTTTCAATTGAAACCAAACAGAGGAAAGGCAGCCTACTAAATGATGCAAACAGAGGAATTTTTTTTTTTTTAATTTGGAAATATGATTTAGGTTTTGGTATTAGGGTCTGATTGGTTTTGATTAAGGAAGAACAGATGCTTAACATTGATTTGTAAAGCCTTTGCTTTTTTTAATTAGGGTTATTTTAGGCAGGGTACCAATGGTCGTTTTTCTTTGATTTTTTATATTCCTTAGTTTAAATTATTTAACAAATTTACCATCTTTGGCTTCATGTTAACCTTTGGTTCTTTGCAGTTCAATTCTCTACAGGTCCACCAAGTTTCTTCTTTTTTTTCTTATCTTGTGCTTCTTAATGAAGTTTAGGTGAATACCAGTTGCTTATTTTGGATTCTCAATTGTTATTCAGGTTCTTTGCATTAGAATCAGTAAGTAGAGGTATTTCTTTGGTGTGTTTGTAAACTTATAATGTAAGCCTACTGTGGGAATTTGATTAGGCTTTTGATTTTGTTGGGTTCATTTGATTGATAATATTGGTGGATATATGCCAATATTTTGCATCATATTTCTGCTTTTTAGTGGGAAAGATACTATCTTTAGGTGCTTTTAAGCTTTATATTATGTTGGTTGTTGTATTAAGTTGGTCTGATTTTTGATAATAAACCATATTGACAGTGGTAGTTTCATGTGTTATTAATTTCAACCGAATTATTAATTTTATGTTCCAATTTTGTTTCAAGCCCTTTTGTTCTATTATAGTTTTCAGCGATTTAATTTTGATTTCCTTTTTTTTTTTGTAATGAATATGTGTTGTGCAGAGAGAGTTGGAGAGAGAGATCTATGGGAGGCCATTCACTACTGTCAGACTGGTGCCCTCTAATACTGATGAAGAGATTGCTGTATTAATTGTTGATCTGACACAACCAGATGAAGCATGGAGTTGAATATTATGTATATGAGATTGTTCTGGTATTAGACAGATTCTTTTTCTTCTCTTTTAGTTTTATACTCTTGCACAGATTGTTTGTTCTTCTCTTTTCCATTATTATTATTATTATTATTATCTGAATGCAACCAAATGACCAATCTTTGGAACTCTGGCATATTTTTTTATATATGTTTTATTTAATTATTAGGTGTCTGTGTTAGGAGGAACTGGAGCATGACTATAAGAAGAAGAATGAAAAGCCACTTCAATCTGCATATTTTATAATTTTAATCAGAACCAAAACGGTCACAATGAATCTAAAAGGAGATATGAAAAACTTGAAATCTTTGACTTTCAATTCTTTTATTCGTTTGTATATTATATGACTAAACATGTACCAAACATTGACTTTGTTATCATGCGATTGTTCATAATTGTTGGCTCATTCTTAGAAATCACAATGTGTATCACTATTGAACTCTTTTCTCTGTAAAAAAAGGAGTATCTGGTATCAGATGCTAATTGGTAAAAATAAGCTAAGTAGATGTGTTTTGTTTGATTAAATGATGGAGATCACTAATAGATTGTTTCTTATGATTTAGTATTTATTTGTGTCTTACACATTACCATTTGGTGTTGGATTTTGAAAATTTTATTGGTTTTAATAGTTGAAGGATGGGAGAGAGGAAGGTGCTAAACAAATACTACTCACCTGTCTTCAACCCAGATGCTTTTGAGGGGTCAAGCACACATGATGCTTCCCATAAGTAGATGTTATTGGTGACAATTATTTAGGTATTCGAAGGTTCTGATTCTATTTCAAATGTACAGATGCTTTGCTGAGCTTACCATCAAGACTAACCCACAAAATTTCAACTATATTGTTGAGTCTGGAGCTACCAAAAATTTTGAACCTGTGTGAAGAGGACGAGGTAAAATAAAATAAATAAAAATAAAATTCTTGCAATCTTTTGCACTATAACATGGTTTTTGACTAAATATTTTGATTATTCTTTTAATTCATTAGGCAACAAAGACAACAACCATAAAAGAGAAGTTGGAGAGATGGAAGATGCAATGAAATCTTTAGAGAACAAAAACCTTGGATTTGAAAAGAAAAATGGACATCATTACTCCACTGGATGGGATGAAATCTATGAAGGTATTATTTGCTTTACCAATTCTATTTTTATTTATTAGGGTAGGCTATCATCTCACAGTGCCACAAATGGAATCTTTAACTCTCAAATAACCTCTGTAAATTTTAAGATTACATGATGATAGATCAAAGTAGAAGGCCATGAAGGTTGTCTGTGGCCTTTCAGGTATAGGTTTTTATTTTTTGGGATGCTCTTCAAAGCATATACTTGGTTATGTGATGGCAATGTTTCTTTTAAATTTTCCTTCAAATTCACTCACTTTCTTAAAGTAATTTTTATTTTCTTGAGTTTATAATATCTGGGTCTTTATTTTTCATTCAACTTTTATGGGTTCAGTTCTTTTTCTTTTATTTCATGGACTTAATCGGCAAACAAGGTACCCCCACATGGTACTACTCTTTTTTATCAATTTTCAGCTTCCATCTTCTTGGGTTTAATCCTTATTCAAATATGTTAAAACTTTTAAGGTTTTTGTTTTAATTGGTGGTTGTTGAGACTTGAGTGAGGATCTTGCAAAATATGCAAAAGTGTTAGTAGTAAGGGCTGATGGATTGGGCTGTGAGCTACTAAATGACTTGGCTTAGTCAGGTTTCCAAAATCTCAAGGTTATAGACATAGATAGGATTGAGGTAATCAATCTCAGGAAAAAAAAAATCAAGTTCAGGGTTTTTTTTTTTTTTTTTTTTTTTTTTTTTTTTTTTTTTTAAATCATCACACCCATGCCTTAGGTAATTTAGAAGATGTTACCATATAATAATAATAGAAATTAAAAAAAAAAAAAAAAAAGGTTATTTGGAAGATGTTGAAGCACTTGGGCAAAGTAGGTAAATGAGATCTATCAAGAATTTATCTTCTTATTTAATGATTAATTGTAAGCATATAAAACAGGCAGTCATGAAGGTTTCAGTTGCAATAGTGAAACTTGGGATAGCATTTAACATTTTATGGCTTTTACAAAAATTATGAACTTGAAGCAGAGGAATGAATTTTGTTGCCAAGTTGTGATGGGTGTGAACCCTCATCCCTCAATTTTTAGCAAAGACAACATTCCTGGTGGCTTTGATGTCAAAGTTTACTTCATGCTTTTTCATTTCATTTTTTACAATTTTGTGGAAAGAGTAATGGAATTGAAGTTGAATAAGATGAAAGAGAATCTTTTTTATGGCATGGCAATGGTATCTTCTGCATCTTCAAAATTTTGGCATTCCAACTTCTATGATTGGTGAGGGCATGTATTGGTAACTATTTCTTCACTGTGTTGGCATGCTTGACACAGCAATACGTGATGGAAATGTATGGTGCTGAGGACATAGATATAGTTGTTTCTTCAAGTAATTTCTATTTGAAACCGAGTTAAACTACATATAGTTTCGTTAATGTTTTATAGAAAGAGAATGATTGAAACTTTACTTTTAGTTTCAATATAGAGCTACATTCCATTTGCAATGAGATGTTGACTCCAGTTCCATTGATGATTTACGAAAATCCCCTCTGTATACCTGTTATCAATAAGTTATTTATGAAATGTTTTCCACATTGTCATTTGACCCTTTGACAATAGATTAATAGTTTTTTACATGTGCTATGATGCCACTTAGGTAGATTACTTGATGAACAAATTAGTCTCTTATTGGTTCTTTTAGGGTTTTTTTTTTTTTTTTTTTTTTTTTTTTTTTTTTTACCACGTGGTTGATTAATTATCTTTTTATTTAATTAACTTGTGCATCACATGGGTTAGCGACTAGTTTATATTAAAATGGGAGAGTTTTAAACGGGAGGGGAGCCTCTCCCAAATTCTAATGGTTTTGCAATCTTTGCTCGACAATTGTTAAAAGGAAAATGTTAAAGTTTTACCAAGGTTTTTTTTTTTTTTTTTTTTTTTTTTTTTTTTAATTGTAGTAGCTTACGTTTATTAATATTCTACTATAAATTTGTTCAAAATTTGTAGTTGCTTGCAATTGCTCAAAAACTCGTTAAAACTTAAAAGAAAAATCAAAAGAAAGTGACGTTACCAAGGTTTGCTTTTTCTTTTTCCTTTTTTTCTTTTTTTCTTTTTTCTAGAGAAAAAGGTGCTAGTGCTACATGTGGGAAGGTTTGCTTTTTTCAGAGAATGGATGTACTAGTATAATTAAGAATCAAACATTTGTTCAAAATTAGATTTTTTTTTTTTTTTTAATAACTTGATAATCCTATTTTGGTACAACAAATTCATATAATTCAACGAGATATTTTTGTGGGAGCGTCTATTACACACTATTTGCACGCATAGACATGGTACACACACTAAAAAATAAGGTTGTGTACAGACATTTCCCTATTTTCTTACTTCGGAATTTTTCCATTTATGACAGCAATTATAGAAAGTGCATCTCCCAAACTTTGGAGGTCGACGAAATCTGCAGAGACAACCCTGAACTCGCCTGGTTTATTCTCATCATTTTTCTCCAAACGGAAACACATGTCTCTCTAGCTCTTAGAAGATGATATATACTAGCAGTGGATTGGTCAGTAACAAACTATTATATATAGAAGCAAAGAATATAAGCTAGCTAGGCACTCTTCTCCTGCCTCTCCTCGTGCCTCTTCAAAGAAAGCTGCTTCTGCATCATCATCTGTTTATGGAACCTCTTTATGAAAAGGTCTGCTGCGCGGTCTATCTCGTTTTCCAACATGAATTCTTCCCCTGCTTCTTCCTTTGAGTTCTTCACCAAGTCTATCACTGATACTCCTGGATCTTCAAAGTCCAAATCCTCTGAATAAAACAGCGAGTGAGTCAGGTCGGAGTACTTGTCATTTTTCTGTACATCTGCCTCTACTGTGTGAGTTGGGTCGGGGAGGTACTTGTGAGCCATGGCATCAAGGTTGTCTTTGTACTGTACTATGGCCTTGTCTTGGTCTACCAAATCGTCTTCAAAATCGTTGGAGTCTTTGTCATGATGATGATGGCTAAGCAAAGCGTTGAGCTTGTGAGAGATGTAGCTCTTCTTCTGGTGAATACTGTGAGAGAGGGAGCTCATGAAGATCTTCTTGTTCTTAAGCAAGGAGAATATAATCAGGCGAGTCTTGATGGCCCTTGTTTTGTTCTTAAGAGCAAGCGTTTTAGCCTTGGCCATGGAGCTCAAAGTGGCTATTATCTGCTTCAATATTGTAGATGCTTTGTTCTTCATCTTTGGCTTAATTAATAATTACTATCTTTGGACTGGGAGAAGAAGTACTACAAGGCTAAGCTCGATCCAGAAACAAAAAAAAAATCTGAGACACAATAGAGAAGGATATATTATTGTAAAGATAAGAGCTAAAGAGAGAGAGAGAGAGAGATTGTGGTACTGAATTTATACGTTGCACAAGCAAAAGCAAAAGAAGTGGAATTGGCATGAAAGAGTAAGAGGTGGGTGCAGTTGCTTATATAGCATTAGCAATGTATGATTGTATGCCTTTACTCTTCATGATAATTGTGTCATTTTCCTAGGAGACACTCAGTCTCAGAGAGAGAGCGTGAGTGTATAATAAGGAAAGGTGGGAGTTAAGAAAAGAAAAAGAGAAGTGAAAGCAAAAAAAAAGTTAATAAAGTAATGGACAGCTGTCCCTGTTCCTTTGGCTTCTTTATGGTTCGTTGGGAGGATTCGAACCCTTCTTTTTTTAGGTCACAAATACCAGAAAAGGAGGCGATAGAGACTAGTAGGGCATTCCTTAGCGAGGAGGAGAAATCCAGGCATTATTATTGACCCTTTGAAGGAAATTAACTAGGCCTTCACATCCCTTTTTTTTTTTTTTTCATGTTGATTTTTACATTTTTCATTGATTGTAAACATTCATGTAAATTAGTAGATATAAATGATTGATTATATCTACTAATTATTATTGACCCTTTGAAGGAAATTAACTAGGCCTTCACATCCTTTTTTTTTTTTTTTTTTTTTTCATGTTTTAGATGTTGATTTTTACATTTTTCGTTGATTGTAAACATTCATGTAAGTTAATTAGTAGATATAAATGATTGATTAAGGATATTTTTCCAATTAACTATGGGGTAAGATAACGTGACAATTATGAGGAACCCAACTAAGCAAGCATCAAGGACAACTACAATTGCAAAATTTGGGAATTACAACTTCGTTTGGTATAGTGACAAAAATGGTCGCATGCTTTTTAGCTTTTGCATAATCGCATCTGATTCTGGGGGCACCACAGCAATCAGCCAGTTTTTTGAATTCTGACAGTAACTATAGGTAGAATGGGAATTTTGTTTTGCTTAATCGTGCTGTGTTCAAGACACGAGGCTCTAAACAAGTCTTAAAGGTATGCTGCATCTTTGAATAATAATTATTGACCACTACACACTTTTTTCACTCACTTAGTGTACCTACCATTATTGAGCAATTGTTACTTAGCCTGCAAGGCTATTACAGCACATTCCCCCCCAAACTTACACGTCTCTAACTTCCCAAAAATAATACCGTTCACAAAGCCTCGAGAATTTTAAAGTTTTCAGTCACCTTTTCAAGCAAAATACTAAATGCATATATAACTATGCATGAGTTTGTGCATGTTCGTGTATATTTATACACAATTGAATTTCATACAGAGCAGATTTATGGCTCTATCCCTAAGTATATAGAGAGATTTTTTTTAGCTTTTTTAGTGAGTTTTTTTCCCATAAAATTCTGATTTTCTGAGAAATGAGGGGATTGTTGGCTGTGCATCTGGAATTAGATGAAGAAAAAGGAAAATGAAAAAACAAAAAAAAGGTTGACATGGCACTTAATGGGAAGCTCATCATGACGCATGGACGAAAGTGAGCAGATCTGAACAAGTTCTAATGTTAGAGAAGCAAATCTAAAATTTAAAACTTTAGGAGGCAAATCAAAATTACACCAAACTAATTTTAGGATGTAGTAGTAATTTAGTAATAATAATAATTTGAAGTCCTACAAATTTTATTTTTTCCCTTTACAATTCCAACATGTACTAGTTTATTTATTTATTTATTTATTTATTTTTATTTAGTTTTTAATGGAAAAAAAAGGGTAACAAAGGGTGATAGAAGGTGGGATCCCTTTTTGAGTTTGACCATAGTTGTATCCTACTCGCTAGAACTTGACCTATGAAGTAGGGGAGCTCGTTAAGCCATAGCCTAACCAACCCCACCAAAGGCACTAGTTGACATCAAGCCAATGGCCTAAAGAAAATCCTAAGCTCTTTCTATATCAGGACTCATGCTTAGGACCTACCACCCACCAAACCTAAACATGTATTAGTCTATTTATTAGATTATTGGGTTAATTGGAACTATACAATTCACGTTCTTTACTTTTATACAATGATCTTCTTTTCTACCACTTATGGAAGTGGCCTAGTAGTAGAAAGCTCTCGTAACCCATCACCTTGTGAGTATGAGTAGTGGTAAACTTCACTATTGTGAGAGTGGTCTCACGCCATTCATGAATTGAGTTTAAGTAGTTTGAGAATAGTGATCACACCTGCGAACTTTCTCTTTTTATTATTATTATTATTATTTTCTTCTCTTTACACGTGTATGCCCGTGTTTGTCTTCCTCTTCCTTGCTTTTTATTTTATATAAGAGTGTTCGTCTTTGTTATTAAAGTTGTTTCCTCCTCAAGATTAAGTTGCAAATGGAACAAGCCTTATCCCAAAGTGGTCTCGTGCAATATATCACTGCTACATATATCTACAAGAATGATTTAATTAGAAATGGAGGTTGGAGCATACATAGATTAAACAAATTAAAAGTACTTGTATAAAGACATAACCTGTTAACATTCAACCCGTTAAGATCAGAATAAAAGACGTCTAAAATGTCCGTAGGAGGACAATGAAAATTTAACATAATCAACTAGTTAATCTACTCCTTTCCTAACAAAGGCATTTGCACACTTATTTGCTTCGCTATAGCAGTCAGTGATTCACCCTAACTTCAAGAATATGGGAAATCTACAAGAGTAATGCAATCATTTTTATTTTTATTTTTGCTATATAAGTAAGGAGAAAAAGATGAGACCTAGAGTGATGCTACAATTGTTACATTCAAAGTCTACCATTATGTAATTGATGTCATTTGTTTAGACTTTCCATCAGAAAGAGCTTCCGTAATAGGTAATAGAATCCATCTTTTTTTTCCTATCAAAATGTTAACTTTTAAACAAACTTTTTGTTAATATGAGAGGTCTATATTCATGAACCTAAATATTTCAAAAAAACCAACAGTTGCAAGTACAATAATTTCAAGATAACAGAAGGATTGAAAGACTAGCTCCAGTACAAAACAAAAGATGGAAAGTGAGGCTCCCTCTATTCGTCACTCTGAAAAGTTAGGAAAAGTTGAAGTAGATAGTATTTAAAATTTTGGGTAAACAAGTTTGTATTGGACTACTTTGGAAAGAATAAGCTCGTGTTTTTGTTGCACTATGGCCTGTAAAGATCTGTAACAAAAGTGATAAAGCCCATGGATAGTGCCTTCTAATTCTTCCATTCTAGGCTGATTCTAGCTAGCTTATTTTCTTTTATAACATGAATTAGATTACACAAATCTACGATAAGCAATTATTCTGACTATTAAAATCTATCTATAAAGTCGAAACACATTTTTCTTCTGGATTTGGTTTAGTTAGTTTTAATCCAAGCAAAACCACGTGTGAAAGGTTGTCATAACATAGCAAAAGCACATGGAAGGCATGTGTGAGTGTGACACGCAATGACCAAAATAATAACGTTGGAAATCTTACATAGTTTTCTTTTTTGATAAAGAGAGAACTTTCATTAAAGAAGACAAATATCCATCTTCCATGCATTCCAAACTGAAAGAGAGAGGGATTAATTATTACTTACTAAAACTGAGTTAAGGAACCTTACTTAATTACACTCAATAAACTAGTAATCAGTATGGTAACAATAATCAATCAGTAATTTGTTCTTTAAAACAAAACAAGACAAAATTGTAGCATTGTCTCGTGGCTCCTTTAAGTTTTAGGTCCTGAATCCTGATATTAATCAATGGGATACTTAAAAACAGGCCGACCAGGACCTATTTATGCATTTTATATTAAGTTTGGGCTGTTTCTCAAAAATGTAATAATTATAATAAGTTTGTACTGGGCTTTGATCAGCACGACATTTAATTTTGTAACGTGGGCCAGTATAAGCTCAACTTGGCCCGACCCACATACACCCACATTACCACCCAAAAAAAAAAAAAAAAAAACCCAATAGACAGAAATTTTAAACCTCAATACATCAAAATGTCAATCAGTTTCTAAATGACATAATAAATTAATATTCTAAAATCTCAAAGAATTTACACACACACACACATATATATATATATAGAGAGAGAGAGAGAATTACACCAAATGTAATTTTTCAAGAGTTAAAATATTCACATAAAGCTTATTTTAAAATAATAATTTATTTTCTCTATTTTGGCTAATCACTTTTCAATGAACTTTCACATTTAATTCTCAATTCTATACTCTATTACATTAAAATATTTATTTATTTTTGTTTTATTACTTCCTCAAATCATCTCCTTCTCTCCTACACCATTTGCGCCATCATTAATTTCTCCCAAATCATCTCCTTCTCTCTCAAATCATCTATGCCACCACCACAATTTTCGTTGTAGAAAGCACTTCTCCATTTCATCCACACTACTCTTATTTTATGTGAAAAAAATAAAATAAAATAAAAAAGTCAGTCAAGTAACTTATAAACAAAGTTTGAACTTATTCGAAAAGAAATAAACTAATATTGAACATGTAATCT